>JANBXA010000126.1:12022291-13329583 GCA_030556225.1 Cricetiscus sungorus
TTACCTCCAAACCCTTCCAAATTTACAAATTTGCTCTATTTCAAATTTCTGCCTTCTTTATCATTAATTGTTGTTATATACACACATGTATATTTATGTATGTATATATTCCTAAATATATAAATACAACCTGCTCAGAGTATAACATGTTATTTGTATTTGTTATACTTTTCCTCAAAGAAAGACTATTTCTCCCACTCTCTGCATTTCTTAGTTGCCTATTTTTCTTTGCATACAGTTGAGCCTCATAGGTTTTACCTTATTCACAATGGTGTGTCTATTGTTTTTATCCTTGCTAAGCTCATATTTAGAGAGGTATTTTGATGATAATTTATGAGTGTAGTAGTTTCAGACATTACTAGGAGACACAATCTCACAGTAAACTCTCTGTTCCCCCAATTGCTACAATTTTTTCTGTTCCTCTTTGGCATTGTTTTCTGAGGCTTGAGTGTAGTAGTTGTATGCTTGATATATCCAATAAGTGTGGGGTACCTCACTCAATATGGTCAGTTCTAGTTCCATCCCTTTGCCTACAAAGTTTAACAAGACTATGAGACTAAAAGGCATATGGTAGTAGTATATATGGATTCTTAAAAGGAAAGAAACCATTGTGCAAGTAATAATTAGGGTAAGCTGAAGGTGACCTTATGCTAACCCTTATATGTATCTAAGAGTAATTGATGTAGTAGTGTATGTTACTATACTCAAATGAGCTTTAAGGCTCACATGAGAGGTATGGAAAGATAATTTACACACTTAATAAAATAAATTATGAGTCTCAGAGGTCACATTTTTAAAAATAATTTTTGTTTGTAATTGATTGTCTAGAGCTTACAAATAGTAGTAAGCAAAGAGTCATAATCCCTAGATATTCATCACTGTAGTGTAACAGATTCATAATTTCTTTCTGATTATTTATACTTTATAATTACATAATCTTTCATTGTCTGTTACAAGTATTCAAATAATATGGAACCAATTTGAAAATTATCTTTTTATTTAAATTATTTTTATTCATTTTATTTATTATTTTTTTATCTTTTTTATAGACCAGCCAGTTTTGCCTCACTTATCTCCTCATGTATTGTTATATTCCACTTAGGTCTGTATGGGCTGCCTCTACACTACCTTGTGAATATATTACATATTTACTATGAATGACATTGAGATGTAAATGTCTTTAAAATATTCTTTGCCTGGTTATGAAAATTATGTTAAAGAACATTTTTGTGTGTATAATGTGAAATTTTTGATCATGTAAGTAACTAAGAAAAATGTTTTGTAACTTCTTTGATTTTGTTTTGATTCTAATCAGTTGAAAATTTAACTAAAAGAGTAAGTATAGCCAATTAAAAAATATATATTAAATATTTAGCATGTTTGAAATTATATTTGAAGACTAAGGACAATGTGAAAATTACCTAAAAAGAATTTTAGTTAAATTTTAGCATGGAAATGTTTAATGCTGGGTATAGAATGGTCAATAATTGTATTACTAAATAAAAATCTTAGTTTTGATGGTCATTTCAAATTGGCTCAATTAATGAACCTATACACACCACTTTAATTACCAATTACAAAATCATATGTGAAATCTATGCATGACTTGAACTTTTGCTATATCAGTATATATCAGTGTACCCACATACAAATTTTCACAAACATCCACATACACATAAACTTTTGGAGTGATCTCTTAGTAAAACTAACTTTTTATTGAGTGCACATTACTTAGTAGTTTAGTATAATGTGTATGTTCACCAAAGATAAGAGATTTTGAAAATATTACTAATTATATGTTATACATAACTACTTTCAGATGTTTAAACCTATATACTTATGAATAACTAAGGTAAGAAATCATACTAAAATATGTATCATTGAGTGAATCAATATTGGGGACAATGTGAGGTATACAGTTCCTATATTTATCAAATAGAAGTCATAAAATACTAGATAAGAGAGAAGACAAAATCTCAAGTTCTTGTATGATGCAGATATAGTCAAAAATAATAGCTTGCTTGATATATCCCTAATATATTTTGGATATTATTTTCATAACTACATACTAAATTTAATTATTTATTTTAAATTATGTAAATTAAATTTCTCTTTACATGCTAAATTTTATAAGAGACGTTAGTCAGTTGTACTAGTTTAAAGTTGCTCATTCATTTGCTAGTCAAGTACTGCCCCTTAGTAAATACATACTTTTTGAGAAATTACTTATTTTGATGTTGAGGCTTTACTTTCCTTATGTTTTTCTAAGCACTAACATATGCAAATATATTTTAAAATACTTTTTAGGGAGCACATTGTACCTTCTAAGAATTCAGGCTAGCCAAAATTATTGAAAAGAATGAACTTATCCTTCAGTGTCAAGTAATCCAGAGCATAAGTTATCTAATAGATTTTTCCATTTGAAACCAAAAATATTTATTGGGCTCTAGTAATGTTCAAGGCATTATACGAAACTAGGGACATAAAAATGAATAAGAGAGTGTTTCCACTCTCAATTTCTTACAATTTAGCATTTCCTGTGAAGGCAGTGCTCTTATATTTAGATGAACTACAGTATGTGATTTAGTAAAGAACATGGCCATGATAACACTTAATAAAAGGCACATTACTATTTGTTTGTATTTATCAAAGTGTCTTTTTCCTCTGCAAGAGTTCAATGGCTTTTTAGCAATGTCACTTGTATTATTCACTTAAAAATTTTTGACAATAAAAATGAAAGGTAAAAGCAGAGAGTACTAAAGAGCACTCAGAGCTTTTAATAAACTCGAGTCTGAAACTTAGTCCAAGATAGCATGAATTCGAAGGAAGGTGATCAAGCTGTTCTGTTTTTTTTTTTATGCCAAGCATAATATGATACTCTTACTTATGTAAATATCACTTGTGGTGCTTTGTATGCATATATACATACACACCAGGAACACATATATTCAACAGGAAACAATTGTTTCTCTGTATCCATGGAGCATCAGTTTGAAAATCTCCTGTTTATAATCACATCTTCATATCAAGTTCACTTTTGTAAAACACAAGGTTGTTGGCATTGAAACTTCAAAGATGCTCCCTCCCATACAATTGATGCAAATATTGGGTAAATATTAGGCTATCTTGCTTAGTAAATAATGTCCAAAAGAATCAGTTCAGTCTATCACTGGCTGAGTTCTAGGTTGCAGTTCTCATGGCCATAGAACACCAACATGCATACATGAAATAATAGCACACATAGCCCAAAATCCTCTGAAGATAATGGAAAATTATATTTGTCTAGAGAACAAATACAAAGCCAAATGTCCTCCGAAGATAATGGAAAATTGTATTTTGTAGGAAGCTTAGTGAAAACTTCAGAAAGAATGTGCCATTTGTGCTAGAAATTTAAGCATGAAGAGGTTTTTGAAATGAGAAAATGAATGAAATGACTTTCATTTTTATTATTTTATTTTACATATCAATCCCAGTTCCCTCCTCCCTCTCCCTACCATCCCCCCAGGCCCCTACCAAACTTCTCTTCCCATACCATTCCCCACCCACTCCCCAGGGAGGGTGTGGCCTTACAGGAAGGCCCATAAAAATCTGTCAATTCATTTAAGGTAGGGCCCAAGACTTGCCTCCACTCCCTAGGTTAAGGGAGGATCCCTCAACAGGCAATATGCTCCCGAAGTCCTTTCATGCATGAGGGATACATCCTTGTTCTACTTTCAGAAGTTCCTTAAACTGCCCAGGCCTTTTAACTGAGACCCAAATTCAAGGTTTCTGAGTTGATACAAAGCTGGTTTCCCAGCTATCAGTCTGGGATCCATCAGCTCCTCCTTATTGAGGGCAGCTGTTTCTGTGGGTTTCTGTAGCCTGGTCTTGTCTCCATTTTCGTCTATGCAAATGTATTCCAGGAGTTCAGCTCAGTGTTTACCTGTGGGTGTCTGCTTCTGCTTCCATCAACTACTGGATAAAGTCCTTATGATGGCGTGTAAGTTAGATAACAATATCATTATCAGAAAAGAGCATTTAAGGTAGCTTCTCAACTATTGCTCAGATTGTTAGTTGGGGTCATCCTTGTAGGTCACTGGACGTTCTCCTAGTGCCAGATTACTTTTCATACCTATAACGGCTCCCTCTATTATGGTATCTCTTTTCTTGTTCTCATCTATCACTCCCCTGACTCAATCTTCCTGCTCCTTCATGTTCTCCTCTCCCCTCAATTTCATTTCTCCCCTTCTCTTTTGCCTAACTCACTCTTCCCTTTTTGTTGTGATTGGGTTACCACACTCTGGATGGTTTCTTCCAGTACCATCAATTTGTCTGTGAATTTCAAGTTTCCATGTTTTTTTTTTTTCCCACTGAGTATTACTCCATTGTGAAAATATACCACATTTTCATTATCAATTCTTCAGTTGTGTGGCATCTAGGTTTTTTCCAGGTTTTAGATATTAACAAATAAACCTGCTATGAACACAGTTGAACAGATGTATTTGATGCATGAATGTGCATCTTTTGGGTATATGCCTAAGAGTGGGATTGTCAGGTCCTGTGGTACACTGATTCCCATTTTTCTGAGGAACTACCATACTGATCTCCAAACTCTCTGTACAATTTTGCACTCCCTAGAAGTGGATGAGTGTTCCCCTCTCTCCACATCCTCTCTGGTGTAAACTGTCTTTTTTGGTTATGGTTTTAGTCATTCTGACAGGAGTAAGATGGTATCACAGAGTTGCCTTGATTTGCATTTCCCTGATGGCTAAGGATATTGAGCATATTCTTAAGTGTCTTTCAGCCATTTTATATTCCTCCATTGAGAAATCCCTATTCATTCCTGTACCCCACATTTTAATTTGATTATTTGTTGTTTTAGTGACTATGTTCTTGAATACTTTGTAAATTTTGGAGATCAGTACTCTGTCAGATATGGAGTTGGGGAAGATCTTTTCCCACTCTGTGGGCTACTGTTTTGTCTTGTGTCCTTTGCCTTACATACACTTCTCAGTTTCAGGAAGTCCTATTTATCAGATCTGGGCTCTGGTGTTGTGTTCAGGAAGTGGCCTCCATACCAATTCCTTAAAGGTACTTCCCACTTTCGCTTCTAAGATATGTAGTGTGGCTGCATTAATGTTGATATTTTTAATCCATTTGGATTTAAGTTTTGTATGTCTCCTGAAATTCCTTTATTTTTTTGTTTATCCTGGTTCTTTTGATTATCTAAATAGAGTTGAATATTATCCTTTCAAGGACAATGAAGAATTGTGCTGGTATTTTGATGGAGATTGCATTGAATTTGTAGATTCTTTTGGCAAAATTTTGTTTTTACTATGTTGATCTTACCTATCCAAGAGTATAGATCTTTCCATTTTCTTGTATCATCTTTTATTTCTTTCTTTAAAGACAGAGATTTCTTGCTATATAGGTCTTTTGTTAGTTTGTTTAGCATTACCCTAAGATGCATTATGTTGATTGTGGCTATTGTAAATGGTGATATTTCTCTGATAGCTTTCTCAACCCCTCTGTGTTCTGTATATAGTAGGACTACTGTTTTTTGGTTTTTGTTTTGTTTTGTTTTGTTTTGTTTTGTTTTGTCTTGTTTTTAGTTTGTCATGTATCCTGACAGTTTGGTGAACGTGTTTATCAGCTGTAGGAGTGCCCTGGTAGAATTCTTCAGGTAACTTATGTATGCTAAATATGTACCTCCAAATAGTGAAAGTTTTATGTCTTCCTTTCCTATTTGCATCCCCTTGATCTCTTGTTGTTTCTTTATTGTTCTAACTAGAGATTCAAGCCTTGTCTTGTTTCTGAGTGTAGAGGAATCGTATTGTATTTCTCTCCATTTAGTTTGATGTTGTCTATTGGTTTACTGTATATTGTTTTTATTATTATTAGATATGTTTCTGTTATCCCTGATCTCATCAAGACCTTTATCATGAAGGGGTGTTGGATTTTGTCTAAGGACTTTTCAGCATCTAGGGACATGATCATATGATATTTCTTTTTCAGTTATTTTATATGAAGATTACATTGATAGAATTTTTTTATGTTGAACCATACCTACATACCTGTGATGAAACCTACTTGGTCATGTTGGATGATTTCTCTGATGTGACTTTCAAGTATTAATTTTGCTCATGCTTTATACATTACCTAGCATGCACTAAATAATTAACATCCAAAATTAGCTTATTTCTAATTTCAAAGGAAAATTTATCAGAAGAAATAATACTTTTACAAAGCAGCAATCTATTATTTAGGATTCTAAACAGTATAAAATTTATGTACATTTCAGAACAAATATAAAAAAGAAATACGAGTATAGTTCATTATCTCCTTAATCAATAAATACTAAATTATGTATTGAATTTACTCCTCCACTTGTCTTCTTCCCTCCATAATGAATAGAAATCCTACAACTGGATATATAAATTTTAAAGTGATAACTTCATTTAAGCCCCTCAGTTGTGAGATTATGATAATTCCCTCTTTTTCATAAATTTTTTTTGGTCTCTTTCTTTATTTGAACATAAATTTTCTTCCCACATTCCACAGAAAATAGCAATAATTGAATATCAGACAAATAGAAAATCATAAGATACATTCAAATTTCTTATTCTCAAAGAGGAGAATTATTAAATTCTAGCACTTTTCAATGTTTAGCAATAGTCTGAAAGTATAGGTTGATTTTGTACCATTGGGATAGATATCAACTTGAAGCATTTTCAGAATTGGAAATACTTTCTTTAAAAGAACTTATAGCATTAAACACAAGGGTCATGCAATATACATTCATTACATACTTAAGTGGAAGTTCTGAATAGAAGCATAATGATGGATAATATTTTACCACAGAAGTCTCTAATAGATTTAACTTCTATAAATTTATTTTTGATAACTGGAATGTTTTTATAATCTTAAAATATATATAAAAACATATAACTTGGATTTTGACTATAATGTGTACTTTTCTTTCATGAATCTTAAAACAATACAAAAATCAATCCAAATCCAATCAAAATAAAACACAACTCATTAAAACACTCTTTTAGGCAATGTATTACTTTTTTTTATTCAACATGAATATGTATCTTCTATTTCTGTTTGTAGTGTGAATATAAAGATATTTGATTATCAACAGATTGTTGGAAGACTGTGTATCATTCTGACACAATACATATTGTATATATTTGCATTTTAAAATAGTTACATCATTGGTCAACATACTTCTTGTGGCTGGCTTCACATTACAACAATTTGATAGAGACCTTTGTATATGCAAAGGTAAAACATTCTTACTATCTAGATTTTTATAGAACAAAGTTAGCCAATTATAATTATAAAATTTGTATACCATATATAGTCAATGCTTTATAATCTTTTATAAGAGTGTTGTGTATGTTTTTGAGAGCTTTTGTAGCATGATTGAAGCTGAGGGACTGAGCCAAGAATTTAAAAATCAACTTTAAATATTAATATTTTTATTTGGTGTATTTCTTCAGTTTGCCTATATTGTGGAGTTTTATATATCATGAAGGTCCAAGAGTTAAAGAAAATCTTCAAATTAATAAAGTTAGTTGGAGTCAGAAAGATGCAGACACCCACAGCTAAACACTGAGTTGATCTTCTGGAATCCAGTTGCAGAGAGGAAGGAGTGATAAGAAAATGGGGTCAAGACCAGACTACAGAAACCCACAGACAGCTGACCTGAGCAAGCGGGAGCTCATGGAAACCAGCATTGAACTGATTCAGATGCCCCTGAAAACTGGCCTCAGTTAGAAGGCCTGGGAAGTCTAAAGGACCTCTGACAGTAAAACTAGGATGTATCCCTGGTGCAGGAAAGAACTTGGGGAGCATATTCCTCATGGAAGGATACTCTCTTAGCCTAGAGGCAGGAGGGAGGGCCTAGACCTTATTCCAAATGACTTGACCAATTAGGATGATTCCCTCCTGGAAGGCATCACCTACCCTGTGGAGTAGGGGAAGGGGGATGTGGGGAATGGAAGGGAGGGAGAGGCAACTTTATATATATATGTATATATATGTATATATACATATATATATATATATATATATATATAAAGAGTTAATTTGTATTGTCAAAAGTTAACTTTAGCGGCTATAAGGATATGTATATGCATATATATATATATATATATATATATATATATATATAAACATCCTGAGTAGTGAGATTACAAGGTTGTGACACTATACACTATTTACTTAAATTTTCCATTCTTTTCCTGCAATCATTGACTAAAATAGTCATTCAAAATGCGGATCCTTATAAAATATATGCTTTATGTATTCACTTTAAGCTGAGGGCTTATTAGCTATCTGCTTGCAAACATCCTAAGATTAAATGTAATTACTTTAAGGCATGTGTATTAAATTATTTCTGGATATAAAATTACACTATGATTCATCAAGGACAGATTGAATTATACTAAGTGATGTACTAATATTAGCTTTAACTAATGTTATAAACATACAGTTACATTTACATTGTCTGTAGTTTCATTGTATCAAAGATATCTATTACTTGAAAATTTCATTCAGTCATTAATGCCAGACAATTGTTCATAACCAAAGAAATTGAATGATGTAATATAGAGGGTAGATTCTAGTATGCATTATTTTAGAATTTCTATATTGTAGCATTTAGAAATTGAAATTAATATAAAGACATGGAGCATGATTAGGAGACCAGAAAGCAAAGATTTGAATTTTAGTTTTGGTTCCATTTCTTACCACAAGGCCAAACATTATGTTTTGCTTGTGAATAAAAGATGTTTTTATAAATACAATTCTTAAATTTTTTTTACCTCTTAGATTGTTGATAAGTGTGCATATTTGTATCAATTAAACACGGTCAATTTCATTGTCACTTTCACACAATATCAATACAAGGAACTCCAAATAAACTTGGAAAATTAAGAAATTGATAGTACATTTTATCAAAATACCTGAGAATAACAAGTAAAGTTGTAAATTGTTAAGCAGATCAAAATAAGGATGTTATAAACATTCTGTTTTAATATAGTGTACATTTATTTATTTTTTGCTTTATTTACCTTTTACAATTTACTAATTTAATTATAGCAAATTGTGCTTTCATATAATGCACATGAACTCAAAATATCTATGCTAGTGTATTATTTAACTATATAAGGGATCTTTACATGTTCTTTATTATGGATAAATAGTATATATATTATAATAATGTTTCTTATTATTTATAAAATAGTTGCATATGATTTTGTTATTTTGGAAAATAAATTGATGCTTCTCGATGGGCTGAAAAAGCCTGCTTCATTTTATCATTTAAAATACATAAAGACAGTTTCTTGTTAGCCATAATCGATTTCTTCCTAGACAGTCCTTACTCATTAAAGATTTTTAAATCAATTAATGCTTGTACCTCATAAAAGATAATGTATTCATGAATAATATAAACACACTCTCCTACATACTTTAATGTACATATTATTTATGACACTTAATAAACTTTAAATTAGATGTTAGTTAATATGTTTTAGGACTAATAACAACATCAGTACATATTTAGTATTTATATTTTTTAAATATTTTACAAATGCAGCTCATATAATATAGGGTTATACCATCCACAACAGACACAGAAATATTGACTCAATAATAAAAGGTCTTTGAAA
The DNA here is from genome assembly GCA_030556225.1 of Cricetiscus sungorus. Lineage (NCBI taxonomy): Eukaryota > Metazoa > Chordata > Mammalia > Rodentia > Cricetidae > Cricetiscus > Cricetiscus sungorus. The sequence goes on from JANBXA010000126.1 coordinate 12,031,954, forward strand.
CATGACAAGTAGTTTCTACTAAGTAGTTGAGGAGATTTTCATCACTAAATGAAACCAGGCTATTGCAAATTTAACTGTGAAGTCTGTGCTGTTTTACTTATTAAATTGTTTTTCTTCTTATTTCTTTCCTTTAATAGTTTACAGTAGTGTTGTTATGTACTCATTTTCAGTTCTCTAAAAATATTTAAAGATTTTAGAGTTTTCATCTCATAAGATATCTGTACACATATGTTAGGTTTAAATCACTTCAAGTTACTAATACTCAACTGATTTGACATGTACCAATGACTAATTTCATGTCTTTTAATCTTGAACTGAATTGTTTCACACGTGATGATATTTTATGATCTAACAAATAAAGCTTGCTTGAAAATCAGAGTGCAAAGATAGCCAAACTCTTTAGCCATAGAGAACAGGCATTGGTGGAAACACACTCCTTTTTTCCTTATTTTATTTAAATTTGAAACAAAGTTGTGTTACATGCCAATGCCAGCAGCCACACTAGTTAGCCATAGAGGCCAGGCAGTAGTGGTATACACCTTAAGTCCCAGCAATAGGGAAACAAGCCTATGGATCTCTGTTAGTTCAAGGCCACCATGAGCTATACAAAATTGATGCAGTCTAAAGACAAACAGAGCTCATATAAAGGTGATCCCAGAACTTGGAATCCCATGTCTTTAATACCAGCACTAGAGAGGAATGTAAGGCAGGAGGAGACAGATGCTCAGTGTAGTCTGAGGCTTGGAGACAGATGCAGTCAGGAGATGCAGTCTGAGGACAGTATTGCCCTCTTGGTTTGAACACTGGTAAGAACTTTCTAGAGGCTGGCCAGTTTGTCTCTGGTCTTCAGCTTTAATGCAATATCTGTCTCTGGATTTTTATTAAGAACAATTAGAATTCATGCCACATACAACTAATATCACATTTTCTTTTTCTTAATTTTATTTATTTATTTTAAATCCTGCCCACAGTTTCTCCTCCCTCCTCTCTTCCCAGTCCCCCTTCACCTTCCTTCTGCCGCCAGAACCATATAGTCTTCTGTACCTCTTCAGAAAAGGGCATAATTTCCATGGTTTTAAATATACATTTTAAAATCTTCATTAACTGAACCTGAGTTAGAAATACTTTTTAATGTCAGTCTATTATTTTGATAAATGTTAATATTGATCTTATAATTTTGTAATATTTTTGTTGCTATGTAGCCACTATTTGAATATATTTCACAAACTTCCAGTTTGTTCTATAATGGCATCCTCACTTCATTTATTTTATTAATCTATCACTTATGTTGAGTATAACTGACAACTTTTTTGTAGAACATGACTGTTATTTCTAAAAAAGTAAATATTATATGTAGTTATAATTTACAGCATGGTCTTTTAAAACATATAAACATACTTGAATAGACAAATAGATAAGATTAACATATGCAGCAGTTCACATGTTTACCATATTTTGTGATAAGAACACTTTACAACTGTTCCTTTGGAAATTTTTAAGAATTCAATATACTGTTATTTCAATATTCTGTTAAACTTGTTTCTTCCATCCAAAAGTAAATTCTGTATCTTTTTGCTAAAGGTTCCCACACTCCTTCAAACTCTTTTCTCTTATAAGTACCAAACTCCTCTTACATGCAATCTATTTTGGTATAAAATAAATTTAAGTGGAATTATTGCTGAGGTTTTGAAAATATGATTACATATGTTCATATCTTTTCACTTACTATGTGCATATTTAAAAGTGTGAGCATATGCCAATTCTTAAGTCATAATATTTCTTACCAAGTTCTATAAACTTAAGTGAAAATGCTATGAGATAGCTATATTTTGTACTTTAGAAAGAAAGGAAACTGTGTCATAGAAGAGACCATTAGCAGTTTCTAAGATTATGAGGTCAGATCATAAAGGTTGGTTCTAAAAATCTGTGGTTTATAATTAGATGGAAATAAAAATGTACTGTCATTCTTCCAAACAATAGGGAAATACGTTCAGTTCTGAAAAATTAACTGATTCTTGAAAGTGATGTATGTAGAAATACACAACAGTCAACAAATTTACTATAAGGGAATTCAAAATGCTTTCTTAATCTAAATTTATGAGGACAATTAAACAAAAATTCCAGTATTTCAGGAAGATGAAAATTGTTTGAAAGGATGTATGTATGTTCTGTATAAATAGAACAACACTTTTATAATTTACTTGACCATCTGAGAATGTTTTTTTGAAAGCTGAGACAAGATTAAAAACAACTTCCATTGACTATCCCTCAGGGACAGCTCTATCATTGTAGAATTGTTTCTTTGGAATTGTTTTGCTTTCATAATAGATGTTTGTAACTAATAATTATTTGTTTGTTGAAATTTAAATAAATTAAATACAGTAGAATCTAATTAAAATGAATGAACTATGACTTCCAGCATTTTCTTTCATGCAACAAGCGATCAGGGCACTTCACCTCTGGGAACGTCCATTTAGAGACTATTGTCCTAGATAAAAGATCATTAATTATGCATGCTTATGACTTGTTAGAAGTTGGAAAGTTTTAGAAGTTATGTAGTTGGTTTCAACTAGCAATATTTCTCCATTGCCAAACATGTTTAGAACTTTGGAGTTTTAATTTTTCTTATAACATATTTATCAACCTCTTTCTGCTTTTGCTTTCTAAAATATTTTAACTACACTTGTGAAATGAATCAGTCTGTCATGGGTGCTTCAGTCTAATCCTAATACAGATGAGTTAAAGCCCCAGAATTCAGTATAGAAGGGAAAATCCAATCCCCACAAGTACTGTGACCTCTACATATGTGACACACACACACACACACACACACACACACACACACACACACAGAGAGAGAGAGAGAGAGAGAGAGAGAGAGAGAGAGAGAGAGAGAAAGAGAGTAATAAAATATTTTAAATTTTTAAAATAAATTTTTATTTACATTAAAACAATCCTATTTTACATACCAAGCCCAGTTCCCTCTTCTTCCAATCCACCCATCACCCCCCACAAACTCCTTATTCCACCCCTATCCATTCCAAAGGGAGAATGAGGCTTCCCATGAGGGATCATCAAAATCTGACAAATCATTTTGGGCAGCACCTTGTCCATACTCCAAGTTTCTAGACTCAGAGAGCATTCTTCTATGGAGGAATTTGCTTCAAAAGCCCATTCATGCAATAAGGATAATTACTAGTTCCACTGCCAGAGAACCCACAGATTTCCCAGGCATCCCAACTGTCACCCACATTCAGGGGCCTGGTTAGGTCCGGTCCAGTGCTGGTTACATACCTGCCAGAATAGGGTCTGTGAACTCCCACTTGCTCAGGTCAGCTGTTTCTGTGGGTTTCCCAAGCATAGTCTTGACACCTTTGCGCATCACTCTTCCATCTCTACAACTGGATTCCAGGAGTTTAGCTCAGTGCTTGGCTGTGAATCTCTGCTTCTGCTTCCATCAGCTACTGGATGAAGGCTCTAGGATGGCATTTAAGATAGTCATCAATCTCATTATAGGGGAAAGGCATTTAAAGTAGCCTCTCCCCTATTGCTTAGGTTGTTAGTTGGGGTCATCCTTATGGATCTCTGGACAGTTTTCATGCCTACAGAATTTGTATAAATTATACTACATAATTTTCATGTCTTATTATTTTGACTTGGCTAAACATCAGGGAAACATTTTCATGAATGTATATTTAAATCCAATACTTTAATGCCATTTTAACTTCATGAATAAAGGTTTAAGGATTGATGAGTAGAGAATTGTAAAATGGAAGAAATCCACTAGTACGCCACTGTTTCAGCCACTATCCTCAGGAAAAGTCTACATAAGATCTTCTTAACTTTTTTAACATATGTTACCTGGATATATGTTGAAGTATGTCATTATGTTTGTTCAGTAGTATATTCTGAAAGTTTATATCCTGCATTGATAATGTCCATTTATCTTGTATATATCAATTGTCTTAACTTGAGGCTTGTCAGTCTTCCAAGTGATAATAATAATAATTACTTATTTCCCCACTGATATGTAGTCATTTTTAAAGAAGCATGCTACTCTGAGTTTCTCCTTCTTAATTATTGTTTTTAGGATAAGGTCTTACTCTGTTGCCTAGACTTCCCCCAATCCATAGCAATATTCCCGCCAACCTCTCAAGTGTTTGGTTTTCAGGTATAATCCACTCCACCTACCTTCTTGTTTATTCATATCTTTTCATATTGACTGGAATAGCTTTCACATATATTTCTTAGTCAAGTTTCTTTGGAAAATAGTTTGTTTATTTCATTCCTAGTGATTTTCAAACTATCCTGCTCTTGAACAGCTTTACATATCACAAAGCAACCTCTTATTTTTAATGTAAGTTTATACTTTTAGATTTTATATTAATATTTCACAGCTGTCAACACCTCGATTTATTCCACTTTTACTAAATATAGTTCATTTCTCAAATTGTATTAATATAGCCATGTGGTTTATAATTAGATGGAAATTGTATTAATATAGTATTAATATAAACATTTCACAACTGTTATTTTTCTCTACAATTCTGGACAAAGTACAATTTTTAAAAAGAAAACTTTGGTGATATATTTATCTGTATCTCTCTGTCTCTCTGTCTCTCAGTCTCTGTCTCTGTATCTCCTGTTTCTTTCTGTGTCTGTCTGTCTCTCTCTGTCTCTCTGTCTCTCTGTCTGTCTCTCTCTCTCTCTCTCTCTCTCTCTCTCTCTCTATATATATATATATATATATATATATAGTGTGTGTGTTTCATTTTCTTATTTAATATTCCTAGAATATAAACCTTTGTTTGGTTTCTGGCAAACAAAAGTTTGTTTACATTGTTCTTGGTTTCATAAACTGACTAATTGTGTGGAATCATAAACAAAATACTTTTAAAGAGCTATATATTGTAATATCACTCAAGTAAACATATTTTACATAGCTTCACACATTCAAAGCTAATTATAAATGAGTAAAGATTAACACACAATTCTTTTTTTCCCTTCTGTATTTAGTTAGTTCCCAGAACTTAAGTTGGGAAATAACTTCAACATTCTCTTTTGAAGAACACATATAATGAATTTTGATCTGAAAATGTAATACAATTATCATTTACACAAATAAAGTTCATTTTGTTTATTAATATGAAACTAATTAATGCATTTCTATCTGCATAAATTGAGGCAAATTATACTTTGACCATATATATCATGGCCTCTTTAGTTTGCAAAAGGAAAATGAGCCCAAACATTGTAAGTCTGAAAATTTGAAAATAATACCTTTGCATCAGAGAATTTTCTTAACTAAACAAAGCATTCTTTAATATTTCAGTTCTGTCTTTTGCACAGTAAGGAAATCTACCCCTAGGAATTATTTTGTAGTCTCTAATGATAGCTTCAAAATTTCAAAACTCATTGAGCTGGGATAATACCTCAGAGAGTAGCCTTGTATTTATTTCAATCCTCTCATTCTCTATCTATAGGAATGGCATTGATTTCACTGTAACTCTCAATTTGGTTCACTTCGCAATATCTGCTTATCAGAGAAGTGAGTACTAATCTATTAAAATTAAAATATCCATGTACTTTCAACGGGCGTGTATTTGTCTGATTTAATTTTTATTAGCCATGAAGTTATTTAGCAACACTATGGGACATAAAGAAGTCTGTTACAAATACAGTTCTATCATGATGAAAAATACAAAAGTAAACTTTTCTTCTAAGACTTTATTCATTGATTTGATGAATATTTACTGTGTGCCTTTTATACTTACAGCACTATATGAGGCAAGTTTTCAATATGCCAGAAACACTGTAATTCTTTGTAGTACAGGATTATGTAGACCTGCATAATGACCCACATAGTAATCAAACATGAACATCATTATGATAACTTGCTTTTGTTTTCAAACACATATCCTTCTTGGGTCCAATTTAGAGCAAAAACTGTTATTTTATGATTAGACTTCTAATGACACTTCTCAGTATTTATAATTACCAAATTATGTTTTTTCTGCTTTTTTGGAGAAAGGAATGATTATGCTTTAGAAAAACTGATTAGTCACTTGTGAACTGTAGTCACTACTCCTGCTCTACTTATTCTCTGCTTTTCTTTAAATGAGCAGATGAAACTTTATGAAGATGATCTAGAGGTGTGCAGATGTCATTTACAGCTAGGAAAAATGAATAGGTTTGAAACTTTGACAGTGGAAAGTATAATGACCTTCCATCCTAAAAAAATCATCTCCACACTGACAGTTACCCTAGCACTTCCTTATGTGCCTTGCAAAATATGATTGTGTGCCAGTTCTACCTTTCTCCACATCGTAAGAATTTTTGAGTTTGGATTTGTATGTGACCAGCTTAATTTGCAGATTATTGTATCCATGCCATTGTGTATTGTAACACTTAAGCAATCCTGATTATTTTGATATAACCTCATGTTGAATGTATAAAATCCTTTAATATTGCATTCATTATATTTTAATTGATATATAGTAAGTGTGCATATTTGCCAAATGAAATACAGAATTTTGATTTATATATACAGTGTACAATGACTAAAGTATCTGTCACTCCAAATATTTATAATTTAATTTGGTTAAGATTATAACATTTCAGGAGATCTTGAACCTTTCCTTTCTTGGAGGGTCCATATATATCACTCTTAGTGTCCTCCTTTCCTATCTTCTCTGGGTTTGTGGATTGTACGGGCTTATAGATTGGCTATCCTTTGCTCCATGTCTAATATTCACTTATGAGTAAGTACATACCATGTTTGTCTTTCTGTGTCTGAGTTACCTTATTCAGGATGTCATTTGGTGGCCTCATTCTATTGGACTTGGTCCCATAATGCATTATTTAAGTCACCGCTTAATGTTCTGTGAAATGATTTAATAATGACCAGAAACATCCTCTTAGGCTTTTTTTTGTTATTATTGTTAGATTCAAAGGTACTCAATTTCAAATCTTGAATTTACATAAATCTGTCTTTATTTATTTTTTACACTTATATCAACTTACATGTTCCATATAAAAACTGTCTTACTAACTACTCTTGGACATTAAAAAAGATAAGCAATTTAATCATTTTCTTTCTTTAATAACTAACATTTCCTTCATCATAAAACATCTTTATTTACATTTTAATGTTTATAGAGGCAGCTAATATTGAAGAACTGGACAAGAAATGCTGAGCCTAGAGGAGAGATTCATGTACATTTGGTCACTGCAGTATGTTTGCCCTTCGTTACTGTATGTGGCTTCTTCCCTTAATCTCTTAACTTTTCCAGAGGGGTAGGAGACCAATGGTATGCTATCTTCTATTTAGGAAAAACAAAAGGAAATTTCTATTTTACAAAAGATGCTTAAAATTCAATTTTGATTACCTTGAACACAAACTTTACTTAGTAAAATATATGATTATTTGTTTGTGGGTTTATCTATAGTCTCATTTTAGTTATATTCAGAACATAGACAGCCTCAATGTAAAGTGGTTAATCCTATGTCAGTAGGTGAATATTACTGTGTAGAAGAATATGTGAGATAATAAAATATAATTTAATGATAATTTGTCAGCCATATACATTGAACGATCAGGGATAAAGATATTTTAGAAATTTAGCTAGGAACCTCAGACATCCTTACATGCCCATTTCTAATTGGAAGCCTGGTTGCATCACATCCTTTGTGTTGCTGATCCTCTTTCTTAAAGTTCTAAAGGTGGTGACAACGTTTAATTCATAGAACTTAAGAACATATTTATAAAAGAATAATATAATTGCAGATAAATAATTAATAAATAATGATTCTCAAGATATAATATTATGAGTTAAATATTAGAAGAAAAAAATCCAAATGTATAATGAATATTAAAGCAGTACTTAAAAGTCAATTTTTATTATTTGAAAAATTCATTTTTTCATTTTTTATTTTAAATATCAATCCCAGTTCTCCTTCCCTCTCCTACTCCCTTTCTCAGCCCCCACACTTCACAGCTCCCATCCACACTTCAAAGGGAGTAAGGCCTTCCTTGGGGAGTCAACCAAGGCCAGCATAATAAGATGAGGCAGGACCAAGCCCCTCCCCCACTGTATCAAGGCTGAGCAAGGTATCACACCATAGGGAATATTTTGATAAAGGAAACCATGGGGTTAAGGAGAAACCAAGAGGTAAAGAAATTCCTAGGAATTCTCAAGGATGACCCCCACCTAACACTCATAGCAATAGTGGATAGGGTGTCTGAATAGGCCTTCCCATTTAATTAGAAGTCAATTTTATGTGTATGATACAGAAGTCAAGATGTCGCAAATGTTTCAAATATTTATTTATTTATTTATTTATTTATTTATTTATTTATTTATTTTGGTTGGGTTTGGTGATGCACAACTTTTCCCAGCACTCAAGAGGCAGAGGAAGGTGGATCTCTGTGAGTTCCAGACCAGCCTGGTCTACAAGAGCTAGTTCCAGGACAGCCTCCAAAACCACAGAGAGACCTTGTCTCAACAAAAAAAAAAAACCAACAAAAACTTATTTTTTGTGTCTATGTATACATGTCTAAGTGTGTACATATATACATATAAGGAGCTATGATTTCTGAATCACCTTATCAAACCAGTAACCAAGGTAGAAATACATGGTATTATTTTTATACAATTACTGGTTTAATAACAGTAACTGATTTTAGCAAAGCCATACAATGATTACTTGTTCTCTAAAATGAAAGCAGTCTATTTTACCAGACAGGTATATGTCATACTTTATTGTATCAAGACTGTATAGCATATATTGTGCTCGTGAATTGAGACTACAAGCTACAATGTTGAGTGAATCACATTGTTTCCAATGCCATTTAAGACAGGTATTGCTGAATGTAAAGTTTCTATATTTTAGATTTACTTTTTCATTTTCAGAAATATAGAAGACATTGATAAGAAAACCAAATCTAAACAATAAATGTTTGAGCTTAATATGGGTATTTTAGAAATTTCATTAAAGCATATAATTGTGCAATTTCATACTGGCTTCCTGGATTTTTTTATGAAAATTGGAAATATAGAGTTATTCAGGCAAAATATTGAATTTCAATACATCGTTAAACTTGCTTTTAATAACAAGCTTGCTTACACAAATATTTTTATTTACTTTAAGTATTTGGGTCTAGTTCCTGGAATATTTGGGATATCATATTTTAATAGCCATGTACTGATTTCTTAATCCTGTCAATACATGCACTTTAATTTTTGATGTTTGTTTGGTTTATAATCTTGTCTAGGTTTTGTAAATAAGTGAAACAAATGTAACTATTGTATTCATACAGTGATAACATCACTGCTTTTCTTTCCACTGATAGTTATTTCATAAAACCAAGATATTATATTAGTGAACATTTGGGAATATAATTTCATATTATAGAACTAAATACTAAGGGACTTAAACATGTTTTTGGTTTTTTAAATTCAATTCGTGCTTTGAAAATTTGTTCCTGTTTACTACATTAAAATCTAACTTGTGTAAGCAAAATTCAGTCCTTATAAGAAAATAAAAATGAAGTAATGGTAATCCCTAGAAGAACTAATTAACTTACTCAATAAACAGTCATTTGTTTAACAGATATTTAAGATTATATATTATCAGTTCCAATAACAATTTTACTAAAAATTAAAAGTTCCATTTTTCTATTGTATCTTCTTATTATTCTTGTGTCAAATTTTTAAATTCACAGTACATCATTTCACTAAGAAAAATTGAGTATTAATGTAATGTAAATACTAGACTTTTCATGTGATCTGTATTAAAATGAAATAAATAGCAGGAGCAGTGGGTTGCCAGTCCTTAAAATATTATTCCTCAAAAATCTAACCTTGAAGAAATCTACTTATGTTTACACATTTTGTATGTGACATATCCGGGCTCCTCCAGAAGTTATCTCATTTGTTCTTAGCCATGTAGCATTAGTCTAAAAAAGTACATGCAGAATATTTATATGTGATATATATTCTTTACTTTGCATATCCAATGGAATGATTAGATACCAAGGAAAAGAGGAATACTTAATTATAAGTATAGTTAAACCTTGTTTCTTTGCATATTCAAAGGACTCCCAGCTTGACTTGTTTTCTGTTTATTGGCTTCTAATGATGTATTTCCTCCTTTATTTTTGCAACCATTTCCATAACTGCTGGGGTATATTTAAACAAAGTAGAACGATCAATAGAAGAGAGGATTCTGTCCTTTACCCCATTTTTACTCATGATTTATCCATATAGTTTTTGCAACAAACCTCATGATTTGAAGAATTTGATTTACTCTTGTATAGTTATGAGATATTGGCCAAAAAAGAAGGAATATTTCATTCCAAACAGGCTTAGAATTCTTGATGAAGTAATTGCTTAAAGTCAAATGAAGTATAATGCCACTGCCACTCAAGGCCCTCCTTTGTAATCTCTAGCAGGTAATCTATAAATCCCAATGACCTACAAGAGCAAGACAAGGACTGCAGGCGTTCAGGCCCTGTAATATCATTAGCAATAATCAGGACATGGCTGTGTTTTCTCACTAATACATGGATAGAGTACCAAATTATTGAGCAATGTTAGATTGCTCTTTTATCGAGCTCATTAGTCTTGGGGGAATTCATTAATCATTTAAGCTTAGAAGAAAAATGTAACCTGGGTTTTGGCAGAATGATCAATAACACATACATGTGTGTGTTTGTGTGTGTGTGTGTAGAGAAAAATAAAAAAAATCTAAAATTTAAGATAGGGTTCAGAGGAGGAATAAAGTAAAATTTTCTATATTGGAGGACAGGACTGGGAACAATATGGTTTTTGCAGCAATACTAACATAGACATTGGAAGAAAACTAAGAACTGTCAAATTTAGGTGCCTTATACAATGTCTTATACAATTAGCATGTAGTATTTTTTTTTAACATTTTGAAGTTTCGTTTTGCTCCAGAAACCACAGTTATTATGAAGAACTCTTACCACATATTAATGGGTTAGTGTTCTTCTATATTATCTCTAGTACTTCCTCTTTTCTGTTGGTATTGATAACAACTAATGTCAGACACAGGCTGATTTTCATCTTAAATGTTAAAGTTATTTCCTAACAGCTTTTTTCTGTTATTTTACCCAGTTCATTATTTGTATAGCCAAAGATGTAATTTACTGTTCACAAGCAATCCAGACTTCTACATTGCTTACCAACGTAAGTCTGCATAATTTCACATCAATATAAATAGGTGATAAACTATTGATTTATATATTATTATGATATATACACACATTTTCATAAGAGATACCTGAAACAAAGGGAGGTTTGTTATCTTTCCAAATTCAAGGAACAGATATAAGGGGTGGAACCAGAATGCAAAACATGCTCTTTAACTGTGCAGACTCACACAGAACAGAGATATTATTTAATGTTCCATCATACTTCTGTTTAACCATAACAACCACACATTTACAGATTCATTGACTGTCATTCTCACTCTTCTGTACATTATATTATAGTAAAACCTGACTAGCCCTCATAATTTTAAGTTTCTCACATTTCTCTTCATTGTCATCTAATTGCTATGTACTTGCCTTAGTCCTTGAATAACATCTTTTCATTCATCAAGGCACTATTCAAATCTATCTTTCTCTCTGAAGTCTTTAACTCTTATGAGTTGCTCAAAACTTCACTCATAGCTTTTCTCCAGCATATAATTCATACTTCTATGATTGCTTGCATGCCATTTTTCATGTGTGTGAATGCATAACCTTGACTTTTTTACAATCATTTACTTTTCCAGTTTCATGTCCCAGTGACCATTCCTAAACCATCTTCATAAAATTTTTTGAATGAGTTGATTCTATTTCTGTCAACTTAATACATTATGGCAACAGCATGAAAATTTGCATACCACTCTCTGTAAGTCATGTTTGAAAAATAAATCCAAAGCACCTATGTCTCAATATTTTAATTTTTGAATACAATAAGAGATTTGATTTTTGATTATTAATAATTTATTATTAATTTTCTATAATTACACAAATCCATATTTTACATTCTTGCAGTATACTCCATTAGGTTAACTGCTCTATTTTGTCTTAGAGTAGGTTATATATATGTATATAGTAATATATATATAAATATATATACATATATATGTTTTTTTCTCCTGTACTGTTTCTGATACATTTGCTTTTGTCTATTTTATTCTTTTTTGTTTTAATTTTATAAAATGTCATTTATTCAATATTTTCTTCAATGGCATTCAGTCAGCTGTGCACTTTTAATAATGTGAAGCCCTTCACCAGCATGTCTCCATGTGTTTTCAGATTCTTGTGGTAAGGGCTGCATGGGACCTAGTATACTGATGAGTCTATGTGTCCTTGGATAGATCTGAATACTTCCCAGCCTGAGAATCAAGCCAAGGCTTTTCTTACCTGTTTATGAGGCAGACAAGAAAAAAAACACTACAGAAGACCAGAGGAAAATTTCTACCAAATTAATGAGGACCAGGGAGACAGGCAGGGCAAGGGACAAAGTAACTCCCTGATGCCATTGCTGTGCTCCATGTCTGGTATAGTGTATTTGGCCTTGCTTCTTTCCATTGATTAATCGTTGTGTTCGAGCAAATACCTGAAACAGGAAGAGACTTTTGGTTCTTTCATAATTTGAGATGAATATTATAAACACATGCTATAAAACACTATCTTTGCACCTTAAAGGTTTCTTTTTCCATTCTCTGACTCATTTCTCCCACATTTTTTAAAAAAGCAAATTTAAAGTTTTATTTACACTGGTGTATTAGGTGCTGATTTTCCTGTGAAGTATTATACTTTGGATAATATCATATTGATTAAATTTGTCTCTACTTATCTATAATATTGAAGAGGTTGAAAGAACATTTTTTACTTTGTCTTTCAGCTTGGCAAGAAAATGGAAAAGAAGGGTCAGAAATTAAAGAACTCATTGATATAGACAAAACATTAACTAAAGTCCAAAGTTACCAATTTCTTGACAAAGTAAGACTTTAAGTTTTGTAGACATCTGCATCAGACCCAAGCGGGTACACATCCTCCACCCTACCCCTCTCCATACTCTCACTACAGTGAAATATACTGGCTAGAGAAGGATTTCCTGTATTCTAATTATGAGTTGATGTACTTTAATCTCCAGTTTTGGATCAGACTTTTCTGATAATCTTACCATTATCCCCTGACTCCACTCTTCTACCTCATACTTTTCTCTCATCACTCTGGTGTCTACTCACCTCAGCTCTACCTCACCAGTTAAGGCTAGACCTACTGTCTTCCTGGAGATCCTACTATATAGGTGTTAATTCCCAACAAAACTTGTTAAAACACCTCTCTGCCCTTCTCTTTTATTTTTTATTTATTTTAAATGTTTTTTTTTTTCATTTTAAATGCCAACCATAATTCCTATGTCTTCTCCTCCTCATGCTCCTACCTGCCTCCCTGTACTTAACACCACGTCTACCTTAGCAAGGCCTCCCATGGGAAGTCAACAAAGTCTGGCACATTAAGTTGAGGCAGGACTAAACCTTTCTCTCCTATATCTACGTTAAGCAAGGTATCCCTCCATAGGGAATGGACTCCAAAAAGTCAGTTTATCCTGGTCCCAGTGACAGTGACCCCACAGACTACCCAAGCCATATAACTGTCATCCACATTGAGAAGTCCTATTTGTATCATAAGCGGGTTCCCCAATATCAGTCCAGAGTGAGTATGCTCCTAATAGCTCAGGTCAACTCTCTCTTTTGGTTTTTCCCATTATGATCCTGAGCCCTTTGCTTATATAATACCTCATTCTTCTATTCATTTGGATTCTGGGAGCTCAGCCTAACACTTATCTATGAATCTCTGCATCTGCTTCCATAAGGCACTAGATGAAGGTTATATGATGACAACTAGGGTGGTCATTAATCTGATTGGAGAGGAAGGCCAGATCAGGTACCATATCCACTATTGCTAAGGGTCCTAGCTTGGGTCATCCTTAATAAAATTGTAACTGTTAAATTGCATAATTTCTTTTAAAGTTGAGAGCTCATTGGTCACATATTTTATTTTACATAAAAATTTAATTATGACTGCCTATAAGGCACTATTGCATAAATAATTGTTACTTTCTTGTTTATTCATTCAGTACATATTTTAGATGTTCATTAGTTAATTGGGAGCCAATCACATTGTTTTAAGAAACTTGAAATGTATTCTTCCTCATTATTCTGGTCAAGAATAGAAATGCTAATTTTGTTAAGTTGATTGAGAAGTTATAAGAGACAATTCAGAGATAATTACATCTACAAGTTTTAGATAAAAATATTTGTGATTTTTCATAAATATTCAATTAAATTATCTTTAAGTAATACTCTCAATGCCAATAATGGCTTAATTTTTATATTTTATACCTTAGTGTAGTTGATGTGAGAATGGCATTTTTTTCTTTGTTTAATGGGTGAATAGCAGATGACCAGAATAGTTAAGAAACTCAGTTATATGCTGTTTGGCTCCACTGTACTGTGTCTCACCCTGGATCTAAGGTATATGCCTTTCTGTATTTCCTACCTGCATCTTGAAAACTGTTTATTTTTAAAAACTAACAATTATCAACTATTATATATATGTATATATATATATATATACATATATATGGCATATTTTGATTAAGAGAAATGTGGGTAAATGATAACATAAATGTCTTAAATATAAATATAGACATAAATATATAGAAATTGATATACATGGAATATGTATTTATACTTTAAGCCCATAGAAGTATAAGATGAGAATTTTATATTGATTCAGACTATGGTTTTTCTTACTTTTAGTCATAGTTATCAAATAAACCTACAATTAAGAAAATCAGCATGGCCTAAAATCCTTACATTTGAAATAATAGGTCATGAAGATAGAGGGACAAAATGCTAAAAATCAAAAAGTGAGGTGAAAAGAAGTCAGCAATCACTGGTAAACTTCTGTAAAGTGTCAAACTACCTACTAGCCAAAGATTAAAATCTTTGTAAGACTTATGAATCTAGTTGCTTTTAGTTGCCTTGAAAGACATGCCCTCAGAAAATGTTAGCAATAAATACATAACTCAAAATGACATCTGATATAAGAGAGAGAATTGAGAAGAAATGGTGGTAACACAGAATACCTTCTCCAAATGAACTACTTTCACTTTTAAGAGCAACAAAAAATGGAGCTGTGACTGTATGTGGGAAATAGAGTCAAAAGAGTTGGTTTTAAGAATGGAAAAATAATAGCACAGAATTCTGGTGGGAATAATCTAGAAGAGAGTAAGTACTTGGTAATTCAGGAAAGAGAGAACGAATTAGTGGAGCTCTGCCCTTGAGTAGCAAGAGGGAAAGGGATGTAGAGAACAGAAGGCAGAGTTTTAATCATAGTACAAGATGGAATGCCAAGTATTTGTGCATCAGTGCAGCCATGTGGGGGAAGATGTGATGGGACATGGAGCTTCTTTTTTGGCTACTTCAAATTTATCAGGTAAATGAGAAGCAATTTTGTTCATAGAAGTGAGGAAGTATTTTAAGTTGGAAGAAATAGGAGCGAATAAAACAGTTATTGAGGTAATGATTCTTAATGATTCTAAGTATTGAACTTTCCTAATGTTTGGAATCGTAATGTTCAGTTTCTATCCAAGGCAACTTAATTCAGAATCTTTATGTTATTTCTTGCATTAGTGTTTTAAAAGTAGTCCCCAGTATACAGGTAAATTTGATGTTAATTACGATTGATGGTCATCTGAAGTGTCAACATAAAGTCATTAATTTAAATGAACAACAATTAGAATAGTTATGAGCTTTCTTCTAGAACTTCTAATATAAGAATTGTGAGCAAAGAATAAGTGGTGCGTTTGAAACAGCTGGCTTTACCAAATAATCATCAAGAATAAACACAGGCTAGGAGGATTGAGAGATAAGCAAGAATGTTCTGGCAACACACAGTAAATGTAGTCTTTATGAGAGAAGTGAGCATATGAAGTATATAGATTATCTGTAAAAACAGGTAGCTATTTTGCAAGGTTTGGTGGTAGTAAAATTTTGTTGCAATAGTGACTACAGTCATCATAATAAAAAGACCTGAGAGTGTGATTCTCAAAACTCAGTTTATGAAAATATATAGAGTATGACCCCATGGCCAAGGCAAAGTCTTGAGTCGAGGAGCATAATGAAATGTGAAGGTAAGGTAGTAAAAGGAATATTGTCAATGGTTATTTAAAGTGATGTAATTTATGAGATAATATGTATTGCATAGGAGCATAGAGACATGAATTAATGTCTTCAGAAAATGAGGAGAAGCTGCTTGCTCTGAGGTAGCTCCAAGTTGAGTTTATACATAATGTTTCCATGTTTGTATTTGTTTGCTAATTCTTTAATCAAGATACTTTCATTCCAATGAATTAATAATTTAAATTTTAGGTAACAAGACAGTTGTTGTGCTGGGATTTTTCTTTGTTTCTTTCTTACATACAGAAAAATAGTAGAAATTAATGCAGTATGCTAATAAAAGGCTTATTAAATACATCCAATGCTAAAACTATCTTAGGCTTTCAACCTGCTACAAGTTCATTGGAGTTGATTAATACCTACTTTCAGATCTTTCCTGGAATTACAGTGCATTTGAACAATGTGAACATTTATTGTATACAGTAGAAATGTTCACCTTCCTGTGAATGAGATAGCAGATACTTACAGATAATACAATGTAATTTACTAGCTTTTTCTACTGCAGTCACCAAACATAGCAAATCATCTTGAATCCCAGGAGAGTCATGATTGATTCATTTATTCCAAATGGCTCTCTGATACTTGGGGGACATTCTTTTCTCCCACCCGCAATGTTATATGTGGGTTGTTTTATAATGTGAGCAAACTGATTTCTCTGCTATTCTCATTTTTGCAGCTCTAAGAATTGATGTATTTACCCCAGTCTCTATGCTGATTAATTAGATCATATTCCCATGCCATTAAATGTAGCTGATCAATGTTGTCTGCACATATTTATATCAAGTCAAATATGTATTAATATGTGTGAAAAGTATTTTACTCATTTAGTACTGTGTTTATATGTAAATATACCAATTATATTCTCTATAAATTGCATGTGTGTGTTTTAGTAAATATGTGCAAATTAGAGTTAAAATTCTCTAACGTATATCAAGAAATTAAAATTATTTGCTAAAATTATTTAGCTGGTTTATAAAATGAATTACTTTGCGTTTTATGGAAATTATACATAGCAAAAGTTTTTGATACTGGATCAATATTTATCTCTGTTATACAAATAAATTTTTGGATCCCATCCCACAAAGAGGGATACCATCTCAGCCTAGATACGTGGGGGATGGCCTAGGTCCTGCTCCAAATGATGTGACAGACATTGAAGACTTCCCATGGAAGGCCTCACTCTCCCTGGGGAGCAGAAAGGGTATTGATGGGGGTTTGGTGGGAGTAATAGGAGAGGATGGGAGAGTGAAGGAACTGAGATTGACATATAAAACAATCTTGATCAAATATAAATAAAAATGTTTTTGGTCAAGAATTGATTTTCAGTTGGAATATGAACATATTCAGGTCTAGGATAGCTGAATATTTTTGCAAGCATCCTCCTAACAAAACAGACCTAATCTCAATGTTTTAGAATCTGATCAAGTTTTGCATTCAGTTCTATGTAACAAATGTAATAAGCCTAATATACTTATTCCATTAGAGGAAGGATGTATGTTCTTATCCATCAATCCATTGCCTTCAGTAGTGAACTGTTGGTTACCAATGGTAATAAATAACTGATAAACTGAATTCGTAAAAGTTTATAAATCTTTCACATTTATATACAATGAAATATAATAATGTTTCAAGAGTCCCAAACCAGTATAATTTCAAATTATACAATATTGCTTATCTAATTATTTGCTGATGACATATATCCTTTTCTCTTTATTAAACACACATTTACCTGCATTTAAATGTTTATAGATAATATTTCTTTTTCTAGTCACATTCTATAGTTGTTATGATATTGAATACTATTTATGACTGTCTCACTCCTTATCTAGATGTTCACATTTTGTAATGGGAGAGTTTGAATTGATCTCCCTTCTTGTTTGTTTACTATGTATGACAAGAATATAGATAATTTCTTCTTCTCAGTGGCATTCATTGGAGCTGAGCGAGGACTTCAAAGTAGCCTTTGGCTTCAGCAATTTATACATAGTTTTCAGCATCATGGAACTACCTTAGCTCACTGGTTAAAATTGATTATCCACCTTTTGAAAATCTGATAGTTCGTTAAGGCCAGGTAGTTTTGCAAATACTTTCATGTAGCCCTTTGTATCTCCTTTACCTAAGTCACTACCAAACCACTGTCTGTGGGCTGCTATTGAGTTTCAGTCTTCCTCATATCCTTACCATTAACTTACCATTTAACTTCCTACTTATG
Organism: Cricetiscus sungorus; assembly: GCA_030556225.1. NCBI lineage: Eukaryota > Metazoa > Chordata > Mammalia > Rodentia > Cricetidae > Cricetiscus > Cricetiscus sungorus. The sequence continues at coordinate 12,050,432 of JANBXA010000126.1, forward strand.
CTCATACATTAAACATTTATTAAGCATGTATCATACACAAGGATTGTGAAGATAACTGAAGTATATTGCATATACTTCCAATTGAATGGCTTTTGCTATTCGATTTTCTCCAAGAACTGACTATTTAAAATAAATCTGATTATGTAGCAATAGAGATCTAATTATCTGATTTTCATTGTATTATGCTTGTTCTAAATCCAAACAGTTTATATCTATTGCTGATACAGACCAATTGTATTTTGTAGGGTTTATTTTCCTATTCTCTTGTGATCTTTACTATTTATCAAGTCTTTTATGTAGTTTGTTATAAGCATTTTCAACGAAGTTCCTCAGAAACTAACTCATGCAGTCTTACTATTTTCACATTTATCATATAGTGATAATTACAGTGCCTCCCTGAAGGAATTGTTGAGATGATTAGCACAAGCATTATATGTTAAGTTCTTTGAGTACAGGAAACCCTTCATAAGTATATGGTTCATATGGTGTTCTCCAGTAACCCAAATATAGCACCATACATTTTTCATTCAGTACATTTCATTGTGGAGGTTTCTTTTCACACACATGGAAAACTCATTAATGTAATAGTTTGATTTTCAGAGTGTTTGAGCTGTAGTTCAGACTCACTTAAAGAGAAAGAAATAAGCTAATAAGTTAAATTACTCACTCTAGATCATAAGGTTGGTTCTGAAATGCAATGAGATGGCTATAGGTCAGTACTTCTATCACTATACATACCTTCCTGCACCTTCATTTAGTCTTGTTTCTCATTTCAACCATACTTTGAGACTAATTCGTAAAGTGAAATAGCATTCTCTAGTGTATTAGCATGTTGTTTCAAATAATATGTTAAAATATGAAATGGCATAGCCTTGTTCATATGCTTTGATAAGACTCACATTTCTCTGATTTTCTTTAGTTGTTCATGTAGATCTTTTCTCTGTACTATATACAAATCTCAGAGATTTTACTACTAAGAATCCCTGGGAGTATCACCATTTCTTCTTTCTAATGTTGTTGATAATTATAAATACTTAGATTGAAATTGTATTAAGCAAATGGGCATCTTTGCCTCCCTTTGTTTTCAATAGTCTAGTGGTAATGTCACTCACCTGCTTCACAAATCCTAGGAGAAAAGTACTTCTTCCTGTCCCTTTTTGACCTTTCTGTTTGCACTGACCTTATAATATATCTTCAGTTTTGTTTTGTGTGTTGCGACAGAATCTCATACATCCCAGCCCCTTTAGAATTCAGTATGTATTTGAAGCAGGTTTCAAACAAGAACCTCCTTGTTTGTATCATTTTGTTTGATATAAATCTGTTGGACATTAGTATTTCTTATTGGCTGGCTCTGTCTTAAATATTAAACCACTTCTATTAATCTAAGTATATCCATGTGGTCTCATCTTACTGGAGAAAGGGCCCAGACCTTTGTTCTCATAAGTCTCTACATGTTGACTCCTCCTTACTACTTAGTCAAATCCTCCTTGTCTCTTAGTCCTGCTTATCTTGCTTTTCTATTGGCAAACAGTGATTTATTCATTAACCAATAAGAGAAACATTTACAGAATGACATCTCCCATCATCTCCTCTTTTCTGTCTAAATAAAAGGAAGTGTTTTAACCTTAACATAGTAAAATATATAAAAAAACAGTTATAAAATTGAACCACAGTTAACAATATTTAGTTCATTAACATTTACCAAGATTTAAAGAAAATATTCTATTATCTATCCTATATTTGTGAGTTTAAAATCTTATATTTAATTTATCTTTAATCCTAACTAAGGAAAACTATAACTATAACTAACTGTTTTCAACTCCATCAAATACTTCACAAGGATAATATATAAACTCTAGAAATCACAGAGGCAACTGGCCGGGTCAGTCACCCAAAGTTCTTCTGTAACATTCCATGTTCAGCCTATAGGTCATAGTGTTTCTGGCAGACTTCTAAGCATAGCAAGAAACTAAACTACCTACCTGTATTGTCAGTTTTTCAGTCATTTTTCTCCGTGTCCTGCAGAATGTCTAGTAGATTCTTTCAGGAAGCAGGCATCCTGTAGCACTGTCCATCGTATATCAGCAGTCACTTTTCTGTGGGTCCTGCATGTCCAGTTTATATAGCATAAAGTCAAACAGTCCAGGCAAGAGCTACCCAAATAGCTAGTCTTGCCATATTGAAAGCAAACTCCATAACACATTTATTCAATTTCCATCTTCCTTTTTGAAGCAGGTGTTGAAGCAGGTGTTGTTGCCAGGAGCAGTTGTGCCTCACTGTTAAGAATAACCCTAAACCATTTAAAATACCATATACTGTAGGCCTTTGAATGGTTTGAAAAATATTGATGCATCTCAAATATATCTCTGTATATCTTGAAAATCTAACTTAACTCTAAGTTTTAACTATCATAGGTAACTATATATAATCTGTGCTAAATTATACATTACATTTCTAAATGAGCTATATAAACACAATACCTAAACAAGAGGAGAAATATACATATCACAAAATTGACCTTAAATTTGTATCAATAAATGAAAATCTATTGCAAGGCATTGTATTCATATCTATATCATAATCCCCTTTATACATTTAAAAAGATTGTTTGTGGTCATTAACCAATTATAAAATACCCCATTTAAATAAAAACAAACATTTATAGACAATATTTGTGAATTTGGGAGTCCTTCTTTCCAAACTGCTTCCTGCTGGTAGGGGTCGCTGTCATGGGGATCCTAAGATGATGCAGAAATCCTGGCTGTAGTGGTCTGCAAGGCTGCCTTGTCCTAGCTGTTTTGATATTGGAACACCTGGGACAATTTCAGGGGGTCTTGCTTGATCAAACCATGATAGTCTGGAAGGAATCCACAGCCTTTTATTTCTGTGGAAACAAAAATGGAAATTCTTTTCCCCAGTAACTTGTCCTTAGACTTAAATTTTGAAGTCAAATTATTTTTAAAATATATTCATTGAAATAATTTTGCAGCATTGATAATCAAGTGATAATCTTAGCAACTGCACAATTTAAAGACAACACCAATGATTATAATGTCCAGAGTCTTTTTGTGTTTTCCATCTTTGTGGCTTTTTTATTACTGCATTTCATCTACTTTTATATTTTTATTTTATTTTGTTTTTGAGATAGAATTTGTAACTTTGGCTGTCCTGAAATTCACTTCATAGCTTTGACTACCCTGGAATTTATTTTGTGCACCAGGTTTACTTTAAAATTACAGAGATGCATTTGCCTTGCCTCCTGAGTGTTGCAATTAAAGGCATGTGCTTTCAATGCCCCAGCTACTTTCTTTCTATTTTTCTTTTAAACCAGCTGCTCATACACACCATGGGATTGTTAGCAGAGCTTCTTTAAAGCCATGCAGGGTTTTTTGCCACTTATGCTGAGTCAGGAAACCTTCCTTAAAGGAGCCACACAAATCTATGCTTGTCTCTTGCAAAAGAGTCCAACCAAGAAAGATGCTGGTACCAAGAAGCCTTGCTTGTCTTTGATATTTTGTTTCTTTTTAAGGTTTTATTAAATTTTAAGTGGAAGTTCTTAGTAGCCACGTTGCCAGCACCATTTTGTTATGAGTATGTTTCCCCACTGGTCTGGTCCCAGAGCCACACTAGCCCCAAATAACACAGAGAGACACTGTATTAGGTATTACGTTGTTGGCCTGGTACTAGCATTTCTATTGGCTAGCTCTGTCTTAAATATTAACCTATTTCTACTATTCTAAGTATTTTCACGTGTTCTTATCTTACCGGAGAGAGTGCCCAGAGTTATACACTTTTGGTCCTACAACTTGAAACCCCTTGTCTATATCTTAATGACATTTTTTCATTCATCTTTTAAGGAAGGCAAATATTTTTTTTCTATGTGTTTGCTTTTATTTTCATGCCATATTGTTCTAATATATACAGACTTCCATAATTACAAAATAATGGCCATTCAGTATTTTCTTGAAATTTATCTAAATCCATTGAGTAGTTTTGTATAACGTTTCAAATATTTTTCAGCTTGTTTAATGCATTGAAAATTATAATCATGGAAGAATATTGTATAGAAGTAATATAAGATAGTACATATAGATATAGAGAGGATATGAAAATATGCCACAAAATACATTCCTAGTTAAATGTTTCAGAAGTTTAAGTGAAAACTTCTCTAAACTTGATGTTTTGCCTATGTTATTGTTTTCAATTTTAAGTAGAAAAATGTAGCTAAATATTTTAATGGAGTTTGTTAGTCACCCTGCAATGAGGAACATTCAAATGGCATCTGTATGGTAAAAATTCAGAATTTTTGAACAGTGCTGTCAGATATTTGGAAATAAATATTGTCTGTAGTAGTTTAATATGGGTAGCAGTAGCCACATGAATTAAATTTGTTTCATTTGTTTTTGTTTTCAATATCTATGAATGATATACACTACTACTGTATTTGATAGTTAGAAAGACTCAAAAGATTTTTAAACCCTCTCTTCTAAGATGATAAACCACTGAAGATTTGCTCAAGTTATGGTAACAGTGCAACACAAATAAGAAACACAGATTGATACAATAAGAAAAATATTACAAGTTCAAATGTAATTTTTTGAATTTACTAATTTTACAAGGGTTGTGGAAATAAACTTCATTCTTCATCTTTCTCTATGAAAACATCTTGCCATGAGTTTTTCATTGGACAACCATTTACCACAGTAGATGTGTCCTATCAGACGTCTCTTCTATCATTTTTACTCTTGTCTATAAAAGAATAAAAAGTGAAGTCACAGTATAAGAAGTGGTGACTAGAGTGTGCTTACTATTTTCTTATAATAATGGGAACTTTGATGATTCCCCATAGGAGGCTTCACCTTCTCTGAGGTAGGAATGGGGCTGGGATGGGGAAATGGTGGAGGGAATGGGAGGATGGGAGGGAGAGTGAACTGGAATAGATATGTAAAATAAGATGGCTAAAAACAATATACCCACCCCCCACACACAAAAAAGGAAAAAAAAGTATGGGAACTTTATAACCTTTTTTCTAAATCAACAACAAACAACAACAATAAAACCCCTCCTTATTTGTTTTCCTTCACAGAAACAATGTCTCTTTATATTTTTCCTTATTGTTCTTGAGGGGATGATTATTTTCTTAGGATTACAAGTAGTCAATTGGTATTAAGATGTTTGAAATAAAAGACAAAATTCTATTTAGGGGTTTGGTGACTTAGATTTATCAATGAAAGACACATACATCCTTATTAATGCTATCACTGCCTTGGCATATATGAAAAGTTACTTATAAATTTATACCTTATCTTTTAAATATTCTTGAGAAAAAATTTCATTAAGTAGTATACATTATACACACCTTACTGTCTGGATGGAAATATATATATATATATATATATATATACATATATATATGTATATATATATTATAATTTAGAAATGATCTTATTTTATATATCAATCCCATTTCCCTCTCCCTCACATCCTCCCATGTCCCCCACCCACTACCCCCATCCCACCCCCATTCACTCCCCAGGGAGGGTAAACAGCAAAGTCTGTCACATTATTTGAGACAGTGCCTAGTTCCTCCCCTATGTATCAAGGCTGAAAGAGTATCCCTCCATGGGGAATGGGGTTTGTGTTTTCAACCCTTTTGGACCCACACATCTAATAATACAGTATTAAAACAAGGTTGTTTTTTTTGAAATATAGCTTATAAACAGTGCCTCTTCTGGAAAAAGTGGTTTTGATGTTATTTTATAATTCTTTTCAAAGAGTCTAAGTGTATCCTCCAGAAGTTGCTCCTGTATCAACTTAGCAGCAAAGTTAATTTAATGGCAGTTTGCTTTACAGAAATCTTGAAGTGTTAGAGACTCAGTCCTCTGTGCTGCGTGGGAAAATTGCACAGGCTCATTGTAGAAGTTCCTGTTGGAAAACATTTTGGCCCAGTTCTGCGGAAACAACAAAGATGTATGTTGTGTTCTTCCTAAGATAAATAAAATAAACATTTCTGAAATTCTGACATATCACCTGTTCCCTTACCCCAGTGAAATGTTGGAATAAACTAATCTTTGGATAAAGAGACAGTTACAAAGAAAATCAAGACATTGGCATAAACGCACATCATGAATCATACCCAACACACACACACGCGCGCGCGAGCACACACACAAACACACACACACACACACACACACATGTTGCATGAATCATCCTCCTGTTAAATCATAACTAATGAACTCATATACTGCCTCTTCCAAGACAATAAAAATGTGACTGTTATCAAGCTATTAAGCTACATACAGCCCCTCTGGCTACCTTACCCCCTCAGCCTTCTTCCCTAGGTTTTTAAATAAAATAGGTAACAAGAATTCTCATGTAGGAAGAGTATGTTGACAAATAGTAATTTTTATCTTTATAACTTCAACAAATATATGAATTGACTTTGTCAGTTATTAAAATAAGTATACTGAATGCCCTCTGTGTGTGGATCAGGACAAGTGGTCTAATCAAGTTCAACTGTTCTGTTTCTATTTGGCTCAACTTAATTAAAATTCAGCCCTGCTTTTGAGCAAGCCGCAGTGGTTTGGCAGACCTTCAAAGGGTTATACTGCAGCAAACAATAAAAGTGATAAAGACACACAATAAAAATCAATACAATGGAAGTGCCCCTGTAACTTACAAATAAAGTAAAAGGTTCTTCTTGATGTCCTCTTATCTGTTTCTGATTATAAAAATTTTCCCGTGGCTTTATGTGTAACTTTGTCTGGAATCTTCTTATCAGTGGGCTTCTGCTTTTTACATAAATGGAGCAGAAACTAAAATTCAGATAAGATAAATTTGTGCAATGCAAATCTTTTAAGATATTTACAACTGGTGTTTTTACACTTGTTCGTGTGCATTAAAACTTGCATGGAGGATTTTTACTTGTGTGAGGAAGAGAGCCCTTAATTCAACTCCCATTCACTTGTGTGTGGGATATATATTCTTGATGATCATCCCTTTTTTTTCCAGTTCATTTGGCAGACTGCCATGGTCCCAGATTTTCTCACAAACCACCATCTGGCATTCTCACTGTCCCCCACATATAGCTCCATCAGGACCTCCTCCAAGCAGGGTGGAGAATTTCACAGCTTCAGGGCATAGGAATATACATGAAGTTGCAGCCACTTCAGGGACTATGTCTCACTTGCCACCCACATAACTTTTACTGATATGAGTTTAGGGTTAAGAAATACATGGACTTTAGGGATCAAGAGTCCTGGGAGGTAATATTAATTCAATTTTAAGTAGTTATTTGTTTCACCAGTGTGCATTTGAAGAAGAGAGTTTTAAAGACCTGATCTTAACTCAATATGTTCATCTTGAAAAATTATTGTACCTAAATTTATATAAAAGGGATACCTATGAATTAAAGATGAAGATAATGATTATCATTTATATAGCACCAGTGATTTGCATTTCCAAATTATCAACTAATATTTATACCTAGTCAGAAATCCTTAAATTCATTTCATTTACCTGTAAGAAATGAAATATTTAGAAAACAGAAATGGGTACATGAGAGCAGTAAATGTTGCAAATATCTGGGATTTGTTGCAGATTTAACATAGTCAAACACTATTATTTTGTGCATAGTTTGTGTCCCCTTCTGGTTCTGCATCTTTCTTCAAACAATCATGTAATTCTAATAAAGGCATATTCATCATTGTATTAGCCTTGTCACAAACTTCTGTAGTGAAAAGAGGTTCCCTGGGAAAGAGCCATCACAACTGTTCACAGAATTCTGGCCAACACAATGTCTGGTTGCAAGTCCATAGTTTTGTGAACTGTTGCTATGGCTTTATCTCAGTGCATCTTTTATCAGCTATAATGAAAGAACATATTTTTGCTTTTTTGTGTGTGTTCATTACCAACCAACCAATTAATTTTAATCATTTGTAACTGATTTTTTTCTTTGTTTTCCTTGTTTGAGACAGACTGATACAAAGATTGATGAAATATGAAGAAACTTCCCAAAGCAAATTAATACAATATCAACTCAGCAATCAAATGAGTAACAATTTGGGGAATAGGGTGCCCACTTGAAGATAGCTTTTTCAACAAACTATAGACATTATATTCCATAACATAAAGAACATAAAGAACATTATTAACAAATACATGTACTCAATAAAATGTAAGATCACAAAAGGTATAACATAAATTTGAAGACATTTCTAATAGATATATGATTTCTACAGTAGAATACTGATAGTGGCTTTTGTATTTTATATCAAATGATCATGGAGGTTATAAATAGTAAGGCAAATATGTAAATGCAAAATAATTATTTTGAAATTGCCCATGTGAACTGAATATATAGCCTAATCAATCATTAGTGTTGAAAATTCTCATATCTTTGTGTAATAAATATTTGAGAAAACAATTTTTTTTTCTAAAATATGAAATACCCCTCTAATATTATATGAATATTTAGTTCAACTTTATTACAATATAGCATATAGTTGATGATTAATCATTTCTAGTTAGTTATGTTAATCAGTCATAAAAATCAAATCAGGCTGAATAATTCAAACATGAATATTCAAAATATCAAGATACTTAATACTGTTATAAGATCTTACATTTTATTAAGTGCTGGTATTTGTTGATATTGTTCTTTATGTGGCGAAATACAATGTGTATAACTTGGGTAAAAGGCTGTCTGTAAGTGACCAACCTGTTCTCCAAATTGTTTATCATTTGTTTTCTACATATATATATATATATATATATATATACATTATTCTGCTTTGGGAACTATTTTCAAATTTCATCAGCCTGTTTCATTTCTGAGCCAAATCCTCTAGCAACTCTTTGAGATCATATCTAGAATATGATTACTTCATTGTATTAGATATGAGAAATTTCTCATAGCTAAATCAATAATCCTATCATTGATAAATAAAGCTTAGTTGATCTGGTTAGGATAGATCTGCTTCAAATGTGAATTAATCTAAACCCATTGACATTTTAAATAGTTTTGTATTTCAGTAATGCAGACAGGTGTTACTGTTTCTTTTCTGGTTATTATTTGGAATTTGTGTTTCTTGCTTTCATTCCTGTTGTTACCTTTGTAACAATATATAACAATGAGTCTGTTTGTGGTGCTACAAAGCTATTAAGAATCAGAGGCCAGCCATACCAACAGTGAAAATACATTGAGGTCTTTCCACATGCAATGTCGACCAACATGTATGAAGCCAGGGTTTTGGTGATAGCTTGCTTAATGCCCCACATTGGGTACCACGATGTAAAATGGAGTTCTTAATTAAAATATTTAATAAAAACATGGAGTCAGATGATAAAAGAAAATGCTGAGTGATTAAAGAGAAGAAAGAGCAAGCCATAGACACACCTTACATCATAGTGTCTCAGCAGACAAGAGAGAGAGAGTTCCTATTTCTTCTTGCTTATGTCCTCTCTCTGCCAAGCCATCTCATTTCCTGTATGTGCCCAGACATCTTACTTTCTGTCTGTTTGTACAGACCTCCAGGCCTCTATGTTTAGCTAGTGGCAATCTCCATTCTTTGATCTATAGACAGGCTTTATTTGTACAAGTAAGATATTTGTCCTTAAATATAGACATGAAGTGGTAGGTATTATTGTTTTTGCAAGTTCCAACTAATAGCAGATATATTGATAGTATAAAATAGTTCTATTTTGATTAATAATTTCATAAACATTAAATATAGTAATTCAAAATTATTTATTAATTCCATGTGCATATTTACATACATGTCTAAGTGCATATGTCCACAATATGTTTTCACAAGCTTGTCAAATCAGAATTTGTTGTCAGATGCCTTGGAATTTGAATTATAGAAAGATTTGATCTTCAATGTACATGTTGATTAAAAAAAAAAAAAAAAGCCCAGATCCTTTTTACAAAAGCAACAAGTGCTCACAACTGCTAAGCTGTCTCTCCAGCTATGACTATGTTTCTGTTATTTTTTAAGAAGTTCATACTAAGTATTTTGACAATATTCATCCCTCCAATTGTCTTCCTACCTCATCTCAGATCTATCCGTATCTCTCAAACATCTCCCAATTTCTTACTATCTTCTGAAAGAAAAAAAAGTGCTTAATCCAATTTCTGCTGTCCATCTACTTATGAGTATCGAACTATTGTTATGAGTGTGGTAAATCTGCTAGGGGAAAAATCAACAAATAAATCTAACTATCCTTCTCCCAGAGCCATTAACTGACAATTACTCCTCTGTTAATGGAAAAGGCTCATGAGTCCTTCTGTCCTCCATGCTAAAATGCTGACTGACTTGTTCTTGTGCAGAGCTTGGGCAGGCAGTGATAACTGCTGTAAACTCATGAGTATTATTGTCTTGTAATGTCTGCAAGAAATTCTTTCTGTCTAGTCCTCCCTGGTCTCTGGCTTTTACCTTCTTTCTTCCATCTCTTCTTAAACGTTCACTGAACATTTTGGTAGTGATATAGAAGTCATATTGTGACAGCATTGAACAGATTTATATTTTTTGCCTTTGTACTATATTTTAGTTATTGTCTCATTACTGGATAAAAACACCATTGCCAAATTAACTAATAGAAGGAAGCACTTAATTTGGGGCTTCCTTACAGTCTCAGAGAGTTAGTCCATTACCATTATGTTAAGAAGCATAACAGCATCAGGAAAGAATGAATGTAGAACAAAAATTAAGAGCGCACATATAATCCTTAAGTTGGATGAAGAGAAAGAACTAACTGGGGATGTGATGGTCTTTTGACACCTCGAAGTCTACCTCCAGTGATATACCTACTCCATCAAGCTAACACCTCCTAATCCTTTCCAAAAAAAAAGTCAGTTAACTGTTGACTAAACATGCAAACATATAAGCCCAATAAATCCATTCTTATACAGATCATCACAGACCATTTGAGAGTTTCCTTGTTAACTTGTGTTAGAGAAAATACTCTGATGAGGTATGAGAGCCGAACTTGTTTATATAGAGAAAGATAAAAATTTAAAACTATAGCATTGATACATGACTCTCAAGAGCTTAAAATCATGAAAACTTCAATAAGAAATAGGAGGCAACATTTAAAAAATTATTTTAAAATTGCATCAAGAGAGGGATTGCTTTACATCTGATCTTATTTATTATTAAAACTCAACTTTGTTTTTTATGATAAACACAACATGTAAGTTTACTAGGTCCAAATGTATATACAATCTTTAAGTGTTTAGAAAAGTTATATATGTCAAGAAAAAATCTCAAAGTATGATATGAATAATAAAATATAAATGTTAATCAAAATTACTTACTTTTAAGGATTCATGAAATATTAAAGTAATAACTCATTTAAAGACAGATATAAAACTATTGGTTGGAGTTGTAACTCAGCTGATAGATTGCTTGCCTAGCATGTATGAAGTCAAAAATCTCTGTTCCTATCACTGCACAAAATTGAACATGGTCATTTGTGCATTTGGGTCTCTGTGTTCACTAAATAAATGAGCTTATATTTGAACACAATAAGAAAAAGCAAAGGCTCAGACAGGATATAAGTTTTGGTATTTGGCAATGGAACTGTAGCACAAAACCAAGCTTTTCCATAAGAAAATAATTTTACCATTATTCTAGAATAAATAACATGTAAGTTATAGCACATTTTAAATGTCAAATATGATAGAAATTACGCGACTTAATAATTGCTATTAAATATGATTTGTAGTCCTTGAAAAGTTTATTTATATAATCAATGAAGTTTTTGTTGGTCTTTTTGACAAGAACAGTTTCAGAAATTAGGTATATATTTCAGAATCAGAAGAAGAACCCACTTTTGGGTATCCTCGCATATTAGTGTAAATATGAATAATCAACAAAAGCTCATTTGTAAGTAAGTATAAAATTTTGATAAATGCTATGATGAAATTGAACAAAGAAATCTCAACTTGAAGATAATGAATTATTTAATAGGTGGACATAATAATTAAGTACTTACCATACCAATATATATGGAAGAAATTATGAGACAAAAGAAAAAGGTTTATAAACTCTTGAAGATAAAATAAGGAGCCAAATATGTGTAGTTTGTGCAGCAACAGTAATTTTTAATGTGATTAATAGAACAACTAACTCAATATCTACCAAATTAGTGGCAATGTATTTATAATAATCATCTAGATTTGAAAATTATAATGTGGTTAAATTAGATCTTAGCATTTGGGATAATTTGTTGAAAGGTATGTGGTAGAATGTAATTCTTTTAATTTTAAATTTATTTGTGAATTTGAAAGTATTAGCTAATAAATTGTAAATAATAAACAAATAGCAAAAAGTGAATGTAGAAAGATCTATTTAATAGAAACTTTCCATCTATTTTGCATAAATTATTACGAAGTAAGCTATCCTTGCAATATGGAAATGATAAAAATCAGAATTCCAGTCAGAGAACTAAAGTTCTGATTAACAACTAATTCTGAAGTACATTGAATCATAGTATTTGAAGTTGTTTGTTTTTGTTGTGATTGTATAGCTGCATAGTTTCCTCTATGTGATATGCTTATTTCCAAGTAGCTTAACATTATGTGAGTTCTGTTTAATGAGATTTAGTGAAATGAAGATGGACTGTATTGAAACCTATAAGAATTTTTTTTCAAAAAGGTTTATTTAATGAAAGTTTGTTGAATTATTTTTTTTAAAAAAAAAGAGTTATGGTGAAGTATATGATAGTTTAACAAATCATTTCTGACTTATAGTGAAGAGATTTTTAATGCCAAAAGTATGTCTTCATTAACACTTATTCATACAGAATGCAAAGTTTAAATATAAGATCACTTCCAATTCTTGGAATATTATAATAAAATAAGGATGCATAGAGAGTTGTGTTATGTATATCTTGTTTATCTTTGATTCTTTTGATTGGAATTTGTCTATATCACCATTTAAATAATTTATACAAATGAAATTTTACGTGTACCTATGATATAAGATAGCTATCATGCTATCATGTGCCATACTAAATGCATGGAACAAATTACTATTATACCGAGGATTTAAAAATATTTTTGAATATATAATAAATTAAATACCTCCAAATGTGAAAATCTGCTTAATTCTTAGACGTAAAAATTATTACAGGAAAACATTTTATGATTTTGATAGCTATCAGTGTCTTTTGCAAGGAATTCTATTGCATGCAAACAATAATTCTCAGACATGTAGTCTATAACAAATTGAAGAATCATTTTTAGAAGCACCAATGTACTTATTTGAGAAGAAGAATAGAGTAGAAGGTACTATTGCCCTTCAGCCTTGTATTGTTGAGTGACAAAAAATGTCTTCATTGGGTTTTTCACTATGAATCTTTAATCTCATATTCACCCTATTCTTGTCAATATATTATAAATTGCTAGCAATTAGCCCACAGATTTAGAATCCTTTCACCTCACAAAAGACTGGTCTCACTCAACATATCAATACCAAGAAAAGTTTTCTGTTAATGTTCTTAATGTGCCTGATAAGTTGTTAATCTGACCTTGAACTTATTTTCTCTTTATTTCTCCTTTAACTGTAGAAAAGTATTATGCCAACAAGAAAGTGAATGCCCCAGTGGACAGATGCAGATAGCCAATTCAGAAAAATCAAAATAGCACATGTAACCTATAAAATATGTTCATGGTGACACAAACTCCAATGTAAAAGTTATCAATTTCTATGAAACAGGAAATGGTTCATTCTGTCTTTAAATATTTATTAGGATATAATTCAACTATACAATTTATCAATTGAATATAAAATTCTGGATTCAGCACAACCATGGAATAATGAAAGCATTACCACAAAGAATTACAGAAGATTTATGTCTTCCTACTCAAAAACTAGAACAAATAACAGAAAGTTTCCATTTTATTCAAATCACACTAGTCTCCATGCTTCATCCCCAGATAGCCCATCAATCTACTTTATAATTCTATGGATAGTCTTGTTATGGAGAATTCATGTAGAAGAAATAATACCTTGTCTTTTATGTCTGGTTTATTTTCATAATAAAATGATTTTAGTGTTCATCCTTATGGTATCATGTATAGTATGCAATTTATTTTCATACAAAATTCATGAAATGTATATTGTAACATCCATTCTTTATTTGATTCTCATTTAGGTTGATTCAGTTTTGGAATATTATTCTGAATTATTTTTCTCCAAAGTGATTATATCATTTTACATACCAATCAATGGTGCATTAAGACCTTGATTTCTTCATGTTTATTCACTAACTTTTGCTTATGAAAGGAGTGATAAAATAAACATAAGACAAACTGTATTATTTTAGCCATGTAAAGTATGTAATTAAGTGACATTTAAAACATTCACAGTGGTGTGTAACTGTTACAATTATCCAGTTTCAGAACATTTTAATTATCTGACTCTTGTCATTATGAGGAGGATAAAGAGGCAACTCATAGCGATTTTCATATAATTTCCCAGATTGCTAATGATTTTGAGTTTTTTAAATGTGATTATGAGAACTGTTTGTCTCTGAATATAGATTTATTCAAGCCTTGTGCCAAAGTTTAAATTAGGCCATCATTTTATTGTTGATTCATAATAATGATAAAACTGACATCTACATAAACAATAAATATCATACATGAAAACTCAAATCTGCAATGTCAATTTAAAACATTGGATATTTATCTTGCGTTTCCAATCTATGTGGAGAGAACATCTTTATAACCTTAGAACATTTTTTTCCAACTACTCCTTTGTTACAGAGAATGTGGGAAATGTTGAATAAAACAAATATGTATAGAATGTACATATGAATAATCATGGTAACAAAAACTAGAAGAATTTGTGACATAATAATTTATAACTTGTGAACTTCTTTAGAAACCACCACAAAATGTTTTGAAAATATATTATTAAATCAAAATTATATTCTACATATTCTGTAATTAATGTGTTTATTAATAGTGGACCACTGCATGGCTACTAAAGGTGTATTGAAATTTATGTTCCACTATTTTAATGTAATGTATTTTAATTAAATACATACTTAGTATAAATTATATGCTTTCACAGTATAGAAAGCATTTTCTTGGTGCATTGCTGTACTTCACTTACATAGAATGTTATTCAAATGATAGTGGGAAAAGTAAGCCAATTAATAATAAATAACAATCTTTCATATTTTACAGATGTTACTCTACACTATCCCATATCAATGTGCTTCTTATTAGTAGGCCACTTCTATGGTAGTTATGATTGTTTTTAAGAGTAAAATGAAATGATGATAAAACTATTACTTTTTCACACCAACAATTTTAGATTTGTCAGACTTTTTCTGAATATATTAACTCTCTGAAGATCTCACATCCTTCCCTGTACTCCAAAACAAGATTTCTTTTAGGCAATAGTAAATGGAACTAGTTGTATGTGAAAATACTCAATTTAAAGATGCCTCTAAGAATTTGATGGGCTGCAGATGGTGCACACTCATTCTCCTACAAAGGTTATGATTATTTTGGCTAAAACAGCTATTCTCTGCAACTAACCAGTTGTCATGACAAAAGTAAACACCCACCCAAAATCTTACTTGGATGTCCAAGGAAGATTTGTCCCAAGTGAGGGTAACTTCTCCATTGACTGTTTTCAATGTCTGTTGTATTTAGTGAAGTAAAACCATTTCTGTGAAATTAAACTGACAGAAAACAAATGAGCCAATGTTATTTTTGTCCACTCAGGATGACTTAATTGCCTTAAAAACATTCACCTCTGAGAAGCCTTCTCTTTGTCCAGCATCAGAAATAACAACTGAGACTATTCAGGGGGAAAATGGCACTCATCCAAAAGAAAGTGAACTCAAACACAATTCCTAGATTGAAAAGGGTTGCAAAGGAGAATTGTTTCTGCCAGCTTTGGTCATTTGACAGCTACAATCCTCCTTGTCTAATATGTCATTTCAAATCTTCTTCAACTTTATAATGAGAATCCTGCATTTGATTCTTTAGTGCCTGTGCATGGAGGCAGAGGAAATGAGTGAACTTTCATCTTATTTATGAGGTAGTAAATTGAATATAATTTACTATATGCTTAACCTTTAGAGCTTTTTTTTGCATTAATTGTGTATTAATTTAAAACGGACATTTATTGCTTTTACAAAGACAATTTGGAATTTGTGTAATGGTAGGGTTTCTTTTTGTAGTGAGAGAAGAGTGTTTATCTGAATAAACATGAGTGTTTCTGTAAAGAATTACCCCGTTTTAATTAATCAGTAACCAAAGGAAAGGTAAATGGTTCTATGTATCTATTCCATTACGTGTGAGACACACAGTGTTCTGTGCTGTGAGACTGGTGGTATGAAATACAAAACCTGTGCTTGCAGTGCCCTCTTTTCACAGTAAAGAGAAATAACTTTAGAGGAAGCCTAGAATTGTACACATTTTCATAACTTTCTGTTGCTAGCTCAAGAATTTAGCCAGAATGATTAATGACCACTGTTACTTGTGAGCTCTCCAAGTCCCTACAGACGTAATGAATTTGACCCTTTTGCCACATAGAAGGAAGCAGGCTGTTTCAGCCCTACATCAAGAAATGTTCATGATTATGAACTTGCTGCAGTTGAGATGAAAGAAACTTTATCCTAACTACAGAATTCCCTATTTATAAAACTTCCCTTTTTTGTCTTCTTTCTCCCCATTTCTGCTCTGAAATTCAGAATCAAAGTTTGAAGCTGCCCAACCTTAGTTTACCTCCAAATCAATCAGGGAAACATACCTCATGATTCTACTGTTGACATACATGTTTCCCCATTACTCTGTTCTGTTTTACTTGTTCCCTTGTATTTACGACAGTCCAATTCATGAACTGATGAAAACTGCCATTTTGTTTATTTTAACAGATGTTTATCCTTTTTAAAAAATCATTTATTTATTTATTTGGATTTTTAAGACAGGGTTTCTCTGGATACCTTTAGAACCTCTCCTGAAACTTGCTTTTTATATCAGGCTCTACTTGAACTCACAGATATCCACCTCCTGAGTGCCCAGCTTTGATTAAATTTGTATCTGATTTTTGCGAATCCATCTTGAGATGTGTGTTGTGTCACTGTATTATTTATGTGTCTATTAATATTAGACATGTTTCTTTATAGTGTTACAGCTTATTGTGCCAGTGTCTATTCACTATGCCCAAAGTTCATTGATTGCCTGAATAAAATATCCAGATTGCTGTAGGAACATGTCTCTCTCTGTTTTCACAGCACTGGGATGACATATGTGTGCCACAAAACTGTATTTTTGCATGGGTGTTAGGGACTTAACTCAAATCCTCATGATTTTATACCAAGTGTTTTAATCATGGGACTAAATTCAAAGTCTTATTCTCACTGCTTTTGTTTATTTTATATTGCAATCTTTCTTCAATGTTCAAGTTCAGCATCTGCTTTCATCAAGCTTTTATGCATCCTTTTCATAATCCTTTTCAGGCCATTTCTTTCTTCCTTCCTTCCTTTCTTGCTTGCTTTCTTTCTTTATTTCAAGACCCGGTATTTCTGTGTACTGGTTCTGGGTGTCCTGCGACTTACTCTGTAGAACAGTCTGGCATGCAACTCATAGAATTCTGCCTGCATTTACCTTCCAGTGCTGGGATTATAGCTTGAGCCACCAAGGAGACCCTCTGTTGTGTTCTCACCTTCATTTCTACAGTAGAACAGAGCAAAATCTCATAAAGATTTTGTGACATTCTCACTCTACAATCCAATCTTCACATGATTATTTAATGAGAAAACATCCACTTGATTACATATATACCTCTTCTTAAGATGCCCTACTCATTAGCTATTGCTTGCCCAATGTTACTTAAACATTTCCCTTTAATCTTTACTAAATAAATAAAAAAATGACTCACTCTAAATTTCTAGCAAACCAACATTAATTTCAAACTGCTCACAAACAACTGTAGAAAATATGTGCCTTGTGATCTATTGAATGCTTAATAATATCTATTGGCTTTTAGATTTCTCAAGTTACTTTGCTAATTAACACTGATTCTTGAAATCTTGCACAGAACTAGATAATGGGCACCTGGAAATAGCTCACCTATTAAGGGCTAGGCTCATAACCTAAACAAACAAACAAACAAATAATTAAATAAATAAATGAAACACAAACAAGAATTGAGATTCTCAGAATGTTCTGTACTATGATTAGGTATTACAAAGGGACTAGTCTTGGTAAGGTACCAATGTCTGTGCATGGAAATGTTTAATTTTTTCTTATTGTGAACTATTTTTTTGATCAGAAAAAGATTAAGTAATACCTTAAAGAAAAGAAAACTGTGATGAAACTTACATGAATTTGCACTCACATCCCTTGTTTTCATCTTGCAAAATTTATTTTCTTTCTTTTCTAATTGCCACTCTAGAAGCCCCAGAGGAACATGGCAGTATTATGATGCCATATTTCTCCTCCATTATATATGCATTTTTGTTCTGTAAATTCTGAGCACCTTACAAGATGGCCCTTTGTCTTGTTTATCTTTCTGTACCTACAGTAATCTCTGTGCTTACATACAACAAGTGTTCAATGCCTGCATTCTGAATGAAACTGAGTAATTTTAGGGAACTATGCTGCATTACAGATTTTGGTGATTTGCTTTTATTCTACAAAATGATTTTACATCCCAATTTTTCTCACTGGTGTTGTATTATTCATAATACACCATGCTCTTCTGTAAAGAAAGCAAATATGTATATGTACAACTGCTCAGTTACTAATCCCATCTTCTCTTGAAATAGTCTTAAAAGTCTTGATTAATTCTATTAAAGTGAGCAACTATCTTATTTCTTCAGCGGTGATCGTTCAAACAACTTTTTATTTTTCAAGTGGGTTTTTTTGTTCAGAAAAGAGACCATTATTCAGTGTCTCTGGTTCTAGGATACTTTTGATATATACTTGCTACTCAATTGAGAGAAGGATAGATCCTGAACTCCATGTGGCCTTCATATGAATTTTTCAAACCCCCTTTCAGATTACTATTAGTATGTCATAGTATCTATGAGCCTTCTGTACTCATTTAGGAAACACATATTTGTGTTCATTTATTATAGAAGGATTTCTTTTTATAAGCATTACCAGCCATAATGTAAATTGTACTGAAATTTGAACATAGCACATGGAAAAGAATATCCATTTTATCACATTCTAAAATTATTAATAGATTATTATAAATTCCCTCTTGGAATCTTATCTAAGGTACTCCAATTAATGAAGAAAACAATTGATTCTTAGGATAATAGAAATGGAAGTGGTATTAGGGAGATGGTGTGCATCAATAAGTTGCACAAAATTTAGAAGGTTACATATATCATAGTAATCAGAGGTAGTAAACTATTGTGAATGTATAACCTAGGTATTCTTATATAATTATAAAGCCATATACATTAGTCATAGTGATTTATGATATCATGCCCACTATCATTTACTTGTGTAAAATAGTATTATTGCTAAATGGAAGTTTTTATACAGAAAATTAGTAAACATATTATAGTAAATGTACTTATTTTTTACATAAAACAGAAAAATATTAAGGGGACATTAATTACTAATTTTTGAAATAAATATTATAATGATGCATTTGATCGCACTGCTTTTCATATTAACAGAATGAAATATTTAAATGTCCATCAGCATCAACCAATAAAAATTGTAATTAATTCAAATAATGCAGACCTATTTATCAATGTATATCATAAAAATACACATTAGAGCATGAAATGGTTAGAACACATAATCATGATCAAAATAAATGAGAATGAAAGGGTTATTTATTATATTAATTTAATTATATGAAGCTATAAAAATTAAGCAAGATAAATGAAGACAGTACTATTGGACAAAGGAAGCATAGTGATTAAGAAAGTTCTGAGGTGGGCTCCAGGAACAAATAGTACTCTATTATTGACTTAATTGTGTCGTTTATTGACTGGATGTTACATTCATTAAGTTTAGGATAATTCACACACGCGCACGCACGCGCACACACACACACACACACACACTCTTAAAAAGAAAGAATGAAGATTATTGAATTCTTTTAGCTATAAAAATACTCATTTGATCCTTAAAATATTTTAACTATGTATATTTAAATATTGTTGAAATTTCCTGTAGAAAATGGGATCAAATGGAGCTGTTTCTGTATAAAGGTCTAATTGATAATATGCGTTTCATTTTACTCAGGAGAGGGCTATTACTAAAAAATACAATTGGAGCTCTTATTTAAGAGTACATTTTGCTCTTGTCGAAATTCTGGGTGAGCTTCTGGGCACTCACATCAGGCAACTCACAACTGACTGTAACTCTAGTTCCAGGGGAATCTGACACTTCTGGCTTGGGACACATAACTCACACAGTCATACAAACAAAAAATAAATTAATAATGGCTACAATCATTGTAATTCATGCATGTCACCAAATAATGTGCTAAAATGAGGAAATGCCTAGAGTAATCTTGTACATGTGAGCACACACATGCATACATATGCATGCACAGACACACATATGCACTCATATTCACTATTTACCATATGATAAACTTTATGATTTATTGGAATACTTATTGAATTTGTCCAACATGTAAGGAAGTATCAGGACTGCTGGAGACCGAAAAGAGAAAATGAGCCTTGCCGTAGAGTCTGATGACTTAAATTTATTAAATATAATTCTAACAGAAAGGGGAAATAGATTACTTAACCCCTGTGACATTATTATCATGAAAGATTTTTCATTTATAAATTATTTTTCTAGGTAGTTAAGTGAGGAATGATATTATATACATGAAGTCCAGTTTGCATAAAAGAGCAGAGGGTGCAAATGCAATGAGCTATTCCAAAATCATTGAGTATTATTAGAGCTGTAGATAGAAATGTAGGATTTTATTTACAGAAGCATTTGGACATTGCCTTTATGCATCAAAGATACAAGTATATTTTAATAAAAGGGGAAATACGAACTTTGAAATATATTTAAAATGAGTGCTGTATGGTAAAATAAATGATTTGGTAAATCTTTAGACAATGAAACTGATAGATCTTTGTATTTAGATAATAAAGAAAGACAGAGAAGCCATTGAGAATTATTTCTGATATTTTATTCTCTAATATCTGCTGTGAAATAAGTCTCATACATGATTAGAAAATAATTTTGAAAGAAATCTATGTTCTCCTTGAATTTTTCTCTGTGTTTGCATGAGGTCAAATATAGATTGGAACTGTATGTGTTTTATTTAATGCTACAGTCTCAGCACACACTTGTCATTTCAGTTAATTGAAAATGAAAGTATACTTGACAGAAAGCTTATTGCTTATATGCTAATGTGACAATACTGTAAATCATAGTATTCATAATATCAATTAATTTAGTAAAAGAGTAAAGCAAAATGGTGTGCTGTGAGAGCAGTCTTCCCATGAAAGATATAGTTGGATTAAAATGGTATATTGGCAAATAAAGACACCTGTGTTAACTCAACATCTTTTAAATACATTTAAAATCATAGCAGCAGATCTTAAAAATTAAAAGACTTCTTTTATAAAAAGTATTATCTTTGCATGTATAATGAAATAAAGGCAACATAGAAAAACATGTTTTGTAATACGTTGAAAGTATAATGTAATCATATCATTTCCTTTTCTCCTTTGCCTCTAAACACTCTCATGTACCCCCATTATCATTATTCTCTTTCAAAATCGTGGCTTTAACTGTATTTTTTTAGTTTTTAATGAATAAATTTATTTATTTTAAATCTCTGTCATAGTTTCCACTCCCTCCTCCCTTCCCAGTTCCTCAACCCTCCTTTGTTCCCACCCCATCAACTCCTCCATTTCTTTTACTATTTTTATATTCCTATATGTCTGAGAATATGTAAATACAACCTGTTCAGTCTTCTAATGTTCCTTATATCCATATGTCTTCAGCACTGATAATTTGCTATTGTTTACACAATTTGTATGCTCTTTCCTGGGGAAGACTATTTCTTACACTTTAAGCATTTCTTAGTTGTTCATAGATCTTTGTGTAGTGTTGATGCTATAAGAGCTTTTCTATGTCTATTTTAGCAAGTAAATTATTGTTATCCTCATTCAGGTCTTTTTAGGCAACTTGATGAGTGTACCTTATGACATTTATAGAAGACATAATCTCATAAGATATTAGCTGTTTATCTAATTCTTACAATCATTCTGCTCAATTTTTGGCAATGATCCACGAGTCTTACTTGCAGGAAGCCTGTTTTAGATGTAACAGTTGAAATTGGGATGAACAACATGGATTTTAATGTTTTGCAAATTTTAAAATTACAAGAGTAGGTGAAGAACATGTTATAAGAAATTCACAATTTGTTATACTCAAATTATCTAAAGAAATAAAATTTTCAGGCAATGAACCCAAAAGCAAAATGATAGAAGACTCACTAGAGTCAACATTCAGTAGAAATTAATTATGTTTGAGTATTTCATAGGAAGACTAAAAAAAGCATGACCTTCAAGGAACAGTTAACAAGCACACCTTCAAATTTGTTAAAAGTATTTGGTAGAATCCTATTTAAATTCCGTTTTGACTACTTTTCATAATATTAAAAATGACCAAATCATGTCATTTAATGGGTTCCATTTGACTTTTTTTTCATTTTCTTTATTTATATTAATTTCATTGTACATTCCAATCGCAATTCTCCCACCTCCTCACATCACCCACAGTTATTTCCTGTTCCTACTGCTAGGGATCCCTCAGAGAACCCAGGGTATGCAACTACCTCCCCGATGCAAAAGGACCTAGCTCCCTCCCATGGAGGATCCACAGCTGTTGTTCTAGAGTTCATAAGTTTCCATGAGCTTGGTTCAGCTGTCTCTGTAGATTTTCCCTTGATGATCTTGGCCTCTCTTGCTCACATATTTCCTCCTCCCTCTCTTAGAGTGGATTCTCAGAGACTGGCTTGGTGCTTAGCTGTGGATTTCTGTATCTGGTTCCATCAATTACTGGATAAAGGCTGTATGATAACAGTTGGAGGATTCATCAATCTGATTACAAAGAAGGCCAGCTCAGGAACCTTCTCCACTATTGCCAGGAGTTTTGGCTGGAGACATGCTTGTTGATTCCTGGGAATTCACATAGCACCAGAGTTTTCCCTAAACCTATAATGTCTCTCTATCAAAGTATCTCTTTTATTGCTTTCCCACTCTGTCCTTCCCACAACCCCTCCATCTAGTTCCCTCATATTCTCATCCCCCATCTTATCACCTTTACCACCCCTTTCCCCCAGTTTACTCCACATATCTCACAATATTCCCCTTCACAGGGTGATCCATGCATCCCTCTTAGGATCCTCTTTATTATACCTAGCTTTTCTGGAGCTTCAGATTGTAGTCTGGTTATCCTTTGCTTTATAGCTGGCAGAGTGAGTGGGTGCATACTATGTTTGTCTTTCTGAGTCTGGGTTACCTCACTCAAGATAGTTTTTTTGTTTTTTGTTTTTGTTTTATTTTTCTAGTCCCATCTATGTGCCTGCAAATTTTATGGTGTTATTGTTTTTACAGCTGAATAACACTCCATTGTATAAATTACCACATTTCCTTTATCCATACTTCAGTTGTTGGACATCTAGATTGTTTCCAGATTCTGGTTATTACATTTAATGCTGCTATGAACATTGTTGAGCAAGTTTCCTTGTGGTATGATTGAGCATCCTTTGGGTATATGCTCAAGAGTGGTATCACTGAGCCTTGAGATAGATTGATTTGACATTTTGAGCTTAAGAACTTATCAAATACATCTGTGAGCAGTATGCTGAGCTATGAACTCATATGTTTTTTTGTGGAAACAATTGATTTGTTCATTCTGTATGTTAGCAGTAGAAATACCAGTTTTCACATATTAAAAACATGCAGCCAAGAAATTTATTAAGATAAACATCTTATAACTAATGAACAGAAAGCATTTATTCACATTACTTGTCTTTTAAAGTTAATATTGTTCAAGATGTACTTCAAGTTCCCCAGTGGTAAAAAGTGGGATAATATAAAAGTTTTTTTTTTACATGTATGTGTAATTATATATGTATAAGATAAAATATACAAAATCAATTGTAAGTCTATATTACATTCTTTAAAAATTAGATATATACCTAACATGCAAATATAAAACATTGGAATTCAGTGCAATTTTCTCCCATTTGAAGCTCTGTTCAATAAATTCTGGCAAAATGAATACTGTATTTTCCCTCAAGGCCTTTAAAAATACATCTTTTGTATCATGTTTTTATCAATTTTTTTAAAATGAGTAAACTATAAGTGTTGAAAATTACATAAAAGCAATTGCAGAAAGCAGTTCTATACATCAGAGTTTCATTATAGATAGAGTAGTAATATTGACAGCAATTCCTATTATAGCAACAAGAAAAACATTTAAACATTAGTCTTGTAGCTTCTATTTTAAAATAAATGCATGAGGGGGTAAAGCTCCCATTTTCTTATTTCAATTTATCTATGTTTATGATTAAAGAAATATCTTAATTAGAAAAATTTGAATGTGAAACAAAAGTCAACATAGGAAAGTCAGCAGAAAAGGCTACCAGTTCATTCATATACATTAAGTGTTTTATCACATATTCATGTGTATAGGTAGGTGAACATATGGAAGCAAGTGACCAACCTATGACAAATGATTTTCTTCTTCCACCGTGTGGATTTCTGGTGTGGAACTCAGGTTATCAGTGTTAATTGCAAGTGTCTCTCTCACATTTGTTCCACTGATACTTTAATTATCAATTTCCCTCTAAAATAACCTGAAGCCTGATTCTTAACATCATCATTTGAGGAAAATTAATTTGTTAATATATATCAAAACTTGACTGCAAGTCACCGAATGCATTGGTGTATTTTTTTTTTAATTTTAGTGACGAAAACATGTGTAAAAAGAGGAATGTAAATGTCCCATTTCAACTATAAACTCAAAAAAATTGTAGGATAATTTTGATGAGTCTGTTCTGGATCCACTTTCCTTTTTCCTCATAATGTCAATTTCTCTGTGTGGAGACTCAGTATGAAATATCGGTTTCTTCCTTGTCCTCCAACACCAGACGGATTTGTGAGGGAAAGAAGACTGGGTGAAGGGACTTTTTGTTTTTGTTCCCCTTTTGTAAATTTATCATTGGGGTGACCTAGAGATCAGATAAAAATCACAGATCCTGGCTCAAAGACTTCTCTTAGCAGCTTTGTCACTATCTCGTGGTCTTTATATTCCCCTAGTAATTTTTTTTCATTCTTTAATTATGCCTGCACTGTGCATGTGGGCATGTGTGAGTGTGTTTGTGTGTGTGTGTGTGTGTGTGTGTGTGTGTGTGTGTGTGTATGTGTGTGTGTTTTTTATTGAAGTTTCCTCAAATGTATCTATTGAAACAAAGAGTTTGATAGTTTCCTATACATAATAAGTAAAACACTTGGAAAATATTTGTTACTAAGTGGAAAATGTTACAGCCACAGAAGCAGTGCTGATGGAGTGTCCAATGTTTCATACTTTGATTTGTTAAATTTATATCATTTGTATGTTTATAAAATTACTATATCCATTCAATCCTAATAGTAATAAAGTATACATCAAGTGTTTAAGGGGTGTTTTTAAAGGAAGCCCATTCATTTTAATGCTTTTCAAAATATTTTGTGTGGGTTATATTAAAATTGGAATTTGACTCTGCATGTAGCAATTGGTATATGTTCCATAAAAGCACAATACACTACTTGTAAAATCTCTTTTAGATAAAGGTCTGGAAATTATTTGGAACATTTCTGACATCTACATTTTAACACAAAAAAGCCCCTTGTATATCATAAAAGTGTACGTATACATTATTAAAGTAATGACTAATAAAACATAATTTTGTAATTATTAGAAATAAAACCTAAAAAGGTTTTTATTTCTGATTCCAGTCATTTCAAATTAAAATAACCAAGATTGTGTTCATATCCTTGGTAAGAATTTACGGAACATATGAAGACATTATAACTAGTCATTTATAAGCTGAAGATATATGATGGATATTTTTTGGCATTATCTTAAGAATCAGTATTATGTTATGCCAAGATGGTTTAGTGGGAAGGGTATTTGCTACCAACACTGAGGGTTTAACTTTGGTTCCTGACACCAGCATAGTAAAAAGAATAAATGACCTCTAATGTTCAAACATGGGTCAAGAATCATGGAACCTAAGAGATTCATACAACACCCCCACAGAAGGGGAAAGGGACAAGATCTGAGCATATTGGGAGCTAGGGGGAGTGGAGTGAGTGGAGAGGGAGTTAGGATAAAGAGAAGAGGAGGAGAGGATAAAAGGTGGGACCAGGAAAATTGAATCAGATGAATGTATGAAAGCAAAAACAGATATGATAATAGAGGGAGCCATTGTAAGTTTGAAGAGAATACTGAGTATAGAGAAATGTCTAGAGACCTACAAGGATGACCACAACTAACAATCTAAGCAACAGTGGAGAGGCTACCTTAAATATCTTTCCCTGATAATGAGATTGATATCTAACTTATCATAGAGCCTTTATGTAGTATCTGATGGAATCAGAAGCAGACACCCACAGCTAAACACTGAGCCAAACTCCTGGAATCCAGTTGCAGGGAGGGAGGAGTGAAGAGCAAAGGGGTCATGACTAGGTTACAGAAAACCACAGAGACAGCTGACCTGAGCAAGGAGGATCTCATGGACCTCCAGACTGATAGCTGGGAAACTAACATTAGACATACCCAGACCTCCAGAACATGGGTGTCAGTTAGAAGGCCTGGGCAGTCTAGGGGATCTCTGACAGTGGAACCAGCATGTATTCCTGGTGCATGAGAAGACTTTGGGAGCACATTCCATATGGAGGGATAATCCCTTAGCATAGAGGCAGGAGGGAGTGTCTAGACCCTACTCTAAATGACTTAACAGATTTTGATGGTCCCTCCTGGGAGGCATTATCCTCCCTGTGGATCTTGGAGGTTGGAATGGGAGGGTGACAGGAGCCATGGGAGGGAGAGGGAACTGGGATCCATATGTAAAATAAGAAACAAATAATAATAATAAAAAGAAAAGTAGTTCAAAACTTTGTGTTTTGATTAAGTTACAACTATTCTGTAGGTCTGGATGGTAAAAAAAGAATGTCATTTAGTGATTAACAATGGAAACTGACTGTTAGTCTCTTACAAAAGAAAGTGTGCTTTCCTTTCCTATTACATTCCTACATATCTAATCTGGAAACAATTAATATATATGATCATAGAGAGCTGCATGTGAATAAATAGATAGCAGAACACAAACTTCTAACACATGGAAACAATCCAAATCAATCTGAAGAAAATGACTATATATATATATATATATATATATATATATATATATGATGTTTTGTTTGTATAAAATAACTCTTTATATTGGATTAACCATCTTTTACCTCAACAACATAGATGAAGTATATCCTAAGTTTAAAAAGCCAGCCCCTTTCACTAATATCTACAAATTACATAAGATACATATTACATGAAATTCTATAAATCACAAGCTAATCTAAATCAACAAAAATGTATGCATTTGCATGTGTTTACTCACACCAGTTACCATCCATACTGCATTTTTATTTGGACAGTTTTTTGAAATCATTTTTTGAATGTAATTAAACTGTGTATTTTTGGAAACTTTCTGAATTTTTAATTCATAAATGAATTTATAGGATAATGACATATAACAATAGAGAGATGCATGCAATGTTACTTCAAGAGCCCACATTTATTTATAAATTTCAAGTAAAATTGTTCTATAATGTAAGTCTAACTTAGAAGTATGAATTTACAATATTGTAAACATGCTACATTGTTTCCCAAAGTGAAGTTAGTAAAAATGAACTGCTTTTTCATTATTTTAAGTCATATATGTAAAATAGGCTATATTTATTCTAAAAGAAATTGCTTTGAAAATTCTGATGTTTAGATATTTAAATGTCATGATTATGCTTGATGAATATTTAAGTCCTTAGAGCCAGACACAGTTGCTGCTAATGTCAATCAAATTTAAGATGACCAAAGGAACCCTGCATTCATGAATAAGTAATCTTTCTCCCCAAGAGTTTTCTAAATAGTCTAAGAACTCCTGTAGGGATAGGGAGAACCATCTTTGAATGACATTTTATCTAAAATTGAAACAATCACAGCAGCAGATGTAGTATATTAGGATCTGCTTGACCTGTGCATAAGGATTTGTGTGTTTGAACTCTAAAGAAACTGCTTTGCTTGATTCTGAACTGTAATCAACAGTATTGGATCACTGACATGGTATCTAAAGCCTTAAACAATCCTAAGGAAGTAAATCTTGGTCACTTAGTATGAATTCAAATATTATTTTAAAGGCACTGTTATTTTAATTCTATAATTCTATAATGACAATTATAATAACCATCCTAAAATTTAAAGGTCAGCATTGCACTGAGGATTTGACTTGGACATTTTACACTGGCTCTATTACTCTATTTAAAACATTATCTGCATATAGCAATATTTTTTGTTTAAATTTTAGACAGTATTGCAAAGGTATATGTTTGTTGGATATCACTGTTGTCTCTGGTGGAACCACTGATACGAAATTCTAAGAAATAGGTCATAGTTAAGACTTAATTGTGTACTACATCTAAAAGACACAAAGTATTTCAGGAATTGTTAGAGTAGAAAAATATTAATTAAAATAATTGGTAATCTTTACTCATACATCTATTAAACTCATACTTAGATAAAATTTAATAAAGGTTTATCAAACACCTAGTTTGCTTTCTGGGATATGAAATATATACTATATACCTCATTCTGAGGTTGTTAGTCATTTTTTAGCAAATGATGCAGAATTTATTCCTTGGAGATGTATAATATTAATAACACACAATATATAGCGTTAAGTGCTATTTATATAATTTATTAATTCAATATATGTTTATAGCTCATTTCTAGTACTTGATAATCAAAATTTGTAAAGCACAGTCTTCAAGAGCTGACAGATGGGTCTCAGTGACAAACACAATATTATTGAGTGATAAAACCTTTAGTAAGCAGTTCGTTCACAGGGGACAGGGAGACGGAGTAATTTCATTGTGTTTGAAAAGACATGGAAAAACCCTCATTAATGACTAATTGCTTTGAGATCATGACTGTTTTATGTGCAAAATTTAAAGATACATATGCTATTCCTATATGTGGAATATTATTACTTTGTAGTTTGTCAGCAAAAAACATGCAGCTATTTAGTATAATGTAATCACATAGAAAATATTGTACTTACATGTGATGGATTCGTGTTTCATTACATTGAAATTTAGTTTAGTATACAAAGTCTTGATTTTCATCTTAGCATGGTTTTATCATAGTTTGCTTTCAATCATCCTCTATTCACAAAATATATTTTTAGATGTATCAACATGTTTTGCTTTTAAATGGACTTTATAAGTCATTCAAGATAACAACTGTTAAAATTTTCATTCTAATACTCACCTAAGTTCAATTTCTCAGAATTGTAAGATTTACTACATGTTAATAAGAGAAATGTATATTTATCAGTAATTGATTCAACCTGCCAATTTGTCATTTTCTGAATATTTTCATGTCATATATTCAAACATTATAACAGCTCTGTAATATAATTTAAATTTTGACATATTTTATATGATACACTTTGAAATTTTAAACATGCATATGCAGACATATTATATATTCATTGTAATACATTTCTATATTTTCTATAATATATTCATTGTATGTAAACTATAGTGAATATGAAATCATGTAAAATACTATAATTCATTGTTTTGAAAAAGTTGGAATTATAAACAATGTTTGATATTAAATCAATATGTCTTTGTGTTCTAATCATGTGTCAAGTGAGTATAACTCTATTGCATAAACACTAAACAAATGATCGAATTCTAATTGTACTCATTAAATCCAAAGAGAATAGCACAAAACAACGCATAGTATGTACTTGCACTGTCATTTTAAAAGAATAAAATAAAAAGAACATTCTCAAAAGATAGTGAATCAATACTGCACACTGTCTCAGTGAATTAATTGAGAGTGATTTTGTATATCCACAAGATTTTGTATATCCACAATCTGTTCCTGTATGTTGAAAGTGAATTTGGACTTTTTACCTTAGCATATCAAGTATTTATCTTTCAAAACACTTTAATCATCTGAGTATCACCAATGAAAAACAGAACCCAGGTGAATCCAAGAAAAAAGCTTCTTCTTCAAGCTTTTAGGAGCTAGACATTACCATAGCAACAAAAGTCTTTCTTTTATAAGGTTTTAATACCTCTGCTTTATATTTTTTGTAGCAGATGTTTACAAAAGCACAATCAACA
The DNA here is from genome assembly GCA_030556225.1 of Cricetiscus sungorus. Lineage (NCBI taxonomy): Eukaryota > Metazoa > Chordata > Mammalia > Rodentia > Cricetidae > Cricetiscus > Cricetiscus sungorus. Next base: position 12,080,870 of record JANBXA010000126.1, read on the forward strand.
GCTTTGTTAGGATTTTTATGGAGTGTCAGCATAGCCATGGTGTGTGTTATAATGAAGTAGCCATAAATTTATGCAACAAAAATCAGTGTAAGTAAAGAGCCACATTTCAAGCATTAACTTAATTATATGTTAAAGACACCTGTAATAACTGCATTTAATATGAAGTATTGATATTTGAAAATATGAAATAATCATCATACAAAGTTCCAGTATTTATGAAATTTATGTTTTATATATGTATCTTATTATATGTAAACATTATAAAAACTAGAGCCTTATATAATGAATATTTCATTTCTATGACCTGTAATCTTCATTTATAATGGTATTAATGATATACATTTTTAAAAAATATTTGTATAATTTAGCCAGGTGTTGGTGGTGCACTCTTTTAATCCAATCCCAGCAAACAGGAGGCAGAAGCAGGTGTATCCTGTGAGTTCAAGACCAGCCTAGTCTACATAGCTAGTTCCAGGACAGGCTCCAACGCAAGAGACACCTTGTCTCAAAAAATTATAATTTAATATATGTCAAATCCCCTTCCTTTTAATTGTTTATTTTAGCATACAAAACAATGGGTGTCATTTTGACATATTTTTTGTATGTAAACATCATTGCCCTCTTATTGACCACTGCCAAAGTCCCTAAGCCTATTTTAGTGGTCCCTATCCTTCCTCAAAACATTCAACATTCTGCTTTAATATCATGCATGTATGTTCCCTTATCTTGTAACTTTGCTCTCTTTTCCTCCTCTAAGCAGTCTTCTTTCTTTCTGATTGATGGTCATATATATATATAAAACTTTTACACTGAACATCCCCATACTTCCCTAACACAATTTTATATATATGTATTTATGTAACTGCATAGAAGAAATAATGTAGTATTATGCTTATTTGCATTTAATAGTTTGGCATATTATGCTTAAAAGTGGTGTCCATTCTTAGCCATTATATAACCAATATGACTTCAGTTTTAAATTTGAATAAAGTACCATTATCTATTTGTAACATATTTCCTTTACCCATTTACCTTTTATGGACATTTAGGTTGGTTTCATTTCTTGGCTAATATTCAGTTTATAATTTACTACTTCCTAAATGGGACTTAAGTTGTTTCATTATTTTCTTCAGAAATGTATGCATATCTTTTATTTTATTGCCTCTCAAACAAGACTAATTTCTCATAGGAAATTCAGCTATGTTTAAGGACATGTAATTAATTAATGTTCATTTGATTTGCATGTTAATTAATTCAATGCAATATTTACTTATGCATACTTGTAAATATGTTTTAAACACATTTTATACTCTAAAAGTTTTAACAGCGACCATGGGGGAAGTATGACTAGATTGGTCTTATCATCTCTGTGACATGACTATGTTGTGTGAGAAATTAATTAAAGGATATTTGGGGAGGTCACTTCTAGATGAAATATACACAATAGCACGTTCAATAGATATTCTAATAGTATTCAGGAGGAAAATATCTAATTCAATATAGAACACTAGACCATCCAAAGTCATCATGCCTTGATCTTAAAATCAATTGGGGCAGGTAAGCCTAATATTTTGAATTGTAGGGATCTGAATGAACCCAAATCCATTTAAAACAACTTATACTTTATCTGAAGTAACTGATAATGACTCAGAATCATCTTCTCTGATTTGAGGTTTAGAAAAAATAACTCTTTTTACTGGCTATATATAAGAATAATGGGGTAGAAGAGCATCAGAGTAGCTCAGACAAGTAGAAATAGAGGTGGATTACACATGCTATCAGTCCTAAAGTGCATACAAATCTATATACACACAAAGTACATCATGGTTGCCAATGAGTACATTTGTTTCCAGAATTCTCAACCTTCCAAATGCTATGACCCTTTAATATAGTTCCTCATGTTGTGGTGACCCTACCATAACATTATTTCATTGCTAATTGAGAACTGTAATGTTGCTTGTCATGAATCATAAAAGAAATATCAGATGTGAGACCCCAAAAAAATTGCAACCCACAAGTTGAGAAACAGAACATCACATTGCCATAAATAAAATCTTAGAGGTACTTAAATACGACTTTCAAGTATATTATTTGGGTTGTTGTAGGTGGCTGTGTTACCAACAAGAGGGGAATAACTCAAAAATTAACAGTGGCAGATGAGAGCAGAGATGAAATTAAATATGAAGTGTATAATGCACTTGTTATAAAATGGGAGGATGAAACACTTTATATAAATTTAATGAACTTATCTTGAGGATCATTGCCACCTTCCCCTTATATCTCTGCTTTAACATGTTGCAAAATATAGCATAGCATTGTATATAACTATTTCATTTTCTATCCATAATTTTTCAGAGAGTAGACATTATTAGATGGTTGTCTGCAAGATTATAACAAATACCATCTTATCTGATATGTTAATATAATATGTAAAATTTTTTGACTATTTTCTCCTTATCTTCCAGAGGAAATTATTATTTATGATTGGTACAAACATGAGAAAATTGTGTACAATGACATAGAGACTGAGATCAAGTGCAGAGACTATTTAAGGTTTCAGAGATGGAAGAGTAATACCACAAAAAGAATCAATAACTGTGTTTGAAAGATTTTTTAGTATATACACTTATATGATTTACAGGCAGAATAAGTAAGTATTTGAATATAGGATTTCAAGAAGTTAATAGAAGGAGTATTAGACAAAATTATAAATATTTTGCAACCAAGATGTAATTCAATTAATACAAAATTAATTTAGCAATTAAATCACTTGAGTTACTGTAGTAAGCTGAATTTCTGCATTATTACAATGTGAATGATAAAGGAAATAGAATGATGACAGAGAAGATCTACTTTAGTGATTCTTTTTAATTAAATTAAAAGCAATCTTATTTTACATACCAATCCCTGTTCCCTCTTTTTCTCATCATCCCATCCCCCCAACAGAGAAGATTTTAAAGAAGACAAGAAACCCTGTAAGTGTTAGCACTACTTTCCCTATATAAAGTCACTCCTCTTCAACAAAATGTCATAAGTTTATATCGAGGAAGCCTATATAACTACGTTTTTTATTTTCCTATGAAACTGCATCAAATTTCTAAGCAACTCATTGTTCAATTTCCTTAAATTAAGATTATAGGTCAATACTTCAAAATGTCTCATCCTTTTCCATGTTTCATAGTGCCCTTTTTAAGCAGGTTGGAAATCACATTCCAATATATTTGTACTTTGCTGATAAAAGGTGGGCATTTAATGCTATCAGTTTGGACAGAAAATGTTTCAGAGTTTGATGACCTTTCATTGCCATTTATTCTGCAGCTTATTCTCACTATTTCTTATTCTTGCTAAAGCATTTACTTTAAACCATATACATAAATGTTCATCATGTTTTCTTTTAAGAGCTATAAATAAAGATACTTAAACCACTTTAGTATGGGTTATGAAAAGAGTCATCCTTGCATGCATCACTGTTATGGAAGATAAAACTTTATGAATGTGTGCTTTATGCTTTCTTCTTATTGGATTCTTCTGTGAAGCACTCTCTTTTCTCCATGTCCAATCTGCAGTCTATTTATTTATTTCCTTCCATATTTGTGCCTACACTCAGGAACTGTTCTATTTCTTGCTTCAGTACAGACCACAATTTTCATCAAGAAATATTAAGAAAGAGAAATAAGTTAATTAAGAAACAAAAAAGAATATAAAGATAAGTAATAATTAAGTTCCAAATAAATTTGCTATAGAGTAGAAATGTGAATATGCCACAAGAATCTAAAAATTTTGTCTTTATCTTGGGTTGTTAGAGTATAAGATAGAGTTTTGCATATAAATAGTGTTTCAAATTTAGAAAATATAAGACAATTGTCTGTTTTCTTATATGTATTAATTAGCAAAAACTCTTAAGGCTTCCATTAATTTCTCACCAAGCATATAGAACTCAACTTCATTTAGTAATTCATTTCCTTATTGAAAAAAAAATAGTGCAACAATCCTTCCTAAGCAAGTAATAGAAGAGATAATGAAATATCTTGAGCTCTTTATTAGAATTATTTTTTACTTTATAGAAAAATAAGCTTCTGTTAATTTTAATGTACAACAGTGCCACCACTCTTTAGATATACAATCAAGATGATATCTCCAGTAAACCATCTATTGCAGGTTATACATTTTAGCACAATAGATTTATCATACTTGTTTTATTATTTTGTAAGAGAATCTCACAAATGAGTGTTACTAATAGCAACAGCTGATGTAAGGTTTTTACTTCATATGAAAAGACAGACAGTTGACATAACCATGGACAAAAGCATCCTTATTTCCCAATCCCTTATTATTTGCCAAGATATCAATTCCTTGTGAATATCCTGGGGGTAAAGTTTGTCATTAATCTGCAAGTAACCATGTCAATAATCTGGTGTCTGAATACTAATACAAATTAATTTTTCTTGCATCATACTGCCCCTTTAATTTTTTCCAGTTATTTTCTTTACAAAAAATGTGCAGTTACATTGCTATGTTAAAGTATACATATATGTCATTATTAGAATGTTGGCCATTGTGAAATTTTCTTGGTGTACTCAGAAAGACCAGCACTGACACTGCAGTAGTTAGACTGAGGCAGCATAGATTGGTGCAAATGAGAGCACACCAGGTATGAATTCACCAGTGTTCACTTGTGAAAGGGATTGTTTTATGCATCTGCAAATGTGAAATAACTAAAAATCCAACTCCTTTTTTCTAAGACAAATAAAAACAGGGCTCTTGAAAAGCTTTCTTTAGAAATTGTGAACAGTCATTTTAATTTTAGATGTTGTCCCTTATGTTTTATGCAAAAGAAGATAAAGTGGGTGTGAAATGCAGTTACGTTTATAGTACATATTATTCCACATAAATTACCATTATGTCTTGATACCTTCATATATGCTATTCTATGGATTTTTTTTATTAAAAAAACAGGTGAATATTTTAATTATAACTCATGAGAACATTTTGTTTCCCTTCAAAGTTCAGATTAGTTTTCAAAATGTAATAACATTAGTTTTGTTTTTTATTTAGCATCTCAAAAAATAAACATTTTGAGAATTTACCAAGAAAATAATAAAATCTTAGGATTCTCAAAGTCTGATTTCCAAATATTTTTAAAACTGCTTATTAAAGAGTTAGTCCATGGCAAATACTGTTACTTACCTTACATTGCTTTGCAAATCTAGTATATATTATCTATTGTCAGGAATTTCATTAGAATTGCATGAGCATTTGGAAAGTAAATAATGAAAGAACCTAAATTTGATCCCAAATATGCCTTATTCTGAAATTTATGCTACTATGTATTGGGTTGCATTGTCTACAAGAGCAATTTTTTTGAGGTAAATATTAGTTGTTAATTAGACACATATCAGCTGTGTTTAACTAGATTATTGAACTACACAAATGAAGTATCTGCTTCCTTAAAATGTCATATTTATATCTTAGAAACAAAATGAGAAAAAATTAAAATAAATATTCTAATTAAGAGAGTAAGTTTCTTAATATCAAATTTTCTATTCACCAACTCTCTGCCCACTATTTCTGTTCTGAATCAAGTTTTTCTTCCTTCCTTTCTTTCTTCCTTCCTTCCTCCCTTCTTCCTTCCTTCCTTGTTTCTTTTCCTGTTTCCATTTATTCTTTCTTTTCTAGTTAATTTTTTACCTCTATAAAAACACACAATTATATCATAATGATGTGAGTGTATGTGTGTGTGTGTATCTGTATAATTAGAATGTTGGCTTATTAGTGACAATGTTCCTTCTTTCTTTATTTTCTCCATTCACTATTCCTTTTTCCATTTCCTTCCTTTCCGTTCTGTTTATTGTGACATAATGCACATAGTATACAATTCACCTTTTTAAGGTATACAATTAAAATTTTTAGTATATTCACAAGTTTTACAGTTATCTACCCAAACCAGTTTTAGACAATTCTTGTTTCATTAAAATGAATACTATACTGTTAGAAAACATCTATATCAACATTTCTCCTCCTTGCAGCATTATGTCCAGAGCAACCAGTAATACATTAGTCTATTTTTTCTTTCTATAGATCTACCTATTACTGACATTTCATATAAATGTAATTATGGAACATGTGGGAATTTATTTTTGTCAGGATTCTCCCACTTAAAAAATAACATCTTCAAATTGTGTACATGAAGACATGTGTGTTTGTAGACATATGATAATTTGCCTTGGTGAAAAAATATTGTGCTCCTAACTCATGCTTAACCTCTCTCCCATGCTCACAATTTTCTTTGAAGGTCTTGTTATTTTCCCCTTCTCCAGGAGATCATGTATGATGACTTTCTTCCTTTCTTCTTACTTTACATATCGATCCCAGTTCCCCCTTTCTCCTTCCATCCCTCCTTCCCTCTCTCCCACATTCCCATGCCCCCCAAACACCCTCCCATCCCATCCATCTACACTCCACAAGGAGGGTGATGCCTTACAGGAGAGGTCAACAAAATCTTAGGGTCCTCCTTGTTTCTTAGCTTTTCTGGCTGTGTGAATTTTGAGCTGGTAACTATTCACTCTAAGTCTAAAATCCATATATGAATGAGTTCATACTGTTTGTCTTTTTGTGACTGGGTTACCTCACTCAGGATGGTTTCATCTAGCGCCATCCATTTCCATGCTGAGTAGCACTCCATTGTGTAAATGTACCACATTCTCTCCATCCATTCTTCAGCTGAGAGGCATTTAGGTTGCTTCTAGGTTCTGGCTATTACACATAATGTTGCTACAAATATGGTTGAACAGATTCCCTTGTAGTATGAATATACCACTTTTGGGTATACGCCTAAGAGTGGAATTACTGCATCTTGAGGTAGACTGATTCCCATTTTCCTGATGAACCGCCATAATGATTTTTAAAGTTGCTGTATGAGTTTGCACTCCCATCAGCAGTGGAGGAATCTGCCCCATTCTCCACATCCTCTCCAACATAAACTGTCTATGTTGTTTTTTAATTTACACATTCTGGCAGGAGTAAGATGTTATCTCAGAGAAGGGGAGGGGAGAGGAGAACATGAAGGAGCAGGAAGATTGAGTAAGGGGAAAAAACAGAGAAGAGTAAAAAAAGAAATACCATAATAGATGGAACCATTATAGATTTAAGGAGAAATTTGGCATTTGGGAAATGCACAGAGATCTACATAATGAACGCAACTAACAATCTAAGCAATAGTGGAGAGGCTACCTTTAATGTCCTTCCAGAGTAATGAGATCGACCACTACCTTATATCCCATCCTAGAGCCTTCATCTAGTAGCTGATAGCAGAAGCAGACACCCAAAGCTAAACACTATCGGAACTCATGGAATGCAATTACAGAGAGGGAGGAGTGATGAGCAAAGGGGTCAAGACCAGGCTGAAGAAACCCACAGAGACAACTGACCAGAAAATGGGGAGCTCATGCACCCCAGTCTGATAGCTAGGAAACCAGCATAGGACCAACAACATCCCTGAATGTGGGTATTAGTTACGAGGACTGGGAAGACTATGGGGCCTCTGGTAATGGATTAGTATTTATCCCTAGTATACGAATGGACTTTGGGAGCCCATCTCACATAGGATGCTTTCTCAGCCTAGACATATGAGGGAGGGGTATCTAGGCCCTGCCCCAAATGATATGACAGATTTTGAAGGATTCCCTCGGAAGGTCTCACCTTCTCTGGGGAGCAGAAATGGATGGGATTGGGTTTGGTGGGGGTGATAGCGGTGGGTGGGAGGGTGAGGTAAGTAGGATTGACATGTAAAACAAATTTGTTTCAAATTTAAATAAGAAAGGAAAACAAAACAAAAAAATTATTGTGCCTACATATATTACAAAACCCATTTTTTAGTTGATATTAATTGGGAGATTTCTCTTGGTGGTTATAATAATTACTATTATTATAAGCTCTCATGCCTAAGTAAATACATGTTTTTATTTTTCTTGTTTGTACACACAGAAATGAATATTTGGTTCAAAATTCTTAATTGTGTCTTACTTGAAGAACTAAATAATCCCTACTCAGGCCATGAATATTATTACTACATTGCTTGACACTCATATCACTTCAAATCTTATATATTATGTATGCTTTTAAGTGTCATTGTTGTTTGGGACCAAGTGAATATCCCTTAATTTAGCATTCATTTAATCATTAAATATTTTTTGAGTTCTTATTTTCCCCTAAGTTCTGCTCTAGATTCTTGAAAATGAATCAGCAGCTACAGCAAATATTCCTGATTTAGAGAGATACTTTAGTCAATAAGACACTCATGTCACTGGCTTGAAGAACTCAGTTCCAAACCTTAAAACCCACTGTTGAATCTTTGTTATGCTAGGTAAGATGTGATGGAAGACAAAGATAAGTGAATCCTTGAAGCATATAGGTTGGCCAGCCTAACTGATTTGTTGAAGTTTCAGGCCAATGAAAGATCATGTCTCCTACAAGCAGAAGGCACATGAGGCTGTCCCCTGATGTCCATGCACACATGTTAACCATACTCAAGAACATATGCATGTGTGCACATATACAATCCTTGCTTTTTGTGTTGTCCAAATATGTTGATAAGTATTTAACTTATATCTTAATTTTGCTTCAATGTTTACTAGTTTTTAATTCCTTATCTCCATTAAGCCATGTTTTCCTAATTTCAGTATGCTAAAATTTCTGTGGTTTTCACAATCTTCCTAAAATATTACTTCTTACTGGAAGCTTACACAGATACAAACCACCCTGTCATCTTTATAACCTTTAGAATAAGCCCATTTTCCATCCAGCTTTAGTAAAATCTTCAAACACCATACTTCAGAAAATAGGCCATAATAATAGAAAGGTGCTTTATATACTTTTTAATTAATTAATCAATCAATTAATTATTCTTGTTTACATATCAATCCCAGTTCCCTCTTCCTCCCTCCCTCTCTCCCACTCTCCTGTGCCCCCCCATCATTCTCCCATCCCATTCCCCCCTCACTCCACAGGGAAGGTGATGCCTTACAGGAGGGTCAACAAAATCTATCAAGTCATTTGGAGTAGGGACTAGACCCCCCCTGCCTCTATTTAAGGGACACTCACAGCTAAACACTGAACCGAACTGGAATCCAGATGCAGAGAGAAAGGATAAAACCATGCTACAGAAACCCACAGAGACAGCTGACCTGAAGCTAATGGTACCCCAGACTGACAGCTGGTAATCCAGCATTGAACTAACTCAGAACCTGAGAACATGGGTCTCAGTTAGAAGGCCTGGGCAGTCTAAGGGACCTCTGACAGTAGGACCAGGATGTATCCCTGGTACACAAAAGGACTTTGGGTACTTTATATTGGAAACTAATGCCAATATAAAATGCTAACAATTCACTGAGGATTAAAAAATGTGCACATGGTAATTTTGGTCAGTTACAAATACCACCACAAACCATCACTTTTGAAATCAGACTACCTTAGCATAAGTTACAACTAAAATTGATTCAAAATCCTCTAGATGGTTTGATGATAAAAAGTAAATGCATGCTAAAGTCTGTTTTCACTATAGCATGGCGTATAGGAGTTAAAAGTATTGTGGAAAGATGCTTGTTTATATCACTTTTCATTTCATATCTTTAAAACATTATTCCAAATAATTGAATAATATTCATGTGTTTTCTTTCATGTCTCTTAACAGACATATTTATTTCATGTAAACTACTATTCTGTACCTTTGAGAAAGGCAAATTACAGGTTTCCAGTTTAAGATGAAATGTTAGGATAAAATAAGTAAATGAAGCACACATGTTCTTAACTAAAGGTTACAAACACCTATTAAGATTGTACTGAGTCTTCCTAGAAAAATCATTGAAATCTTTTTAGATTATATTTTAATTTTTACCTTTACCAAGATAAAATAAAAGGTAAGTAACATTATAAAAAGGTTATAATGACATAATATCATTGCCAGCTCTATTGTTGGTTTGATTAGCTGATATTTAATGTTTCTAATACTATTTAATAGTCAAAAGTGACAGGAATTAACTTATGTGTATCAAATTATTTTATGCAGTGATTATTTAGACTTGGTTTTTTAAATCTCATCCATTGCAACAAGTTTAGTTCTATAAATGTGATTATAATTTCGGAGCAAAACTTCACTAAATATCTTATTTGTGTAGGTGGTGATGTATTATTTATGATTTATTAAAGCATGCCTGAGGATTCAGAAAGCAATGTTATCTACAAACCATGGAAGCCAGGCACACACAACCAATCCTACGACTCAGGAGTGAGAAGTAGATGGATCTTTGTGAGTCTAAGGCCAGCCAGATCTCCACAAATTGATCCAGTCCTAAAGAGAAACAGCCCATACAAAGATGATCTCAATACCTGGAATCTCACCCCTTTAATCCCTGCATTAGGGAGGTATATTAGACAAGAGCAAGGTTCAGTAGCAGGCATTCATTGTCCAGCCACATTGAAGATAGAAAGGATTCATTTTCCAGCCACACTGAGGATAGGAAGACATTCAGTCTCAGGATAGACAAGCCATGCTGAAGAGAGGTATCAGGATCAGCCCATTTAGCCTGATGTAGTGGTAAGAGCTAATGGACTGCTACTTTGTTTTTCTGATATTTAGCTTGAAGTTTGAATCCCAATATATGTGTCTTGGTCATTTATTTTTTGTGTTACATGTATATGTACATGAAGTTACTAGTATGTATATGTTAGATGTTTTTAGGTGAGACATTGTTCTTTATAGTGAATTTGGCCTAGTAATGGTGGTACTTGGGAGGCAGAAGCAGGCCTATTTCTGTGAGTTCAAGGCCAGCCTGGTCTACAGACTGAGTTCCAAGATGGTCTCAAAAGCTACACATAGAAACCCTGTCTCTAATGTGGTTTGATTGAGCAAGACCCCCTGAAGCAACGTCAATGGGACAACGCAGTCTTGCAGACAACTACAGCCAGGATTTCTGCATCTTCTTAGGATTTCCCCATGACAATGCCCCCTACCAGCAGGAAGTAGCTTGGAAAGAACTATGCCCAAATTCCCAAATATTATTTATAAATGTTTGTTTTCATTTTTAAAAAAGGCATGTATAATTATGTCCAGCATAAAGTAAATAAATGCTAAAAAAAAAAACAAGAAAGAAAAAATAGTGAGTTTAGCACATTGAGGTAAATGGTCAAATTAAACCATCCATGTTTTGAATTTTATATTTCAGTTTACAATGACTGAATATAAATTTCAAATTTGGTTGCTCAGGTATAAAGAGCTTTAGCAAAGAGACCAGTTTGAATGTAATAATTATATAGAGGTCTAGATTCAATCGTACTGAAATAATTAAAACATGCTAGGAAGTATTCAGGAAAAAGAGAAAATTAGGACAAGGTTGATTACATGATGAATGTCAATTCAAAGTCCTAGGGAGAATCATCTCCAGGACTGCTTTTGACTGAGTGACTCACTTTTGTAAAATTTCACTTGTGCCATATATTCTCCTTCCTACGTATTACATTGTTGTTCCTAGTTATTACAATATAGATTGTTAAATAATGTGTTGTTTGTATTTGTTTTTGTAAGAATAATACTAAGTTTGTTTTGAAACTAAATGCTTTAGACTAGTAAACTATTTTAATTTTATTGTCCCAGGACAATTAAGTTCTTCTATTTTTCCTTAACTTATAAACTTTTTGCACTGTACTTTTACATTTTGTGTTGTTAGTTCTTTACACTTAATAAAGCAATAAAGTGTATTTTATTCATATAACATAAAGCATAATGTTCAGCTTATTTGGGAAGCTGAAATAGAACTCCTTAGATATACAAATCAAGTTATTTATTTTTCATTTATAATTGCTATTACTCAATTCAGGTAGTACTATGGCATAAAAATCGACAGTTATACATCAAATAAAGATATCTTCAAGCATTCTCGTGGTATCCCAAGAATCTCATGACTGAAGTCCATTTGATAGGAGACAGTATTTTATTGTATATTCTATTTTCATGTTTGCATTATGAATAAGTAGACAAGAAGGTAAAATCTACCACAAAGATGGAGCAGGTGTGCTAGTGTATATCAATTACATTTCTAATGAAATGAACAGTTAAACAGTTGTATGATTTTCTTTTATATGATATTTTTATTTAAATTTAAAGCATATGTGCTTTAAAAGTTGATCTCAGTTCCATCAACCTCTACCCTTCCGTTGTCTCAACTCAACCCCCATACCCCTTCTACCACAAAGAGAGGGTGAGGCCTTCCATGGGAGATCTTCAAAGTCTGTAATATTTTTTGAAGCAGGGTCTAGGCCTGAGAGAGTATCCCTCTATATAGAATAGGCTCTCAAAATTCATTCATATACTAGGGATAAATACTGATCCACTACAAGGGGCCTCATAGACTGCCCAGTCCTCCTAAGTAACACCCACATTCAGGAGGTCTGGGTCAGTCCTATGCTAAGGATGTTGAGCATTTTCTTAAGTATATTTCAGCCTTTTTGATTTCCTCTATTGAGAGTTCTCTATTCCATTCTGTACCCCATTTTAATAGGATTATTTGGTGTTTTGTTCACTAGTTTCTTGAGGTCTTTGTATGTTTTGGAGATCAGCCTCTGTCAGATGTAGGTTGGTGAAATTCTTTGACCAGTCTGTGGATCAGATAACCATGCTTTAAAGATAGAATTCAACACCAACATAAATTGCAGAAACCCTACAAACTCATGGAAATTGAACAATACATAATGGCATCATTTCTGGGACAAGTAAGAAATAAGGAAGAAATTAAATACTCTCTAGAATTCAATGAGAATGAAGATACAACAAACCAAAATTTATGGGACACTTTGAAATCAGTACTAAGAGGAAAGTTCATAGCTCTAAGTGCATACATGAAGACACTAGAGAATAGTCACACTATACAATTAACAGCACAACTGAAAGATCTGGAACAAAAAAGATGAAAACTCCCATGAGAGTGGTAAATACCAGGATATAATCAAATTAAAGCCTGAAATCAATAAAGTATTAACTAGGAAAACAATACAAAGAATCAGTGTAACAAAGAGCTGTCAAGAAAACCAACAAGACAGAAAAACGTTTATCCAAACTAACAAAAAGGTAGAGAGAGTTCATGCAAATTAAAAAATTCAGAAATGAAAAGGGGCAATAAAAAGTGACTGAGGATATCCAGAGAATCTTCAGGTAATACTTTGAAATCCTGTACTACAGAAAATTAAAAATTTAACATAAATGAACAATTTTATGAATAGATATCAATTATCAAAATTAAGTCAAGTACAGATAAAAAAGTAATTAGACCTATTACCACAAATTCAATAGAAGCCGTCATCAAAAGTCTTCCAATCCAAAAAAAAAAAAAAAATCCCAGGGCTTCATGCTTTTATTGCAGTTTTCTACCAAAAGCTCAAAGAAGAGCTAATACCACTAGTCCTCAAAGTATTCTACATAAAATAAGCAGAAGGGTTACAGTCAAACTAAGTATTCTACATAAAATAAGCAGAAGGGTTACAGTCAAACTGACCCCCACTAATAATTTGAGCAATAGTGGAAAGGCTACCATAAATGCCCTTCCCTGATAATGAGATCAACAAATAACTTATCCACCATCATGGAGCCCTCACCTAGTAGCTGATGGAAACAGAAGCAAACACCCACAACTAAACACTAAACCAAACTGAAATCCAGATGCAGAGAGGTAGGACAAGACCAGGCTGCAGAAACACATAGAGACAGCAGACCTGAACAAGGAGGAGCTAATGGGCCCCCAGACTGATAGATGGGAATCCAGCATAGGACTGAGTCAGATGCCCTGAACATGGGTCTCAGGTAGAAGGCCTTAGCAGTATAATGGACCTTGGACATTGGAACCAGGATGTATTCCTGATGCACAAAGGACTTTGGGGTACATCCGCCATGGAGGGATAATCCCTTAACCCAGAAAAAGGAGAGAAGTCCTAGTCCCTATTTCAAATAACTTGACAGATTTAGATGACGCCTCCTGGAGAGCATTCTCCTACATGTGGGGTGGGGGTGTGTGGGAGGGGAGGGTTGTCAGCGTGCATGTGAGGGTGGGAGAGAGGGAAAAAGGGAGGGAGAGGGAACTGGCATTTATATGTAAAATAAAAATAAGAAAATAAAATAATAAAGAAAAGGTACTAGGTGTTATTCCAATTTTTTGTACCTATCAGGGATTGCTATATTGCCAAATATGCAGTAGAATTTGAGAAGGTTCTATGTGGCGCTGAGAAGAAGGTATATATATATATATTATTTTGTGTTTGGATGGAATGTCCTATAAATATCTTTTAATCCCAATTTGGTCATAACTTCTGTTAGTTTCTTTGCTTCTTTGTTAAGTTTCTGTCTGGTGTTCATGTCTACTGTTCAGAGTAGGGTGTTGAAATCTCCCACTATATGTGTGTGAGGTTGTATGTGTGTTTTGAGTTTTATTAATATTACTTTAATGAAGGTGGTACCTCTGTATTTGGGACATAGATGTTCAGAATTTTGACTTCATCTTGATGGGTTTCTACTGTGATGAATAAAAAATGAACATCTTCAACCCTTGATTTTATTTATATTTTAAAGTCTAATTTGTTAGATATTAGGATAGCTATATCTGCTTGTTTCTTCGGTCCATTTGATTGGAAAATCTTTTCCCAAACCTTAACTCTGAGGTAACATCTGTATTTGAACTTGAGGTTTGTATCTTCTATGCAGCAGTTAGATGGATTCTCTTTCTGTATTCATTCTATTACCCTGTTTCTTTATATAGGTGAGTAAAGACCATTAATATTGAGGAAATTAATGTCCATTGATTGTTAATTCTTGTTTATTTTGGATTTGTTGTTGGTAGTGTTATTGTGTGTGGATTATTCCCCCCCCCCATTTTTCTTTTTGCTGTGGGTAAAGTCGGATTATCTATTGCCTATGTTTTTGAGGTGTAGTTAACTTTCTTGGGTTGGAGTTTTCCTTCCAGAACTTTATGTAGGGCTGGGTAAGTTGATATGTATTCTTTAAATCTTGTTTTATCATAGAATATCTTTGTTTCTCCATCTATAATAATTGAAAGCTTTTCAGGATATAGTAGTCTGGGCTGGCATCTGTGGACTCTTATGCTGGTATAATGTCTATCCAGGACCTTCTGTCTTTCAAATTTACCTTGGAGAAATCTTGTGTAATTCTGATAACTTTGCCTTATATGTTTCATGCCCTTTTTCTTTTGCTGTTCTTAATATTCTGCCTTTATTCTGTATGTTTTGTGTTTTGATTATTTTGTGGTAAGGGGACTTTTATTTGTGGTCCCCTTTATTTGCTATTCTGTAAGCTTCTTGTACTTTCATTGGCATGTCTTTCTTTAGGTTTGGAAAGCTTTCTTCTATGATTTTATTTCTTGCAATTTAAGTTTTGTGTTTTCTTACATTTCTTTAAAGGATTTTCTCATTGCTTCTTTCATCTTCATGAAGTTGTATTTAGGCTTGTCCTCTTCTGCTTGATCTAAGCTGGGAAGATCCGGTCTTGCTGCTATGAGTTCCCTAGGCTCTGTTGACATCATATTGATTGTTCTGTTACTGATTGAGTTCTTATACTGTTGTATAAAAATCTTTTCTTCCAGTGTGTATTGGGGGGCCTCTCCCTCTCCTGATGGGTACAGGGCCAATGTTCTCTTCTGATGGGTACATGCAGGTCCAATACTATGATGGTTCTCCTCTTCCAGTGGGTGATGGTGGGACTAAGATTCTGGAAGACTCAGGATGGGCTGGTTTGCTGGGACAGGTTACAGTGTATGCAGTCTCCAGTCCTGAGTAGATTCTGAAACAGGCCCATGCTTACCTCCTCCTGTGGGTGGAGGTGGGACTAAGACACAGGTAGACTCTGGAAAGGCTGGTCCCTCAAAACAGGCTCCCTACTCACAGTCCCCAGACCATAGATCACCAGATGGTGGGCTCCTTGTGTGAGTCCAGTTGTATGATTTTCATCTTTCAACTTCAAAGGCTGTTTTGATGTATAACAAGTTCTTTTGAAGTGGTATCAAAACAAGGGCCTAATATACAGTGTGTACAAAATTATATTTTCTGAACTTAAAACTGTGAATAACTGCTAGTAACTATCTTATTTATGGATAGAAAATAATTAAGATAATATCACACAATCATAAGGATCATCTATGAATGGATTGCTATATTAATATAGTTCCCATTTGGCACAAAGTGACTACTTCAGCATTTACCAAGCTCGACTTCTCATTTTATTGTCTTTTTTTAAATGCTTTTTTTCTGTTTTTTTGACATTGAATATTTGCAAATAATTTACATTAATACTCATTATAAATTGAGTGAAGAAAAACATTATTTTGAACTGTGAAACATAGAGAATGTCAGAGAAATTCTTTAATGTGAAGTTTCTTCATATGTACAATATAAATAAATAGATTGAGATGTGCAATATAAGAGTAATATCTACCTACCCACATGTTTGCCTATATGTCCGTCAATATATTTGGCTATGATCATGTCTAGTACATTAACTGGAAATTTGAGGCACTTAAGTAATATTAGGTTTTGGAGGGGGGGAAAAGAAAAGTTGTAAATGACATAAATGCAGTTACCCATGTGTGAATTCTCAAAATAAATTGAACAATAGTTTAAAGGAGATATTGGTCATCTAATCTTCCATATTGTGTACTTTTAGAAATACATTGCTTGTGCTTGTTAAGGCTCTATATTGCAAAATTTGGTAATGATGTTTCACATGTTATACAGTGGGACTGATGCAACTAGTAATATATTTATTAAATGACATCAAAATAAAATATAATGACCATCTGTCTTTAATACTTTGTTTCAGACATTATTTTTAAAAATGAAGCTCTTGATTTAACTAGCAGTGAATTTTAAACTGAATATATTTATTTTTAATTTTATAATTATAATATAATTACATCATTTCCTTATTGTGTTCCCTCCACCCAAACCCTACCTTATACCTCTTGCTTGGCAAACTTCTATATCCTTCATTATCTTGACTTAAGCTGAATCCCTTGGGGTGGGATATATAGATCAGATACTGAAGGCTTTACTTAAATACTTTTGTTGTCATATTCACCTATTTTCCTATAGCTATTCTTAGGAATGCTGAATCATTGCTTTTTTGATTGCCTGTTTTAGTGCCCTTTCCACAAGAATACAACAAATCCACTTTTGGTTTTTTTACACTGGAATTGTGTATAATTATGTGGCTAAATTTCACATATTATATTGTATCTATTTCTTGTATAAATTCCATCACTTCACAATCCACATTTACAATGTAATATCTATCTTTAATTGTACTAGTATATGCACATATATATCTACACACATACTTGGAGTCAAACTGAGTTTTGAATTCTGTGTCCACTATTCTATGCATCGATGAGCAAAATATCTTCCTTTGTTTAATTGAAATGTGAAGCTACTAAATGTTAATAGACAGGTCATGTAAAATTAAAATATAATATATGGAGATAGCAATATAGATTTCACTAGGTTGTTTGAGAATAAATCACCAGGTACTTGTATTATTTGGGACATGTTGAACAGCAGAAGATAATTCTTAGTAAAATCAAGTGTACCTTTATTTTATTCCATGAAGTCCCTAATTATATATATTTATCGAACAATTACAGATTATTTATTAAATGCAAGACACTGTCAATATAAATATTTCCATATCCTCCCACCTTAAGAACCTTACCACTTACTGTTTGAAGAAAAATTGTGAGAGAGGAGATATATTCTTGTACTCAAAGGCTGTCCATTTTTAATAGAAATACTATAAAAGACACTCTTTAATAAACTGAGAATGATTAAAGATAAACCTTTAAGGTAAAGACGTTAACTGAGCTGTCAGTTTTAATATATGTATTTTGCATGAAGTGTAGAATAATTGAAAAGTGTCAATGACAGGATAAAAAAATATCCTATGCATTTTTCCACATGCTTAATATCATGAAACAGGAGATAGAAAAGGTAGATATAAATCTTCCATCCAAACTCCAGGCATAGAAGATACAGCAGAGACCATATAAGAGTAGACTTTTATGCAAAGTTGAAGACCTAGGGCAATCCAAATGACAATGAAAAGAAAACAGAAAAAAAAAGGGAAGAGAGGATATATATACAGAAACACCCAAACACTCAACAGACATCACAATTAACTAATGGCTAAGCTAAATAAAATGAAATTAACATAGCTGCAAATATACCCAAAGTTAACTACTAAATAAGAGGAAATTTACATAACTCAAAAAAGTATCTAAAGTTAATTCCTAATGAAGACAACATGATTAACTAGAATCTGTATACCTCACAAGTACATATTATTATTTTTGCATATATTTTAATGAAGTTTTATGTTTTCTACTTAATTTGGAGTACTTTGTTAATATTTTACATTTTACAATCTATTTTTCACGTTTTATACTCCTCTACTCTTTTCCAAAATGCTATTAACTTTGATTTTGAAAAAAATATAATTAATAAACATCAAATGGTGACATTTATTTTTAAACAAAGCAAGATGCTCATGTATCTTTCTTTGGAATTCATTTTTGTGCTTATATCTTTCACTGCATCATTTCGTTGCTCATGGAAATTATCAAAATAGTGGACCAGATGTTTATTTAATATTTTGACATGAAAGTGATTTATTTTTTATATCATATATTTGAGTAACTTTTTTACAAATTTAACCAAAAGAAAATATTTATTCTCAATACTTTATAATAACTTTATATGATCTGAAAACTTTAATTTCTGAAAGGTGTCCAAGTGTTTGTTGGAAAAATTTTAAACTTTCATGCTTTCATTATTTCTTCACATCTGCCTATAAATCCCATGACATAGCAGAAATGACCCACAATAAAAAAAATAACACTGTGGCTGTTTTCACCTTTCAAGATGATCAACGATCAGTTTCCATTTTAACATTGAATTTCGGATAATTTAAAAAAGTATTAGTTATATATAGCTATGATAAGGTGGCATAGAATGATTAAGATGATAAAGATAAGTTTAAAGACAAACAGAGCACATAATTAAGAGCTGTGTTTCAAATTATTGCAGCAGTACTTAGTTTTGAAATGACAATTGGACAAATACAATTTTAAAAGAAAACAATCATGATCTTTTTCATAGTACACACTATAGTTAACTTCAGCTGTATTAAATATATAACAATAACAACAAACTGAACAAATTGGAGAAATCTTTTGTGAATGTCTGTGAATCAATGTAGAAGGAAGTGATTATTGTTTAACATTCCTGGAAGAAATGCATGCTGTAAGAAGGCTAATGTATATAACTGTATCATACTCGGTATTAGGTGATTTAAATATTCAAATGACTAACATTAAACCAAGCATATCAACATACCATAGTGTAAATCCTAATCTATCCTGCCATCTATATGTCATATTTAAATGATACATTTTTGTTTTAACATTTTAAAATACAGCTTCTTTTCCTGCCTTTAACTGCCTTCTGTAGAAATTCTCTAAGCTGCCAGCCCAAATTTCTCACCCAGACTCAGGGACTCTCATCACCTATCCAACAGGGTATTGAGGCTGCCAAGTTGGCATCAACACTCTTATTAGCTTCAAGAAGACTTGAGACAGAAACTGTCAACACTTCCACTTTGGCATCTATGTGACTGTGAAGAATGATCACATTTTAGTCAAAAGAACCTTGTCCACTTATACCTGAAGAAAAGGTTGTGTTACTAAAGAATCTTCCTGTTTTTCTAGTGTTCACAAATATAAAGTGCTCAATGATTCTGTTGGAACTTAAAGCAGAGGTTCTACAGCAAGTGAGGAAGAGGGAAATCATTGTATTTCCTGGGAGGATTTAAAACACTAAAGAATATGTACCAAATAAAATTTGAACCAACACAAGTGAGGCAGTAATTATCACCATTTGTGGCACAAATACTGTTTCACAAATATCAGTTTTACAACATCTCTCTTAGTGTACTCCTTGTTTCCTTGCTTGATGTTACAGATTTTGATAGTCCCCAATGGGAGGCCTTACCCTCCCTTAGGAGTGGATGGGAGGTGGGATGGGATGATGGTGGGAGGAATGAGAAGACAGGAGGAAGAGGGAACTAGGACTGATACGCAAAATAAGATTGTTTTTTAGATTAAATAAAAATTAATTTAAAATGAAATAATATAAGAAAAATTTCACAATTTTTCTATTTTAAAATAAGATCTGCAAAACAATTTTGTTTTAATTTTTATACATCTTAGGCATCTTGGGTATTGCTTGAGAATATTGTTAAAATTGATAAATCCTTTATAGCTTATTAAGATTTGGGCCTTTATAGGGAGTAACTTTATATGTTTATTATTACTTTTACTTTTAAATAAACATTTGGAATTCATACTCCCTCAGAAATTTCTTCAGTAATAAATGGAATTTTCCCATCTACTTCGGTGATATTTAATTAAGGGGAAGTACCTGAATGGCAGTGGATAGAATCTTATTTTACAGGATTTCCAATTTTCTACAATTATTAAAAAATCCCTTGGTAAATGGCTCTGGGATCACTTAATGTTGGAAAATAGCAAAGTAATGCAGTTAACTTTAATTCATTCCTGAAAGACTTAGAACCTAAAATGCTCCTATTGTCCATCCGGAGGCTTACAGGAATATTTGCAACATTCATCTTGTCCTACAAGTGTTTGAACACAAAATTCCATCTGCACATTATAGGTATAAACGTTTATTCATAATCTCTCAGTATATGGAACAAATTTTAAAAATGGTACTGTAAGACATTGGGTATGAGGTATAGAAATTTCTTTTATGCTAAAAATGACTGCTGCTACTAACTCATGCAAATAAAAATAATACGTATTAAGAACGCTTTCTTGAAGATACAAAGTTGAGTGAGTTTAAGTAGTCTTCTGTTATAAATGCTTCAGCTATATACCATAGCTTAGAGTTGTTATTTCATATTCAGTCTCATATGAATATAATCAGTTAAAGGAATTGCTTCATAGACTTTTATGATATTTTGAATTTGTTATTTGGGTAATATTTCAGAAGCCTAACATGGAAGTATAGGTCTGCAATCTGAACTGCTTTGGAAGAGAGTTCAGGAGAAGCACAAACCCAAGGCTTCTCTGGGTACAGGGAATACACAATTATATTGCAAAAATTAGTGAAAAGTTATCTCAAAATTACCTGAAATAAAAAATAAAAATATGTAAAAATATGTAAAATTTTCACTTTATAAGGCTTATTGTGGTCAAAATCAATCTTTTCTAAGAGCTATTTAGAGAATTTTCACTGGTGAAATGACTAATGATTTCCTTTTTTTTTCCTTACTTTTTTTTCCTTTTTTGTTTTTTTTGAAACAGTTTCTCTGTGTTGTTTTGGACTCTGTCCTATAACTAGCTATGTAGACCAGTCTGGCCTCAAACTCACAGAGATCCACCTGACTCTGTGATTAAAGGTGTGCGCCACCAACACCTGGCTAACTTCTAATTTCTTATGAGGTTCTCTTAAGGAGTCTCATTGTACTAAAAATACAGTTGTTTAAACATATAAATTGTTTTCCCCTTCTTGTTTTAAAAAATGAATTTCTGTCAGAATAAAGTAATGTTTTTATTGTCTGTGAAGCTATTACTATGGTGGTGTTCTTTTGAATTGTATACATGCTCCAAACGAAGAATAATATTTCACAGTGGCATGGTAGGATGCTACTGTTGTTACCATGTTAGAAAAATAAGAAATTAACAATAAGGAAGTTTACCTTGAGGGTTTGTGAGCTATAAACAAGAATATTTCATGTTTCAATTTTCATAAGTTTGTATGTTATTGTAGTTCACTCATCTTTCCTCATATATCCAGGTAAATATGCATATCAAGGAAGGATATATCTTGGTAGTTTGGCAGCCCTATCTTTGTATACAAATTATAACAGAAAATTAATAAGTAGATCCATAAAATAAAAATATATATATGATTGTTTGTCTTTAGTGTTTTCTAACACTGTTTTAACATTGATTCTATTCTCATGACTCAATGCCTTCTCATCAGTTAAGTCCCTTCAGTATCATTGACTTCTACTTTAAGATGTCCATGGAAATTTTGAAAAAGATTCTTCAGTCTTTATAAGAGTGAAATTGACTTACCTATATAATCAAATCACTGGTAATTAAGTTAATGCAAGAAAAGTTAAATAATAATGCATTTAACTTAAATAATTTATTTAATGAAATAAACATTTAACACAATGTACAAGTACATTTAAATTATTCTTTTCATGTGCTATAGTATCCCATATTAGTTTCCTTAGTAGAGGTCTGTCTTATAATTTTTTTTTCTTTCATAACCTATTTAGTTTATTTATTTTTTTAAATTAGAAACAATCTTATTTTGCATATCGGTGCCAATTCTCTCTCTCTACAAAATCCTTTCTAGACACATCTCTATTTTCTATTTACATTTTTAAAAAGTGGAATAAATAATATGACTGTGCTCAAAGTCTGTATGCAGAATCTGGGATGTGTTATTTGTCCCCATCTTTAAGAATTGACTCATCAACAGTAATGTAACACCAATTTGTCTCAGTGACTCACTTTAATTCATGCTTTACAAAGTTTTCATTTCAGTTTTAATATGAACAACTTCATATTTACATTTAGAGTTTGCTCTTTTGAATAATTTGTAATTGTATAGTTACATTATGTAATAAATTAGTAAAAATAAGTTTTAGAACATAAAAATAGCAGACTACTAAACATGTAGACACTGGTCAAGGAAGAATGCAGAATGTTGAGATAGTAGACATCAATTTTTTTCCAGGAATTATATGTTTATAATATCCAGGTGCTAAAACCTGTCTAATATATCATTGTTTCTCAACCCTTCCATGCTGCAACTTTATAGAATAAATATTATCCAAAATAATTTTAAAGGCTAGTACTCAGAGAACATATCCTATAATTACCATTAACTACAATGAGCTTAATAGTGGCCCTGTAGGTCACAGTCAACAAAAGATTATCAGGGTAATCAAATGGACACCAAAAAAAAAAGAGAAAGAAAACAAAAGCAAGCTGTTAAACATTATCATAAATCTGCATGAAAATGATTTGTGGGGTGTTAAAAGTAGAGATACCTCATTCCTGTGTCACTTTTACCAAATTAGAATCTTTCACAGGTCAATCCATTGTTCAACAAAGTTCTGAAAAACAAGAGAATAAATGAATGAATTAAACAGATCATAGTGTTGAAAATGTGATTTTCCTAAATGATAAATGTTTTCATATATATACATATATATATGTACATGTATATATGTATATATGTGTGTGTGTGTGTGTGTCTGTATGCTTTATTCTAGAATAGATTCTTACATAATATAGGAAGTTCAGAAACTGTAAGCACATATATTCCTGATGTATATCTGCATAGGAAAAGAATTGATCAATAGTGTGTGCTAGCCACACAGCTTCTGGACAGTTCCTCGCTGTTCCTTCTGGACCTACCGATGTATTCTTATGTAAAATATATGATTTATAAAAACTGGAAGTAAACCAGGCTCTCTTGGAGTATAGATATTGTTAGGATGAGGCATGGCTGAAGATCATGAGTTTCAAATGAGCTCCTTAGTGCTGCTGCTACTGAACTTGGGAACGCGCTCCACATACTGGAATTAAGCTGTGTGTCCAATAGCTCTTCTTAACCACAGTTACTAGATTTCCAATTTTATAATTGTACACTCTATTCTATTTATATCTGCTGTCTCTAGGTTAAGGGAGTATCCCTCCATGGGGGATGTGTCCCCAAGGTACTTTTGTGCATCAGGAATTCATCCTGGTTCCACTTTCTGAGGTCCTTTAGACTGTTCAGACCTTCTAACTGAGACTCATATTCAGGGGGTCTGAGGCAGTCCCATACTGGATTCCAAGCTATCAATCTGGGGGGGGGGCATTAGCTCCTCCTTGTCCAGGTCAGCTGTCTTTGTGTGTTTCTGAAAACTGGTCTTGTACTCTCTCTCTCTCTGCATCTGGATTCTAGTTCAACTCTGTTTAGTTAAGGGTGTTTGCTTCTGTTTCAAACAGGTACAAGATGAGGGCTCCATGATGGTGGATAATTTAGTTGATGATCTCACTATCAGGGAAGGGCATTTATGGTGCCCTTTCCATAGTTGCTCAAATTGTTTGTTGGAGTCAGTCTTGTAGGTCTCTAGACCTTCCTTTAGGTTCAGTTTTCTCTTCAAACCAATAATGGCTCCCTCTTTTATGTTATCTCTCTCTCTCTCTGTCTCTCTCTCTGTCTCTCTCTCTCTCTCTCTCTCTCTCTCTCTCTCTCTCTCTCTCTCTCTCGCTCTCTCTTTCCTCTCTGTCTTCTCTGTCTTCTATTCCTACCCTGACTCAATCTTCCTAGTTCTCTCTCGAGTCACTGCCCCCCAGTTCCTATGTGCTCTGGGGGACTTGTCCCTTCCCCCTTTTTTTGATGGACCATATATGAACCTCTTAGAATACACCTTGTATCCTAGTTCCTCTGGTAGTGTGAATTAAAGGCTGGTGATCCTCCACTCTAGGTCTAAAACCCACATATCAGCAAGTACATACCATGTTCTTCTTTTTATGAGTGGGTTACTGATATAATGTATTCATTACTATCTACTTAATTGTCTCACTAACAGAAAGGAAGAAAGGAAAGAAACCCTTACAATTACTTTAAAATGTTGACTTGAAATACAAGGTGTACTCACATTTCCCTGATACCAAAAATAAGTATGGCAACAAAAGTAATCAAATCTAAACTTTCTCCTTGTCAGTATTACCCAGTAAATCCAGTAAATGCCAACAATATACTGGCTTTGGGGTCATTTGTTAATTGTTGTATAAGAGATACACACGCACGCACGCACACACACACACACACACACACACACACACACACATATATATATACATATGTATATGTATATATATATATATATGTTTATGCAAACATGATAGTAATGGTGGGAATTTTTTGCCATTCAATATATTGACTTTAGTGTATAATTTATAGATTATTTTAAATTTTCCTTTTTTAGTGATGTGTGACATTTTCACAAAATTCAAACTGAGAATATATGTATGCTACTTAGAAATGTTACCATGTTTCCTCAAGGAGCATAAATATTTTAATGAATGTTGTCAGTGAGGGTGTCTTCATGTACCCCATTGGATTTCTGTACCTTTCAGTAGAGGCAAGAACTCTTTTGTACATAAATTGAATATATTTCAGTTAAATTCATGATCCAAATTCAAATGCTAATCTATTTTCCAAAGTCTTACAAGTTAATTTATTTTCATCTTCATTCATATAATCTTTAGATTTGGTTTGCCTTTCTACTTTAACTTTTATTTAGCAATATTTGCTGAGCCTTATGCAAGAGAGAACATGTTCTGAACCTACAGATATATAATTAAAAATCCAAAAGGGTAGCTCTGCTCCCAAAGGACTTAGGTACTAGGTCATGTCAATCTACAAAAGGAAATGAATGGCAAAGTGTGAGATTTAAATATGTGTGGCTTGAAAGTATTTTCAATATACACTACTAGATATTTTCATTTATATCTAATAGAAAGTAAATATATAAATTATGAAGAGGATGATAAAGTTGGAAACTTTATAGAGTTCCATATTACAACTTGTTTCAGATTCAGAAAACGGATAACTACTGTCACAATATAAAATTAACCTAAATTTTGAGATTATGTCATCTTTTATGTAAATAAAATTCACATATGATTCCTCAAGGTAATGGTCCCAGCTAAGCAATTTCTAGTTATTCTTCTGTAGAAATGTCTTTAAGAAAAGAATGTATGGAAATGGGAAAAAAAACATCTCCTAACTTGTAGACTTTCTAGGTGGATCAGAAATCAAACCTGAATTGTAGTTCCTTACAGTGCATAAGAAATTCACATTCTTCAAAACAGTTGAGTTATTATTGCATCATTTAACCTTATTTATGTTCAACCCTAAAAATTGAAAATAA
Organism: Cricetiscus sungorus; assembly: GCA_030556225.1. Lineage (NCBI taxonomy): Eukaryota > Metazoa > Chordata > Mammalia > Rodentia > Cricetidae > Cricetiscus > Cricetiscus sungorus. The sequence goes on from JANBXA010000126.1 coordinate 12,106,938, forward strand.
ACTGTCTATCTATAGATAGATAGATATAAAGATAGATATAGATATGTACCATAATTAACCACTTACAATTTCAAAGAATATTTGTTTTGTGGTGGTATATTTGAGACAGAAGGACAAAAAATCTCCAGAACTATGTATGTATATATATATATATATATGTATGTATGTATGTATGATATATATATATATATATATATATATATATACAATCACATACACATATACATATAAAATTCTAAGTCTATAAGATGTTATATGTGTTATATGATTGGAAACTGATGATTAATTGAACTTGATCCTCAGTAGTGTATTCCAAAGTTTTATGTGAATTCTTCCTGGTGAAAATAGTAACCTGTCTTCATACATGTTGTTGTCTTTCTTTGGAAAACAATTAAAAATATTTTCTTTAGCTCTCACAGGAACATGCCACTGTAACAATGATTCTTAGTGTTTTTAAAGATATTTTTATCTTGGCTATGAAGGAAGGCATAGATGAGTTGAATGAGTGTAGTTTTAAAATAATTTTTTTTAATTTCCTGTTTACAGATCCTCATTTATAACATAAAGTAGATCTGTTGAGGGTTTTAATGGCTATTTATGAACACACACACACAAACACACACACACACACACACACACACACACACACACACACACATGCAGTCAGTGGATGAATACATTCCAATCCTCTTTGTAGATGTAATTTATATAGAGAATTTTTGAATGAGAAATCTTTTATTGAGGACAACAGTATAAACCTTGATTGTTTTCCTTTTCAAGATTTATACATACTTTTGAATAAACATAAATATTTTCATATCAGATTATTAGCATAGAGGACAATAAGTAATCTAAAAGAATAATATGAGAAATATACATATAGTTAATGTTTTGATATTAAAAGAAAAATACCTTAGGTATAATTTAACTCTAAGTTAAAAGTTGACTTATAAGTTTAACTGTTATCATAATAGAAATATGTACATAGTATAAATTTTATTTATTGCTGTCATATGCCTGTCCTTATCCATAAACAGTTCAATGTGAGGTATAATATTTAAAAGTAAAGCCAAATAACATTTCAGAACTTGTTATTCCAGGGATTTCTTTCTCTACAACCTTGATTTCCTTATCACAGTTGAAGAAACACATCTCTCATTTTATTGATTAATTTTCTCCTCAATGTGTCCAAATATCAAACAGAAAACAACTAAAAGGAGAAAATAGTTATTTCTGCTCATGAGTTCAGGATATCCAATCAATCATGGTGAAGATAGTTTGGTGGAACTGTGTACCTCATGGTGGGTAGGAAGCAGAGAGGATCCAGGAACCTGGCAAGATTGGCAGTATGACATCCAAAATTATACCTACTGAAGTAACATGATCTGAATTCAAACCCAGTGACTTATTTCCTCAGCTAATTCCTACCCTGTAACATTTCAGCCACTACCCAAAATAAGAGTCACCAGAGTTTGTTCTTCAAATTCCATTCATTTTAAGTACCATTCAAAATTATCTCTCTATCCCCTTTCCCTCCCATGTTTCTTTCTTCTCTTTTGTCTTCTTTCAGCAATTTAAATGCAAATACAAGGCCTCATAGAGCCATTTTGTCTTGGAGATTTTCTTCTTTTTAGTAGTCAGTCCAAGATTGACAAAGAGATAATCCCAGGAAACGTTAAATCATAACAATGCTTTAGAAGAATTTCTCTCTAAGTGGCATCTCTTTACTTAGGTAATAATATATTTATTCATCCCAGGTGTTCTCTTTTATCTTCTGAAACGTGACCTAGCCAGAGCTCCAATAGCCTCTGAACTCTCTTGAAAGTCATTAAAGGAAAAACAGCTAATTGAAAATGAACACAAATTTTCACCATGTGATCATAAAACTATGTCTTAAAATCATGTGTTTTGGGCATCAATACATTTTTCTTTATGTCTTCCCAGGCTTTCTTTGGTTTGATTATAGGGCTATAAAAGACAGCAAGCCCAAATAAACATCTTGTAAGCTGTTAAGCTGGATGGTCATCTCAGGGGAGCTCAGAGGGTATATTTTACATGTCATCATTCTGGAGCTTGGAGTCTTTCTACTGACAGATAGCTCCCCTGGGTTATAAGGATGTGACATTGTTAAGATTATTTCATGAGCTCACTTAGACAAATTATTTAATTACAGTAATATCCAGATGGAAGTTTGGAAGAAATTTCCATTTTTAGTGTCTGAAGAGTTTGTTTGTTAGTACAGAAATTATTTTGAAGATACTAAAAATGACTCCCCCAGTTTTAGTTTAAAATTAAAAAAAGTTTACAAATCCAGAAGGCTCTTATTGTTCTATGTTTTCCCCTATAAAGATTAATAATGTCAATCTCAGAGAAACTTTTGACCTCTGCACCAACATCAATAATACTGTTTGTGTTCAGAGATATTCTTTCTTCAAAATATATAACACTTTATAGGGAACTATGTAGATAGCATTTGACACTATCCACACATAGTAGATTTGTGTGTGTGTTTTTTTAAACTGGGAAAAAGCAAAGTAAGTCTAAACTTTTGTTAACACAGTAGAAATTTAACAGTGGTAATGAACTCTATGGCTTTCATAACTAGGTAGAATATTTACTATTTTTCTCATGAATGACAAGAATACTTATATTTTGTCATGTGTTTTCCTATTTTCAGTGTGCTGTAGTTTATATTAATGTGTGTATATGATAAATAAAATATGTAAGTGTTTTTGTTTTGTTTTGTTTGTTTGTTTGTTTGTTTTTACATAGGGATTACTTTGCCCTCTAGAGGCAGCTCAATAGAACCAAGGGAGGAAAGGTTAAATGACCCAAAGAGCATGATGTCCCTTCTTTCACAGAAGATTCAATTGTAATAAAGCAAGTAAGGTTGTAAAGCTCAAAACAATTTACTATGAATATTAATATCTAGAACAGCTAGCAATTTATAGTTGGACAGTTTTAGGTATTAAAAGACTGAACCTGCAATCCTGATTAAATTTCATTAGATATTTTAACTCATGTAGGCTTTCAAAAGAAGGCAGCCAACAGACTAATAATAACATAATCCAATAGGAGTGCCTTTTCAGGGCAGTTGTTTAAACACCAAGTAAAAATATTCTTATTGGAGGTATTTTCCCTTTGAATGTATATATTCATTCATGAATACACTATAAAACCATAGGTCAGTGTAGGGAAGATATTTCAGTGGATAATGTAACTGCTTTACAAGCATGAGGACCTGAATTTTAATCACTAGAATCCACATGAAAATCATTGACAAGGTCCATGTCATCTGTAACCCTTGGGCAAGGATCCACAGGAGAAAGGCAGACACATTTCTGGAGTTTGCTGCCTGTCCAGTCTAGGCAATCTAGTGCAGTCTAGAGGTCTAGTATAGTCAGTGTCAATCAATGACTTCAACACAAATGATCACAACCCTCCCCTGTCTTACACAGAACATAAGAATTCCAGCAGAATTTTAAAATTTTCATAAGATTCTTAATATTCCTTTATTATCTTTTAGCTCAACTTGGTCCTATAATTCAATTTTCCTGTAGTCATTTTAAATAATTATCACATTTTATTTGTTGATTCTTCTTCAGAAATTTGTTTTTATGGAAAATGCCAAGGGAAGGGGATGGAAAGCACTTGACAAATCAACCCCAATTTATGATAATGATATCATGTCTTAAACCAATCACCTTACATAGGAACAGAGAACTGATAAAGTGGTGAATTATGTTACTTGACTTCAATGTGCTAGTAATCATTTCCTCCCATTTAAGCTACAAAATTTATAATTTGCCTCATCCTTAGTGAATGCTGTCAATTACATAAGTTGTGGCATTAGGATCTCTGTCCTTGCAACCTTTGAGCGTGACAATTACACATTATTGATTCTGATTATAAGACTATAGATAACTTGCTATTGGCAAGTGAGATTCACCATTGTTGCTGCCATTTAAAGACAAGGAGTAAAACCACATTTAACTGGAGAGGTCAAGAATTCCAGTATGGTTAAGTCATACTGAGATGTGTATAACACACACTTTTGGATGGCTGGGTCTGAGAGTAATGTTTCACTGAAAGGCCTACAAAGTTTCTTCATCTGTTTACATGTTCTGCTTCCCTTGTAATTACTATTTCGATGCTAATGCTCTTGAATAGAAAATAAAAACCTGCTTGTTTACTTTTTAGAATGTCTTTTATTTCAGATGCATTCTTAATCAGTCAAAAGGGATGTTCCACACAAAAGCTTATTTCTGCATGATATGTTAATGAAGAATGACAGTACAAAACCAAACAAAGAAAGTGAGTTACACATTGAAATTCTTTCAAGCCAAACCACAGTTGTTTGAAAAATGACAATATGATACCATGGAACTGCCACTATTCCTAATTAATTGACTTTACAGATTTTTAGACATTCACTGATATGTCTTATTCTTAGGGATAATAATGTACAGTAAGAGTCTGTAGCAGTGATACCCCTCAGATCTCACATTGTCAAATGCTGAAGAGCATTTGCTCCGGCTCAATTAGATGGAATACTTGAGGATTACAGATGCACTTATTTCAGGCATTTTTAGATGGCAAAAGCATTTAGTACTAAAAGTCTCTGCTAGAAAGAAAAATTCAAGATTTAAGGTAAGTATAGCTAATAATTTAAAAAACTAGATCAGACATGTACAGTAAATAATGAACACTTAATGCTACCTGTGGTCATAAAACTTGACTAATGTTTAATATAGGCAATCTCTTTAACCTTTTAAATATAAAATGAACTTTGTTGAAAGCTTTTACAATTCATTTAACCTGTCATATCCTTTGAATTTTCCTTTTTAAAGAAGCTTACACAGTAAGTCCTGATTTTGTATATTTATTATATTCCACTCTTATACTATGACCATGCACATAATTATGGATGGGCATTTCTCATTTACTTTTTTCCTTTGAACTTGTTTCCTAGGAATCCTTGATTTCCCAAGAGATAAGGAATCCTGTACTTTTAGTTTCATGTGCATATGTCATCAGTCTGTCATGTATTAGTATTATTGTGCCTACCTGCCATCTATAGCTTATCATATGAAACAAATAATTATTGATGAATGAATGACATTGATAATTTGTTTCATGTAATACTTAGTACACAGAAAACTAGACCAGCCAAGTTGTTTCATGAATTGTATTAAAATTACTATTCAGCTAATTTTTTGGATAGAGGTGCTCTAATTCCTAGTCAAACATTTTGTTAGCATCTCATTCCAAAGCTTCCACTCACCGATGATTTATTTCAGTGATAATTACCTAAATCTCTGAGTGTGGCTATCAGATGTAGAATACTAGTGTCCTCGTACTCAGGGAGACATTCCCAGGCACTTACAATAAGATTCCATTTGTAGTAAACAAATCTTTTATTTTCTTTACTAGCAACTCAGTGTATTTGTTGAGAATAGACATCATCCCTTATATGTCTTGAGCATTGTTTATAATATGTAACCAATTCCAATATTACAATTTTTTAATTCTTATGTCATATATTATATCCTAACCATTGTTTCTCATAACTTCTCTCCTCCCATGTTTCTTCCTTGTTCCCCAGATCCAATTCTCCTCCATTTCCCTTCATAAAAGGGCAGACATCTCAGGGATATCAACTAGGAATGGCATAACAAATTACAGTAAGACTAGGCAATACCTTAATAGTAAGGTTGGACACAGCAACCAAGTAGGAAGAAAAGGGTTCTAAAAGCAGGGAAGAGTCAGAGACAATACTATCTCCCACTGTTACAAGTCATACAAGAAGACAAAGCAGCTCAGCCATAACATATATGTAGTATACCTAGTTCAGAACCATTTACGCTTCATGATTGTTGATTCAATCTCTATGAGACCCTGTGAGTCTTGGTTAGTTGATTTTATGAGATTTCTTGTGGTATCCTTAACTCTCTGGCTTCTGATTTTAAAAACACTCAGGGAGAGAAAAAATTCTATGTGTCACCATTTTCTCATAAGTGGCTTTTTAATGATGGAAAACACAATGCTACAAACATAAATAGATCAACTTAAATAGTCATTTGTTCTTTTCAAATGTAGGATGTCATGAAGTTCACAATGCAATGTAATTTTATGAAACACAGAAAAATAAAAATGTTTGCAAATTAAGTTTGCATAGATAAGTTTGTCTCAAAGAATCATTTAATGCTCAATATTTCTATTATATTAGATCTTTTTCTAATATTCTAAAGGCAATATGTGGATAAATCATCTGCTTTTGCATGCTACAAACTGATGCCCTTGGTGTATTTTGTGTTGTATTAAAGTCTGAGAGTTCATATGCTTTAATATGGGCAAGACCACAATTTTGATGATTTTCTAATTATGACCATTACTTCCATATGTTTTCAGGCTCATATCTAAACATAGTAACTATTATTGAAATTTTGGATTATCTATGAAAGATCCTGAATCTTATCTTTGTGACACAAATACAGATCTCTTGGTACATTCATGTGTGTGTGTGTGTGTGTGTGTGTGTGTGTGTGTGTGTGTGTGTGCGTATGTGTGTATGATGTATTTGGGATTATCAGTGCATGTACCATTTACATATTAGAAGTTATGAAATTTTATGTACATTTATGGCATGGGTATATTTACACAATACTTTATAAATAAACTATTAGTGTACTAATTTATTTAAAATTTCTAATATTTTTATTTAAATTAGAAATAATTTTACAGGTAAATTCCAGTTCCCTTTATATGTCAATCTCAGTTCCCTCTTTCTTCCATTCTCCCATTCCCCCCAGTGACACCCATCCCATCCCTCTTCTGCTCCATAGAAAGGGTGAGGCCTTCTCTGGGGGATCATCAAAGTCTGTCACATCAATTGGGACAGGGCCTAGGCCCTCCCCCATGTGTCTAGGCTGAGAGAGTGTCCCTATATGTGGAATGGGTTCCCAATATTCATTCATGAACTAGTGGTAAATGATGTTCCATTACTAGGGGCCCCATAGACTGCCAAGTCCTCCTAATTGTCATCAATGTGTAGGGGCCCTGGTTTCCCAGCTATCAGTCTGGCAGCCATGAGCTCTTCCTTGTTCAGGTCTGCCATTTCTGTGGGGTTTTCCAGCCTGGTCTACCCCTTTGCTCATCACTGCTCTGTCTCTGCAACTGGATTCCAGGAATGTTAATAGTATTTCCAACTATTATATCCAGTGTCATTTCTTTCTTTGCAGCATAATGCACATTAGAACAATTAAAGTACCAAAGGAATCTCATTTTATTTCTTAGTTGTTATGTCTAAGTAAATTGATGGCTCATTACTACTACTATGTCTTTAGGTTCCAGTAATTAAAATAAAAATGATGGCCTCATCATGATATTCATAGTACACATTTATCCATTTCTCTTTTGATTTACAACTTACTTTTTTACTTAATGTGGCTTCTGCAAATCTCTCAGGCTTATGTTTTTACAAATCTTCATTAATCTACATGAATGGAAAACAAGTATAGCAGTATAATCTAATGAAGTGTCTATGTCATAATCTTGGGAGTGAAGTGGGGTACTTTGAAGCATACCATATTTATTAAAACTTATTCACATTAAATCCATATTCCTTCTCTGAAAGTATCATTGTGAAAGACTTGGAGTTGCATTAAGTGTGAGAATAGCAGTAAAAAAATTTTCACAAGCGGAAATAGAAATCAAAGTACTTAAACACTGCACAATATTAATACTTTCCAGATAATTCTTAAACCTTCTCAATTAAGCTTTGGATATATAATACATACATACATATACATACATACATGCATACATACATACATACACACACACATATATATATATATAAATATATATATACATATATATATATATATATATATATATAGAGAGAGAGAGAGAGAGAGAGAGAGAAACTAGGACTTAGAAAGTGTATTTGCTATCTGCCTTGTTAAATTTCTTAATTTTCTTTGGTATATAAACAAAGACCAAAATAATAATGTTGAAATGTAAAAGAAACCAACATTCACAAATATATAAGGGGAAAATTTTACATTTATGATTGAAATGCCTTTTGGTTGAAAACAATAAGAAATTATATTAATTTTTAATAATTTTTATATACTTACATCCTAGCTGCAGTCTCTCCTCCCTCCTCTCCACCTACTCCCTCTCTCCAGCTTTGTTCCTCTCCCCAATCCACTACCCCTCCATTTCTGTTTAAGAAATGGCTGATCTCCCATGAGTATCAACAAAGTATGACTTATAAGATTGCATTAAGACTGAGAAATGTCCTTCTTGGCATGACCCTCACGTGCCCTTGCACTGGGAGAGATTTCCCTACTCCTCACCACAGGCAATGAAGAACTGATACTGTTGGCATGTACATAAGGGAGCTGTGTCTGCCTCTTTGCCAGAGGCAGGTAGCCCCAGTGGCCCAACCAACCAGCTTAGCCACCATCCAGGCCCACAGCCAGGCCATGTGTTGGCCCAACATAACATCTTACCCATCTAAGACCTGTTGAAGCTCATGAAAAGACTGGTTCAATAACCGAAGTATCTACTTGACTTCTTGACTTCAGGCTGCAATGGGATATCTCAGAAGAATGTCAGTCAGGGTCTAGTGGTAATTTTGTATCAGAAACCAGATGCCTTGAACCAGACCAATGACTCATTGTGATGAACATTTGCTAGTAATGATGATTGGACAAAAGGGTGTACTGTGGGAGACAATGTTCTTCCCAATGCCATTAGAATGAATGATGAGATGTTAGAAAGGCAGGAAAAATGAAGAAGTTTTGGGAAAGTTTTGATTGTTTGTTTTGTTCTTCTTTTGCTTGTATGTTTGAAGGCTTTGTTTTGATTTAAATTTTATTTGGGCAAACACTGCAGTGGTGAGGGATGGATATGGGGGAACTGGGAGGTGAGTGGAATTGAAGTGCATGATGTGAAATCCCCCCAAATTGAGAAATTGTTACAAAAAAGAAATGTCATTCAGCAAATATATGACTGGTTAAGATAACCTTAAAAGTAACTATTTCCCATTGTATTGGATATCTTATATTTAAAAATGTAGAGCATCACAACAAATATAATATAAACAAAAATTTGGTATTTAACCTAGGGGAATTGTAAGTACGATGTTTTGTCCAGTGCATTACAGCACTTTGTACTTATCTGTAAGGAAATGCTCCTCAGAAGAGAATATGCTGTAATTTAGCATCTTATCAAGCATCAATCACTTTGATTAGGGTCTCACTCCATGAAGCAGATGTCTTCCCTTCCACAGAAGTTCCATATGTCTCCTACAGCTGTTCTTCTTTGGAGGCAGAGCATGACTTTTCAACTAATAGTTTTTGTCCCTGTCTAAATGAGAGCTGATAGCGCCTTTGTTCATTTGATCTATCCTGCTCTCTTTGTCTTGTGATATGACTTATGTTCAGTCCTGAATTTGAGTAATAGGCAACAAGAGGAATCATATCCATGAATATTTGATAGCTTAAGTATTTGCATCAATTTTTCTTCTAAAATATTATTTGAAGATCCTGGCCATGAGAGAAACTTTATTTACGAAAAATAATACTGATGGAAGTTTCTTCTGTGAAATCAAATAATGAGAGATTACCATAATGTTGATTTTTTACAATGGAAATTTGATTGGCAATTCTTATTTATCCTTTAAGTATAATCTTTAAAATTTTATCTTGACAAACTGACCATGTTCTGTGTTATGCTACAGAAATCTAGAATATTTATTTTACACTCACTGTACTCATTGTAAAAATGAGAGAAATATCTCTGTTTATAAACTTATCAATATTTAAAGTGTTTGCTATGTGGAAATAAAATGTATATCATATAAATACATATAATAAAATGTGCTAAGACAAATGAAGAAACTTTTAATTTTTATAAATGGTAACACAGTTTATTCATGTCTAAAATGTAGAGTCCTAATAGAATTTAATGTATGAAAGTAAACAAAGCAAGGGGACTTTGACAAAATAAATTATTACATGAAGCTTACTAAGCAAATATATTTTGGAGGGAAACATAATAAAGCTTTTCAAATTCAACTTCTGAGAATTCAATAAAAAGAACAGTCATATCGAATCTCATTTATATTATTGAAAGAACAATGCTAGAAAGTTTTTGTAATATTGTAAATGCTTGTAAAATCAGAATATTTGCATAGAGTCAGTAGTTACTATAGCATGTTCATTGTAAATGAAATTTCTATTTATATTCCTATGTATTTATAATGGTTAATTGTCACCAACAATGTTCATGGCCTTTAAAAGAATCTAACAGAGCAGAGCAAAGGGGACTAATTGATTCTCATTTTCAACATGTTGTACCTTGGATTGTCAAATGGCTGTGTGTTGATAACAATATTCCTTTCATGCAGAAATCTAGAAGTGGTTTGCTAAATGTCAGTTGGTAATATTACTGTTTTGTCTTGTGAAAAATATACCAGAATACATTACACATCATGTAGAGAATTACACCAACTAAAGTCTAGTTGTTTAGAAATACAAGTATGGTATGTACTCACTCATATATGGATATTAGATATAGAGCAAACCGAATACTAGCCTACAATACACAGTTCTAGAGAAGCTAGGAAACAAGAAGGACCCTAAGAGAGACAGACATACATTCGCCCACAGTGAAGGAGAAAGGGACAAGAGCTACTGAGACAATTGCGAACACTGGAGGAGGGAGAAGGGAGATAGGAAACAGAGAAGATGAGAAGAGGTGGGGTATGGAGAACATAAGGGTTCAGGAAGACCGAGTTGGCAAAGAATAGAGGAGAGTAAGAAAAGAGATACCTTAATATAGGGAGCCATTATAGGTTTAAAGAGAAATCTGGCACTAGGTAAATATCCAGATATCCACAAGGATGACTCCAACTAAGAATTTAAGCAATAGTGGAGAGGCTATCTTAAATGCCCTTCTTTTATAATGAGATTGATGACTACTTTAATACCATCCTAGAGACTTTATCCAGTAGCTGATGGAATCAGAAGCAGCATCCACAGCTAAGCAAAGAGCCGTATTCCTTGAATCCAGTTGTAGAGAGGGAGGAGGGATGAACAATAGGGTCAAGACCATGCTGGAGAGACCTGCAAAAACAGCTGAACTGACCAAGTGAGAACAAAATGAACCCCAGTTGTAAAGCTGAGGAACCAGCATTAGACCAAACCAAACTCTCTGAATGTGGGTGCCACTTAAGACGAGTGGGCAGTCTATGGGAATAGTGCACAAATGGACTTTGAGAGCCCATACCCCATGGGAGGATACTCTCTTAGCCCAGATACTTATAGGATTGCCAAGGTCCTCTACCAAATTATTGGGCAACTTTGATGATCCCCCATGGAAGGTTTCACCCTGCCTGGGGAATGAATGGAGTGTGGAGTGGTGGTTTGGTGGTGGGAATGTGAGGATGGTAGGGAGAGGGAACTGCAATTTATAAGTAAAATAATTTTGTTTCTAAATTAAATAAATAACAAAAAAGGAAAAGGAAGAGGAAGAAATGTAATCATGAACTTGAAAGGAGGTTGCAAATGAATAAACAATTGGTTAGTTGAATATTTAAGAGCCATAGTATATTTTATTTAGCTATAATGTTTCAAATCCACGAAATAATACTGAATCAGTAATATACTCATTTGCAAAAATTTGACAATCAAAATTAATTTATTTTGTTAATATTTACCTTAACATATTTACTGTTACGTTTACCAACATATACACATCATATTTCATACTTTAGATGCTTCCTGTAATCCAGACTAATTCTATAATGAAAACAAAACAAAAAAGAATTTTTGTCTATTTTTCTAATCAAAATATTCATACCCCAAATTTAGGTTATCCTTTAGGTGTAGGAGGAAGGTTCTGTCTTAGAATTGTCTATCAGATTAATTATTGGCAATCCTCAAATTGAGTAATTATATTAGTTATTTTTAAATAGCTAACAAAGTCCTTATAGAAATAGCAGGTACATACCATTTTCCTCTTTTTGTTACCTCATTCAGGATGGTCTCTTTAAGTTCTATCCACTTGCCTGTGAACATGGTATGTACTCACTCATATATGAATTTTAGACATAGAGCAAAGTATCACCAGCCCATAATCCACACTGCCAAAGGAAATAAGATACAAGGTAGATTCTAAGAGATTCATAAAAGTTCCCTCACAGAAGGGGGAAGGGACAAGTTCTCCATAGCACTTTGGAAGTGGGAGAGTAGTGAGTGGAGAAGGAACTAGGAGAAAGAGAATTGGAGGAGAGGAAAGCACATGGGACTAGGAAGATTGAGTCAGGGTGGAAGAGAAGAAAGAGAAGAGAAAGAAAGAGAGAGAGAGAGAGAGAGAGAGAGAGAGAGAGAGAGAGAGAGAGAGAAAGGGAGTGAGTGAGGGAGATAGGGAGAGAGAGAGAGAGAGAAAACATAAAAGAGGGAGCCATTATAGGTTTGAAGAGCAAACTGAACCTAAAGAAATGTCTAGAGACCTACAAGACTGACTCCAACTAACAATTTGAGCAACCATGGAAAGGCTACCTTAAATGCCCTTACCTGATAATAAGTTCAATGAGTAACTTAGCCACCATCATGGAGTCCTCATCTAGTACCTGTTGGAAACAGAAGCAAACTCCCACAACTAAAGACTGAGTTGAACATGAATGCAGAGAAAGAGGACAAGACCAGTTTGCATAAAAACATAGAGATAACTGACCTGAACAAGGAGGAACTAATGGGTCCCCAGACTGATAGCTGGGAATCCAGCATGGGCCTAACTCAGATCCCCTGAACATGGGTCTCAGCTAGAAGGCCTGAGCAGTCTAAGGGACCTCAGACAGTGGAACCAGGATGTATTCCTGGTGCACAAAAGGATATTAGCCTAGAGATAGGAGAGAAGTCCTAGTCCCTACTTCAAATGACTTGACAGTTTTAGATTACCCCTCCTGGATGGCATCCCCTTACATGTGGAGTGGGGTGTGGGTGGGAGGGGATGATGGTCGGGGTTCATGTGAGGGGGGAGAGAGGGAAGGAGGGAGAAAAATCAAAGAAATACCATGTAATAGAAAATCGTTATGTTAATTTCAGTAAGAAATAGGCATCTTTTATTGCATATGTGGGGGATGTGGGTGTTCATGACACTAAGTGAGACATAATAATTTTAAAAATGAACTAATATTTATTTCTAATTATATAAATCACAAGGGATTCTCAATTTTTGAGAAACCATTGAATTTGTTTGGACCCGGAGTAACCAAAATCAGAAAACATTATGTAATGTGACCATAATATACTGTGTGTTACATGAAATGCATTTGTTTGTTGTTGTAACTAGTGAAAACCTCATTTGAGTGAACTTCTTATAAAAACAAATCTGTAATTATAAACACTATGACATATAGAGCTATAAAGGATACCTGGAAATACTTCAGAAACAAATAATTTACCACCACATATCCAAACTAAAGGTAAATACAAGGAAAGTGAAGTACAATTTAACAATTATAAAATTCCAATTATAGTAAACTAAGGTAGAAATGCTAATTGCTAAACACATTTTAATTCTATTTAGCAAACATTTGCTAAATTTTATAGTGAAAGTTTCTAAACAGCTGAATAGCTCCTTTCTTCAACATGATAACAATAATATATTGACAAGTATACATGTATTGATTGAACCAGCACGTCCATACTTTCTGAGCCACATATAAAATATGTTAAGATACATGGAATTTGACTAATTTAATAAAAATGTTACACTTTTGATTATTATGCCCAGTTTTAATGTCTTGTTTTATTCTTCACCCTCTCCTATTTTCCTTAGTACTCACCACCTCAGTTAGACACACAATCCAATGATTCCATCCTTTAATTTTCTCACATAATTAATTGTATTTACTTGTTTATTCACACATTTCTCCACTCCCATGTGAAATGTTGATTAGCAGCTTACAATGGTACTCTGTATTAGCACCAAATATGTGTAGCAATTTGCAGGTATAGGGAAATAATTTCTAACTCACAGCACCAGTGAGAGCTTTGTGATTAATACAAGCCAGATTTTAATCTTCTAGTTTTGACATCTATAACATGTGAAATTAATGGATGTAAATCACCTACATGTTTTAATATTCATTTTAAAATTATGAAAGAAATATTGGAATAATTTATATCCAGATTTAAGCTTTTAATATATAACTTTCTGTTTCTAAAAGCAAGTGCTGTCATTGATAGAAATTAAGATTTCTATATAATTCATATATTTTCTGTATCCAGCAGGGATTTAAAAATAAGGCTGCATACTTTGATTGTTCTTCTGTTAATAAAATATATTTATTGAGAAAAAGCTAATGGATAACAATTCAATTTGTAGAATAATATTTTCAGTCATAGATGGTTAATGTATTCGTAAGATAATTTATCAATATTTGATTGTATTGAAAAATGCACTCAAGTGTAGAGAGGGAAATAGTTGTATCACTCTATTCACTGACTGAACTTTACCAGTGGGAATTATTTATTTGCAAGTTTTAAATTTGTCTAAATTGTAATACTTTTATTTATAATATTTTGCACCCTTGCTTCACTTACCTTTCTTATCACCAATTTTTACATTTAAATATTAACTTTTCTGTGTAGTGTGCATGAGTGCCAAAGTCAGGGAGTTTATTCTTCTTTTCCAGGAATGGAACTCATGACTTCAGGGTTGACAACATATGTCTGTACTCATTTATTTTCTTATTTTTATTTTACATATTGATCCCATTTCCCTCTCCTTCCTTCCTCCCTCTCTTCCCTCCCTCCATCCCTGCCTCTGTCCCTCCCTCTTTTCCTCTCTCCCACCCTCTCATGCCCCTGACCACTATTCCTTCCCACACCCTCCCCACTACACATGTATTGTGATACCCTCCAGGAGGGGTCTTCTAAATCTGTCAAGCAATTTGGAGTAGGGACTAGGACTTCTCTCCTGTCTCTAGGTTAAGGAGTATCCCTCCATGGGGAATGTACCCACAAAGTCCTTTTGTGCACGGGAATACATCCTGGTTCCACTGTCTGAGGTCTGTATTTTTAAATGATCTGGATATGGTGGTTCATGTCTTTACTTGTGGGAGTTAGGGGTCTTGGATATCACAACAACTCAGGTTATAAAGTAAGTCTCTGTCTCAAAAAGCAAAGCAAAGTGATCAAGAAAATATTAAGCCTTAATGTACATTCTTTGATGCTCATAGACTAACATTAATAACAAAAAGATAGCACCACACATGAAAATCCTACCTTTAAGTTGTTGGTCAGCTGAGTCTAAGAGTCCCCATCAAACAGTTCAGACTATTGTTTGATGGGAGATGTTATTCTGTATATATGTTTCTCATACTGGTTAATAAAGCCTTGTGGCCAATAGGAAACAAGATAGACGGGGCTAGGAGACCAGGAGGAGGAAAGAGGAAGTAGTAGGGAGGAGTCGAGATGTAGCCCTGGAAGAAGCAGGACTCCCGCCGCGGCTCCCCAATAAGACGACCAAGTGGAAATACTTAGATAAGTAGAAATGGGTTAATAATATAGACAGAGCTAGCCCATAAACAATAATTGTAATTGGCCAACAGGATTGTATCAAATACAGAGTCCCTGTGTGTTATTGGGGGCCGGCACACCAGACCAGCGACTGGTGGGCTGGCAGAAACATACACACTATAGATGGCGCCCAACAAGCTGTGGGACAATGGTGGCAGGACCGGGAGGCTGGCGGGGAGGAACTTGCTGTAACAATTGTTGCCTTTAGTTACCTCCCAGATTTTGAAGATAAGACTTTATTGCCAAATACCCCATAAATATACTACTTGGAAGTATTGAGTTTGATCCTAAAGCTTCTTCCCTAAATACCAAAAAGAGAAAGATGATCAGTAGAACTATTTGATTGTAAGCCTATAAATCACAATAATAACTGAACTAGCAATAAATCCACATTAGTCAAGTAGTGACACTTTTACCTTGGGGGTAATTAACAGCTGTCTAATTGTACTTAGGGCCTACTCATTAGGAGCGAATTAATTCCTAGTGTTTTATACCTAGCTAACTATCCATGATTGGTGACATCATAAACACAAGTGGAGAAACAACTTCTGCCATTTTCCTAAACCAATATAATTTATTTCTGCTAAATAACTGTCATTATACTTAACGATAAATATAGCTCTCACCACTCATAAAAGAAAGTTCACTTTGTAATAGATGGAGACTAATTAAAGAGATCTTTAAGTGAGCATAGTACAGAGAATAAGTTACTATTAGATGACCAACCCCAAATGATAATATTTACAATACAACCTTTAATCCTAAGGCTCTGAAAAATTGTAGAGGTGAGAATGGAAAGATTATAAGGGCCAGAATGCTATAGTGATTTCTGTGTGACAAGAAAAGTACACCTAAGAATGCTCAATAATATGACTACAAGAATAAAACAAAGATAATGGCACTACCGTTTAGCACACGAGTATGAAATTCCTCATGGTCGTACCCCTAGATGAAGACCACAAGAGGTCAATGGCTGCTAAGAGAGAAAAATCTGTGTCCTCCAGGTACAAACTCCCACATAGGGAGTGGGAGGCTTACAAGTGATAAGCCTGGGAAGCATACACATACAAATAATATACATGGAATCATTAGATTATATATAATGTTTGCACACAGTGTGTGTGTGTGTGTGTGTGTGTGTGTGTACATGACAGCAATAAGAAAAGAAGAGATTGTGAATTTGGAATGGGAAAGAAACATTTGCAGGAGAAAGAGATGGGTGGTAATGGTATAGATGATGTATTAATCTACAAAATAATAAAAATATTCACTATATTAAAATATCACAAATACATATAAACAATAAAGAAGTATTTTGGAATGATTTAAAATATCTAAAATTGTAGAATCAGGGTGGATGATAATTCACACTTGAAATTCACCGCTAAAGTCTTGTATATCAAAATCCCACATTGATGCCCTTTTAGGAAGCAAGAATGAGATTGAAAGTTGCTATGAGAATTTTCAAATTTAATAATTTTAGGTAATGTTACTAATGAAAGCAAATAGTGTTCATATGTCCCCAAAGTCAAAAAGTTGTGAATGAAATCATTCTAAATCTGGTACCTTACGTAATCATTAGTCTTTTATACAGACATCTCTTCTGTTATTAGTTATTCAGAAAATACACCTGTTAGAAATTTTTCCTTTTGTCTTTCTCTCTTTTTATTATTCATGAATCATGCTGGGCTTAGATACCTCAACTCTGTGAGTCAAGAATTTTCTGTACCACTCTATATTCCTACATTTAGTTTACTTGACTTGAAATGATATGACTATATTAGATAGAATGTGAATTAATCATCTTGCTACCCTTTGAAACCAAAACACAGAACTATGTAGAATATATTACAAATGTTGTAAAATTGATGTAAATTGGATGGCTATATTTTAGAGTTAAAACTGAATAAATTCATAAGCAGTCACTGTTTAAATTGTTGATAAATCAGTGTAGTTCTGAAGCCAGGATGTGTATTATTGTTATCACTTCAGAACAAATTTGAGTTCAATAAGAATTCCAATCACATATGTTACATGAAGCATAAAATTTATTGCCAATGTGTTTTAGGCAAAATAATTTTCTCTTCAGATATGGTGGACCTTATTAGCTATTCTAGCATGTGAATTTTTGCTCATGCTAATTAGTCCATTTAAGATAAAATAATATAATTTTTTAAATACCTTGATTAATCTCTATGGTAACTATTTATCATGTGGAAACATCTACCATGTTAGTCCTAGATGTAGTGTTAAAAATCCAGAATTGGAAGAAATATAATTTCAACTTGACACTGTAAATATATGAAAACCAATTAAAAACTTTCAAGAAACCAGAGAAATGCAACATACTTCCTTAAATTAGAAAAACAACTATACAAGTTTACACAAGTTTTAACTAAAAGCACAATAAGGGAAAAATAAGAGTTGGTTTTCAAACTTAAATTCAGAAAATTCTTCAACAGCTTTTGTTCACTAATAAAAAGTACAATTATCCTCCAAGTTCACTTGTTCACTTACTTGCCAGCATGCATAAGGATTCTTTGGTGCACACCTTTAATCACAACACTCGGGAGGCAGAGGCAGGTGGATCTCTGTGAGATGGAGGCCAGCCTGGTCTACAGAGCTATTCCTAGGACAGGCTCTAAGCAATACAGAGAAACCAAAAATAAAATAAAATAAAATAAAATAAAATAAAATAAAATAAAATAAAATAAAAGAATCCTAAATAAAGCAATTTTTATGGAAGGAGAATACTTCAATATATTCAACTTCAGAGAGTGGTGTTGCACTTTGCAGCTATGTGATAACAAACACTTCTTTTTCTTTCTTACTGTCACATGACTCAATTATTTGTGGTTTCATGACTATGCCTCCTATTTTTTTGCTGCCAGCACACAATGACCCTGCTTAGATTGCCGATCTTCTTTCATATTTCTGTCATAATGCTACATTCTGATATACTAATGTTCATTTAACAAATCCTTTGTTAATTTATTTTTTGGTGGGGGGGTTGAGACAGGGTTCCTCTGTGTAGCTTTGGACCCTATATTGACACTTGCTCTGTTTACCAGGCTGGCCTTGAACTCATGGAGCTCAGTCTGGCTCTGCCTCTGCCTTCTGAGTGCTGGGATTAAAGGTCTGTACCACCCCCCACCTGGCACCTTTTCTTACTTTTACAAATTATTTCTTCTACATTATCTTCTACATTTGAACAATAACTACAAAACAAACCTGAAGTGGTTCACTTTTTGTCAACATATTTCATGTCCAGTCAGGTAAATTTACCATTTTTCCAGACTTAAATCCTTACATTTGATTAATAACAGCAAAGCAAACAAAAGAACCATGGAAAGTAATGTCTATATAGATTGTAATCATGTCTTCTTCTGTTTTAAACGTGGTGTAACATTCACAATTGCTTTGGTATTTTCCACTTCCCCATTATTTAACATTAAAGTGCAGTAAGTTAGGTAATCTATAAACATTGGAATTTAAACAAATCATTAATTTATTCATTGATGAGTGTGTGTGTGTGTGTGTGTGTGTGTGTGTGTGTGTGTGTGTGTGTGTGTTAGTGTTAGGGAACAACTTGTGGGAGATAGTTCTCTTCTTCCACCAGATTTGTAGGCTTAAATGAAAGATATTTTACTTACTGAGCCATCTTGTCAAAATGAAAGTAATATAATTTTATTTCGCACAGTTTGTCAATTAAAAATGAAAATGGTTGTGGCATTCCTATCTGGTAAGGATATTATTTTCTCATAAGTACTATATTAGTGTATTATCATGATATTGAAAGTGGATAAATGACATTTGTTCTAGTTTATAGGGGCACTATTATTTTTAAAGTAGTTTCCTTCATGATCTGATCACCTTAAAAGGTTACATCTCATTAATACCTTAATTAAGGTATGCAGATATTCATTGACAGGGCTCATAAATATATGGACCATTGTCAACATACATAATAAGTAACTGTGTGAAACTAAATTTATTCATCCTCCCAAGTCCTTCAGTTTTATTTGCATCTGCTCTAGTATAAGAGCAAATGCAATGCTCATAATTGAAACATCAATGTATGGAACTCTTCTTCCTCAAACGCCTTAATTCTTATCTCAGACCAAATTTATGTATATTTCTAATCATTCACCCAGATTTCCCTTGATGCTTAGAGGAGGAACTCTAAAAATCTCAAGTTCGGTAGATATGTTAGAAATTTGTAGTCATTATTTTATATTTGTCAAAGACCACAGTTAAATAATTTAATAGCAGTTTATATAGAGATTATCAATTGTTGATCTCAGTGTCTGTGCTACTGGTGTTATGTTTAGGAAGTGGTCTCCTGTGCCAATTCGTTCAAGGGTACCTCCCACTTTCTCGGGACTTTCAAGAATATAAAGTATTCTGTCTATGTCCTGTAGGAAATTATATTCTTCCTTCTCTTTACATTCTTAGCATCAAAAATTTTGGATTCATATTGATTCTCGAGGTATTTATTGGCATTCTTTAAGTTTCAACCATGTGTATCATTCAGAATATCTGTGGGTATTAGAGATTTCATATTGGACTGAGTAGGGCAATCTTTCAAGTAGGGGAAAAAGACTATAGTATAAAAAGTGGGATAAGGAAGACACCAGAATAAGAGGATTAAATGATGGGGAGTATGGAAGGGTGAAGTAGAGGATGGAATATGTGGAGGGTTAATTAACACTAAAGGCCTTTTAAAAAGCCACATTGAAACCTACTGTGGTATAAGCTTCCTAAACTCTACAATTACATAAAAGAAAGTTCAGTAGAATTAACTTATAATGGGGGAGAGAAGTCCCTAAAGAAGCATGTTACCACATAAAACCCATAGTACCAGGAATAGTTACATATTTTTTTTTTAGTTTTTATCCAAAGGAGTCCCAGAGACTGCACCCCAAATATCACAAGAAATTGCAAAGGCTATTGGTTACCATCTATACTGAAAACTATGGGCCTAGTTTTGCTGAAAGCATCATATATATACTTTGAAGAAATGGTATTCACTCCTAGCATTCAGAGTATTGGTAGAGAAATGCAGTGGGAGAGATAAGGATTTTCTAACTCTTCATACATTCACTCGTTTCAATTCATTGGCATTTTATTCCTCCACAAGTTTTGACTCTTCAAGAAACTTAGTCTTCTATTATGGACATTGTATTAGTCAGGATTCCATTTATATGATAAAACACCATGACCAAAATATCTTGGGGAGAAAATAATCTATTTGGCTTACACTTCCACATCACAGTTCATCACCAAAGGAAGTCAGGACAAGAACTCAAACATGGCAGGAACCTGCAGGCAGGAGCTGATGCAGAGGCCATGGAGGGGTGCTGCTTATTGACTTGCTTCCAATGGCTTGCTCAACCTGCTCTACTATAGAAACGGAGATCCTAAGACCAGAGATGGCTCTACTCACAATGGGCAGGGCACTCTCCTATCAATCAGTAATTGAGAAAATGCCCTACAGAATTGCCTATAGTCTCAGTCTCACATTCTGGATATTTTTTCCAATTGAGATTGCCTATCAGTTTATATAAAAAAAACTAGCCAGCACAAACGCTATCTCAAATAAGATAATTTTAAAAGACTTGTTAAATTAGTCAGGAACATAATTGATATTTATATTTTAATATCCTGTATTTTCAATGATTAAATGGTATTTTAAAACTGTATCTGTATACACTCAACATGTGCTTGAAATGAGATTAACCTTTCCTGTGAGGCTTTCTTTTTATCTGCTATTCAATCAGTGGCTTTTACCCAGTAGTCCTTTATTGTGCCAGACACTCTTACTAAGCTTTCAGTATGCAGAATTAGTAAGAAAAAGTTTCTTTTCCTGAAAGAAAGAGATAGCCATTTAAGCATACAACAAGGATACAGTTTGATAGGCACTATTGAAGAAATACATGCAAAGTGTTATATAACACAAAGAAGAAAAGGCTCCCTGGAGGTGAAGGATAAAGCTTCAAAGAGATCTCGAAGATGAAGTTATTTGAAGTTGGTTTTAAAAGCCAATGAGGAATTTTCTTGGTATAGTGAGATCCAGGACAGCCACGCCTGGCATAGAGAAAAAGCTACATAGAACATAACAAAATTGAGTTGAGGAATGAGTATATGGTTCAGGTCTTGTGGCACAAGTATAGGCACTAGAATTAGGATTCCCATCAATCCTATTAAAAAATAAACTGGCATAGTAATAAATAGTTGGATCTGTAGAGTTTACACATCAGACAACTGAGCCAAACTGATGATTTATGGATTAAGAGACTGACACTGACTCAGATATAACTGGAGGACAGCAGAGGAAGTTATCTGAGGTACCACTCTCATTTCCATGTGTGCCCCCTAAACACATGTACATCTCTACATGAACACATGAATACCCTCTCTCTTCTGTATCTCTGTATCTTTCTATCTCTCTCAAATAATTACACTGTCATGATCGTTTAATTTATTAATTGAAAAGAGATTATTCTCTCATACCTGACATTTAGTCCACAGTTCCCCTCCTTCTACTCCCCAAAAATACCCCCACCTCAATCCCTCAAATTCACTCTGCCTCCATTTTCACGCAGAAGGATCAAGTCTCTGACAACCAAACATGACAAACCAAGATAAAATAGACAAGGAAAAGCCCTATTATCGAGGCTGAAAAAGGGCACCATGGGCACCTAATGGGAAGAAAAGAGTCCCAACAACATTCAAACGTGTCAGATACACTCATTCCCACTGTTAGAGGTCCCACAAAAACACCACTATAAACAAACACAGCATGTAGGCGGGGGATCTAGTGCAGACCCAAGCAGGCTGCTTGATCGCCTCTACAGCCACAGTGAGCCTTATGAGCTCTGCTTAATTGATTCAGTGGGCCATGTTCCCCTTGTGTCCTTCATCCCCTCTGACTACTATGAGCTTTCATCCACCTCTTTTGTGGAGTTCCCTGAGCTCTTAGGGGAGGGAAAAGATGAAGATCTCCAATACAGTCTTCATTATGATTGACTGTGGCTATCTGGACCTACTCTCATCTGCTGCTATAGGAAGCAAAATATAAACTGGAATATTTTCATAGATTTTTAATGAATTAAACAATTAATTTTGCCTGCATGTTTGGTTCCATGAAAATATTCTTGACTATCTAGTCTCAATTTCCTGGCCATTGAGGCAGTGAAGGGCAAGACACAGTAAGATGAGGCAAAAGCCATCATAGCGAGGATGGAGAAAACAACCAAATAGGTGGAAGAGAGTCCCAATACACCTGCTCCCACTGTTAGGAGTCCCACAGAAACACCAAGCTAACAACTATAACTATAGGAGAAACATGATAAAGACACATGTGGGCCCTGTGCTTGCATTTCAGTATCTGTGAACCCTGTTTATTTAATTAGATGGACCTTGTTCTCCTGCTCTGATTTTAAAGAGCAAAATTTCATGTATTGGTAAAGGAGGTTTGACTGAGGAGAATACATGGCAGTTATAGAAGGGGAAAAGAGGTATATTGAAGCTAAAATATAAACAATATATTTTCATAGTATATGGACAACGTTTCATAGGCAAAGAAAAAACAGGATAATTATCAACAATATGAGTGAAATTCTCAGAAAGATGTTTATAACAGTAACTCTGGTTGCATTGTGAATTAATGAAGAATATATTGTCTAGATATCTTTTCTAATATTTTTATTAATTTATTTTTATTTTACATATTGATCCCAGTTCCCTCTCCCTCCCTCCTTTCCTTCTCTTCCACACCTCCAATCCCCCCCCTAAATGTAGGGTGATGCATTCCACAAGGGGTCATCTAAACCTGTCAAGTCATTTGGAATAAGGTCTGGGACTTCTATCCTGTCTCTAGGTTAAGGGAGTATCCCTCCATGGTGGATATGCCCCCAAAGTCCTTTTGTGCAACCAGAATACATCCTGGTTCCACTCTCTAAGGTCCCTTAGATTGCTCAGGTCTTCTAGCTCAGACCCATATTTTGGGGGTGTGAGTCAGTCCCACGCTGGATTCCCAGCTATCAGTCTGGGGGTCAATGAGCTCCCCCTTGTTCAGGTCAGCTGTCTCTATGTGTTTCTGCAGCCTGGTGGTCTTGTCTTCCCTCTCTGTATCTGGATGCCAGTTCTGATTGGTATTTAGTTGTGGGTGTTTGCTTCTGTTTCCATCAGATACTAGATGAGGGCTCCTTGACAGTGGATAAGTTAGTCATCAATCTCATTATCAGGGAAGGGCATTTAAGGTAGTCTTTCCACTGTTGCTCAAATTGTTAGTTGGGGTCAGTCTTATGGATCTCTGGACATTACTTTAGTGTCAATTTTCTCTTCAAACCTATAATGGCTCCCTCTTTTATTCTCTCTCTCTCTCTCTCTCTCTCTCTCTCTCTCTCTCTCTCTCTCTCTCTCTCTCTCTCTCTCTCTCTCTCTCTCTCTCTCTCTTTCTCCTCAACTATTCCTCCCTGACTCAATATTCCTAGTCCCATGTCCTTTCCTCTCCTCTCCTTCTCTTTCTCCTAATTCCCTCTCCCCTCACTATCCCCCCACTCCCCATGTACTCTGGAGATCTTATCCCATTTCCCTTCTGTGAGTGAACTTATATGAATCTCTTAGAATCCTACTTTCTCTGGTGGTGTTAATTATAGCCTGGCGATCTTTTTCTCCATGTCTAAAATCCATATATGAGTGAGTACATATCATGTTCCTCTTTTTGTGACTGTGTTACCTCATTAAGAATGGTTAGGTCAGCATAAGTCTGAAATGAGAAAAAATAGCTGCATCTCTTCCATACAATAATCTCTCTTTTCTGCTATCAAACACACTTAATCTTGTGTTCTAAAATCAGCAGAGTGATTAAGATTCAACTGTCCAGCTTTCTTAGTTCAGCAAGCCAAAGAATATTGCCTAAATGATGCACATGTTGTAAGGAAACTGTATTCTAATTTGTGAAATGAGTTTCAAATTTATTTGAAGTTATACATTATAGTGGAATGAGGCACTTGGAGTCCATGGTGAATTGTTTTGAAATGTTTCTTTTAATGATATTATCCATTATCTACATGATGGAATATACATGTTGAAAATATAAAGTTAGTTTGTGTTACTGATTCCTTAACAAAATGGTGGGGTGGTAATTTTATGGGAACTCTTTTATATAATTTCATTATTTACATTTGAAACAATCTTGTTTTACATTTTAATCCCAGTTCCCCCACCTTCCCATCCTCTCCTATTACCTCCACCAATTCCATACCATACCCTTTCTGCTCCCCAGGGATGGTGAAGACTTCAAAGTCTGTCATATCATTGGAGAAGGGCCCACGACCCCCCTATTTGTCAAGTCTGAGGAAGTATCCATCTATGTGGAATGGTCTCCCAAAGTCCATTCCTATACTATGAATAAATACTGATTCACTGCCAGAGGATCTATAGACTGCCCAGGCCTCCCAACTAACACCCAAGTTCAGGGGACCTGGATTGGTCCTATGCTGGTTTCCCAGTTGTCAGACTGGAATCCATGAGCTCCCCTTTGTTCAGGTCAGCAGTTTTTCTGGGTTTCTCCAGCCTTGTCTTTTCCCATTTGCTCATCACTCATATCTCACTGCAACTGAATTCCAAAAGTTTGCACCAGTGTTTAGCATATAAGTAGTCACCAATTCAATAAATGTCATTATCAGGGAAAGGCATTTAAGGTAGCCTCTCCACCATTACTTAGATTGTTAGTTAGGGTCATCATTGTAGATCTCTGTATATTTCCCTAGTACCAGATTTCTCTTTAAACCTATATTTACTCTCTGTAGTATGGAATCTCTTGTCTTGCTCTCCTCTTCTATTCTTTTCCTGACTCAATATTCTGCTCCCTCTTGCTCACCTCTATCATCCTCTTCCTCCTAACCCCCTCTCCTCTCCCACCATGCTTTTAATTTGTTCCTTTCTCCTTCTCCAGGGGACCAGGTATGTCTGTCTTAGGGGCCTCCTTGTTTTCTAACTTTGCTGGCAGTGTGGATTGTAGGATAATGATCCTTGGCTGTGTTTCTAAAAATCATATATGAGTAAGTACATACCATGTTTGTCATTTTGTGACTGGGTTACTCAGGATGGTATCTGCTATTTCTATCCATTTGCCTGTGAATTTCAAGATTCCATTGTATAAATGTTTAACATTTTCTCCATCCATTCTTCAGTTGAAGGACATTTAGGTAAAATAGCAGATATTTTTGTTTATCAGAATATACCAAGTGTCAAGGAAAAACACAATTAATGCTGAAATGCTCACATATATGTTTTGGCATTCTATGACCAAATTTCTTTTCAAATTAAACATAGAGGGAGAGTGAGATTTATGAGTACACTTGATATTTTGCCGTATCACATTTGGGAAATGAGCAATGTGAGAAAACATGACATGAGAATCAGGATCTTGGAGAATTTATGTACAAAATAACTTTGGAAGTACTCCAAGGCCATGAGAGACAATTTACTTCCATCTGTGTCAGGTTGCTGTTCATTTCCATAACCTCTGTTCCTTTGGTAGTACAGCCAAATTCTCAAGTACCAGGAGAGGAACAATGGAAGGTGTTAATTAGAATGAGGATATCCAGTGTTTCAAAGTAAACTATGAACAATCTAAACTTGTAAAATCAAATTTCAGCATATAAATATATAATTTCATATGCTATGACAATGACAATCACAGCAGGATGTAACAATGATTTTTTTCAGATCTTAAAGGTCTTCAAGAAATAAGTTATTGTATTATTAAGCAGTCAAAATATTTTCCTTGAAAAAAATGTGTAATTTTAAGAAGTTTTAATAAAAGGCAAAAGTTCTAGGCACATTTCATATCTCATGCACACTGGGATAATTAACTAATTTCAAAATTATAAGAGAAATGAATCATGAAGAAATACAGGTACATAAATATATTTTAATGCTTAAGGAAATAAAATATCATCATGTGGTAGAATAGATTGATGGGGAGTGAATACTGGAAAAGGCACATCAATTCTTTCAGTCTTGTGTTATTAGTTATTATAGTTAGTTTTAAGGAAAGATCCCTGGCTCTGTTTGTTTCCACAAAGGAAAAATATACAAACAACACGTTTGATCAGACAGTTGTTCTTCATAGGGCACAAGCATTCAAAATAAAGTTTTATGGACAATCTTCTAAAACTTTAACCTTTGCATATATTAGCCTAATTATATTCTAGAAAATTTCCATCAATTGAGAAAGGTATAGATAACAGGGATTGGCATATCTCTTATGGAACTTGGAAAGGATAGCTCCTTTAACAGACTCTCATTTATTGGGAAAACTTATTATCTTCTTTTTTTTCTATCAACTGAAGTGTATTTCTGTTTGAATATATTTGTATTTGTTCCTGTGTTTCAACTTTCAAATATAGAAATACTATACTTCCCTGATGATATATATGTATATATATATATATATATATATATATATATATATATATATATATATATTCTAAGAATTTTTAAAAATGAACAAAACAGTACTGAAAAGATAAGCAAATTATGCTATATTCATGCATTTATTTTCTATCTATAAGAATTTTTATCTGCAGGCATTTAATTTCTGTCTTGACAAATTTCTATCCATTCTCCACTCAAAATTATAGTTCTTGGTTACTATGTGACAGACCTAGAATGACACAGTTTCTCATATATTCCAACTCTGACAAGCCAGTAACACTGTCTACAATGTGTAGTCCCTAGACTAGTGAAAAGAATTGGAGCTTTCCATTGTTGTTGAACTGTATACCTCACATAGTTTCCCCTTTTCTGTTCATACCCTTAACTACAGCTACTGTTTTGACTACCCACAGTATTGCCCTGTAGAGGAACTGGTGCTTTGCCTCACCAGCTTATGAGTTTATTCATTATTATCATTTTTTCCTTCTCCCTGACAACACCTATTAAAATTCATTATTCTTATCAAAGATTGCAATCGTGTCAATAATTAAATTTTCCATTGTTCGTTAAAATATGTACAATTGTACTTCGCTCAGAAATGTATCATTCTCCATATACACACAATCTGTGACTCATTAAGGAAAATACTGGAAAATAGAATTCTGTAATTTGATTTAAAATATCATGCTTTACTCCTAAATGAACATGGCAGTTACAGTGCAATAATAGAGTCCAAATTATTACCAGTTTACTCAAATGAGGAAAGAAAAGTAGTATTCTTTGTCATCAGAAAATATTCTTTCTCTTTGCAGCATCATGAGTCAAGCTAATTTTGAGTTTATATGTTCTAAAAGTATTCCAGTCTTAGCATTTCAACAGTCTCTTTAGCCTTAAATAAGTCCCACTTATAGTTTGCTTTCTATTTGAGTTTTATTTTTTTCTGTTTCTCTATAAAATAACAAATAGACAAGTGGATGTATGACATAGTATACTTGAGTTCTTAGGTAACTGAAAACAGGAAGTATCCATTAAGTGTTTTACTGCAATTTGCTGATTTTAATTGCCACTTATTAAAACTGATAGCCCCAATTCTTTCAGCTTGGGTAGGGCCTACAAGAATTCCTTATTTTATTGGGGGTTTTTTTGTTTTTGTTTTGTTTTTGTTTTGTTTTATTGTGTTTTTGCTTGGTTTTGTTTTGTTTATGGCTACTCTGACCAAACCCATGAAGTCTCTTCTTTGATTTCTGTACCTTTCTCATTGCATATTTTATCTCTCTGTTGTAAATTTAACAAACTGTGTCTCCAGGTTCTAGCCCAACTGTGGGGGCTACAATTTAAAACCAACTAACAAAAAAAATGAAAAAGTTTAGGAAGGGCATGCTAGGCATTTTTTTTTGAGTAATCACTTCAGTTGTTTCTTAACATGAGCTATAAGATTTTGTGTATCACAACCATTTATATAGCACTTCCTCTTAGATTTCAAAATAGATAAATAAAAGCCTCCATTATTTCTCACTTGTAAAAGTAAAGTTTTATATCTCACTGCATATAGAAGATGATATAGAGACATATACCTCTTCAGTCCATATTCATTTTCTCTCCTTTTCCTATGTATTATCAGGAAAACCATCAAATCCTTAAAGTAGTTCATCATATTGTATATGAATAGAAAAATCATCAACATTTGAAAATATTTTATCTACATTATTAACTTAACATTATTTACAACATACTGCTTCCCATATGTGACCATGAATAGTCACATACATTTGTATTTCATCATTCAAGTGAAGCCCTAAATTTCTTATTATTAGAAGCCAAATTTACTTGAGAAGACAAGGCATTGTTTAAAGTGTGTGGTTCATCAGCGAATTTAGTAAGTACAGTAAGTAAATATTCAAAGCTTTTTAATTTCAGGCAAGAGCTATGTTTCATTTCTGTTTGAAAAGTCAATAAATACATAATGTCACTTTTTATTTTTTAATTATTTGAATGAGTCTCTTTGTATCTGGTTTACTTGTGGTTATATGGTGTGTTGGCCAAAATTTGGCAAATACATGTATCAGTGCTAGAAGAAATTCACAAAAAAAATATGTTTTCTGTAACCTGAGGCATACTCTAGCAAAGAAAATACTTTTTGTAGAGGAAAACTATAGTATTCTCTGATTTTTGTTACTTTTCTTTCATTTGTTTAACCAGAAGCTTCTGTGGATTATAATTAGATAAAGATCTAGGTAAGATATAAAAAGCAAGATAAATGTACCCATTTGACTGAAGGATGTAATTACTACTCTAAGAATTAAGAATTACTTTAGTAGGAATGAATTATATGTATTACTTAATGAAGTCTATTTAATTATTTATTTCTGGAAAACAAGGTGCTCAGATCTTAACAAAACTGATACTTCAAGTAAAGACCCAGAAAATGTAGAATGACTGATGAATTCTTGTAATAGGTCTGGCATTTTATCATCAAACTTAGGCCAATCTTCACAACATTTTAAGAATAATATTACCTCAAAGATGTCATGTTATTATTCAATTTCTGATAGAAAAGGAGAACAAATGAGCCCACTATCTTAGTATTTGGATAAACTAGCTATGTTTTAAATGTGTTCTGCTATTGGTAGAATGAAAAGTCTATACTTATCTGAGTTCTTCAATAACAGTACTGCTTCTTAGAATGAAACTCTGATGGACACACACCTACTCCCCAACCCCCCCACACACATACACACATACAAATGCACACATACATATACACAAACTTCAGGGGTTTCTATCTCTCTTGCTGTCTAAAATTTAATTAAGCAAAACATAAGAAGAAAAATAACAAATATTCTCACTCATACACAGTCACATACACACAACACTATCTCATAAAACCATAAATTTGAGAAGTGCTTGTCAGAGGGTCAGGAAAGGAAGAAATAGAGAGTCACAACTAAAGGGTACGAAACCTAGTGTATGAAGAAAGAATAAAGAGATATTTGAGATGTGCTGTATAATGTAGTAAAATTACTAAAAGCTGAGTGCTATACCTTAATATGTGTTTGGGAGGATAACAATTAAATATTTGCATAATGGATTAAGGAAAATTTTCTTGAAATGACTGATGGCATGATGGGCTTATTTGAGCTTTACACACTGCACTGTATTAAAAAGTCATAACTTCCCTTTCTGCCCCTAAAATGCATATCAGCTGAGATTTGTAAACATACTTGAAGATAATGAAAATTATTTGTACTGTAATATTCTCATATTGTACATTTCATATGTTGTGACAAATACACCTAAATATTAAAATTATAAAAATTATTTCATCATGGAAAATGTGACTACTGCTTATATAAACATTACAAATGTCTACTAGTGTTTTAACAAGTTGAGTCAATGAAATGTGTTAGTAATATTGTATTTAAATATGTAAGCATATTATTACTTATTTAAAAAGTGTGTTTTTCTCTTTCACAAAAATTTTCTAATTGTAACACTGTTATAGATATTAGTTATCATTGCTATCAAAGTTAAAGCCATATGATGTTTGTGGAAACAATCATTTTTCCTAGAGTGTGTTCTTTTATTTTCATAGTCTAGCTAATGTATTATCCATTTATTTCTAATCATTTAGTAAAATTTCAAAGGAGTAAAAAGGAAAATATTATCACACCTTCTTAACCCTCATATTTAATTACATTTCAGAAATCTGGCAATAATACAGATTATTTTCCAGGTGATTTTTATTGAGTTATTTCATTCACATATTTCTTCATAAAAAATATTATTCACACACCTTAGATCATAAGTGTTATTAGACTTGTAAAATGCAGAGACATAAACAAAGAGGCACAGATTTTTTATTCTTTGAAGCATGTTATTGTGAAGGAAGCCAGGCATATTAATCTGTCTCTAAGCTACAATATAAATCAGATTATGGAAGTATTTACAATGCAAATTTGAACAAAATAGTGAGATTTACCATTTATAAGTTTTTCTTTTTTATAGAAAGTGTTTTCATAGTTCTGACCAGTTTCCTTTCCCTTGTCTTTTCTTTAGATGTTCCTCATCTCTCTACTCATCCAACTCCATCTATGCCTTCTTTCTCTCTTCCTCTAGAAATTAGACAAATAAAAACAAACAAACTAAAATAAAAAATAGAAACAGCAGATGGGTAAAACATTAAAGACACAAATACACATACATAGATACACACACACACACACACACACACACACACATAAAAACACAATATCAGAAACCAAAGAAAAAGCATGAGAAACAGAAACACATACACACAAACATAAAATCATAAAATCAGAAAGAGTAATACAAACAAAAGATTAGTAAAATAATAAAAATACTCAAATAAATAGGAGTAAATGGTTCTCCAGAAATATTACTGAATTTGTTTTGTATTGTCCTTTTTCTGCTAGGCATGGGGCTTTCCATTTACATGGTTTGTATACTCAGAAATATTCCATTGGAGAAATTTTGATTGTTGAAGTAGAAAGACTTCATGGATAAAGTTATCCCAGCAAAATATTATGGTTATCCCATTCAGCTAAAGGCAGAGTGGCACGAGCAAACAGGAATAATTCATATAACATGAAAACAGTTTATATGGACATGATTTTTTTTTGGTGTGAAATATTTATGAAGAAATTTTGCTTCCAGGATGATGAAATAGTTATTATTTAATTAGAACACGGCCTTAGATACCATGTCCAGGAATTTGGATTAAGTCTTAACAGATTCGGAAGAAATATTGGAGGATTCTGAGTAGCTTCATAGTAAAGATTTTTCTAGTGAGAGTGTACATCTCATTTAAGGAAAATGGTCTTCTTGAAAATAGCTTATTGCCAGGTTGTGATGGCACATAATTGTAATTCCCGCACTCAGGAAGTAGAAGCAGAAAGATCTCTGAGGTTGATGCCAGCCTAGTCTACACAGTGACTTCCAGGAGACCCAGAGTTATTAAACAAAGAAACGCTATTTTGAAATAAATAATTTAACATAACTTCCTTAAAATCTTTTTTAATTGAACTCTTTTATTTCACTTTGTTGAGACATGCTGAGAAAACATATACATAAAAGGATATAGAGCACATCATGTTATATGGATGAATACAATAGTCACGTTTTGTATAATTTCAAGTTTGTTTACTTAGAATTAAAAAAAACAGAATTAGCTAATAAAACACCCTCACACACATGAGGAAAAGTTGTGAAACAGGTTACAGAAGATAAATATTTGTATTTTAGTTCATTAACCACAACTCCATCCCTCTCACCTCACAAATTATATATGCCCCCCAATTTCCAGATGCGTTATTGGTTTTGTGCTGTGGCTTGTAAAAAAATAATATCATTTTCAAAACTGTCATCCCAGCATTAAATTTTAAAGTTTCTCTTGCAAATTAAAAATCAAGTATCAATTAATATCTTTTTACAACTTTTGTTCTCTCATATTGCTACTCTGACTGGTGTGTCAGGAATAAAAGCAACTATATTGACTAACTACATTAAAAGCAATTCCTGATACTGATACACTGTGTAATTCCAGTGCAAGGCTCAGACACCTCTGAGCTAGAACCAACCTGAAAGTGTCCTCCATGTGGACTAAATTTCATGGTATCAGGAGCCATATAACATTCAAAGGAAGGAAGCAAATAATAGACCTACCCAGTTAAGATACCAATTAACCACAACAAGGAATAGTATGATGAAATAACCCAAAGAATGCAGTAGTGGCATACATACCCTGATGCTAAGCAAAATCTTCCTAAACAACATTGAACAAGATTGAAATCATGCCTAATACTGAAAACCTAGCCAAATACTACTCAGTGCTAATGAAATCATGGATACTTAAGGAGAACTGGAGAACCTAAAATCACCAGTTTACTAAACCCTAATAACATTCTAAACATTTGTCCTTATACAAACAGGTAAGTGTTTTCTTCATCCCTTCCCTCATCAATGAAACTCCTCTTTGCCACAGATGGAGACCATCACAACAAAATCACAACCAATAAAAATGCAAAGTTGTGAATCCTAGTCCAAGTTTCAATGGATAGATATAGATAGATAGATGATATATAGATGGATAAATTAGATAAATAGATTTTACACACACACACACACACACACACACACACACACACACACACACACACACACTCCCTTATTCATACCACACCCAAGTCTCAGGGAAAATACTGGCAGAAGGGGTGAAACAATTATAAGAGCTGGAGGAAGAGAGAGTCTCCTGTGAGATTGTGCCTCCTGTTAGTATCAGAATGTACATGCATAGTCTTGACAGCAGTAACTAAACAGTAAAGACTACAAAAACTAAAAAATATATATCCCATAAATGCTTAGACTTTCCTTATCCTTATTTCCTTTTGGTTTACCATGGTATTTTCATGAGTTTTTGTTTGTCTTCTTTTCAATTCTGTTATGAAAGTGGTACTTGTCCTTGTGCTCAAAAGAAATTTCAATTAACTTTCAAACACTGTTCAGCATATTTACCAAAAGTTCTCTGTTGTCTTTTTGTATAAACTGAAACTCATCACTAAACACCGAAAAGCTCTGTATTCTGTACTTAGTCTCCCAAATAAAGCTTTCAAATCTCTCTAGGACTTATGAATGACTAAGACAATACAGAATGACTGATTATGTAGCTCTGGGGAGCAATAGATACTACAGATGGATAAATACCTTGTCCTTTTAATGTTATGTTTATGAAGCAGATGCAGGTTATTACTACTCCAATATTTGAATTTTGATGAATAGAGTAAAGATGCTAAGTTGTGACACTGAATAATGCACTTCTGTGGGTTTTAATCTCTTCAGAATACCATTTTGGGGTATTTGGAGATGCCTGGAGCTTCTCAGATAACCAGACTCAGACATATCAAGTGCCTTCCAGCAGAATTTCATGCTTGGTCTTATAATAACTACTTTGTTTGTGAAAGGAGAAACGTTAGAAAGCAACAAATGTTAGAGCAATTTTGAAAAAGGACAGACCTGCAGAGAATGCCATTTAGTTTGAGGCACTCTGTAATTGAACTACCCGAGTTCAAGAGCATTGCACAATTAGGTGAGAGTAAAGGTGAGAATAAATACCCCTGCAGATGTATATATTAACCTATAAAAGAACTTAAATCAGTAATGGGAGACAGTGAGAGTACTGAATAAAGGAGAAAGGCCATCTCACTTATGAATCATGTCATCATCATAATGAATGAAAGGCAAAGATAGAGGTTTGTCAATTATGGTTTAAAAGACTTACATAAAATAAGAATAAGTGACTTTTAGACATTTGAGAGTGACATTCTACACTTTGTGCACTTGCAAATAGAATCAAAATCACATGAGATTTCAAGAACATAAATTTAGTTACTAAGAAAAAATGAGGTCATGACATATATTTTAAGGCTAACAACAGTTACATAATCTGATCTCCATAAATTAGTTATTACTAAGTTAGGTGTATGTGCATTTGTTCCAACAAAATCGAAGCATCATTTTACTCATGGCAACAATCTGCCTCCTAGCAAAATTCCACAGGGAGATAATGAGATAATTGTTTATTTTACATTGAGTACAGACTATGACGAATAAAAATAGCTCATAGATATAGGAATGACAAATTCTATAAGTCAGATTTTATTAAACTATGGTAACAATTCCTTGGAGATACTGTGCTCATTATGTAAATATGGATAAATATGATAATTTTAAAAGCCATGTTATTTACTCAGTAGTGTTCTGGCTCCTTCATAAAACAGTTACATTCAGAACTCAGAAGGGGTAGAGTAATACTTTCCATATAAATGAATTTAACATTTCATGTGAGTTGCAATTATTTTATAAAATATACATTAGGATTTAAGGGCAATTTTACTTACTGTTTCTTTCACACTGAAAGCACTTCTATAACACAGATATAAGTTAAAATATGACATACATGAAATTCTTAGTTCATAAAATTGATGTTTCCTCATCAATTAGGTTTTTCTTGCTGTTGTATTCTATGTGTATTTAAAGCTGGTTCTAGGACATCTTAATATGCTATAACTAGGAATACAGTCTTTCAGAAAAACAGATTCCAACCATGAATCCAAACATTAAATAAGTATTTATTCAGAACAAAAGTGTGTAAATTGTGAGATTAATTTGGGTAGTAGAAATGTAAGTAAAAATGCTCCAAAGAGCATATGAAATGAACATCAAGAATTTGGTATATTTCAAGAGTTAAGGATACACACTGGCATTGGTGTGAAATATGGACACCATAATTATTAGAGGATTTAAAAATATGGCACAAAGATAACATAATTATATATGATGGAGTAAGTTCAATTGGAATGATTCAAATTTTAAAGAATTTACTAGGTTATGATAGTTATAGATCAATATTTGAGTGTTAACATGTATTCACATATGAGTACATGTATATGGTGAATACCCCTTTATCCAAAAGGGAATGGATAGTAAAAAGCTAGGAGATTTAAATATCCATTTTGTTTAACAGCTAATTATATCAAGAATGTTTCACATAAATCATGATAAAATACATATGCAAAATCATCAATAACATTCATATGAAGTGTGCTAGCTCAAAGAAAAGTGATTTTATTTCTATTTTACTTATTAAATGTTAACTAATTAATTAGTTAATTGGCAAAATTTTATCTCTTGTGGTTAAGATATCATGCAGAAAATCCAAAATTACTTTTAAAAAATTCCAAAATATGACATTCATAGTGAAGCTGTGGTTATTTTGAAGTATTCAGTATGATAAAATATATACAGCCCATACTTATAGGAGTGATGGCAAACATTAATTTTATACCTATGCTTTGTATTAGGTAAGAATTCAATAAAATGCATCTCTAAGTAGGTCTATAAATGGCTTCAGGAGGATCAACAGAGGAGGAAGGAATCATCTGGTATAGATTATAAATGGTACTACTCTATAGGCTCAGAGAAAAGATGGACAAAACTGAGGGACAGGAAATTAGGAGCTTAAACAGCTGAATACTCATTTGGCACAACATAATGAAGCTTGCTTGCCTTACTGCACCCTACCTACCAGGAGAGCTCTGAAACTATGAGCCAAAGTAAACACTTCCTCCTCTATGTGGTTCCTGCCAAGTATTTCACAATTATTTGAAAGTAATTAACATAACAAGATGCAAAAAATTGTCTTCTGATAAAATGATACTTTTTTGCAAACCATCTGTATTATAACTGTTACCTGCCATTCAACTGAAACAAAATTATTGTTGATGTTGAACAATCATGCTTGTTAAATTGAAAATGCTATTACCCATAACAAAACACACTTATGCAATGTTCTAGAGCATAGGTTCTCAACTTTCCTAAAGCTGTGACCCTTTAATATATTTGCTCATGCAGTGGTGCCCTCCAACCATAAAATGATTTTGTTGCTACTTCATAACTGTACTTTTGCAACTGGTCTGAATAGCAATGTGAATACTTGACACCCAGGACCTCTGCTAAGTGATCCATTTGAAAGGTTCATTTGTCCCCCAAAGGAATAACAATACACAGACTGAGAACTGCTTCTCTAGCATATGTTTTATTAAAACAATGTCCATACAATATGAGTTTTTCAGTTTTCTTTTATAAACACGGAATCCTGTTTGTTAAATGTAAAATTTTGTCATATGCCAATACACAGTTAGAGCAAAGCTGTATGATTGTCTCTGTAATGTTCTCAGCATGAAGTATCTGTCTCTGAATTCTTAGAGCTCTGACACATTGATCTTGAAGTATATTAGATACAAGGAGAATGTAATCTTTTATTTCTTATTTTTCTTTACATTTTGTTTATAACTGTTTCAAATAAACTCATATCTATGTGCCAAGCACATAGTTAATCTATAGTTAGGGCAAAATGGACCTCACCTAATCAGTGTTTTTGCTCTTGGGGATGCTGACATGCCATTTTATTCAAACATATTTCTGGTTTGAATTTACTAGCATAGCATTTGTCTCAGGGAAATTGGAAAGTATTTCAGATGTGAAACTATTCAGGATGCCATAAATATTATTGTAAGTACTTGTAAACAAGTTTTATTCTTCTACATACATTTTATTCATATATCCAAATTTAGCCTTAAAAGAATATGGATATTAAATTCATGAAGGCCAGAAGACAAATAGATTATGCAAAAAGTTGGCTTGCTAATACAAGCCATGATATTAAAATATACAGTCCATTCCAACTTGGTGGACAAAATTAGAAACTTATTTAGAATGCACTTATAAAACATAAGAAATAATGATGTTCAATAAACCCTGAAACATATTTCTTGACCAGTATCAAGGTGAGGGAAGCCCAAGGTAAATATAGAAGCATGTATTCTGGGTGGTGCTCTGGGTGTTTAGCAAGCTTTTATTTAGCATGCCTTATTTAACCAGTGTGGTATATTTTTAACAGAACTTCCTGCCCTCCCAACAATCCCATTTATAAATGTAACCCCACCCCCACCTAGCCTTTCATGTTCATTAGTAATTTTTGAAAAGATCATTTTGGACCATGTGATTTCTAATATTCTTAGAGTTACATTTTTTTCTTAGATAAGTACTAGGAAAATATTATGTAAAATGAAACACTTTCCACTGTGCTAGATATTTACAGTATAGTTAGTGATTTTGCTGTTAGATATGGAAAATCGTTGAAGATTTTTTCAGGAAACAATTCATAAATATTATTTGAAAGCAAGGACAGTTATAAGAATATAAATCTGCCAAAGTTGTACATATGTATTCAGAGAGAATCAGAAGCCAGGCAGGTCTGATGGTGTT
The DNA here is from genome assembly GCA_030556225.1 of Cricetiscus sungorus. NCBI lineage: Eukaryota > Metazoa > Chordata > Mammalia > Rodentia > Cricetidae > Cricetiscus > Cricetiscus sungorus. The sequence continues at coordinate 12,144,833 of JANBXA010000126.1, forward strand.
ATTGTTAGAAAGTAGGTAACCAAGCAAGTGCTTGAAAAGCTACCAAAGGGAGCTTACTTCAAAGGGACAGGCACATCCCTGAGCTAATCCCTTCCTTAGCTTTTGACAGGCTTGCATCTCAGTGTTTGCTTCAATGTGAGCTATTATGTGCTGACTTAAGCACAGGAACATTGAAATTGGGGCATGACTACACATTTCATTATTGATTCAACTCAACCCTTCCAAGTCCTGGAAAAAATATTTGTTTCAAAAATTGTATAGTCACCAATAAATGAAAATGACGAATACAATATTAAATGAATTTGTCGTATTACTCACTTCTTCAACAAATCTAGAATAGAATTTCTATTGGCTGTGAATTTTATCATTCAAGCAAACTATTTAATTGCTGAAATCATTTAATGAAATCATTTAATGACTAATAACAGGACGTTTAGCCCCTTTTGAAATGTTTTCAAATAGCTACATTTTTTAAAAAAACTATTAGATTTTTGTTTCATTTAAAGAAAAGAAATCTAACTTGGAAAAGATGAAACAAAAGATAACAAAATCTGGTCTCTTTGGTTAATGGAATTTCAATTTATTATCATTTATTGTGCATGTAAATTTGCACACAAATATGACAAGGTAGACATGTACAGGTAGAGCTTTGTGAAGTTGGTTATACTCTCAACATTTATGTCAGTTCTAGGAGGATGGTCAAGTTTCTCAGTAGCTCCTTAATGGAACTTTTCAACATCATTTTTATTATTATGACAATTCAGGATATTTATATGTGAAGATTGTTTTGCATCATATTAACAATTATACTTGTATATTTAGCAATCAGTCACACGCACACACACACACACACACACACACACACACACACACACACGCATATGCATGCTTGAGTGGTAAAAGCCATCTATATGACATAACAGCACAGTTACAATTTCTCAATAGGACACTGGCCAGGAAAGCAAAATGGGGGAATAAGGGGCAGAGATGTGGAAAATGAATATGAACAAAGTACAATGGTATGCATATAAATTTATCCTAAAATAATATAAGAATGAGAACTGAACCCCTGATGCTGGTACATTCTTGAAACAGTATCCAAATGTTATAAGATTATCAAAATTTGCCAAGTATTTAAAAATATGTGTTCATAATTAAAAACTTCAGTTTATTAAATTCTTGTCAATTAATTTTAACATAAAATGTTAAATGGGCTCTAGAGAGAATATCATTTATTGAGTCTGATGCAGCCCAAGAGCCACCAGTGCACTATCCCTCTATCCCATTATCCCATCATTATACAGAAGCTTTTACACTATTGAAATTCAGGAAAGAAAAAAACATCACATTCTCTTAGTATTAATATTTCTAATAGCTAAGAGAGTTCTTTTGCGCTAAAATATTTATGCAATGAATGAACACAGATGTACAGAAAAGTCCATGTTGGGAAAAGGTTTTCAGTTTTTGCCTTAGTGTTATGTCCCAAACTTCTGAGCATCTCTGCTTGTGATGGTGATTGCCCGTAGTCTGATCCTTGTTTCTTATACCACATTATAAAGATCACAGAGGGGAAAAGGGGAGCTCTTATTTCCAAAGATAAAGACATGAAGCTATGTTATAAACCTGTATGACAACATTAAATCATTTTATCTAGGAATCACTAGGGAGAGGCTCTCATATTTCTGATAGTGTCAGATTTTGTAAAATGTTGCACCAAAACCTGAGATGAATGCTGGGAGTTTTCTTTCTTGTTTTTATGTGCCCTTTATGCTTTGCTTCCTTTTGTCACCACACAATTTGCTTAGATTCTTTGTACTAATTCTTAATACCATTAGATTTGATATGTAATCCAATCATAATTTAATTTTTGTGGAAGCTGTAACTTTGAAAGATGTGGGATTATGTGTATAGTCCTCTCTCCTCAATTTATCGGCCATCAGTCTGAGAGGAGAAACAGGCAAAAAGGGTGAGAGCAAGCATTGTATGCAGCCCATGAACATTAATGAAGAGTTCCCTCTGGAAGACAAATTTTAATTAATTAGCTCAATTTTATTCCAGAGTAATATATAGGAATGGGGAGCCTGGAGACAACCCTTAATTTACATCAAGTGGTATACTTCTAACACAATACTTAGTTGTGGCAGTAGGGCCCTATAGCACATCACCTAGTACAAGTCTTCTTAGGAGCGATTTGTGTCAACGACCAAGCTAAAGATGACTAGAGAGCATTTAGATAAGGTCAGTCCTCCAGCCTTAGTTAGAGACAGCTGCCAGAATATGGCAGACTGTGAACTCTAACAGGCCAGCAAGGTATTCCATCAGGATTAAAATTTCAAAGACTTATTAGTAAACAAAAGAATAAGTCCAATAGAGTAAGGTAAATTGTGAAGGCCTTTAGCACTACACCATGTAATAAATGCTTAAGTAAATGTACAAAGGAAAGAATATTTATGGAAAATTTCAACCATTCAATTTTTTCACTTGTGTGGCAACTATGCTTTCAACATATATTTTAGTTAATTTAAAATATATAAATTGTATTGCTAACTAAAATCACCATGTTTTACAAAAGATATCCAGAAGTCATTCATCATGAAACTGAAATTTACACACTTTATCATTTTACTCTTTTCTTTCAGTATGTTGTTAAATTTACCAATGTTCATTCAGAATTCTCCAATTATGTTGAGCCTTTCCTTTGTTTTGCGATATGGCATTTGATTATATGAAATGGTAAGACATTTCTAAACTGTCTTTTATTTTATACTTACTGAAAAAATAGATTCTTCTGTCATACAATGCATACTGACCAAAGTTCCCTCCTCCTTCACTTCTCCCAGGTGTCCCATTAACTCCCCTCTCCCTTGAATCCACTGCTCCTCCATTTCCCTTCAGAAAAGAGCAGGCCTTCAACAGACAATTTTGACTTTTAGTTTAAGTATCAAATTTTTATTCCAGTGTTTCGCATAGTTATCATTTTTTCCTTTTAGAAATACAGAAGCATGTATAGATACATATAAAGTATATATTTCTGCATTCCTTGCTTTGTCCAAAATTGATAGAGAACCACTGTGCTGGAAAATTAGAGAAAACAAATCTAATTTCAGTCCAACATGCTCAAAATAAAATCTGTGACTTTGTTTTCTAAAGTCTTTGTTTTATTAATTTTTTTACTAGAGAGACAGAAAATTATTTTGGATTAAATTTAGGAGGTAGGTGTCAATAGGCACACTCACTGGGAATCTGCAGCTGTAAATATGTGATGGACTCAACTTTAGTCTATAATATAATGTATTATATGTCTCAAAACCTGCATTTCTATATCTCTGTACAAGTTACTTTTATTTTTTATATATGTATCACTAAATTGGATGCTTTGAAATATAAGATTTCTTAAAGCTATCTGAAAATTTCAACAATAGAGGACGTTTTAACTAGATATTTTATTTTCATAAATATCCTTTATATTTTGCTTTACTGCCAGTGGTTTTGAAAACTGTCTTCTTAAAGGTAAATCAGTAAGAAGTCATTTCAAATTATAGAATCCTTTAAATATTTTTAAAGCTCAAATTGAAAAGAAAACTTTTACATTTAATAAATAGGAATTTAATTTTTAAAAGTTTGATGACTTTTCCCACTTACTTTTAGAAACTAATCTAGGGGAGAAAGATTCTACTCTCATTTAAATAGAAAGGACCAAAAATGTTGATCACACACTTGCTATAACTCTTAACTGTATTTAAAATCAGCAATGATTTTTTTTTTCACTGTCTCAATGACTTCCAGTATTATAAATCTATTTGGACTTTTCTAGTAATAACTAGCTTGTGAAAAGTCAGAACTCTCTTCCACATTCCTTCTACATATAGAACAAAGACTGTTCTCATGGTTTTAATGAAATGAAAAGAGTAAGTTAAAAAAATTAAAATATGGTGAAAATTGAATGATTTGATTCTGTGACATTTACATAACTGAGAATGGAAATAACCCAGTTCCGTTATCCTTTTAGTGGAGAAACAAGTCAAAAATCACAGAGGCTGGAATCTTTCCTTACACAGATTTTCAAAAAACTTACATAAAAGTTGGGGAAATTCACAAAGACTTGAATAATGTTGAAAAATTCTCTTTGAAAGACAGGGCAGAACTGCAGAACTGCATGATACAACAATGCCATCTATTGGTAGTCAAAGAATAGCACTGACCACAGCTGGTTTGCAGTGTTTGAGGTGAGGAAGGGCATTACAGGTAGCCTCTCCACTATTGCTTAGATTGCTAATCTTTGGGGTTATCTTTGTAGATCTCTGGACATTTCTCTAGTACCAGATTTCACTTTAAATTTATAATGGCTCCTTCTATTATGGTATATCTTTTCTTTCTCTCCTCTATTCTTTCCCTTACTCAATTTCCCTGCTCCTTCATGCCCTCAATTTTGGGCGCTTGGAGAGGACGCTAGGAGAAAGAGAAGGGGAGAAGAGGAAAGCACGTAGGACTTGAACAAGGAGGAGCTAATGAGCCCCCAGACTGATAGCTTGGATTCCAGCATGGGACTGATTCAGACCCCCTGAACATGGATATCAGCTAGAAGGTGTGGGCAGTCTAAGTTACCTCAGACAGTGGAACAGGATGTATCCCTCGTGCACAAAAGGACTTTGGGAGCGCATCCCACAAAGAGGGATGCTCTCTTAACCTAGAGGCAGGAGGGAAGGCTTAGTCCCTACTCCAAATGACTTGACAGATTTAGATAAACCCTCCTGGAGGGCACCACCCTACATGTGGAATGACAGGGTGGGCTGGGAGGGGAGGGTAGTCATGGGGCATAGGAAGGTGGGAGAGAAGGAAAGAGGGAGGGAAATAAGGCGAGGGAACTGAGATCGATATGTAAAATAAAAATAATAATAATAAAAGAAAAGAACTGGCACTAGGGAATTTCGTAGGAATCCACAAAGATGCCCCCAATTAAATATCTCAGCAATAGTGGAGTGGCCACCTTAAATGCTCTTCCCCTATAACAAGATTGATGACTACCTTAAAAGCCATCATATAGACTTCATCCAGTAGCTGATGAAAGCAGAAGCAGAGATTCACAGCCAAGCACTCAGAACACAGACCACATTCTGACAGCTGGGGTGCCATGATAGGACCAAATAAGGCCCCATGAATTTGGGTGTCAATTGGGAGGCCTGGGCAGTCTATGAGACCTCTGGCAGTAAAACTAGTATTTATCCCTAGTGCACAAATGTGCTTTGGTAGCCCATTTCCTATGGAGGGATACTTTCTCAGATTAGATACATGGGGAGAAGGCCTAGATCCTGAACCAAATGATGTAACAGACTTTGATGATCTCCCATGAGAGGGATTATGCTCTCTGATATTTGGATGGAAAGATGGTAGGGGAAATGGGAGGAAGAGAGAAAGAGGGAACTGGGATTAGTATTTAAAATAAGATTGTTTTTAATTTAAATAAAAATTAATTTTAAAAAAGAAAAAAGAAAGCCAATTCCAGATTTTTGTATTGAGAAAAACTTGAATTCCATATAACTGTACCTAATTTATATTGTTTGAGTATCTATACTTAAGAAAATATGATAGAAATGAATTTTGTATAATCATTAACTTGTACATTAAATTTTTTTAAATTTACAGTGACAATTTCAAATTAGTAATTCTTTGAGGTGTTAATAAGTGGTCTCAGTCATTTGTTTTAGATGTTTTGATTTTAAAACATATAGTTTAGTCATATGTTTTAGATGTTTTAATTTTATAACTTATATAGTTTTGATTTAATAAAGAGAAATGTCTATGTAAGAAATTGTAGAAAATGTACTTAATGAAAACAAAAAAAATCTACAAATAATATCTATATATTCTTATGTATATTTTCCATCTTCATTGATTTTTTTTGTTTGATACAGGGTTTCCCTGTATTGCTTTTTAATTTATGTCACAATTCTATTCTTTTGTAACCTTGGTGTTAAGCAATTTCCTTTTGCCCATTGAGAATTTCAGTTATGTGTATTTTAACACTTTCTTGTTTGTAGATCATATTCTTAACTTTTTGTTTAACATAAATTTACCTTTCCTAAAAGGGAATCACTCATTTCAACAAAATATTATGTGATTTTTCCTTAACATGGTAGGGATCATATGATGATGATGACAAGGAGGGGGATGACTTTTTTCTTTGAGGCATTATGCTAGCTCTTGCTGGCATAGAAACTGTAATTTAGATCAGGTTGGCATTGAACTTTTAGAAATCTCAGACATAGATTTGTATCATTTTATTTCTCTCTTTTCTTAGTGCTATCACTTTCCTTTTCTTGAGCTTAAAAATATGTTGATTTTTTTCACCTGTCTTGGTTGTTGCTTGATACAAATTCACACTATCAGTCTCTTGACAGTAGTTTTTGTAACTGCAGGTGCCTCCACTAAATAATGCTTCATTGCTGGAATCTATTATCTCTGTTGGTTAGCTACACAAACTATCAGTATGTTTAGCATTTTGAAAAATGAAAATACCCTAGCTATGTCTCAAAAACAAACCATTAGACAGTCCCAAAGTTTTGGAGTTGAAAAGCCCAGGTTTAAACAAAGCCAAATGCCATTATATAATAATTTTGTCACATGATAAATTTGTGTTAAATAAATGGAATCTGGCAACACATGAATTTGCAAAACATAAGTAAACATTGTGTGGTGATTTTAATCTTTTATATAGAGCAAAATTAAACATTGTTCCATGATTGTCCTCATCCTTTTTAAAAGAAATGGTTTTATTCAGTGTGATTTTCTGATATTATTTGAAGTAATAGTGACACAGCATTTGATACTTAGTTTTCTGTTACTTGAGAATTTCACAGAAGGATGAATTTTCAAGGGTTATATCTTGTGACAGTACATTGTTTGGGTTTTAATGATTGTATGAATATAATCTAAAAATTCTATACTGCCTGCTTGTTCATCTTTTAGGTCAATGCCTGAAGTGATTTTCTCAAAACACTAAAATAAGGTCGACTTAAGACAAAATATAAATATCTTGTAGACAGATTATTCTTTTGACTGCCAGCTCACAAATAATAGTACACTGACTCATTATTAATCGTGAAAGATCAGCCTTAGCTTAGCCTTGTCTTACTATCTCTTATAACTTAAATTAATAAATTTATATTAATATACATTCTGCTATGTGGCATTAACTTTCTTCCATCCTGAACCTACTGTTCCTCTCTAAATATCTTTCTCTGTCAACTCCATCTCTCTTCCTCCCAGAGTTCTTTCTGCCTACAAGTTCTGCCTATATCTCTTGACTAGCTATTGGCTATTTAGCATTTTATTACACCAAATCACAGCAATGTACATCCATATAGTGGATACATATCTGTTAACAGTATCTCACAATCAGAGTTTATTGAAATCACTTCAATAATTTGATGACTCATACAAAAATAATTATATTTTAATTTCTGAGTAAAGCTTTCTAATACACTGTAAGTACAGTACTGTGAATAAAAATTGCTTTTCAGTTGCTTTACCTAATTAGTTTTTGTAAGATTTTTTTTGTTAGCTCAATAACCACAAAAATATTAATTTAGTGGAATAGTTTCAGATATAGACATTGTTCTTATAATATATCTGTGTATACTATTCTTCTCCCCAAAGTAGAGTGTTGATACCTCAGACATTGTTGTAAAACTGGTCTATACATTTTAATATAAAATATCAGTAAAATATAATTATTAGACATAGTTAATTTTTCTTTTTTTGAATTTATTTAATTTAGAAACAATCTTAATTTACATAACAATCCCAGTTCCCTCTCCATGACCCCTACCAACACCCCCATCCCACTCCTATCCGCTCCTAAGGGAGGATGAGGCCTTCGATGAGGAATCATCAAACTCTGTCACATCATGTGGGGAAGGGCCTAGGCTCTCCTCCGTAGACACTGTCAAATTTTTTAACTGAGGTTTGCAAACAGAAAAATTCTATGGACAAAGTACCTATTATATATAATAAGGTCACTTGTCAATTAGAAAAAAAAAGCATTACCTTCTTTAATGAAAACACAGAGTGTTTACTTACTATAGATATTGCTTGTGTGTAAAAAATGACATTTCACCAGTTTTCTCCTTAGCAATTTATGCTTTTAGTAGTACATAGTGCAGAATATTTCTTCTCTGCAGTAATGACTTACTGAAGAATGTAAATTATTTCAATCAGAAAATCTATAGCTATATATGCAAATGTGAAATATATATGCATAATATATAATACTTCTTCACATGAAAATGATTTTGGATATGGTATGGTCAGATTCAACAAAATGGCATTAAAGAACTCATATTAGAAATATATTAGTATTTAACATGCAAAAGAAAAGTTAACCAGAGTCATAAGGACTCAATCTTGGGCTAATACAGTTCTGAATAAATAGAAGAGGAGGCTATACCTGGGGTCCACAGGTATATAACTGTGTAAGGAAAACACTGAAAATAAATCTGAAGCAATTAATTTAGAACATAGAATGAGGCAATATTGAAATCATAATTTTAGGAATCAGGACATCATGAAATACATTTTAACTGCTTCCCGGAGTTATATATGTGAAAGAAAGAGCCAATTCCCCATACCTACGAAAATTTTCTGTTGCTTTTGCTTATTTCAGATTTTCAAACAAACTGTTACAAATAGTTATAAGGTTCATTGGATGTTCAAAAGACTTATGTGGCTTCAAGACCATAGATCTACACTCTTTTGACTCTTATACATTTACATATCTATGGACATATTAGAGTGCCTTCAATACATGCCTGGCAAGTTTTAATTTCTAAAAGTGCAGAAGTTATACACTTTGGAATAAAAGCAAAATCAAAAGAACCAATCCTCTTATTGCTAAGACCATTTGTTCGTATCCTCAAACTACTAGACAAGGAATTGTTTTTGACTTCTGTTCCTATATATTCCCATGAATTATGAATGATATAACTATTACTCTGTGATCATGTACTTTATTCAGTATTTAATTATAGAACATTTCAATTTGCACAAAAAAATAAATATCTTGCCTTCAGTTCAGTACCCTAAATACTCAGCTGTTACCAAGGAATACTGTTTATATTAACCTATAACACTTCATCTAACCTCCACACTAAAAACAGCCATGATGAATGGCTTTAAGGAAAATGTCAGCAAAACATCCTTCTCTTGATTTTTATAGGAGACACAGTTTTTCTGTAGAAAACAACTATATGTAGATAAATTTTTCAAATGAAAGTAGAAACAAGTATATGCACTTTACCCAGTGAACTAGAAAGGAAACTGATTTTACACTTAAGCACATGTTACCATGAACATTTGGAAGATGCTATGGAATTTTAACATTCTCCAAGTAATATGAGTAAAATCTTAATCATTTAATTGTGAAATAATAACAAATCTGTAATTCTTTCACATTTTTCATCTTCTGTGAGTATATGGTATATAGATACATACATGTTCATGTGTGTTCATTGATGTACACTGATGATTATTGAAGGTTGTTGGCAGGTATGTTTCTCATTACTCTATGCCACATTTTCAGAGATGGATTCCATCGGTGAACTTGGAGCTCACTGATTCAGATATAATTGCTGGTCTATGAGCTGCAAAATTCTTCCTGGCTGCATCTACCAAGATTTGAGATTGCAGGCATATTCCATCATACTTGCCTTTTCTGGCTGTTCATGCAGGTGCTGGGGATCCTCCCTAATGATACTTCAAGGAAGGATTTTAGCAAGGAAACCATCTGTTCAAACCAATTCCCCACCTTTTTCCTCCTTTATATTCTTTTTTATACAAAAACATTATAGAATTCATTTGTGCATCTGCTTGCATATTCACACTATATGTTACAAATGCAACTCTGCCTTTATTTCTTCTCTCTCTGTTTTCATTTTATAGTTTGCATTTTCTACTGATCCAAAGTAATCCATGAATATTTCTGTATTACTTAAAAACACATTTTCTATGGTTACTGTCTTTATCATTTAAATTATTGTTTTGTATTGTTATCCAAATACTCAGTGTTGCAAATCTTATTAGAGCTTTGCTACTAAAAGTGTGGGACAATGACAGTTTTGATAAAAATCTACTTAATTGCTATACTTTGGTAATATCAGCCATAAGCCCTAAATCAGAATATAATATAACAAGTTCCTGAGTGTATTGAAAGTTTTGTCATACATTAAAATCTAAGAAGTATTGTACAAGGATATATTTTCCATACTTTACAAAACAATACCAGTTATTAGATATTCAAAGAGAAAAAATGAGAAATGATTTTTAGTATTATTTCATTTGTTGTACAGTCCAGTTCTTTTTACTAGAATTTAGGTTCTAGCATTTCTAGTCACATGATTTCAGAAATAATTAACATTATAATTTTAAACATTTTATCTTTACAATAATAATATGATCCAGTCAAATATACACATGCCTGTAATCCTATTACATGGGAGACAAAACTATAAGCATCACTGCTATTTAGTTAGCTATGAGCTAAACAGCGAGAGTTTCCAGTGTAGAAAGAAAAATATAAGAAGGCTGGGAATTGTGAAATCATAAGCTAGTTGACTTAGTGCATGCTGAATACCTTCCTTAATCTTATTAAAACATTTCTTCTTCAAATACCTTGGCAAAAACTTGGGTAAGTAAATACTAGTCCTAGAAGCAAGAGAACCTAGGTAAGTAAATATAATAGCTTTTCATATTCCATAATAAGGAAAAATAGAATAAAAGGCGTTGAGCACCTTTTGGTTAACCAATCCATAATTCGGACTGCAGTTCCTGTTATGTGAAAACTTTAAATGGATTATATAAGACATTTTAAAAATTAAACAAAATCTACATTTATCTAAATATGATGATCTTTTTCTCCAGTGTTTTGCTCTTAAAGTATTTGATGTCAGTAATAAAACTTTTCACAGATAAATTATTTTGGTAGTGTTTCCATAGTGACAGGGTAAAATGTCTTTAGAACAGACCCTGAAAAATGCTCTTAGCAAATTCTCAGAGGTATCTCTGCTTCTACACATACCACAGAATTTTCCAGAAATTAAAATGTGCAGTGATTAAATGGAAACCTTCTCCTTCTTTGTAGTGTTAGAAATAGCTGATGTCTTTTCTAACTACTGTTTTGTTGCTGTATTTTAAATTTTTTTTCTTGTGACATTTCTGGGGCAACCTGTCACCTTTGTCTTGATCTCAGTCACAACCCAATAGGATCTTGTCAATCATAGACTTGTGATCTCAAGAAATTCTTACCTGGTTTCTTTGTCTTTGGCCAGTTCCTTTGGAACTCACCCATTTATCGTGCTGCTAGATGTTTACCACTCCAGGCTCAGAAATCTGAAATCATTTATTTCTGAAAATCCTTCAAAGGGCTGTCTATAGCAAGGGTGGCATTAACATTCTTCTTGTTCCCAAATAGACCTACATTTCTTACTTCATTCTTTTCTATCATTACAAAAAGTCATTTTTATTTGATTTTGAAATTCAACCTTGTCTAGAATGTACTTATTACAATTTGATTCAAAAATATTATTCTTCCACATATTTGTTCTCTGCTAAAGTGGCAAAAGGCTGTTTTCTTTCAATTCTTTTCTCCTTTCCTTTGTAATTCATGTGTTTCCTGATTAATTTGTCAGTCGGTTCATATTTATTCAGTTCATATTTCTAATGAAGCTGTATGTGCCAGATATTTGGATAAGCATAGATATTTGAAAACAAGGAGATGTTGATTCATTTATGGAAACCTACACATTGTGAAAAATATTTTATGTAACTTTTAGGGAATCACTAGAATTTTGGAAATCTTGAGCTATAATTCAACATATAATATACATTGTTTTAAAAGTTTCTTAAGAGAAAATTAAAATTATTTTCTTCATTCTTTTTGTGATTACATCCTCTAGCACAAAGAGCCAGTAAGTTTATAAACAAAATTACTTTTTCTAAAATATCTTGACGTAATTTGTGGAAAAACAATTGGAAATAGAAGATAACCTGTTTTCTTGACTTGTGAGAGAAGGAAGAAACCAACCTCACACAGCTTGATTCATTGAAGTACTGTGATATATCTAATTTGATATTGGTAAATTTAACAGCACTCTGTATAAAGATGTATCATCTTTATATGTGTACATTTATTTTTTATTTGAGATGTTTTATCACAGTGGAAATTTAAGCATAATATAGGCAGAGAAAAGAAAATCATATTTACTTATGATTTTTTTCAATTGCAAATGTTCTAAATTTATGAAAATTGTATGTAAGTAGTAATACCTTATTACAGCTAGTGTATAATTTATATATTCCATATAATCTTAGTCTTCTTGCAATACCTTGTCTTGAAGAATTATATTAAGTATATTTATCAGTGGTCTATAACTCTTTTTTTTCTCTTGGTCCTTGAAGGATAAGAGACTTATAAAATATCTATAACTTTATATTGTAGATCAAGGTCAAGCAGGCATACATTGTAATACACTTGGGAAGCAACCAATTGCTCATGGTATCATTTGGTACATGGCCATTGAGTTACCTAAATTAAGCATAAAACTGAAATGTACTACATCTCATTTGAGTTCATATTTTTCTTTTCCATTCCAAGTTAATCTTTCTTAGGGATCTGAACTATTTCTCAAGAAGTTAAAATCATTGAAAATGGTTATGTCTGGAATTATTATTTTTTTCTCTGTTGGCTCTATAGGCTCACTCACTGGATTGACAAAAACCTTTTTTTTTCTTTATTTGCTGAAAGTGTTTAATGTCTGCAAAGTTACATTTGGCTCTAGAACATTTTTTAAAAATAAACTTTTCAAATTGGAATGTTCTTACAGAAATAAAGCTTTCATGATGCTGTTTGATTTGGCATATGTCCCTTGTGATATCTGTATTGAAAATATTTTGCATTTGACGGACTTTTTTATGCCTACCATATTTGGAAATTTCAACTAAATTTATAGTTATCAGTAGGGGGAAAAAAGAAAACACTGCCATCCAAAAGAGGTTTCAATAGGATTTAGCACTAAGTGCCTTAAAAAGAACAAGAGAAGCTAACTTGAACCTTTGCCCACTTTAAAAAATAGATTCATTATAAAATCTCATTTTCTTAAAGACTCACAGAAAGAGAAATATATATGAAAATATATCAATTCTTGTAAAGAAATATATTTTATTATCTTACATGATTCCTTGCACTCTGGTTAAGACTAAAATTATTATAGAAGAGTAATGCTAAAAATGTTGTTCGTGATTTAATCCTTTTATATTTCCCATAGAAACTATTCTGTGAGGATACATTTGACATCACTGTAATTATCAATAATTGAAAGTTTAGACCATAGAAATGGTTGCTATTTATTTAACACAAGCCTAAGCATATGTCTCCAAGGTTATAAAGTTGTGTATATCATAGGTAGACTTTTACTTGATTATTTACAAATTAAACAAACCTTAAATAGCCATCACATAGCTCAAATATGAGAAATTTATCTAAACCTTAGAAACGACCATTTTGCTCAGCTCTAGTGTCATTTTCCTAAAGCAACACTACTTGTAATTCTGACAAACTAAACTATTTTCTTACTTTTATACTATTTATAAATGGAATTCTATTTGATATGATACACTTATTGAGTCTCATTTCCTTTATTCAAAATTATGCTTCTGGATTTATTCTTGATGTGGCATGAGGTTTTAAAGAAGTGTATTTCATTCCCATAGACATAAAGCATTATGTCATGGGAAATATGTTGTAATGTTTATATAAATTCTACATTGTGAGTGATTTTTAGTTTATTATTCCATTAAATAGCTTTCTCTGGTGCACTTAGTATATGCCATTTGACAAATATTTCATGCATGGTTCAATATATAGAAGGACATGTTCCAGAAAAACTACTGTCAGGCAGGCACATAATGAGATTCAGTAGATACTATAAATTCCCCAGAGTAATATCTTTTATCTTCATTATAAGGATCATAGCTTGAATCTTTAAATGATGTTTCTCAACAAGAAAAATAAAATATATTAATTTAATGAATTCATTGAGTTACATTTAATCAAACATTTGGGGAGGAAGTAATAACTTTGTATTATTTAAAATTAAGAAAACACTGATAGTGCTGACGAGATGGCTTAGTTGTTACAATGCTCTTGCAGTTGCTCATAACCACCTGTAATTTAAAAGCACACCCACAGACATACCCAATGCAGACACAAACACATATTTAAAACTAACATAAAAAAAATCAGAAACTGCACTGATATACAGTTTTCAGGACTATGAAGAAAAAATAATAAATTCAGTCTTTTTTGAAAATTGAAGTACCCTTTCAGAAGTCATTGAAGAGATAGTAAATATCCCTCTTTCATAAAATGCCTGTTGTTTTTAAAATAAAATCATAAAGTAAACTAATAAGATACAGTTTGAGGCAGATCAGACAAGATGATTGACAAAAACTCTGACACTGCTAATTTCTTTTTTGTTTCATGGGCATAAAGTGAAACATTAAGCGAAAATTTTAGTAGTTATATTCACATTTCTCTTATTTTGTTTTCAGTAATACTTAGTTATTTTATAGCACTTGACCTTGAAATAAGATAAAACAAATATTTTCATTGTAATTTCTATGAATCTGTTCAAAATCAGCTGAATTTTCAATACGGGTAGAAGGTAGATCAGCAGGTTCTCTTATATATGAATATTCCTACATTAGTAGAACATGTGTATTTTGAGCACAAACTGCTAATTTCTACTCATAAATTTCACAAAAATATTGTATGTTTAAAAAAATAGTTCACTGATTTTCTTTCAGCTTATTTTTCTCTGTCAAAAAGTTTCTTTCACTGCCATTTTAAGTGAGGAAGTTAATGGCATTTTGAAATACTGGCTTTGTAAAAAACAGTACAGTTTAGTTTGCTTTGGTGACAAGGAAAAATAATTTCCAATATTAGATTATGGTGAAAGCGACTATAAAAGAGAGTTTGAGTGGAAGATCTTTGCTTTTCATCCTTTTGTGTTTTTATGCAACTATTATAAGATTACTGTTTTATAAAGATGTTCTTTAAACAGCTTCCTAAGCCTCAAGGCATTCATATTAAACATTATGCACTTCAGCTGTATTAGCTGAAGTCTTTTGTTTAAATAAGCCCTTGGTAAAATTCTTTAAATTTGAATTTATGCCTGAACAACAACAACAACTAAGTACTTAATATTGCTGTCTTTCTTTGTGTAATGATCAACTATTCCTATGTGCTTCTTCATATCAGTGAACCATTTTTTGAGTTCCTCTCTAAAATGACGTTAGTAAAAAATGTGCCATAAACCTTATAAGTATGATCTGCTTTCTAAAGAGCCTTTATTTTTACTTTTGTTGTTCCATATATAGCAGTTATCTCCTCCCATTCCCCGTCTCCTCATTTAGCTGCCAGTGGTCTGGAACTTAATGATTTTACCTCATGTGATTCTATTTGTTTGTAATCCTATATTCAACATTGTACTGAAGTCTGTTAAACATTGATAAGCCGGTTTTTATGCAGCAGGTCCACAGAGAGCATTCCAGTAAAATGCTGCAAAGACTGGGATTAGGTTTAGGTATTGTTAGGTTGTCTTGAGACATTTTCCTAGTGTCTGTTCTTCCAAAGGTGCCAAATCAACTTGGCCTTGATTTAATAATGCTAAAATTGTAATGCTGAGCTGACTTGGAGCTTCACATACTACAGAATGAGTTTTTTTTTCTGGGAACGATTTAACAAACAGTTCCATTTTTAAGTGCCATGGAATGCAGTACACACATGGGATATTATTGTGTAGTTGCTGTGAAACATTGCATTCTCTAGCCATTTACTTCTATGAATAAAAATATGTCTACAACATTCTCCTCCTCAGATAACCTCTGAAGGATATACCTCATAAACACAATACTTTTTACAGTAAAACGCTAAATAATTAAAGCATATTAGACACTAGCATTTGTAGACTTGGATAATGTACTAAATACAGGTAGGTGTCTCTGTGTGCGTGTGTATGGTTATGCATGCACCAAAAAGAGTCTGCTTTCAACATTGTTATATTCCTCATGCGAGTAAGTTCATGTGATGCTTGCCTTTCTCTATGTAGCTTATTAACATAATGATCTATATCTGGGTCATGAATTACAAGATTTCAGTCTCTTCTTCTAAAGAAATGTATTAGTTGAGGTACTATCAGCTGGTTCTATATCATGGTTATTATGAAATTGGTTAAATCTAATGCCAAATGTGTATAAGTGTGCAGTAAGAATGACAGTGCAGGAGTTGCTTAAATAAGAATAATTTATTTGAGTGATAAGAATGCATATGCTATCTGTTTCTCATAATGTAAAGATGTGAAGGATTCTCTTTGTAAATGCCTAGCATCGTGGAAATAACTATTGCCAAGCTTTCCAAGCTAAAAAATAAGTCTCTCAAACTACAAGGAAAAATTAAGCCCTTCTTACCTTACCGCAAGATAGAATTATTAATCTAAATAAATAAGAAAATAGTTTTCATGGGGAATTTCTGAAATCTGAGTAAAATATAGTCATATGTCAATGCATGTAAAAATGTGCTTAAATATTTAATAATACTGGGGTTATGATCAATATGGTTTCTATAAGTTTAGAAAAATTAACATAATTCTGTCATAAGGAGAAAAAATGAATCAATTGGTCTACCCACCTATATATCATTTTTATTTTCTTTTTAAAAATTTTTGGACTTTATTTTTACATATTGATTCCAGATGCCTCTCACTCCCTACCTTCCTCCCTCCATCCATTTCTCCCTTTTTCACTTTCTCCCCTCCCTCACATGCACTCCGACCATCCTCCCTTGCCACCACCCCCTACTGCACATGTAGGGTGATGCCATCCAGGAGGGGTCATGTAAATCTGTCAAGTAATTTGAAGTAGGGACTAGGACTTATCTCCTGCCTCTAGGCTAAGGGACTATCCCTCCATGGGGGATGTGCCCACAAGGTCCTTTTGTGCACCAGGAATACATCCTGGTTCCACTCTCCAAGGTCCCTTAGACTGCTCAGGACTTCTAGTTCAAACCCATGTTCAGGGTGTCTGAGTCAGCTCCACGTTGGATTCCCAGCTATCAGCCTGGGGGCCCGTTAGCCCCTCTTGTTCAGGTCAGCTGTCTCTTTGAGTTCCTGTAGCCTGGTGTTGTTCTCCCTCTCTGCACCTAGATTCTAGTTTGGTTCAGTGTTTAGTTGTGGGAGTTTGCTTCTGTTTCCAACAGGTACTAGATGAGGACTCCATGGTGGTGGCTAAGTTAGTCGTTGAACTTATTATCAGGTAAGGGCATTTAAGGTTGCTCAAATTGTTAGTTGGAGTCAGTCTTGTAGGTATCTGGACATTTCTCTAGGTTCATTTTTCTCTTCAATCCTACAATGGCTTCCTCTTTTATGTTCTCTCTCTCTCTCTCTCTCTCTCTCTCTCTCTCTCTCTCTCTCTCTCTCTCTCTCTCTCTCTCTCTCTCTCCTAATCCTCCCCTGACTCATTCTTCCTAATCCCACATCCTTTCCTCTCCTACCGTTCTATTTCTCCTAGTTCCTCTTCACTCATTGCCCCTGCATTCCCCAATTGCTATGGAAAACATGCCCCTTCCCCCTTCTGTGAGGGACCTCATATGAATCTCTTAGAATCGAACATGTATCCTACTTCCTCAAGCAGTGTGAATTATAGGCTGGTGATCCTTTGCTCTATGTCTAAAATCCATATATAAGTGTGTATATACCATGTTCCTCTTTTTGTGACTGGGTTACCTCATTCAGAATGGTTTCTTCAAGTTCCATCCACTTGCCTGCGCATTTCAAGATTCCATTGTTTGTTTTCCGCAGATTAGTAATCCATTGTATAGATGTGCCATATTTTCTTTATTCATTCTTGAGTTGAGGGACATCTAGGTTGCTTCCAGGTTCTTGCTATTACAAATAATGCTACTATGAACATAGTTGAACACATGTCTTTGTAGCATGGATGTGGATCATTGGGGTATATGCCTAAGAGGGGGATTGATGGGTCCTTTGGTAGACTGATTCCCATTTTCCTGAGGAACTGCCATACTGATCTCCAAAATGGCTGTACAAGTTTGCACTTCCACCAGCAGTGGAGGAGTGTTCCCCTTTCTCCTCATCCTCTCCAACATAAGCTGTCATTGGTGTTTCTAATTTTTGTCATTCTGGTAGGAGTAAGATGTTACCTCAAAGTTGTTTTTATTTGCATTTCCCTGATAGCTAAGGACATTGAGTATATTCTTAAGAGTCGTTCAGCATTTTTGATTTTCTCTATTGAGAATTCTCTCTTCAGTTTTGTACCACATTTTTTAATAGTGATATTTGGTGTTTTGTGACTAGTTTCTTGAGTTCTCTGTAGATATTGGGGATCAGCCCTTTGTCAGATGTAAAATTGGTGAAAATTTTTTTCTAGTCTTTGGGCTGCTGTTTGGTCTTGTCAACTCTGTCCTTTGCCTTAAAAAAGCTTCTAAGTTTGAGGAGTTCCCATTTACTAATTGTGGATGTCAGTGTCTGTGCTACTGGAGTTATGTTCAGGAAGCAGTCTCCTATACCAATTTGTTCAAAGGGTACCTCCTACTTTCTCTTCTAAGAGGTTCAGTGTGGCTGGTTTTATGTTTAAGTCTTTGATCCATTTGGACATGACTTTTGTGCATGATGATAGACATGGGTCTATCTGCAGTTTTCTACACACCATCATCCAGTTGTGCCAGAACAATTTGTTGAAGATGCTTTCCTCCCACCATTGTATAATTTCAGCTGTTTTGTGAAAAATCAGGTGTTCGTAGGTATGTGGGTTAATATCAGTATTTTCTTTTCAATTCCATTAGTCTACTTGCCTATTTTTGTGCTAATACCAGGCTGTTTTCAGGACTATAGTAGAGCTTAAATTCAGGGGTGGTGATGCCTGCTGAAGTTCCTTTATTGTACAGGGTTGCTTTGGGTATCCTGAATCATTTGGTTTTCCATATGAAATTGACTAGTATCCTTTCAAGTTCATTGAAGTATTTTGCTGGGATTTAATGGCGATTGCATTGAATCTGTAGATTGCTTTTGGCAAGATTGTCATTTTTACTAAGTTTATCTTACCTATCCAAGAGCATGGGAGATCTTTTCATTTTCTGGTAGCTTCTTTAATTTCATTCTTTAAAGATACAAAGTTCTTATGTATAGGTCTTTCACATGTTTGGTAAGCTTTACCCAAAGATACTTTATGTTCTTTGTGGCTATTGTAATGGGTGGTGTTTCTCTCATTTCTTTCTCAGCCACTTTGTCGTCTGAATAAAGTAGGGCTACTGATTTTTTTGAGTTTATCTTGTATCTTGCTAGTTTGCTGAAGGTATTTATCAGCTGCACGAGTTCCCTGGTAGAGTTTATTGGGTCACTTATGTAAACTATCATATCATCTACAAATAGAGATGGTTTGATCCTTTCCAATCTGGATCCCCTTGATCTCCTTTTCTTGTTTTATAGCTTTACCTAGAAATTTAAGTACAATATTGAAGAGATATGGAGAGAGAGGTAAGCCTTGTCTTGTTCCTGATTTTAGAGGAATCACCTTAAACTTTTCTCCATTCAGTTTGATGTTGGCTGTTGGTTTATGTATGTTGCTTGTATTATACTTAGGTATGTTCCTGTTATCCCCGATCTCCCCAAGACCTTTATCATGAAAGGGTGTTGAATTATGTTGAAGGATTTTTCAGTGTCTAGGGAGATGATCATGATGATCATGTGGTTTTTATTTTTCAGTTTGTTTATAGGGTGGATCACGTTGATAGATTTTCATATGTCATACCATCCCTGCATCCCAGGGATGAAGACCACTTGGTCATGGTGAATGACTTATCTGATGTATTCTTGGATTCGGTTTGCCAGTATTTTGTTTAGAAGTTTTGCATCAATGTTTATGAGGGACATTGGTCTGTAGTTTTCTTTCTTAATTGTGTCTTTGTTTTTCTTGGGTACCAAGGTGATTGAACCACGTAAATAGAGTTTGATAATGAACCTTCTGTTTCTATTGTGTGGAACAATTTGAGGAATATGGGTATTAGTGTTTCGTTGAATTTCTGGTAGAATTCTGCACTGAAGCCATATGGCCCTGGGGTTTATTTTTTTGTTTTGTTGGAAGGCTTTTGATGACTGCTCCTATTTCGTTAGGGGTTATAAGTCTATTTAAGTTGTTTGTCTGTTCTTGATTTAATTTTGGTAAGTGATAGTTATCCAGAAACTTGTTCATTTCCTTTGATTTTTTAAATTTTGTGGGGTACAGATTTTTAAATTATGACATGAAAATTGTCTTGATTTCCTCTGTGTCCGTTGTTAATTTGCATGTTCTCTCTCTCTCTCTCTCTCTCTCTCTCTCTCTCTCTCTCTCTCTCTCTCTCTCTCTCTGCTTTTACATTAGTTTGGATAAAGGTTTTTCTATCTTGTTGATTTTCTTGAAAAACCAACTCTGTTGCATTGATTTTTTGTATTTGTATTGTTTTCTTAGTTTCTACTTTATTGATTTCAATCCTCAAATTGATTATTTCCTGGCGTCTGCTGTGATTAAAACAAAATTTCACTCTTCTTCTGTTTTGATTAATTTTGGTTTGAAGTCTAAGTTGTTAGATACGAGGATAGCCACACATGCTTGCTTCTTGAATCTATTTGATTGGAAGATCTTTTCCCACCCTTTACCCCTATCTTTGAAGCTTAGTTGTGTTTCTTGTATGCAGCAGAAGGATGGATTCTGTCTTTGTATCCATTCTGTTAGCCTGTGTCTTTTTAAAGGCAACTTAAGAGCATTAATGTTGAAGGAGAGTAAGGACCATTGATTATTAATTTGTGTTGGTTTAGGTTTGTTGTTGGCAGTGGTATTGTGAATATATTTGTCCTTGGGTGCTGGTGAAGTGGAATTATCTATTGCCTATGTCTTTGTGGACATAGTTAACTTCCTTGGGTTGGAGCTTCCCACCTGTAAATCTTATGAAACAGAAAAGGGTCCACCATGGCAAGACATACTTGAGAGTCATAGAAAAGAATTTACTATTCCACTGTTTCAAGTAAGTATAATTTCTAATTACATTTTTAAAGACTTATATGTAGCATCTATATCTAATATATAGGATATATTTGTCTTTCAATATATTTATAATAACATAATCATTTTACATATATACAAATAATAAAAACACTTTGTTTCCATTTGATATGCAAGAAGATTAAAATTTGACACTGCAATTTATAACATAAAAAGTTGAACAAATTGATAAATCAAAAAGTTGAAGATCTGTTAGAAGAGTGATGTTTAGCAAACAGATGTCTACCAAGGTGGAGAGACAGACTGATGGAGAAAAATCTCAATTTACTGTCACAGAAACCACAAAGGAGTCATGTCCAGGGAGAAAACCAACACTGTAGTGATGAATTACTTGAAGCTAAATGTAGACATGTTTAAGAAGTAAAATATTACAAAGGGACAATCATAAAGAGATGGACACTTTTCTTTTTCCTTTCTTTTTTTTTTTTTGTTTTTTTGTTTTGTTTTGTTTTGCTTCTAGACCTCTATCAGAGCCTCACAGTTAATATCAGAGAAAAATATTCTCTTATATTTCTAGTAGGGATAGTGTAAAATTTTGACATGTACATAGATAATTTTATTCTTAGTAAAAATAATTGTCTCCCATTAAATGTAATGAATTTGCCAGTGTTTTGCCACCAAGGCCCCTATCAGAGATTACCTTGCTTGTTGAGGAAAGGAAGTACTCAAAAGGGAATTCCAATTTGAAGAGAATGAAAAATCACCAAACCAGAGCTAGCTTTCACCAGAAAACCATATCTGTGAAATACTTGAAAAAGTTAAAACAAGTATTATTAGTATCTTTCAGAAAATGATTACAGCAATTATTTTCCTTTTCTCCTTTTAGTCCATATATTACTTTATTAGGAGATGAGACAAAAATAATATGAAACAAAATATAAAATATAAACTGGTGGCATATGAAGAAAATTATACTCTAAGGTATAGTAGAATTATGACAGTTATTCAAGACTGTATATTTAAAAATCAATTATAATTCACATTGTAAAGACAGTAAAGAAAATCTATATACTCATATCAATGGGTACAGATAGAATATTTGACAAATCCCAACTTGATCCATAAGGATAAATCTAAGAAAAGAATAAAGGAAGATAACTTGACATTGACAAAGATCTTTTACTAAAATTGTAACTAATAAATTCTTATGCATTTTTGAGAAGTTCAAAGCTATCCTTCAAAATAAACCAGGGAAAATTAAAAAAAAATTCTCTCACTAAAATTTTTCAACATCATACTTGAATACCTAGTTAATGGAATAGACTGCAAATGAAATTAAAGGAATATTATATAAAAAAGAAATAAATTTGTCGTTGCTTGTATAGTATATTTTTTTTTTTAGAAAAATGTTGTAGAACTTACTATATCCTTTGAAAGTAATAAATAGCCATATCATAATACTTTGTCATCATACAAAACTCAATTAGTCTCATATGCATTAGTAGGAATCAATTAAAAAGGAAATTACAAATATATTCCTATTCCCATCAACTTTCAAAAATAAAATGTTTATCTATAAAGTAAATATGTATAATGATATATTTTAAGAAAATTACTAAATCACAAAGAAAGGTATGAGAAATTGTCAAGAATGTGTGTGTTATTCATGTACTTGTATAACAATAATTTTAAATATACTATGATGGACTACTTTTATCTGTAGTTTCAAAATATTTCCAAATTAAAATCTCATCAAGTTATTTTATTATTCTGGTCAAATATATTCTAATACATTGAGACATAATAATCAAATGAATGTATTTAATATCTAATAAAAGGTGGATATTTAATACCTACTTGAGCTTTACCATAATCATAATACCATGATGGTTAATGACTTTCCTTTTTATTCATTTTATCTTTTATTGAAAATAAATTCTTTTCTCATACAATATATACTCATTATAGTTTCTAATCCCTCTGCTCCTCTTAGTTCCTCCCCACCTCTCCTCCCAGCCACATACATACCCTTTTTCTCTCTTTTTAGAAAATAACTAGCTTCAAAGGTATAATTGAGCAAAAATGAATTCAAATTGAAACATAGTGTACCCAACATGTCTCTTGAAGTACTTTCTGCTGTTTCTTCACACAATTTCACCAAATCATTGTTGTGAACAACCAATATATTCATTTATTACAGCACCATTCAACAATTACAAACACTGAAATAACTGTGCTCTGATTTGAGAATATTGAGAGCCATGAAATGCAGTACTTTTTACAATACACTCAATGTTTTCTAATTTTATAAAGACATAATTATTAAATTAGGGTAAAGATGTTTTAATATTTTCCTGATGTAATTTCTGAGAGTGTATTGAATTAATGAATTATTGGATTGGATTTTGTCAGAATAGTTTTTGGAAATTATTGTTTGAGTAATTGACTTGAATTTTACTATAAGAAATCACCAAATGTTTCAATAAACATAGATGTGCAAGTATCTCCATAGTATACTGACCTACTGTCCTAGAGTAGTATAGCTCAGAAACATTGTAGCTCTATTTATTTTTCTAGGAAGAGTCTACATTGGTTTCCATTGCGGCAACATCAATTTACATTTTTCACTGCAGTTAATAAGGGTTCCCTTTTCATAATCCTTACTGTTACGATTTGCTTTCTTTTTGAAAATTAAAAAAAATATTTTGTTATGCATATTCATGCTTTACCTGAATCTATGTCTATGCAACACCTTTGTACAATGTCCATGGGGTTATGTATGAAATTCTTTCTAGTAACATGTGATAATATTACAAAGTAACAATAAAGCAAAGAAAAAAGTCAATGGTAAGTTCAGGGCAGAGTCAAGCAGGGTGCTGAGAGTTGAGTTTCTAGAAAATGACATCATAGCTTTTATTACTTGAATGCACCATTGGTAAGTAGAATGTGGAAAACTGTACTAACAGGAGAATTTTGGGGGGGAAGTATTAAAAGACAAACTACATTCAGTACTATTAATGGAGTACCTGACATCTCAAGTTCTTCATTTGTTGTTAGAGAGGTTGCTTCATTGTAACTAGTTTTACAATGTAGTAGCATAGATCCAGATTATCAAGGCAAATAGAATTGTTTGCATTCATTTAATTTTTTGATGTATGGCATTGAATTAAATTCATATTTTATTCAGCAATATACTTTATAGAGAAATAAGTTTTAGAAGTGATTAAAATTTTGATTATAACAACCCTCTAGTTTCATAATTTAAAAATATTTTCACAAGTCTATGATTAATTTGCCCCATTTAAATTTTATTCTCAATAATGTGCAGCATTAAAAATAATTAGAATTCCATATGACATCTTAGGAATTACACTTTCAAATATTAAAGTATGCAGACAAAGTTAAATCTTATAACTTGTCAGGAACCCAGTCACGTGGTTCATTATCTTTAAAAGATCTTTTAGTGTACAGATTTTCTAACCATTTCAACTAATATTTTGAATACCACTTATGAATGGAACTTATATTAATAGTTTAGAATTAAAAATGGCATAAAATTAAGTGAAACTTTTACCTTTACACTTTTCATGGGGTCATTTGCTGATTAATTTATTTCTTATGCTTGCTGTTTATCTTACTGCATCAATTACTCGTGAATTTAAATTCAAGGCATTTTGATAATATAATTAGTAAGTCATCACTTGTATCTATTGAGTAATAAATTTATATTTTTATATCACCTCAGCAATAGTGTGAACCTTTGAATAATTAATTTCTCATATTAAACATGCTAACTATGAAAATCCAGTAAGGTGTAACTCTAAATAACGATTATTCAAAGGATGAAAACTAATAGCTGTGTCTTTGGTCCCACATAGCAGTGCATGGTTACTAATTGTATTTCCTCCAGTTCCATTTCATCTTCAATGTGCAATTTTTACCTTGGTTGTAGTATTCACTGTAAAAGGAGGATAAAGGATCTAAATGACATCTTCAAGCTGGTTCAACAAGGCAAGGCACCTGAGTATAATCCCCAGAATCTACATGGGAAAAAGAACTCCACAAAGTTGTTCCTGACATGTTCAGAATCACTTTGACCACCACCCTCCCCTACACACACATACACTAAATGAATGTAAAGTAAATGTTTTTTAAAGACTCTTACATGCTTCATTTTATAGGTAGATGAAAATATGAACAGTACTTTCAAAACCTCTCGGAAACTAAGCTTACTGAACAGTTTGCTGTTTTGATACTTCATTTTTGTCTGTTTCCTTTTGGCATTATTATACTCATTTAAGATTACTAGATATAAACAAAATGCCTTTGCACCATTTATACAACTTCATGGTTTTTAGATTCAAAGATATAAAAATTTCATGGGTAGTTTTTTTTTAAAAAAATGCAGAAATAATGATCTCTCTCAGATGTTCTCATTCAGTAGGATGAGTGGCTTTAGAACTTTTTTCTAATAATGCAAATGGTACATCTTGGGGACCCTACTGATAGCCCCTGCTCTAGTAAATGATTCTTTGTGCCCTTTCCTAGTGACTCACCTGCCTCTTTGATGTTAATCTTACCAAAGCTCTAGCACCATTTTTTTCCATCTCGCTATACATCAACCTCTTTGCATATGTTTATCCACAAGTGTACCTGGTCACACACACATAAATCATCAACCCCTCCCTATCTTTTATTTGTATGCCTAATCAATATATCAACTACTGTAGCACATATTTTTGAGATGACCTTGGACACTTATATTTAGCATGATATGTTTGGATTCATAAGTTAACTCTCACAAAAATTTATCTTAATCAAGATTCATTTCATTTTCAAGAAGCAAACATTTTCATGGAATTTTAGGTATTGCTTCCAAATAGGGTTTTAGTAGCATATGGAAATAGTAACTTTAAGAATACGATGTAGAAATTAAATAATACCTTGTGAAGATATTTTACAAGGTTGTCAAAGAGGGTCAAATAAATATAATAGTTTTGGGAACAATGTCCAGTGAACACAATATTAGCAACATGTTCTTTAACATGCCATAAACCATTTGTGAATAATAAAGTCCATTAGCTACCTACTGTCACTTCACACTGCATCTTCACTTAAAGTCTGCTTTACAGTTACACTCAGAGTACTAGGAACATGCATATTTCTATGTTTTTTTTTTCTGATATTTTCCTTGTTTGGCTTAAACTTCCTTCTGTTCAGAGCAATTTATGTTTCTTTGCCTGATGAAAATAAACTAGTCCTTGAGAATTTAAATGAATACGTTTTCTGAGAAAACTTTCATTCCCCTTTTGTAGTTATGTTTAGTGGTTTTCCCCTACTTAGAGACACATTTTTCAAATATTTTCTTAAAAAAATAAATTTTATTTAAATTAAAAACAATCTTAATTTATATATCATTCTAATTCCCCTCTATCTCATCTCCCCGTGACCCCACCCCCCAAAATCATCTCCCACACACTTGGCAGCAAGGGTGAAGCCTTCCAAGAGGGATTAACAAAAAGTATCAAGTCATTTGGTGAAGGGCCTAAGCCCTCCCCCATGTATCTAGGCTAAGAAGTCCATGGGTGCTCTAGGGATACATACTGGTTCTATTTCCAGATGCCCCATACACTGCCCAGTCCTCCTAGCTGACACCTAATTTCAGGGGGCCTGAGTTGATCCTATGTTGGTTCCCCAGCTGTCAGAATTGAGGTCCATGAGTTCCCACCTGCTCAAATATTTTTATAATATTTATTTTCAATTCTGTAACTTGAATTGCCACTTTTCAGGAATACATATTCAAGATACATGTGAAAATATACATTAAAAATATAGTATATAGAAGTTTTGTAAATGTTGTATTTTCCTCAGTTATTAAAAGACTGTTCATTAAGATATATGCTATTGAACATACATTGAATATATTTATAAATTGATAGTAAAAACTGTAAGTACTCTGTAGGAATAATTATATCTTCATTTGTGTTTGGTAGAATGCTAATGGAAGTAATGAATTAATGTATTTAGTTATGTATTTGATT
The DNA here is from genome assembly GCA_030556225.1 of Cricetiscus sungorus. NCBI lineage: Eukaryota > Metazoa > Chordata > Mammalia > Rodentia > Cricetidae > Cricetiscus > Cricetiscus sungorus. The sequence continues at coordinate 12,171,976 of JANBXA010000126.1, forward strand.
GTCCATCCAGGATAGAAGTAGCTTAATATGATTCATGTTCTTCGTCAAATATTCAATTAAAACTACCACTTAGGAGAACCATAAGGTTTTTCTATTTAAGATAATTTATTATTTTTATTTAAATTATTTCATATAAATGTCTTAAATGTAAACAACCAAGTTGTATACAAATCAACCAAAGAACAGACAAGAATGATTCCATTCATATTTTCATTATATTTTTTGTGAAATTGAGACAAAGAATAAAAATATAAGAAAATTTTATCCCTAGGTTTTATAATTAATCTTCTATTTGAATGTTCAACTTTTCTCAATTAAAGTAAATTGGCTTCATTTGGGAAAATAATCTAACGTTTTAAAATTATGAAACTGTAGAACTAGTATGATTTTATAAAGAGGCCTAAAGTTTTCTGAATTTTTTTTAAGGGAAGATTTTTGTTAATCATCACTTCATCTTAAGTTATAAAGTAAATTGATATAGAAGATCCATGTATAACTTTTTATCCATCCATAGGTTTGAAATGCTTCCTAGATGTGATAAAAATATGCTGCTTTATTCAAATTTACTTTTACACCTGCATACACTAAACAGAAAACTTTTGGGGGTATGCTAACTTCCCTACTTTTTACTTTATTGTAAAATTTTCTAGACTTTCTTTAAATTTTAATTATGTAATTAAATGTGTGATTGGCTGCTCAACTTTCTAAATATATTGATTATTTATACATTAAATGTGGACTACCTATGAGCTATGGATAAATTAAAACAGTCACAAATCAATGAAAACATTAAGAAAATAATATGTTAAACATTTCTTATTCATCTTATCTTACAGTTCACTAATTGTTTGCTCAAATAATTTCAAATTAAAAATATAAATTATATGAGAGTATGTTTCAGATTTGTACATTTGCACAGGGAATATTGTAGTCCATATTCAAAGAAGCTACTTTAATATCATCTTGGCAAAAGCTTGGAGAATAATTCACAATCACTAGTTCAATTTTCTTTATGTGTTCTGTTATAACCATGGAAAGAATTATAATAATGCAATTGCTTTCCCAGAAGATTGTAAATAAACTATAGCATGAAAATTAAAAATGTACATCAAAATATTTTTTTTTCATATTGTTGAACTTGGTACCACAAAATAATAGCTCAATTATTATTTCAAAATTACAATCCATCTTCTTGGATTACAGTTTTGTTCCCTGTTCAATTTGATGTTTCCCATTAGAAATGACCAAATTTTCAAAACATTCTCTTGTCCTCTAGAGAGGAGAGAGTAAAAGACCCAGTACATATAGGGCAGCTAAAATAATATTCTATTGACAGAAACCAAATATCTTTCTCCTTTTGTCTCCATTTTTATGTCTTCCCTATCTCCATTAGTTGCATAGAAGTTAAACATTACCTACTTGACTAAAGGTGTCTTAAAAATATTATTTAAAATGTCAAAACCTTATTAACATGGCTTTTCCTGTCAAATTTGCCACATTTCTAGTTAAGATTCCCACTGAACAGTCAGATGTATCTCTCTTCCCTTCTAATCCATAGTAATTTAAGGAGTATCACTGAATATGGTCATTTCAAACACTTCTTGGGGGGAAAAAAGATGTTACATATGCATATTCAATGGCTGTAGTCTATGTCATTGAATTTTACATTCTAATGGAAATAGTGTATAAATCTCACTATTTAGAAGCTTGCCATTTTTCATACTAGCAAAAACCTTAGTTCCAAAGATTTCAAATAAGTCTTGTGAACAATGTGCTTTGTTCAAACTATTGGATCATTTATACTCCACAAATACTCAAATGACTTTACAGGTCATACTTCCCTATAAATGCACTGATAGAAAGTTCTAAACCAAACCTTTGGAATTCCTTGATCAAGAGTCCAATAATTGTGTGTGTGTGTGTGTGTGTATGTACATATATAACCCTCATGATTAAATAACTCTAATATAGGTTAAATAATGTTAATATTGAATATATATTATTATATATGTGCATTTTATTAATAACTTCCCTTGGATATATTATTATTGTGTCAATAATAATAATTTTTATATTTATGGATTCAAGAAAATGTACATCAAATACATAAGAAAAGAAGAATATGTATGTCTTGAACATACCCAAGTGTTTTCTTGTCAGTATTTATTAAATAGTACCACATAACAAGCAATTTCCTGTCATTTTCCTTTCATTGCATAGTATGATCTATGTAGACTTACTTAAGATTTTAAGAGAGTATATATATATATATATATATATATATATATATATATATAGTATATGTGTATATCATTAAATACCACACCAATTTTTTATATTTGTTTATTTTGTTTTTTTGTTTTTACATCCCAACAAAATGTTCCCCTCCCTCCTCTCCTTCTGCTACCCATCCTCACCTCCTCTGTATCTCTTCAGAAAAGGGCAGGCCTCCCATTGATATTAGCCAGGCATGGTATATCATGTTACAATAATACTAGATACCTTCTCTTCTATTAAAGCTAGATGAGTCACTATAGTTGGAGGAAAAGCTTCCAAAAGCAGACAATAGTCAGACATAGCTACTGCTTTCATTGTTAGGAGTCTCGCAAGAACACCAAGTTACAGAATTTAATATATATGTAGAGGGCTTATGCCAGTCCCATACTGGTTTCTACTCAATCTCTGTGACTCCCTACTAGCTAGGTTAATTGGTTCCTTGTTTTTGTTTGTTTGTTTGTTTTTATGGTAGGTTTGACCTAGGTGCTTCCTACAATCCTTCTTCTCCATGTCTGCAGAATTCCCCTAATTCTGCCTAATGTTTCATTATAGGTGAGTCTATGCTTCTGTTTCCATCAGATGCTGGGGGAAGCCTCTGTGGTGACAGTTGGGAGGAAGACTGATCTATGAATATAGCAAAATATCATTATGAATCAGTTAATTGATTTTTTTCTTTTGGCCAATCATGTTTGGTTCTATCCTAAGCATATGGAGTATCCTGCCACTATTTTCTGGCTCTCCTGGGTGAGCTTTCTCTCAGAAAATGGATATCCAGGTGGATCAGTCATTAATTGATCAGTCCCACAAATTCTGTACCATATTTATACCAGAACATCTTGTAGACTGGACAAATTGTATCCATCCTTCCCTAAACTGATCTCTTCTTCTCACATCCACACCCCCTTCTAGTCTCCTCCAGCTGTTCACTAACAATGTCAATTCTATTTATTCTTCACAGTTAGATTCACATTTGCCCACTCCATCATTGATCCTTCCTTTATACTTAGCTTCTCTAGGTCTACATATTGTAGAATGCTCTGTTCCTTATTTACTTTACAACTAATATCCACTTATGAGTGAGTACATACTATGTTATCTTTGTGATATGGTTTACCTCACTCAGGATGACCTTTTCTTGTTCCACCCATTTGTCAGCAAATTTCCTGATGTTATCATTTTCATTTTTGTTGTTGTTGTTTTGGATTGGTTTTGTTTTTGTTTTTTCAGATAGGGTTTCTCTATGTAAGGGTCCTAACTGTCTTGGAACCTACTTTGACCTGGCTTGCTTTGAGCTCACAGGCATCTGCCTGTCTCTGCCTCCCAAGGTGTGAGTATAAGTCCAGGTAGATGTAATTGTTTGTAACAACTGAGTAATATTCTATTGTGTAAATGTACCACATTTTTTAATCCATGTTTTGGCTGAAAAGTATCTAAGTTGTTTCCAGTTTCTGGCTATTATGAATAAAGCTGTTTTGAACATAGTTGAGCAAGTCCTTGTGGTAGAATGAAGTGCCATTTGGGGATATGCCTGGGAGATGTGTAGCTGGATCTTGAGGTTAATTAATTTGCAATATTTTGAGAAACTGTGCCATTGATTTCCAAAGTACACGTACAAAATTTTACACTCTACTGCAGTGGAGTCGTGTTTCCCATGCTCCCCATACTATCCACAATGAGCTGTTGTAAGCATGAGTTTTTCACATATTTCTGCAGCCACCTTGCCTCATATGAACACACAAATGCTATTGGCCAATGGGTTGGGCTTCTTATTAGCTAGCCCTGTCTTAATTATTAACCCATTTCTATTAATCTATGTATTGCCACGAGGCTGTGGTTTACTCAATAAATCCCAGAGTGGCAGCATCATGACTTTGGCTAGCTCCTGCCTACCGTTCCCATGATTCACTTTACCTCCTAGTTCCACCTATCTCCCTGCCTCCTTTGCCAAACAGTGTTTTATTCATCAACTAGCAAGAGAAACATATACAGAAGGACATCCCCCTCAAACTGTTACTTGTATTTATGATTTCAGCCATTTTGACAGGGTAAGATGGAATCTTGGAATACTTTTGATTAGCATTTCCCTGATGGTTAAACGTTTTAAACATTTCTTTAAGTGACTCTCAGCTATTTTACATGACTCTGCTGAAAATTCTCTGTTGAGATCTATGCTCCACTTTTTATTTGGATTATTTGATTTCCTGCTGTCTAGTTTCTTGAGCTCTTTATATAGTTTAGATTTTAGCTCTCTGCCAGATGGGAGTTTGATGAAGGGCTTTTCCTATTCTGTGGGCTCTGGCTTTGTCCCTTTGACAATGGCCTTTGCCTTACAGATATTTTTTTACAGTTTCATTAGGTCCCATTTAATAATTGTCAATCCTAGTGCCTACACATTTAGTCCTATGTTCAGGATTATCCCTGCTTTCTTTTCTATCAGGTTCAGTGTATCTGATTTAATGTTGAGATCTCTGCTATATTGGCCTTGAGTTTGGTGCAGGATTATAATTATGGATATTCTATGCTCTTCTACATGCTGTTATCAAGTTATACTAGCACCATCTGTTGATGATGTTTTCTTTGTTTCCATTGTATAATTTTGACTTCTTTGTCCATAGGAGTGTAAATTTACTTCTAGGTCTTTTATTTGATTACACTGATCAACCTGTCTGTTTTGATGCTAATACCATCCATTTTATTACTATTATTCTGTAGTACAACTTGAAGTCAAGGATTGTGATAAGTCAAGAAGTTCTCTTCCTTTTACTTAATTAGCATATGGGTTTGTCCATCTTGTTGACTCTTCTCAAAGAACCAAGTCTTTGCTTCATCCATTCCTTGTATTATCTCTTTGTTTCTATTTTATTGATTATATCCCTGAGTTTCATTATTTCATGCCCTCTGCTCCTCTTATGTAAGTCTGCTTTTTTTAGTTCTATCACTTTCAGGTGTTTTGTTAAGTCACTGGTATGAAAATTCTCTAGTTTCTTTGTGCAAGCACTTAGCATTATGTGGAACTCTACTGTGCTGGTTTGGTGTAAACTGTAGGAGGGGGTCATAGGTAACAGAATCTAGGGAGAGGGATCAGTTTTGCTGGAAGGCAGGTCACACACAGGTTCTGACTACACACCTTTTAATTTAAAGAACTAAAATAATCATTGATTTTTGGAAGATAATCCTAGATCTGATTCACTGAGATTATTAAAGGATGAATACAGAGTGTACAGACACAAACACTACACCACTTTGTATCTTTGAATATTGTCAACATATATCAAGTATGTTACTTTTCCCTATCTTCTTTGTACATATATTAAAATGTAGGTATGATCATAAGAGATGCATAATGCCCATTTATTTCTGATGAATTTCAAATAATAGAAATCACATCCAACAGACTTGGATGGATTTAGTTTACAAAACATCCAAGAGATTCCTCTCCTCACTCTATACCATGTTTGCTAAGTGGTATAATAATTGAAATGACCTGTTATTGTTCCAAATATTACATACATTTTCTTTCCTTTAGTTAGCTTTTCTAGAGTAGGTAGATACATACCTGTGAGTATGAATTAAATTTTATGTTTAAAATGAGAATATTTTATCTTTAAGTTTTAGACACAAATGTTTAAGAGTTATTCTATTTGTTAATATTTTCAAATTTCTATGTTCTTTGAGGAGGTAAATTTGTTCCTGGTGCTTTTAAAATAACATATGTATGGTTAGCAAAAGCAATCACTTGCCACATCTAAGCATCAATGTGTATAATCAGCATAATCATGTTGATATAATTTGTAACCTTTCATAATTTACCTTGACCTTTGAAATTAAATGAGCTAGTATAAAAATTTAGTATACAAAATTCATTACCATAATGTTTTGTTGACTTTTAACAGCAACTGAATAACAAAATATGAAGTGTTATTCAATTTAGTCTTTTCAATAGAACAAACCACTAAAGAATATGTGATTTTTAAGGTTGTATCTAAAGTTTCATAGATTGTTTAATGTGCTTCCATGCCTTATTACTTAAAATTTCAAGCACACATGCATGATTATCTATGCATGCATGGGTACACACATAGATACCACGCCACCAAATCTACTAGCTATAAGAGATTTCTAGTATATTAAAACATAACTTCAAACAGACATCATTACTTCAAAAGCTTTTTCAATTTATTGAAAAATGTAAGTTTATATCAAATCAATATACCATTCTTAACTACATGATGACAGAATAATGCCAGTGATTGTAGTGAGGAATGATACTAGTCATTAAATTTTGTCAATCTGATAATAACTATCAAGTTACCAAATAGCATTTTAGTGTTACCTACAAATATTTTGATGCAATTGTCATACAGTACTAGCTATAACTATATAGTATGTAAAATACTGATTAACATTTAAAATATATTTCAAGTGAATGGAAGAACAACGATCCATAAAATGGAATCTCTTAATTTTTAATCATTTTAAAGTTACATCTTATTTTGTGGTTAAGCTATAAGGGTATTTTAAATTATATACATATATATATGTATACATATATAGACCCATATTAAGAGGGTCTGAGTCAGTACCATGCTGTATTCCCAGCTATGAGTCTGGGGGCCCATTAGCTCCTCCTTGTTCAGGTCAGATGTTTTAATGTGTTTCTTCAACCTGGTCTTGTCCTCTTTCTCTGCATCTGGATTCTAGTTTGACTCAGTGTTTAGTTATGGGTGTCTGCTTCTGTTTCCAACAGGTATAGATGAGGGCTCCATGATGGTGGATAATTTAGTTTATGATCTCATGGTAGTCTTTCCACGGTTGCTCATATACTATACATATATAGTAAGTAGTATATACATAACAAACAGAACCGTTTTAGCAGCAAAATGCAGGTTCTGTTTAAATATAATATAAAAATAAAGTGAATAATCACATAAAATATGTAACACCAAATTGATACACTTCTCTAGTAAGTTTGTACTCAATGAACAAAAGAGGTGATCTTTTTAGAAAGGATGAAGTAAATTGACTATCTGTCACTGCATTCTAGAAATTTTATGGTGGATTTCCTGAGGGAATCACTTCAGTGATTTGTAAGAGACAAAGACCATATGGCTACTCTGACTAAATACTATAAACTGAGTAGTTTTTAAACAAAAGCAAACAATTACTGACAGATTGAATGTCCAAGATCAATGGTCCAACAGACTCAGAGTGCATTGAAGAGGGATCCCAATCTGCTTCATTGCTGGTGCTTTCCTAGTGACTAATTGCATGATGGTATGGTGAAACAAGCTCCCCTGTCTCCCTTTATAAGACTGATAATCTCATCTGCATAGACAATATCTGCATAAGCTATTTAGCTAAAAAGTTTCCACTTCTTGGGGATTAGCTCTCAAAATGTAAATGTCAAGGTGATATAATCATTCAGAAAAAGTCGATAAAGGGTAATAGGGTAATAAGAAAGGTAATTTTAAAAGAGTTTTTTAAAAATTCAACTAAAAGTTTATATTATTTTCAGTATTTGCTAATTATTAAGGACTGTCAAAAGTCCAGTTGGTTCCATTAAAAATGTTTTAGGCAATTTTCAATTGTTTTTTCTTTTAATAAATAATATAATTTAAAATTTTTACATGTCAATGCCAGTTTCCTCTCCCTCACTCCCTCCCTCGCTCCCTCCCTCCCTCTTACTCTCTTCCCCCTCTTACATGCACCCTGACCAACCTCCCCTCCCATCCCACCACCCTCATTCTACATGTAAGTCTATGCTATCCAAGTGGGGTCATATAAAACTGTCAAGTCATTTGGAGTAGGGACTAAGCCTTCCGTCCTGCTTCTAGGTTAAAGGAGTATCACTCCATGGGGGATGTGTCTGCAAGGTCGCTTTGTGCACCAGGAATACATCCTGGTTCCACTGTCAGAGGTCCATTAGACTGCTCAGTCCTTCTAGCTGAGACCCATATTAAGAGGGTCTGAGTCAGTCCCATGCTGGATTCCTAGCTATCAGTCTGGGGGAGGGGCATTAGCTCCTCCTTGTTCAGGTCAGCTGTCTTTGTGTGTTTCTGCAACATGGTCTTGTCCTTTCTCTCTGCATCTGGATTCTATTTTGACTCAGTGTTTAGTTATGGGTGTTTGCTTCTGTTTCCAACAGGTACTAGATGAGGATTCCATGATGGTGGCTAATTTAGTTGATAATCTCACTATCATGAAAGGGCATTTATGGTTGCCTTTCCATGGTTGCTCGAATTATTAGTTGGAGTCAATCTTGTAGTTCTATAGACCTTTATTTAGGTTCAGTTTTCTCTTCAAATCAATAATGGCTCCCTCTTTTATGTTCTCTCTCTCTCTCTCTCTCTCTCCTCTCTCTCTCTCTCTCTCCTGTCTTCTATACCTCCCCTGTGTTAATCTTCCCACTCACATTTGCTTTCCTTTCCTCTCCTTCTCTTTCTCCTAGTTCTCTCTGTATTCACTACCCCCAACACTTCCCATGTACTCTGGGAGACTTGTGCCTCCCCCTTTATGTGAGGGAGCATATATGAATCTCTTAGAATACACCTTGTATCCTAGTTCCTGTGGTAGTGTGAATTATAGGCTCATGATCCTTTGCTCTAGGTCTAAAATCCATATATGAGCGAGTACATACCATGTTCTTCTTTTTGAGACTGGGTTACCTCATTCAGGATGGTTTCTTCGAGTTCCATCCACTTGCCTGCGAATTTCAAGATTTCATTTTTTTCTGCAGAATAGTGTTCCACTTTGTAGATATGCTACATCTTCTTTATCCATTCTTTAGTTGAGGGGCACCTAGGTTGCTTCCAGGTTCTTGCTATTACAAATAATGCTGCTGTGAACATAGTTGAGCACATGCCTTTGTTGCATGGAAGTGGATCATTTGGGTATATATGTAAGAGGTGAATTGCTGGGTCCTGTGTTAAACTAATTCCCATTTTCCTGAGGAACTGCCATACTGATCACCAAAATGGCTGTACAAATTTGCACTCCCACCAGCAGTGGAGGAGTGTTCACCTTTCTCCACATCCTCTCCAGAATAAATTGTCACTGGTGTTTCTAATTTTAGCCATTCTGGCAGGAGTAAGATGGTATCTCAAAGTTGTTTTGATTGCATTTCGCTGATATAGTTAAGGATTTTGAACACATTCTTAAGTGTCATGCAGCTTTTTTGATTTCCTCTAATCAGATTATTTTCTTCAAGTCTGGACCCCATTTTTAATAGGGTTATTTAGTGTTTTGATGACTACTTTCTTGAGTTCTTTGTATATTTCAGAGGTCAGCACTTTGTTAGATATAGGCTTGTAGAAGTCTTTTCTCAGTCTGTGGGCTGACTGTGGTCTTGTCCACTGTGTCCTTTGCCTTACCGAAGCTTCTAAGTCCCACTTATTAACTGATGATTTTAGTGTCTGTGCTATTGGAGTTATGTTCAGCAAGAGGTCTCCTGTACCAATTTGTTCAAGGGTACCTCCTATTTTCTCTTCTAATAAGTTCAGTGTGGCTGGATTTATGTTGAGGTCTTTGATCCATTTGGACTTGAGTTTTGTGCATGCACAGTTCTATCTGAAGTCCATCATCCATTGTGCCAGCACCATTTGTTTAAAATTCTTTCCTCCCCCCATTGTATTCTTTTAACTGTTTTGTCGAAAATCAGTTGTTCATAGGTGTGTGGGTTAATAACAGGATTTTTGATTTGATTCCATTGATCTACCTGTCTATTTTTGTGCCAATACCAGGCTGTTTTCAGAACTATAGCTCTTTAGAAGACCTTAAAGTCAAGGATGGTGTTGCCTCCTGAAGTTCTTTTGTTGTACAGGGTTGCTTTGGGTAGCCTGGGTCTTTTGTTTGTTCATATAAAGTTGATTATTATCCTTTCTAGGTCAGTGAAAAATTGTTCTAGGATTTTAATGGGGATTGCATTGAATCTGTAGATTGCTTTTTGCAAGATTGCCAATTTTACCTTATTTATCCTTCCTATCCAAGATCATGGGAGATCTTTCCATTTTCTGGTATCTTCTTTAATTTATTTCTTTAAAGATACAAAGTTCTTATGTATAGGTCTTTCACATGTTTGGTAAGCTTTACTCAAAGATACTTTATGTTCTTTGTGGCTATTGTAATGGGTGATGATTCTCTCATTTCTTTCTCAGCCACTTTGTCGTCTGAATAAAGTAGGGCTACTGATTTTTTTGAGTTTATCTTGTATCTTGCTAGTTTGCTGAAGGTATTTATCAGCTGCACGAATTCCCTGGTAGAGTTTATTGGGTCGCTTATCTACAAATAGATATGGTTTGATCCTTTCCAATCTGGATCCCTTTGATCTCCTTTTCTTGTCTTATAGCTTTACCTAGAACGTCAAGTACAATATGAAGAGATATGTAGGGAGATGGCAGCCTTGTCTTTCTCCTGATTTTAAAGGAATCGCCATAAGCTTCTCTCCATTCAGTTTGATGTTGGCTGTTGGTTTACAGTACTGTTTTTGATACGTATTCTGAAAATCTGGCTTTGTCATTAAATATCTTTTTTTCTCCATCTATAGTGACTTAGAATTTTTCTGGGTATAGTAGCCTGGGTAGGCATCCATGGATTCTTAGTACTTGTAGAACATCTATCCAGAACCTTCTGACCTTGAGGGCGTCCATGGAGAACTCAGGCATAATTTTGATAGGTCTGCCTTTATATGTTACCTGTCCTTTTTCCTTCACTGCCCTTAATATTCTTTCTTTATTCTGTATGTTAGATGTAGGGGAGAATCCACTGGGATTGGATCGAGACTAACCTCTAGCCTAGGTAGGCCTGGTGATGGGGGACAAAGCTGGGCTTGGCAATGTTCAATTATTATACTCATTTTATTGTAGAGAATGAAGACATGGATAATCACTAAAATCACAATTATAAAGAATGCTAAGGAAGGACTTTCAATAGAAACACAATATTGATTTTTTTCATATGACTTTGTAAAGAATAACTATTGTATAGATAAATAATTTTATAATACATAACAATTATAAATGTCTCCATATTGCTTTGTTGGAATATTGTTTCTAAATACTCCCACATGCTAAACACATAAGATATTTTCCTACTGTAGCAATGAAAGCCTATTTGCAAAGAAACCTTGATAAATTTTACAAACATGTTTCCTTAGGTTAGAAGCAATTGATAAAATTGATCAATTGATAAAATAGAATCAATTGATAAAATGTTACATTTCTTAAAGGAAATATTAGGGGAAATAAAATATTATAAACTATTTTTTCAAAAAATATTTTATGTGTATGAGTATTTATTTGCATATATGTATTACATCACATGATTGCAGTGCACTTAGAGACTAAAAGATGGTATTATATCTCTTAGAGTGGAAGTACCAGATTGTTCTGACCTATCTATGCGGTTTTTAGGATCTAAACTCTGGTCTTGTGAAAGAGCAGCAAATGCTCTTAATGATTGAATCATCTTTCCAGAGATATCATGAACTAATGTTGATGTTTAAAAATATTCTGTCACCCTTGCCACCATATGTATTCAAAATAAAATATACATGTCTAAAATATTAACTATATAAAGGAAAAATATGTAGTATTTGTCTTTCTGAATCTGAGTTATCTACTCAGTATGACTGTTTCCAGGATATTCAATTTACTTGAAAGTTTTATTTTTCTTAACAGCTGGATAAAATTTCATTTGTTTATGTTCCCAATTTTGGTTATCTATTCATCAGTTGATGGCTATCTGGATTATTTCTATGTATTGGCCATTATGAATAGAAGGGCAATGAACATGAATAATAAAGTATCTCTGTAGTAAGACATAGAGTCCTTTGGGTACATACTCAAGACTGGTATGTCTGAACCTTGAGGTAAACTTATTCTCAGATTCCTGAAAACGTTCACACTGACTTTAATAGTGGCTTTAGCAGTTTACACTTCAACTAGAAATGATTAAATATTCCCCCTTTCCCATATCTGAGATATTTGTCACTTGTTTTGTTTGTTTTTATGTTAGCAATTCTTACTGAGGTAATATAAAACTTCAAAATAGTTTTAATTCACAACTCCCTACTAGCTAAAGGTTTTGAACAGTTTTACAATATTTCCCAGGCATTCATATTTCACTTTTTGAGAATTCTTTGTTTAGTTTCGTATCCCATTTATTTTAGACTTTTTTGAGTTCTTTATATGTTCACATTATTTTTTTCATTTTATCACTGAAACCTTACTTTAGCATTACTTTGTTTCCATGCTTGTAAGGAATACAATGCTATAAGGAGCCAAAACTTCTTCAGGATGATTTGTTAAAAGAAAAATTAGCATAGTATATCTTCTGTATAAGAAAAATAATATTCAGGTAGATGTATGATACAGTAAAATTGATGTTCACTTATGCATTTATCATTCTATGAGAGTTTTGTAAATATTTTTAAACAGTAAATTCTACTTTACAACACCTGCGTTTCTATCACATAAAATGAATCAATATCATTGTTTGGGGCATATTATCAATATGCTTTCTGAATCCAGAAATCAATGTTTAATAATTTCACATAGCATTAGAGAATATACTAATAATTTACAAAATGAAACTACATTATGAAGGGAGAATTTTTTAGTGATTCAGACATTTGTTTCTATTTTGTATTAAAAATAACAATGCCAAGTTTTTAACTCTCACTTTTCATCTATTCAGTCAGAACTAGAAATTTCTAAATAAGTTTTATTTATATACTATGGAAATCTCGGATAAACTATTGATGAATACTATTAAACTTGTCAATTTTTGTACCATAGAATACTATAAAAGCAATACATTTTCTAATAATTTTACCCAATATTATTATTATTTAAATATTATCTTCACTAGGATGAAATTGACCCATAATAGATTATGTTGTTTCATATTATGCATTTAGGAAGATTTGCAACACCAGCTTGTAATATTATTGCTATCACAAACTCTAAATCCATAGACAAATCCACAATCTGACTAAATAACTGACCTAGTATATGAAAAGGTCCTTGTTCAGCAAAACAAAGAAACATTCTGCAATATCACAGATTAATGGTCACCATTAAGATGACATAACAAACAAAAAAATAGGATTGATTGGACCTTATATCAGAATAGCATCAACCCCAGAGCCTCATAAAATATCAATGAGGTGTATAGAACCATCTATTTCTTATATTTCACCACTCTTAAATTCTGGTTGTATGATGACTTTAGAGTCATAGAAAGTGTGATTAAGGACTGTGTAAATAGGTCAAAGATATAAGCATTTGCTGAGTAAGTATGGGAACCTGCATCTTAATCCATGACACCCATCGAAAAACTAGTCATAGGTACCTGGATCTGTAACCCGAGTTCTGCAGAGATCAGTGACAGTAAATTTTCAAGACACTGCCCCATTAGCCTACCTGTGAAATGGTGAGTTCCAGTTTCACTGAGAGACCCTGTCTCAAGAGTGTAAGAAGAGAAGTAATCAAGTAGGATGTTAGACATCCTTCTTTGGCCTTTACACATGTGCTCATAAGGAATGCAAACCTGCACCCACACATGAATGTAACACACACACACACACACAAACACATCAGCTTTTATAGAATCTTCTTTAATATATTAATAATACTGGAAGTGGGTTGATGGGGACACACTGATATTTTGTAATTTTCTGTAAGTGAAACATCTTGAAATCAAAAGCTGAAAAAAATCTATTTTAAATCATGGAACACACAATACTGTGACTTCTGGAATCTGTAATTTTATGTTATTTTAATTGAGGATATGTATACGTTCATGGGGTGTATTTATATTCACAAACTTAGTGCCTGCTATGCAAGGCATAGTGACACATAAGACAAATTGGGATCATTTGCTTTGAAATTTATTTTGTGATGGCTTTCATTAAGCTCTAAAATTTAGAAAATATCAAAACCAAAGGTTAAAAGACATGAATCATTAATGGCATAATCAGATGTGATTACTGAAAAGATTAAACTTAGAACACATTGTCTTAGAATTTTGAAGATGTGTACAAGCAGTGTTTGTGAAAATCAATTTTTACTTTGAGATTTAGGATGAAAACAGTGGCATATTGGTAAAATTACAGGAAACAAAATGTCATACTTGAATATCTTAGGTATGATTATCAAGAAATATCTGAAATAATTCCACTTGTGGTCAATTGGTAAAGCCTCATTAAGGCATTTGATATTCATTTTTCTGGAAATTTTAACCGATTAAATGATTTTTCAACAAGAGAGTCACATGATCCATCCATATTCCATAGTGATATCATTGGGTTGTAAGAGGGACTCAAGATGGTTAACCAGGAGAACAGAGATAAGAAAAATATTCACTCTGGAGCAAGTAACAGGAATAAATGAAGGGCTTATCAATACTCTCAACAAATTAGATTCACTCTAGAAAATGGAATATGCTTAATAAATGACTATGTAGAGCTAGAGTTGTCCCTAAAGATGAAAAATGTAGAGAGTACTACAAAGATGAAAATTATAGAGATTATCTAGTAATTGTATTCCCTACATATAAATGTTACAGGTCACAATTTCAATTAATTGAAATTACCAAAAGTCTAACTTAAATTGATCTTTTAAATATTGAAAAGTGTTATCTTATTAGAAATTTAACCTTATCATTTTGAGGAACATAATAAAGAAAATTTGAGATGATGAAAGCCAAACCAAATGCTTTCCTTGCCTAAATAACACAACAGAGTTATTTTATTCATATCATTTTGGTTCAGATTCTAGCCATCCCTCCAGCCTTAGTTTTTCTTTTATTTTGGGGAGTGGTGATTTTCTGAGACAGGGTTTCTATGTGTATCAGAGCCCTGGCTGACCTGGAACTCTCACTGGCCTCAAACTAATAGAGAACCACCTCCCTCTATCTCCCAAGTGCTAGGATTAAGGGTGTGTGCCATCATACCCGGCTAAATTTTTCTGTTTTAGTTTTTTAATTTGTGTGGGGGGATTTTCATATGGGTTTGTGTGTGTGTGTGTGTGTGTGTGTGTGTGTGTGTGTGTGTGTGTGTGTGTGTGTGCGCGCATGTGTGTGTGTGTATGTGTGTCGCCTGGGCTGTTCTGAAACTTACTCTGTAAATCAGGCTGACCTCAAACTGGGACATCCTCTTGCCTCTGCCTCCCAAGTGATGGTATTTGGGATTAAAGGCATGTGCTATAAGATAATGAACAATATTTTTTCAAATACGGTAATTAATGCCTTTTGAGTGTGAGAAAATCTAACAATTGGGGATAGTTATTAAGGATAAAGGCAAAGCTACTAAAGGATAAAGGGAAAACTAGTAAAAATAATGTTACATAGTCTATAATTTCTAGTTGCAAACTAAATGTCAGTATTTAGGTAAGAATGCCATCTTTTCCTATCCATGTGTATGCTGTGTATGTGTTTAAACATGATCTTATTAAAGAGTACTATTTTGTGTGCAGGTGCACATACGGGCTTTTGAATATAGAGGCCTGAGGTTGGCATGAAGAATATTTGTCAGTTTTACTCCTGGTCTGTAAAGGGCATTCTTAATTGGTCTAAGTAATAAAAACCTGGAGTCAGATATAGTGGAAAATCTGAGAGCTCAGAGAGGAGCAAGCCACTGCCACACCTTAATTCCTTAGCATCTCAGCAGACAAGAGTGAGTTCCTGCTTCTCCCTTGTTATATCCTGTTTCCACCCAGCTATCTCACTTCCTGACTGTCTGAACAGACCTCCAGATCTCTATGGTTAGCTAGTTTCAAGCTCCATTCTCTGACCTTCAGACAGGCTTTATTTGTACAAGCAAGATGTTACCAAACTTGCCAATTCAGAGCACTGAAATTACATGAAAATGGTGTCACCTACCCTACATTTACTTGAGTGCTACAAATCCAATATTCTCCTGGCTTCATGATTGTGTGCCAAGTGCCTTAGGTGTTAAGTCATCTATTTTACCCTGTCTCTTATTCTTATGCATTGGAGTGAGTTGGAAGAAAGAGTGCATATATTTTCTGTTATATTCACCTCCATAGTGATCACATACAGTCCTCTGAGATGGACTGTTTGTTCTGGATAAATGACTCTTAAATATAAATCTCAAACTTAGACCATTCTCCTAAACATCAGACTCATGAGCCCAACAAACTTTTCCTTCTGTAGATATTTCAATATAACATTCACAAACTTTTGATTTAATCTGAAAACTCTTCATCTGTTTGTTGTCCTTGATAGTTACTCATATCATAACTGCTCTGTTTAACAAAAGATTAAAATTGTTAATAATTTTATTGCTCTTTTGCTCTCACAAACCATGTGATCTGTCAGAAATGACATTGTCTTTTTCTTCAACCAACCAAAACCTTACTACCTTCATTTCCAGTGCTAGTATCATGACCCCAAGCCACCATCATATTTGCCCTTGATTATTTATTCCTATCTACTACCTTGTCTTTCATAAATTAATTATCAATTCAGCTTCTGGAATGATTCTATTAAAACAGAGACTGGCAAATGCCACAAATTTTTCTCAGAAGCAGTTTAAGGCATCTAATCTCATAATGAGAAAGAATTACACACCTCTGTGACTCTCATCCCTAAATAAAAAAAGGTTCTGTAAAACATTCAAATCATTCTGTGATGTAACATCACCTACTGCCATTCTTCTACTTGCACTCTTTTTTGATGAATGGTTGTTCAAAATATCATTTTGTGCAATTTTTAACTACCTTTCAAAATTTCTGTAAATTATTCTACAAAGAGGACCTTTCCAAACCACTGCCAACTCAATTTCATTCCCTGTATTTCTGAATTACTTTCATTCTTGGTTGCCTTAGTCACCAGTTTTTGTTTACTTTCCAATTTACCTTCTCACATATTTATCCAATTACAATCTCAATTCCATCAAGGAGATGATTTTTGTTTGTTTTCTTTGTTCTACACTAGATACCACCATTATGAATCAATATTTGTTGAATAATATTAACAGGAAATATTACCATAAAGTATTTTTGTTCTCCTTACTAATTTATTCATGGAAGAATATATTTTTTGGTAGGAGTAGTTTTTCCCTGCCGGTCTGGTCTTACTGCTGCATCAGCCCCCAAATAATACAGAGAGAGGCTGTATTAGATATAATTCTGTTGGCCATTTACTAGCATTTCTTACTAGCTAGCTCTGTCTTATATATTAACCCATTTCTATTAATCTTAGTATTTCCTCGTGATCTCATCTTATCAGTAAGAGGGCCCAGCGTTCTACTCTCTCTGTCCTCCATGTTGATTCTTCTACCTACTTCTTCCTCTCTCCTCCTCGTCTCCTAGTCCTGCCTATCTTGCTTTCCTATTGGACAACAGTGTTTTCTTTATTAACCAATATGAGAAACATATTTACAGAATGACATCTCCTATCATTGGTCTAGGTTAAAAAGATGCTATGCACTTGTATAGCCATGAACACAGATTTCTGGGCCAGAGATTACAACAGAAAGCATAAAATCTGGAAGTTTTTCTTTAAGTTTCAGCAGGAAAATACCCCACAACTTGTAATATTTTTTTTTTGTTCTGCCAAATTTGCAATGCAAAAGCAGTGGTGCAAAATGACAAGTTAAAAGTTTTTAAACATGACTTGCAGAAGTAACTCAATTCTGAAAAGAAAAAAATGAATCAAGTCTCTCATGCTCAGTTGTGCTTCAGATCTTCATTATAAAATAAACTCATATGTTTCTGCTTCTAACTCACATAGTTTTCTATAACATGGATCATAGTCTATGAATAGTAGCACTATCAAGAAATTTTGGCACAATTCTTCATTATGATTTTTCAAGCTGAAGTTCTAGCACTTCTCTCATATAAGCTGATCTGCTAGTGTGTGGAAACACAAAATGAGGATATGTTGGAAATGATTGTTCTGTCTCTTTCATTTACCTCTGTATCAATTCACATCTCAATGATTTTGTGAAATAACAAAATTGGGAGCTATGAATTATAGCTGGTTTCCATCTCAGTATCAGCCATTGAAATCTCCTGTGAGTTCTAAGGCCAAAGTTTGTACTTTTGATGTAGCTCATAGTTATGCTTAATCAATATCCATAAATATAAAGAAAGGTGATGTGGACACCCAATACTGTACCATTTAAAAACTTAAGCAACATTCATAAAGAAATAATAAGTTTAGGATTATCTGTCACTTTCATTTAAAGAAATTAGGTAAAGGTGTGTGTGTGTGTGTGTGTGTGTGTGTGTGTGTGTGTGTGTGTGTTTGTGTGTGTGTATGTGTGTGTTATAATGTTGTTACAATGGTGGTGGCAATATAACCAAAGTGGTCAGAACTATGATAAAACTGCCACTTTTAAAAATAGTGCTCTTTACTCTCAACCACAAAGGAAAAATAATGTCTTGATAAATTCATCATTATTATGCTTCCTAAACACAGATCAATTTCTTCTGCAGTCTATAAAGTTCTTCCGGCCCTGTTGGTTCATCAATCATAAGCTGTACTATTATTTCAGAATAATAAACCTCCAGATCACAGTTTCTTTCAAAAGCTTATCAAATCAATCGACCACATATAAAGATGTTTTTTTCAAATATAACGATTAGTATTTTTATTAATCTTAAAAACTCATAAGCTGACATTAAATATTACTGATAGTTATGGCGGAAATTTCTCATAATGTGTAGTCATTGCCACTGAAGTAGAACTCTACAAAATTTTCCAGGAGCAATACAGTATCAATTTTATATTCAATGAAGATAAGTTCCTCCTTCTTAAAAAAGGTACCTTTTTGTGAACTATTAGATGACCAATTTTTACAGCATTTTCTATAATGCTTTTAAATATCCTATTTATATTTCATAGGAAATTAAAAAGAGGGGATTTATGAATACATAAATGTGAATGAATCTGTATATGGTGTACATATATGTACACATGCTACATACATATATTGTAAAGATTGTACACATTATATACATATATACAAACATGTATGAACATAGACTTACAATTTCTATGTGACAAAAAGATCTTCTTGTGCACAAATTGGTTTGTTTTATTGGTTATTTATATTTATTGGTGCAAGAATTTAGAAGTTTAGAGTCACTGGTTGACATTTCTGTACTCTTGCAAAAATTGAAAACAAACTTCAATCATGATCAAACACCAAAAGGTACCAAGATTATGCTGTCACAGCCTTGCTGTTAAGTCATGTTTCTTCATGCATCATCCTCTCTGAAAGCACAGTAAAGCTCTTAATATCTGGACTTAAACAAGTATTATCTAAGCAAAGGCACTATTTTGAATGTTTATTTTAAAATTGAATTTCTAATATAGTTATTCCTTTAAAAGCTCAGTGATGGATATTTGGTTTTTGAGAAATATCCTAAGAGTCTATAAAAACACTTTTACTGCCAGCAGGATGTCTGCACCACTCAGCAAGAAAAAAAAAAGAAAAAGGAAATATACATTTGGATCCATATGCCCTCGTCTTTTGAGTCAGCTGAAATCCTGTGAGTTGTCAACCTCTGCAAACAACCTTAGGTAGCTATATCACAATGGATAACTGGAACTTTACTTCATTCCACACTAATAGCCTTTTGAAATGTTTACTGTTATATTTATTCTGATAGGTACAGAGTTATCTTTTGCATTAAAAGAGCAAGCTATAGTTTCAGGCACCAAAATGAATCTTTTTTTTGGATATAAATCCTTGAAGTTCAGATGTGTACAGCTGCTTTATTTCTATCTTTTCCAGCTTGCTAGTCATTTATCTCTGTAATTTTTTATGACTGCTGTACTTAGAAACAGAATAAAGAATCTATGTAGACCAAAATATATAAAAATTTTAGGGCTGCTTTGTGAAAAAATATTCTATACATTCTCCAAAAATACTATGCTAATAGTTTGCCATATTTAAATATGTATAAATTTATTTCATTGCTATACCAGCTACATTTGTTTACAAGACATTTATATATATGTATATAATTAATTAATTCATACCTATGTATTATAGTAGGCCATATTTATACTTGAAAAAAATCTTTCTGTAATTAAAGTAACTTCTCAATAGTCCTTATTTTAGAGATTCAGAATGAGTAAGTTGACACAAACTCATTTCCAGTAGGCATTCAGTGACTCAACTCATTTGTCATTGGATGATTTTTAAAATTATGATTGAGTATGAACTTCTGTATTAATAATGATCACATCATCTAATTGTTCCCCAAATTAAACTAGAAATCGTCTGGAATAAGGAAATATGTATGAGTAATATAGGTAGAACACTTATGTTCTAGAATGCTTTAGCATTAGTGATCCAAGAGTTAAAAATGCTGATTAAATTACTCCCAACAAACTTATCTCCACATCACAATTTGAGTTACTAACTATTTCCACCTGCAACTTTTGTATCTGCTTTTCCATCTAAGGTCATATGGTTATAGATTTGGGAGCATAGCACACAGTCATCTTTGGAAAATCTTCCTTTCCCTATTGCAATATTAATTCCCACATTTCTTTCACAACTTCTCTAAATATTTTATTTGATTAAATGCTATAAATCATTTTTGAATCAATGCAGATACCTATGGTGCTGAAGATTAACTTTTGATTTAAACAAATGGATCCTTGTGTCTCATAAAACATAATCTGTATTTCATTTTAAAACATAAATGTTAATTTAGAAAATTAAAATTTCTATGGATGTTGCAATATAGTTTTTTCTATTCAAGATCCAGCAATTGACTTACTTTTACCATTTAAAAATAAACTTGTCATTTATGTCATTATCATCACTTATTGTAAAGTAAATTACTTATATTGACTACATTGAGCAAATTAAGCTATTTAGCTTATGGAACTCTCTGTCATAGATTGAGCATATTACATTTGTACTTGATTCCAATAATTGGTCTAGAGACATTAGAAGGCTGTGCATCTCATCATTCAATTGATCCCTTACAAAATAATTTAATATCCAATCCAGAAATTGAATCATAAGATAAGCATGTAAACAGAAGATGAGAAGGAAATATACACTGTAGAGCAATTAGAAAACTTGGGAACCATATCTTACAAGGTGTTAGAAATAGCCTCTGTTTTGCCCTGCATGGTTAGCTGAGATTTATCTTGTATGATTTCTCCTTGTACTTCCCATTCCAACTAATTCCCAAGTAGGTCAATAGTGGCCATGTAGCCTGTGAGGTGGATGTGGGGTTATATTTCTCAGTCACTGATAATTGAGCTATACCTATTGCTCTCAAATAATAGCTTATACATGACTGCTTATTCATCTTTTTCTCATTTTCACTTGATGCTATCCAAATGATTATTAATTAATTATAAAAAATAATTTATGTAAGTTCAATAATAAATTGTGTTGGTTGTCCTTCCTCCCTCTTGTGACATGAGAAATGCACACTAGTCAATGGCCAGCTGATATATAATTGTAAATAATTCAATGAGTTTTTAGAATGAAGACAGTAGTGCATATTATGCTGTTTATATTAAGTGATGAGCTATTATGCATAATGGTATTTTATATACCAATAAAATTTTAAATTTTGTTTATCAGTAGAATTAGAATTGAGAAACAGAAATATTTACATATTATCTTTTATTTAATATTGTTAAATCATTGGTTATTACTTACTTTCTTTAACATGTTGTAAAGTAAGACTAGTGAAATTAAGTTACTTACCCACAATCACTTCCATGTTTGTGTATATCATGATGACTTTCTATTAGATGGAAGATTGAGTCAGAGGAGGAATAGAAGAGAGAGAGAGAGAGAGAGAGAGAGAGAGAGAGAGAGAGAGAGAGAGAGAGAGAGAGAGAGAGACAGAGCGAGACAGAGAGACAGAGAGACAGAGACAGAGAGAGAGAGAGACCATAAAAGAAGGAGCCATTATAGGTTTGAAGAGAAAACTGATTCTAGGGAAATGTCCAGAGACCTACAAGACTGAACCCAACTAACAATTTGAGCAACAGTGGAAAAGCAACCATAAATGCCTTCCCTGAAAATGAGATTGATGATTAACTTATCCTCCATCATATAGCCCTCATCTAGTACTGATGGTAACAGAAGCAGACACCCACAACTAAACACTAAACCGAACTGGAATCCAGATGCAGAGAGGGAGGACAAGACTAGGATACAGAAACCCACAGAGACAGCTGGCCTAAACAAGGAGGAGCTAATGGACCCTCAGACTGTTAGCTGGGAATTCCAACAATGGACTGACTCAGACCCCCTGAACATGAGTCTCAGTTAGAAGGCCTGGGCAGTCTAAAGGACCTTGGACATGGAACCTGGATGTATCCCTGGTGCACAAAAGGACTTTGGAAGCACATACCCCATGGAGAGATACTCCCTTAACCTAGAGGCAGGAGGGAGGGCCTAGTCCCCACTTCAAATGACTTGACAGATTTAGATGACCTCTCCTGGAAGGCATCACCCTACATGTGGAGTTAGTGAGGGTGGGATGGGAAGGTAGTCGGGGACATGGGAGGGTAGAGGAGAGGGAGGGAGGGAAGGAGGGAGAGAGAACTGGGATCAATATGTAAAATAAGAAAAATAAATATAAAAGATGAAAACAGTGTTGAACTAAAATGAGTTCAACAAGACATTCCTGTTACTTGCACTTTTTTATCTTAATAAAAAGCTTTACTATTGCCTATAAACAAATGTATTTTGCCTTTAAATAAGTCCAATATTCCAAGATTGCTACATGCCTGATATTACATTATGTGACCTCATTGTCTTCATTAACTGCCTTTGTTAGAAACGGCATTCATTCATTAATATAACCACCAAAATAACTCACAAACAGCTGACTTTTACTTTGCTAAATTTTTGGCCTATACTAATCATGGCAATTTATTATTCAATTTGGCCCTGACAATCTCTGGTTTTTCCTCTAAATATGAGGTAGTACTCCTACTATGGTAATTTCCTTGCTTTTCAGTATTTTATAAATGACTTGGAAACTGTTTTCTTACTTTTATACCTTTATTCTTTATTACTAGGTACAATTTCAGATAACTGATTAAAATATTCATACCCCAGTTGATGTTATCATTTGCATTAAATCTGTAGACATATGGTTTTGTAATATGCTAAGTTATAAGTTATTGCTATTTATAAAAACACAAACATGATATATTATCTATGGTATAACAACATATTTTATAATGTTTTTGTATATTTCTTGAGTATCAAAAGCTAGTAAATTAATCAGTAATTTATTTATAATGCAGAATATCAAAGGGTGTTGATAATGCATTAACACAAATAATTACAAAATGGAATTGTTGGTAATAAGAGGAGTGTTGGGGTTTTTATACTTTTTCTAATGATATCAAAAATTGGATGTGGTCCCCACACTAAGTAGATATGATGCAGATAGTTAAGTAAGTTAACTTCACTTGAGGTAAGAAAGTGAATAATTGAGAGGCCAGGAACTTAGTCCTCTTTAGCATATATTAAAATGACAAGGGTGTTTACATATGAGCTGATGAATGGGACTGAGACCTTGATTCCAGAACTCTTACTAATGCAAAATGGCAAAGAGGCCTGCAGGCAAATGGATCTTTGAGGAAAGATGTTGGTGAGTGAAGGGATGAACCTCGATGAGCTGGTTTCATGAAAAGAGTCAAATTTTGGAACAAAATTAGGAGCATGAAATGCTAATTATTATTCTTATGGTAATTCAATGACAACTATTTCTCTTTCTTCGTAAGAATATATAAAACCAAAAATGACATACAAATTCATCATGCAGATGAATTTACACATTCAATTATAATATCATTTCTCCAAGGCATTTCCAAAAATTTGTAAGGACAAACATATTATAGATATTTACTTAAATATCAATTTAGGAAACAATATGATTCAAGCAATATAGTTTAAATTATATGGTATAGTTTGTTAATATGTTATTACCTGGAAAATATTTTAAACTATTTTTTTCTTTTTAAATATTTCTTTTATTTCTTTAAGATTATATCATACTTATATCATTTGTCCCCTTTCATCTTCCCCCATCCAAAACCTCCTATATATGACTCCTTGCTCTCTTTTACATTTATAGTCCCCCTTTTCATTAACTATTATTATGTAGGTATATGTATATATACATTATATTGTTAGATATGACCTGCCCATTCTGAACATTGTTACTTATTTGGGAGCTGACTACTTTGCATTATACAACCAATTGTTGTGCTCTTCCCTAAAGAAGAATATTCCTTCTACTTTCAGAATTCTTTAGTTGACTACAGATTTTAGTGAGATATGTACCCCACCCACACCTGTTGCACTGACCATGCCCATTTGGTCATGAGGGCGAGGGGGAGTAGGTCTGGGGTCCCAGACTCCAGCTCACAATCTTACTTCCTGGTCACACAGAGAACATCTGGAGGCATCCTTGGGATGGGAACCTGTGGTGGGCATCTATTTCTGTAGTAAGTGATTTCTCCACGAATAAACATCCATCAGCCTATCTTTTCTCAGATTCCTACTTACCATGCTCTATATCCAGTGTCAGAAGTGGAATAGGGATTGTCACAGGACCTGGGGAATTAGGTTCCATCCATGCTTAAATTATAAGGCCATATGTATCTTGATTTAAATTTTTACCATAACCCTGAACTCTTAAGTTAAAGATCTTGAGTGAGTATTTCCTCAATTCCTGAACTGTTAGGGTTCCACCTTTCAAAAAGCAATTCTATGATTCTTCAGTCTGTATAGCAAACACAGTAGAGGGTACCTTGCATGCCACACTTAATTTGAATAACTGAAAAGTGTCTGATTTCAAAGCACAAAAAAAGACACCTCATTTATCTGTTAGCCAGAATTTATCTTCATTTAAAAAATATGTACTTTAATTTGGTGGTGATATTTAGCAATATTGCAATCTGTGGTGTCAATGACTATTAAAAAGAAGAGAGAGATACTCTAATGATGCATCCAGGAGAATCCTCACAGTAAGTAAACATCTTTTTCAAATTTGTTATGTTATTGCCACTTTTCTTCAATATACTTATACCAGAGAATGATTGTCATTTTTGTACTACTTTTGGGATCTTTGGGGATCTTAGATAACTAGTTATATCTCACTGTGTTTTATCAACTATGAGAAGAAAATATAAGCATGCAATATAAAGATTTATACTCAAGATTTTCTCTGTATTGTTCAGGGAAGTGAAACTAGTACATTGAATGTGCTAAGTGCATGTTCTATCACTGAGCTATATGCCCAGATGTGTTATTCCATTTTTTATTGAAAATAGATTATTTTCTCATATAATATATCATGATTATAGTTTCCCCTTCCTCTAACTCACAGTTTCTCCACACCTCACCCCCCATCCAGATCCTCTCTCTTTCTGTCTCTCATTAGAAAATAATAGTTTTCTAATGGATCATAATATAATATAACAAAATAAAATGTGACAAAATAAAGCAATAAACCATCATATTGTGACTGGACAAGATAAACCAACAAAAGAAAAAGAACCAAAGAGAAGATGCAAAAATCAGAGATTCTTCCATAAAATCACTAACCTGGAAGCCATAATATACATGCAGAGGACCATGAAGGCTCAGTGAGGTTATATGAGCTTTGCTTATGCTGATTCAGAGGGCCTTGTTTTCTTGATGTCCTCTGTCCCTTCTGGCTCTTAAGCTCTTTCCATTAACTAATTCAACTAAACTAATTCAACTAAAATGCTAATAAATCTCATGTTATCACAAAAGTGAAATTCTTATTCATCTTAAAAGTTCACATGTGTTGGTTACTTAGTTCCTTAAATTGTAGTTATACTGAATAGGATCTGCTATACTGCATATACTGCACAGTCTACTATATCGCATAGAATATTTTTCAATAATATATTTTGATAATATTTGTATTTAAATTTGCAACAAGCTATTTTTACATGTCAATCCCAGTTGCTTCAATTTCCCCTCCTCCCGTGTCTCCTTCCCAAACCCCATACCATTCCATCTCATTCCCTTTCTGTTCCCCATGGAGAATCTTCAAAGTCTGTCATAACATTTAAAGCAGGACTTAGGCCTTCCCCCATGTGTCTAGGCTGAGAGAGTATCCTTCTATGTGGGAATGTGCTCCAAAAATCCATTTGTATACTATGGATAAATACTGATCTACTACCAGGGGCCCCACAGACTGGCCATTCCAACTAACTAACACCCAAGCTCAGGGTATCCTGTTCGCTCCTATTCTGGTTTCCCACCTATCAGACTGGGATCCATGATTTCCCCTTGTTCAGGTCAGCTGATTCTGTGGGTTTATCCAGCCTGGTCTTGACACCTTTGCTCATCACTCTTTCCTCTCTGCAACTGGATTCCAGGAGATTGGCTCAGTGTTTAGCTGTGGGTGTCTGCTTCTGCTCCCAGCTACTGCATAAAGGCTCTAGGATGGCCATAGAGGTAGGCATCAATCTCATGATAGGGAAGGGCATCTAAGGCATCTTCTCCTCTACTGCCTAGATTCTTAGTTGGGGTTTTCTTTGTGGATCTCTGAATATTTCCCTAGTGCCAAATTTCTCTTTAAACCTATAATGGCTCCCTCTATTAAGATATCTCTTTCTTGCTCTCTTGCATTCTTTCCTTGACTCAGTCTTCCTGCTCCCTCATACCCTCCTTTGTATTAACACTTTCATTTTAAAAAATGTTACTTTTCTTTCTTTCCTTGTGCCCTCTTTTGCTCTCTTTTATTCTCTCTCTGTCTCTATCTCTGCCTCTGTCTCTCTCTGTCCCTGCCTCTCCCTGTCTTACACACTCTCTCTCCCCCATAAGTGTGTGTCTCCCTACTCCCCCCCGCAGGAATGCATATGTTTCTAGGTCTGGCTTCTGGGTGCCATGACATGTGTGTGGAAATTAAATGACAACTTGAAGGAGGCATTTCTCTCTTTCTAACATTTGTGTCTCAGAGATTAAAGTCAGGTCATCAGACTTGACAAAGAGACTTTAGCTGCTGACCCATTTTGTTTACCCCAGCATTGACATTTTTCATCAAGTGAACTGAAATTTGGCATATCCTCATTCTATAATTTAATTTGCATGACAGTTCTTTTTAACTATAGCAACATGAAATCTAGAGCTTGTGGTATAGACTATATCATTTTGGGCAGGTGGTGGCTCAGTGTATTGTGTAAAAGATATATTATTTACCAGGTCTGAAGTAAATAGGTTCATAATTTAATATGTCAAGATTTATGCAGTTCAGAAATGTCTGCAAATTTCTGAAATGACATTTATTTTTGAAAGAAAACTGTCATTTTTATAATGGATAATGCAGAAACTGAGTTTCCAAGTACACTTAGAAGATTTATATGGCATAGTTCATCAGTGAAGCTTTGTGTGAATCTAGCTTAGGACTAATTCTTCAGGTTTCATCTTTCAGTATATCACTAACCTTTTCCGTTAAATACCTGTTTCTCAAGGGTATTTTCATAATATTTTTCTTAATATTGATTGGGTTGTTTATAGGCTGCATATTATGGAATCTGCTAAAATATAGAAAGAATAAATTTTCTGAGTTGGTCTTTGGACAGGATTGTTTTACTATTTTTGCTTCCCCAGATGTGCTCAGAAAAACTAAATTACTCTCAGTTGAAATGTGCTAAAAAATAAAACAACAAAAAATAAAAAAAACAAAAACAACAATAAAAAGCTAAACTACTCTCATAGTTGTGTTACCACACAGATTGAAAGGTATCTGGCAGCCAGGTGCCAAAAATACCACAAAGTCACACTACATAACAAACCACACACAAGAGACTTATTAGGAAGAAAAAGCCAAGCAGAGTGGCTGCCTTTGCTCAGGCAAGAAACAGCAGCACACTGCACAGGCAGTATACAAGGCTTATAGACTTTCTTGGAAAAGGGGTGGAGCTTTGCAGAGTGGAGCTTTCCAGGGTGGAGATTTGTAGGATTTCATGTTGAGAGATTGAGCTTTTTACTCTGTAGGGTAGGTGTAGGATCCAGCAGTTAGGAAAGTTATACTATTCTCTGGGTTGAAACTGGAAGTTATAGGTCCTAGGGAGAGGAGCGTGGCAACTTGTGTAACTTGTGGGGCTTATAATGGTTGTGATGAGTTACAAATAATAGTACATTTAATGTGCTGATAAGGGCAACAGTATCTCATTTTCAACATTTTTACATTAGATATGGCAATTGTATCATAGTTAAATTTATATATATATATATATATATATATATATATTTGAAACACATTTTATGGAAGGAGACTTTTTACATTTATTTTGGCCTCCAACTTATTCTCATGTTTATGACCTCTTTTTCTTTGTTATTGTTAAACATAAATACACACACACACACACAAAAAGACATACATGTGTATACAATGCATATACATATGAATAATGTTGTTTGTGTGAATGTGTGTGTTTAGAACTGATGTCTAGCTTTAACATTATATCAAGGGTATAATCCCTGAAGAATATTGATTGTACATTTCTCACAGTCATTAGTTACCTATAGCTCTTTATCTAGTGGTATTACTTTTGGAGATTTCACCGATCCACACTGTATGTCAATTGATGTTAAGATTATACAAGTCTAATTTAGGAAACATTATTGTTTAAATTTTGTGGATGCCATATATACAAAACTGTATCTCATAGCAGATATCAGTCCTATGTCTCTTAAAATCTTTAGTCTGCCTATTCTATGATGACTCCTGAGACTTAGTATTAGGGGCTATATTGTAGATGTATTAGTTGGAGATGAAACCCCCACAAAATGTTTTCTACATTTTGAACAATTTCAAAAATAAGCTTCTGTGATGAGAGGTGAGAAAAAAATTTATGTGTGCGTATAAGTATTTAAAATGTAATTTATACTGATTTGAAAAAGTGTCAGTAGTAAATTCTCTATGACACTTGAGTATGTCTTGCCATTCTGGACTATTTTCTGTTTCTTAAGATTTGCAGGTAGGTAGAAAAATTAATTGATTTTCTCCTAACGCAAGAATTCTTTTAATTTTTCTAAACTTATAGCAACCATATTGATCCAGAAATATTTTTTTATTTCTTCAACATATAGTATTTCTGAGAACTGAGTTATAATTTACATACCTGGTCTCACATAATTATCAAAGAATCCTGTGAGATATTCATTATCTCATTTTATATATGGCATGTATTAACGCATAGTAAATCTTTTGCATTTTCTACTAAGTTCCAATTATGACAAAGATCATGTATATATAATCTTAATAACCCCTTCCTTCAGGGAGCTAGTATTCCACATTCAAAATTAAGTTAATCCAGATATTAAAGAATAATATGATACATATTGCATAAAGCTACTGGTTGAAACTCTGATAGTAGAATTTTATTTAGCTTGAAAAAAGGAGAGAGTAGAAAATTTTTTATAAATGTGTAATTTCATAAATGTATTCAAAATAGAGATAATAATCTAAGAGATGATCTTATTCTACTTGTATGTTTGATGATAATAGTTTAAGATGGGTAGATGCTTTCAATTTATGGGGTAAAATAACTTGCTCAGTTTTACTCTCCCAGGAATTTCTGGTAATACCCCTTTTAAACTACACAACGATAAGCCTTAATGTTGTTAAAATTCCTCAGCAGTTGTCCCCAAACATGGAAAGATTTAAGTAAATGAAACACTCTAATACCTCCATCAAGAAGTATTCATCACGCTGTAATGGAGACAGCTGTAATATTTAGTTTATTACTCCTTTTTTTTCCTTTCCTTTGAAGGCTGTCATGGTCTTCTGTGTCAAGAAGTTTTCTGAAAACATTTTTGCCAATAAGATTTGAGAAAATAAATCATTAACTATAGACATATCTCAAAACAATCAAATTGTGTGTTATTAAACTATATATTTCTATATTAAGATTTAGTATATAATAGAAACTCAATGCAAGTTAGAGAACTAAAAGATGAAGCACCATATGTGTGCAACTCTCAGGAGGTAGAGGTAGGAGTGTTGTCACAAGTTTGATGGCAGTGTATTTTGTAATTGCCAGCCTAGCCAGAGTTTCAAAGCAACACTCTACCCCCCCAAAAAAACAGAACAAAACAAAACAAAATAAAACCAACAACAAAAATATTAAAAATAGCTTAAAATAAATAAAAACCAAGTTTAATTTTTTGTATTTTCCTATAGATTATACATGTTATCCAGAAAATGGGAGCTTGTTTTACATGCCATCTCATTAAGAAAGCAAAGTAAAATAATGAGCTATTTCCAACTACAAGGACATAACAATATTGTAATAGAAAAAAACATTTATAAAATCCTTATCCCATTCTTTGTGGCATGAGCATCTGGATATCTTATTGGTTAAGTCAGTAAAACAGTTTCAGAAAAAACATATTTGTACACTTAGACACAATAAAAGGAGTAAGGGCAGAAAGGCACTGACTGGAACAGTCCTGTAGAAATCCCTCTCACAAGTGTGCTAGAAATCTGAGTTGATGTTTAAGAGTTTGTATTTCCAACAAGTTCCAAGGCACTCCTGGTTGTGTTGTTATGCAGTACACAGTTTGTATAGCAATGCTTTTGAAGACTTTTCCATATAAAGAAGATATGTTAATTAGATAGTCAGAGTCAGCTTCGAAAGACATTCTGGCTGGGGGCAGTGTGATCAAGTTGAACCTTGAGAAAATCCATTTAGAAGATATTTATGGATTGCAGGTCAACACTGCAAACAGAGAGATAAGTCCTCAAGCAATTGCAATCATACAGGTCAGAGGTAATACGGTTTCTGACTAGGACACTGAGAATAGAAACAGAGAAAAGACAAAATTGAGGGACATAGTAAAAGTGGAGTTAATGTGAGAAAAGAGATAACAAACCAACACAAGTGTGATATCTACAGCAAATTAAACAAAAAGGCTATAAAAATTGATGGGAAATCTGGCATTTTCTGTACATGTAGTAGTTAGGAAATTTGAATTTTCATAAATTTGAATATATATGTATAAATAGTATGTTTAGCTAACCCTGGGAACTTTCTGATAAAACACATTACAAAATAAAACTGTCTTGGGTTGGTTTTAATCTTTTTTTCTAATGCTTATTTCAAGAAAGAATCACTGGTGTAGGCATCATGTGTCCATATGGTTCTAATAAATCTCTGTAATCATATATACAGGTTTATCCACATTAAACAAATGTTTACTGTTCATCTATCTCTCGGTGAAAACCTCTAAAATCTATTAAAAATACAAGTGATGTTTGAAGCTTAAAATGTGGAGGTAACAGAGAGAATTTCATTTTCCTTATATGGTTTTGAATTTCCATAGCTGTTTGTGACTTTACTTTATACTAACATACTGTCATTCAAAGAGTCCATTTGTTTACTTATGTATGTCTTCAGTGAGCGTTCCCTACTGGGCAAGAAGTTTCTGAAAAGGTCATAATATCCTATCAATACTTCACCCTGTATACTGGCTTCCAGTGCAGATACCGAATAAGTAACTGCAAAATGAGTGTAAAAAAAATGGCTCAGAGCAAACCCTACTGCCAATACGAACAATGAGAAAAAATCATATAAAATGAGTGAAGGAATTTTTGACTTTTAGTTGATAGAATGTATAATTCTACATATGTTTTATTATTTACTAGGTAAGTTCCAAGGTTATTTAGCCCAAAGTATGCAGTCATTATTATGTTCTATTAGGTGTCCATATCATAAGTAACTTTTATATTACATAGTGAATTTGAAATCAAAAACGAATTTTATTTATGATATGCTAATTTACTTAATTACTGTTTCATTGCTTTGAGGAGACACCATGACTAAGGCAACTTTTAAAATGAAGTATTTAATTGGGGGCTAAAGCAGTAGCTGAGAGTTCACATTCTGATCAGCTAATTACAGACAGAGAAG
Source organism: Cricetiscus sungorus (assembly GCA_030556225.1). Taxonomy (NCBI): domain Eukaryota; kingdom Metazoa; phylum Chordata; class Mammalia; order Rodentia; family Cricetidae; genus Cricetiscus; species Cricetiscus sungorus. The sequence goes on from JANBXA010000126.1 coordinate 12,204,181, forward strand.
AGAAATAGTGATAGAGAAAGTAAGAAACATACAGGGAGAGTCAGAGACACACACAGAGAGAGAGAGAGAGAGAGAGAGAGAGAGAGAGAGAGAGAGAGAGAGAGAGAGAGAGACTTGCCCTGGTATGGAATTTTGAAAATTTTAACTCTGATTCAGTGACACACTTCCTCCAACAAGTCTATACCTCCTTATCCTTTTCTAAAAATTCCATTAACTGGGGGTCATTCTCATTCAAACCACCACCCTAATGCTGTATATTCTTTGCATTATGGTTTAGTTTAAAAATATATTAGATTCTTTCACATTGAATCCATTTTCAAATACATAGTTTTATTATTATTTGCAGTTTTCCATTACTGAAAAGTTTCATTATATATTACTATATGTATCTGTGGAAATACACACACACACATACACACACACACACACACACACACACACACACACACACACACACACATATATATATATATATATATATATATATATATATATATCAACACCATACCCTTCCTCAGTAGTATAAAGTCAGTCTCTCAGTCTCTCAGTTGAACATAAACATGGTTGAACACAGAATTTCAGTTACCAGTTCTTTATAATGTATATTTTTGCCCCCTATAATTAGATCTTGTAGTAATATATAGTCATTCAGGATTAAAATTTTAAAGGTTTTATTTTATTTGTAGGTGGATATGTATGAGCATTTGTATACTCATACATATCCAAATTTCCCAAGACAATTGCATAATAATTTTTACTAAAAAGTCACTAATCTTTTGAGTATTTACAATTTCAAAGATTATAGATATGAACAGAGCTTTGGAAATCATCTATACAAATACTTTTTTTGAGAAATGATAGTAGCTATATTCTTATATTTTTTTAACTCCCTTTGAAAAGGTTACCTAGGTAATCAATGCACAAAACATAGAAAAAGACAGTCATGTCCAGCACAATTATTTCTCCTGTGCTTTGCTGCACTATGTCAATTGAAGATTTTATAGTTTGATTTTGGCTTCAAGAGAATCTGTGCTAAATTTAATTCTAATTCATATTAATTAATTATTATTATATTATATTATAATATTAATCATATTAATTAATTAATCCAAAATATATTTAGGACCTAAAATATAAAACCAAAAATTTACTTCTAGTCAGCACAGGGTATCTCTGTCAAAAATCCTTGAAAATAAATCAACCTAGGGTTGCTAAAACATGTTTTGGCTTGATTTCAGAGATTTCAACCATTGGCTCTTGATTACATTGCTTTGAGATCTGTGGTAAAAAAAAGAAGCTCATAGAGGAAGATTCTGTTTTTGTGAAGTAGCATAGCCCATGACAGCCAGACAGCAGAAAGAACAAGAGGAACGGACTAAGGACAAGCTCTCCTTCAAATACATATCCCCAGTGACCGTATTCTTCTGTCTGGAAATTACATCCTACAGTTTCCACCATCATCTGATAGCACCATGGAACTTCCTGGGAATTGGAAGTAGGATAGAGTTTACAGGTGCACTGCAGTTAGATGGCTATGGGAACAGGAGGGATCAGGTGAGTGGATAGAAGGAGAGTATGTGAACAGAAGATTAGAATTGGGGCCCACTTCAAATGTCATGTAGAAACCTAGTGAAACAAAAACTCCCTGGTGTTCGCGGCCCTACTGAAGATCCCTAGTAATGGGGGATGCAGCACCTGTATAGGTATGTAACCATGCAAGGTTTCCAGTAAAAATACCAACCTGTAACATGCTTTCTAGACAGCCAGCCTCAAAATTATGACATGGAGTCTTATTTGTAATAAGTGCTTGGCTGTATCTTATGCTTTTTTCACTTGCTCTTAAATTTTAATATAATCTGTTTCTCTTAATCTATGTTTTGTTTCAGGGTTTCTTACATTTCTTTCATTCTATATGTCCTACTTTACTCCTTCCTCTATAACTGTCTGGCTACCCTCCAAATTTCCTCTCTCTCCCTTTCATTCTCTCCCTCTCCCAAGGCTAGATTTCTCCTCCTACTTATTCTCTTTTTCCTGACAGCCCCAGCTATCCCTCTACTACCCAGCTATTGCCTGCCCATTCAGCTTTTGTTTTATTAGACAAATCAGGTGCCTCAGACAGGCAAGATGAAACACCAACACATCTTCATATTGTTAAACAAATGCAACATAAACAAAAGCAACACACCTTTACATTTTTAAATAGTTAAATTAGCTTTAAATAACACCAAACCAGCCATAAAATCTATTTGTCTTTCTGGCAAGATGTGCTGGGGTAAAGGTGGATGAAAACTCGTGGGAATGACAAACCAATGACTACTTCTATTTGAGATCCACACGACAAGAAGAAGCTGCATGGAAGTTCAGGAACTAGTGTCTGGATAGCCCAGATACCTAGGATAGAGTCAAATAAGGGACAGTGGAAGGATGGGAGGGAGAGGGAACTGCGATTGGTATGTAAAATAATATTGCTTTAAAAATAAAAATAAAAATCATAGTCAATGAAATTAATGATACCCTGTTATACTAGTAGACATTACAGAAATTTCATCCATCAACGAATGCAGAGACTACAGCCAAAAATTTGGCTCAGCTCCGGGAATATTGTGGAGGAAGGCAAGGAAGGATTGGAGGAGCAAGAGAAGTCAAGAGCACTATATGAAAACACCACAGAATCAGCAAACTAGGACTCATAGAAGCTCACAGAGACAGAACCTAGAATTAGAGGGCTGGCATGCATCTGACCTAAGTCGTCTGCATGTATATGTTATGGATGTGTAGATTGGTCTTATTGTGGGACTAACAGTGGGAACAAGGATTGTCTCTTACTCTTTTACTTGCTTTTAAGACCCTTATCCTTCATCTTACTGGGTTGTCTCACCCATTCTTAGTATGAGGGTTTGTGCCTAGTTTTATTGTAACTTGTTTATGCTGTGTTTGATTGATAACCCTAGGAAGCCTGCACTTTTCTGAAGGAAAAGGAGGGGAAGTGAATTTGGATGACAAGGGAGGTGGGAGGGGAACTTAGAGGAAGGAGGATAAATTGCTACTGGGATATAATATATGAGTAACGAACAAATAAAAAATACTTAAAAGAAAACACAAGATAATGCAAGGAGAGTAAATGAATTTGTTTAATTACTAATGGAATAAATGAGATATTTAATAAACCCATTTAATTCTATTTTAAAGATACTATCATATAATATTCCATTGACTTCAGTTTATGTGTTTACTATAAATAAATAGCATAAAGAATCCATAGCTTCTTGAGGAACCCTTGCACCTTTATTTTTCTGTTTTTCTACTCACATCATCCTTCAATAAGAAAGAGTTATCACAATCATTGCAACTGCATTTAATCTTTACACTACTCTTTTAATTGTTCTATCAGTATTCAAGCCTATATTGTAAAAATGTACATATATGAGATTATGTTTCTCACATTTGTATCCTGATTACAGTTCCCCCTCTCTCTACTCCTTCCAGTTGCTCCCCACCTCCTCTTGCGCTTAGATCCATTTCCATTATGCCTCCCACTAGAAAACAAACAGGCTTCAAAGGGATAGTAATACAATAAAATCTAAGAGAAAACAAAAACTAGCACATTGGAGTTGGACAAAGCAAACCAACAGGGAAAGGACTCAAAAGAAAACACAAGGGTCAGAGATCCACTCATTCACAATCTCAAGAATGCCATAATAATGCCAAACTGTCAACTATAATGCATGTATAGTGGACTTGGTACAGACTCATGTAAGCTTTATGCATGCTGCTTCAGTCTCTGTGAGCTCAAATGAGCTTTGCTCATGTTGATTTAAAGACCCTGTTTTCTTAGTTCATCTGTCTCCTCTTTCCCTTATATCACATGTTCTGGCCTTTTTATTCCAGGGCCTTAACACATATGAGATATTCTACCTAAAAAAATTATTCTCTGCCAGGTTATTCTCACTCATTGCATCTGGTTTTCTTCTTTTATTTTTCTTGAATTTTCAGATTCAATGCCAGTTTCTGGGGGAAACTTACATTTACATCAAAGTCTAGATTAGAAATTCCTATTTTAAACCTTCTAACATGATAAGGTCTTGTTTGTAGTAATAGTCCCATATCTTTTTAATATATATTTATAATTAATGAACATTTATTGATTTCTAATGTGATGCTAAATAAGCCTATATTTCAACTGTTCACAGTGGATTCCAAGAATTTGCTGTACTATTTGAATAAATTTAATTCTCTTTTTAACATCCATGGTCTCTGTCTTCCTCCTTCTCTGTCTCTATGTTGTCTCTCGGGCCATAACTCTCTTCCTTTATCTCTCTATTCCCTCTTTCTTTTCTTCCTATCTCCCATCCTCTCTTGCTCTCTCCCTCCCTTTGTCTTTTATTTGCTTTATTTGTTTTTAACAAAGCCATGTTGAATGGTTAAAAAGCTAGACACCTATTAAACTTTATTTAAGTACAGACTATTGTGATTTAAGTTTTATTTTCTATTCAAATATGTACCATATAATAGGTCAACCAAATTAACAGCATTGTGCACTTACATATCATACATATTTCATCAGTCATAAATAATTAATTTATGGTGTATAAGGGGCATTTCAAATTAAGTGTGACTCCATCTACATTTTTAAGAGTAGAGTAAAATTAACCAAACAAATTAGCTTCCTGGCAAACAACAAGATACAATATCAGATGTACTGATGCAAATTTTTGTAAAAAATATAAAATAAACTTTTAATTGTTTAGTGAACATATTCATCAAGGAATAAGGTGTTCTGCATTCAAAAATTATCAAATGGCATTACTATACTAAGAGGCATTTAGTGTGTAGCACCTACTCTCGCCAGCAAGGAAGACGCAACTCCAGGAAGATCTTCTTCATGCAATTTTAATCAGGATCCTTGAACATGCTCCTTCTGATGCGCTGGGCCCTGGGGGACCCCTGCACAGGCTTAAATCCCCTTGAGCTAACCAACCCCAGTGAGCTACATGGACCCTGCAGATAGGCTACTCTGTTGCAGAAGCAGACAGACTGAACAGACTTAACCAAATAAGGACTTGTTTACGCCAGAGAGCACTCACCCTCAGGGAGGTGGAAGGCAGAAGCCAATAACAACTTTAAGGCGAGGTGCTTCACAGATCTCTACAGTTAGCATTATGTTAATTTCTAAATACTTTTCTCTTCTCTATTATTAAACTCCAGTGGATGCTGTATGCATTACTTTAACTTATAATCATTGCCTTCCTATTGAAATTATTTTACTCTTCTTTTGAGAGAGCACTGTATATTAAGAAAAATTGCCATCTTTTATAAAATAACTGCTTTCTTTATGTGACTGATTTCTATGAATTAGATGTCTAGAATTTCCTTACTTACAGTTATAGCCAATATCTATGAAGAAGTAGACATGTTTATCAGAAAAAGCAAATATTTTTGAGTAAATATGTTCTGAACATATTTCCCCAATTAATGAAAAAAGTAATTTCAAACTACCTGGAAGGTTTCCTTTTGATGACTCCTAAATGTGGTTTCTTAGAGGATTCATTGTTGTCTCCCTTAACTTTAAATGAAAATACTTGCCAAATATCTCTATTATCTGGAAACTGAGTAATTAAACTGGACCATCAACCCTGATAGCTAATGTTATCAGAAGTTTCATGAACAAAATTACTTTTTTGTATAAAACAAAAAGGGGATAAAATATAATAACCATAATTATATATTGTATTTATGCATGTAATTTATAAGTATTAGAATGTTACTTTAGATTTTTGTTGAGTTATAAAGGATGCCACATAGTTTATTCTCAGGAGTCACACTTATTCAGTTTCCTTTCCATGGAAACTGAATCAAATATCATACTGAAAATGTAAATTTTGTGAAGAATTTAACAAAATGTACAAGTTGACATTACTAACAGATTCTGCAGAAAACACAATTGAATCATAAAATTATTGAGAAGTATGAAGTGTTGGATTAAAATATGTGATGGATACTTGTATGAATTTAATATTAAAATTATATTTCTTACCCTTCATATAGACAAGATGCAACAGATCCCTCCCTATAAAATAGTTCTAATAATCAATTCGTGTTCCCCAAAATATAAACTTATTTGAAAACAAGTAACACTGATTTTCTCATGCAGTGCCCCCAGAGGACATTCCTTATCTGGCCTAGAAAAAGCAGATACAACTTATAACTCTCATATTTCAGAAAGACAGTGAGAAGATAGATTGTTTAGGATTGCTAAAGGAATTTGACATATACTAGATATGAAGTTGAAGGCTGGAATTGATATGACTTGCAATCATATTTTCTCTGCTTCTTTTAAGTTGAGAAGTTCAATATTACTAAATATTTTAAGAGTTTGGTACTTTACTGGTAAAATGGGAAATTTGGCTAGTGCATACTCAATATTTTTGTATAAGTGAGTGATACACAGAGTTATTTCAATTTAAGATTCAGCATTTTATTGATAGAAATAAAATAATATACATTATAAAAAGTTAAACAAGAGCATTTTGAAATTTTTACTATAAAGTAGAAATGTATGACCCGTTAGTTATAGTTAACCGTATTTTTTAATCATGTATTCATTTCTTTGTGGAAAGGATGGAAAACAAACCCTCCTGTGTGCTGTAAATTATTCTGCCACTAACTATGAAATATATGAAGCATAGCGTAACTTTATTTAAACCTTAAACAATGTATGCATAAGTAAAAATGTCATGTGATGTCATTAAATGTATTTTAGGTTTTCTATAATATTCCCTTTAAATTCTTAAAAAGAAAATAGAAAATAAATTAAAATTGACTTATTTATAAATAAAAAAGGCATAATCTAACATGTCCATAAAATTTCTTTGAAGTCAATAAGATCAAGTCATTTCTTTTGGTATTTGATATCTTCAGGTAAAACCCTTAAAAGTGTCTTGTCATTTCTCCCACTCTTTTTGACTTAGAAAACATGAATGTTATTGTAAAAAGTCTTTCAAATAAATATTATTATCTCTCATTAAAATTAACTAGCTTCTGCGGACACATAACCATGATTGAACTTGAGCAAAATAGTGAGATTTTAATTCAGTCACCTAGGGCCATGACTGGAATTATGAGGTAGTTCATTTAGTTTGTTTTCAGTTGTGAAGTACTATAGCCATTATATAGAGAATAGGGTGAAATGTAAATTATAGACAACAAAATTAAAATGCAAGTTTGTATAAATGACTAAGCATAATTTGGGTCCTTATAGTTTTACCTCTAAAAATGGGTATTAGACTCCCTACATTCTCAGTAATTGTTACAGGCTGTCTTCTGGTTATTATATGTATTTAAAAAGCATAAATCATACACAATATTATCTTCAAAATATCATACAAAATTATATTGTGCTGGTCCCACTACCAGTATATCGATAGTAGTAAATGTAAACAAACAAATAAGCAAAATATGTAGTATCTTAGTATCATATATTTCACCAAATGGGTTGAAAATAATGACAATAGTCATGATAATAAAAAATTATGACATATATATTACTAGAGGTAAATTATTTAACATTTGGAAAATTCAGTGTGCAACCAGTTATTTATTAGTCATACTAAATTACAACTATATGCATTGGGATATAATTATCCAAAGGCAAAACTAAATATCATGCTTATATGGCTACATGTCAGGAAAATTGGCAAACAAATGGAATGAAAACAGAACACTTGCTTTGCTTTCAACACAGACCCATGTAGTTTTGAATGCTTTTTATGGAATTTTTGTGTGTGTGGACAAATAGTCTTCTCAACTGAGAGAATATAACTTGCTTTCAATAATGCTTTTTGTTTTAAGTGTCTTGCCTTGTTGAACATAATGATTCACTTGGCAGTATTTACTGTAAGATGTCTTTAATAACACTAAGCTTTTTGAACACATAGTATATTTTTTCTTTCCAAAATTTAATGTTATCTGTATGGCTTAAAGTTTTATAATATACATATACCTTAATATACTGTGGGTGTAGGTAAATCTCATAGAGTTTTTTTGCAGTGGTAGTTGTGCTATTTCAGACTATATTCATGACTTTCAATTCAATGAAAACAGCAGTGATTTTCAAAACACAGATCAGTGTCTAGAAGCATCATCACCAAAAAATCTGTTAGAGACACAAACTACTGTTCCTCATATCAGAACTATTCAATAAATTAATTGTGCTGAAAAATCTATCAGGTATAAGTCAGTTCCTATGATAGCAAATGGTAATGTTGGCAGTAATGTTCCAAAATGTTCAGAAAGAAAAACCTACATCTGAGAAGTCTACTTAAGTATAAAGAGTCATGTGTGGCTGGTAACAAATAGATGAAAAGAGTAGAAAAATTGTGAGAATATTTGAAGCCATTGGTATCTTGGAGGAACTCTTACATGAGTATCTTCAGGTTTACATTAAAATAGAAAATTGGCACATACTGGAGAGGAATTGAGAGAATAACTAGTTGGTTTGACAGGAGACTACATACTTGATTAAATGCTAAGAAAACACAGCACTGTGTTTTTACCAAGTTCCTACCCATTCTCAAGAAGAGACATTATCTTCTTGCTGATAAATTGACTAGAAAACTACCTTTAGGTTGTTTTCTTTCTTTTTTATAATATTTATTTCCCTGGAATAGTTGTAGGCATCAAATTCTCATGTTCATTATAATACTCTGAATGATATTCCTTATATATTTTTCTATACTGCCAACTTAGAGGCATCCAAGAAAAAGTACATCCAATAAAAAGTCTTCATGTTAGTGTGAAAGAATTGTAGGTAGAAAAAAGTTTTTCTCATACCAAAAGAGCTTGTTTAAACATTGAGCCCAGTGTATTCTCAAGAAAACCCTGCGTTTCAATAAGCCACACATACAGGAAATACATTTTGGAATTTCTTATACCACCCATATAAATAAGTACAGTTGATCTGATATATTTTTTTACATTACTGGTGACAATAAATAGCTATGCTATATACTTTCTAGTGATCTGCATTAGGAAAAGAGTAGACATCTAGGACATTGATTTGTATGCATCTGTAAAAGAAAATTGAATCTCATTGCATCTGGTGATTACAAGGCCACAGTCCAGTCTTTTAAATTTGCTCATATATTTTACTGGAAAATTCACAAAGTCTGTTACAGCCAAATTGGTAGTAGATAAATGCCCTAAAATTTTGAAATTACAAAGGCATGTATTTCTACACAATGATGAGAAACATAAAAGGTGTAATGTAAAAGGATGCTACTGATAGGGGAAAAGTAAATTGAGAAAGAAAAGAAAAATATCTGTTGATGTAGCTCAAAGTATATTTGCTTCACATGTACAAGATCCTGAAATCAATCCAATATAATTGGAAACACAGTACAAAAAGAAACAAACAAAAAGAATAATAAATGTTTAGGTGATATCTATTATACTTACAAAATTATGATTTAATGATCTTCAATAAAGAGTAATTTTATAAATGTACTAATAAACACATGAATTTACAAAAGAAAACAAATTTGAATTTATAATTTATGGGCCTGATATGGTTCAAACAGGAGGAGATTGAGTTGTTAATTTTGACAAAAGAATATTTGTTTTGAAATGCCACAATTTAAATCTTTAAGTATATTTATTTAATTTTTATGTGTATGAGTGTTACTTCTGATTGCATGTAAATGTACTATGTTCATATAGTGTCCACTGAAGCCAGGATAGGGCACTGTATTTCTAGAATTGGAGTTAAGAAGTTACAGTACTATATGGGTGTTAGTAACTGAACCTGGATCATGTATAAGAACAAGCACTCTAAATTACTGAATCAGCTAATAAAGTGATACAAGTTTTGACATTGTAAGTTTATAAAATGTGTTTGCTAAATGGTTTGTGCTTAGCTGATGATTAACCAATGGCATACTGTGACTTGGAATCCTGGAAGAAAATATATCCCAAATTTTAATATGTTAAAATTTTATTGAAATTGCATATAATATAAGATTAGTTTGTGTTTCTTATGAGTATATGGCTAAGTCATAAAACACATCATATAAAAGCTTCTGAGTGCTTATTAGAGATATTATTTGTTCATAGAGTTAAAAGATAATTAATGAAAAATATTTATTGTTTTGCTGTCATGTAAAGGATAAAATAGTTCAGAAGTAGATGTATTAAAATGAATATGGTTTAATCATACAGCTTAATATTGTTTTAGTAAAATAAAAAAACAAAAGACCATTTAAAAATGCTGGGAAGTTGTTTTACTTCAATTGTGATATTTATTTACTAACCTCAATGGATAGTTTTAAACTGAGTCAAAATATCTAAGTACAACAGATTCTCCTTGGGAATTATTTTAATGAAAGATTATGAAGTTTAGCCATGGAGTATGAGTTTACAAGTGAAAACTAGAGTCTTATAATTTTGCATTTTTAAAAATATTTTAGGTTATTTTGATGTGATAGGTAACTGTTCCACAATCCAAACTTGGAGAATGCTCATGCTCATCTTTCAGAAGGTAAATTAAAATACTTTAAATACCCCAAAAAATCTTCAAAGTAATTTACAATCTGTACTGTAGGTGGTTTTATTTTGAATTTTTATCTTTAAAATGCTCATAATGAAGAACTACAGATTTCTACAGGAATAAAATAAGATATAATTTATGTGAATAAAACAACCATACTAAAGTTTAATAATCATTTTGTCCATGAAAAAAGGCTATGATTCTGTGTTATAATCTTTCTGTTTCATGAACAGATACCTTGAAAGTGTCTATCCATTCTGATGTGTTATATCTAGCTACACCACAATGATCTATTCTTCTGTCCAACATGAACCTACTGACTAATGTCACTGAGATTCAGAGCGAGGGTGGACAGTGATTGAAAAAGTGACTGGCAAATGCCTGAAAAGAATCCATTTTGTAACTCTAAAATGAGTCAACACTTTTTTTCTTGTACTTGGGATAAAATGGTGTTGATCATTACTGACTCATCGGTCTTCTCAGCCGTTTTACTTCCTTTACAAATTAATTAAAGACTGGCCCCAGACAGATGATGGCTGTTTCAATCAGTATAAATGCCCTCCTGCCTGAAATGAAATATGATTGTGCAGTGAACTTCAATGAAGGAGGAAGAGTAGCTGGAAGGGGAGGAGGGAGAGCAAAAAGAAGAAGGAGGAGAGGAGGAAGAGGAAGAGGAAGGAGAAGAAGAAGAAGAGAAGAAGAAGAAGAAAGAAGAAGAAGAAGAAGAAGAAGAAGAAGAAGAAGAAGAAGAAGAAGAAGAAGAAGAAGAAGAAGAAGAAGAAGAAGAAGAAGAAGAAGAAGAAGAAGAGAAGATGCAAAAATGTAAAGCAGTTCTGCTGATTGGAAGACACATAGCAATGCTTGTTGCTTGAATGACTATGAGACTGAGGGTGGCAGTTTATTCTTTTTCACAGATAAAAATAGAGTGGTTTTAAGTCATTTGTTTTGTTTTACTTGCATTAAGAGATCATGCCATTTTAAGCACAATTACAGTTAATGGATTAGTTTTTTTTCTCATTACAATTACACTGAATCTCAGATATCTACTATTCACAGCTGAATGTTTTATATTATGAAAAAACATCACAAACTGCTGCAGCTCTTTCCAGAGTTATGGTTTATGCTATTTGATAGCAATTACTTTTTTTTAAAAAAAAAAAACATTTATTTATTTTATGTTGGACTTAATTATACATGCCTTTTTAATGTAAACAAACATTTATAAACAATATTTGGGAATTTGGGTGTCTTTTTTCCAAACTGCTTCCTTCTGGTAGGGGGTGCTGTCATGGGGTAATCCTAAGAAGATGCAGAAATCCTGGCTGTAGTGGTCTGCAAAGCTGCCTTGTGCCATTGACGTTGCTTCAGGGGGTCTTGCTCCATCAAACCACATTAGTCTGGAAGGAAACCACAGCTTTTCATTTTCTATGGAAACAAAATTAGAAATCCTTTTCCCCATTAACTTGTCCTTAGGCTTAAATTTTGAAGTCAAAGCAATATATATATATATATATATATATATATATATATATATATATGTATGTATAATTAATCTGGCAGCATTTTTCCTTCTTATTTTTATTAATAAGTACTAAGATTCCACAGATGCCAGCCCAGTTACTTTTTATTATGGTATTAACCGTACTTATAAATGCATTTGTGTAAACTAAAGCATTTAAATCTTTTTAAAATTGAATAAGATGTCTAGCAATGTTTACTTGATTTAATTTTGCTGATAGGATCTTTCTCCCAAACTGACCTTCATTTTATATTTGATATTATTCAGAATCATGTTGTACCAAAGTTCTACATATCCTTAGAACCTAAGATATGTTATGTTATATAATAAACATAATTTTCTACATGGTTAGGGACCTTGAGATTATTATAGATTATCTAGGTGTGGACAGTGTAGTCACAAAGGATGGATAGTCTTCAGTGACAGGACTCTAGATTTTAGTTATTAACTATACAATAGAACACATGCTGAGTTAACAAAGATGTTGATATGATCTAAATTTTTAATACTTTAGCTATCCCTAAAATATAAATGAAATTTATTGGCTTAGAGTAAGGATTCCTTATTTGACTCTATGAAAGTAGAATTATATATCATTACCAATAAGAACTGTGGTTCTCAGATTTAGCTTTCACCAGAAACACTTAAAAAAACTATCTAAAACATGCAGTTTATAAAGTTGAAGTCAGAGTCCAGGAATTTAGATTTCTAACTGATTTCATACAAATCTAGCTGATGATTACTCTATATCAGATTCTACCCTCATGTTCCTCTCTCTCCCTGGAAAGTCCCACCTATTCTCTCCTGCCTAGCTATTGGTCATTAAGCTCCTTATTAAACCAATCAGTAGGTGCCTTTTACAAATAAGATAAAAAAGACACATCTTCACAGTGTACAAAATGATCATCCTGCAACAGCTGGTGGTGGTCTGGAAACTATAAGAATCAGTAGCCTGGGTAATACATTTATGAATAACAGTAGTCAAAAACAGGTTTCATCCTTGAAGATGGTTACACTGATAGTGATGGTAATGATGACAATGAGTATTTTAATAAATACAGTCACTTGGCTCTTAGAAAAAGTTAACAGAAACAAATAACAAGGACAGGAAAGATGGGTCAATGGTTAATAACACTGTCTTTTCTACTAGAAGATCTTGGTTCTATTCCAAGCACCCATATAGCAGCTCATTACTAACTGCAAATACAGTTCCAGGGGATCTGACACACTCACACAGATATATGTACATGCAGAACACAAATTCATGTAAATAAAAACATATTTATGAAAAAAATGTATCAAGTAAAACACCACTCAAGATTTAATTGATCCTGTTGTATTAGTACCTTGTTTGAAAGTCTCACTCAATAATCCATGTTACAGAGGATAAAATAAAATAGAAAGATAGCTGTTAGTACAAGAAGAGCTACTGTATTAGAATAGGAGCTACTGTGGTGTTTAAAAGAACTTGCTGTCCTTCCAACGAAGCTGAGTTTAATTTGCAACCCCCATATAATAGCTCACAAGCATCTGTAACTATAGTTCCAGGAAATCTGATGCCCATTTCTGGCCTCCATGAACACCAAGCACACAATTAGTGCTGATACATGCAAACAAAATACTGACATATATAAAATTAAAATACTAAAATGTAGATATTACCTTGAGCAACAAAGAGTAATACTTTAAAATGGCATCTTCAAAACTCTGCAAGTATATATACAATTAACATTTAATTATTTAAAGTTTTATTTTCATTTTAATTTTATTTTACGTGTGTGGTTATTTTACTTGCATGTAAGTCATTATGTTATGTGCATGCCAATTACAAATGGACATCAGAGATAGCTTTAAATCCGTTGGAATTGGACTCACAGACAGTTGTGAGCCAACATGTGAGTGTTAGGAATCAAAAGAAATCCTCAGGAAGAACAACAAGTGTTCTCAGTTGCTAAGTCATCTCTCCAAACCCGCATTTAAATATTTTATCCTTTTTCTACCATGAATGCAATATTTAAATGTAATTTTTCAAAATTTTTATTCGGGCAAATAGGCATTGTATTTGTTTTTAAGGGAACAACAGAATCATCGTTAGGCTGTTTTCCTAGTTTTCAAATAAATACTTCATCAATTGAGCTACATTTTTCTTCTCCTTACATTGCTTAGCATTTATATATTACAATAGCCCTTTATATCACTGTTTCTTCATATATGAATATGTGATGGCACATATCACATGCTAAAGAGTATCTGTATTGAGAAGGGTAAGTTCTGTTGTATATATAGTAAAGCAAGTTCATTCTTTGAAAATATATCTATTTTCATTTCCTTGTTTGAATACCATTATTATTTGTTATCATCTGTGTAGCTTTGGAGCCTGTCCTGGAAATCACTCTATAGACCAGCCCTAAAATTCACAGAGATCTGCCTACCTCTGGCTCTCAAGGGATTGAAGGCATGTGCCACCACCATCTAACACTTGTATACATTTTTAAATGAATTCTGATTTATGATTCTATCACTTAGACTGTTTTAAGATTTAAAGTTACATGTGACTAGATTGCTGATCTATGACCTGGAGAAGGTTAAAGTCTTAACTCCCAGTTTCCTCATCTCTCATTAGTAGTTGTACCATAGGATTCTGGTGAGAGTAAATTAGATGATATTCATAGGAATTTAGCAAATTTTGTCTGCATGATACTCATTACTACTTTCAGCTACCTATAAACATATTTTCCCCCTTTAATTTACAATATATTGCTTCAGAATCATAAATTAAAATTTAAATATGCTAAAGTTCTAAGCTTTACTGTTACTATTTCAAAAACTCTTCTATTTTGAAACATTGTTATTTTTTCTTTCTAAAGACTTTGATCATTCCATATGATGTTTATTAGGAAGGCCAAATTCAATAATAATGATACATAAGCATTTATTGAGCATTTATTAACAGATTCAACTATGGAATGGTTATAAAATTCATGTTACATTCTTCAATGCACTCCTTTTCATAAATTCTGATATAAAAGTCAACATATAAACAGCATGCCCCTGTGCTTTTTATGTACTAATGTATTGCCTAATCTCAAAATTGTCTAAAATAAGGTATTATGTATGTATGTGTATATATATATATGTATATGTATGTATGTATGTATGTATGTATACACACATACATGTGTGTGATTATTCAGTTTTATCCCTTATTTAGTTTTGAAAAAAATCTTTTTTAGTTATCACAATGTATACAAGGCATACTGGTGACATTTTTCATTCCTTTTCTTCACCATTTTTAATAAGCTACTTGTCTGTAATAGAAAAATTGTGTTTTAAAATAAGTAGTGCATATTTATTCTTCATCTCCATTTCTTGGCATATAATGTCTAAAACACTTTATTTCTCTGTGTTTTTAAGACATCTTAAAACACAGAGATAGGAAAGACTTACTTATAGATTCGGTACAAGAACTGGTTTCTGGGAGGACCAATCATGGGATTAAAATGATAGAAAATTTCAGTCTTACACACCATGCACTAGGGAAGGAGAAAAATCCAAAGATTAAATTTATCCCTAGTGTTCAGTGATTTACACAGCATGGCCATAGAACAAAGCTTTCATTAGAATTCACAGATAGTGGGTTCTTAGATCTTCTGGGTTACTTAACATGGAGAGTTAGTTGAAGGGTGATAATCTTTGAGGCAGTGTAAAATCTCCACACATTTCACAGATGCCCTACCCTTCAGATACACTATCCAATTATTTATCTGCATCTCTTATAATATCTTTTCTACCAAATAATTAAACATATAAGAGGAAAACTTGCCTGATTTCTAATATTTATTATAGCAAATTATTAAAATCAAAGAAGACTGTTAGTAATCAGTTGTACAAACTGTATGTCAGAATTAGAAATCAACACCTGGAATCATGATTAGCATTTCATGTCCAGGGGTAAGTCTTATGCAATATTTCCCTTACTGTGTGGAGTCTGCACTAATTCCAGTGCAGTGTCATTACATACATATAGGAAATTTGGGACATTAATTTAATATTTAAAAACTGGTTGTATGTACAGAAAGAAATATCTTTTCTTGTCACAAAGTGAAAAGTTGTCCTTGTCTTGTGGAAACATGTGGTTAGTGAAGAGAGAGAATTAAAGGGCAGGAAATAGAAACCTTTGATTGCAACAGGTACATGGCCACACATGACGTGGAACACAAATTGAGTGACATACTTCGAGATGATTTTTTAAATTGTTTTATTATAAATGATCTTTATTGTAAAAGAATTTAGATTGTCTTCTGAGAATGGGATCCATCCCTATCTAAATTCTCATGCCTGATTTAAGGCATTTATTTAAAATAAATCCATCATGGGCTTTTCTTTATGTAATACCCAAGGCATAAAACTTTTCATTGGTCGATTTATAGACAGGAATATGGTACTAATGTCTGGAATACAGAAATTGTAGACCTAAGATAGAAAAATTTTCTGAAATGACAAAATAAGCCTTCACAAAATTGCAACAAAAGTAAAGCAAGATATTCCCCTGGAATACAAACAAAATTAATAACAAAAACTATAATTAAAGAATTTTTATATTTATATTACATAGAGTTACATCATAGATACATGAAATTACATTTTTCCACATATGTTAATGTGTAGATGGATATCCCAAAGTTATAGGAATTTTCAAGTGTGATTTTTCATGTGGAAATGTCTATGATAGTAAACAAAACTTGTAATATGTGCTTGTATAAATACAAATGATTAATGTAGAGGTTACTATATACCAACAAGCTGGTTTTGCTTATATCCTAAGTTAAGGATCTTGAAGAGAGATGTGGTTACCAGTGAGAAGGCCAAGTAGTAAAGCTAACTAGTATGTAACAGAAAAAAAGTGGATAAAGGCATGAGAGAAAGGCTTGAGCAATCTGTAGCTGTTTCAAAAGAAAATAATAATAATAATAATAATAATAATAATAAAATTCTCCCTTAGTGTATCCAGATGGACTGCATACCCTTACTACCCATTTTAGACTTCTAACTTCAGTAAAGGAGAGAATAAGTTTGTGTTTTACAATTTTATTAAACTTTCTTAGCCAATACTTAAAATTACAAAAATGGTACATGTTCAGGAGACAGCATGTTGTGGAGGTATATGTAAGCATCCTGTGTTATTCACATGAGACTTGTGCTGTTTTGAAATGCTAACTTAACACCAGTGAAGCAATGAACATAGTTAATGTTATACACTATGCAGTTTATATAAACATTTACAAGTCCCAATGACAAAATTTCAGAATTATAGAATTATAGAAGAAATACCAAACCAAATATTTTGATACACTCTGGGGAGAGATATCATGTTCTAATTCTTTCCCTCATCTTTATTTCTACTGCTATCTTAGTGCCTGATCATCATTCAATTGAATTAGTATTAATTATTAGTATCCAATCATTATTCAAATTTTGTACTTCTGAAAGCCCTTTAATTTTGAATTATTATATCATGTTCTGTCATTTTTAAATCTGATCCTGTAGTTTACTTGTTAAAATATCCCTATGGTTTATTAATTACAATAGAGTAAAGTGGAAGTATATGAAGTTCTCTCACGACACCCTTGCCTTTCTCTCCATTTCCCCCTCTTCAATTCACCTCTTTCCAAACGTATGATCTAAACTTTTATCAATATTATATGTAGATAAATAATAGGCATCCTCTCACCTTTTGTCCCTTTATTAATATTTGTTTTAGATTTTTAAGAGTTTAGTTCAATGGAGCTCTGTGATTTTTCGAATTAGTTGTAACTAATCATGTTTTTATTTAAGTACTCATTTCACTTATGAGTAATTCTATTTTGTAATGAATATCTTTATGATCATTTGTTCACAATTTGGTTTTATGTGTCTAGAATACATTTGTTTGTAGTTATGTGTAGACAGAAGTCATGACATTTTAGCAGAACTTGAGTTTTCCGGATCAAATACCTTAATTTTCTTAGTGATAGAAACTTTAATAAAGTCTTGATTAATGAATTAAATTATCTACTAGTGACCTGAACTCTGATTATGACATTTGACATGTGATATACCAAGATTTAAGATGTAAGAAATATTATTTAAATAGTTATGAAGGCAAATTTTGGGTTTTTTATGAGACATTTTAACAGGTGTTGCAGAGCAGAGTGCCCATACACTATTAAAATTACATGTTGAACATTGGGATTATTATGTTCTTTGAATTCTTCTAGATTTTGAATAAGAATTTTGTGAAATAACAAATAAAATGGTATTTTAAATCAATGTGAATTATAAAGAGCATTTCTACTCCTAAAGTAAAATGAAACAGGAAAAGAAATATATTAGCCATTATATAATATATTATGTTGTTCCTAAGACAAGATGGATTTTATAATTCCTTTATAAAGTCTAATCAAGTATTCACAGAGTTAGTTGTGATATGTTAAGTACTTGCCATCCATATAATTTTAAATGATACTTTTTAAAATAGCCATGAGGAATTTGTCATTTTGAAAATATATTTTTAGATGTCAATACAATAGGGAAATTTTTTTGCATTTGTTATTCATCAAATTATATAGTATTTTAATGGACTGGAAACATTCTTTAGCAGTTTCTTTAGAAATAAGCATAGTGTTAAATTTTGAATAAGGCTTATATTCTTACATTTTTGCTTCTTGCAGAGAAAATTGATAGCATGGGCTCCTAGACCTATTTTATTGCTAAACTGCTATAAGATTTAGGGAAATTACCCATGTTAAGCCTCCCTTTCTGTAGATATAAAATGGGATTAATCATATAGGTAATTTCAGGGGTTTGCATACAAATAAATTAACATGCACATTTCCTCAATTGCAGTAAATGTTCAAAGAAGATATACTGGAAATATTACAACCATTGCTTTGTTGTTCAAAATATAGTGCTCTCCACTTCGGAAATATTCTGTAAGAACTGTTCACTACATTTTTAGCATATCATAAAAAATAATTAAATTACAAAATTTGAAGCTAGGGTTATTTACAATTTGACAGAAGAGATAAGGGAGAATATGATTGCTTTTAAAGTAAAATAAGTGACAATTATGAGTAAAGAGAAGAGTCTTTCATTAGCTGGGCACAGGCATCACAGCAATGATAACAAGACAGACTCCATGCAGTTAATGGGAATGAGACTAATTTTAACATAGTAAAAAAAGGAGATAAAAAGAAGGAGAGGTAAGGAAAACAAACAAAATCGCTAAGAAGGGTACATGTGGATATTTAACCAAAGCAAATATTGGTAGTTTCAAATCATTCAAATTTGTATTATTTAACCTTCAATTCCAAGTTGAGCATACTGATAATAATTATTTTCATACAGTTTGCAATTTTTCAAATTTATATTCATTTAAATATGTAATTTTTGTTTTATTCACAAATTATTACAGATGAATTGTAATGATTCCAGGAAAAAAATGGATGATGATTGTATTTTTATTTGAAATGCCCAGTTGTCATGAAAGAGGCTCTACCCAGCAACTTACAGAAACATACAAAGACCCACAGCCAAACAATAGGTGAATCTCAGAGAGAGAGGAAGGATAATGAAAGCTACCTAACCTGGGCTCATTGGGTCTCACAGAGACTCAACCAAAAACCGTGGAGCCTGGATAGGACTGACCTGGACACGCTGTACTTATGTGGCAGTTGAGTAGAGTGATCTTCTTGTGGGACCAGGGGCTATCTCTGACTCTGTTACATATTTTAAGACCCTATTCTTCACACTGTATTTATTGCCTTGCCAAACTTTAATCTGAGGCAATGTGGCTAGTTCTACTGCAAAACATTATGCCATGTTTGGTTGACATCAATCGGAGACTTGCCCTCTTCTGAAAAGAAAAGGAGGAGGACTAGAGACAGGGGTCTGAGAAAAGGTGATGAAGTGACTGAGAGGAATTGGAAAAAGAAAATTCTGATTTGAACATAAAAATAATCATCATCATTATTAAATCATAAATCAATAAATAATGTACATGTTTCAGAAGTAAAAGCCAATAAACAGTTCTGAAATGAAAAATTATACAATTGGACTCCTAAAGCAACTATCCTGTCATCTTGGACAGAATGTTTGGTCCTCTATGACCAGTTTTGCTGATATTAGTATTAGGATGCTAGGATAAGTATAATTTTTGCTCATCATAAGTATAATCTTTGCTCCATTCTATGAAAAAGGCGAGGAACTTTACAATGGCAAAATATAAGAAATATGACTTAGGTTTAAAAAATTCTGGACACAAGGAAAGGCAGACCACACACATAGCTCAGATACCTGGTACAACAGAAAAAACTCTGGAAAGAAAGAAAATTTCTGACATACTGATTTAACAAAGGAACAGAGAGAAAACTATGAGGAACAAAAATTTTAAAGATAATTGCATTTAAAATCGTGTCCTGATAGTAGTAGCATCAAATTGCAATGCTTACCTGAAAAAAGAAAATTCATCTCTATACAACATATGTTATGATGTAATGACAAGAAGTTAATATAATTATTAATCATGATTAATAATTATGTTCATATTTATTGATTATTATAGGACTAGTGTATTATGATACATTTGTGGGTATATAATTTATGAGATATTCTAAGAATCATTTAATATGTAGGGAAGTCAATGTTTCACAAACAAGTGATGGAATTGTGATTTGAATCTTGCTCTGAAGAGCAATAAAATTACTTAGTCATTCAAGTGTTTTCAGCTGTGGAATCTAGCTTGTTTGTTGCAATTTATGTAATGAAGAAAGAATGAATGTTGTTTGAAAACATTCCCAATCTTGAAAACATGCTGACCATTGTAACAATTCTAAGATTTGACCCTACTTGAACGCAAACAATATAAAATACCTGAAGTTCGTAAGTACTAGAACAAAACAGACAATAATATGTCAGAGAGACAAAGATGTGTTTCTGTAATAATTTCACAACCTCCAGTCCCCACAGTGCAGATTTAAGACCAGATGTTAGATGTTAGCACAATGGATTGTAAGACATGAGAGGACTCCATACATTAGAGGAATCAAATCTCTATTAGACAGTAAGCATTCCTAAATATTGCTTCTGAGGAAGACTGTATTTATTATCTAAGCTTTCTGCTACACAAACATCTTTAAGAAGCTAATTTAGGACATAGTGTCTCTGACTTACAGACTTAAAACTCTACAAGTTACCAAAGGACACATCTTACCTAAAATCTTTTGTACATGACGCATTATCAGCATCATGCTGCCCTCTTACCTTACATTGTTCACTACTTCTTATGGTCATATTTGATTAAACTGCTATTTAGATTCCAGTATGATTTAGTAGGAGAATTTTTTAGATGTGGTTTAAGTCCTACTATTAAGTAGCATGGAATTGGAAGACAAACATTTCTAAGCTACCTGGTTGAGAAATTAAAAAAAAAAAAAAATTGAATGTAAATGGAGGTTCATTGGTTTATACTTAATCTTCTCTCATCCTAACTACTGTTTTTCTTCCCTCTTCTCCTCTTAGTTCCCTAACTTTGCTGTCCCTGAGATTCAATCCTCCTCCATTTCCCTTCAGAAAAGAGGGGCATACCTGAGATATCAACCAATCATTGCATAACAAGATGCAGTAAGATGAGACAGAAACTGTGGGTGTCTGTTTCTGCTTCCATCAGCTACCAGCTGAGGGCTCTATGATGGTGGATAAGTCAGTCATCAATTTCATTACCAGAGAAGGACATTTCAGGTAGCCTCTCCACTATTGCTCAGATTGTTAGTTGGGGCCATCCTTGTAGAAAGTGAGGAGTGAAAAGAAAATGGGTCAAGACCAGGCTTCAGAAACCCACAGAGACAGCTGGCCTGAACAATGGGGTTCTCATGGACCCTCAAACTGATAGATGGGTAGCCAGCATTGTAGCAACTCAGACCCCCTGAACATGGAACATGGGTCTCAATTAGAAGGCCTGGGCAGTCTAAGGACCTCTGACAGTGGAACCAGGATGTATCCCTGGTATAACAAAGGACTCTGGGAGCACATTCCTCATGGAGGGATACTACTTTAGCCTGGAGGCAGGAAGGTGGGCCTAGACCCTACTCCAAATGACTTGATAGATTTTTATGATCCCTCGTGGAAGGCATTACACTCCCTGTGGAGTGAGGGGAATGGGACAGGAGGGGGGTTGGGGAGGGGAGCATGGGTGATAGAGATAGGGAGGGAATTCAGATTGATATGTAAAATAAGGAATAGATGATAGATAGATACATAGATAGATACATAGATAGATACATAGATAGATGCATAGATAGGTAGATAGATAAAAACTGGACAGAATCCTCATATCAAGGCTGGATGAGGCAACCCAGTGGGAAGAAAATTGTTGCAATAGGAGGTAAAGGGTCATAGACACACCCTGTCTCCCACCTGTTAGGAGTCCCAAGCTACACAACCATAAAATATATGCAGATGGCCTAGGTCAGCCCTATACAAATTCCCTGTATGTCAGTTCAGTCTCTGTAAGCCCCTGTGAGTCAGGGTTAGTTAACTCTGTGAGCCAATTTTGTGTGTTATTCTTGACCCCTCTGGTTCCTACCATTCTTCTTCCTTATCTATATGGTTTCTTAAGCTCCACCTAAGGTTTGGAAATGTATCTCTGCATTTGCTCCCCTCAGCTGCTGTATGAAGCTTCTCTGAGGCAATTGGGTTTCACATCAACCACTGAGTATCACAAGATATTAGAAATCCTTTCATTGAGTTTTTGTTTCACCAGTAGTGTCTGATTCTATCCTAGGTATCTGGGCTGTGCATTATAATGTGTATTAAACTGTACCAAATATAAAGTCCTAATTCAAGCTTCTCTCTTTTTTTTTAAATTTCTATTCATTTTATATACCAAGCACAGTTTTCCCTGCCTTCCATTTTCTGCCCCCCAACCCCAAGGCCATCCACTTGCCAGAAGGGCAAGGCCTTCCATTCTGTATTTGTAAAGGCAAAACAAATCCCAGTACGTGGTGAATCATCCAGCTTCCATCCAAACTATAAGAACTTCCTTAGAGTGACATGTTGCTTAAAGCCCCAACTTATGTGGTTGGAATTACTTTCCTTCCAACTGTCATTACAAAAACAAAAAACTTCTCTGCATGTCTCTTCCATTATGACTCAGAGAAATTTGACTGGCAAGATAGTACTATATTTATCTTCCTAATTTTATCAATAATTGCTGCCATTGTGATTTTTCCCTACTGCACATTAAACATTTTGAATCCCATTTTTCCATAATAATTTAAGTTGATCTGGGGGGACAAGGAGTAATTATTACCTGTACTTTCTCAAACTAAAAATGCTAAAATATTGAAATAAAATAAAAAATCTCATGTACAACAAGACTAAAATGAACAATATTGCATGAACAAGAGAAGTGTAGGAATATGAAACTTTCATAAATATCTAAAGGGCTGTTCTGTGCTATAGTTGGATTAAAACAACACTATTGTAATCTATATAGCATTATGTATCTCAATACTATTTCCGCCTTGATATTTGCATATTGATTTCTTGTGAAATGTTATTACTTGGAGGGGTTTAATAAAACTGTTAGCCATGAAAGACAACAATTACATAATTATGCTTTATCCCTCCAGTTTGGTCCTCTAATCCAAACTTAAATTGTTGAGTCAACCATATATTTTCTTCTGAGTATATTAGCTATTTTGTTTTTGGTAAGCCTTTTAATTTCTTTGAGTCACATTTACATCACATTTTAGATAGTGGTAATAATGTTTATTTTATAGTTCCTAGGAAGGCTTTATGAAATAATTTATTAAACAAACAAAAGGATTGTATAGAACTCTATAAATATTAACTTCCTATACTTTTTATATTTTCTTTCACTTGTAAGTTCCTTTGTTACCTTAATAAATATATATTTATTTATATATACAAAATTTCATAAAAACTAAATTATTTTATGAAAATAATTTGTATATATTTTCAATAAATTTATTACTTTTTAAATTGTAAGTAGAATTATTACATTGTTATCTGTAAATATGAAAGAGAAAGAAGGAGGGTCGTGTTGTCTAGTTTTTGAACAGTTTTTTTTCTGATATTTGGCACTGTGTCCATTTATCCATGTAAATTCATAAGCTTTTTGACATCAATGGTCACCATCCATTGTTGACAGTCAAGTATAATTCCTGGACGTTTTAAAAGTATGCTCTAAATGCTCAAAAAACAAATCCCTACCTATTACAAGACAGGAAGATGGCATTCATTCAGTGACTTGGTTGTATACATTTATTTCTTGCTATTACATTTTTTGAGATTGTTATATATCAATCACTCAAAATAGAATCATGTTTTGTATTAGTTTTTCTGTTATCTCTATCTAATTTTGAAATAAGTGAATATGCTTTCAATACTCCATATCATTATCCAACTTATGCATTACATAAAAATGAAAATACCAGGGCTGAAGGGATGGCTCTGTATAAAAATGCACTTTCTGCTCCCTTTCCCACACAGGGATGTTCAAGCTCTTGTTACTCTAGTCAGAGAGTATTGGGTTCACACTTTTGGACTCTAGGGATACACAGGCTAGGGATACATTGGCTCTCGGAGTATCCATGGTATATATGTATATAAGCAAAACGCTCACATTCACAAAAAAGGATAAATTAATCATTTAAAAGTGATAATAGTATAATCTAGACATAGATCACACAACATGGAAGGCATGAGTAAATGTAGAAGGAAAATTCCTTAATGAACTTTGAATTTTTGGATTTTGTTTTAATCCTATCTCTGTTCAAAATTAGAGAAATAATCTAAACACTGTGAGCCTCAGATTTGTGATTTGTAAACATTGTTTAATATTTGCTAATATGCACAATATTATTTGTTGAAATCAACTGGTTAAAGTGTGATATAGATGTATCAGTAGACAATTCATACTCATAAATTATTTCTATTATTATTACAATTAATAAGGCAAGAGAAGAGATATATTCTGATAGACATGCAGTAGAGAGGGGTTTATATGTAAATACATACTTTGGTGAAATTTAAGGCCATTATAACACTTCTTCTAAGATTTTCAAAAGTACTTTGTGAGAATAAAAAGGTTATATTATACTGGGTGACTTTATATCATCAAGATGTAGTTTTCTTTGCATTAAATATCAGGCTGTAGTGCCACAGATATATTAATATGAATTTAGGTTGATGTTAAAGTTGGGTTGAATTTTGTGAGACTGAATTGACAAACATGCTAGTGAAGCTATCAGCAAAAGCTGTGGGATATACTAATCACTTTGTATTTATTCATTCATATAGTTATATATGGAATCATTTCTATAAGACAGAGCATACAAAATACTCTTCATTCCTGGAAAGCATAACAGATACTTAGTAATTGATGCAAATATGTATTGAACCATAATTATGAACTGTATTAGTACTAGTCTCTATAGATTAAAATGATCTTCATGAAAATCCTTCTGTCAATTAAGAACCATTTATGACTTTTGCAAATACTTGCAGCATTAACTCAAAAGTCTATCCTAATAAAAGAATATTAAATTTCATAGTAAGCCTTTATAAACTTAATAATACCATATCAGATTTAAAATATTGTATCAGATTCACTTATATATTGTTCTGTAGATGACTACTGTTGTTTTGCTGCAGCAACAATGAGAAAGAAGGAACCACAGAACTCAATAAAACCCAAGTGGAGTTTATTAGGAAGGCAGGCAAGGGGCTAAGTAAGTTGGTGTTGGCCAAGGAGAGGAAATGAAGAGGGAGTGAGTGGGCAGTGCCTGCTTAAAAGGGAAAGCTTGCACATACTTAAAGAACCTATGCAGCCACACAAAGTATGACTTGGCCATACCAAAAAAATAATAAAAATAAAAAAATAAAAAACTCTTAGTGATGTATGACTGCAGAAACCTTGGAATGGCTATGTATCTGCCTGAAATGATAATGCACATATCCTGCTGGTAGACAAGAGGCAGTGTCAGCATAATGCCAGGATATCGACAACTAACCCTCCCTAACTTCAGTGGATAACAAATGACCAAGTTATTTAGAGCAGTTGACAAGCAGAAAATAATTCTATGTACCTTACAGCTTCACTGATACTCTCTGGAATGCATATATACTTATGTTTTAGATCATGTGCTATATATAATCAAAACTATTTGTAATTCAACTCAAAATGGTAATTTGAAATATTTACCAGAATATATATGTATGTATATATGTATGTATGTATGTATGTATGTATATATATGGGGGTTTCATTGATTTATGTCAATGCCACTGATAATTTTAAAAATATATAAACTTCAAAACAGAGGATCTTATCATAATGAAATTCTTATATCAAGATTTATTTTAGTAAACTAAATTTAACATTTCCTTATTTACATATGCTGTCACTGAACAAGGTTAAATACACTCACTTCAGTTACTTGTACACCTAAATTTGGCTTATAGTAATAACTGAGAAAATTACTTATTGATTATATCATTGAAATAAACACTATGAATATGACATATTAATACATCAACCTTATCTACTTATCTTTTGAACTTTTGAGGCTATAGTGCCTCAAGATCTCTAAGAAATTTTATGAACATCTTAACAACACTTTGAATCATTTTTAGAAGATAAAATGTTTTCTCAGTAATAAGTCTAAAAGTAATAAAAACCTTGAATGTATAAAGTGGTCTCTTACATATGTCCCTCCCAGCCTAATTCAGAGACAAGTTGAAAATTTACAATCAAAAAAGGAGAGGTTGAGGTTGATTTTGTATTTCTGTCCTTGTCAAATACATTAACAGCCATCTCTGCATAGATGATACTTGGATTTTGATACCTCATGACTAGAGGGCAGTGAATGAAAAGAAATAAAAGAAGTAATAAATTACTTATTTCACACAATTTTTGGTGAGCATTTCTAGGGCCATTTAGAAACAGTATATATTTACTCCACCGCCAAATATTTGACCTGTAGTTTACTTCACTGGATAAAGATATTTCCATTTTAGCTCCCTGCAGCTTGTCTCTGGATCTTTTGCATTGAGAAGGTCTTTCTTCATTGTGCTTCTTCTATCTAGGGCCCCTCTACAGACTGATCTTTGTCAGGACCTCTGGGATTTTCCCTAGCTTTTTATCCAATATTGATAGCTTGCAAGATCTGTTTCTATTCATATCCCTACATTCAAAATCAGCACCCATAAAACACTAAACTCCCTTTTGCTTGGAATTCTGATTCATTCTGTTTTATATCACATATTTGTTTATGATATTTCTCCAAGAACAGAAAGGTAAAGATTGTCTACTACTTTAGAATTAAAAGCAAAACATTCTCCGCTCCACCACAAACAAAATGGGGAAGTTCATGAAACAGAAAATGCCGTTTCTCTACCTCCAGACCTTCTCATGCTCCCATGAGGAAATATAAGCAAGATGCTTAAAATGTGCTCTGCTTTGCAACTGGATATAAAATTTCAATCTCCAAATATAGTTAATTCAAAAATAATATATCTAGCCTACATGTTGATGGACCAAAATTGCACAACAATGACTATATAAAAACGCTAATTTATTTCTCTTAATTGAGAAATAATTATATGATCAGCATTAAAAATCATTTAAACCATTTTAACTTAACTTTTAATTTTAAATGATTGCTAGATGCAGCCCAAAGCCACTTTTTGGTTTCTGTTAATGATAATGTAATTTTACAAACTCTTCTTCCTTGATTGTTAGAAAACCAATTGAGTATGTGACACGCTACCTATGAATGTATTAAGACAGTTTCTGAATTTAACTGTCTTTAATTTTTCTCAAGAACGTACATATTAGTACAATTGTTATTACATAATAATAACCTAGAAAAATTAATATTAAATAAGTACAATGTAAACAATATTTACTTAGGGATAAAATATGCAACTTAACAATCTATTGAAAATATTATTATTTGTAGAATGTATAACATTTACAGGAGCAGGCTGTACCACATAGCATGAATTTTTTTATACATAATACAACCAAAATAAGTGTTTAGTTTTTCCTTGTAATTTATTTTAATGTAATTATTCTTTCTGTATCAGTTTCATATTGATACTGGATTTTTGTTTTGAAATGTTAGTTGTGTTCATATTGATTAGGAGAAACATGAATATTGAACACTGAATTTTGCTAGCACTTCCTCCATTTTTCTAAAAGTTACTAAGGTTTAAATTTTAAATGTTCTTTTGACAAAAATTCTCAGGACTTTGACATTAAAATAACATTTTCTGTTCTTTAGTGTATAAAATTATGTTTCTCAATAGAAGCTACAGCAGAAAATAGAGCATAAATTAACTGACTCCATTTGAGATCTGGCAGAAGAATAGATAGCATTTTACACACATCCTAACTCTAAGGTTTTAATTGCTCTTTTATGAGAACATAAAACAATCAAAATGTGGAATCATCTATACATTCATAGAGTAACAGATAATGTCTAAAAAGTGTCAAGGGAAGAAATACAACTGTGATGATGAACTAAACATTTATATCTTGTTTGGGAGTTACATAAGATAATAAATATAAGACCATATAGAATTATACACATATAAGGAAATTATATATTACCTACATCCTGTACCAATAGCACCAATAGCAATTTTCTTATTTTGAGACTAAGCTGAAGTTGTTATCTTTGGAGGAAACTAGGTGAAGGGTATAAAGGACCTTTCTGTACTATTTTCACAAATCCTTGTTAGTCCATAATTATTTCAAAATAGAAAGTTATAAAAAGATAACCTTTTGACTGCTTTTAAGTTTTTTCACTTAATCAAATTCATAAGTTTTTCACTCTAAGACACCATTTTCTAATAAAATTGCTCAAAATTAAATGACCTAGGACCCATGGTATATTATTAATGTCAAATGTGCTAAAATACTCTTAAAGAAACATTTTGACAAACATTGAATTACATTTTCCATAATAAGTTAATATTACTCTATATAAGTAGAAAAATTATGTTAAAACCAGATATGTTCACAGAAGTGTTTCATGCCTACATGGGTTTCATTTATATTCAAGCCATCAATAAGATCAGTGCTTCCCTTTTCACAGATTTAAATCATCTTATTAATAGAAGAACATTTTATAATTTAGCAAAAATATGAGTATAATGCTATCCTTAATACTGAGTTATGCAATTCAAGTAAAATAATAAACTACAAATTTATTCATGCAATCATTTACAAATATCTAAACATATACAATTCTACTTGCATTATCTTTGGTAAAAAGATTATTAACCTCATTTTCCCAAGGAATTTAGCTCCTATTCTAGGATGGTGAAGAAGGAAACTTATATTTCAGCAAAATCTTGTGAAATGCCATTCTGTCTAAAATGTTATTTTAAAACTCATTGATACATAATTAAATAGGAAGAGACTTAGATATAAAATTATGGTAATCATATTTAGTATTGGAAACTATAAATATAATATTAACATCATTTCAGTATTTAGAGGATTTGCAAGAGAAGAATCTATGTATGTCTTCTTTGCCCATATGGCTCACAATTCTTTGCCAGAAAAAATGTTCCGTATATATCACTTGAATATATTATCATAAATTTTTTGAGCACTACTCTCATAGAATTGGTCAGTTAGCTTTGGAGTTCAAGTCACACAGTCCCCTACTTTTATAGTTAAGTAAGCTAATTTGGAATTAACTTGTTCTAGTCCTCCCAATCAATAAGCACAGAGGATGGATTTTTAACACTGGTCTTCTAATTCCATGTGTACAGCACTTTTAAGAATGTAAGAATTATCTAAATTATTTAAATAATTGTAGCATAGAAGTATCAATTTTATTTCCCCAGTATCTTATCAATATGATTTACAAGTGTATTTGTCATCAGGACATGTTTACCAAGGAAAGTAACTAAAGACTCAAGAATGAAACCTCAGTTCTGATCTCAACTCTGGAATATGAGGTCAAAGTGAGACTCTTCTACATATGATTATACAATAACAGAAAATCTGATCCATGTCATGAAATAATACTTATAAAAAACTACATAAAGATTGGTGATATCCATCTTCAGAGATACCTAAAGGTTTTCAAAGAAATGTGGCTTTTGAGTTAGAAGGGTTATAGTAATGGAACCAAGAGTATTCTTAGGAAATTAGCTTTCAGTTTAACATTCTGAATACACAGATGTTATCAAATACTTTTGCTCATTTAGCTAATTGTGGATCTTAATCTCTGAAAATTTAAAAATTTACTCTCTGTAGCATTTCAATAAACTTTTTCTTAATACAAAAAAATACTAAAAATGTAGAGATTATTCCATATAATCACCACATAAGGAGAAGTTTTCAGATCAATAGATAAATTAATTTCAAAAGTACATCAGTTTCCAAAGTCCTTTTGTGCACCACAGGTACATCCTGGTTCCACTGTCAGAGGTACCTTAGACTACCCAGGCCTTCTAACTGAGAACCATGTTCAGGGGGCCTGAGTCAGTCCAATGCTGGACTCCCAGATATGAGTCTGAGGGCCCATTAGCTCCTCCTTGTTCAGGTCAGTTGTCTCTGTGGGTTTCTGTAGCCTGGTCTTGTCCTCCATCTCTACATCTGGATTCCAATTTAGCTCAGAGTTTAGTTGTGGGTGTTCACTTCTGTTTCCATCATCTACTAGACGAGGGCTCTATGATGGTGGATAAGTTAGTTGTTAATCTCATTATCAGAGAAGGACATTTCTGTTGCTCAAATTGTTAGTTGGGGTCAGTCTTGTAGGTCTCTGGACATTTCCCTAGAATCAGTTTTCTATTCAAACCTATAATGGCTTCCTCATTTATTCTCCCTCCCTCCCTCCCTCCCTCCCTCCCTCCTCCCTCCCTCCCTCCCTCCCTTCTTCCCTCCCTCCCTCCCTCCCTGCCTCTCTCTCTCTCTCTCTCTCTCTCTCTCTCTCTCTCTCTCTCTCTCTCTCTCCTATTCCTCCCCTAACTCAATCTTCACATTTCCCATGGAGGGATACTCCCTTAATCTAGAGGCAGGAGGGAAGGCCTAGTAACTACTCCAAATGACTTGACAGATTTAGATGACCCCTCCTGGAAGGCATCCCCATACATGTGGAGTGGGGGAGGTGGGAGAGGAGCATGGTCAGGGGGCATGGGAGGGAGTGAGAGAGGGAAAGAAGGAGGGAGGGAAGGAGAGGGAACTGGGATCAATATGTATATAGATATTTTTATAAAAAAAGAAATATAAAATATTCATCCGTTTCATCTGTACAAAACTTTCCAAAACACAAAAATGATCCATGTATGTACATACATCTTGAACTTTGAAGATAATAAAAGGTTAACGGATCAGAAAGGAAATATCTATATTGAAGGTATGATTCTAGAAAATATTTTTCCTATGCAATAAAGAACTATAATAGAGTTTAGACAATTCAGCTATCCAGTATTATTTCAAAGAAATCTGCAGGTGCTAGGTTTTTTTTGGTCCTCTCTCTCTCTCTCTGAATTTGACTTGAATGAAGGACACTTAAGCCAGAACATTAAGATTACATTTTCATTCACCCAAACTGATTTATAGCTCATGTTTTGACCTTACCAATTTAAATGGTTTCGGTTTCTATGTCTGAGAGCAACATAGAGAAGTCTAAATCTCTTTGCAGTGACCTGTTGAGAGTGTCTCTTTAATGTGTACTTATTGCTCTATCCATATGACCTTGCATCAGAATCACCCCTCTAATTAGGAGCATAATGTACTTACAACTTCCAACTTTAAGTAGGAATCTCCAAGGAATTCCTTGCTGTCTTGATTGAACCATAACTCATTATTAAGGTCTGGCAACTTTATTCTCATGGGGACAGTGTGTACATATACCATAAATGCCAAGTTATGACTTATTGATAAGATAACACCCACAAGAATCTGTACTATTATTCTCTATATGACCTCTTAAGTAGCATTTTCTTGATCATTAAAACAGGGTCCTGGATAATAATGTTTATTGTCCTCATTTCAAACTTCAGTTTTCTCCTTTAGATATATATTGAGTCTTAACAAGTTAGATTCACAACATTTCACAATTCTATGACCCTTTAGTATTTTTGGCACATCAAGTAATGGTATACAAAGTTACAACATGTGCTTACCGCTTGAGTTTCTGTAAGTTTATACCAGCTTTGCTTAGTTCATTCAGGGGATCTTGTTCTTGTGGTGTCCTCCATTCCCTCTGACTCTTACAATCTTTCTACCTCCTCTTTTGAAGGATTCTATGAGCTCTGAAGGAAGGTATTTGATAGAGCTATCCAATTTAGATATTCTTCCCATAATGTGTGGCTGTGGATTTCTGTGTTGGTTCCCCTCTGCAGCCAGATAGAGCCTCTGGAATGATGAGTGGATATAGTACTGATTAATAAGTATAGCAAAAATTTCATTAGGAATCATTTAATTAATTTGGAGTATTATTCAACTTTTAAAAATGACAACATGACATTTTACAGCTAAAATTATCTTGAGAGGGAAACCCAGACGCAGAAATGTATCCACTTATATGGGGATATTGACCATTAAATAAATGATAACCAACCTACAATCCATAGTTAGACTCAGAGCAGTAAGGTAAAGAGAAGAGTTCTAGGGGACTCAGGAATCTCTCAGGGAGAGAGGGATAAAGTAGATTTTAGGGCAGACTTGGGGTAAGTGTTGACTGGAGCTCAGGATTGGGAAGGTAGGGAAATCGGGGAGAGGGAGATAATGCAGGGCAAGTTGGCTGGAACTGGACAGCACATCGGGGACATGAGGTGTAGTGGTGTGGAAACCTAGTAGAGTGGAAACTTTCTGGAATCTATGAAGATGATCCTTTTGAGGACTCCTAGTAAAGGGGGATACAAAATCTCAGCAGCCATCTCTTGTAGCTAGGCAAGGCTTTCAGTGGAGAAAATAGGTTGCATTTAAGTGAGTTGTTGGCCAAAGGGGGTCCCATGGAAATCCCCAAACCCCAGGCTAACTCTAAGACAAGAAGTTGCTTTCCACAAACTGACAGCAGAGCCATATTGTGGCAGACAACATCCTCACATTTCAATGAACATGGAGAAATTAAGCTGGTGCCTACATGGAGCCTTCATCCCCATGTGTTAGTCTCTTTTGTGCAGGAAGGAACTTTGCAGGCTACCAAAGAGAAATGTGAACACCAATCCAGCCACAAACCCTTTGCCTACAATCTGTCTTGTCTAAAAATATGCGCAGGCAATGGTGCCACAGAGCTTGTGGGAGTGGCCAACCATTTTCTGATTTAGCTTAACACCCACTCCATGAGCTTCACACTGCTTTGGTAACCAAAAGCTAGAGGCCCAATACTACTGGTCAACGAGAAAGAAGAGAAGAAAGAAAAAAAAAAGAAATGAACAGTAGTTGTATTTTCTTTATTCTCTACCACTTTGATATCATTTAAGTGCAAACAGGCAGCATGATGAGTTAGAATGTAAAGTGTTACTGTTTGAGAAATATCTATTAATATTGAGTTTATAAAGCATTTACTTTGTGGCTAGAGAGATTGCAGTGTGGGTAAGAGTATATGTTGCTTTTTCAAAAGACATGGATTCAATTTCCAACATACACATGATAGCTCAAGTTCCAGAGAATTTGGAGCTTTCCTCTGGCATCCATGAAACCAGACATGTGTGTGATACACAGAAATATGTGTAGGCAAAATACCCACACATGTAATATAAAAATAATTATATCTTTTTCAAAAGCAATAGAAATTACTGTATGTGTATAACCTGGGTCAGCATTTCTCAGCATAACCAATAGTGTCAAATAATCTGGTTAACATTTTTAATGGAAAATAGAGCCTGCTCTCATACAATATATCCCTACCACAGTTTCGTCTCCCTCCATTCTGTCCATCTCTCCCTATCTGCCCTCTTCTCCAGATTCGCTCATCCTCCATTTCCAGTTTTCTTTTTCTACATCCTATAGAGTAGTTTCACATGCCAAGGAGACTACAAAGTAGGGGTGAATGTTCCATGCAGGCACTAGCTCCAGTTCGCTCGTTCAATGAGTTGGTTGGATGTAGTCCTTGGTAATGGTCAATTTTCAGAAAGCATCTCTCTATCTTAACACCAGCCTGTATTTATAATTAAAATAGAAATTCATCACTTCACTTATTTTTCCTGTCTTGACCTTGTCTTGTGTCCCCTACCTCAGGTTCCTCCAGTGCCATACCTACACTCAAAGTGATAACCTCTTTTTCCTTGGTTATTACTGTTAAACACACACACACACACACACACACACACACACACACACACACACACACACACACACATCCACACATCGACACAAACATAAGTACAACCCAAAGATTCTATTTTTCTTGTATGTGTTCATGTGGTTTCAGGGCTTACCATTTTGTATTGGATTACAATCAAAGGATTCATTTGTGGGAGAGGCTATTTCTTCTTCTGTCAACAGATTTTAGTTGCCTGTAGTTCATTCTTTGTCTAGGAATTGAAATTTAAGGTTTTTCCATTTCCACATTAGCATGTCTCGTGTGTGTGTGTGTGTGTGTGTGTGTGTGTGTGTGTGTGTGTGTGTGTGATCTGATTGTTGTGGTCAGTATGCAGCCCATTTCTAGGAAAGACAGTCTCACAACTGACTTTTGAGTATTTTGACTCTTAACTTTAGATGCCTTCCCCAATGCAGGAACTATGCTACAGATGTATACACTGGGATCTGGCCTCCTCATAATCCATTGGTTTCTCTATTGTGCCCCGTGACAGCACAATTATTTTGATCATAAATGTCTAAATATTAAATGTACATGAAATAACACAAGAGAAACACAGTGAAGTGCAAACTTATTTTTCTTGAACAATTTATTTTTGTAATATATTCTCTATTTCATAATATTCTCATATATAGCTAGATTTTTCAAATAAATAAAATAAGAAATTAATAATATTTCTAAAATTAAGTAAATATGTGAAGAAGAAGAGGAAGAAGAAGAAGAAGAAGAAGAAGAAGAAAAAGAAGAAGAAGAAGAATAAGAAGAAGAAGAAGAAGAAGAAGAAGAATAAGAAGAAGAAGAAAATATAAAAACAATTGACATTAAGTTTTAGATACATCCTGGAAATGTTTCTTAGAAGTCTTAATAAATCATCACATAATTTTATTAAAAATCATATTTCCCAATTTTTACTTTTAAAAACTTTTAAACAAATACCACTTATATCTCTTAGATTCTCTATACATTCAGTGCCTATTTTTGTCCAGGATATGCATATGACTTCTTTCTATATAAATATCAATATATGCATTTTTGTAGTAAAGTTTGTATTCTGTATTTTAGTTCTGTATTTAGATGGTAGGCCTGAAAAGCAAACGACTTTTTAAAAATAAGTCTCATAAAGGAAAAAGCATGTCTGTGTTATAAGAAATGAAACATTCCTGAAGAAATGGCACTGCTTTCTTTTGCCCAGCTGTTATCCTTATGATCATGTTCAGAAGCCCAGCCTTTCAAAGACTCTGCATGGCTGAAACTATCAACATGAGGGGGATACTCTGACTCTATCAGGCCTCTTACTTGATTGTACTTAATATCTTCTCCCTCCAACTGAGTGCTTAGCAGTTTCAACTCAGAAAACTGATGCAGCAGTAAAATTGTAAGCTATAGAATGTTCTCTTCTCCTAATGAAATGTTATTTGGCATCTTTGAATATGTGATTTCAAATGGTTCATCTGAAATTTAAACAGGTTGTTTTTCTCAATTCAAATTCACATTTGAAATACAGGGAGGAAAGTGCCACAGCTGAATTTTTGCAGATACTAAAGTGAAGTACCATTTCCCCCTAATAAAATATTATCACAAATTCACGATGTGTTTAAGATTTATATCATAACCATATGTCTAGCCAGGATATAACACCTACATATGTAATAACTGCATTTTCTGTATTATGCTATTTGATTCATGTTAATATTGAAGACATATTAATTATATTAATATTACCATACAACAGGGAAATTGTACTGCATATTACAGGATACATAGGTATGATTATTATATAACATATAGAGATGATTTACTAACATGTGTTACATACTGTATTATGTGTAGTAACTGTGCCTAAGACACAGAACTCTTGGAACCATAGTCCTGTTAACATTTTTAATATTAGGCAGATTTAATTTTCATCAAAGTGGTTTGACTTTCATCATAGTCACTATTAATTTCCATTTTTTTCATTTAACATTTTTAGGTTTTTATTTTATTTATTCTTATTTTATATACCAATCCCAGTTCCCTCTCCCTCCCTCCCTTTCTCTCTCCCTCCCATGGACCCCAACAACCCTCCCATCCCACCCACCCCCAATTCTACAGTGAAGGTGATGCCTTCCAGGAGGGGTCAACAATATCTGTCAAGTCATTTGGAGTAGGGACTAAGCCCTCTCTCCTGCCTCTAGGCTAAGGGAATATCCCTCCATGGGAAATGTGCTCCCAAAGTCCTATCGAGCACCAGGGATACAACCTGGTTCCACTGTCAGAGGTCCCTTAGACTGCCCAGGCCTTCTAATTGAGACCAATGTTCATGGGGTCTGAGTCGGTTCAATGCTGGTATTTCAGCTATCAATCTGGGGATCCATTAACTCCCCCTTGTTCAGGTCAGCCTTCACTGTGGATTTCTGTAGCCTGGTCTTGTCTGCCCTTTTTGCATTTGGATTCAAGTTTGGCTCTGTGTTGAGCTGTGGGTGTCTGCTTCTGTTTCTATCATCTCTATGATGGTGGATATTTTTTTTAGGTTTAAGCATGATTGCTTAAACATCTCTATTTCTATAAGGCAAACAAAAATTGCACAAGACATTGTAAAAATCATGAGAAATTTAGGTTAGATCATGTCAATAGACTGAAGAAATTTCATAGTATTACTTAGTTCAGCTCCTTTGCAAGAAAAGACTAATAAAATTTTGGATGCCAAGGAACACTAAAATAGCCATACTAAAAGACAATTGCAGATGGGAATGATATATGTTTAAGGTGATTAGGCCATCTGTATGGCTAATTGTCTATTTTCAATGTTAGAACACTGCTATTCCCATGAGACTGGAAGACAGGAACATCATTCTTGAGATCACTATACATTAACAGGATGGTTTCCATGTCCTAAAGAACAACAGATATTCCTCCAAGACATATGAATCTACAATTGCAATTTTCCTATAGTAAAATAATTTAGGAAAAAGAAGATTTGGTTGGAACAAGCCTTACATTCTTTTAACAGTGTTGAGTATCCTCAGGAATATAGGATTCTCATCCTGAGTATATGACTCTTTAGTTATTAGAAAGTCTGTCACTGTTTACAAAAATCTATAATTGATGGAGGTGTACAAATTTTTGTGCATAGCAAATTTCATTTCTTAAAGACCCAGCCTGAAACTTAGTAGAGATATCAGAAGACCGTCATTCAAGTTAGTCATTGAGAGTTTGTCACCCCCTCTCCACATATACGTCTTTAGAAAATTGTCAAGAAATAATGGCTTACATTTATGAATATAAGTTTTACAAATGTTTTGCTTAGTTAAACCTATATTTGCAATCAATATATTCAAAAAATGATAGCATATGAATATTTGATTCTATTGATTTTGTGAGATTCTCCCAAATATATACATTTATATTTTAATTCTGATCACAGACATTGGTGTTAGGTAATAAATAATCAGATTAACATTGTGTAATAGATTTAGTAGATTTTGACATCTCAATTCTCAAAATTCAACTCTATCTTTTAACAAGGATATGACCTTATGAATTCAATTAAATGGCCCAAGTATCATTTTCCTCAATAAATAAAACAGACATTTTATGAATATCTGCTATGCAAAGTTATAGTGAGAATTAAGTGATCCAGTTGTTAGTCAAAATGCCTGGTAAAAATGAAGACAATTAGCTATTTTATTAATTGGATGAGTATAGGCAGAGAAATTAATTTACTAATGCATATACTAACATATGTGAAAACCTTGATATTAACCCACACACCTATGAACACCTTATTTTTCAAAAAGAAAGCATCATCAACAAATGGTGCTGGCATAAATGGATGCTGACTTGTAGAAGACTGAAGATACATCAATATCTATTGCCATGCACAAAACTTAAGTATAAACAAATAAGTTGTAAAAAAACCACATTTTTAAAATTTTCAGTGAAATATCTTTGAATGTAACTAGTTTTATTTTATGAATTATAACTTATGGAAAATCAGTTTTGAGAAATATTTAATTTTATTAATCACATATATATATAGGATCAGTGTTTATTGTTAGTAACACATCTCTTCTTTCTTTTATCTTCATGTGCACATTTAACTTCTGTGAGATAAAGAAAAGCTAAATTCTATCAACTTATTTCCTTGCTTGGAATGACCCTTATATTTGCTTTTAAAAAGAAACAATTATGCATCCACAGACATCTAAAATCATAGGAGTTGCAGTTGTGCATCTATCTCTCCTATCCATGAATGCACCAATTACATTTAACGCCCATCATTATAAATGCTGTAATGAATACCCTGTTATATGTCTTATAAACCCATGTGAGATTTTCTCTAGGATAAATGCCAATTGTGGAATTGCTGTGTCAAAGGGTATGTATATACTTAATTTGACTAAGTAGTAACAGATGGCTAGGCAGATTGCTGCAGACATCTACACTACCACCAGTGGAGTACTTAGGATCTTATGTCACTGTAACTACGTGGTTGATTCCTTTTATAGTTCATGTATTCCTCCTAACTCTTGAAGAAAAGTGTAACAATGTTTTCCCTTTTAAATAACTTTAATTAGAAATCCTAGGAATCATGAAACTAATAATGATTAAATTTTAAACTTGGCAGCTGATGTCTACACTGAAAACTGGCTCAAATAATCAGATGTCTTACAAAGTACAATGGATATGTAGCTAATATTTTCAGAAATGTAATGGTTTTTATCGAACACACATTGAACTTGTTTTGTAGGTGTTGCTGTTTCATACGTGTTAATATAGTGATTTAATGTTGCCTAAACTTTGATTTTATACTTGGACACAGAATGAAAATGGTATAAATAAATGTGATGACTTACAAATTGTCAGTTATAAGTGTTATAGATCAAGAAAATTCATTGTTATATTTGGAGGAGTTTGTGTAACAGAAAGTATGATATTTTATACTATTTTTCATTATGCAGAACTCATTGTATTGACTTTTATGTTAAAAAGATCTGAGTAGAAAAAATGTTCTTATTGAACTACAAATATTAAGACAAAAAGTTATCACCCATATATGTTATTAAAGTGTGTTATCAGATATTTGCTTATTAATTTTATTTCCTATTCTTTCATTTATCTGAAAAATAAATAACATTGATCTGACATTAGTCAGTGGTATAAAAGCATATATTCATTCATATTATCCTGAGTTATGATGTAATACTCACCATTGATGCCGAACTATCACTCAGTGTCTTACTGGAATTTTTTTTCTTCCCTATGGCCAAATCATAAAATCCCATTCCAGGTATGCATCCTTGTTCTTTACAATATGCTAGGTAAATAGCAGGAGCTCAGCAAATAAACATTGACTCATGTATATGAAATTTACTATTCTTTAACTCTATACAAGCTGAACTTTTTAGCTATATACACCGAATGCTTAGCCACATCTCAGCTTTGCACTTGTATGTGCACACACCTTGCCTCTTACATAAGCCAAGAGTGTGGGCTTGTGGTTGTAATTACTTATCTTAAAATATCTTTCTTTGGTTCTCTGTGTAGCTTACTCATGAGTGTATACAAATACATAACTTATAATAAAATATTCTCCCACTGTTTTCACTTTTAATATGAATATCAAATGGACATTGGAACAAAACTGAGAAAGATGCAAAAATTGATCAAAGATGATAAGAATTGTTTCAGATGGTCTCTTCCTAAATTATTTCTTCAATTTTATTGCATAGGACTCTTGATGTTATAAAGAATTTATCGCATCTTTTTGGTTGAGCTGTTGCTTACTTGGCCATTAATGTCTTTAAATGAATAATCATTAGATTGTTTAAAAAGTGGCAAGTTTTTGGGCAAGTTAAAATTTTGATACCAATGCCATTGACCATTGACAAAACCACAAACAATATCTAACTTCAGGAACATTACGAAGAATGGATTTTAAATTCCCTATCACTATGGTTACTTGAGGGAACAGAAATCTACTCAAGGGTACAAAACTACTCATTCCTAATCGAGAATGACTGGAAAAGACCAGAAAAGCAGGCAATGTTGTAGTGGGATAATGTGCAACTATATGGGAAGTTAATCCTAAATAATTATGAACTTAGTGCCAAGATAACTTGTTATAAGGCAGACAGAATATAGAGAAATGCCTAAAACTCTAAGGCTTGACCTCATGAAATATTAAGAACTTTAAATTAGAGTTTAAAAGGAACAAATTATTATAACCATGATGGACTATTTCATTACCATTGTTTATCCTAATCTCCATTAACAAGTCCAGTGTTTTTTATGGGTCCTTCCATATCTAACTCTTTTCTTTCTATTCTTACAGTATCATAAACTCTGATAATCTTCATGACTTAACACGAAAAAAAAAAACAGAAACAAAAACCAACTACATTCTGGTGCCTGAAAATTTGCATATGCAACTCAAATTCATGTTCATCTGCATACACTAATATAATCTTTCCAATTTCACACTTGATCTCTGTATCTGGAAGCAAATCTCAGTTTGCATGTTACACCTGAACTCTTATTCTCTTCAGATGCCAATTCGATGGATAATATATAACTTTTACAGTCATAACATACTTCTTCTTTAGCTGAGGCTGTTTGGATGGCTTCTGTGCTTCTTCCTTCTTTTCAGTCTACCTCTAGTAGCTGTATTACAACATGAAGATACCTGCCAAAATATTACTTCACCAACTTCCCAAGTAGTTTAAAAGTTTATGTACCCTTCTCTATGAATCATAATGTCTGTTCTTCATACAGAAATCAGAAATTTGTTTTCAATAACAGAATGTGTGTTTGTTGTGTGTCCAATATTATAATGGTTTCTATTTAACTCAGAAGAAAAGCCCGAATCTTTAAAGGAATTACTAAAACCTTCCACAATGATGACTCTTATTTCATTTTTTGGCATAACCATTTTGTCTTCACTCAATTTTGTTGTTTCACATATGCTTCCCACAGGTATGTGAGTGAGAACCAACACTGCTTACTCTCATTTTAAGTAACTTGTGATATTGAATTTCATCTTATATATTTGCTTGAATAGTTCCTTAGTTGGGGCAACTTAAAATTCAGATAACCCTACTGTTCCCAATACTTTCTTAGTCCCATTAAACTTTCCTTTCCCCATAATATTTACCTTTCTCAAATACACTGAAAACTCAATTTCTTTTCAGTAATTATATTGTAACCTTCCAATATTAATAACAATTTCTCATTGTAGAGATATTTTCAATTTTAATCATACATAATCCCCAAGTACACTGTCTACTATAAAAACATTTCTGGAATTATTAACAAAAATACCCAGATATCAAGGAAATATATTTCATTCTCTATACTTACATTTCCACAAATGGAAAATGCTCAATAAAATGATCTCCTCTTTGTCCACCAAAGTAAATACATATATTGTGAAACCCTGATTTAGGAATCAAATGAATAAAAAGAGATAGAGAAATATATGATGATAATGTGCTGATATTTTTGGTTTTAAAATATCTAATATTATTATGTATTACAATTATGGTTTAGTAAATTTTAAGGGCTCATGTATTTGTTATATAAAATGAAGTATTTATAAGTAGTGACTTAACACACAGCCTATAATTTAAAATATTCTAATAAAAAGTTATTGGAAGATTTATGTTACTTATCAATCAATGGTCACAGATATTATGGACTTATATTATTTTCACACTTGTTTATGTTTGAAAATTTTCACAAAAAGTACATGAGTGAACTCAGTAGCCTCACTTTATTCAAAAATGTTTTGCTGCTATTATTTGTATAATACATATTACCAACACAATGTGATCCTCAAAATCATTAAATAATTAAAATTTAAAAGATAAATTAGAATATTTAATAAAATGACAATTATAAAATAAATATTTAATTTAGTAAACAGTATACTCATTTCATTTTTTTAATTTGTTTTTATTTAAATCAAAAACAATCTTACTTTATATACCAAATCCCAGTTCCTTTTCCCTTCCATTCTCACATTCCCCTCACCTTCTCATCATCCCACCTCCCATCCATTCCTCAAGGAAGGTGAGGCCTCTCATGAGTGACCAACAAAATTTGTCACATCATTTGGGGCAAGGCCTAGGCCCTCCCTGTGCAGTATACTTACATTAAAACTATGGTATTCTCTCTCTCTCTCTCTCTCTCTCTCTCTCTCTCTCTCTCTCTCTCTCTCTCTCTCTAAATAAAAGACAAATTGCCATACACTCTGAATAATTAATACAAAC
Source organism: Cricetiscus sungorus (assembly GCA_030556225.1). Lineage (NCBI taxonomy): Eukaryota > Metazoa > Chordata > Mammalia > Rodentia > Cricetidae > Cricetiscus > Cricetiscus sungorus. The sequence continues at coordinate 12,246,847 of JANBXA010000126.1, forward strand.
ATGGAAATTATAAGTATACATTTAAAACACTATCAAAAATATCCTGAATAATATCCTAAAAAACTGTTTTTAAATAAATCATTGTCTGATGAATATAGTAGCAATAACTATCCAGTTTGACTAAACAGAAAATTGTCATTTACTCTATATAACACTATGTATGACATTGAGATATAAATATAACAAGTATAAAGACATTTTGAAAGAAATATTTCTTCTTACTTCTTACTTTTATCTTCTCAGTGTGTATAGTATCACAAATAGATATAGATGTACATTATGTAATGTTGGTATATAAGCAATGAAATACCATTAGGTGAGTAAGTTCTATATCATGAGTCATTTTGATGATAAATCATAGAGGAGAAATAAATGAAATCATGGATATAACACTTTTGAAAATGTTCTCATCTCATAAAATATAGAGGCAGTCAAAATAAATAGTACAGTTACATAAAAAATTACACATGAGTTTAGTACAATGTTAAAAAACAGTTAAGAACCTTTGAAAATTTAGAGGAAATGATAACAAAACATTAAATGGGTAATTTAACAATATTCCTTGAGATAAGTTCTTCTTAGTATGAAAAATACTCTCAATGGAGAATAATAATCAGATTGTAAAATCCATAAGGTCAATGAAGATACTTTATTTCATTTTGAAAGCTTGGTCTCTGTCACATACATTGTTATTATTTTGTTTTTTACATATATGTTTCCAAAATCCATTAAACCAATAATTCCTGAACAATTTTAGAATTTGATCAGAACGAGTACTTATCTGACTTCCATTAAAAAGTCTACCTTTGTCTCAACTTTCATTTTCAAAGAATGATCCCACAATTTCATTTGATCATTATATACGAATGATTACATATCACTTCAAAACATGGCTTTGCATTAGGCTCTGCAGTCTTTCACTTTTTTTATTTTACATATCAATCCCAGTTCCCTCTCGCTCCCTCCCTCCCTCTTTCCCTCTTTCCCCACTCACATGCCCCCTGACCACTCTCCACCCCCCCACACTCCACATGTAGGGTGATGCCATCCAGGAAGGGTCATCTAAATCGGTCAAGCCATTATTCTTTGAGAATTCCATATATGTATAAAATCTTTTATTATAATTCACCCCAAATACACCCTCTAGCTTGCCCATATCCTCCTCTCAGATCATCCTTTAAATTTTTAAAAATAATTCTCTGAGTCCAATTAGTGATACCCATATACAAATGGGTGTGAAGCCAACCCCTGGAACATTGTCAACTTACCAGGGACCATGCCTTTGAAGAAAATGAACTCTCCTTTCTCTACCATTCATTACCTGCCAATGGATTCAACTGGAGGCCACGATTTCTGTGATCCTTCCCATATACATGCTAGAGTGTTGACTGGCTTGATCTTGTGCAGGTCTTCTTCAGGCAATCACAGCTGCTGTGAGTTCATGAGTGTAACAGTCCTGTGATGTACAGATGCTGTTTTGCCTCATTTCACATGAACCCCTCACACGTAAAAATAAATTCATGTCCTTCTTTTGTGATTTTTCTTGAATCTTGTTGGGAAGAAGTGTAGGTGGTTATGTTCCATTTGGCCCACAGATACTTGTTTTCTGCACTTTGACCAGTTGGATGTCTCTGTGTGTACTGCTATCCACTGCACAGAGAAGCTTCTCAGATGAGAAATGAGAGATACATAGATTAGCTAAGGTCCTACATTTCCATTATAAATTTCAGAGTTTCATTGTATACCATTGAGATCTTTGATTTATTTTGAATTGATTTGGATCTTTTGGAATACAGTGATGTGCATAAATGGATCATATATATATGAATGATACAAACCTTTAGCCAGAAAACAACTTCAACCCCAAATTTGACATTATACAAAAATTTCAAATGAAATGACTAAGGAATGATGCAGAGAGACTCATAATTTCATTTATGGGTACTATAATTTGTTGATATTTTAAAGCATGATTGAATGTAACATTCAAAATAATGCAACAAATAGCATGCACACTGAAATGCTAGCATTGATTCTTATACCTCAAGTGTGATTAGGAGACACTATAGAAAAAAATGATAATAATAATAAAGTGAATTCAACTAAGAAACATAGGTCAAATGCTTGGGACAATTACAGCAAATCACTCAGAAGACATTTTCCCTGAAGAACATATAATCACAATACTAGGCATATTACCAGTACGTTCATCTAACTAATTGATATTAATTAGCTAAAGGAACTGTTTAGAATGAAAAGATCTTTCAGTATTGAAAATATCCATATCAATGATGGATTTCCCTCTAAATAAACTTATAATATTGTGTGGTATTGTTCATTTCATTTCATTCCTCTTTAATAAAATGCTAGTTATGATTTAATGGATTCTGAGAGCCACTAATAAAGAAAATTAATGTTTTGTTTATGTAGCAAATGTGCTACAGATTCTTATTCAAAAGATGATTATAAAATATCAAATATTTTCAAATTACTCCCTTTAATGTTCAAGATGCAATATGTTGTAATGTGATTAGCTTTAAAAGAATTATAAGTCATACTTTGTTCATACTTTGTTTTTTTATATAATCTTGGTGCAGTATTTGGATTTCTGAAAATATTTTATTCTGATGAAGCTTAAAGATGATAGTTTAAGGCAAGATACTTCAAGAACGACCTAGTAAGTACCAGGTCTTATTCTCTTTTAAGTAATTTGTTTAAATATAATTAAGGAAAAATCGTATTTTATATATCAGTCCCAGTTTCCTCTCCCTCCCATCCTCCTATGCTCCCTACCGACCGTCCATCCATGCCCATCTACTCAACTGGGAGTGTGAGGCTTTCCACATTCATCATCACAGTCTGTCACATTATTTGGGGCAGGGCCTAGTCCCTCTCCTATGTACCTACGCTGAAAGAATATCTCTCCATAGGGAATAGGCTCAAAAGTCCATTTGTCACTAAGGGCCTTATACTTTTTATAAGATATTTTGAAAGTTTTTCATATAATGTATTTTGATCCCCTAGCTCTTCCCAGATTTATCCTCTTTCTTATCCATCAACAGCATATGCATCTGCTATTTCTCTCCTTATTTCTCCAAAAAGAAGCAAAGCAAAAGTTAAAGTAAAACACAAGCAAACAACAACAACAACAGAAAGACAACAAACCACAAACAAACAAGCAAAAAATGAAATAAAAGGCCACAGAAAAAGACATTCTGTGTTGACCAACTAATCCTGGCCATGGAGCCTTACTTGGAGTATTATTGACATACCTATGAACATTCCATTGGATGGATTTATTTTTCCATTTGCCAAAAGGTGTCAATTGTAAACAGCTTCCTGTTTAAGGGTGGGACTCATTCTCCACTTCTCAGTGCTTGGAACTCATCTGGCTTGAAACTTTGCCAATCCTATGTGTGTTGCCACAATATTTGTGAGTTCATATGTGAATTAGAATTAGATGATTTCCCTATCATTCATTACTTTCTTAAGAAAAAACAAATATATTAAAGAAAAAAAGTTCAATTGTTATTCTAAGATTTGTGAAATTTGAAATGATTTACTTAAATCTTAAACTTATAAAACACGAATCATGTATTTCAGAATTTACATATTATTTGTCTTTCATTTCTATCTCTCTGCCATACAAACAAAAAAAATATTATTACACAAGGAGTATACAGGAAGCAAAATAAGTCACCATTATTTAAGGAAAAAACAAAGGGGGAAAACACAAAATTTTTGATTTTAAAGAACTTATCTTTATGGAGATCTGACTCATGTGATTAATATTTACAAATATTCTCCAATTTTATAGTTAAAATATATAAGAGAAAGTCAATAAAATATCATAATTTCTTTTATGTATATAAAATGGAATCTCATTTTTCCTCTAAATCAAACACCAAGACACTTTAGAATAAAATCACAGTAAATATACAGAGAAAACTGCTCCCTATTGAAACTTTTCTGCTAAATGAAGATATTAAATGCATATCAATGTGGATATATTCAGTAATGATTTATTTTATAATATTTATTTTCATCATGATACTGTTTTGTTGCCATTTATAAATGCATATGGTTATTCCAAGTGCTTCTAACACACATAGACACAGAAAAGACACCTACACACACACACACACACAGACACACAGAGAGAGAGAGAGAGAGAGAGAGAGAATTATTTTTCTAACATCATCTGTTACGTAAGACATATATAAAGTATGAACAAAAACAACAGTTTTAAAAGCTTTCTTGATATAAAACCTTCTTGAAAGATATACACTATTCATGCGTTACCATGAAACTAAATTTAAGTAATTTGCCCCTGCTTCTCTATCCTGCATATCTGTGTTCTTGATTACTAACGCTAATGTTGACTACTACTAATGTTGACTACTACTAATGTTGACTACAACTTACAATAATTGAAATAGTTTTTTCTGAAATTGTTCCACTCATTATTAAAAGCAAACAACACTGTACAGGGATGTAGTCACTTTTAAAACTTAACTTATTCATCTTCACTCAGGAAGCAGAGTTGATGCTAAATGAAAACTATTTAAGAACAATAACAAAAATAAGATTTATAATTTGTATGTATATTAATACATTCATAGTATAAAACCTAAATATTCTTATCATTTGGATAGTTTAAATTTGATCATCTAGTGACAAAAGAAGTATATATTTTAGAAACGGGTTTCATGATAAAAAAAAAATATTAATTTGCCTTTCCATGTATATGTCAATTCACATAATATTTAAGGATTAGTATTTCTGAATAGTTAGAAAATCATTCTCATACTCATTAAAATGGATGAGTGCAGCAATTATTTGAAATGCAATCTTGAGTCAGCAGATTACAATATATAATTGCCTATTGGGATGTGTTATGAGCAGTTTTCTCCCAGCTTGGACCCAGAGCCTCGCCAGCCCCAAATAACACACACGGACGCTGTATTAGATATAATTCTGTTGGTCAGTTCCTAGTATTTCTAATTAGCTAGCTCTGTCTTCAATATTAACACATTTCTATTAATCTAATTATTTCCACATGGTCTCATCTTACCAGATAGAGGCCTTGACCTTCTTATTTCTCCATTCTCCATCTTCAGTATTAACCCATTTCTATTCATCTATGTATTTCCATATGGTCTCATCTTAATGGAGTGAGGGCCTGGAGTTCTACCCTGTTGGTTCTACATCTTGAAACTCTTCCCTACTGCTTCCCCTCTCCTCCTACTCTCTTAGTCTTGCCTATCTTTCTTTCCTATTGGTCAACAATACTTTATTCATTAACCAATATGAGAAACATATTTACAGAATGACATCTCCCATCAGGGATGTATTTTCATTGGAAACAATCTTGTAGATTATTGTGTGAAAATATACAATAAAAACAGTCTATTCCTCAAATAAGAAAATGAGGAAATAGTGAAGGGGCCAAATGCCCCCAATTAACTTGGAGAAGAGTTGAGGCATAAATGAACAAAGCACTTATTTCTCTATATAAATAAATGTCACTTAGAATATCTAATTTACTTACTTATACATTTGTATTTATATAAATATCCAAACATTTGCTGTATAGTAGGCCCTATACTAAACCCTGGGAGTTTAGAAAGAGAGAGAAACAGAGCTCTTTTCCACAGTGTTTGTACTTATTCAAGAGAAAGACATAATAAAAATGTCAGAAGAAGGAGGATAGAATATAAGTGGGAGAGAAGACCAGGATGTGATAGTGCACGCCTTTAATCCCAGTACTGCCAGGAAGAGGTGAGTGGTGGATCTCTGTGATTTCAAGGTCAGCCTGGTGTAAGAGTGAGTTAAAGGGCAGCCAGGGCTACACAGAGAAACCTTGAACCACAACATAAACAAAAGCAAACAAAAAAATGGAAGAATGTGGATTTAAAAAGAAGACAATGTGGACAAAGAGGCCACAATAGTAGCCAAATCTTACAGTATTAGAATACTATACTAGATTTGAACCCAACACCTTTGACTGGAGTCAAGGTAGAATTTTCACTTGAGTTTCATTTTACATTATATCCTCTCTTCTCTGGACATCTTCTTATTCAAAGTCTTCACAAATCATTTCTGCCTTTTTCCAGATATGCCCTATTCATTGCTGCCTGGGTAATTTTGTCAACTCTGAACTCTATCAAACACGCCTGCATAGAACTATCAGTGCCTTTCAGTCTTTTTAAGCATCATTCCATTTCCTTACCATATGAAAGACCTTTCATGTTCTGGTGTCAGTGAAATATGTCAGCCTTAATTGCAGCTATTATTCTAGAAATAGCATTTGATCCAGAAACTTAAAAAAGGCAAACAAAAACAAAAAAAAATTACAACACTATGCCTAGGCAATAGTAACAGAGAACTTTCTACTTTTGGGACCACTATTAACTAAGGAAAGTTGCAGACAAAAGAGTGTTTGAAAACTACCTGTGAAAGGGGCAACTTAAGAAACTTGAGGAATAAGTTAGTGTTAAAAGTAGTGACCAAGATGACAGAGATGAACAGATTCTTGGATAGTAAAACAGAGTTGAAGATATTTTTTATATTTAAATTTGCAACAAGCTTGTTTTACAGGTCAATTTCAGTTTGCTCATACTCCCCTCCTCCCCTGTCCCCCTCCAAACCCCCATCTAATCCCCTTCCTGCTCCCCAAGAAGGGTAAGGCCTTCCATGGGGGATCTTCATAGTCTGTCATATGATTTGGAGCAGGGCCTAGGTCTTCCCCCTTGTGTCTAGGCTGAGCGAGTATCCCTTTATGGGCTCCCAAAGTCCATTCGTATACTATGGATAAATAACGATCCACTACCAGAGGCACTAAAGATTGCCTAGGCCTCCTAACTAACACCCACTTTCATGGGGTGGTGGGTCGATCCTATGCTAGTTTCCCAGATAGCAGACTGGGTATGAGTTCCCCTTTGTTCAGGTCAGCTATCTCTGTGGGTTTCTATAGCCTGGTCTTGACCCCTTTAATCACTCCTCCCTCTCTGTAACTGGATTCCAAGAGTTGCGCTCAGCATTTAGAAGTGGGTGTCTGCTCCTGCTTTCATTAGCTACTGAATGAAGGCTCTAGAATAGCATATAAGGTAGTCATCAATCTCGTTATTGGGAAAGGGCATTTGAAGTAGTCTCTCCACCACTGCTTAGATTGTTAGTTGAGTCATCCTTGTAGGTCTCTGGACATTGCCCTAGTGCCAGATTTCTCTTTATGCTTATAATGGCTCCCTCTATTATGGTATCTCTTTTCTTGCTCTGCTCTGTTCTTTCTCTGATTCAATCATCCTGCTACCTCATGCCCTCCTCTCCCATCCACCTTTCCCATTCTCTTTCTCCTAAATCCCTCTCCCTCCCACCATGCTTCCAATTTTCTCAGGAGATCTTGTCCCTTGCCCCTTCGCTAGGAGACCATGTATGTCTCTCATAGGATACTCTTTTTCCTAGATTTTCTGGCGGTGTGTTTTGTAGGCTGGTAATCATTTATTCAAAACATATTTTGGGTAATTTGTGAACTAAGGCTATTGAAAAACATATTTGGTTTTCACCTCACAAACTACTACACATTTATTTGAAAATTGAGACATCTTAAATCCTAAAGACCTTTTCTCTTTCTTATTTGAAAATTCTGTATATTTTGCTTGTTATATTGCCATTTCAATTTGACTTAATAATTCTCCTCAATTACAAACCTGCGTGAAGGAATTGTATTAACATGTCCAAAGCTTCATAATAGCTTAAGAAACTGCACAGTGTTCATATATTGTTGGATATTACTGTCTTCCATGTTATATACTAAGGGATAATAGCAGTTCTAGGGAAATAGATCAACTGATATTGGTTTTGAACAATGCATAATTTTTTGGTATATAATCTCTATATCACAGCTTCATTACTATACTGAAGATGCTACTCTTGGTTGCAAAAGGGAATTGGGAACTGATCATGGCTCTGTGAAAATCGTAAATGTCAGATCTCAGTTTAATTGTGGTAGAGGTGTGTGTTAGCTCATTTTGAATAATAAACAGCTGTGTAAATATTGGAAGAGAAGAAAATCTAACACAATAAAACTAATATTTAGATGTTCTGAGACTCTTATTTTAAAATGCCATGAATAAATATCTGTGTACAATAAATAAAGGTTAGGATTTGGAACATAACTCGGTTTCTCAACTCTGGCAGCACATTAGAGTCATTTGGGGGTACTTAAAAATAAACTCATATCTGATCCATCACTGAGAGATATACTTCATCAATTGTCAAGGCATGATACTTTATCATTAACATTGCTTCTAACACAAACTTTACTGTAGTTCCTACTGGATACTCTGGTTGAGAGCCACTGGTCAAAATGTATGAACACAAGTTTACACACAGTAATGTAGAAAAATTATGTTATATTTTTAGAATTACTTATTTCAAAGAAACGTGCAGCAATAGAGTTGACAAAAATTGAACCAATTACTCTCAATTTTGTTATGAAACTATGACTCTAAATCTTTCAAAAATAGAGGAAATGAAAAGTAAAGCTGATAGAAGTGAATTTTGCTGGTGTGTGTGTGTATGTGTGTGTGTGTGTGTGTGTGTGTTTGTGTGTGTGTCCCATCTTCATGACTACAACTACAACTGCTCTGTAGAACAAATCATCCGTACAACACAAGTTCATATATCCAGTGAAGGTCTCACAGATAAGACGTGGCTGGAATTATGCAAGAGGTCTATCTTGAAAACACAAACTTCCCAAGCAAGGGGATATATATTGCATATACTATACTACAGCCTTTAAGTAAAAGCAAAATATTCACATACACAATATCTTTTCCATCTCTTTGTACTTACAGATATACATTATAAAAACTACAAAAGAGTTTTATTCTCAAGTGTGTGTATCAGGCAAAAGTACAAGTATACACCAAGTATGTAAGTACAGGTATAAACACCAGACAAGGAACATTGTTTTCTTAAATAGTCTTCAGTTTTTAAGTTTCATTTATGTACTTTTTATTTATTAATTTACTATTACAGCATTAATTTTTGCATGGTGTGTGTGGTGGGGTGATTCAATATATGTGGAGCTGGAGGACAACTTAATAGAGTTGCTTATATCCTAATTTTATGTGAGTTTTTTAAGGTTGAACTCATGTCACTATGTTTGCATAGTAAGCACCTTTACCCTAAGTGGTTTCCTGGTTCTTTTCTTCATGTTTTTATGATAGTTTTAATACCCACCATTTTTATCTGGTGCAAAGATGCTAGAAATATTTCCAATAATAACTTCTGCCTGCAAATATTCAGATACCATACCAAGAAAAATATGAAAAAATGTGCAAACAGCAAATAGAACTGATTTAAAGACCATAAGACATAGCAGAAATCACATTTATCCATAAGGTCTAAGAACCTTGACAATCTTATCAGCAGTACTGTTAAGTTCAGAGAATTCTGGTGAAGATGAAGATGAATACCTATAAGCATTAAAATGTTACTGTATGTATATGATTTCAAGGATGACCACTTAGAATTATATAGACTGAGGAGGTTTAATTATATATGTAAGAAGTAAAAAAAAATTATTATTATATGAGGGGAGAGGCTATGAATTTGAGAAAGAATAATGGCATATATTAGAGGAACTGGAGTGCAGAAATGGAAAGTGAAAAATGATGCATTATATATTTTAATTTAAAAGATATTGTAAAATACATTAGTTCTATAAATGCAAGGTATTTTAACTGTGGTTCCCTAACCCTAAACCTCAAGATTGTTTCTTAGACCTTTACACTTAACATTCATTCAACAAGTAAGTGAAACAATGTAAAACAGACTATAGTTCACTGTAAGGTTAATTAACTATGAAAGTAATATTATTGCTATTTTGTTTCAAATATGGTTGGATGAATGTGGGTCATTAGTTAATTACAATGTGACCCAAGCAGCAGAAGTGGGTCCTTCAATGTGATAACAATGCTTTTCTTGGGCATAAAAAGAAAACATAATTATATACTATCAGGAAAATACCCCCTCAAAGAAAATCCAGAGGTGAATGGCTTATATTCTGAATAAAAGAAATCCTCCAGTAATGTAGTTTTTCCTACATTTTTGTCAACAATGTGTAAAATAGATTTGAATTAAGAATATAACATATATGTAGAGCTTTTTACAGGATCCCACAGAATAGTAAGAATGTCTTCTTTTGTTTCTGCTCCTAGAATACCTAAAATGAAGAATTGAAATGTGAAATACTAATATGCTGCTTGACACTGCTCATTCTCAGTTGAATTATTCTACAATTAGTCTTACCTCCTGGGTATTTCTCTAAGTTTAGTCTCCCTATTTCTATTTCGGTACATACTAATCCCTATTGCTATTATCCAGTTTGTAAATTAGAGACTTAATAATTTTTCTAAAGGTGTATTTGGTGAAACATCTGAATTTTAAAAAATTTATACTTCATTTCTGACTTTGAGATGTATTCAACATATATTAATTGCCTCTTGACGATTGTCATATTATGGAACTTAGAACATTATAGGAAATCCATATTAATATGCAGATATAAATTTGTATATGATAATTTTATTTCATATAAATAAAATTTAGTATACTTAAATAATATTAACAAAAATATGTAACTTTATAAATTGTAAGTCACAAGTGTTTTCTCATTGTATTACAGTCATTTACCATTTAAAAATATTATTTGTATTATTTATTACAACACAGTTAGGAATATCATTTTCTCTTCTTGCCTGTGCGTTATGAAAGAGCTACATTTGTCACTGTATTATGCTAAGTGCAGTTTGATGTCTGTTTTGCAATATATGTAATTTATTTATAACCCCACAGAGTTTTAGCTTATGAACCATTCCAAGAAAGGCTGTATACTAAATAAAATGAGATTCATTTTTTTACACACATATGCATGATATTAAGGACCTGTGATTTATATTTCAATTACATGAGTACTATTGTTTGATTTATCTTCCTTACTGCAAGCTATAAATAGCAAGAAGGTAGCAGGCCTTTTTTTAAAAAGACATGTTTAGGACCATTTTCAGTTCCTATATAGAATGCCTTAAATCTGATCATTTATAAGAAAAGAAGTTTATTTTGTCTCATGGCCATCTTAGAACATGCTCCCAGGATTGCTTACTTTCTGGTAAAGTTCTGCTATCCCATGCATTGTAGAAAAGATGAACAGTATTCAGACAGGTAGAAAAAAAATAAAGGAATATCATAATACATGTCTTTGCATCAAAAAACTTATGCTTATTAAAATTAATCCAGTTATACAAGTGTTAAAATCCACTACTACAAGAAGACATTATTCTATTCATGAAGGTCTGCAAGCCAAATGATAAAATATCCAGTAGGAATTCTAGTAATGGTTGTTAATTAAATTTAATTGAATTAAAAACTTAAAATATGGGCAAATTGTCAGAAATTTGAAGAACCCCTTCAATATTTAATAATGTAATACTCAGGCTTGACATTTCTAGTCACAGATTTTAAGTTTGTGATGTATTTTTTTTATCATTATTGCTTTAAGAATATGTTTTAGGGTATACAAGGATAAAGACAAACCATGAACCCAGCTCTTAAATTCTCATACCTAAAGGTCTAATTCCTCAGAAGGAGAAAAGGTTTCTGTAGCTTTAGGTTATATAATTTTATACAGGAAAGAATAAGGAGAGAAACTTAAGGCAATTCCTCTAAAATCAGGAATAAGACAAGGCTGTCCTTTGTCTCCATAGCTCTTTAATATTGTACATGATGTTCTAAGTAAAGCTATAAGACAAGAAAAGGAGATCAAAGGGATCCCAATTGGAAAGGAAGAAGTCAAACTGTCTCTATTTGCAGATGATATGATAGTTTAGATAAGTGACCCAATAAACTCTACCAGGGAACTCCTACACCTGACAAACACCTACAGCAAACTAGCAAGATACAAGATAAACTCAAAAAATCAGTAGCCCTACTTAATTCAGACTACAAAAAGGCTGAGAAAGAAATCAGAGAGAGATCACCCTTTACAATAGCCACAAACAACATAAAGTATCTTGGCGAAATACTTACCAATCATGTGAAAGACCTATATAATAAGAACTTTGTATCTTTAAAGAAAGAAATTAAAGAAGATACCAGAAAATGGAAAGATCTCCCATGCTCTTAAATAGGAAAAATAAGTATAGTAAAAATGGCAATCTTGCCAAAAGCTATCTACAGATTCAATGCAATCCCCATTAAAATCCCAGCACAATTCTTCACTGACCTTGAAAGGATAATAATCAACTTTGTATGGAAAAACAAAAGACATAGGATAGCCAAAACAACCCTGTATAACAACGGAACTTCAAGAGGCATCAACATCCCTAGCTTTAGGCTCTACTACAGAGCTATAGTTCTGAAAACAGTCTGGTATTGGCACAAAAATAGACAGGTAGACCAATGGAATAGAATCAAAAGATCCCAATATTAACCCACACACATATGAACACCTGATTTTTGACAAAACAGCTAAAATAATACAATGGGTGGGAGGAAAGCATCTTCAACAAATGGTTCTGACACAATTGGATGATGATGTGTTGAAGACTGTAGATAGACCCATGTCTATCAACATGCACAAAACTCAAGTCCAAATGGATCAAGACCTCAACATAAATCCAACCACACTGAAACTCTTAGAAGAGAAAGTAGGAGTTACCATTCAACAAATTGGTATAGGAGACTGCTTCCTGAACATAACTTCAGTAGCACAGACACTGAGATCAACAATTAATAAGTGGGACCTCCTCAAACTTAGAAGCTTCTGTAAGGCAAAGGACACAATGGACAAGACCAAATGGCAGCCCACAGACTGGAAAAAAAATTTACTAATCTTACATCTGACAAAGGGCTGTTCTCCAAAATATACAAAGAACTCAAGAAACTAGTCAACAAAACACCAAATAACCCTATTAAAAATGGGGTACAGAATTGAAGAAAGAATTCTCAATAGAGGAAATAAAAGAGGCTGAAAGACACTTAAGAGAGTGTTCAACATCCTTAGCTATCAGGGAAATGCAAATCAAAACAACTTTGAGATACCATCTTACTCCTGCCAGAATAGCTAAAATTAGAAACACCAATGATATAGAAGCAGGCTTAGAGATATGTAGCTGTTGTACAACCTTCATGGTGTGCTCACCTCTAAGTGGTGTTCAGGCACATTTCTTTTAAAGTGTTTCTTTTAATTTTTAATTGAAAACAATAAATGACACATATATACATATACTACTTCAGAATACCTGAAAGGGCACTCAGTTAAACACAAAACAAACTAATCAGGTAATTGAAATAGAAATGTTTTATTTTCATTATAAGATCATTACATTCAGTGTTGCCTATCTAACATTCCATGTTCCATGTTTCATGTCTGTTTTAATTTTACTCACACCCTATTAAGCACAAGCAAGTTGTGATCAATGTTATTGTCCACAGTAATGCTTCTTGCTTTATTGGATGCTGAAACAATTGGGAATTTTATTACAATGTGGATATCAATTAATGGCTGGAACGGAGGGTCTTATAAAAAATATAACAAACCAGTTAATCAGGCAAAGTAGATGTTATCAAGATTATTACCATAGGGAATGATACCATTAAAATGATGCAGAAAAACTCAACTTCATTGAAACATGAAGTAGGAAAATTTTTAAATGCTGAAGTAAGCTAATAGAAAACCAGCAGTGAGTACAGGCAAGTGTTGAGAAGTTTGCTTTTTTCCATGATAGGCTTGTTTCCTCCTACAGAGATGAAGAAATCGGGATCTTAATTTTCTTGTTGTTCCCATTTTAAAATGATGGACTGAAGGTCTTTGAGAAAGCCATTTTTGGGTTGTAGAAAATTTACATTTAACAGGAGTCAAAGTTTATAAAATTGCATGTTTTCAAAAATAAATCTTTAAGAGATAATTCATGAGGCTACTCAGGTTGAAGCTGTCTAAAGTCTAATCCAGCTGAATTAATCATGAAGACAGTCTCACTGAGTCTATATTTCAGTGAGTTCACTGGTGCTGTGGATGTGGTTGGCCGCTAAAACACACTAGCAGGATATATGCTTGCATTCATATTCAGGAAATACTGGAATTAGGTAGACTTTACTCTTCAGGACATTTGGTATTTACTTTGTTCTGCCATGGAAAATAGGATTATGATAAAGTATTATTATTATAGTTTGTTTTATTATATTTATAACACATAGATTGTGTCATCCATTTTTAGCAATTGAACGAAATAATCAGGTTTGGTTGATGAGGTAACAATAATAAAATTCATTACTATAATTAGTTATTGCCTGATAAAGTAAATTTCTTATGTAATCAGGTAAACCAGAGCAAACATGTCAGAACCACAGAAAACCAAAAAGTTAGAATATTAATATTCTAAGTACACATTACAAATTGAATTTTCCTAAGGACATTATTATGAACTAAATTTTGTAATTACAGACGAATGAATAGAGGAACATTTTTTTATATAAATTAGCTAGTAGACTTTCAAAACATTTGAGTCACTTGTGTCTGGTGGCTTTTATTCTATTATATTATTGTGGTAATTTAAAAGTGTTCTTATTAGAATTATGAATATTTGACAATGAGATTCATTAACATATTTATATTGAAAATATGTGGTTTTAAATTAACTCAAAAGAAAATCCCCAAATTTTTAAAACTAAGTGTATGTAAGGATACCATAGTAAAAAAGGTAAAAAATACAAGTAATTCAAACTAAAAATAATTAATTAATATTGATTAGTAAGATTTTGAAGCTTTGCTTACTTTTAATAAGTAACAAAGTTAAGTATGGAGGTTTTTCTGAGACTAGCCTTTCAGAATGTATTGGAGTTCTTAATCCATTGAAAGTTTAATCTACATTTATGTTTTCCAACAAAACATCATAATAATTTAATGTGCAATAACTAAAATAATGTTTTCTGAATTGTTTAGTTATTAATAAATAATCTAAAGCTATGTAGTCACTTTTAAAAGTTGGCTCATTCATCTTGATTCAGGAAGTAGAACTGATGCTAAATTAGAATTTAAATTGCTAAAAAGAATATTCAATCACAGTAACCCCTCAAAGTCCCTGCCCCGTAACAGCAACCAGAATCATCTTCTCAGACAACAAGCTTTTGCATGTGGTACATTTTCCTTTGCCATAAAACCATATTTAAGTACATAGCTGTACCATGATTACTTGTACTTTTTCATCTAGACATAGTGACATATGCAAAAATTGAAGACCTAATAAGAAAACTATGCAACACATTTTCTTAAAATTTCATTTTTCTTTTCTTTACAGGAAGTGCCCATACAATACTATTATCCTACGTTACTTATTCTACTACCTTTCTGTCATCATCTACTCTTAGTTACTTTCTTTGAGTTTTTGTTAATGTGAAACCTAAATGAAACACAATGTCAAAAGAGAGTATCCTGGGAGTGAATGTGAGCAAAAGCATGGTACATATGTTCCAAGAATTGATAATGCACCACATTTTTCTACAGTGAGTGAATGCTATTATCCATTTTAAGAAATCTAATGTCAATCTTTTTCATTCTTTTATATTATACTGATTTATAAAAGTGAAAAGTTTTGAAATATGACTTTTGCCTAAAATCCTTGCTAATTTTAATTTTCATAAAAGAAATTATTATTAATAACCTACTTTGTCTGATAAATTTTTAAGAATCATATTCAATTCTACCGTAATGAAAAGTAGCTACAATTGGACTAAATTTTTAAGTAAAACTCCTTCTATTCTAACTGCATTTTTTCACCATTACTTTATAGAAAGTCAAAAGATTTATTTTCTTTACTTTCTTTCTATTATTCCTTTCTTCATTTATTTCTGCCTATGTCTCTTCCTCCTTTCTTCCTTTCTTTTCTTGTTACAAAGTTCATCAAATGTAAGTCGAAAAGAGAAAATATTCTCTGAACATTTTGTGTCTGTTTTTCCTTAAACTCTCTTCCAGTCACATTGCCGTTTGTCATGAAATCTATATGTCACATGTAATGTCAAACAAATTATTAGCTCAGGAAGAACTCTGCCGAGGACTATTTTTTGAATTACATCTTTTTTTCATTAACCCCTTCTCCTCTATTCTCTTTAACTATATATTAGCGAAATCTGGAGTATCTTTTTATGTTAATGAAGGAAAAGTAATTCAAGATCCCTGGTTAAACTTTTATCTTATTTACTTACTGACTATGTGGGACACAATCAGTCACAAGTCTGCAATTTACTAAGCATCCATAGCCGCTGGCTGACATGGCATTGAATATAATGTTGTATTGTTACTCTAAGCCTTCCTATCATCATGCTGAATAAGTGAACCCATCACAAGAAATTTCCAATGAACATGTAACTCACCTATTAGTCAAAAGAGGTTGATTTACTGTGATGTTACTGGCTATAATGTCTTTGAAAGGGTAGGACTTCATTTCAAATAGAGGCAGCTCTTAGACAAAGGACGTTAAGGCATGTCTGTACACTGTAAGTCTGTATTAATAGAAAACGACGATGTTAAGAGTTTAAAAAAAAGAGAAAATATTTGGGTTTGTTACATACTGTATTGTACAAATACATTATTTAGGAGCTTTAGAGTATACTACAGGCTTCTATACTATACTACATTTTTAACATTCCTATTCATTCAGAATCATTTCTGCAAGCTCATTTGCTCTATTGTGGACCCCATATGATATTACAATTATTTCTGTTATAACCTGTAAGGCATTAGAAGCATTGTATGAGACTTCTTCACTTCATCATTTTTTTCTACATTCATTTTTAATTCTTAGCATTTGGAATTAACATTATTGTTATTTTTCTGATCTCTAGGTATGTTTCTAAAAAAATCAAATGACCACAAGGTAAACAGATAAAGAGTTCATACTAAATTCTTAATGAAAAGAGATCACCTGGTAGGCAAGGACATTTTTCATTCATTCAGTTTATAAGTGTAATTTATCAGTGGTCCTTCACAAGCAAGGCAGGAGAATTTTGTTGGAATTTAAAATTATCTGATATGATAGACCTATGATTTATACATGACACTTTTGTTATCAGACATTTCAAAGTCTATAACTCTGGAAAGTCTGAAATAGATATAAGCACAGCTCTTGTGACATTTTTAAAGAGAATTATTATAAATAATATAGCACTACATGTTCAGTGGAAGTTTGCCTCACATTGATCAAAAGAGAGAATGACAGAGAATCTGTTGCTGTGAGATATTAAAATCTCTGATCTTTTAAACAACATGTTTAAATTCCCCTGCATGGATTCCTGACTTTGCAGGTGGAGTCTTTGAGAAGGAGCTAGAGCTGTTGAGGAGGTGGCTGCTTTGTGCGGGTGCTGGTTGCTTTTGTTTATTTTCTGACTGACCTGGCACAGCGTAGGCGGAGGCAATGCATGTTTCCTGACATTAGGCCAGTGATGTATGGCCTGACCTTCAAAATGAGGAACATCTTCTCTGTGGGTGAGAGTATAGCCGTGCAAATGCTTTTATCCCATATTGCTTGGCAGTTTGCAACCAGTTCTAACAAAAAGTATTCACCCTGCTGAGTTTGCTGAAGCTTGTATATTGGTTTTAGTTTGAACATTTTTGGCAAATTAAGGACTGAGTTAAACCATAAAATTGATTTTATTTACAACAAAACTTTGTGGTATCTGTTGTTCCCTCTCACATTTTTCTTAGTTTTTGAAGTTGTTACTGCAGGTGGTTCATATAACTTTATATTGAATTTGCATCTGTTTCAGAATAATACTTCCCTGGTCTTCTCCTTAATTGTTATTGTGCATGTCCTTCTTTTTCTTTAGTCTGCATCTTTTGAGAGAGTGGGCATCTCATTTCCATATCTCTAACTCAGTATCAGCAGCTACAAAAAAATTTCTGGTGAACACATTATATAGCTTCTCTCTGTTCCTAAACTGTTACAGATTTTATGGAAACTGCTTCCTTAAATGTTGCAAAGAAAGGATAACATAGCAATGGATTTTAAATTTAACAGTACCTCATTCTACTGTTCACCATCATCATAATATTTGATAGTATTTTCTTTCTGAAAGTACCTTTTCTATATTGACAGCAACTATAGTGACCCCAGAGATTCAATTCATTTTTCTTAAGAACGGGAAATGAATGATTCACAAATCAGGAGACTTGGATTTTAGTCTTAACTTTGACAGCAGCTTGTATGATTTATGGTATCTTCTTTAATTTCTTTATGCCTTCAGTTCTTTATGTTTAAAATGAAGACTGTTTTGGATCAATGTTTCTCAACATTGAGAAACATTATACCATTATACCACTATAATGGTATAACCATTAAAATAATTTGGCCACCTTTTTTTAAATATATGAGTAGCAGATATCTATCATGTACATATTTGTAACAATCTCTACAGGGGAGACTAGTACATAAGCATAATTTTGAGGATCTCTGGGGTGTTTTAATGTAAAATCAAGGTTACAAGTCATTCCTTTATAGTTTAAAAATCACATTACTCTAATGTCTCAGAGAGTAATTTGTTTCTTTGTTTATTTGTTTTGGGGGGTCTGTCTTGGGATTTCTATTGCATTGAAAATGCACCCTGACCACTGCAACTCTTATAAGAGAAAACATTTAATTGGAGCCGGCTTATGGCCTCAGAGGTTTAAACCATTCTCTTCATGGTAGTGTTCAGGCAGATATGATACTGGAAATGTATCTGAGAGTTCTATATCTGCATCCACAGGCAGCAGGAGGAGACTGTGACACACTGGCCAGGCTTGAACATCTGAGACCTCAAAGCCCAAACAAGTGACATATTTCTCTAACAAATCCATACACTCTTCTAGCAAGGCAATTCCTCCTAATAGCATCACTCCTTGTGAACCTACAGGAGCCATTTTCTTTCAAACCAATACAGGATTTCACTATATACTTTGGCTGGCCTAGTGCTCACTATATATACCAGTCTACCTTGCCCAATAGGTCAGAAAGTCTTTTGGTTGCCATATGTTATACCTTTAGAAATAAAAGTATTTATGGAGTCCATGAACATGTAAAACAATTCACTTTTAACAGAAGCAATTAAAATCAAGTGTGCTTTATGTAGTTTAATTTTAATTCCATCATTCTCTAATATTATGTCAAAGGATATCAGTGGAAAAGATCCAAACTGACACTCAATTTAGGAGTTTCTGATTCAAGAGTAGACCCAGAATTGCACATTGTTAAAAACATCTTAAGTGATGGCCTCTCATGCAGATTCACTCACCTGTTATTTAGAAATGTCTGATATCCTGCAGAGTAGTCATTTTCAAATGCTTCTCTAAATGATTATACAAATAATCCATAAATCATCTCATTTACTCTCATATGGTTTGAACGATTATTCATGAGTGCTGAAACACTGCTTTAGATAGCTTTAGAAATGGATGTTACCCTGGGTGAGGTAATCAATAGTCAGAAAGACAAATATGGTATGCCACTCATCAGTGGATACTAGATGTAAAGTAAAGGATAAGCAAACCACAATCAACATGCTCTAGAAAAGCTCGGTAGCAAGGAGGACCCTAAGAGGGTCACATGGAAAGCCCTCAGAAAAGTAAGTAGATGAGATGTCCTGGGTTAACTGGGGGTAGGTAGAGTAGAGGGGAAAGGACAAGGAGTGAAAACATAAGGGAATGGGAATGGCTGAGTTGAGGGAGGAATGAGTAAGAGAGCAATGGAAGAGATAACTTGATAGTGGGAGCCATTATGGGGTTAGGGAGAAACCTGGTGGTAGGGAAATTCCCAGAAATCCACAATAACCCCAGCTAAGACTCCTAGACATATTAGAAAGGGTACCTAAAGGGGCTCTCCTCTGTCATCAGAATGGTAACTACTCTAACTGTCATCATAGAGCCTTCATCCATTAACTGATGGAAACAGATGCAGCAATCCATTGCCAAGCACAAGGCAAAAGCTCCAGGAGGACAGTTTAAGAGAGCAAGGAGGGATTATATGAGCAATGGAGTCTCAACAACATGTGGAAATCGCATAGACAGCTGACCTGAACTCCTGGGAACTCATAGACCACAGAACCACAGTTGGAGAACCTGAATGTGACTGAACTAGGCACCTCTGTATGCAGGTGACAGTTGTGTAGCCTGGTCTGTTTGTGGGAACCCTGGCAGTAGGGCCAGGACTTAACCTTGGTGCATGAGCTAGTTTTTTGAGGGCATTCCCTGTGGTGGGATGCCTTGCTGAGCCTTGATTCAGGAAAAGGTTCTTGATTATGCCTCAACTGAATTTGTCAGGCTTTGTTGACTTCCCATGAAAGTCCTTACCTTTTCTGAAGAGTGAATGGTGGGTGGGTTGGGGGCAGCTAGAGGGGAACTGGAGGAGAAAAGGGAGGGACAACTGTGGTTGGTATATAAAATGAATAAAAATTTAATTAAAAAATGGATGCTAACATAGGGTATAGTATAGATGCAGTGAATTTTTGAGATTTCCATAGAAAAGAAGCTAAGATAGAGTTACAGACCTGTCTTGTCTTCAAGGTTGTCCATGTGGTACTTATTAGAGGAGGGAGGGCCTAGTCCCTACTCCAAATGACTTGACGGATTTTGATGATTCCTCCTAGATGGCATCACCCTCCTTGTGGACTTCGGGAGAGATTGGATGAGAGGGAGTTCAGGGGGCATGGGAGGGAAGGAGAGTGAACTGGGATCTGTATGTAAAATAAGAAAAAATATAAATATATAGGTATAATTAAATTTCTAATGAAGTATAATATATGACTTAAATATATTTTTATAGATTTATTTCATATTCAAAAATTAAGTCATTCTTTGACAGACTTTCATGTAAACTTTCAGAGTTGCCCAGTATACTCAAAATTTTTCTTTTTGCCTCATTTTCTATACTTTTACTGTCTTGTTTCTAAAGCATATATGCACTTACATAAGCATATATACACTGACATAATATGTTAATATCTACACAATTTTTGAGTTTCATCAGGACTATCCTAGACCATATGCACTCTGAAGGCCACAGGTTGGCACACCCCTTTGTTTCAAAAATGAAACATATTTGGTAGTGTATGTTGTTCCTCATAGTTTTTAGATTTGTGTTGTTTATAATTATATGAGTATGTGTTTGTATCTGTGTATGGATACATGTAGGTGACTGTGGAGGGCAGAGGAGTTGGATTCTTTTGGAACAGGAGTTACAGGGAGTTGTGCGTGAACTGGAATGGGTATTACATACTGAAGTTGAGTCCTATGCAAAAGAATTATGTGCATTTTTCATCAAAAAATAATGCATGCCATACATTTTGGTCAGTTTCCCCTCCCACAACTCATATCAGATACTCTTTATTTCCTCATTCGCCTGAAAGAAAAAAATATATTGAAGACACAAAATCAGAAACTGTAGCATATAGGCAAAAGACCAGTAGGCCAAAAAAAATCTCAGCAAAAATTATGACACAAATATCTACAATAATACCATTAATATATCATCGAGTTCATTCTGTGTTGGCCATCTACTGTTGTCTGGCTATGGGGTCTACCCTTAAATATCACTATCATACCCGATGAGATTACATTGAAGAATTTTTTTTTTGGAAACAGATGTCAATTGAAGATAGTTGCTTGATTGGTACAGAGCTATAGAAATAAAAGACATAGTGATATTGGCATGCAATCAAACACATTGATCAATGGAATTGAAAACCAGACATAACTAAATATACCATGCTAGCCTCACTCTTTATAAAGATGCTAGAAATAAGCACTGTAAAAAAGAGAGCATCTTTAGCAAATGGTGATGGTCACAATGAATGGCTACATGAATACAAATAGGTCCATGTTCCTCACCCTGTACAAAACTCAAGTCCAAATGGAACAAGAATTTCAATATAAGGCCGGCTTCCCTAAATCTGATAGAAGAGAAAGTAGGGAATATCCTTGAATTCATTGGCACAGTAAAAGACTTTCTGAACAGAACACCAGTATCACAGGCACTAAGACAAACAATTAATAAATAGTATCCTATGAAATGAAAAACTTCTGTATGTCAAAGGACACCATCATTCAGAAAAAGTGGCAGCCTTCAGAATGGGAAAATACCTTTAGCAATTATATATCTGATAGAGGGTTAATATCTAAAATATCCGTGACACATTTAAAAACTGTATACAGGATGATAAGATGCCTAAATATTCATTTATCTAGGAGAATACTTTTAATTAAGTGTATTGTCACAAAACTGTATATATACATTTTGACATTTAAACTTGAAATGTATTCTATTCTCACTTACATTTTATAAATTCTTAGTTGGTTTTATTCATCCTTCATTTTCAGTGATCATCTGTTTATATCTGATAGTACTAGTCAAACAACGCCCATGTTTTCTCTTCTAGTGTTAGTTTTGATCCTACCCTATGTCTTGGTCTAGGACATTTGTTTTCAAATGTCCTCTGGACATCACTTGTTTATATTATTTCTAGCGCCTCAACATAGCCCATATAAAATTATTTATCTAATACTCTTTCTTTATATATTTCAATTAAACTTTCTATACTTCCTCCAGAAACACAAAGACACTAGTTCAGTTTAATTTATTCACAGCTTAAACATTCTTGCTGTACTTTTTGATGGTTTTATGACTAAATGCTATTGGGAATCATAAATTTATAATAGAGATTATGAAGGAATTACAAATGGAAGGAAAAATGATCCCCAAGATTCTTGTTCCTTTTCCTAGGAAAAATGCCTTGCACAACAACTTTCCCCATCAATTTTGGTTAAACTATGAATCATGATGGTTCTCCTTCTGTGAATGAGTCAACATGTACAATATATACAAAAGGAATTATAGCTGGATAATTGAGGTACTAATTGATTTTGTGCTAATCAAAAGGATGGCTATAAAGGGTAGGCCATATGAAATCATGTGGACAACCCCGAAGGAGGAACTGGGCCATTTCAGAAGAGAAAACTTTTACTGCTTCAAATCATGTATCACTTTAGGCATACATGATTATCTTGTGAGAGGAGCTTTAAGAGGTATATGTGACATTAATGTTAAGTGGGCTCTAGAAGTGGCCCTTAACATACAAATAGTGAGAAGACAAAGACCCACAATGCCAGTGAAATGAATTTTTTTTAGCACCTATACAAATTGTGCAGTGAACAAATAAATAGCAGCCTAGGAGGTGTGATAGAACAGTTTGTAAGACTCAAGTCATGTTCCTGAAAACGAATATCCATAGAAACTGAAATAATAAAACCAGCTCTTTCAAATCACCAGATTTGTGATTAGTATCTAGCAGTAGAAAACTTAAGAAAGTGTTAACCTTTTACTTTGAATTAATGTAGTAACTTTGAAACAATACTCTCATATTTAGCCATCTCTGCATATTCTGGAGACCCAGTCACTTTTCTTAAAATATTAAACATTCTAAAGTGTTATCTCTGTGAAGTAGGGGTTTTGTCTTATTTAAGTTTTCTAGAGAAAGGCTACCATGCAATATATCCTAGAAGGATAATGTATCTTGGAAATTTCTACTATGTTGTATATACATTAGAAATTTTGACTGCTATACTGTCATCTCTTTGCATTTGCACACACCAAAATCTCTGCTGGTCCCATTACAGAGGCACTCCCTTGATGGAAGAATAGGTTTTGCAATAAATAGTCCTGCCATTTAGTATTGAGAATTAAAAAAGATACTGGGTACAAATTTAACATCATATCATTATAGCCCCTGAAAGTTATATGATCACATGAATCCCTAAGTTTTTCATATATTGAGCATGAACACTGTTATGGATTTAACTCAGTAGTGCACATAAAGGCTAAAAGGCTTTCTTACCATTTAACTTCTTTTTGAATATTGAACAAGAAATGCACTTAGCATGTCTTAGCATGATTGTCTTATGAAGTAGATCAACAAATTTAGTTATGATTATAGCACATAATACCTGCTACTTTTGCCATTTTCTTCCTGTTCCCAGTCATATATATCAGGCCTCTTCATACCTCCTGCCTTTCCTTCATGATGAAAAATTAAAACCAATCCTGTCTGTTTCAAGATTTACCTCTTCTTTATAGATGTCTTACAAATATTTAAATATTTAAAAAGTCTGGCTATCTATGAAATTGTAGTCATTGTAATATATAGCTCTCCATACTGTATTGACACTATGAATACATAAAATAGTTACATGGAAGAATGGCAAAAATTTGATTAATATGGCCGTTTTCCAAAAGTACAATATGGTGGATATTGGGCACAATATTTTGAAGATGCATGGAGAACATTCTCTATTAATGCTTTCAGTACTTTGAGTAATTTGTTTTTCCTGAAAAAAAAAAATCAATGTACTTTTATTGCTGTTGATATCTGACTAAACTTTCTTCTTTCAGTTAGCTACAGATTGCAACAATTTGCACTCATTCAAACCTTGATGTTTATCCTTGTATTACTATTTAGTGCACCAATTTCTAACTTATGCATTATTCTTATATTTATAAAGTTACTTATGAAACTGTATATAAATATATATTACATTAGTATATATGTAGGTATTTATGTAGTGCTAATATAAAAAAACGAAATAATCATTTAAGATATTGTTCCACATGTTATACTATTTATCAATGAAAATACCATAGATGCAATATATAAAAGATAAATATATTGATTCTTATATGACTGTCTAGTTGAAATATCCCCCCAAATAATGGAATCTATATTCTGGAAGCCTGAACATTAATGAACCAATGTTTATGTTAAAGTTGGTGCACTCTACTTTTCTAGAAGAATTACTCTCTGGTATAGGTAGCCACATATAAAGAATTAAATTTTGTTTGAAATTCAAATGGTATATCATCATCTATGCCTCATGTTTAGTATCTTTATACTCTAATGATTCATTTCAGCTGTGTCAAACAATTAGAATTTTCAAGGAAAATGTTGGTCAAATCAGTGACAACATTTTTAAAGATAGCTTTTGATTGTATTATTCACAATCTTTCAACTGCTCTGTTTACCATATCCTAATAAAACAAGCTTCTGCATGCATGACAGCACTTTATTATGGAAAAATAATAGGTAGTCTTACCTGAAAGAA
The DNA here is from genome assembly GCA_030556225.1 of Cricetiscus sungorus. Classification (NCBI taxonomy): domain Eukaryota; kingdom Metazoa; phylum Chordata; class Mammalia; order Rodentia; family Cricetidae; genus Cricetiscus; species Cricetiscus sungorus. Next base: position 12,272,030 of record JANBXA010000126.1, read on the forward strand.
ACATTTATAAAAGTAGTTATAGCTCAAGAGATTCTAAACATTATTCCAATGTTCAGACTTCTAAGTAAACATTTTCTATATGACTTTATTGAGCAAAAATATGGTTGGGGTATGATGTTGCTACCAGATCTTAAGCATTAAGATGATGTTCTCTTTCACTTAGAAAGGATGTCTTATGTTCTAACCAATACTACCATGAACCAAATAGGGTTAGGGTTAGGGTTCAGATAATTAAGAAGTGATATAAATTTACACAGCAAAGATTCTGGAGATTTATCTTTCTGTTACTTCTTTACCTTAATTTCTCCAGCTCAAGGTTACAGCTATAATACTTTATATAAACAATGAGAAAGAATGAAATGTGTGTTGTACTGATATTGTTCAATTGGTATTCAGTAAAATGAAGCTATTGCTTGCAGTAAGGGGTAAGAACTTGCCTTTCACCTAAAGCCAAATTCATTAGAAATTCATGCTCACAGCCCAAAGAAAAACGGTGTTTTTATGAGGTTCCAACAAGTAATATATCTGCATGATGGGTTGTTCCAAGGAACTAAGCAAATGAAAATGTCAGTTTGCAGAAACTGTCAAAACCAGCTCATAACTTAATTAACTGCTTTTTTAATAAAACATCAGTATCAGACAGGCTTCTGTCAGTATTTTTTTTTAAAGGGACATCTTTTTTCTTTCATTTAACATAGGTTTAAAGGTACTCTGGGCCCTGCTAGTGGGAAAAGCACATTAATTGAATATAACCAAATCACCGTACATACAGACAAAAACATAGTCAATGTTTTAAACCTATGAAATGGTATAAATATTGATCTGAATATATCTTTATGCATTAAAGCAGGACCCAGTTTTTAACTGGTTATATATCAGGCTGTTTTGCTCTGTGTGTTGCATAAGGCATTCTCAAAATATACAAATGGAAGAGTACCTCTATGAATGTAAATTGTATATTGTACACTTTTAAGAATGTACATTGTGTATGTCTCACTTAAAATAAGTATTTTTTTATGTTTTTAAAAATTTCTTTTTATTTAAATTTGAAACAAGCTTGTTTTACATGTCAAACCCAGTTCCCACACATTGATGTAAAAATACTCAATAAAATACTAGCAAATCGACACCAAAAACATATCAGAGAACTCATCCAACATGACTAAGTAGGCTTTATCCCAGGAATATAGGGATGCTTCAACATACAAAAATCCATCAATATAATTCACCATATAAACAAAGTGAAAAAGAAAAACTACATGATCATTTTACTAGAAGCTGAAAAAGCCTTTGACAAAATCCAACTCCCCTTCATGATAAAGGTCTTGAAGAGATTAGGGATAACAGGAACATACCTAAACATAATAAAAACAATATATAATAAATTTAGAGCAAAATCAAGCTGAATGGAGAAAAATTCAATGTGATTCCTCTAAATCAGGAACAAGACAAGGCTGTCTACTCTCCATATCTCATCAATATTGTACTTGAATTTCTAGCTAGAGCAGTAAGACAACAAAAGGTTATCAAGGGGATACTAATTGGAAAGGAAGAAGTCAAACTATCATCATTTGCAGATGATATAATAGTTTATTTACATAGGCGACCCAAAATACTCTACCAGGGAACTCCTATAGCTGATAAAGACCTTCATCAAAGTGGCATGATACAAGATTAACTCAAAAAAATCAGTAACCCTACTATATAAATATGATAAAGATGCTGAGAAAGAAATCACAGTAACATTCACCATTTACTATAGCCACAAACAACATAAAAAATAATATCTTGGGGTAATGCTAACCAAACAAGTCAAAGACCTATATAGCAAGAATTTTGTGTCTTCAAAGAAATAAATTAAAAAATATACCAGAAAATGGGGTGCAATCCCCATCAAAAGCCCAGTACAATTCTTCACATACCTTAAAATTAGTTTTTAATCCAGGTTCTTTGACAAAATACTAAAGGCATTACTAGTCTTTTACATACCAATGTGCCTTCATAAACTTACCTCAAGCTTCATATTTGGGGTTTTTAGCTGTCGTGAAACAAGCAAATTAGATGGGCAATGGATGACACTGCAGTAGAATATATGCACTAAGTCAATTACATTATAAACTAATAATAGAGAACTCTGAAAGGGTAGGGCAGGATATGTCAAGTGTAGGGTGTGAAAAAACACATTTCGAAGAGAGAAAATAATTGCACTGTTTTAATTGCATAGAATAATAAGTTTCAAAGACAGGCTTAGAAAGAATGTAACCAATACTTATGTTGGCACAATAGAAATTCTGGGGATACTGGGTAAGAAAGAATATGAAAACAGCTAAATGATCTCAGTGATTATGATGGGGAGCCTTCCATTTTGTTAAGAATGGAAAAGAGTGCAAAGGTACAGGGCACCAGATTTGGCAGCAAGCTGTATTTTCTCAGTATGGCAGATCCCTATTATGCCCGAGTATTTGAGAAAGAGCTCCACACCTGTTTCTGTTATTCTCAAGCTGAATGATGATTACAGCGTTTTAAAATGGCTTTTCTTTCATCTCCATTAATGTTTCCTTGTATGTGGGGGAAAATAGTTTGTCCAGCTATCTAGATATCACTTGGAATTGTGTGTCATGCAATGAGTGCTAAAAGAAATGGCGAAAGTGATTTTGCTTGAAGATTGTAGATAAAGTTTTAACAGCTTTAACTATTTTTTCATACTTTATGTTTTGTATTCCTTCAGCATCAACTCATTATTATAAACTCATCTCTATGGGCCTGAAACAAAGGTATCAAGACACCTTTTTTAGTCATTGTGTTTCATTACTTCTAGTCAATTTACAATTGTGTAATTTCTTTGCACATGCTACTTTCAAGCCTGCTCTTAATTTGCTGTTGATGCAATTCCATGCAAATTGGAGAATCACCCTCTCATCCCAAAACAATCACTTCTTATATAATTTCTTTCTCCTAATGCTTTAATTTATTTCTCAACTTAAAACATCATGAAGATCTAATTTGAACACACACTGTGTTTGGGAGAACAGAAACAACATTAAGTGATATATTCAGTGGTTCATCATGAACTTAAAGCTACCTGTAATAACAGTAGATTTTTTGTAAGTATTTTTTCAACTGTAGAAGGTATATGTAAGCACAGACAATCTGTAGAACAAAATGGCAAAGATATCAGAGGACAATGTAGCTATCTTCAGGAGTAGAACCATTCCAAGTGGTTTAGTAGTTCACTTCAAATCAAACAGACAGAGAGGAATAAAACTACCTTTTAAAATCAACAAATTTTCAGTATCTATTTAATTAGTGCTGTGAATTATGATTTGTAAGGATAAGAGAACTCTCAATTTAAACTAACTTCCCATTTAAAAGATGGCCCCTTTTATAATGGTTTATATAACAAAGATGGCTTTAATTAAAAATGAAAATAACAATAATAAAATATCTTTCTTCACATTCTGTGACAAAGTTCATAGTCATTCATATACAATTATCAATGTAGAATTTATCTTGTGTAGTATAAATTTGTGATTGTTAAGCACTTTATTCAAAATATATCATGCACATACAAACATATACACATATGTATGTATATATATAATGAAAAAAATGTTAAAATTAATTGTATAACTTTACAAAAATTGAGTCAAGTCATTACTCAATTTATAAATTGAGTAATAAATAAAATAAAATAAAATAAAATGCACATAATATTCAGTTTACTAATAAAATTCTAAATTATAGATGAAAGCAAAAAGGAGTACTTATTGTGAATCTATTTCAGACAGAAAAAATTGCAAAAAGTAGTGTCTTAAAACAACATAAACAATGAGCTGAACTTTAAATCCAGTTGCAAAAAGGGAGGAGTGATGAGCAAAGTAGTCAAGACCAGGCTGGAGAAAGCCACAGAAACAGCTGAACTAAACAAGGGGAAGCTCTTGCATGCCTGTCTGATAGCTGGGAAACCAGCATAGGATTGACCCAGACCTCCTGAATGTGAGTGTTAGTTAGGAGGACTAGGAAATCTATGAGGCCTTTGGTAGTGGATTAATATTTATTCCAAGTGCACAAATGGACTTTGGGAGTCCATTCCACATAGAGGAATACTTTTTCAACCTAGACACATGAGGAAGGACCTAGGCCCTGCTCCAAATGTTATGACAAACTCTGTATACTCCCCATGGAAGGCATCACCTTGTCTGGGGAGCAGAAAGGGAATTAAGTGGGGGTTTGTACAGGTGGGCAGGGAAGGACAAGAGGATTTGGGAACTGGGACTGACATGTAAAACAAGTTTGTCTCAAATTAAAATTAAAAAAATTTCAAAAAAAGAGAAATGTTCAACATCTGTAGCCATCATGGAAATGCAAATCAAAATGACTCCAAGATTCCATGTTAACCCTTGTCAGAATGGCTAAGATCAAAGACATATGTGACAGCTTATGTTGGTGAGGATGTGGAGCAAGGGAATTGCTCCTCCTTTGCTGGAGTAAGTACAAACTTGCACAGCCATTTTGGAAATCAACTTGATGTTTTCTCTGAAAATTACGACTCAGTCTGCCTCAAGACAGACCTATACCACTCTTGAGCATATACTCAAAGGATATTCATTCCTACCATGAGGACATTGGCTCAACTATATTTGTACCAGGTTTATTCATAATAGTCAGAACCTGGAGACATTCTAGATGCCCTTCAGCCAAAGAATGGATAAGGAAAATGTGGTACATTTATACAATGGCATAGCATTACTTGGCTGTTGAAAAAATGACATCATGAAATTTACAGGAAATTGGTAGAACTAGAAAAAAATCATCCTGAGTGAGGTAACCCAGACACAGAAAGACAATCATGGTGTGTACTCACTCATAAGTGTATGTCAGCTGTTAAGTAAATGATAATCATGATAGGTCCTACAAACCCAGAAAGGCTAAGTAACATTTCATTTCATTTTAATTAGATGTGTGGGATATGTTAAATAAATATTTTGTATGATGTAAATTCTGGCCACAGGATAATCCTCATACACATAAAACATTGTAGAACATATATGGAAATGAATACCACCTCAAATCTCATCACTTAGGAAGTTAATCATGAAGATTTTTATGAGTTTGTGCCCAGTCAGTAATATAAAGCAGTATATAAAGAAGTCAAAGAAGAAGGGAGAAAAGGAGAAACAGAAGAAAGAGAAGAAAGAAAAACAACACAATAACAGAGAAAAAAACTAAAGAACACGAAAGAATATTAAAAAGATTAAATAGTGTAAAAGGTAAAATTCAATTCTTGGTGGAAGCAGGTTAAAAGTTTAGAAATGTGACTTTTCAAGATGGCTTTATAAGTAAGGGCACTTTCCACCAAACCTGAGTGCAATTTTCAGAGCTAACATAGAACAAGCAAAGAATCCATGGTTAAAGTTCTGACCTCTATGTGTGTACTGTGGCTTGTGCAAACATAAAACAAGTGTTTAAAAGAGAAAAGGACTCAAGAATTGAACTAAAATCAAGAACATTTATTATTTTTTTCCTTATTGTACATATCAAACCCAATTCCCTCACCCTCCCTCCCTCCTATGCTCTCCAACCTCCCTCCAATCCCACCCACTCCCACCAACTCCACAGGGAGGATGATGCCTTCCAGGAGGGATCACCAGTTCCCTCTCCATCGGTCCCTCCTTCCCTTTTTTCTACCCTTCCATGCCCCTGACCACCTCCCATCCAATTCCCCCTCCACATGTAGGTGATGCCTTCATCTAAATCTGTCAAGTCATTTGGAGTAGGGACTAGGCCCTCCCTCATGCCTCTAGGCTAATGGAGTATCCCTCCCATGGGAAATGTGCTCCCAAAGTCCTTTTGTGCATCAGGGATACATCCTGATTCCACTGGCAGAGGTCCCTTAGACTGCCCAGGCCTTCTAACTGAGACCCATGTTCAGGGGTTCTGAGTCAGTCCAATGCTGGTTTCCCAGCTATTCATTTGGGGGTCCATTAGCTCCTTTTTGTTTAAGTCACCCGTCTTGTGGGTTTCTGCAGCCTGGTCTTGCCACCATTTTCTTATCATTCTTCCTCTCTGCAACTGCATTTCAGGAGTTTGGCTCAGTGTTTCGCTGTGTGTGTCTGCTTCTGTTTCCATCAGCTACTAGATGAGGGCTCTATGATGGTGGATAAGTTAGTCGTCAATATCATTTTCAGGGAAGGGCATTTAAGGTAGCCTTTCCACTGTTGATCAAATTGTTAGTTGGGGTAAGTCTTACAGCTCTCTGGATATTTCTCTAGAGTCAGATTTCTCTTCAAACATATAATGGCTCCCTCTATTATCTCTATTATAGTATCTCTTTATCTTTTTTTTTTTTCTCTAGTCTATTCTTCCCCTGACTCAATCTTCCTAGTCCCACATGCTCTCCTCTCTTCCCCTTCTCTTTTTCTTAACTCCCTCTTCACTCACTGTCCCCCCACTCCCAGTATGCTCAGGAAATCTTGTCCCTTTCTTTTTCTGTGAGGGACCTTGTATGGAATCTCTTAGGTTCCTTCCTTGTATCCTAGTTTCTCTAGTGGTATGAATTATAGGCTGGTGATCCTTTGTTCTATGTCTAAAAGCCATATATGAGTGGGTACATACCATGTTCTTCTTTTTTGTGACTGGGTTACTTCACTCAGGATCATTTCCATGGCATCTTGAGAATTTAGTAGAACATACAAAGGTTCTAAGCACATTCCACTGGGTAACATTACTTCTGTACCGCGCCCAACCCCTGCCAGCAAGAAAGATGGGACTCCGGGAAGATCTTTTTCATGCAATCCTAATCAGGATCCTTGAACATGCTTCTTCTGATCCCGCAAGAGACTGGGGGACCCCTGCACAGGCTTAAATCCCCTTGTGCTAACCAACCACAGTGAGCCACATTGAGCCTGCAGATAGTCCACTCTAACGCAGAAGCAGACAGGCTGAACAGACTTAGCCAAATAAGGGCTTGTTTACGCCAGAGAGCGCTCACCCTTGGGGAGGTGGAAGGCAGAAGCCAGTGCCATCTTTAAGGCGTGGCACTTGGCAGCTCTCTACAACTTCAATGTTGTAAATTATGAAGACATAGAAAACCAAACTAATTGTGAGGAATGCATGCATTTCTTGATAATATGAGTTTGGTTTTATTCAAAACAATAAGGCAAAATGAAATTTGCATGCAATTAATGCCATAGATAATATAATCATTTTAAATCTTACAAACTAAGAAGGAAAATGCACTGAATATTTTTATGTGATATGAACAGTTCGTAAGAAAGGCCATGCACTTGCATTTCAAATGTATGAATATACATTTAAAGTTTAGTTATAAATCAACTATAAAAAACATACACTCTTATTCATTAGATTTTCAATGTCTGAAATGGCAGGAGTGTAAAAATACTGCTATTCTTCTCTTGCTGATGAGAATTTAACAGAAATAATTTGAATGTTGTGAAATTTAACAGTATTTTTTCAGACAAAACTTGTGCTTACTATGTGAAATTCTCAAATTTATTTCTTTGACACAATCTTCCATAACATATGCCCAGTATGTAGATTTAAGTGCTTTTATGTATATATATATATATATATATATATATATATTGTCATTATTGTTTTATTAACATAATATTGGAATTTCCTTCAATAGATGCCAATAAGGATACCATTAATATTTGGATAAAAATGGCACAATTTTATATGTGTTAAAGTGTAAAGATGCTGGAAAATATCATTAAATGTAAAAATAAAAGAAATGAAAATTATGACATCATTTTTAAACAGAAAGAATATGAGCATTTATCCACAAACACATACACCATCATGTTCATTGAATATAACTAATATATTTCCACTTGAATTTGCCCCTAAATGTTGTAATTAGGCATCAATCCTTTTTGTAGTGATTGTAGTAGAACATAAAATTTTTTTCAATGTTTTCCTTTATAACATTTACATTTTATTTATTATATGGCTCACACATATAATTAAAAATAAAATGCATTTAACCATAATTTCTCCAGGAAGAAAATCCTATTCATTTAGAATTACTTTTGCTGTATAAGAATCAAGTAATAATGAATATAAAATTGAGAGGGAAATATTTCCCTGATATTTTGACACCAATCTGAGATATCTTGAAAGCTTTGCCCAATTATTATTCTTAACTGGTTGGGGAGATCATATTTTGACCTAAAATCCAATAACCCATTAAAGCTTCTCTTTTATAACTCATTAACATTGACAGCACTCTATGTTACCTTTTAAATTTTTTACATCAAATTCTCAGTTATTTAACCATTTTCCAATTATAAAAGCCATATATGAATCTGACTTACATTTTATATTCAGAACAATGGAGATCAAAATAGGCATATCTTATGTCAATTATAGAATATGACATTTGAAAGTGATGAAGTCTAAAATAAATAGAGAAGTCAAATCTCATATGGATATGAGCATATTTAATGGATATTAGAAGACTCCAGTAATTTTATTTTGGTTCTACTTTGGGTTGCTGTTTCTATGGTGAAATGCCATATCCAAAAGCAAGCCTGGGTGGGAAAGGATATATCTGACTTACATTTCTACATTACTGTTTATCATCAAAGGGAGTCAAGCATGAACTCAAACAGGGCAGGATCCTTAGGCAGGAGCTGATTCAGAGGCCATGGGGGTTGCTGCTTACTGTCTTGATCTTCATGCCCTGGTTAGTCAGCCTTCTTATAGAACACAGGACCACAAGCCAGTGAATGACATCACTCACAATGGGCTGGCTATCCCCCATCAATCACTAATTAAGAAACTATACTACAGGCTTACACACAGCCTGAGCTTATGTAGACATTTTCTCAAATGAGAATCCCTCTTCCCTGATGACTCTAGCTTCTGTGAAGTTGACAAAAAACTATGTAGCATATTATTTTTTCATTTCCACCCATTTTCTGACTAATATCTTTAACAAATATATATATATATATATATATATATATATATTTATATCAAGGTAAGTATTGCTAAGATGGTACAATAAAAAAGAATCTTAAGAATTAAAGGTATGGAAGTTTTCATTTATTACACATTCCACACTGAAGAGGTTATTTTTCCTAATTAGCCAAGTCAGTGGTTGTATAGGTAATTTTATACATCATTTAATATAAATCTTCACTTTAGATTTTAAAGTGATTACTTCTATATAATAAATTAGAAAGTTAACAAGAATAACAGTATATGTAGATTACTTCTTTGATTTATATCATACTCACCAAGACCTTCACAAGGTTTAATATTGAGATGTGAAGTTTAGCAAGCATATGTACAAAATAAAGGAAATATCAGTCTCTAGTCATCATCTAGTCAAATATGCAAAGGATCTATAAATATGAGCAAACATGTTTTCCTATAAGGCAGGTTTTATGCCCTGGCAGGTCCTGCCACTGCTTCAGCCCCAAATGAACACACAGATGCTATATTAATTATGAATCTGTTGGCCGAAGACTACCATTTCTTATTGGCTATGTCTGTCCTAAATATTATCTCATTTCTATGAATCTAAGTATTTCTACATGGTCTTGTCTTGCTGGTAATGCTAGACCTGAATCTCTTTTGTTTGGTGTATCTCCGCAGAGAAGAGACAGATTACCTGTTCATACCTGGTTATATTCTGATTTTCTCCAGCTATGTCACTTACTGCCTCTCTGTTCAGATATCCAGACATCTATGGTTAGCTAGTGGCAGGTTTCTGCCTAGCTATGCACTTGCTGGGATCACATGATGACTCCTCTATGCCTGCACTCCCCAGAATCCTGCTTCTCTCCCAGTCCTACCTAACATCCTGCCTGGCCAATCAGTGTTTTATTCATCAACTAGTAAGACAAACATATACACAGAAGAACATTCCCCATCATCTTCTCTTTTCTGTCTAAATAAAAAGAAAGTTTTTAACTTTAACATAGTAAAATTATATAAAACAAAACATTTACCAAGTAAGAACTAGAATTACAATATTTAGTCCATTAACATGTAATAAAATTTATAGAAAATATCTAATCATCTATCCTATCTTTGTGAGTCTAAAGTTGTATATGTAACTCATCTTTTATAACTACAGAAAACTATAAATATATCTATTTGTTTTCAATGCCTGCATAGACCACAGAAGGATAATATATAAACTCTAGAATTGACAGAGACATCTTGCTACTTGGACAGTAACCTGAAGTTCTTTTGTAATGTAGGGGCATCCATCTTCAGCCCATAGGCCATAGTGTGTCTGGCAGACTTCTCAGCAAAACAGGAAATTTTAAACTGTCTACCTTTATTGGAAGTTTGTCAGTAATCTTTCTGTGCCCTACAGCATGTCTTACACTCTTCTGTTAAGCAGGAACCCTTTAGGACTGTCCATCTTGTTTTGCAAGTTTAACAGTTACTTTCCTTGGGTCCTGCATGTCCAGTCTATACAGCAACAGTCAAACAGTCCAGGCAAGAGCAGTTTCTTTCCCAAATGGCTAGTTTTGCCATATTAAAAGCAAACTCATAATGAATTTCTTTGATGACTATCTTCCTCTCAGACATAATTGGTGTTTCCAGGAGCAGTTGTATCACACTGTCAAGAAAACCCTAAACCATTTTAAATGCCATATTCTGTAGGTCTTTGAAAAGTTTGAAGAATATCTGTCCATCTCAAATGTATGTCTGTATATCGTGAAAACCTAACTAATGTAACTGTGTGTTTTAAGTATTATAAGTGACTATATATATTAATTATACATTTTTAAAAGAGCTATATAAAAACAATACATAAACAAGAGAAATCTTAAATTTGCTTCAAAAACTCAACATTTATATCAATGTAAAATATTCATTTCTAAATCGTAGCCCTCTGTTTTTCCTTTAGAAAGAAATTGGTTGTGATCCTTAACCATTTATAACTAACCCCATTTAAATGAAAACATTTATAAACAATACTTGGGAATGTGGGCATCTTTCTCTCCGAACTACTTCTTGCTGTTAGGGAATATTTTCTTGAGGATCATAAGAAGACTCAGAAATCCTGGTATGTTCTGTAAGGCTGCCTTGTTCCAGCAGTTTTGAATGTTGGATTGGCTAGGACACTGTTTCGGGGATCTTGCTTCATCAAGCCTTATTAGTCTGGAAGGAATACACAGCTTTTCATTATCTGTGGAAACACAAGTAAAATCTCTTTTCCAAAGTAACATATCCTTATACATAAATTTTGAAATCAAGGCATTTTTAAAATATATGTTGGATTAATTCAGCAGTATTTATAATCATGTGTTTTTTTAGAAGTTGTTGTTCCTTCCATAGCAATTGTTTTAAAGACAACACAATAGCCTACAACATCCAGCAGACTCTGTATTTTCCATCTTTATGTGTTTTTTATTACTCTATTTTTTTTTACTTTTACTTTTTATATATATATATATATATATATATATATATATATATATATATATATATATATATATTTTGGAGACAGGGTTTCTCCATGTAACTTTGGCTGCCCTTGGACTCACTCTACATAAGGCTGGCTTTAAAATCATCACAGAAATCTGCTTGTCTCTGCCTCCTGAGTGCTGGGATTAAAAGTATATGCCACCACACCCAGCTACTCTTCTTTCCTTCCTTCCTCCCTTCCTTCCTCCCTCCCTTCCTTCCTTCCTTCCTTCCTTCCTTCCTTCCTTCCTTCCTTCCTTCTTTCTTTCCGTATTTCCTTCCTTTCTATTTTATTATTATCCTGTTTTTTCTCTCACAAGCCTACATATATTGTTAAACACACTATAAACCTTTTAGAGGTGTTTCTTCATCTGAATCTGTATTTACAGTAAATCTTTAACTTTTCCTAGCCATGTATTTTTTATCTGCTAAACAGCATTGCTAAAACAGCCACTGGCTTTCCAAGATGGCAGGGGGTATATTTACTGCCAGTACTAACAGCTGTGCTCACTGACTTGGTCTATGCTGCCATCAAGCAGCATGCTTCTGGCTTGGAGATGTGGTCATTGCCACTGTCACCTGCTCATACACAACATTCAATTGTTAGCAGGGCCACAAAAAAAGAGCCTTGTGTTTTTCCCATGTATGCTGAGTCAGGAATCCTCCCTTAAAGGAGCAATGCAAGTCCCTGCTTGTCTCTAGCAAAACAGAGCTCACCAGAGAAAATGCTGCTACCAAGAAATCATACTTGTCTCTGTTCTTATGTTTCTAAAATCCCTTTTAATCTTTTGTCAGATTTACATGGATTTTTGTGTCACACATTGCTTGAGCCAATTTGTAAGTGTAGATCTTTGGCCTGGCAGGTCTCTTGGCCATTGAGCCCTGAAATAAAGACACAGACGTTATATTAATTATTATATTGTTGGCCAATGACTAGTGTTTTTTTATTGGCTAGCTCTGTCTTAAATATTAACTCATTTCTATCAATCTAAGTACTTCCACATGGTCTTGGCTTACTGGGAATGCCAGACCTGCAACACCTTTGCCTGTTACATCTCATCAGTTTTTACATCACTTCATTCCAGTGTTATATTTTGTACTTACATTCACTGTAACAGTTAATGATAAAGGAGTATTAAATGGAGCAACGGGGAAAACCACAATTTATAAATGAAAATAACCACAAAATGTTTAAACAAATAATTAAATATATATTTGATGAACATTCCAGCAAAATGTAAGTTAATTAACTTGAACAAGAATAGAACAAACATCAAACATTACTGCTCAACTTTCAGAAAACCGATGACACTATTAAACAAAAGCTTAGGAAAAATATTTCAAAAGGCCAATTTATTTAGTGCTGAGTTTTCTATTTTTAAATATTGCTCACTTTCTTAAAAGGTAAGCTCTCATTACTTTTGCTACATGATATGTGAGTTAATACTGTCTTTTTTATTTATTTCTCTTTGTCTCATCAGTAAAAAACATCATCAAGGATAAGTAAGGATATTTACTTAACATCAGGCACTTCCTTTGATTATTTTGTATAAACATCTGCTAGTGTCAGCAGTGGTACTTGGCCATTGTCCAATATGTTTAATTGGTTCTTGTTTGCTTAATCTTCTATAACAGATAATGTTATTATAGAATCTTAGGGTTCTAAAACTTGCTGTCATACAAAATGAAGCTTTTAATGAGAAACTTTGCATTTGGCTTGCTTTGAGCCATGCCAGTCCCATTTTACTTGTGATGAAGATATTACTTTTCTTAGCAGCCATGCTAATCCTAAACCAGGAAACATTTATTTTGGATCATTTCTGGAATGATTAAAAGATCAAGCAAATAAATTGGAATGAAATTTAAATTAAACTAAGATAGGAAGAAAGCAAAATTTAATTGGGCTCTATAACCTCTGTATTGCAACACAGTCTGGTGTTCAGTTGTATCTAGAAAGATAAAGACTAAAATATTTGCTATTTTTGAATATGCACTATTTTATTCTATAATAATATATTATAAATTATTTACCCATATTTGTTATTGATTTTCACCTATTTTCTATTCCTTATATTGAGAATACATTTAGTGAGTATTTCTTAAGTTCAAATCAATGCTTTATGCACTCCTAACACAGCAGATCAAAAGAAACCAGGAAAAAATGAAATTACATATTAACTATCATAGAGTTTATAATTCAGCAGTGGCAAGTTATAGAAAGAAAAATAATGTGTAAAAGGATAAGCATAGATAATGTATGTGGAGCTCAAGCAGTAACTATATATATGCACATATATGTCATTTCATTTAGATAGTTGCACATGCATATCAAACAGGTGATTTGATCATTTCATAGAATATTAGAAATAACAGTCTCTGGAATAATGTTTGAGAAAACTTAGACAAAGTGAAGGCACAATCCACATGACCAAGTAGAGAAAGAAAATTCCAGGCAGAACAAAAAAAATTCAAAGGGCAAAGTTAAAACCTTGTATTTCAGGAACAACAAATAGTCTTATAAATTGGGGAAAATGCTGAATATAAACAAAGGAAGGCATGGTGAGTTTGCAAAAGCTAAAGTAGGATATTGATAAGCAGACACATTTGAGACTGAATTTTCATTAAATAACACATATAAAATGTAATGAGTACATTAGATAATTAGAGCAACAAAGAAAGAGTGGAAAAGAAACAGGGGTGCATACATGTATAGACCTGCAACCCACACATTGCTTTTGCCTTTATGTATTCAGTGATCACAAATGTGGCCCAGCACACAATCTTAAACTCACTTAAAACAAAATGCGATTTTCTTTCATAATTTTTGGTAACTTGATTGGGTGGTTCTTGAATGTGGTAATTCCCAACTACTTTGTGAGAAGCTGAACACAAATGGAAGTGACACAAATATCATTTCTGTACTTTAGGACAAAAGTTCTCCATTTCTTAATATCCAGAAGATGTAAGGGAATCAAAATTTCACAGATCTATTTAAGTGATTTTTAAACATGAATACCAATTAAGATGAATTAAGAAAAAGTGCCAAAACACTCACCTTTTTATGGCAAGCAAATTGCATTATTTTTTCTTTAGATGAATCTGTTTTCATAAAATAAATTTCCATACTTGAGACATTGTTTATCTCATCATATATATAAACTTGTTGTTTATTAAAAATTTGTCATCTTAAAATTTATTACATGTATTGCTTTCTTGGTAGGGTGTGGTGTGCAAAAACCATAGCATCTCTGTGACCATAAGAAGAATGTTTGCAGAGTCAGTTTTCTAATTCTACTATGTGGGCTCTGGGATGCAAACTCAGGTCAACAGGCTTTGCAGCAACTGCCTCAACTTGCTGAGCTATCTCAGCTGCCTCATATTCCAATTCTCAATTTTATACTAAAATTTTCATGATATGCTTGTATTGCATATATGATGAATATGATTTTTATTTCAATCTCAAGATTCAAGTCACCAAATCCATTTTAATAGAATGCACATATTAAATATTCATGCAAAGAAATAATGCTCTTCACATAGAATGCTCTTATCTCTTTTTATCTACTGTATCTAAGATAGTTTTATGAAGTCTTAAAGAGAAGTTAATGTGGTTTCTTACCTATCTATTCTTTCTCATGTAATATCTCAAGTTAAAATACAATGTAATCATCAGAAATGAAGTGTATCTTCTACTACTAAATTATAAGTCAAGGAATGTAAAAAATATTGTTGACTGTTACCTATTATTTGGTCCTGTACATCTTTAGGGAACAAGAAAGTGAGCTAAGACAATGTCTAAGACAATAGTCACATACTGTTTATAAAATTGAGTGCAGGACAAGTGCAGAAAAGTATGAATTATACAAAGAAATTATTAAGATGAAACTATTTTTTCTTAAGGTAAAATGTTAGTCATGCTGATGTTAAAGAGCAACATAGCAATAAAATTTCCGCCATGGTATTCTAAAATGTACAATAAATTGTTCAATTGTATTCTAAACAAAGTAGTGTAATATAATAATAAAGGAAGTATGGTTTGTAGGAATAGTTAGGTAAATTAAACCTAATAATATGAAACTGAGAGATTTATAGTTCACAGAAATTGTCAATCCTATGAGGTTAGTCTCGTTATATTTTTTATTTTTCACACAAAGAAACTGAGCACAGTGGAAGGACTGAGTGGACCATAATGCTCTAAGGCATTGAGATCTAAAGTTTAAATTGTTTAAGTGTTTGATGAGGTTGGAGGTTTGGGGCACATTAATTTGTATCAACTATAACAGACAAAACATGAGAGGAGGCCAGGAAAGGGATAATTAGAAAATCTAGATAAGATCATCTTAAAACCTTTATTTACTGACTAAAGAAGAAGCTGTAGTTTGATAGCTATAAATAAGCAAATAGTACCATCTCTTCACTTTTAATGTAATCATTCTGCAATTTATATTCATGGTGTATGTTTGTGAATATGATGTTATAATGAGGCAGCACATAAATATCATTTTCATGCATATTGGAAATTGGATAAGTTTATGCATATTAATCCTTCTGTGCTCATGTTAACATATGCTGTTTAGCAGAGCAAAGAATTGTGATAGTCATAGAAAAAAACATATGTTTTGGTGAAGATGTATGCATTTATATACTAGTATAATGACATTGAAGAACAAGTCAAAACTGTTGAATGAGTGCAGAATAATCTTGTGAGATAGATGAAATATCCCAAAGTCACCTTGAATAAATGCAAAAGTGATGTTGACAGCTCAACAGTGACAGGAGACAAGAGATTGCAAATATGTTAAGCCACAAAAATACAATTGATATTTTAATCTCAAATATCATGTGTGACTAGAAAGTCTGAAACAAGAAATTGTTATTAAAAATAAAAGGGTATCTTCTGATACATGTCAGACTTTACTTTTTATTTTCTAACCTTCAATCTTATAGTTGAAATAAGATATTTTCTAGTCCAAATGATTATTTAATTGTATTTCTTGGAATGAATTGAGGTTGTTAAAAGATGAGAATCTACTGCACTCTAAGTTTCTTCCTCTGCTTTAAAACAATTCTATTGAAAATGGTTTTATTGGTGCATTATTATTTTCTTATATAAGCATTTTAAGCTTTCTTAATAAAGATGTATATATTTTCAAACATATGTATAGATGTGTTGTAATAAATAGTAATTACAGTTGTTCTTCTGAAACTATTTTTTTCAATTTTAGGTGTCCTAGTTTGGATCAAAATTGTGTAATCTGTGATAGGAGATGAATACCATGTTTTATTATATAATTACACTCATCCAGAGACTGATTCATCATATTTGAAGATGTCTGTGTGATGACTATCCCAACTCCTCATCCTCTTAAATACTTTCAGGATTTATAATATCTTTTTTAGGAATTCATACATTCTATCCTATTTAGTAGGAAATATTCAAATTTTGTATCATTTAACCAGTTTATCATCCCCATTCTTTATTTCTGTCATTATGATCAAATAAAAACTAAAAAACGATAGATACAAATAACATAAACAAGTTAATTAATGAAAAGGAAACATGCCATTATCATGAATAATTTTCTAGATAGTACTTTGCATCTGCTATTAGGGAATGAAATGGGAGAGACACAACTTCCTGTGTATAACTCACTACAAGAATTAAAGATATCTAAATTACTGATGTCATGAAGTTCTATCCATCCCATTAATTGCAAAGTTTGTTTTTGTATCTGTGAAATGAATCTAAGTACTCCATTACAGAACAAGAATATGCACTCTAATGCTGATGTTCCAAATATTCCAATGTACTTATTATTGAATCTTATATATATGAATGAAATTTGGTGTTAGAGATGATAGTGGTAGTGATGATTTTGATGCTGTTGCTAATTATAACAGTTAACATTTTTCATAAGTTAAAAGACTGAAAACTATGCTACTTTTTTTGCTTACGTCACATAATCTTGAAAACAAATTTCATAGGTACCTTCCTCTTATTTTACGATGAGGAGAGATTAGAGGAGTTGAATGTCTTGATTCCTACACATGCAACTTGTTTAGGTATCACGTGTATCATACTGATAATCATAAGCATGAGGAAAGCCCTTTGTGTCTTTACCCCTTGCACAAGTGATTAACTAAATGAAATATGAAAGTGAGAAATTCAGAAGAGGCAAAGAGTTACATTTTCAAGTTGTAAATCCTAAAAGCTACACAAACATACTTTGAGAAAATGAGAAAAGCGTATTCACTTCTTTTTTCATCTTATTTCTAGAGGAACAAGCAAAGTTCATTTCTGAAACTTATTTCAAAATATTTAGATTTAACATTGGATTTCATAAAGCCTGAAATAAAATTTGGGGCAAAGCTTGCCTGAAAATACTGCACCATTCAAATCCAAAGGAAGATATTAGAACTGATTAGAAATCTTAGTAAATCTGGTTCATATTTTACTGACTGTATGGTAAAGTTACTACATTTATCTATTTACATCTTTCTGTTCTGCACAAAATAAGCATCTTAAACGGTACAGATAAATAATGGTGACATTTTAGCTCTCTTTGTAAAGTTGAATTCCAGAAGCTAGCAATATCCTTTCATGCTTACATTACCATGACAAATGGAAAGAGATAAATCCTTACAGAATGGAATGTAAGGTACGAGCTAAGGGATTAATGCTTAGATGTTTCCTCCAATTTATTTCTCCTATTATATGTGTTAAAAATATATACCATATGTCATGCAGCATGTTTTAATCCCATCAAAATTTCTCATACAATTCCTCAAGGGATATATTTTTGCTGCCAAGTTTTCACTGTTTGAATGCTGACTTCCTATTTCTTTATGAGTGCTCCATATTTTATTCTATGATAACATGTTGCTATGCCTTTTCTAGCCGTATTTTTATAAGGAGACTAGTCCCAGGGGCATTTCCTTTGACAGTCATACACTTCACTGTGACAGAGAAGGATAGAAATATTTCCAGACAGCAATGTATCCACCAGTTATTTTAATAGAACAAAAATTCCTTTGATGACACTTGTGAAAGGGTTTCATTACAGCCAGAATTTAAATTCAGTCCTTGAACTGTGGTTTTCCTGAATCATTGAGGGTCAGTTTGGATTAGTTCTTGTTGCTATGCAGCTTTTCAGTGACAGCACATTACACACAAGAGCAAATTTTGGGCAGTTTCTTTTTGTAGTATTAAGTACAAACATACGACTTTTAGTGAGAAAACCTGCATATGATGTCCCTGAAAGGAATTTTTGCATTTGAACCAAGTTTTTTCTTCTTTAAAAGTGGTGAATAACCTTCAATGCTAGTAAGTAAAGAAGGAAAGTGTGGGCTAATTTTCACTCCAAAAGAAAAGTACACTGAAACTTTACCCGGAGAAGATCATGCTCCATTTTTTTCCTCTATCTATGTGGAGTGTTAGTTTTAAATGGCAGTAATGTCCCTAAGGTTTCCATTTACTTGACACAATATAAGCTAAATAAGCTGTAGTCCACCGTGGCTCTCAGGTATTACATTACTACAATCAGAGCTCATTATAAATATTACTTTAGTGCTCAAATACAGTGAAGCTGAAGTTATTTTTTTTAAGTTGTTCTTGAATCCATGTACTCTTTGTCCAAGCAACTGCTCCAATTTTAATTTCACACACCACCATCAGAGAGTCAGTTGCTGGCTCATATTAAAGAAGAAAAAGCAAACACATGTGGGCATTAATTTGAAGGTGCATATTGGGTTTTTGTCCTCTTATACAATGTAGTATAACTAAATGTCAGATGAGCAAATTATATTATATTTTAATAAAGTAATTCCCTGCTCACAGTTCCAATCCTGTCTTTTAAGTTATTTGAATGGATTTTAGTACACAGGAAGCTAAACGGATGGGTTATGTGACATCATGACAATATTGGCATTATATTGGTAGTCAATATCAAGTTGCATGTTCTTCCCTCCACTCGCCCTCTACCTAATGTGGTTTACACATATCAGACCTCAGCTTCTCTTTGATAAACTCAAATTGAATTTCCTTTGCTATCAACTGGAGGCTCAAATTTCTTTCACCCTAATTTCGCAGACTTTCAAGGAGTTTGTGGCAGACACCTTTTCTATTTCTAACAAAAAACAAGATTCAAATCCATTTTAAAGAAGTGGATTCTGTTAAGTTTCGTGTTCCAAAAGTGATATCATATTTCATGAGCTCAATTCTAAAAAAAAGTAATTTCTGTGTTTAATGACCAGTAAAGTTTAAATTCAAATGAAAATAATTAATTTTGAATAAAATTATTTATTAACATATTTCATTTCTTAACCAATATCAAAGTTAAATCTACAAAAGAAGGGAAGTCACTACCATAAATAAAGAAAATAAAAGGATTAGTTATTTTAGTAGTAATTGAACCTCAGACAACATAGACTTAGGATAAACTTCCAAATTACATTTTTACTAGAATTCCCATTGCATCTATATGTCTAAATGAGGTCAAAATGATTTGCGATTGCTACTTTTATTTAAATTTCATTATTACACTAAGAAATGAACAGTTATTTGTGTTTATTAATTTTTTATGAAATACAACCTCCATATGTTACCATGGATCTTTCTGTTTGTCTTGTTTCTTCTTAGAATGCTTAAGGGAGGGAAACAAATAAAATATTGATTAATAATTATTGTGGTAAAAATACAATGATTTTAATATGATATAATTAGAACTGCAAACACCTGCTTAGAAAATTAACATTTTGTTGCTAATTATAGGATGGAGAATTCATTTTCTTACTTATTCTTTCAAAATAAGGACTCATATACTTTTTATTGAAATTTTATACACTATATTCTGATCATGGTTTCTTCTCCCCAATTTGTCAGATCCTTCACATCTCTGCACCCACACACAGCATTTCTTTTTCTCTTTCTTTAGAAAAAAAAAAGGAAAAAAAGAAAAACTACAAGAAACACCTGCACACACATAAAGATGTTAAAATATGAGGATACCATCACTGTGTGACACCCATATTTAAGTTGGGTTTTTACACTTCAATTATCCCAATGTAGACCTTCCTCACATTTCCAGAAGTTTGTTTTTCAAATGACTCTAGATCTAGTTCAGTTGACAATAAGCTTTAAGGGGCAATTATTTATTTATTTATTCATTCATTCATTTATTTATTTTGCATGAAGTTAACTTTAAGGGTCATTGATTGTATTGAGATATTCATTTTTTCTATAGACATGTCCTTTACATTATATGAGTATGATAATGCATGATAGTTTTATTTTTGATTTATTTTGTTTTCTCTTATAATTCTTGCTGAACAAAATATACAGGGAAAGAACATGTGGCCAATACCCCTGAATTATTTCCTACTTTGCTGAAGAGTTTATGTAATGTCTCTAGAACTAAATGGCCTACTTAACTTTTTTATTTTTTTAATGCTTCATGTATTTGTTCATTTGTCTCAGACTTTGCTGCAATTACAGGTGGTTAATGGACATATATTTACTATAACTGACTTTCTTAAGTGTGATCCTCTCATGAGGATGCCCAAATTGTGATGTGTGTGTTTATGATACATTTTAAGACTGTAGCCAGTTGGACTTTCCAATATCAAATTCGGTGAACTTGATAGCTCCATGCTACTGGCCTACTAGTCAGTATTTGTATAAAGAAAGCAACTTTGGAGGAAACTAATTATCCAATTATTCTTGGGGAATTGCTTCTTCCTTCCTTTCAGAATAATTCAGAGCTTGTAAGAGTATAACATTGAAATAAATTCCTATGTACACACAAGGTACTTCTTTCTAACTAAAAAAGTCTTCAGTTAATTCTGAAGAAAAACATAGGAGTTAAGGCCCTGATGAATTTACACCAATCAGATCTCAACTCTGAGACTAAAAGCTGAAACCTAACAGGGTGACAAGGGAATGAAAAAAGGACAGACACACATAACAGAAAAGGGAGAATCAGGAAGGCCATGAGCTCTGAAACAATGTGGAAACAGTGTGTTTATTATACACCTCTGAGCAAGGAGGCATGTTTACTGTATACAACAGAAAGAGAGGGAGGATTTATGACATACAATTGAAGAAGGAGGAGGGTTGGCTAATCCAGGTAAAAGGTCTCTGCAGGGGAGCAGATTTAGATTGTTGTCATCTGGGAGAAGAAAGCTGTGGTTGATAGTTTCTGCAAACACTGGTTTTAGCCAAAGGTCAATTATTTATGTTATCTGTACTTGGATCACAGGATGGCTTTGGCATCATACAGAGCCTGGCTTGGGGAAGGCTTTACGATTTCTGGAGATCTGACTAATTAGGGTCCATGACATGGCTGTGCTCATGTCAATAATACACATTCACTCAGGATACCATCCTCTCCCCACAGGTTTATTCACTGTAGGTTTTACTTGTAATAGTATTCGGTTAGTATATGTGCTAATGCAGCAAATATATGCATCATGGTTTAATTTCATAATCCAATTATCAGTGTTAATAGTTTTAAATAATTGAACTTTAGATGGTATATTGTCTCACGCTAGATAAATGACAGATAGATATATGAAGGCCATTTTAGAGTGATAGAAAGTTAATCAACAGCCTTATCCAACTAATGACTTTGTTATAATTAAACATTCTTGGTATAGATTAAATTAGTTTTGATTAGATGTTACGATTGAACATTACCAAGAAAAGGAAAAGTACACAATCATGAATTTCATGCTTTAGTTGAAGATTTAAAACTGCTTATCAGTGTATATTAACAGACCGCAATAGATATCAAAATGTTTTCATTAGTATCAAAGATTAATTGTACTAGATTAGAATACCTAACTGACAAGATATAAAACATATTGTATTAAGAAAACAGAACATGACTAAAGAACTGTTGGTAACTACCATTAATTATAAGTCCCTGCTTTTAGGGCTTACAAAGATATCCAACAAATTTTCTACTCTTCTAACTTCCCCAAGATCATTTTCAAATAGACATTATGTTATCACTCTCCATAGGATTAGCCCACCTTTCGCACATCTTAGAATTTCCAAAACTGAATTGATGACTAATTTAGTTCCCTGAAGCCTCCTTAAATGCTTTTAATGACCCACCACTACAAGATAGCCCTCTCATAATGCTTGGCCATCTTTCTTTTAAAACATTTATAATACTACATTGCATTATATGATTGATATACACAGATATTGAGTGAATAGAATATTTGATATTATTCCATTGTATTGCTTATGAAAAAAATGATACCTTAGGGTTACTAAAAAATGATGGAAGTTGTAGTATGAAAACTCTCTCTCTCACACACACACACACACACACACACACACAATGTAAACTTTGATTTCTAACATCTTTTCACATGAGAACTATCAAAATATTATCACTGGACTGTGTTGTTTTTCTCCTATACGAGCCCTTATTCTCAAGGTGCAATGTTCTTCAAACTGAAACTGTCATCTTTTAAAAACTGGAATAGAAAATGTTTCCATTTTCTGTGTGAGTCATTTTTTTCAGTGAATATTTTCAGCAAATGAACAAGCACTGCATTATCTCTAAGCTCTGTTTCAGTGATTTCTTTGGTCAGACTGATTTCACTGAATGCTGTGTGTAAATTGGTCAGATAGAACAAGAATTTATATTTCCAAGATTTTCTTGGGAGGTTTCAAACTTCTATTATCTCACAGGACCCAGAAATTGAATTGAGGCTTTTTTACTAAGCCAGGTCATAGTAATGGACCCAAGAGTCAGTTGCTCAATTTTCTGCTTCTTTGCATCACATTTTCCCTTGAAAAGGATGCATGCAATAGTAAAGAATGGCAGGGAGGAGCCTCTACAAAGTGGTAAATATTTGGTTCACTGGGTCCTATCAGCAGGTAGGGCCTGCGGGGAGCTTGTTTATCCAGCAGAACGATCTCATTATGAGGACAGTGATGTAGTATAGTTTATTTCATACCCTGAAACCATTCAAGAAAACAACTGAGTGAATGATAGTCATCCAGGCTCTGTATTGTGCTATTAGGAGTTGCAATAACTGGCAGCATATTAAAATATAGATCAGGAATTTAGCTACTCCACTGAATAAAATTTTGAAATCCAAAGCTATTGATTTATTCAATATTTTCTAATGTATAGAATAAAATAATATGTAATTGACTCTACACAGCACAGTAATAGAAATAAAGAGAATGCATAGACTTTATAAATCTCACAGTAAATATTTTTTTTTAAAAAATTGTATGGTACCTGAAGGAGTCATTTTATAGGCCAGGATAGACCTTGTCATCGCATACAAAGATAAGAACTTCTTTCTAAGAAATAAACATTGTTGAGAATGTGGCTCAATTATAGATGACTCTCTAGCATTCATGAGACCCTGGTTCAATTCTGAGCCAAAAAAATAATAATAAAAGGAGAAATATATCTCTATTGATCAACTTTCTGATTTACTATGCTGTTATCAATAAGTATAGCCCATAATGTTACATTTTCTTATGTTTTAACACATCCATATATATTACTAGTCTCAAAAACGAATAAATGAGAGTTTCCTCTCTTCACCATGAAAATAAACTTAGGAAATAAAGTCAGTTGTAAGTTTGTTATGAGTAACTTATCAAACTATGCAATATGTTTGTTAATTACCTTAGTTTTATCATAGCTATGCCTTGAGTGAGAAATCTGTAAATAGTTGGCAAAAGACAGAGTTAAACAATGTATACTCCCTTCCAGGGATGGCACATATTGCATGTTATGAAATTGTTCCTCTTCTTAACACTTCCTACTTCTTTTTATTATATATAACTTTTTAAAAAGTTATGATATGACTACTAAAGTTAGTTTTTGGCATTGGGAATATCAAGAAATGCAGCTATAGTTTGTTTTGTTTTTAGAACAGCCAAAGAGAGCATGCTATGTTAGATGAGCCATGAAATGTCATATGCTCCTTTTTATTACCAGTCAACCAGAGGTATGTATAATCAGTATTAATGGACTTATTTTAAATAAAATCTTACTTTTTAATTATTAGACAATTTTATTTATTTTTTCTTATTTTACCTATAGATCCCAGTTCCCTCTCCTTCCCTCCCTCCCTCTCTTCCACAATTCCATGCCCCCCAACCACCCTCCTCTCCCATCCCCCCCCACTCCACATGTAGGATGATGCCTTCTAGGAGGGGTCATCTAAATCTGTGAAGTTATTTGGAGTAGAGACTAGGCCCACCTCCCCTGCTTCTACGTTAAGGGAGTATTCCTCCACAGGGAATGTGCTCCCAAATTCCATTTGTGCAGAGAGAGAGAGAGAGAGAGAGAGAGAGAGAGAGAGAGAGAGAGAGAGAGAGAGAGAGAGAGACCATAAAAGAGGGAGCCATTATAGATTTGAAGAGAAAACTGACTCTAGAGAAATGTCCAGAGTCCTACAAGATTGACCCCAACTAACAATCTGAGCAACAGTGGAAAGGCTACCAAAAATGCCCTTCCCTTCCCTGATAATGAGATTGAAGAAAAACTTTCTTAATCCAACACTTGAAGATCATTTAATTACTAAGTAATGCAGAGATGAGTAGAATTTCCATTGACTTCAATCAATGAGCAAGTGTTCAGTATAGATTTTCAAATAAAAACTTGCCTTCAAATTTAATAACCATCTGAAATATATACAAATTTGACTTCCAGCTAAAGACTGTCAATATTCAAAAATAGAGAAAAAACAAATCAAAATAAACAAAGCCTGAATCCATGTAATTTTTGCTAGCTACGGTTTCTGGCTTGCCATGATTGTTTAAAAAAAACCTGAAAGAATGCCAACAAAACCCAGAAATGTACATAACATGCTTCTGTAATGGAATTCAAGATTTTAGAATACATATGCATTCCAAAACAACACATAACTTAAGCATAATTTTAAGTAAATATAATTTTATTTATAAACTCTGTATACTTCTGTTAATCTCAAGAAAAACAAATAAAAACACACAGACAAAAATAATACATTAACTTTTTTTTCTGAACTTACTTGATTTTCTTCTTAAGTCCAACAATGTCTAAGAAAATGGTTTATAAATGAGGTGTACACAAAATAAACTATTGGTTTTTTATCTGTCATAAATCAAAACATTAAAGAACATTTAAACTGAACAAAAATTCATAAATCAGTATGTTCACATCATAATATTAACATGTTAAATATATATTTTAAATCATATTATGTTTTCATGGAACCATTTCTACCATAAAAAACAGAAACTTAGCAGCAGTTAAAAATGAATGCATCCCCTTTAGTTCTCAGAAAATTATGTGGAGAACTATCCTCAAATTGTGTCTGATACTTTCAATAATTGCTTGATATTATCAACTTGAAATCATATGCATACTAAAATAGAAAACAAACTTTATTTCTATTTCCCTTGAATTTTCTCAAATGCAAGTGTCTTGAATGCCTATCAGAGCTTATGGTGTGAGTGGAATATGCAGTATTCTATTCTTTGGCTGCATAGATCATACATCTCAAAATATCATATTTTGCTATTTAAAAAATGAACTTGATATAAAGACAGAAAATGCTAATGACTCCTCCCTCTCTCCAACTGGATTCCAGAAATTCTGCTCAGTGTTTAGCTGTGGGTCTCTGTTTCTGTTTCCTTCAGTGTAGTGAGATATTTACCTTTTCTGCACCTGTGGCATAGACCACACCCATTGTGGGTGGAGACAGGGTGAGAAGTGACCTGTGTAGCTAGTCACTGTGTGGCAGGAAATGCTTGACTGGAGTTCTACCTGAAATTCTGGCCAGGGTAAAATAAGTAGGTGCACCATAACACCTAGCTAGTCAGCAGTCATCTCAGCAAAATAGTCTCAAACCGGTTTTAGGGTGATGTGTGTAGTCCAGATGCGTCAAGTTGAGTCAAGTGGAAATGACAAAGTGGGGCTCCATCTTCTTTCCGGAGAGTTGAAGGATTGCTGTTAGGAATTGTTATTATTTCTCATGGAAAACTTAAACGTAAATATCAAAGTAAAATTTTCAAGTTTTAAGGTATGCATATAGTGAAAGTCAAAAATAAGCATCAAAATGTATATGATTAAATGAAGATTTTAGAGAGAAATTTGAGTATAATCAAATGAGTCCCCAGATTTTTTTTTCCTTATACCAGTTGGCTTCTTAATATAAGGCAGAAACTGTGAATTTAATTTTAACAACATGCTTGATATTAGAGAAGGAAAGCCAAATCCAACTCCAAAGCCAGCATTGGTTTACATGAATTGGGACTAGAGGAATACTGGATAGTAAACTTTTGACATCAGGATAAGAGAGCTAATCCCACTTCTGACACCAGATATTGATGGTTAATAAGGATCATGAGAAACAAATAGGCTGAATAAATGTTTATTCATGGAGAAATAACTCACAACATAGACTGATGAACACCATCAGGTTCCTGGTCCCAAGGATGCCTCCGGATGTACTCCTGTCCCCATGCTGCAAGCAAGAGAGCTCTCTGAGCCCCCTCCTCAGTTCCCTTAGTTCCCCCAGGTCACATATGGCCCTGTCTCCACCCCCAATGGGTGTGGTCTATGCCACAGGTGCAGACAAGGTGAATATCTCAGTACACATCAGCTACTCAATGTAGGCTCTATGATAGCATATAAGGTAGCCATCAATCTCATTATAGAGGAAGGACTTTTAAGATAACCTCCCCACTATTGCTTAGATTCTTAATTGGAGTCATCCTATCTAGTATATCTCTGGTCATTTCTCTACTGCAAAGAGGTCAAGACCATGCTGGGGAAACCCACAAAAACAGCTGACCTGAACAAGTGGGAGCTCATAAACACTAAACTGGTAGCTTGCAAACCAGCATAGCATGGAACCAGCCCCCTGAATGTGGGTGTCAGGAGGTATGGACAGTCTAAGTGGCCTCTGGTAATGGAACAACATTTATACCTAATGTACAAATGGATATTGGGAGCCCATTTCCAAAAGAGGGATACTCTCTCAGCCTAGACACATGGGGGAGGTCCTAGGTTCTACCCCAAATAAAGTGACAGACTTTGATGATCTCCCATAGAAGGCCTCACCCTTTCTATGGAACAGAAAAGAGATGGGATGGGGGTCAAAGGGAGCATGGGAGAATGGGAGGGACAGGGAACTGAGATTGATATATAAAATAATATTGTTTCTAATTTAAATAATACAGTAAAAATAACTACAGGAAATACAGTACAGGCTAATAAGTGAGACTTTAGTACCAGCCTAATTCATCATCTGTTCCTTGATACAG
The DNA here is from genome assembly GCA_030556225.1 of Cricetiscus sungorus. NCBI lineage: Eukaryota > Metazoa > Chordata > Mammalia > Rodentia > Cricetidae > Cricetiscus > Cricetiscus sungorus. The sequence goes on from JANBXA010000126.1 coordinate 12,299,781, forward strand.
GCTTATGCTCCTTTTCTTTAATGATGTCACATCTCAGAAATCCTGTTTGGAATCCTTGGTTATTCTTAATTCCTTCTTCCTCATAATTGCATCCATATCTGTATCCTGGGCTTTATACCTCTATAATTTCCCTCCCTTAGTCTTTTTAACCTCTATTATTATAAAAAGAAAAATAAAATCTTTAAATGACATTGGCTCCAAACTTTTCAATTCCAATTTATCCTTTTTAACTACTGAGCAGATAATACCACTCCCTGTGCAGACATTCTTTAGAACAGTGGTCCATAAAGTGTCACCCACAAAACTCACCTGGAGACATTTTAGAAATTTTTATTATCATGTCATATTTCTGAATTTTATCCTTTATTTGCATACATAACTGAACTGTTTCATGGACTCAAAATATCCTCTTCTCAGGTATTACAATGGGAATTCAGATGCACTTTAAATTCCATCTCATTCTATAAACATTTTTTTATCTTTCCAGCCAGATTTAATTCCATGTTAATTCATTTTTAAAAAATGACAGGAGAGAATAAAAGTTTTATCCTATTTCCCCAACATTGCTGGCTCTGCTACTGAAATGCCTCCATTCGTGGCTTTTTTGTTAATGTATATATGAACAGGACTGTTCCTTGTAAAGGATGATTTCCCCCTGAAAAACAGTACTAGTTGCAGTAATTTTTGGAAAGCAGCAAGCTGCAAGTACTAAAGTGTAGATACTATATGTGGAGTTACATCAAATATGATTTTAACTGTAATGCGTGATTGTTGTGTATGTTACTTGCTGAAAACAATAATCTGCTTGGGAATTTTATAAAATTCAAAGATCTTTTAAAACTTGTAATCTTTAAAAATATAATTTAGTTCTGATACTTTCTCTGAAGCAACAGTGAAATCAAAGTGAAACTGTGCCTTGAGCCCTGTTATTCTCTATAAAGGACCAATTTACAGGGTGAATATACCATCCAACAGGCCTTTCCCTGTGAGGAAACTCTAAATTGGGAAAATGATTAAATTTGATCAGTGTTTATTTTGTCTGTTGCTCATCATGTTTTTATTCAACTCAGTGGCTAACAAGTATCCCATGGGTACAAAATACTCAAGACTAACAATACTTCCAAACCTATCTGTATGTCTGCCACTGTTTTGTCATCTAAGTAGAGGAGTTTTGTAGAGATAGACATGAATAAATAGCATGCCTAAGACAATGAAGGATTTATTGAGATTTGAAATATATTCTGACCCATATCCTCAAATAGTTCTGATCCAAAAGCTATAGATTATATAAAATTATAAGTAAAAATTTAAGTTACTTTCTCCAAATTAGCAAACATAAATGATCTAGAAAAATAGTCATTTGTGAATGTGCTAACATAAGATATTGTATGTCTCTACCAATGCAAGTGAAATTTACTTAAGTAACCATTTATTGAAAACCCTTATTAATTGCCTTGTTTGTTCCAATATTAGTGTAAAAATATGTATAGATATGTAGGTTACTCCAATTATTTAATTAGAGTTAAACAAGCTTCAGATACGGTGGTGACAAAAGGATCAATTTCTAATTCTTGAGAAATGAATACAAAGAAGCCAATAATTATTTAATATTCAACAATGTGGAATGATATGCATGCTTTTTACAAATGAGGGGGCATGGTGTGTATGTCCTTTCTGTAAATAAATTTAAAGCTCATAAAAATTAAAATATATCATTAAAGTGACAGTCTTGTTTTATTATTTTGTGCATGCATTTGTATCTATAGTGTGCATGTGTTTTGTATATATGCATGTTTGCATATGTATGGGCACACATGCTTGTGGTGGAGTTTACTTACTCATGTGCATGCGAGTGCTTATCGGAGCCCAAGGCAGATGTTAGCAGTTAGTTGAACACACAGCTTTCTGCTAATTTTCTCTCATTTGCAAATGCTGGAACCACAGTCAGGCTGCCACACTCACTAAGCCTTCACATTGTTGCTAGAAGTCTATAAACTCCAGTCCTGCAAAGCCCTTCTGCATTTCCCCAGCCCGTTTTACTCTTAATATACAGAACACACAAAACTAAATAGTACATATTTATATCACATTTTTATGTAAGCTCACAACAACAAAACACAATAAACTAATTATTTTGCAGTATTATCTATATCTGCTTGTATTCACCCTAATAATGAGTTGCTTTGGGGCTCAGATTAACTGAAAGTATAGAAAAAACAAAGAACACCAACTTTGTTATAGTCATTGTTTTCAGCATTTCTTTGTTTCTTTTTAAATGCTGAGATCCACAAAATAGAGCTTCAAAGAAAATGGCTCTCCAGATGAATTAACACAGAACAAGGAACAAATAATAATCTTACACAGAAGGAGAAATTCCTCCATATTACCTATGAATTGCACAACCTTTAAAAATAAAGAACATTAAGAAGGTAAAAAGCAGACATGATTTTAAAAAGCAAAGTCAGAGCATGTTAGAAGTTAAAGTGTTTGATAAACTTCAATAACTATTAAGGTTGACAAAGGATGACTGAAATTGCTACTTGGGATGTATAGTCTTTAGAGTACAAATGAATCATGGACAGCACATAGTCCAACTTTAATATATTGCTATTTTTCTAACTAGTTATCTGAGAAGCACTTACTCTAAGTCTTTATTCTGTGACTCTGATAGTTATCATGGCTGACTTCTTCTTGGCTCAAGAGAAAGACAAATGAACAAAATCCCAAAGCAAGGTGACTTCCGTATCATCAGGATAATACTTGTGATGTTCATTGTTGTCATCATTAGAGGATCTAGAAGAACCTTGGAAATGGGCTCCTAGCACACTTGTGGGGATTATCTTGATTACATTGTAGGTGGCATCCTTCTCTGGCCAGAGTTAGGAATGTACAAATAGTAAAAGAAAAGTGAGTGGCAGGTGTAGCGAGATATCCCACTTCTGACACCAGATATTGCGGTTTGATAAGGGTCAGGATAAACAAATAGGCCGAATAGATGTTTATTAAGGGAGAAACAACTCACAACACAGACAGATGAACACAGCAGTTAAAACTGCATGCTCCTCTCTCCGCGTCCTGCCAGCAAGAGAGCGTTCTCCGCTTCCTTCTGAGACCGAGCCCCACAGGTCACTTCTGTCCCTGGCTCCACCCCTCAATGGGTGTGGTCAGTGCCATAGAAGCAGACACAGTGAATATCCCACTACAGGCAGGAAAGAGTACTTTCTGATTCTTGAATGTGAAGTGAACAGCTGCCTCAGGCTTCTGCTGCATGTCCATAAGGTTCTCATCCTTGAACTGTGAGCCAGAATAAATCCTATCTTTCCTCAAAGTATTTTTAAATCACAAAACAGAAAACTTGAGACAATATGACAAAGATTGTTAAATTCATAACTGAAGGTTCTAGGAGTTTGAAAAACTTATTTGACTTTGAAATGGCTGTTGTTGGAACTTGGATCTGGATTGTCCAGAATGAACTTACAATCACACACACACGCACACACACACGTGTGCATGTGCAAGCATGCATAGTATGTATACTTTTGTGTATTTGTGTGTATGCATTTGTATGTGTGGGTACACATGCACATGTGTATGTGTGAAAGTTGAGGTCACAGATAACTATCAGGTATTGTGCTTCAGGTGCACCACCCAATATGAATCTGCTTGACTCCACTGTCTCAGAATTGGGATTGTAAATATATACAAGCATACCCACATTTTTACATGACTTCTAGGGTTCAAGCAGGTCCTTATGCCTGTCAGGATTCGCAATAGCAGCTGATCTATTGCTATATATTTTTCCCAATTCTATCTTCATACCCACTAAAGAAATAATCAGTAATATAGTGAATCAGACTCATGTGTAAATTCCAGAATATTTTTTCATTTCATGCTCACAATTTGAGTATTATATTATGCATCATATATACGTACATACATACATACATATGTTAAATAGTGTTACCAAGCTTCCATATATTTTCTAAAAACTCAGAATCTGACCTTGCTTTCTTCACAAATGTAATTATCTGAGATAATTACAGAGTAGTGTTGAGCTCTATCTAATGTCCCAGTATCCCTATAGAAAAAGAAGCATATTTATTGAGAACTATATGGAGAGTTCTATACAAATATGGAAGCAGAGATTGGGTGGTTTGATATATCCACAAGCCAGCAATATCCAGTTTTGTTAGCAGTTACTAGAAGTTATGAAGAGTGAGGTAGATTTTTACTCAGAGCTTCTATAAGAAATCAGCACTGCTAACTTCCTGACTTTAGGCATTTATGCTCCATAACTATGAGAGAATAAGTGCACAATATATTTAGCTATGAAGTTTGCAGTACTTTCTTATAACGGTACTCATTTATAGTATACTATGTCTATGAAAGACCATGTGAATGGGGATAGACCTAAACAGGGAAGAGTAATGGTACTAGGGAAAACAAAAAGTTAAGACAGTTCTTCAATTAACAAGAGGTGCTGTATGTTGAGGTTTTCTAAATTTTGTCAACCTTGAGAAATAATATGGCTTTCCTTTAAGGTTTTTCTCTTCCGTACTTTCTTCCTACACATACTTCAACCTTCTGATTCTTTCTTAAGTACAAGGAGCAAACTTTTATCTCATAGCAAATGTATGAAATCATATTGTCCCTTGTGATTGTGGTCCACTCAGATGCTAGATTCCCAGAGACAAATTCTAATATCACAGAGAATATCTATGCTCTCAGACCATTTCCCTGCTTCATTCTTTCTTCTTATGTTTTATTTTATTTTTTATTTTGTGTAGTGTGCATGCATACACATGTTTGCATGTGCTGGGTAAATGTATGTACATACACATTTATGTATGTGGAGTACCAATGTTAATGTTGGGTGTCTTCCTCTATTGCTAAGGAAGAGCTTCTTTGAATCCAGAGCTTACAGATTTTTACTAGTCTAGCTTGTCTGCTTGTTTTAGGGTTCTTCATTCCTATATTTCAAGTACTGAGAATACAGGAAGCTATCAACTTTTCTACATTTTGCATGAGTTTTGCAGACCCAAACTCAGCTCTCCATACTTCCATGACAAGAATTTTACCTACTGAGCCATGTCCTGAAACTCTACAATACTTTTACTTTTTTCTTTCAGAGTTTAGTTTTTGAAAATAGATTATTTTTCATACAATATTTCCTGATTACAATTTTCCCTCCCTCTACTCCTACCAGTTCCTTCCTACTTCCTCTCCCATTCAGATATACTTCCTTTCAGTCTCTCCTTAGAAAATTGCAGGTTTCTAAGAGATAACAATGAGACATAACAAAATATAATATAATAAGATAAAACAAAAAGCCATCACAATAAGGCTGGACAAAGCAACCAAACAGAAATAAATGAGTCCCAAGAGCAGTAACAGGAGTCAGAGACCCATAAGATATTATGCTGAGGGCTATACTATATATGCAGATGACTTGGTACAAATCCAATTTTCAGGGTTTATGTTTGTTGTTTTAGTATCTGTGAGTTTATATGTGCTTTGCATATTTGATTTAGAAGGCCTTGTTCTTTTGATGACCTGCATCACCTTTAACTGTTTTATTGTTTCTGTTTCCCCTTCCACATGGTTCTCAGAGATCAGAGTGGAGGGATTTAATGGAGACAACCAAATTAAGTCTGAGTGTTCCAAGGACTCCATATATATATATATATATATATATATATATATATATATATATATATATATGGTCTCACTGTGGGTCTCGGCAACTGTTCCCATCTGCTGCAGAAGGAGAAGGAAACTTCTCTGATGGTGGCTGAATAAGGTTGACCTATGATTATAGCAGAGTATCATTAGAAGTCAATTTATTGATACATTTTTTTTGACCAGTAGTATTTGATTTTACCCAAAGACTTTAGGTAATCTAGTCTCTTGATTTTGGTCACACAAGAAGTGTTTTATATGGTTTCCATCTCATGGAGCGGGCCTTAAGTCAAATTAGACATCAGTTGGCTACTAACATCAGCTTTACGCCAAAATTTCTCTAGCATATTTGGCAGTCCAGACAAATTCTAGGTCAGAGGAGTTGTGTTTGATTTGGTGTTATGTATCTTTTTCAGTAGCCTGAGGAATACCTTCCTGCACCAAAGACTCTAGAACAAAGTCTCTGATGTTTCCATGTTCAATGAGTTAAGTCTTTGGCAATGAGGACTGACTGAATTTTCAGAGAACAACCCAATATCTTAGCGACAGCCTGGGTTGTTTGGGGATATTCATGAGACCTATTTAGCCAGAAGTTCAATTCAATGCATCCCATTCCCAATACTGAAGGCTTATTTGGTGATAAGAGATGGCTAGTTGGGAGTCCATATACCCAGTTATTAGAAGACCTCATTAGGATCACTTGCAACTATTTTAGAAAGTTTCTACTGCACTAGATTCCATATCATCCCTCAGAGTCCCTCAATTCCAGGTGTTGGTGTTTGCATTCTTTCCCTAAACCCTGCCTCACCTCCCCTTTTCCACCTGATCCTCCTTTTCCAATCCCCACTCATCCCCAGTCTACTCATGTAATCTATTCCATTGCTGCCTCTAAGGGATACACATGTTACCCCTAGTCCCTTCTTTACATAGCCTCTCTGGGTCTATGGATTATGACTTGGTTTTCATTTATTTAATGGATAAAATTCACATATAAGTGAATATACACCATATGTATCTTTCTGGGGCTCAACTTATCCCACTCAGGATGATATTTATTCTATTTTCAACAATTTGCCTGCAATTTCCACTCTTTGATTTAATTTTTAGCAGCTGAGTAATATTCAATTGTGTAATTATACCATGTTCTTTTTATACATTATTCTGTTAAGGGATATCTGGATTGTTTCCAGTTTCTTATTGTTATGAATAAAGCAGCAATGAACATATTTGAGCAAGCTTCTTTGTAGTAACATGAAGCATCCTTTATATATATTCCCTAGAATGGATTTTGACGTGGATCAATTCCCAACTTTCTGAATATTCACCATATTTTTTCCACAGTGGCTTTATAAATTTCCACTCCCACAAGCAATGGAGGAGTGTTTTCTTATTCCAAAACACCAACAGTATGGGCTATTAATTGTGTTATTGATCTTAGACATCTGACATATTTAAGATAGAGTCTCAAAGTAGTCTTGATTTGTGTATCCATGATGGATAACAATGGTGACCAATGCTGAGCATTTTTAAAAGTGATTCTCAGCCACTTGAGCTTCATATATTGACAATTCTAGGTACAGAACTGTACCTCATTTTTAAATTGAAATATTTAGGTCTTTGATATCTAGATCCTTGAGTTATTTTATATATTTTGGATCTTAATCTTCCATTGTATAATGAAATGGTAGAAAAATTCCCATTTTTCAGATTTCCACTTTGTTCAAATCACACTGTATTTTGTCTTGCAGAATGTTTTCAGTTTCATGAGGTGTCATTTCTAATGGGAGCATAGTGTCTGTTTTATAAGCATTCTGTTCAGAAAGTCATCTCCTATGCCAGTGAGTTCAAAACTATTTCCCACAGTTCCAGTGTATCTGGTTTTATGTTGAGGTCTTTTGTTAATTATAGTTGAGTTTTTTTGCTGAATGACAGGAATAGAATGATTTGCGTACTTCTACATGCAGGTATTCAGTTTGGCCAGCATCATTTGATGAAGGATCTTTCTTTTTTATAGTATCTATTTCTTGTTTGTTTATTGAGTGTCCATATGTGTTTGGACTTAGTTTTGGGTCTTCAATTCCATTCCATTGATAAACTTGTCTGTTTTTATACGACTACCCTGTAGTTTTTACTATGATAGATCTGTAGTAAAGCTTGAAATATGGAATAATGAGACCTTCAGGAGTTCTTTTATTGTTCAGGATTGATTTAGCTGGTCTAGATTTTTGTTTTTTCATGGATTCAATATCTTTATTCAACGACGTGAAGGTTTTTATCATACAAGTCTTTCACCTCCTTGATTAGAGTTTCCCCCAAGATATTTTATAGTGTTTGAGGATATTGTGAAAGGGGTTGTTTTACCAATTTCTTTCTCCCTTTGTTGTTATTTGTATGTGGAGTGGGGACTTCTGATTTTTGTGAATGGTTCTTGTTTATATCCAGCTACTTTTTTTTTAAGTGTTTATCAGCTGTAGGAGTTCCCTTGTAGAATTTTTATGGTTACTTATGTATTCCATCAAATCATCTGAACATAAAGATACTTTGACTTCTTCCTTTCTAATATGTATCCTCTTGAACTTCTTCGGTTGTCTGATTGTTCTAGCTAGAACTTCAAGTGTTACACTGAATATGTATGGAGAGAGTAGAAAACTTTATCTTGTTCCTGAATTGAGTGGACTTGCTTTGAGTTTCTCTCCATTTAATTTGATGTGGCCTGCTGTAAATTGCCTTTATGTCCTTGGTATCCCTAATTTCCCTGGAACTTTTCTCATGGGGGACTATTTGTGTTTGTCAAAGACATTTTCTGCTTCCAATGAGATGAGTGTATACTTTTTTTTCTTTTCATCTCTCTATATAGTGATTACATTTATTAATTTTTGTATATTGAGCCATCCTTGCATCTCTGGGATAAAGTCTACTTGATCATGGTGGGTGATCTTTCTGCTGTTTCCTTGCATTCAGTTTGCAAGTATTTTATTGATTATTTTAGCATCTATCTTCATAAGGGAAATTAATCTGTAAATCTTCCTTTGTTCACCATCTTTATGTGATTGAATATCAAGGTAACTGTGGTTTCAAAAATGAATTGGGCAATATTCTTTTTGTCTCTACCATATTTTGTAAATTAGGGAGCATTGGTGTTAACATTTCTTTAAAAATCTGGTAAATCTGTATGCATAATTCCCATGCTGTCAGTTTTCCAAGAGAGACCTTCAGTCCTAGCATCAATCTCAGTTCTTTAAGGAGCTTTCCTGGGCCTCCTAGGCCAAACGTACCCAAATGTAACCCAATTCTAACACTGGAAGATTTTCCTGTCTACAAAAAAATAGGCAGCTATCAGTCTGGGGGTGGGGGGCTATGAGCTCCCCTTTGTTCAGGTTAGCTGACACTGTGGGTTTCTGTACCCTGGTCCTTATCCCTTTTCTTATCAATCCTCCCTCTCTGCAACTGGATTCCAGGAGTTCAGCTCAGTGTTTATCTATGGGTATTTGCTTCTATTTCCATCAGTTACTAGATGAGGGCTCTATAATGGCATATAAGTTAGTTGTCAATCTCATTATCAGGGAAGGGCACTTAAGGTAGCCTCTCCACTGTAAGCATAAATTTTCCATTAACACATTTAAGTATGACTGGTATTCATGACCATTTTTCTTCAAGGCTCTATAGAAGATACTGATCAGAGAAATTCCATAGTCTGACAGAAGTGACATATGAAAAAAAAAAAAAAACAATCTAAGACTAGAATTGATTTACCTGGAATAGGGAGATGTAAAAGCACTACACATACAGCTCTGTATTTCCTTTTACTTTATCAGGAAACTATACCTGGTGAGAGTAGACAGTTATTTTAGAATTTAATTCAAGAGGCACTAAGGGGAATTTACAGGGTGAGTATAAAAAAAGGCAAGATGGAGTCAAGTTTGAGTGTGTGTGTGTGTATATGTGTGTGTGTGTGAATTTGTAGGTTAGTATACTGATTACTAGAGAGAGCCAATAGTCAATATTCCGGACATTCATTTTTATTCCTGATGTTTAGTTTTTCAGTCTTTACTTTTAGAAACATAACAGTTAATCTAGATTTAATTTACTCTGGACGATGTATTTGTGGAAAAAGAAAGATATAAAAATATATCATGTTATCAGAAGGATATTTAACAGTTAGGGATAGATCATAGTGGAAGAGTTTATATTTAACATGCAGATAGATAATAGATGTGGGTTTAATCCCCAGCAGTCACAGGACACATGTTCTAACTTGTACACACACACACACACACACACACACACACACACACACACACGCGCGCGCGAGTGAGAGATGCAGGGACAGAGAAAGCAAAGTTTTATTATGTATATGCAGAGAGGGGAAGACCAATAGCAGGTAGGTACTCTAATATCCATTGAATTTCTCTAGGTTTAGATGTTCTTAACAAAGAAGGGTTAAAAAGATAAAGTCCCAGCATGAAATGGAGAAGAAGCCAGAAAGTCCCACCCCTTCCTGAGAATATGTTGGAAATTGGTAACTACCAGGAGAGATAGAGAGAGTTAGCATTTTAAAGAAAGTGGCTCCTGAGGATTCTAATATGCTCTGTTTGATAGCTTCATACCTGAGTGTATATAGACAGAATAATACTACTAAATGTATGTTGTCTTTTAATTTAGAGGGCATAAAGATGTGTCATACAGAAAGGGCAGTGGATATAAAGTAAGGAGCCTGAATATGAGAAAAAATAATGTATGACATTGTGGCTGAGTTATTTCGATCCCCCCCCACCACCGTGGCTCTTGAAAGTACCTATATTTCTTTTATTTTTCTTATTTTACATATGTATCCCAGTTCTCTTTCCCTCCCTCCCTCCATACCTACTTCTCATTTACCCTCCAATGCCCCCTGACCACCCTCCCATCCCAATGCCCCCCCTCCACATGTAGGGTGATGCCTACCAGGAGGTGTCATCTAAATCCGTCAAGTCATTAGGAGTGCAGACTAGGGGAATGTGTTCCCAAAGTCCTTTTGTGCACCAGATATACATCCTGGTTCCACCATCAGAGGTCCCATAGAATGCCAAGGCCTTCTAACACCAATGTTCAGGGTGACTGGGTTGGTTCTACGCTGGTTTCCCAACTATCAGTCTGGGGGCCCATTAGCTCCTCCTTGTTTAGGTCAGCTGTCTCTGTGGGTTTCTGTAGCCTGGTCTTGTCCTCCCTCTCCACATCTGGATTCCAATTCGGCTCAGTGTTTAGCTGCTTCTGTTTCCATCACGTACTAGATGAGTGTTCTATGATGGTGAATAAGTTAGGCATCAATCTCATTATCACGAAAGAACATTTATGGTAGCCTTTCCACTGTTGCTCACGTTGTTAGTTGGGGCCAGTCTTGTAGGTCTCTGGACTTTTCTCTAGAGTCAGTTTTCTCTTCAAACCTATAATGGCTCCCTCTTTCATTCTCTCTCTCTCTCTCTCTCTCTCTCTCTCTCTCTCTCTCTCTCTCTCTCTCTCTCTCTCTCTCTCTCTCTCTCCCCTCGTATTCCTCACCTGACTAAATCGTTTTAGTCCCACATGCTTTCCTATCCTCCCATTCTCTTTCTCCTAGCTCTCTCTCTACTCACTGCCCCCCACTCCCAATATGCTCAGGAGATCTTGTCCCTTTCCTCTTTTGTGGTCTGTAGTTTCTTTCTTAGTTGTGTCTTTGTGTGGCTTGGGTACCCAGGTGATTGTGGCCTCATAAAAAGTTCATAATGAGCATACTGTTTCTATTGTATGGAACAATTTGAGGAGTATTGGTATTAGCTCTTCCTTGAATTTCTGGTAGAATTCTGCACTGAAGCCATCTAGCCTGGGCTTTTTTTTGGTTGGAAGGCTTTCGATGACTGCTTCTATGTTGTTGGGGGATATAGTTCTATTTAAGTTGTTTGTCTGTTATTGATTTAATTTTTGCAAGTGATAGCTATCCAAAAATTTGTTCATTTCCTTTGAATTTTCAAATTTTGTGGAGTACAAGTTTTCAAAGTAAGACCTGAAAATCGTCTGGATTTCCTCATTGTCCATTGTTATGTCCCCCTTTTCTATTCTGATTTTCTTAATTTGCATGTTCTCTCTCTGCTTTTTTGTTAATTTGGATAAAGGATTCTCTGTCTTGTTAATTTTCTCAAAAATAACCTCTTTGTTGCATTGAGTTTTTTTATATTGTTTTCCTGGTTTCTACTTTATTGATTTCAGCCCTCAAACTGATTGTTTCCTGGTGCTTACTCCTCAGGGGTGAGTTTGCTTGTTTTTGTTCTAAGGCTTTCTGTTGTGCTGGTAATTGTGTAATGTGACTATCCTGTGTTTTCTTTATATGGTCACTTAGTGCAATGAACTTCCCTCTTAGCACTGCTTTAAAAGAGACCCATAAGTTTAAGTGTACTGTATCCTTGTTCTCCAGCGATGGGGGTCTCAGGCAAAGGCTAAGTAATGGGGGTCAAATTTCAGGAAGGTGGGGATTTGGGGTGATCCCATGTAGATAAGCATTTCCACCTTGCCTAGAGCAGATCAAGGAAGCTCCCAGGAGGCAAAGGGACCTCTGGATCCACCCTCTGGTCCAGTGCTCAACCAGAGCAGTGGGGCAATGGGATAGGTAGGACATAGGGTGGGAGGATGGCAGGCTCCCAGTTTGGGGGCTTGTGGATCAGAGTACCAGGAGTGTTCTCACTTAGAACAGGATATAGTGGGGATCAAGAGTCAGGGCTAACCCAAGGAATTCCCCGGGAAGTGAGAGGGGGTATTTGACCTGAACTGGTCACAGACTAACCTCTAGCAGAGGCCCAGTAATGGGGGGGTCAAAGATCAGTATGGTTTATGTAATCTTCATGTTGTCATTGTCAGTGATGGCTTTTCCTTTGTTTATTTAATGATATAGACAATTATTGAATTAATCTCATTATTGTGAATTATTTGCTTCTCATTAGGGAAGCCTTCACAAGTCATATATTAAAAATAATAGTTTATGAATGCTTTGTTCTCCTATTCTTTCCCTTCTATCTTAACAGGAATAAAATGCTTGTTTGAAGGAAATCCTTACAAAGTATACAACATGCAAAGCAATATTTTTGTGTTCAAATTAGTAGTACCTGATAGAATGTAGACACTAAAATATGATCATAGTAAACTATGCTACTCAGGTTTTGTTTCCCTTGGAGCTGGATTTTCCCTGATCAACAAGGAACTATATCTTGGAAGGAATACCGTTACAGCTAAGCAAGGTCTACACACACCTAGAGATGACCTACTTTGAGAGACTGATAGATGATAATATCCAGGCCTTATCACACAAAGGGTTTCTAGGAATTGGCTTTCTGATAATTGACAGAGCCTCCAGAGAAACATCAATTCTTAACACCCACACAGATCTCTTCAAAATATTTGAAAGCATTCTTCCAAAGCTGTTGTTGCACTGTATATATTTTTAAAAGCAAGAATCTGGACACAATCCACCCCTGCTAAATGTGATCCGGAAAGTAAAGTTGGGAACAATGCAAAGCAAAGGTTAGCTTTTGTTGTCATTTGCTATTCTCAGTATAGATTAACTTGGGATGGTTTCTTCTTTCCCCTTAAAATGACAATTGTAATTATGCCTGATTTCAATTATGAAGTTTATGTTTTGAAATTGAATCTGTCAGTGCCTATTTAAAATCCAGTCTCAGTCTTTTGTTCAGTGTCTTTGGTGGACTATGCACATGGCCTATACTCATTACTGACAATCATGTCTTTAGCTTTGGGTTTCTTAACATTCAGAGGGCAAAATAAATTGATGTCATTCTGCCAGACATTCACTTCTGGTTAGTGCCACTTAGAAAAATGTAAAATACAAGCAAACACTTTAACTCCTATCTACTAAGACTTTTAAAATACCTCTGTATGTTCCTAGTTTAAAATATTTTAATGGGAAAACTATAAAAACCTTCATCATGTTATTTCTCAGGTTAAAGTCTTTTAATTTATACTCTGATCCAAAATTCCATATGGTACATTAAGCAGAAAACGCTTAGACTGCCTCTCACATTCTCTGATTGAAATGCTTCAAGGTATACCATTGCTCTTACAAGGAATCTAAACATTTTTTAATATTTTTAAAAACAAACAATAGAACCTTCCTTTGTTTACCTCTTTTCCTGTATATCTTTCATATTTCATACATACATACATACATACATACATACATACATACATACATACAATCAACAGTACTGTGAACTCAAATGAACCTGGTTCTCAATACATAAGTATATAATCTGTTATATTAGGCCACCTTCACAGAACTTAGCACAAGGTAAGGTTTTGCGTGTATTTGATTTATATTGGCATTGATCTGGGAAATCCTACAAGGATGAGAGGGAACCAAGACAGGGAAGTTGAGAGCTGAGTAAGGAGCAAGAGTTGTGTTAATTCTTAGGTTGGCAATACCTTACATTCTTCACTATACAATTATGCTCTTGTGGCAAAAGAATGGGCTTTTATACATCCATGTTTTTGAAAATAGGCCATACCACAAAGTGTATAGAATTTCCAGAAACATGTTTTTGTCATAATTTCAAATTAGAAACAACTGAGTTGTGAGTATTCAACAGTCACAAATAAGCTAGACATAAGATTCATCAGCTCAGTAAAAGAGGAGGCAGCTGAAGCATTTCTGACAAAAATCATTGATGTCTTTTTTATTTCCAACACTGACATTTAGTTTAGTTTAAACATAGCGCCATATGCATGCCCATCATGCACCCTACATCTGAGCTATATGACCTTTTTATTTTCTTTTTCTTTTTTATATATGGGGTTTCACTAAGTAATGCAGGTTCACCATAAACTCATTGTATAGCTCAACCTGCCCTTCATCATCTTATTCTCTTGTCTTCATCTCTTGTGTCAGGGGATTATATGCATGTTCCACAACACCTGACACTTACATATTCATATTAGGATGCAATATGTGTGAGTTCTATGATTAGATGTTTTTTTTAGAATTCAACCTTTAAGCTTGTTACCATGGAAATATTTTGAGCTGTTACATATGAAGGAATAGTGACTTAATTAAAATACTCTTTCTAATCTCATTTGAATATATTGACATTTTCCAGTGTATATAGCTTTTGTTCATGAAATGATACTTAAGTATAAACTCTCTGGAAAGCAATTAGTTCTTAGTCCCAATTCCATCACTGCCTTCATCTAAGCTCCCTCAAATTTCAAGGTAGCAGAAGAAAGAAATAAGGAATCTGTTCCCTTCTTTTATTTCCTAACATAGTTCTCTTGCCTCATAGGCTCCCATTGGTTGTAAAGAAATATGTACTGCAGAAAAACATGGAATGAGGCTGGTCTCAGAGAATCTTCCCAGTGAAGGTTAACCACTTAAGGAGAGGCTTTATAAAAGGCTATTTTATTCTGGAAGAAAAACAAACTGATCACATTACTGATCTTCACAATTATTAGCTAATGCATTTATTGAAAAATACAAAGATGGAATTTTGAGAATTTACCTTATAACTTACATAATCAAAAGTATCTAGAAACATGATTTTTAGTGATTTTTCCAAGTAAACAGAACTTACGCACTAAAATAAGGAGAATCTGAAGGAACTGAATGAATCAATAGTAATTTTAGTCAACAAGAATAAAATTGTATGTGATAACATATCCTTTTAGAAATTGTGAAGTCTTTACTGCACAATGTTAAAAAATACTTTGTTGTATAATCAAAATGTTCTTTAGGGAGATTCTGCTGTACATTGGAGTGAAATGTCATCATGACCCTAATTTATTTTCTACTAATTAATGGAAAAATGGATACATGGGATGAGAAAGAAAGAATTTCTAAAAAATAATGTAAAATATTAGAAATATTGAAAGATAAAGAAATTACATAATTTATTTAAATATTTGTTCAAATATTTTGAATCAACCTTAATGTAATTCTAATAATTTGTCTCAGAAGTTATTGATGTCCTGGGTATATGAATAATGTTAGTGTATCATCCATGTGGGTATCTGTTATTTTGTATGTGTACTAGGAAATTGATATTAAAAGATGCTATAACCAGATATCTGGAAATATGCCTGTTATCCTAGGATTAAGCAGCTGAGGCAAGTAGATAGCTGTTTAGACACATAGCAAGTCCCAGGTGATTATTGCTACAGAATAATAATTTGTCTGATAAACAATGGCCCTAAGATCTTCTATTTTTAAATTTTATTTTATATGCATTTGTGTGAAGGTATCAGGTCTCCTGGAACTGGAGTTACAGATAGTTGTGAGCTACCATGCAGGTGCTGGGAATTGAACATAGTTTCTCTGGAAGAACAACCAGTGCTCTTAATCCCTGAGCCATCTCTCCAGCCCATGTCTACCAGACCTCAACTCAATTAATTTTATTTCTTTCTATAATGGCTTAACTATAATATATTCATTTCTGAAGTTAACACTATGGGTCTAATTAGTGAACTAAACTACATTGTAATTTGCACAAAATTCCTATCAAAAGTGATCAAATTATAGAGAATTATCTAATGTAACAGGGGATCGTGATACTAAAGGAATACACGAGTATCAAGGAAAAATATATTATTCTGCTTCAGTTACCATTTCAAAATATAATACGTACTGTGGCTTATATAATGGTAGCTTATTTCTCCCAGTGCTGGTGGCTGGGAAGCTCAATATCAAGGTTCCAAGAAATTCAGTTTTATTGATGGTTCTATTTGTAAGTGGCTACCTTCCTTCATTCTGTGTACTTACACAATGATCTCTTTGTGAGTCCCAATGGAAGTAAAAACAAACTTTAATGTCTCTACATATAAGGGAAGTAATCCTGTCATAAGGAGCCACAGCCTTCTGACCTCATCTGATTCCATGTACCTATACTTGGTCCTCTCTACAAACACCACCATATTGTGTTGTTAGTACTTCGATGTATGAAAGGGAGGGGCTGCACAAACATTCAATTCACAACAAAAGACAAACAATCACAATTGACAAAAGAATGGCTGTCATTGTCCAGATAAACAAAATTTAACTTCCAAGTAATAGATCCCATTATTTGTCTATCCCCAATGCAGAGATGCAAGCATGTTGGGAAAGTATTGTCTTGCTTAACTGAACATTAGAAGTCACAGAGTTCTGCATTAGTAGAAATTGATGGTAGTACAACTGTCCCTGAGGTTGGCAAATAGCACTCTTTCTAAAGTTCTCAGGGGAAATATTCATTAGAAGTGCCTCACCTGAAGAATTGCTACAAAATTTACCAAGCTACAGGGTACCACTCACTTCAGGAGTTAGGTGCTGGGGGAACCATGTATGCTGCAAAAACCTGCCAAGTTAGCATGCTGGAACAGCAATGTCTCTCCAGCCCCCTCTACTGACAAGCTTCAATGCTGCAGAACAAAGGATAAAATATTTTAAAGACCCATAATTATTTTTACAGAGTAGGCTAAATAGTATATGCATAACTGAGTAACAATGAATGAATAATGAGCTTAGTGATACAAACTAAAACTAAACATTGGAAGGGCAATTAAACATTGCATTATTTGCCAGCAGAGTAAATGATGTTTGAGGACATTTGTCGATGTTATTCATCACTTTATTTTCTCTGTATCTAGAATAAATCTGGCTCAATACATATGTTCTGTAAACTTCTAAGTGAATGGATGAATAAATGAAAAAGTGGGATGCTAATACTTTTCTCTAATGGTTTTTTCTTCTCTCCTCTCGTTACTACAGCTGATGGATGCACTGATTGGTCTGTTGATATCAAGAAATACCAAGTTTTGGTGGGAGAGCCTGTTAGAATCAAGTGTGCACTCTTTTACGGTTATATCAGAACAAACTACTCCCTTGCTCAAAGTGCTGGACTCAGCTTAATGTGGTATAAAAGCTCTGGTCCAGGAGATTTTGAAGAACCCATCGCCTTTGATGGAAGCAGAATGAGCAAAGAAGAAGACTCTATTTGGTTCAGACCAACGTTACTACAGGACAGTGGGCTTTATGCCTGTGTCATCAGGTACCTTTTAATGAAATTATTATTGACTCGATGAAAACTACATAGTGTTTTCTAATACTCAAAGCTTCCTACTGTCACTTTCAACTGTACATATTGTCTCAATATTTGCATGTGTTGCCATGTACAAAATTTAGAATCTAAATCATAAAAAGATGGGATTGGAATTTATATTGAGACATTATTTCAAGCTTATGGAGAAAAGATATACCATCTGGGTATCTACTTCTGTTGCCAGAAATTCCTAAAGACTATAAAATAAAATTTATAGGGGAGGTAAAATGTTGCAAATAAAATGTAAGCACAATCTTGCAGAAAAGATGCATAGTTTATTGCTAAACGGGCTGTAACATTTTGTAATTGCCCTTCACAGATGGAAAGAGCAGAGACACCTCTGGTTTATGAACATCTGCAAAGATGATTTAGATAACAGTGGTGTGTTGTGTGTGTGTGTGTGTGTGTGTGTGTGTGTGTATGAATGCATGTGTGTACGGTGCCTGTGCACATATAGGAAAAAGGGTAACATTGTCATATTAGGAAATATAAAGGTTTTGTTGTATAACCTTTAGTTAATGACAGTAGCCAGTCAATTAAAATAATCCAGATTCTCTCTTGGCAAGGATCAAAGTTAGTAACAAGTGTTTGCTATTATCCTTAATGAGATAAATTATTTACATATTTCTACATATTTTTCTTGGAATTAAAGACATACAGTTTACTTAATAATAATGCATCAAAACAATATTCTTTTAAAACATTAAACATTTTTTAAAAATCTCAGTTTAAGCATGTTTGGTCCTTCGTAGAGTGTAAATCACACCCTCCATAAATGAGAGTGCATGTAATTACAAAGCTGACTATGAGGAAAGAAGATTTAAATCTATTTATTTACTTTTCTGAATTTCATTGTTTTGCTATGTAGTGAAAACTTTAAAGTAGTTGTCTCTGAACTTTCATAAAGTCTCAAAATTACCAAATTTTTCCACTGATTAAAATTCATCTTTTACTTATGAAATTCTGATTATCACTAATCACTTGTGTCCTTAAGAATCAGTTCTGCACTGTCCTGTGACTTATGCTGGGTCATGTTAAGGTGATAGAATACTTGAAAATCACAGAAGAGTTAAATAGAAAAGAATAATTCAAAGCACAAAAACATATATTAGAATTTAAAGAAATATAGAGAATGAAGTTATAATCAAGAAAGATATCTAATATCTTTCTGAAAGAACAAATGTACTTTTCTTGGCCAATGCTTGTTCTTGTAGATTCTAATGAACCTTTTATAATCAGACATTACTGTAATAAAAAAGAGGTTATCTCTGGATATTGATAAATTATTATTTTCTGACATGTAAAAAATTCAGGTGACTGTATAAAGCACATATATTCAGGGTCCTCATTCATCTAAATTTAGTCATGCTGAATTATATTGAAATTCTCTTTCTCATCATTAATTGTTGATGGCAAAATAATGTGTCACATTAGTAATTTGAATTTCAAAAGCACTGACCTGCAAATTTTTATATGTTTAAATATAACCTCTGATCCAGTCCTTTGAGAAATTTCAATAAAATGACCCTTGGATATAGACTTGCAAGGATGAATGAAAAGTTGACAATTTTCCAAAATGATGGCATTTGCCATCTGTTCATGTGTCTACATTTTAATGGAAGGTGAAACTGAAAGGCAAAGGACTTAAAGTTTAATGCATGTCAAGCAGCATTCCAAAGGAAGTGACAAAGTGAGGAAATAGTAACTCTTGCCATTGAAATTCAAGCATGCAATTGATTTGCAGCTCATGACGGCATGGCTTCCTTTTCCAATTTGGAGAAAGGTACCCAAAACTTTATTTTAAAAAGCATTTAAAACAACATGGCTTGCTATTGATGAGCATAGGGGCTATTATTTGAGTCTCTGAAATTTTTGGCGTTTTGTTAGCTATCAGGCAGGTGACAAGCTGTCATGATTTGTTTCTGAATAATTCGCTAGCAAAGAAGTTTAGAAGTTTTAAGGCATTAGATTCTAAGATAAGCTTTCAATTTTTCACATAAT
The DNA here is from genome assembly GCA_030556225.1 of Cricetiscus sungorus. Lineage (NCBI taxonomy): Eukaryota > Metazoa > Chordata > Mammalia > Rodentia > Cricetidae > Cricetiscus > Cricetiscus sungorus. The sequence continues at coordinate 12,319,544 of JANBXA010000126.1, forward strand.
TTAGGGTATTAACTTACAAGTGGCATAGTTTAACAAGCCATATGTACAGCTAATTCACATTTATACCTAAATCTGTGCAGTGAAGTATTGTAAGTCACAGAAATGTCTATGATTACTATTACTATAATGAACAAAAGTTCCTTCACCTTTTGGAAGAACAAAGTATTTTTATTAAGTTTCCCTTATTATATTTTAAATTTTTCATAAAATGAACAAGAGTAATGGTATGTTTCTATCATTACTATCTATGTAAATAAACATAATTTATAATAGAATACTGAATTTCATATATTCTTGACATCCTAATTTTAATTCATCATTTTCAAGAGTTACATGCAATTGGAAGTTTCCTATATAGAGCTGGATAGCATACATGTAAGCATTCCAGTGCCTCAAATGGTGACATATTGTGTATTCATACTTTTAATTCAAAAAAATTCTGAGTTTATTATAAAGTTATGATGTGCAAGGAGAAATAATGTACAGTGATATATTGAAACCTTTCATAAGGTTTGTTCAATAGTGACAGTTTTCAAAGCTGTGGTCCAGTGTCATGAAGATAATCCCAGGAAGGTAGTCAAGACATAAAGTAACACTACCAATGCAATGAGCTCTCCTGTTCATACATAGCCATGCTCTATCTGTGTAATACTACACTCAAAATGGAAGCCAACTCATAGTATATCATATTTTGTAATTGGATTTTTCTCTCAGTATAACTACTCTGAATTCCATCCAAATTTTTGCATTTCTCTTTATTCTTGTATGGTGTTTGTTGGTTTATTAGTTCACTGAACAGCATCTGGTCTATTTCTGATGTGAGGCAGGTAAAACTATAACTTCTCCCCTCAGTGATAACCCACTTCTACAGTCTCAGCACAGCAGGGAATGTGTACTTAGAGATCAGCCTAGGTTTCATAGGGAAATCCAATCTCAAAATGGCAAGAAGACTAAAACAAAACAAACAAAAAATATCTATAAATTTTAAAATTAAAAATTAGTTTTACTTTTTATGGCATAAATATGCAAGAGTAAATATAAGTGATAAGACTTTTATGTTATAAATTTAAAAGAAATCGGTCAAACTCATTGTCTTAGTTACTATCTCATTTCTGTGAAGGAACACATGAACAACAAAACATCTAAAAGGGAACATTTAATTCTGGACTTGCTTGCAGTTTCAGAGGTATAGGTATGATCATTAAGGTAGAGAGCATGGCAGCAGGCAGACAGGCATGGTGCTGTAGCAGTAGCTGAGAGCTTACATTCTATCTTCAGGTTGGAGAAAGAGACAGCGTACTTGGACCTAGCCTGAGCTTTTGAAACCTCAAAGCCCAGGGCCAGTAATATACCTCACTCAACAAAGCCACACATCCTAATCCTTCACAAATAGTGCCACTCCCTGATGACCAAACATTCAAATGGGCATCATTCTCATGCAAACCAGAGCATTATTTGACAAAGTGACAGTGTTTCTACTGGCAATACATAGGTGATAGAATTCAGCACTAATCACACTACTTTTTCATTGACGCCATTCTAGTAGGTTTCTTGTGACATCTCATTATAATTTTCATTTTCCTTTCTCTAATAGTTAATTCATCATCTTTGTGCTAATTCACTATCTTTGTCTTCTTCAGTAGAATTTCTGTTAATGTATTTGTCTATTATTTTATAATTGGATTGCATCTGTCTTCCTTGCTGGGTTTTGAAAAATATTTGCATACCTAGATTCCATTTGTTTTGTGAATATGTGATTTGCAAATACTTTCTGCCATGCCATTGTTCATCATTGCAATGTCTTTTGCAGAACAAAGTTTTCAGTTTTAACGATGCTTGTTATGAAGTGTTCTATGTATGGATAAAACATTTCGTATGAAGTGAAACTTTTGCTTTATTACTTCAAAAATTACATTTATGACTATGACTTATTCCAAGCCAATATCTATATAAGATGTGAGATTATATTACAGTGGTTTTAATGTGTATATATATGATAGACCTAAATTTCTAAGTCTTCCTAATTCCTTTTCAAAATCATTCATTTAAAATATGCTACAAAGTTGTTATAGTTATTTCTTTTGTATTATCCATGAAAAATTTAACATTCATGCTTATAAAAATTAACCCTTACAATTTTATGGCATTTTTGTGAAATTTGTTAATTGATTCAAGAAGGAATCATGTCTTAACTAGGTGGAGCCCTGGATCTATGAATACAGTAGAACTATCTATTTATATAGGAATTTTTCTTTGTTTTTTTCATCAAAGTCTGTCATCTGAAATATGCATTTATTATAAACATCTTAGTATTTTGTACCTAAGTATTTCTGTTCTTTAGATTATTGGTAAAATGTTGTGTTTTTATTTCAATATATTTATATATATATATATGTACATATATATATATTCTAAAATATAGGAATAGCATAACCATGATGCCAATAATTTCTAAATCATGATTTTCTCAGTCATTATAAAGTGCTTTTTATAGTATATAACTCCTTTTCCCTTGTCTTGAGTTTCTATTTGGAGATCAAATGATTCTCATTTAGCATTCATACTGCATATTAAATATCTATCAAAAAGTACTTAGAGAAATTAATTTACTTGTTCATTTAATATAACAAATATCTTTTGATAATTTTGTAATAATGTGTTGATGTTAAGATACAAAGATTTTAAAACTTTTGTCCTTTCAGGTACTTTACATAAGAGTAAATAAATCTTCAATAACTATCTATAGACACTATGAATATAATTTAAAATATTACATATTTTTTCCATTTACAATTAAAAATCTGGGTTTAACATGAGAAGACCACTTAAGATATATTTGAAATGTGGAAAAGGCTTCTCCAGTGACTTGGAAATGTGGTGTATTTTTTGTTTTTGTTTTTAATGTATTTATTTCACATCCCAACCACACTTTCACCTCCCTTCTCTCTTCCCATCTCCTCCCCCATTTTCCCTCCATATCTTCTGTCCATTCTTGTTTTGTTTTTGTTCAAAAAAGGGCACGCCTCCCATGGGTATCAAAAAAGCATGATATGTCAAAATGTGGTAAACTATGCACATTCTCTTCTATTTGTGCTGGGAAATGCAATCCAGTAGGATAAATAGGTTCTCAAAAGTCAACCAAAGTGTTATGGCAGCCCATTGTTAGAAATCACACAGTTGTGCTGTAAGTTTGGATTCACAACCATAGTTACTGATACAGAAATGGCTACAAACAGTTAAAACAAGATCAACAGTTATTGGTACTCTAAAACATGAAAGTCACAACATAGTGAAAAAAGGTCAAACAATTTTTATATGTCATGGTTAGAAAGACAGTTTTCAATACTAAAGAAGAAGGGAATAGATGCTGAGATCGAAATGGTAAGCAGTTATCAAGCAGGAAATATTAAGAAAAACCAATTTTGTGAAGTGATATTACAGCCACTGTATGACTGCTTTATAAACATACTGAAACATGGGAAATGAGCAATGACTTTTTACAGTAATGGTGATATGAAGCAATGCGTACCATTTTTAGATGATTAATGGTAGTAATGACGAAACAAAAAACAGACTCCAAATTATTTTCTTAGAAACAGAATTCACCAGAGGTTATATTTATATGTAAATATTTTAAATGGGATCAGATATTGTTGTGGGAAACAAGAAAAAGAGACACTTATGAGGCGTACATTAATGCTTTCTCATACAAACCTAAAGGTTTTCTTCATAATCATTTGGATCCTAAAAAGCAAAATTGCTGAGACTTTTACATATTACACAAGTATACGTTGGATCTTGGGTAGTGTTACCTCATCATTGCTCTTCCATGTTACATTTCAATAAGTAAAACGGGGGTCTTGGGGCCTTTGGATTATCTGTCTATGTGATCAGGTTTACTTTGGACTATTAATTTTTAAAGGCAGATATTTACTTTGCATTTTTGCATCTCTGCTTAAACATACATGACTGACAAGCTCTGAATAGAGAAAAATCTTTGGACCAACATTTGCAGTTTTGCCAATTAAAGTCAGGCTTTGAACACAAAAAAGAATCTTATAAATAAAAATAGTCTAAAGAGGGGCTGGAGGGAATGTATGGAGGTTAAAAGCCATTGTCCTTACAGAGGCTCCAAGTTTGATCCCTAGCATCCACAAGTATTGGCTAAGAATTGCCTGTAATTCTAAATGCCAAGGACTAGACACTCTTTTCCAACCTCTACAATCACTGCATAGATGTGTACATTCCTGCACTCTAACACACACATATACAGATAATTGAAAATAAAAATTAAAACCTTAAGGGACTGCAGAGATGCTTAGCAAGAGATTTTGCTTCTCTTTTAGAGAAAGGATTCAATTCCAGTATGAATGAGGCTGCTCTGAATTACCCTCTACTCCATTCCAACAATCTTACACTCTGGCTTTTGACCATGCACACAGGGCACATACACACATGCAAACAATGCACCCATACAAATTGAATATAAGAAAAGAAATATTTTTAATTAAAAATATTTATAACCATTTCAGGGCTAACATATGGGCTTTCTGATGGTTTTGGTTCTCTGTTTCTCACTCTAGTCTCTCTAGGTTATAACTTTCATTCTTATTTTCAAATATGAAAATTTATCAAGCATATCTATGATTCTTAACCTGGAAGATACAGAATAAATGGAACAAAGAACATGATCTTTCCTATCTTCCACAACAAGTCCCAAAGGTTTCCTTCATCATTTCTGCTTCTCTCTGCTAGGATAGAACTTGTTCACATAATTACACCCAGCTGTAATACAGACAGAGCAGGTGCTCACAAGACAAATCTTCAGAGGAAGCAGCAAGTCAAAGGTGTTTTCAAAAATCTAGCTTCAGGAAAATTGTACAGAGCATAAATTATGTTGCAGAACTGTATTGCCTTAGAGCAACAGGTGAGGGTTTTTAGTACCCAAGCATTTCCTTGCTAGTAGCTTTTGTCATGCTAACACAAGTCTACAAAAAATGATCTGCCCAGTCCATAGCCACAGCAGGTAGAGGATGGAAACAACAGTAGTTAAAAAATTCTAAGCCACCTATAAAAAAAATGTCTACTATACTGAAGAAGAAGAGAGGGAATAATATTGAGGAGATTCCATACCCATTTTGTAACAGACAAAATGTACCCTTCCACATGTATGAAGATCTTTTAATATCCTATTTCCCATCAGTACTTGTTAAATTATGCATATGTTGAAAATTTTTCTACGTCTTCAAGATTCATCATAATCATTCCTCTTTAAAAATACTTCTTTCCCTATACTAGTGTGTGCTACACTTATAGCTAATTAGAAGAACTTCACTGACATTCTGGAATTAACTCATTTAATCCTTGCTCATTCAATGATCTGTTCATTCTCATTGCCTAGGAAGTAAATAGCTAGCTAGGTTTTAGTGATTAGAACACGCAGAACCTTATTTTGTTTACCTTCTATACAACCACAGATGAGGTACCACTATGGTTTTTCTTATCTGTTTGCTGTAGCTTAGATTTAGTGGACATTTACAACGTCAATTCTGGCTTTCAAGAAGATCACCATTTAGTAACTGTTCCATGATAAAGAATCTGTAGTTATAAAATAAAAACTTAAAGGGGTCATTGTATAAGAATTTAACTGATTTAATTATCTCTTACAATTATAGATCGGAAACAATCCATTTGCTCCAAGAAGGTAATAAATGACAGTCCCATAAAAGAGACCAGGTTATGAAGTAAATGAGTAATGTTTGAAGGCTAGTCTAATTGTTTCAGGAAAATATCACATATTGCCCAAAGGCAGAAAAAGAATCCCTTTAGTGCAATATTATATCATATTGAATTAGAATTCATGTTTCAGAAAAGTGGCTTAAGCTAGACAGTTTACTCTCTCCTGGAAAGCAGTTGTAATATAGGTATTCCTGGATTATCATAATTGCTTCAGGGCTTTGCATGGGATAAACTCCAAGGTGTTTTGTGTTCTGCCATCTTCAGATGGTGGTTCCATTCACAAGGTCACTGTATGATCACAGTGTTCCTAGAGAGCAAAAGTTTTAATGTTATTTAATTTAAAATAACCACCCTTGGGCCTTTTATGAACAATACTTAAGAATACTTAGTTTATTGATTGTGTGTGTGTGTGTGTTTGTGTGTGTGTGTGTGTGTGTAGATGCATATGCATGTGGGTATGAGAATAGGACTTTGTGATCTATGAAGATGGACTTATGGGCAATTGTGAGCTGACTTAAGTGGATATTGAGAACTGAACTCTGGGCCTTAGAAATAGCAGCAAGAACTCTTCTTTACATCTGATGTTTCCAGTACCTGTACTCAGACCTTATTATTTGTCATAAAATGGACATTATGGGCATTACACACCATTCTTAGCCATGTGTCAAAACAGAAGCTTCCCTCAGTGATTCTTATGTAGTCTAAAATCATATAATATAGTTTTGAAAAGAATTTTTAATTTCAGTGAAAAATTGCATCACTTTTCAGATTAATTCTACAAAGGTGATTGAGGGAGGCCAAACAGAACCCTTCTAAATTGAGCATTTAGAAGTACTGAAAATCAGACTAGATTTTGATTCTGTAATCAAAGCAACTCAAAATTTTTAAAATATATCCTAAATTGATTTTTATTTCAGTAATTCAAGCAGAAGTCTCTCTTTTTCAAATAAATGAATTTTTATCCAATCACCATTTCAATTATGTTAGTTGTGAAATAATAATTGGGAATTTTTTCTTAGTTATATTTTTGTAGAAGAGTGTTTATAATAATCTGGGCAAAACATTTATTCTATTTACCAATACTGAGGCTTAATTTGTCTTTCTGGGTTTTGATTCTAAAGCAGCCACTAAATGAGAGACTTGCAGTTATTTTGTATTAATAATATTTCAGAAGTTTTAGAATTAATTACTTCCAAACTGATATAACAGAGTTACCCAGAATATATTTTGTATTATGTGCATATAATTCATTCCAAATGATTGTTAAGCATCTTCTCTATATTAGACACTAGACTAGCTGCTGAGAGCACAGTTGTGTATTCAGCCAAACACACATGGAAGAATATTCTCAAAAAGAACCATTGAAATAGTAATAACTCGTGGCCTTATATTTAGCAAGAAAATGAACAGGGTGCTTTCAGATGAGCTATCAAGCTGACCTAGCTTGGTGTATAATCATACTCTAAAAGGCTCACTCCAGCTGAAGTCCAAGTACTTCTAAGGTTACAGAAAGAATTTTCAAGGATTCCTTTTTCTTAGCCAGAATACTTTTAAGGCATTTCATCTCTCAAACTTTAACTTCCATATATTCTTCTGTCTAAAATTGCACAGTGACTCACACTAGCACTTTCCCCACTTCACAAAAGAAAGGTACCCTCTCTTCCTTCTCCAGGTACCTTATGATACGTTGTCCCAGGGTGGAAGATGGACTTGGGTGTTACACAATGGATAATGGGAAATATTGTTTTTAAAATAAAATAATTTTGAACTATGTAATCTTTAGACTGCTTTTCTTACATGAATTTCAGTTAAATGTAAAGACTATTCTAAGATAGATGGTGTATTCTTAACTCAGAAAAGCTTAAATGATAGATAGTGATGATGCTGAATTTGTTTGAATATAATTGGAATGCATTATAGGACTATCAGTTTTCCAAAATGTAATTGATAAAACTCAGAAATAAATTTAGCTTTCTTTCTTATATTTGATAAGCATTATCCAAAAAAACTCCTTTAACACTTATTTCATCAAATCACAGCATGAATTATTTAATCAATTTATTCAATTCTCATTTCATTTAATTTCCTATAATGTATAATCTTCTGTTACATAATTAAGTTTATTTGTTAATTGAAGAAAGTTTAAAGTTTATGTTTAAAGTTATGGTCTGACACAATTGCATTAAAAAATTACAAAGGTGCTAGTTTATAAACCAAGAAAAAGGCTTACTGGATCCTATAAAATACCTAAGGAATAAGACTTTCTTTCTAAAGAAATAGAAATTAGGAATCTGATTGTTCAACATGCATATGCGTGATTCTTATCTACATTAAGTTTAATTTTATAAACTTATTTCTTTAGTTTGTGTAAGGTTTGTCCTTGGATGACAGTAATCTTTTTAATAGTGTTATATTTCACACATATCTAGGTACAAGAGCTGCTTCAATAACAAGCACTGTAGAAAGAATCTCTTGATGATTAACATCCAGTGCTCAGCATATTGTAGAGGTTTGTGATAGAATCTACCTGTAATCCCAGTACTTGGAATGTAGAAGCACGAAAAATGAGAATTCAGTTACAAACCTTAGCACTTAATGAGATCCTGTCTCAAAAACAAAAATCTAATGAAATTCAGTGGTTAAGAGCACTTACTACTCTTCCAGAAGGTCTAAATTCAAGTCCTAGCATCCACAACAGACCGCTCAAAACTACCAGTAATGCCATCACCAGATGTGATTGCTTTCTTACAAAATTCCCAGGCACTGCACTTATGTGACATTTATTCACAACAGACACACACACACACACACACACAAACACACACACACACAAACACACACACACACACACACACACAATATTCAAAGCAAAAAAGTAAAGTGATAGTTGAAAATTAGTTTGTGTAAAGGTGCATATCATTCCTCAAAATACCAGAGTGTTAAATATAAATGATGCATCTCCCTTCTAAACTTTTGAGGATGTGCTCTCTAGTAAGTGGTGTTTTGATAGATTTTTCCCTTTCCAAAATGATGTACATCAGTTAAATTTAATTTACAGATGGAATTATGGGTAACAAATATATAGCATGGTACCTTCCAGATTTCATTGCTGTGATCTTCAAAGGAACACAGTGAAGATTAGTCAGACTTATGAAAACTTTTTAATTAAAAAAGCCAGTAGAAGTGTGCAGTATAACAGTCTGTGTGTTAACCTTGTTGACATAGTACAAAATGCTTGTGTAGATAGCCTGCACAAAAGAATAAAAATGCTGTTCTAATTTCTCAATTGGAAATTTCAGTAATTGTATTTCTAATGAAAATTGCTGCTATGGGGTCTGTTCAAAGGCATTGGTTTATAAAGTAAGGGTTTGAAAATATTGAAGTTTTTTATTTCTGACTGTTGTTTTCATTAATTAGGTGAATATGACACCTCTCTCTATACACTAATAGCCCCCTGGAGGAAATAACAGTTTTTGTTTGTCTAAACAGTGCTTAATGACTACTCTAAAATTAGAGTTGAAGAACTTTAACTCTAGAGTATAAAGCTGTATGTCATTGACTCTGATGTTCATAATGAATATTAATTCCTGATCTTAAAATGAAGTTTTGAAATTTTTATTTATTGCTATGCCTTTCCCTTAGTATGTTCTGTAATTGACAATTTCTTCATCAGCAAGAGCTAACTGTGGTGTTTCTGGCTAAAGGAACCTATAAAATGTATAGCTCTGAAAAGCCTGTCTTTATTTCAAAGTGAAGCTACAGACTTGTTTACTCTGAGCAGTAAGTAGACCTCTGATCTTAAAAGAATTATAGTTTTTATTGGTGCCCTTACATGATAAAGGACTCAATATATTTTTGTCATTACAGGCTTCCACTGTCAACTTTGGGATTACTTTCCTATTAAGGGAGATTTATGTCTGCCGCTTCAGTTACTTTCTCTGTTGCTCACACAAAAATATTATTTTCTGTAGATATGGTATCCTATCATTTTCTTCAAAATTTCCTGATGGGTATTGTCTCATCATCAGCTGTCAAGCTGTATATATAATAGATACACAGATAGATTATTCATAACAGGATGACATTAAGATCATTTAGACAATCTACATATAGAGTTACATATTAGAAACATATACATATATACACATATATGTATATATATAATTCAGCTGAAATGTTTTTCTGTTAGTAATTTTAATAGATGTTTATGAAATAGCTACTAAATGTAAAGCTTGAGTCGTCTTCTGAGAAGGGAAAATAATCAAGATTCAAATTGTCGTTGTCTCCAAGTTGCCAACATCAACCAAAGAAGACACAGAGCCTCATAAGAAATTACTTGCATCATTGAATGGAAAATGCTGTAGGAGATATATTAACAAAGTACTATTAGAAGCATGGGTGTTTAGTTATGGATACATAGAATGGGAGACACTGTGGCTGTAGAAATTTGATTTTTCATTGATAAAGAAGTGTAAATGATATTTTATTTACACAGTGTGAGTTACTCATTGTCATCTGTGTTGATTTTGGAAAAAGGTTTCGAGAAGATAGGAACAGCAGATAGATGAAATTACAGTTAACAGTGCAAAAGCACCTTGAATAAGTTAAAAACAGAGATTAGGTTTGTGAACTGTCTGAACATATTTCAGGTTCTGATGTTTGAAGTTTTTCAGATTGAAACTTTAGCAGATTACTTTCATCAATAAAAATGTCACAGATATTTATATAGTTATTCAAATAATTATGTAACAAATTATTCAACATAATTATTACTGAACAGGGATAGCAAAGAGTCAGAACTGTATTCTCTATAATTTTATCCTCTTAATTTCTGAGATGATAAAGATTATAACATAAAAATAGTATAATAATGGTAACAGAAATAAAATTAAGAATAAGAAATTATGAAAAGCTTACTATAGATATATGTTAAGTTATGGCACAAAACTTATTTTAAAAATCCAAGGGAAGTTATTCCTTCCTAACATACACAAGTTCTGGATTTGATCTCCAGCACCATCAAAATGTTCAGACTGAGTATGCCAGGTGTTTGAAGACTTGCAGCTTCAAAGAGAAGTGAACCTTTGTCCAAAAAGTCACTAATCACTAATATTTGTAAGTTGCTTGTAAAGAATGTAGCCTATTCTGATGTTTGTACTTGCCATTATGATGAGACATCCCACATATCAGGAAGACATTAAGGATAAAGACAAAATTTGGTGTGAAAAGGAAATCAATAAACTAAGGTCTAAACTTGCTTAGAATGAAGTACACATGAGAACCTTGAAGGAAAAACACTGCAGAAATAATAAATGTATGTTTCTAAATGGCAAGGTTTTGAAGAATAGTGGATAGCTTATTAATTAATAGCCACAACAAGAAGAAAGCACGGCAGGACCCACCTCTCAAATGGAGAAAATCAAGGAAATAAATAGGCACATCTGAGAAGTTTGCCAAAGAGTCACGAAGCATAACCAGGACTTACCAAGTAAATACCAAGAAGAGACAGGGATGCTGAGGTTTGGGAGTAGATACCTGGTTATAGAAATAAGATATTAAAGTGTTCAGCAAAAGTGTTGAGATGAAGGATATAGGTGGAAATGAGATTTTAAGTAAGTGCTTAGAGAAATTAGAGTATCTGGAGGCACTTCTGGAATAAAATGTGTGTTCTAGCAAGGAATCCTAATAAATAGGACACTGTTATATAGATCTAGGAAAGCCAGGAATCATGAACTCAGTATCATACCCCTTTAAGAAGATGCTATGCTAATCTTTAGTGATGGCAGAAACCATAAACTCTATGTTTTTTCTGTTAGGTAGATAGTGACCAAGTGACCAGATCTTTAGATAGCCAATTTCCATTTTTCCATTTTTATTCTTTAGTGCAATCTCATTAATTCTCATCTGTTTAATTGGTTCTAATCTAGCTGTCAGACATTTTATTTTATACTGCTTAGAAAGTTATTCTTATAAAATATAAACTAGACTTGTTACTTATAAATTCTTCAATAATTCCTTAACTTTCAGTGGAATATTTCAGCTTTTAAGGCATTAAAGGCTCTTACAATCTATGTCAGTGAATTTTGCATTTATACAAGGAAATACTTGAGGAAATCAAATTAGGAAATGAAAAGTATTACTTAACCCACAGAGGTTGGAATCCATTATAACTTGTACTCACTGTGTTGGTCCTTGACTGAAAGGACCTCAGTCAGCACAATGCTATGAAGTGCATATTGAAGCAAACCACTAGGATCCTAAATCAGCAAGGAGATGAAAGAACAGGATGTGCCAAAGTCCTTCATTTTTAATTAGAACACCACTAATGACATAAGGACCTGCCAGTATATCTTACTTCCTGAATGTTCCATCCCATCCCAGCACTGCTACTCTGGCAATCAAGCTGTTTCATCCTTTGAGGATCACTACCCATCTTCTCACCATTTTGACACATGAATATATTTTTCATTATTTATTCACATTTTCTATTGATAATAATATTCTTAAGTTTGCTCAAGGCATTTGGTATGTTTCACTCAATAGAAGATGCCAAAATACAGGAAACAATATAAGTACCAATAACTGATACAGTGCTTCCTTACCACAATAGTTTTATTGACATTTGTGATTGCATACATAATAAATATGAGAAATTATATACCTTAGCATTAATAAAAAGTGGGGCTGTAAAGATGGTTGAACAGTTGTGAATGCTTCCAGCTATTTCAGAGAATTCAAGTTCAGCTTCCATCACCCAGGTAAGGTGCCTCACAGGAACCCTGTAACAGCAGCTTCAGATAATTTAACACCTTCTTCTAGCCCTGAGGATATCTGTACAGGCATCTGTACACATGCACATATATGAATACAAAAATGAAATGAATCTTTAAAATATGAATTGCTCTATTGAGAGATACATAGAAAAGGCAAATAACCATATGATGAATTATATCCTGTGAGAATTTTTTCTAGAAGACCAAGTTATGATTTTAGAAACTTTTGTTGAAAAAATAGAATTCATTGAAACTTCCTGTTCAGTATTTGACAGTGTGTTTCTGAAATTTTAAGGGTGTTAATTGAATTATTTCAAAATATTAAATATGCATGAAGAGAATTATTAACCTGTATTCTGTAAAATGATATTTTAAGTTCCAAAACATTGTTAACTTCCAAGCTATTTGTAGGAAGGAATGAAAATTAATTATCTTATAAAGAAAAAGAGAACACCAAAGTTTACTCTTATGAATTCCTAATAGAATATTAAGTAATCTTTTATCTAACTTTACAGATTTATTACAGCTCACTCATGGTTAAAGTAATATTGTACTGAACTGCTATAAATTAGATAGCATGGAAGACCTTTACTATAAGGGACAATAACAATAGTACTGAAACAAAGGTCAAAATGTACACCCTTTCGTAGAAAAGGAGACAAAAGAAGTTCCAAGCATTGGGATGAGCTACTGGGAAAGTACTGGAATAAATTAGGGTGAAATGAACGTGACAGGGCAAACTGCAATGCTAATTGCTACTCATAGAAGTTAACCTCCTACTCTCTGTTTCACTTGGACAGAGGGACATTATCTTTCTCAATCATTGAATTTTAAATAGACCATTTGAGTGCTTTAAAAAGGGTATTCCTGGTTTTAAGGATTAATGCTACAAAGGAACAGAGAATGAATTTGCAAAGATATTTTTCTAAAATGAGTATTTTAAGAGAATAAAGTGTAGATGCTTATCGACAGAAAGAAAACTATGCAAAGTTTAATCAAACTAAAGAATGTATGAGGACCAATTGGAACAACTCCAATCATTTTCATTATTTGTGAGCCAGCTTTACCTTGTGATGCTTTCTAAATGTGTTTGCATGCCTGTTCATGCTGTATTTATATGAAATTCATTGTTTTGTGAGTTTGAAAATTGTGTCATAACTTTTTCCCCTCTAATAATAAAACAACCAAACTTTTAAAAGCTGAAACTAGATAACAAAATAAAGTAAAATACTAACAGAGACATATTAAAATACAAATTTGGAAATGCCAAGAAAACTCTTTTCTGAAATCTGGCTAATGACATAGTTGCAGAAAGCTAATGGGGTAGGAAGATAGATTAATGGAAATTACTGGTTTTGGAATATGAACATTAACGTAATGGAGAGCAATAAATAAAAAGGCCTATAGCAATATTATCTATTTTTGTGTCATTTTCTAAAAAGCCCTTTAGTTGAAAATCACAGCCAAATGATAAAAGGAAAATATTTTATCAGAAGAAAAATATGTGGTAACAATTATAAAAGTCTGGGGATAAACAGCTTAGTAGCAGTTCTTACCTAACTCTTGATCGTTTCTTCATTTTTCAATTTTTATTTTAGTTGTGTTTGTTTAACAACAGTAAATTAGGTAGTTTTTTATTCTAGAATGTATAAACTAGGAATGAATTTGTTTTATTGTACATTTCAAGTGGTTTTTATAAAACTCTGAAATTGATTTTTATTCTTTTAAATGGGTCTTATTGTTTAGCCCTAGTTAGCCTGAAATTCACCATGTAGTCCGGTTAGCATTGAACTCACAGAAATCTACATGGCCTCTGCCTCTGCAATGCTGGGATTAGAGAAACTGGCATTAAATATTCAGATTGAATCCAGTTTCACATTGCTAATGTTTTGGAGGACAAAGGCAGGGTACCAAGATCCTTTGTTACTCTTAGTAGTTTGAGGAGTTCTCCTGAACTTTTAGGTTCTTGGATTCAAACCAATTCTGAATGTATGGCTTTCACACTAAAACAAACAAACAAAAAAACTTGGTGGCACAGGGATTAAAGATATTTTAATATAGAGACAAGCATGATGATTGGAAGCTGGAGAGGCAATCAAGAAGACAAAACTGAGGGCAAGTATGTGGGTGTCTCTAAGAGAGACTACAGTTCCTAGTTGTCTTTATAACTGCCATGTAAATCACTTCAGTAGATTTGAAGTAACCATCTTCAAAGGGTTATTACTAAGTGAAAATGAGATGACTGCTTGGTTCTTGAGGGGCAACTTAACTGGATTACAATTAATAAGGTAAGAGATTAGCTCACAGGCATTCAGAAACTTAAGATATCTGTACTGTAACAAGTTCTTGTGAAATTTTCAGACAATGTGTTGATGAAGGAATGAGGTTCTACACAATGTCTTATATATTCCAACCTTAAACCATTATTACTTTCACATACAATATTGATGTATGAAAGGAATTTAGCTCTATTGTGGTGCCTTTATAGCAAATGCTTTTAATCATACTGAAATTCTTGCTTCTCAGCTAGTGAGAGCTTTTAGGCTTCTCTCTCCCTTCTCATATTTCCCATATTTTCCCTGTCTTTCTACCCTGCCTCAAGACTTAAGTGAAGCTTTAAGTATTACCTTCTGTAATAGGCAAGAGAAATATTTAACTTTAACATGATCCTTTCAAGTCCTTCCAAGCATTTCCATTTATTGAAGTTTATAACAATCATTTTCTTTTCTTTCTTTTAGTTTTTTATTGTCTAAGAATCTAAACTGAAAAATCTATTCTCCATTTCCTAAATTACTTCTATTCCCCAATGAAAACCTTAAGACTACCTAAATGATTGGAATAAAATGGAGTATGGCAATTTGCCTTCTACAGGAATGCCACCAATTAAATATTGCCAAAAGTAGAATGCAAAGTAGCAAACAGTAGTTTCTTTTAAGCTAACACATGGAAGATGTAGCACCAATAGTTTTCCTTTGATTGTTTTGATCTCACAGTTATTCTTATCAAATGTCCAATATAAAAGATTTTTGTATATAATAGGTAGATAATAAATGAACATTAAATTTGGGAGGCAACCAGCCGCTTTATTTCTAGTCTAGGTGTGATCAACATGATTCAAGCAGTAAAGGATGTGTTAAAGCTGCATTATAATTCATAGCCTAAAATTTCACATACAGAGAATATCTTACTCTACCAGAGGCTTTCTAAAGATTATATTCTGACAATTACTCCCTTTAGATTAATGTAATCCATGGTATCCAATAGAAATCTGTACATTATTTCAGAGGTATTCTATATATATGTTGCTCAAAACACCAACCGTAACCATATACTTCCTTATGCACCTAGTTCTAGTGTGGCAATACCAGTAACATTGTATTCTTTGGAGTGTTTTGAAGATGTAATACTGTAATGAATCCTTTACATCCTTTACAGGATAAAATATTCATTCCCACCCAAATAAATGTTAAGGGTCAATTAGTGTAATTCCATATAAAAGTTCAAATAGATATGTAATAGATTAATCTAGTTACGTAAATTAGAATAAGAATTAAAAATCAGAATTCAATATAAACTAAAAATAATGTCCCTATATAGTGAGTTAAAAACAGAGAATAGAGGAGTTTTGCACCCAGATAAGGGGCTTGAGTATCTGTCTTATGAAGTCTAATGTCTCTCTTTGTTACTAATGTCAATGTAAAAATAAACTTATCCACATCCGGCCCAACCATGTCAGAGCTCTGATTTGATTGATCTGGTATAGATTAATCTATATCTACAAATGTTGTGTTGGCTTTGTTATTGAAAAATTTCCTGGTGATATTGATGCATACATAAGATGAAAAGATGATTGCAATAAATAGTGGCCAGACAAGACCAGTGTTCAGAAACTCAATAGAAGTCATTCTACAATCTTCTTAAGGATGACATGCATTATTCTGAAAAGAATGAGTTAAAATGGCTGTACTATTGTTGAGAATTAGGCTAACATGTATCTTCACTCATTAAATGCTTATCTGAGACTTGGATTCTAGGAAGTAAAGAGAGGAGACTCCACATATTTCCTGTGAGTTTAGAGTAATAGGCTAAAGTCATTGCTGTGGTATGAGATAAGATACATACAAAAGAAGGAGGTAGATGGTAAGATGAAGTAAAATTAAAATATTGAGACAAGAGAGAGGGAGAGAGAGAATGGGAGAGAGGGGAAGAGAGAGGGAGAGAGGGAGAGAGGGAGAGAGGGAGAGAGGGAGAGAGGGAGAGAGGGAGAGAGGGAGAGAGGGAGAGAGGGAGAGAGGGAGAGAGGGAGAGAGGGAGAGAAGTAGAGAGGGAGAGAGAGAGAGAACGAGAACTCAGAAGTCAGAAGATGGCAGGCAAGGGAAGGCATGGTGGGTATAGAGCAGAGATAAAGATAACAAATTTGAAAACTTAGAGAGTAAGGCATATCGTAATAAACATGACTATGTCCTGAGCCATTATTTCTCTTCTATCACCCAAGCACAATTGTTTGGTTTCTGAAATACCCACCTCTGAAAATTGTTAATAGTTTGCTCTCTCTCTCTTTCTTTTGTATGTAAAGGCAATACTCTCAAGCTATTACCTGACCTCTTTCTCAGTTCCAAAATAGTTCTCCTCTGTTCAGAGTGCTGTTTTTTTTTTTCAGAGTAGATCCTGTTTTTGAACTGAAAAAAAAAAATGTTTTATATTGGGTGTCTCAGAACCACACATAATACCATATTTCTGAACAAACTCTCTTGGAAAATCATAGGCTTCCCCTGCTCCATTGTTGCCCAAGGTCATGTATCACATTATGAAAAGTGAAAGTTAACGTGTAAAAGAAACTAAACATATGTACTTTAGTTTGTAATAATAATTATAAATGAGAAAAATAATTACATATGATTTGTTGAAAAATGTTTCTTATGGAATTAAATGATAATTTCATGATTCCCCTATTGTCCTTAAATATTTGAGCATCCTCTGTCAAAATTGCTAAAAGCCTAACTCCACATTGAAGAGGTTACATGGATGTCATGGTTTCACAGGTTACAAGAAAATTTTTAGAAAATTCACAAAATGCCTGTCAGAGTCATCAGTGTTGAGAATGTCACAAAGCTTACTTTTGTTTTTATTCATCAAAGTTCAAGAAACTTGTTTTCCTGTACTTCACCAAGAACATTAATGATCATTGGTGTTTCTTATGATTTCAATTTAAATAATAAGGATTTCTAAGTAGGATTTAAAAAAATAGTTTTAGATATGATAGAATGCTTAGGAAAATATATACTTAAGCATGAGTGAATGGTAAAATTCATACAATTGTGACAGCAATTCATTGAGAAATTAAGGACTTTTATAAATTATACAAAAACTTTTCATTGGTTTTCATATCCCATGTTTGATACTTTTGATTTCATATCCCATGTTTAAAGATTAAAGTTATTTCCTGATGAAGTAGCAGTGAATATATAATATGTAATAAGGCACATTAAATACAATTTTTTGTTTGTTTCTTTGTAAAATAGAACATTTGATCATTCATGTTTATATACCTCCCCATGTGTGCATTGTGAATCCATCCAAAAACAATGTCATTTCCCATTGCACAGTATTATAATTTTTTTCTTCACAGTATCTGTCACTTTTTCTCTTTTTTTCTCATTACCACTGCAAGTTATCAATAATATATGTGACAATTTAATCAAATAATTTTGACAAGCAGTGAAAGTGTGACTTTTAGAACCAATACTACTTCAATAATGAAGCAACCTGTTTTGAAATAATAAACTGTCTTAAAACAATTAGCCAGATGTTTAGGTACAACTAATCTGTAAATTGAATCTTACTAATCTATCTTTATGCTTGATTCATGAAAAATGATCAATAAATATGTGAACTATAAATATAAAGTATAACATGTAGCTACCACAAGGGAATTTGGCTTTTTCAATTTATTTATTTTTCACAATCCATATACGTGTTTGTGTGTGTGTGTGTGTGTGTGTGTGTGTGTGTGTGTGTGTGTGGTGTGTGTGTGTGTTCTTTTATAACACTATTCCCACTGGTCTTTCATTTCCCTTCCGCACCTCTATTGAATGCCTTCTTCCCTAGTCTCCTCTTTCTTTAATGTCTTTTCAGTGTTGCCCACTGCAGTTAATTAGGGTTGCCTATATGGGTATAAGTATGTGGTATTTAAATGACTGAAGGAAATGTGCTAGTGACTACATCAGTGAATAATATGGCATTCTTGTCCCTAGAAAGCATTAACCCTGTAGCTTGTCAAGGAAAGGAGATTTCTTATTAGTGCTTTCCCAACCCATGATGGAATGTTGATAGGCCCAGCAAGTCTTGTGCAGATTGCTACTTCTGCTGTAAGTTCATGAATGCAACAGCCGTGTCATATCCTGAAGACATGATTTTCACTACCCTCATTCTCATTCTACAGACTATATTCTTTCTGCTGCCTCTTTCACAATGTTCTTTGAATCCTGAAGAGAAAGAGAGTGACAGAAAGACAAAGAGAGATAGCCAAATAGGACAGAGCACTAAACAGTCACTTTATTCTTGGCATACTGAAAAATTCAAGTTTGTAATTGAATTCAAATAGAAACTTCTCAGAACAAGTCTAAGGGTTTCACTACCTTGTGGAAATAAATATATTTAGAAGATAGTTTCATTTCATGTCCATTTAACATAGTGACAATAGAAGACCCCTCCTTGACTTTGACCAGGTTTACAAAATTGCATCATGTTCCTAAAATCCAATAAGAACATCGTAAGTTATCCTGATAATAGCCATACTGCTATTGTACCAGTGAGTACATCTTACCTGGTGGGTTGATATTGTAGATCATAGGGCTCACAGCTAGGTAAGACCATTGATATTTTTTCTTGCAACAATCTGCATATTGTTTTCTGACACTGAAAACTAGAGAGCAGGGGGAAGCTTCTACCTCATTTCAATTTATCATTGTATAGTTTTATTAAGCAACAAAGATTAATAGCAATAGTCTGTGTTATTTTTGCAGCCACTAGGACCTCTGGATTCATAGCATAAAAGAGAGTATCCAATAAATGGCATTGAGATCTTCATTTAATAATCTTCAATCCAACCATACAGAACACCTTCTTTCAAACTCATTTTAAAAACTAGTTTACAAAAGAATAGGCTTTCATGACTTTTTCATAATTTTTAGAGTTTTGTGGGTGGTTGATAATTGAAGGGGTGCATGGTTAACCCTTCCTCAACCCTCTCTTCTCTCATATTCTCCTGCCTTCATTTCCAATTAATCATTTGATCATAAGTTTCCCCATCTTTTTATTACATCATGTATGTTACATTATTCCCTTCCCCTCCCTTAAGCCCCTTCTGCTACACATAATGGTCACTTTCTATCTTCCTGGACTCTAAAGGTAGTCCACCAAACTAAGTATTTAAAGCTAGAAAGTACATATGGGAGACAGCATAAAGCATTCTGCACCTGGATTACTTCACCCTATATAGTATAGTATTTCATTTTTATTTTTAGGTAACTTAAAGTGTGTGTTTCTCTCTCTCTCTCTCTCTCTCTCTCTCTCTCTCTCTCTCTCTCTCTCTCTCTCTCTCTCTGTGTGTGTGTGTGTGTGTGTGTGTGTGTGTGTGTGTGTGTGTGCACCACATTTTCATTATCCAGTCATTAGTTCATATAATTTTGGCTTTTCTGAAAAGACAATTATATTTCCAGGAAAGTAGGGCTTATGGTTGAATACTTCCCCAGGAAGAAATTAGTCAATTAATTTTAACCTTATGGACATTTTTCTCAATTTATCAGACAGTACAATTTAATATAAGGATAAAGTATAGAGGCAGGAGTTATATATTCTGAGCATATTGTCTGTGAAATAAAAATGTTATACAATAGTGTTCCACATGAATTTAAAGGTTTATTTTCCTTATTTTCAGTTAATATAACTGTGGCTATCTCAAATATACATTTGTGGTCAAGGATTTAGTACAAAATGATAATAAACTGCATACATAGACTGCAGTGCTTGTTTTATTTTACAGATGATGTCTATGCTGCTTTTATAACAAATTGGTAAGCTAAAAGAATAACCTTATGTAAATGCAGAATGTAATTACCATTTTCACAATTTTGGTACATGTTGGAAATGTCATTTCAATCAGGCCTAATCATAATATGACAGGAATAACTGTGATACCATAAGTGATAATGTTATGCTGCTCACTTTTTCTAAATTTGGTGGCAAAATATGCAAAGATAAAATTTTCAAAGAGCCAGTAAAACATGTTCAAGAATTTTCCCACTTTAAAAAATATTTTCAGAGAAATATTCATTCGTATAGAGTAACAGCTATTTAGATTCTTGAGTTATTTTGAAACAAATCATTTTTAGCATTTTTGTCATCTTCTATGGTCAGTGATAAAAATAGCATCTGACTTTAAGGGGTAATAAGTTTAATTTTATGTATTTTTCACTATGTTTATGTTGATTCCATATTCCATTTAGATTTATATATACATATTTATTCCATTTATTCATGTTATCTACATATATTCATGTATATATATCCATGTATGTAGGTAGATAGATAGATAAATGGAAAGAAAGAAATAAATACAAAAGGCATGAACACGTATATAAATGATATTTTATAGATGTGAATTTCTACATATAAATTTGAATATAACTTTATAAAAGTTTGATTAGTTTTTACTACATATATTTGTTACTGGTAATAAGATAGGAAGTTACAAACAATAAGATGTTGTCATGTTTCCAAGATGAAGAAATACAAGCAATTCTATCAGTTTCCTTTGATGGAAGGTCTACACCGTTATACTTATCATCTACTGGAGGCTCTTGGGAATGCATGACCGAATCCATGTGCCTCCTGCACAGGACAGTGTTTATGGACCAGTAGCTTGTAGTTGATGCACCTGTAGCCCTACCTCGGGAGGCCCGTATCCTTTCACTGCATTGGCCATAGAAGGCTCCCCTGGATTGGAAGACATGGCTGTTGGCACGGTACAGCTTCCTCCATCTTCTGGCCCCACAAGAGTAGATGGATTTGTCTTCTTGGGGACAAGGCATTCCCGGTTGTTCTGGGATGCTTGAGAAATCATTAATGATGAGCACCTCATCCATGCCCTGACAGGCCAGGTGGAAGGCCTCCTCCGACTCCATCGGTGAGGACACAGTACAAGGGTCACCTTCACTGTCCACCCACTTGAGGATGAGGAAGTGCTGCTGGAGCAGGTCACATGTCTCGCACATCCTCACAGAGGTCATTGAATGTTATTTTGTTATGGCATTCATGCTGGTGATCAGGGTGTACCTTCCTTAGAGAGACTTCAGACAGAACTGCTGCTCCTATCCATCTTGGGGTCCGACCCACTGGGAATGGCACGCTCCACCGGCTGCCATCAGTCTATGGCAGTGAGCTTGGACCATGGCTATCGGCCCCAGTGCAGGGCCAGGTTGCCAGGCATGTTGGAACGTGGAAGGGAGCATGCAGCACTGAACCAACAGCACCAGCTGTGCCAACTCCGCGAAACTTTGACTGTGTGTGGGTCCCAAATACTACTCTTCTAACAAAAAGTGTACCAATAAAATGACTCCTAATGACTTTCTGGTACCCTCATAGATCGGTTCCTTGCTCAGCCATCATCAGAGAAGCTTCTTACTGACGCCGATGGAAACAAAGAGAACCACAACCAGATATTGTTCAAAGTATGAGACCTTGGAACACTCAACTCTAAATGAAATATCTCTATCAAATTCCTCCCCTCATGGTTCTGGGAACCATTAGGAAGAAGAGGCAGAGTGTAAGAGCCAGAGGGAATGTAAGGTACCAAGAAAACGTGATCAAAGACATAAGAACTCAAAGACTCTGAGGCAGTATGTACAAGACCTGCATTAGGCTGTACCACAGCCTCTGAGTATGTATTATGGTTTCCAGTTTAGTGTTTTTTATGAGATTACTAAGTGTGCAAATGAATAGGTCTTTGGTTCTCAAGCCTTCTATGGGCTCTTTTCCTTCTGTTGCTTGTCTTCTCCAAATCTAATGTGTTAGTTTTTTGTTTTATCTTACTATAATTCATTACATTTTATTTCCTATACTCTCCTAGAGCCTGTTTGTTTATCTTTCTTTCAATTTTAATATGGATAGTATTTTTTTCTAATGAGAGACGCTAGAGAATGATTCCTGACAATAGGAAGGAAAAGTGAGGAGGAACTGGGAGAAGTAGGAAGAGTAGTGGGAAGGAGGGAAAAACCACAGTCAGAATAGGTTATGTCAAAACGTCTGTTTTCAATAAAATGAAAAGAAATAAGAAAATAATAATCATGATATTGATTTTTTGTTTATCCTGATATATAAATTATATTTAATTAGTATTAATTTGTCCCATTACATTGTCATAGTATTGTTGCTGTCTGAGTATCTCCTGAGTAATGACAACTGTGGTTGAGTTCTCCTACCATACCCCAACACGACACGTGTAGACACACACACAACACACACACACACACACACACACACACACACACACACACACACACACAGAAAGAGAAAGAGAGAGAGAGAGAGAGAGAGAGAGAGAGAGAGAGAGAGAGAGAGAGAGAGGGTTAAGGTAATTTAGTATTTTCTTTCTTTGTTACCTGTAATTCTAAGGTGGAGTCTACGTAATTTTGAGGTGATTAGACATGGACATATTCTATGTGCAAAAACAAAAAACAAAAACAAAAACAGAAAAACAAAACAAAAACAAAAAACAAATAATTGAAATAAAAGAAAATAAACTGTGTTAGAAGAGTTAAAATGATGAAGATTATGTATAAGCTATAGTTACAGAACTGCAATTAAGAGATTAAGAAGAGGTGTCATAGGCAGACAACAGACCATAGACCAATGTAATCTAGTAATCTAGTCAATTCCTCCAATAAGGTCTTCTCTTACCTGGGTTACTCTGGTTGTATTGTATTGAATTAACAACTAGAGCTAACTAGGACAGTGACCTTTCTAAATCATAAGTGTAGAAAGTTAACATCCAAAGCGCTAAATCACTTAGTGTTAAGTATAGTCATTTAATTTGAAGACTTACATGAGGAAATTCTAGGAAAAGTAAATTGTTATATGTATACATCCATTGCACTGAAAGCACACACACATCTTTTGTACTTCACATTTTGAAAGATTATCCCATCTATATTATGCTGCACTGAAGCAAGTGTGTGTGTGTGTGTGTGTGTGTGTGTTTGTGTGTGTGTGTGTGTGTGTGTTCACGCACACACACTGACTGTGCGTGCCTAAATGTCTTCCATCTATAAAGAACATATTTAAAAGATTTGAAAAGAGTCTCATAGATGTTTCATAGATGTTTCTTTGCCTGTATAGGGGTGAGGAGTGAGAACCCACAATTCTTTTACAAGGAGGCAGACAAAAGCTTCCTAAGCAAACATTCACATAAACATTCCCTCTTCACCTTCTTTTTTATTATTATTTTTGTTTTTTAATTCTTTTCTTATTTTACAGATAGATCCCAGTAATGCTGCGATTATTTATTTGATTGCCAACTTGATATCATCTAGAATCACCCAGGAGTTATATCTCTGGGCATGCTTGTGAGAGATTATATAGTCTAGGGAATTTCAGGTTAACACCATTCTTTAACCTGTGTCCTTTACTACTTACAAAGGAGGAAGCTAATGAGCTGAAGGATTCATCTGCCTCTGCCTCCTGACTCTTAATACAAATTGATCAGCCTTCTCAAGCTCCTCACCCTGTACCTTTGCTAGAATGATGGCTTGCATTCTTGAGCTAAGAATGTAGATAAGCCCTTTTTTCATGAAGTTGTTTTTGTTAAAATACATTATTACAACAATAAAAAAGAAACTAATACAGATAGTTACCCTTCTATTTTGAAAATTTTCATTTAAGTGGTTGTATCTCACACAATAATTTCAAATCATTTATAGTATGGTTCCATAACCTTCCCTTACTGGACAGCCCATGGTTCTGGCATCTCCAAAATATTGTTATCTCCATCACAACTTTATTTGGTGGCCTTTCTGTGTCTTTTTGTGGGGACCCAGATACTCAGAACTCATTCAAGGATTCACTGGTCTCAGAAGCTATCTGGAACTGTGATGCAAAAGTCTGTGACCACTCTTACATCTTTTATAACTATATAGTTCCAGGTAAATGATGCAGTCAAGTTCTGCTGCCAGCTCAGAGTTGAGCCTGACCCCTTTGGTCCAAAGCTGTAATAGTCTTTGTGTGATGAATCCTGGTGAACCACATTCCTAGGCAGTTTCTTTCCAAAAATTAGAAACTCCTTTGGCAATATGAGTTTATGCTCTCTCTTTTCAAATAAACTTGTATTTTTAGCACAGTTGTTTTCTTTCTTCAGAGAAAAAATCCTATAGTCTCACTCTAAAGTGGTATATTTCTCTTTAAAAATTTTCACTTCTATTATAAGATGCTTTTTAACTGGAACTTTAAACGTGTTGAAACATTTCTTCCCAAGAAACTTCCCACTTTTTATATCTCTCTATCCCACTTATTGCTCCTTTTCACTGGAGATGGTGTAAGAGTGTCAAGTAATAACTATGCCACTGACTGAATGCTAGTCTACACTGAAATTTTTTTCCACAAAACAAATCATTTTGTTGCTATAGTACTACAGTATTCTTGTGTAGTATTCTGCTTTACTGAAGTTATAGACACAGAATCCAATCACATTTTTTTTTACCAAATTATAAACTAAACAGTGTCTAAGCCCTGTTCAAATAGTCTTTATTTCCCTCTGAGAACACACTAGCTGGCCCTTCATGGTTCACATTTCTCCTACAATCATTTATAAAATACCATTAGAACAGCCCATTAGCATCTGCTTATAGCATTCCTGGCTTGTCCAAGCTAAAGGTTCAAACTCTTCCACATTCCTGCTGTGATCCAGTTATGAGATTTAAGAATCACATAGTCAAATTTAGCACACCAACAGCCTCTCTGCATGGTACAAATTTTCTATAGTTGCTCTATGTCTTCTTGCTGAAACAAAAATACCTGACATAAAGGGTTAGAGAGATGTCTTAACACTGGCTGCTTTGCCAGAAGACCCAGGTTCATTCCCAGCACCCATAAGGCAGCTCGCAACTGTCTGTAACTGTAATTCCCAGGAATCTGGCACCCTTTTCTGGCCACCTCAGGCACCAGGCACATACATGATACATAGACATACATTTGGGTAAACACCCATACACATTTTAATTTCTTAAAAAGTAACTTCCTTAAAAAGAGAGCATATTTATTTAAAAACTACTGTACAAAAGGAGGGGCTTTGCCTTCCTAAGGCCTTTCCCCTCCTATTCAGTACATCTTTGTCTCCGTGTGCCATGCTTTGCCTGTGTTTCCTCACCTTTAATGAAAGCCTTTCTTCATTCTTTTGAAAATAGTGACTTAAGGAAGGAAAGGTTTATTTTGGCTCACAATTTGAGAGCTTATTGTGACAAAGGACTCGTGGCAAAAACTTCAGGAAGCCACTGGTTACAGCGTGGGAATATAATGGATTTTTTATTTAACTTTAAAAATCAACATTTAATAAAAATAATAGTTTGAAAATATCATTGATTCCAATGTACTTAAGTGCAAATGAACTTACAGAAATCCCGGAAATGTGTAATACTGTGGTGATTTGGATGAGGAATGCCCCTGTAGGTTCATACATTTGCATATTTAGTCCTCAGTTGGTGGACTGTTTGGAAAAAAAATAAAGATGTGGACTTGTTGGAGGAGGTGTGTCATTATAAGTGGGCTATGGAGTTTCAAAAGCCCATGTCAGGTCCAGTCTGCCTCTCTATTTTTCTCAATCTCTTTCTCTATCTCTGTTTCTCTTTATCACTCTGTATCCCCACTTCTCTGCCTGCTGCCTGCAGATCAGGATAGAAATCTCTCAGCTACTTCTCCATGACATTTCTGCAGGTTGCCACATCCTCCACCATGATAATCGTGACCTAATTTTCTGAACCTGTAAACAAGCCCCCAGTTAAATGATCTCTTTTATAAGAGATGACTTGGTGTCTCTTCATGGCAATAGGATAGTAACTAAGATAGATGACTACAGGCATCTTACATCATTATGAAAATAGATCTAATTATAGCTGTAATTCTTACTTTGTAGACCTGACCTTCATTATCATTTGCTCATATGTGTATATGCATGCTCATATTCTACATTTGATGTATTTATAAACAACTTTGTGGTTTTTAAATATACAGAAGAACATTAATGTTTAGAAATATAAGATGTACCTGCCATATTGATTAAAAAATATACCGTGTATTTTCCTCACAATGACAGGGGTCATAGCCACTATGTTGACAAGAAACAGATTAAAAATAAAATGAATATCACATTCATTTAATAAAAGTTTTACAAAACATAGACTTCTGAAACCTCAGATATAATTATATTGTTTTATATTTTGGGTTACTTAAAAATGGAAAGACATATAAAATATGATTGGAGGACCTATTTTAGTTAATATGCTGCACTGTGGGAGGGAGAGGGAGAGGTCGAGAAGATGAAGGAGGGTGATAGAAGATCAAAGTCGTTGCTCCTGAAACCTTTCCAACCTCCTTTCCTCAGTTGACAGCACTTAGCATGTCAAGCCACTGTATTTGACATATTACATTCTGAATACTTATACTTAAGACATACCTTGTATTATAAAATAGCTTTGGGAACATATTACCTTAAAGATAATAAAAGTGGGGCTGGAAAAATGGCTCAGTATTTAAGAACAATTGCTGCTCTTGCAGTGGACCAAACTTTGGTTCTCAGCACCCACACTGGCAGTTCACAACTGCCTGAAACTATAGTTTCAAGTGAAGAGATGCTCATCTCTGGCCTCCATGAGCACTGCAATCATGTGTAAACCCCTCCACATAAATGTACACACACACACACACACACACACACACACACACACACACACACACACACACACACACACGCACACACACACACACACACAAACACACACACACAATTTTAAAAATTTTTAGAAAAGGTAATTGTTACGAGCGGGTTTTTCCCTGCTGCTGCCAGTCTGGTCCTGCCGCCACGACAGCCCCCAATAACATTCAGAGACTCTGTTTTGATACAATCCTGTTGGCCTATTACTATCATTGTTTATCGGCTAGCTCTGTCTTAATGATTAACCCATTTCTACTACTCTAAGTATTTCCACGAGGACCATCTTACTAGCCAGAGCGGCTGGCGTGCTACCTCTCTGGGCTCTCCATGTTGACTCCTCCTAACTCTTTCCTCTTTGCTCCTTGTCTCCTAGCCCTGCCTATCTTGCTTTCCCATTGGCCAACAGTGCTTTATTAATTAACCAGTATGAGAAACATATTTACAGAATAACATCTCCCATCAGATAATGAAAGAAATTTGTCTACATTTATGAAATATGTGGCCAATAATTAGATACATTTTAAATATCAATATTTGACTGTAACCTAGATGTATGTTCACATTTATTTATTTATTTATTTATTTATTTATTTATTTACTTGGATGTACCTATACATGGGTCAAGGGCATGCATAACATAGTGTGTATGTGGAAGTCAGAATATAAGTTGAGGAATTTTGCTTTCTCCTTCCACCATGTGGAGCCTGGGGATCAAACTTAAGTTATCATACTTCGCAGAGTGCACTTATACCCAGTGAACCATCTTGTCATCCCATAGTAATATAGATTTTGAAGATTAAAGTTCAGTTAAATCTGTAATCTATGTACTATTTTATTTTAAATTGTCTAAATTATAATAGAATAGAAATTTATAATTTTACTTTCCATTCCAAAGGAACAAAATAGATTAGTATGACCAACTTTAAATGAAAATCAAAAGCATAAGGGATTATGGTACTATCTAAAAGAATGTTTGTAGTTCACAATTGTTGAAGTCATGGCCATTATCTGTGTGACCTTGGAAAAGTAATTTAACTTCAATTCACCTCAAAGCGTTTATTACAAAAGGGAAAGCTCTTCTTATTTTAAATGTTGATTTTTTTAAAATCACATATTCTGCAGCACAGTCCTCTGAGGCTCAAGTAACATAGATGTAGCCCCAAATAGATTTTAAGATACGTATTGGCTCAATAAAAAATCATTTTGGTGAGTATGGCTGTCACTTCAAGTATAGGTAGTCTGTTTTTCTTTTTCTCTTTCATTCCCTCCTCTTCTTCCCCATGCTGCTGTAGTGTACTGTGTTTATTCCAGTTTCTATTTGTCCTTTCCACCCCTTTTAACTGTTCTATTTACTGTATCCTTAAAGTGACTCTCTTATTAGTAATCCTTCTGGAGTTTAAAATTCCTAAAAATTTATTTTCAGGGCCTTTGGTACCCTTCATTTCAGAAAGGCCTTCCTTTTTATTAAATCCATCTTTGAAAACATGCCTTGGTTACATACTAATGACTGATTTAATCCTTATGGCCAAGGGCATGAAGTGTGGTAACTTTTGCATGTTTTGCATGTCTTTTCATTTTTCTAAGAGATGTGGCTTGGCATAGTAGGGTGAACATTTAGTTTTCAAGCACTGTGTTAGCCCTTTCCCCCATTTTCTTTCATGTTACTTTCTTGAAATACTACCCTTATGGTGAAAAATCTATAATTAAGCAATGTAACTGGATTATGAAGCCATAAACAAGAAGAGCTAAGTTGTATAGCATGTGGTTTCCATGCTAGTTATGTAGCTTGTATTTCAGATCTTATGTATGTGAAAAATATAGAAACATGAAATCTGTTTAATAACATTTATATATCAATGCATATTTCCTATATAGTAAGAGTTCAAATAAAGTTATAGATATTTCCTAACCAATGGGTTGATCACTCTTTTCAATTAATCCTTGATGAAAGTTATCTTAGACAGAAAGTCTATTGCAATACATACTTTGATAAATGATGTCATTCTCATTGTTTCTAAGAGGTATATTTTGCCCAACTATCAGAATATAAACAGGTGCTAAAATTATGTCTAAATATGGAAGTTTCTGCTATATAGCATGAGTTAGGTATCATCATCCCAGTACAGATATCATCTAAATATAAGTGTTCACCCTTCTCAGAAATAAACGAATATCTAAAGCCTAAGTAAATGATGAAATACTTTATAAAGATTGCTGACATTCACTTAGGAGAATTGACACCTGATAATCTGTAGCGTATATAACCCATTGATATTTTTTATTAAATCACATGACAGATGAGTAGAGAGAGCAACCAATAAAATTAATAAAATTCATATTTCTTAAAGAAAAATAGAGTAAGTAATGAATCAGAAATGAAAGTATAATTTAACATTGTTGTTGCAAAAAAATTGGAATAATGATTATTAACTTTAAAGATTATATCATCTAAAATATTCTGAAAAATAAACAGAAACCAGTGTGAACTATGAAAGGAAATATTATCTTGGTAAAGGGGTCATTTTAATTATGTAGAAAACAAGGAGAGATTAGAACATGGGTTATGCTGATATGTGAATAATAGTGATAACACTGAGAAATGTTTTAGAGTGAGGAATCATTTTTAAAAGGTAGTGAATCCACCAATGAGCATATCAGAGTGGATTGGGGAAAGCATATGAGGTCTTAACCATACAAAATGATTACAGGCAACTGAGCAGGAGATATGATCTGTCCCACAGAAAAGCATGTCAATTGGTTACCCAGTACCAAATAGCCCTGAAAACATACATACAATTAACAATATATGGAATGAATAGGTTACATTTAGGAGTGTGTGTGTGTGTATACAAAAGGCCACAAATTTGAAGGAAAACAGGGAGGTGTATATGGGTGGGTTTTTTTTGGTGGAAGGACAGGGAATGGTGAAATGTTGTTTCTAATATATAATCTCAAAAATAAACATTTTTATGATGACTTAACAATAAACTTTATGAGACAGGAAAATAATAAGAAAGACCTTAATCATAAGGTCAAGATCAATTTATTTACTTGAAATAATTTATTGAGAACTTACTATGCTATAGGACTCTTCTGGGAATTTTAGATTAAATTGCAAGTTGAAAAATAAGGCTTGTTCCTTATTAATCTGAAGCTATCGTAGGAAAAATGCATTAAACAGACATATTATCAAGTTTCTGAAGAGGTAGTTGTAGCGCTCACTCTGCTTTTAATAATGTGTAGCAGTACAAAAAGGATAAAATGAAGGCATACGAAATTGGAAAAGAAAAAGCAAAGACAACTTTCCCTTGAGGGTGAATCATTCAGCAAGTATAATTATCATCTAGCTGTTAGTTTTACATTTGGCCAACTTTGTGTTTATTGTCTTCAGCCAAAATAAAGGACAGACATCAGCAAAAGATTTTACATTATTTGTGAGGTTTTAAGTTTATAACAAGCCTTGGACTAAGATAGTGTCACCTAGATTATATAGTTAAGCTATGGAAGTTTCAAATACTAATGGTAACAACATCTTTCTCTTTAAATCAAGTAAACATCATTAAAAGAAGCAGAAAGCAAGTGGAATATACAAGGACAAGGGAGCAGTATAACGGGTAACCACTGCTGGGTCACAGGTCCCAATGTTAACAGATAAAGAAGATATATATATATATATATATATATATATATATATATATATATACATACATATATATACATATATACATATATACATATATACATATATACATATATACATATATACATATATACATATATACATATATACATATATACATATATACATATATACATATATACATATATACATATATACATATACATATACATATACATACATATATATATATATGTATATATTCTGGAGTAGAACTTCAGGTAGACAAAATCAAATGATCTCCTCTGTGCAGCTTAGCCTCTTCTTGTGATTTCTGGGTGCTTAGCATATACTTTCTAAATTATTGTGAAAACATTTATTATAAACAAAATAACAGTTAATTTCCTCATTGTTTCTATTATTTTAAAATGTAAGTTGTTGAAACTATACTATCTATCTAATTTTGTGAGGAGTACACAAGATCATTTGAACATTTTGGACTTCCTAGATAAATTAATAGCAACAGTTTCCCTCATAGTAAGAAATTCAAGACATCTGCTACTACCTTTTATTTTTAATCTTTTAATTTAAACTTACAAGAAGTTCAGGAGGTTTAAATTTTATGTTTGATATATTATGTTCAGGCTTTCTTTATCCCTTTGGTGTACATTTCTTTAAAAAGCCTGCTCTACACCTATATCACAAAAGCATTAGTATATAATTTACCTCATAATTCAGCTATGATTTTATTTGTGAATAGTCTGTGTCCTATATGAATGTGATCATGAGGCATAAATTATACATGACAGTTTCTTCTTATAGTTAATTCACATTATAAGTCAAAGAAATATGGAATATTTTTAATTTAATCATTTTAGTAATTAAAAAATGATTTTTATTTGGTTTGCTTCCACTCTTTAATATTTTCCCTAAAATAGAACCTATTTATTTTAATATGTTTGCCAACAAAATATAATACTTCTACATATTACATCCATTTAGTTCTTTGATTTAAAGCTCAAAATGCTCCATTGAGAAATAGACACTTTGTGTACATGCATATGCGCATGTGTGCATGCCTGTTTGCATGCATGCCTGCGTGTTTGTGTTGCTAGTGACTAAACCCTGGATTTCAGGCCTGATAGACAAAAGTACTCTACCACTTAGTTCTGTCCCCAGTCCTTAACTAATTCTGTACTGCTGATAGTATGTTACCTCAGGTGTAGTCAGCTAATAAAGTAACACATCTTTCTATCTGTTATAAGGGCACTTGCAATTGCTAGGCAGCCATCTGAGTAAACCTAGTGTCGTGGTTTGAAGATGAATGAGCCCAACGTTTCATATATTTGAATGCTTCTTCACCAGAGAGTGGCACAATTTGAAAGGATTAGCAGAGTTTCTCAACTTGTGGATTGTGACAAGTTGAGAGTCCTTTTACAGGGGTTGCATATCAGATATTTACATTGCAATTCATACGACTAGCAAAATTACAATTATGAATTAGCAGGGTTATGGTTGGGGGTTAGCACAACATGAGGAACTGTATTAAAAGGTCACAGCATTAGCAAGGTTATGAACAACTGAATTAGAGGATTAAGATGTATATGGCCTTGTTGGAGTAGGTGTGGCCTTATTGGAGAAAGTCTGTTTCTGGGGGTTGGCTTTGAAGGTTCTTGTTGTTTGTTTTTATTTAAATTAGAAACAATCTTGTTTTACATGTCAAACCCAGTTCCCTCTCCTTCCCCTCCTCCCCTGCTGCCCACCAACTCCTCTCTCATCCCCTTTCTGCTCCCTAGGGTGGGTGTGGCCTACATGGGGTATCTTCAAAGTCTGTAACATCATTTGGAGCAGGGTGTTGGCCCTGAGAGACTATCTGTCCATGTGGAATGTTTGTAAAGACCACACTAGATCTAGTGTCTCTCTTTCTAACTCCACTCATCAGGATGTAGATCTCAGCTCCCATCCATGATGATAATTTACTAAACCTCTGAAACTGTGAGCAAGCCTCCAATTAACTTCTTTCTTTTGTAAGACTTGCTTTGGACATAGTTTCTCTGCATAACAGAACAGTAACTAAAACATCTGCTAAATAATTTCATCTTGTCTTAATTTAATGCATTAGTCAAATCTCTTTTGCCTTGTGAAGTATCACATTTACAAATTTTGAAATTGCAATGTGCGCATTTTGCTGGACCATTATGTTTTGCTTCTTAGTGGCTATTTTAGATCCAACTAACTGCCATCAGTATGAAGTATGTAGGAGTTTGAAGCATTCTTGTTCACCTACAAACCGAGATGGAAACCATTTATTCAGGGATCAGCTGCACATAGATATGATCAAGCAAGCATATATTTATTTATGGTTTGAAAACTTTGCATATTGAACTTTATAATAGGATCAAATTATTTATCATTTCTACAGCAGTTTAAACAATGTGTGGGAATCATAGGTGTTATATATGTATCTTTTAAAAGATTCTTTTACTTAATGTGTATAAGCGCATGAACTTGCATATATGTATATGTATCATGTGTATGCTGGTACCTATAGAGGTCAGAGAACAGGAGTTATGGAAGGTTGTGAGTTACTCTGTGGGTTCTGTGAATCAAACCCAGGTTTTGTCCAAGGGCTCTTACCCACTGAACCATCTCTCTAGCCCCTGTATCTATTTTATTTTTGCCTGCATCTTTTTTAAAAATAAAATACAAGCTATGTTCTCAAAATTGATGTTTTAAGCAGATAATTGATCTATAAATATGATGTACATTTTTGGTCACCAAATCTAGCATTTATGTGAACTACTTTCTTCAGATATACTAAACTCTGAGTGTGGACTTTCAGAAGGAAATACATGATGACAAGTTTAAAAAATACACTCACAAAATAGTAGTTTTATACACATGATTGATTTATACCATGATGTATTTCCTTACCACAAAGAGACATTATTTATGTGAGATACTTTCTTCAGGTATACTGAACTCTAATATGGACTGTCAGAAGGAAATATACATTGACAAATTTGCCCTGCCATGGATATATATAATATATCCTTGTCACACTTTTGCCATCAGCTTAATATGAAAATGACTAATACACAGTGAAAAAACTCATGATCAGTTCATAAGCTCTGTACTTATTTATGTATCTTCACATGGTACCAGATGCTAGAGAACATGAATGGCTTTTGAAGTCCAATAGGGAAAATTCTTCTGAATATTCAAAAACTTTACAAAACAAAGTGAATTACATTGTAGTCTTAAAAGTATAAAAAAATCAAAAATCTATGACATATTTTGTAAATTCAGCTATCACACACAAGAGTATTTTAGAGTAAGTAGGTAGTGTTAAAATGACCTTTGACTGTAAAGATGAAGATTAGATAGACAGTCTAGGCAAGATATTAATGTTACTTAAGATAGCAAGATAGAAAAAATTTTAAGAACATGAAATTAGGGAATGCTTTCATGGAAATAGAGAATGTTCAATATAGCTTTTAGGTCATATCCCAGTGTGATGGGAGTTGTGCATAATTCTGTAGGAGGTAATGATTTCTGAAGAAGGAGATGTGTCATCAAGCCTACTTTTGAGAAAATTGATTCTGCTGGCAGATACTAGTTAAATAGAATTAAGGTAAGAGTAATGTGAGGCATAACAGTTAACAGCTTCTTAACAAGAGGCCTTTAAATTAGAAGTAGTGAGGGCTTTGACCAAAATAGAGAGAATTAACTAAAAAGAAGGAGATTGTTGTGAAAAGCAGGGTGTAAAGCAGGACTACATGATTTAGCAAATGACTGGCGAAGGGAGGGAAGGGAGAAGCCCATAATGACTGGTTTCCTGCTTGGTTGACTAGGAAATGTGCTATCAGAATCGAATCAGGAAATTGGGCTGCTGATGTATTCTGCCCTTTGAATGGATTTAGGATGGTAAAAGATTTCTGATGCCGACTGGTTGAAAAACATCTTTGAAAATAGTGGCTGAAGTTCTGGAGAGAGATAAGAAAGAGAAACTTGGGAGTTTTAGTGTAAAATAATCTTAGTATGAAGGAAGGGGAGCTTTGTAATTCATCTCTGGGTAAGAACACATCTCACTTGAGTTGCTACACTTTCCTCATGTCTGCTAACTGGTTGTCTGTCTTCATTTTGAGCTCCATGTCCCTAACATCTTGAATCAGACATTCCTATTTATATCATTCAGTTAGAAATATCATTTTCCCTGAGCTTTATTTCTTTCCCTTTAGCTTAGTTCTTAGGACCCTATTCTAGGGAAATTATATGTCTTTCCAAGAAAAGCCCTTGTCTCATTTTAAAAAGCTATAAATCCTTGCTCAGACTGCTTTTCTAGTAAAACAGAGTATTATAAGTGGCATTTAGAGACCACACATTATCTCTGGGTCTAGTTTTGCTGTGTCCCTTACTATTCATTTTTCCACAAACATAAATTTATTTAATACTCTGAACAAAACTTGCCTAAGTTTTCATAAGACCTACAGAATTCAATTGAAATGCTCTGAGAGATATCAATATGATCTCCCTATAGAAAGATGCTTGGAAGTGTATCTCTCACTTGCCACCTTTATTCTTTCTTATGTTCCTATAATTTTATCATCTAATTGGAATACTGGTTTTTGTTAAACACTTCCTCCCCATGTCCCTGTCTTTGTCCTCATAACTTGGAGAAGAAGCAAACAACACAATTCCTCAGTCTGGATACTGTAGGTGTTTTTAAATTATTTTAGTTAGAATAAATTTGAACACATACCAAAGGTAACAACTCACAGCCAGCATGTTGCCACTGATTCTTGTTGATCTGTAACTGTCTCAGTAAAAATAGAAAGTCTTCTTTTTATTGCTATCGTATTTTATCTTGTAGTATTTGAACATTAAACTAGCAGGATCATTTAGATCTTACATAAATATGTTTATTGGGCTGTTTTTTAAATCTCCATGAATGTAATTGTTCATAATATATAACTTATGTTTATGATAAGGTATATGACCTAACAATATTCTCTCACTTTTTATAGTAAGTTGCCAAAGGCTTAGGAAACAATGTCAGGGCAGATTCATAGAAACCTTATAGATGTAAAAAGTAATTACATGAAAAATAAAGCCATTTGTTTATTTAAAATAGATTATATGAAATAATATTGTTTTGATGTTAAGGACCTGTAATTTTGTGAGGTGTGTTTGTGTGTGTGTGTTTGGTGTGTATATATGTACACTTTTTTGAGGGTTCATGCACACATATGTTTCCATTTGTGCACATATGTGTAGAGGCACTACATAAAAGCTGAATTATCTTTCTTAGTCATGCTGAGTGCTGTATTTTGAGATAGATTCGCTCGCTGAACCTGGGACTTACTAGCTAGCTAGTACTTACAGCAACTAGACCAGTGAACTCCGGGGATCTGTTTGTCCTGTCTCCCCAATGCTGCTATTACAACTGTGTGATAACAGACTTGGAATTTCTATCTATTCTAGAAAGTCAAGCACAGGTTCTCATGCTTGTCCAGCAGCTCCTTACCAACTGCACATGTCTCCTACCCTTAAAACTTTGAATTTTTCATATGAATGGTTGAATTTAAATATTATTGTAAGCATTTGTAGCTTATTTATGTCCTTTGAGTATATTTAAAATGTTTAATATGGACAATAATGCCTTTTTCTTGAAAATATTGTGAAAGTTTTGAAGATGTCATGAATGAAACACTTAGAATTTTATATGGCACATAAAATTTCAACTGTTGTTTTTTATAAAAGTTTGATGGCAGAGTAAAAATACCATCTTATGTTATTTGCATTAATTTTCATGTTGGAAAAACGGCATAAACACTGCACTTAAGGAGAAGCTTCTCATGAACATTTGAAGATTCTTTTTATGAAATTGAACTTGATTATTCCACATTTTTCTTTATAACAGCAGCATCATTTCAAAAGATGTAATATGGAAATCTGTGTTCTTCACAATTGTAAATTTATGACTGGCTAAACCTAATCTACTGTCACCTTTGGCCTTCAACATGCCTACATGTTTATAAAGATTGCTCCATTTCCTATTTGTCATGATTCACCATGAATAAAGAAATGAGATGAGGTGCTGGACATTCTGAGCTTCTACTTTGCTCATTCTCATGAGCAATATTTAATATGCTTTTACAATTAAAGGATTACGATAATTGTAGGGAAATCCTCTTTCCCTCTTGGCACATTGGTCATGAGTCCAAGAGGGGAAACAGGCAGAAGGGGTAACAGAAAGCTTTGTATGCAGCCCGTGAACATGAATGGAGACAACCCTCTGGAAGATAGATTTCATTGAATCAGCTCAATTTTATTTCAGTGTATAAGGAATATGTAGGATTGGAGAGCATGGGGACAAAACCTAATTTACATTAAGTGGCGCATTCATATAACAAAGGCTTAGGATGTAGCAGTAGAGTCCTATGGCAGAGCTCCTAGCAAAGTCTTAAGAGGGATATGTGCCGAGGGTCAAGTTAATGATGGATCAGGCATCTGGTTTAGAAACAGCTTTTGGATAAGGTCTCAGCTTAGGACAAGTAGAGAGCAGAAAGCCTTGCTAGGGAGAGAGGGAGTTTCTATATTATTGATCTTAGAGAAAGCTGCTAGGCTATAGCAGATTACGACCTCTAACCAGCCAGCAATGTATTCCAACAGATAATTTTATTTAGAGCGAAGTGATAGCACAGATTATGGAGGGACATGATCTCAATATAAATGACATATTACATGACAGTATCCAATGTGCTATTAAATCTGTACCTTAAGTTCTTAATTTTTTGATGTTTTTTATTTCTACTTGTTCAAATTGTTTTATTTCAAATGAGATAGTGACTATTGAAGAAATATATAAAAATGTCTATATGCATTTTATACTCACATGTCATTTACTGAAAATATATTTATTTTTTAATTGCTGGCTACTAATTCCAGTATCTATAGTTTTACTAAAGGTGATGGTAGCTATTCTCAGTTCTTTCTTGTGGTTCTTGTTCAGATCTTCATTTTTGATTCATGATTGGTTGCTTTGATTTATTTTGATTTAAATGAGATAGCCATTTTCATTGGAATTATTATTTGTGAGGATACTCTGTGGCCTTGGATGAAAAAGAACTCTTGTAGAGACAATTTTTAGCCTAAGCATGAACATAAAGTGTAATGACATTGGGATCACTCTAAATTAAATCAAATTCATGGTTGAGGTTTT
The DNA here is from genome assembly GCA_030556225.1 of Cricetiscus sungorus. Classification (NCBI taxonomy): domain Eukaryota; kingdom Metazoa; phylum Chordata; class Mammalia; order Rodentia; family Cricetidae; genus Cricetiscus; species Cricetiscus sungorus. Next base: position 12,357,880 of record JANBXA010000126.1, read on the forward strand.
GGGGTCTATCCAAGTAATAAGAATTTGTGCTGTACATCTACATTAATGATATGTATAAGGTGTAAAGGATCAGATTTAGTTACATTTCATCATTTCTTTCTGTAAGATATAGCCCTTGGCTTTACTATGTACAGAATTTTTTTTTTTTTAATTTGAGATTTGACTAGGACATCTTCCCTTCCCTGTTTAACCCCACTTTTAGCTGTGGGTTCCCATTATCCTGAGGTAATTCAGGCCACTGGAATTTCCAGTATCAGCAAATGCTCTCAAGGTCTGGATTTAGCAGAGAATTAAATGAAAAAAAAAATAGCATAAGAACATCTATCTATCTTGGAAACTATTGGATAATTTAAAGTATTAGCCTGGAATATGTGCTTATCTTTTGTGAGAGGGTTTGTATAGATAAACTTAGCTTTGAGCACTACTATATGTAAAATTTCTTTTCTGCTGTGTTTTGTGAAGTTCACCATAATAGTTTCTATTTAACACCAAGTTTCTTGACGTATTTCTTCTCTCTAACCATACTTGGCATGAGTCTTATTCTTATTTTCTATGTGAAGATATTGTTCTCTTTGAAGAGGGCATGGCTGAGCAAAATGCATCATTACAGGGAGGAAACAGAACAGGGAATTCTGGTACTAGGCAGCCTTTCAACTTTGTTTTTCCTTTTATCTCAATTGTGTCATTGTTTGCTTCCCACATTCAGGGTGTGTCTGTGCTCCAGTTAATCATTTCTGGAAATTCACTCACTGATTCATTAAGGTGTGTGCCCCCCATCAGACTAGGTAATAATAAACCATTTGAAGTTCACAGTGAAAATTAACTACTACATATCCAACTCCTTTCAGTTTGAAACCTAAATATATATCATTTTAAATCACAAAATTCTGTAATCTCAACTGCTCATGTCTGTCTTACAATGCCAAACAAATTTAGTCTCTAAGAGAGTCTTCATTGTCTTATGAGTTTCAATATTGTTTGAAAGTATAAATGCATTGTCTCCTCTGAAATTCAAGTCATATTTTAGTTGTGAGTTATTGTGACACTGAAAAAATATGTATTTCTTAATTAATAATAAGCATTCTCATTTCAAAAGTGAAGAGTTGTGGTGCAGAAAGCAGAAATAGAACCACAGTATGATGAGAATAAAGATTGACAAATAATATATCCTTTATCTCTGTGTCTGGCATCAGACACACAAAACAACTTTGTGTGTTTTCCAATAAGTTTGGTAACCTCTACCCCTGTGGTTTTGCCAGATTCTGACCAAATGACTTGTCTTTGTGGCCTTGTGATCTGTGTTGTCTTCAGCAGATGTTTTACTATAGTGTCATCTGTAACATTCTGGGGTTTCTATTGCAGTATTAACTATATCTCATAGGTGCATGTATTACCTTTTGAAAGGCTACCCAAAGGAATTCTGACTCTACTGTACATTGTCTCTTCCTCTCAGAACTTCCTTAAAAATCTAGGTGAAACCTTAATTTACCCTGCAGATTTTTATTTTGCATACATGCAAAACTAACATATGTTGAAATTTGATCAGCATTATAAAACATATTTTTTTTTTTATTTCTGCATTGGTGCTTTGCTTTCATGTATGTCTGTATGAGAGTTTTATATCCCTTGACATTGGAGTTATAGACAGTTGTAAGCTGCCATGTGGGTGCTGGGAATTAAACCCAGGTCTTCTACATAAGTGGCTAGTCCTCTTGACCCTTGACTCATCTCTTTAACCCCTCTTTTCACTTTTTAAAAGTTTTTATTCACTGCCAGATGCCATTACATGGGATAGTCCTTCCACCATTCTAAGTGGGTTTTCCTTCCTTAGTATAACATCTCTAGAATTATCTTCATGGATATGCCACACTAATTACTTAGGTGTTTATCAATCTAATAGACAATCAAAATTAGTAAGTGAAAGTAGACCTTTTGTCAAGTTGATATCTTGAAGTTTTGTTTTACAACTTTAGCCTTCAATGATGGAGCTATTTTTTCCAGCCCCAACATGGTATCTCAACACATCACTTTAAAACAAAATATTTTACACTTGATCTCAATAGACTCATAAATATCTTACATTGCATAAAAGGCTTTCATTCTACTTTCAAACCTTGTCTTTGTCTGTCTGCGCTGTTTAGAAAAGTCATCATGTCTTATCTTTTCAACATCCAAGGTCTCTCCTGACTCACATTATTATGCACACCTATAAAATTAAAGATGTGTAAGTTATATATTTCCAATATGCAGGTGCATTTAGTGACCAAAAGGTGCAAAATGGGGCCCTAATGAGGGGGGACAGGCCAAAGCAATGGCAAAATTCAGCAATATGAACACCAATACTTGTAGATACATATATGGAATCTGATGCAACAGCATCCCATTATGGAGCCAAAGCAAACTAGCCTTTCAGTAGAGCTGTTTCTACTCTATGCCTCTACTTTATCTTCTAAAAATCCCATTGTACCACAAAAGTCTGTTGTCTCCATTTCTGCTTAGGCTTCACTTTCAAAAAGCTCTATGCAATAATAGAGCCCTTACAGTTAATAATATCCTATCACATATTGTCTAGACATTGTGACTTTCTGGAGCATTAGAAAAAGCTGCCATGACCCAGTAACTCTTGATGCCTTTTATATTCTTGAAATTTAGCACCATGTTTACTACGCCATTGTTAAAATGCCAGTTCAATACATAGTCTAACCTTCTTTAGTAACATCATTGTCACTTATAAACCTCTGAACCTTAGAAAACACTTCCATAGTTGTTATTGCTAAGAAGGGAAACCCTCTCATTTGAAGGCATTCTTAGTATCTCTCCTTTTATATGAATTTGCACTTCTATTCAGCTTCAGCAAAATTCAAGATTTCTCCTTAATTGTCCTAGTGCCTTTAACAATTAGAGATGGTTCATCTATTCACTTTTTGAACAATTTTATTTTAGACTTCCTCACCGAACTATTAATTTTTCTCCCCAAGTTACTATTCTTTCTCAACGTAAACTGGGATAAAGGTAATAAACAAAAAACATTCTACAACTTTAAGTTCTCCTAAAGCAATCCTGACCTTTTCCTCTCTCACTCTTTAGTTACAAACCCTTCCTCATCCCCATCACAAACCAATATCAAATGACTATAAAGCACATGATTGGGCATGATTGGTGTTGTTTTGTTTATTTCTATTTTGATTTAGTTTTATCTTTCACAGATTCATTTCTAAAGAGCTGTTTTTTAAATGTTTTTATTAAAAGAGTTATATCACTTCCCCTTTCTTTCTTCTAGTTCTCCCCCCCCCCCCACCTAATTTCCCTTGAACACCTCTCATACCACCTCACTCAAGCTAGTAGCCTCTTTTTTATGGTATTTGTTACACATGTGGGCACTAATCACACACACATACATACACTGTTCAGTCCCCCCTTTTTTGCCTTTTTCCCTTTTTTATTTAATTTTAAAACAAGATTGTTTTACATGTCAATCCCAGTTCCTCCACCCTCCAATCCTTCCCTATCACCCCCACCAAACCCCAACCCATCCCCCTTCTGCTCCCCATGGAAAATCTTCCAAGTCTGTCATATCACTTGTGGCAGGGCCTAGACCCTCCCCCATGTATCTAGGCTGCTCAGTCCCTTTTTGTTGGTGATGTGTATATGGTTTGAAGGCTGACCACTCTGCATTGAACAACCAATAAAGGGGGTCATGTCTGAGAGAGTCTAATTCCCTTTCCCCAAGAAGTAAATGATTGCATATAGATCTTTGTAGTGAGATATTCTCCCTGAATAAACATCTATTCAGTCTATCTGTTTTTCCTGATCTTTATTAAACGATGATAGATCTTTATTTAAGGGTGGACCATTTGAAAATTTCCCCATTCATAGTAACATGTCTATTGATATTGCTATTCTTTTGGACTTCTTTATGTAGCCATTTCTAAGAGAGACTACTGTTTCATGGCAGACTTCCTAATAATCTGATTCAGAATCTTTCAGCCCTTCTTCTATGGTGTTCCCTGAGCTCTAGATGCAGAACTGTGATGTATTTGTTTATACTGGGGCTGGGGTCACCAAAGTTTTTTGATCTGCACATAATGTGCAGTTGTTCTTTTCTATAATGGTCTCTATTTGCTATAAAGAGAATCTTCCTCAATGAGAGACAGTTACTACCTTTTATAAATATAATAATAAAATTAAGAATATAGTAAGGAGTTATGCTAATCTAGTATCCATACATTGTGTTCTTGTCCTCACTAGCTCAGAGAAGCTGGCTAGTTTTCCAGCACCAGGAATTATTTACATGTGCTCAATGTGCCTCACATCCAATTAGACATCTGTTGGTTGCACCAACATGCTAGTATCATTTATTATGCTTTTATGCATATCTTGCCATGCCAGGAATTTTCAAAGTTCATAGGTGTTGCAACATGCTAGGATTTGTTTGTTTTCTTCCCTTGGCAGCTTATGTACTATTTTGTAGAACCACTGAATTTAAAAAGCAAGGAAGAAGCTTTCAAGTTAGATCCAGCTTGAGTCGTATGAGTCCTGTTCCTAACTGTGGAGTTTCATCATCATTAACTACTGAGAGGCAACATCTATAATTTGTGTTGTTTCTGGAAGTTACTTGGACTTCCATGATCAACCCTTTGAAAGGTTTTTCATATCAGGTACTAGAGGTTTCATTACTCTATAGTTCTATTGAGGAGAATTCTCAGCCCAAGTTTCCTTTAATATACACATATATGTATATTATGTATATAATGGATAATATAATATATGAATGTGAATGTATTTATACATACAATCATGGATTGTGTATAAATTTAGGTAAATATAAAATTATATGTTTCCTGTGGCCATATCAAGCAACATTGGTGTTATTTGTCCATCTATCTCCTTTTGTGTTGATTTGCCTTTCTGCTTCCTAGTTGGAACTGCATTCTCATTACTCTGTTTCCAATTTCAAATAACCTGCATCCCGATACTTCCTTCCCTAGCCTCTGCCTACTTCTATAGGCCTTTATGCTTTCCTGATCTTTGTTGTAACTTCAGCTTGCATACTCACACCTGATGATTTGGAACTGTGTATCCCAGCTGTGTGAGAACATGTGTTAATTTATTTTTGTCAGTCTTGGTTATCCATTTTCATGCAGCATATTTAAAGATTTCCCTTTCTTTATATCTGAATAGTATTCCACAGTGTACATATGTACTACATTTCACTATCCATTTATCTCTTGAAGGATGTTTGAGTTGTTTATATCTTCTCGCTGTAGTGAATAGCACAGCTAAGGACATAGCTGGGCAAAGATTTTTGGAGTAGGATATTGAATCCTTTGGGCATATGCCAAGAAGTGAAATAGCTAGACCATATGATGGATCTCATTTTAGATTTTGGGGGATTATCCATAATGATGTCCAGAGTGGCTATAGCAATTTGCATTCTCACAAAAAGTGATTTAGGATTCTTCTTTCTCCACATCCTCTCCAGCATTTATTGTCAGTTGTTTTGCTGGTATTGGCCATTTTACTGGGGTGAGATGAAATCTCAAAGATTATTTAATTTGCATTTTTCCCAATTGCTAAGAATGATAAATAGGTTTTGAGTTATTTCTTAGCCATTTCTGTTTTATCTATTGAGAATTACTCTCTAATTAGACTTCCCCAACCCCTTTTGAATTTTATCATTTGTTTCTTTGACTGTTTTTGAGTTCTCTATATTTTCTGGATTTTAATCCTCAATCAGGTATAGAACTGGCAAAAAATTATATTGCTCAACTTGATTTCTCCTGTTTATAATCAGTATAAAAGCCAGTCCAAGGGGTTGTGCCATACATATTTCTCAGTTAAACATCTGCTGTAAGGCCCTTACATTTATATTTGAAATTGTATCTCTTCAATGTCCTATGTGTTTCTTAATTGAATCAAGTTGATCATCAAATTTAATCATCATTAAATAAAGTGCTATTTGCAGTTCCTTTCTCTTGGAATTGTTTGTCATTTTGAACATGCTAATATTTTCAATAACATAAGATAAAAAGTGCTCAAAATTTATAGGTAACATGAAAAATATAATTTTTCAGTTCTAATTTTCTAAGTTTTTTTATAGTTTTAAGGTGTCTCAAGCATTATGAGTTATTTATTAATCTTTCCCTCTTCTGTTGCTGGCACTAGGACATGCTTTTATTAATTTTTATTATGCAAATCATAGCATAATTCCATTATTTCTTTCTTCCATGTAAACCCTTCCATATATATCCTGCAATTAATGGAGGAATACGTGGACTCACCTGGCTAGTGGTATGGAATGGGTCTGAATGTTGGGGTAGACAGGTAATGGAAGACACCCAGAGGTTGATAGTAACACAGAGAGGGATAGCCAGAATAAGCTAGGGCACTGAGTCTGGGACTAGGGGTATTGGGAAGAGTGAATGTAGGGTTGGATCAGGCAGTGTCAACTAGTTAGATCTTAGAGAAATCAGATAAGTTTTGTGCATATAGACTCTTCACTAGACTCTTCAAAGAGACATGTAAATGTTTAATTAGCACTTCTATGTAATAGACAATATTTGTTCATAAAAACATTTTTATCTGTAAAGCTTTTATCAACAGTTACTGTGATAACAGATACTGTGATGTACAGTTCGTGTTTGTTTTCCTTTTTTAATTTAAATTTGAAACAAGGTTGTTTTACATGTCAATTCCAGTTCCCTCATCCCCCCATCCTACCCTATTGCCCCCAACAAACCCCAGTCCATCCTCTTTTTGCTCCCCTGGGAGGGTGAGGCCCTCCATGGGGAGTCCTCAAAGTGTGTCATATCATTTAGGGCAGGGCCTAGGGCCTCCCCCATGTGTCCAGGCTGATAAAGCATCATTCCATGTGATGGGATGGGCTCCCAAAGCCCATTCATAAACTAAGGCTAAATACTGATCCATTGCAAGAGTCCCCATAATAACAGTCCTCCTAATAACACCCACATTCATGGGGTATGTGTCAGTCCTATGCTGGTTTTACAGTCATCAGACTGCGGTGATGACCTCCCCCTTGTTCAGGTCAGCTGATTCCATGAGTTTCTCCAGCCTGGTCTTGACCCCTCTACTCATCACTCCTCCCTTTCTGCAACTGGATTCCAGGAGTTCAGCTCAGTGTTTAGCTGTGGGTGTCTGCTTCTGCTTCCATCAGCTACTGCATGAAGACTCTAGGATGGCAATTAAGGTAGGCATCAATCTCATGATAGGGAAGGGCGTTAAAGGTAGCCTCTCCACTATTACTTAAATTGATGGTTGGGGTCATCCTTGTAGATCTCTGGGCATTTCCCTAGTGACACATTTCTCCTTAAATCTGCAACCCTCCATTACGGTATCTCTTTTCTTGTTCTCCTCTATTCTTTCTCTGTCTCTATCTTCCTGTTTCCTTATGTCCAACTCTCCCCTCATGCTATCCCTCTCTTCTTTTTACTCCCTATCCCCTGTGATGTACATTTCAATGTGCTATTTACACAAAGATTATGGCTCAATCTGAAACTGCTCTTACATTTTATGTAAGAACAAACATCATATATTTTATACATGAGTACAAAATCTTATATTTTATACATAGCTACAAGCTTGGACAAAGACACATAGTCTGTATACAAGCTCTGTCAATACTTTATTATTATAGGTTAAATTTCCATAATTTGATTATGTTTACAATATACTGTACTGATTATTCCCAGGAAATATGTGTAGCATACAACTACAATACACACTAGCAATTTAGTCCTCAGTAACATGCTTTGACAAAGTAGTGATTACAGTAATACAAATGGCGTTCATTACCAAGGTTTCAACAGTCAGTCTATTAATTTTCTACAACAGTACAGCTACAACTATACTATGTTAAAGGGTAAGTTAAGGTGGTAAAAATGATATATTTAATGATTGAATAGAGCTTGGGATTCAGAAAAATAATTACTTTATAGCAGTAATATGTGTTAGAGGAGAAAATTAAAAATGATCATCTATCCTATGTTCTTTTTATTGGGAAAGGGGTTGAGACAGGGTTTTTCTGTGGCTTTGTATCCTGTCCTGGAGCTACCTCTGTAGACCAGGCTGGCCTTGAACTCATGGATATCTGCCTCACGAGTGTTATCCTATGTTCTTATGTTGAACATCTCCTAGAAAAGATGGATTAATATGAAATTGGGAGGTAGATTATTTGATAAAGTGACTCATAAGCGTGTGGACTTGGGTGGAATCCCCAGAATACACACAAAAAAATACTTGGTTTGTTTATGTGTGCCTAAAATCCCAGTGTGAAAAAGACAGAAACAGGGGCATCCATGTGCTCACTGGCCAGCAATCTAGCCTAATTTGTGAACTGTCCAGACCAGTGGTGGTCCCACTCACAAATGAGGTTTACAGCATTTCTGGAGATTAAACCTGAGGTTTTACCCTATTGTTTACACACACACAAACATACACACACACACACACACACACACACACACACACACACACCAACTGAAGGAAGCAAAAATACACAATATATATATATATACACACACACACACACACACACACACACACACACACACACACACACAAATTGAGGAAAAATGAGAAATGCCAAGAGAAGTTTACTAACAGGTACATCTTATATGTAAATGCTAAATACTGAAGAAATACTGCTTAGATTTAAGGAGTAAGCTAAAAATAACGAAAGGAAGCATAGGGAAGACCAGATGTGGGATGACAGCTAAAGTATGGCAAACAATACTGAGACTTATTCTTTCTCCATCAATAAGAATTGCTTGTCATCTTCCAATACTTTTTTCCTGATACAGATAAAGTGATGTCTTTATAATGAAGATTTCTAGTATAGCATTTGAATTGCAATATAAAATCATAAATTCTTTGCTTTGAGTGCTCCTTCTGTGCCTGTTGGTTCTCAAATATTCATCTCAAAATAATATTTATGCTAAAAAGACATATTTTAGAGTGGGTTATTCTCTCTTATCATCATAATTTGAAGTGGCATTCTAATATCCTACAATTTTAATAACCTGTGCCATGAAAACAAACAAAAAGAAGGTAATTTTATATTTTCTAGGTAGACTATAACAAGTAGAATACAGAATTAAATGGAAATCTATATCTTAATACTTTATCAGATAAATTTCCCTAAACATATTTGTGCTACTCATGGAATCTACTAATTATTCCCAAGAAATACTTGTTGCATAAGACTATAACGAACAGCTAGCAATGTAATTTTTTGGTTGGATGAGTGTCAGAAAATAGTCCAATTAATAAATGGAAGCATGATAACCAAAGTTAAAATGAGTGTAATATAAATTATTAGGCTAATTGCTCAGAATTCTTCTAAAATTTTATTTCAAATTATTTAAAATACTCTTAATTGAATCCCTCCAGCTATAACAGAGGGGATAGCCGTCCCTGCACCCTGTCAAGGCAACACAAGAGAGTCAACCCTGTTAGTAGAGGTGTGGATGAGCCAGCACTGAAGTCATACATGTAGGAGACCTGTCCCCATGACTCATTTGTCATGTGGCAGCTTGGGCAAGGGAAAGATGCACTTCCCATGCCCATTATTGACTGGGCAAGATGGGAGACCTGGCCCCTTTGTCATAAGAAAGGGAAAGCCATCTCTGGCCCCTACCAGCTTCAACACTTGGAAGAGCAAGCCCTGTGCCTCATCAGAGCAACATAATGGAGCCAACCCTATTAAGTCAATTATGGGTGAGCAAGCCCTAAAAGTGTGAGCATAAGAGAACTGTCGCTATTACCCATCTGTCTTGTGGCAGCATGGTATGGAGAGAGTTGACCTCTATTTCAGCCTATCATTGCCTGGGGCAGCGGGAAGAGCTGGCCCTGTGGTCATAAGAGTGGAAGAGTGAACCCTATTAGTGCAAGTGTGGATGAGCTAGCTCTGAAGTGGTAAACATGGGAGAGCTGTTCCCATTTCTCACCTGATGACCAACCCTACAGCTGCCCAGGTCCAAACCCAGTGTAATAACTTGGCCTGATCCAACATCTACCCCATCTGCTGAAGGATGTAAAGAAAACTGATCTGCAAACCCAAAGCTAATGTAAAATCTCCACAACACATAACAATGACAGTTTATCCAAGAGTCATAGGGAGGACCCAGCATTGATGGTGTAATAGAAACCAGAGGCCTCAAACATGGCCAATGAATCTTTGCAATGAACACTTGCAAGTAAAGATTGTGAACAAAATGTGTCTATGATGTTTCTTGCTGTGTCACACTGTAGCTTCCATGTTAAGATTTTTAATCCTCCATTTTTACTTTTTCTTCTTAAATTTCATTTATTTGTGGAGTGTGTGTGCAGGGGCAGAGGAAGGATGAAAAGATATTTATCCTAGCTACTCTTTTCACCCATTTTCACCACAACCACTATACCCAACCCAGCATCATGTGCTCCTTTTGTTTACTTTAATTTAGTAACTATTAACTTAAAACTTTGCTTTCCATTATACTTCTGAGTGAGTGTGGAACTGTCCTTTGGTGCATGGTCTACCTACAGAAACAATACTTTTCAATAAAAATAACAGCCTCAATCACAAGATTTAGTCAATTTCCATAGCTGTTTATGTAGGAGTAAGGGTTTATGAACACTTATGCATTGCTGACTAGCTTGATTTTGTGTAGGGTACCACAGTTGTTCTGAGTTCATGAGTGGAAAAGTCTTTTATATCCAGTAGACACCATTTCCCCCCAGTCCTCCCTGACTCCCACTCTTACAGTAATTCTGCTTCATCTTCTATGATGGTGCCTGAGCCTAGGGGAAGAGGTGTGATATAATGCCCCATTTTCATTTGATCATTCGATTATCACTTACTCCTTATATGTTGACCAGTTGTTGTAAACCATCTATTCAGTATATGAAGAAACTTCTCTGATGAAGTAAGTATGAGAACTGCACTAATTTTCATTTGGAGAGATAGACATTTAGAGGGTCATTTGATACTATGCTTATTTTGCAAAATATTAGTACTATGTCATCCAGGAACTCATAAGCTCCAGAATCATGAGTTCTTAGCCAGATTAGCAGTATCAGGCATGTGTTTCCTCTTGTGAAGTAGGACTTAGTTCCAATCAGAAGGAGGCTGCTTAGCCCAACAAAATTCATATTTTACTATGCTTATCATTATTATAGTTCACAACTGGGTCAGATTATTGATAACTTTTGCTCTAAGCAGCCTACATCAGACATTATGGTACTATGAAAACTAACCAGCATGGAGGAAATTTCCTCATCGATATCAAATTTATTTCACTCTATCCTGTAACCAGTGTGTATGGTGTATTTATCAACAGTCTTGCCCCTAATTCCTAATGGTTAACCAAAAGCAATAACAGTACCTGTATTGTTTTGGTGTTGTTCAAGACACCGCTAGACATACAACTTGAGAGGAGGTATCCTACACCCAGCACTAGGCATTTTACTTTGCAACCTATGACTACTTCTGGAATACTTTACTGTGATGGGTAGCTCCTATTAAACTGGTTTGTGTTTGTGTGTGTGTGTGTGTGTGTGTGTGTGTGTGTGTGTGTGTGTTATAGCTTATAAAATAATAGGTTACCATATAGTCTTCTCAAGCATACCTTTAGTTATTTCTCCCTTAACACTCTAACAATTTTCTCAACCTTACCTTCCCATACCTCTTCCTATTGAAACCTTCCTCATCATTATTTCCGTTTTATATTGCCTGTGTTCATCTTTCTCTTCTCCTTTAAAGTTTTTCTTCCGTCTTACCACAAGTAGACCCTATCTTAATAAGTAACAAAAAGTTTCACAGTGCCTGAAATTCAGAGTGGAAAAACATTATCTTTGTATTAAAAGGATATATTCAGAATATTATAAGCCTTTCATTTTTACAATGAATATACCATATTAAAATATTCCTAGAATACGATGTTTGTATAAACTGAATTTTCCATGGTTACTTTGTACATTAAAATATTAATTTATATAAATTAAGTATATTATGTACACTTTTATACATTATCATCAATCTCTGTTCTTATGGAGAAAGAGACACATTTGTGTCTTTAGGTACTAGGTTGAAGTTAGAGGTCTTTCTATTGTTTCTGAGATGCTAGATTCTCTCACTCAACCTAGAATTCACTTACTTATCTAGATGGATGAACCTTTGCTCCCAGTTCTACATCATCACAAATAATAGTTTATTGAACAGTGTAACAGTTGATTTTTGGGAATGAGACTTTCTCTGGGATATATACTTGAGAGTCATGTGGCATCATCATTGAAAACTGTATATTTCTGTGATTTTTTTTTAGGGACATGCCCATCTTGCATTTGTATCAGCACTGCTTAATGGATTTTATGATACACTGTTCCTATTTGTCCCTGAATAGTATTTTGGTTTTCACCAGAGAGTGATGTTTAATGTATTTTAAATATAAATTTTGGAAAGGTCATCTAAACCTTAATATTTTCCTGTTAAACACTTATTATTATCAATCTACTAAGCCATTCCTCATAAAACCTTTAATCTGTCATGCTTAGTTAATATGACATGAAACTAACACTTTCTTCAAGGGCACATATTGAGTTTTATTGAATAAGGATCAGGAGAAAAATACCTTATAACATAGACAGATGAACACTAGCAGATTTCTGGTCCCAAGGATGCCTCCAGATGTTGTCCTATTCCCATGCTGAAAGCAAGAGAGCTCTGAGTCCCCTCCTCAGACTTAGTTCCCCCAGGTAACATTCATTGTTCCCACCCCCAATGGGCGTGGTCTGTGCCACAGTTGCAGACAAAGTGAGTACCTCAATGCAGGCATATATTCTAGTATTGCTGCTAGGTTTTAAACCCATTGATGTAGACAGACAGTTTCTGTCCCACCCAGTTCTACAACAGTTCAGTTCCAAATACACATGCAGAAACTTATATTAATTATAAACTCTTAGGCCCATTGGTCAGTCTTATTATTAACTAGTTCTTACAACTTAAATTAACCCATAATTCTTATCAATGTTTAGTCACGTGGCTTGGTACCTTTTCTCAGTAAGGCATTCTCATCCTGCTTCCACTGTGTCTGTCTGGTGCCTGCTTCTCTATCTTTCCTGTTTTCAAAATTCTCTGGTAGCCACACCTTTACTTCCTGCCTGGCTATTGGCCAATCAGCGTTTTATTAAACCAATATGAGTGACAAATCTTTACAGTGAAGAAGAGCATTATCCCACATCATACTGGTATATGATCCTACATGTATTTCATTTCTGATTTAAAAAAATGTTTTCAAAGGGAAATAACTGATTAGGAAGTATAAAGTAGGGTGGAAATCAGAGAACATGGCAGAGAAAGGAGTATAGGGAATAGTGACTACCATTAAAGACCTGCAAAAATGTTACATGGAAGATTCCTAAAGCACATACACAAAAAAGAATTCAGTAAAACTACTCTAAAACAGGATGACAATGCTTTACCAGATACCATTGACTGTTATATAAAATGTTTCAGTGCCAGTTATGCATTAAGTATTTTTCAACTTATTCTGTTGACATTGTTTTTGATTATACTTTAGAACTTTATGGTAAGACCCTATTGCTGAAGACACCTTCATAAAACATGGAGAAATCATATACACAATTATTAAACATAAATTACTATATAACTTGTAAATTGGTAATGATGAAAACATTTTACTTGGGCTACTTTTAATAAGACAAATCACTTTTTCAGTAATTGAAGTTGTGGGATTACTCACATGTAAATTAAAGATAATAACTAATTATTTGATATAAAATGTTCAATTCACTTTTATTCTAAAAATTTCAAAGGATAGAAAGACCAAGAGCATGAGAGCATGTATTTATACTACTTTTCTTTTAAAATTCAATGGAGGTAATAATTCAGTATCCATATTAAGAGCTACATAAGAGCAGAAATATGAATTACATTAGCTCTAAATCTTTTAGCCAACTATTGACCTAACCTTTGTGAAATGTACCTAAAACTACAGGACTGCTAAAAATTGCCAAGCAACATAAAGATAACCTATTCAGTTGAATGAGATGAAACTGAAATGAACAAAATCTCTCTCTCTCTCTCTCTCTCTCTCTCTCTCTCTCTCTCTCTCTCTTCTTCACACACACACACATCTCTCTCTCTCTCTGTCTCTCTCTCTCTCTCTCTCTCTCTCTCTCTCTCTCTCTCTCTTCACACACACACACACCGTGGGAAGAGGGAGAGAGAGCATCAATATGCATGTGTACATGCAGAGAGTATCAACTCACAGAACAATTATGATTATTGAGATAGTCATCCCAGTACTATCTACTCCAGAGCAGGCTGGCTGAAGGAATTTACCTCACAAGTGATTAGAAGATCTTTAAAGGAGAAAGGATTGAGTGACTAGATTGATGATTCTTGGTTGTAGAATCTTTTTATGAGGGAAAAATATCTAGGTTATATGAACTTATGTGGGTAAAATTGTTTGGTTTTCATGACTCACTTCAGAGGGATAAAGGGGAGGCTGGACACCTGGTTGAAAAGAAGACCAATCTCTCTTCTGAATTTCCAATTCCCTTCATTTCAAAATACTCAGAATGCCATGGTACCATGCTGTTAGATATTTGGTGTATCATCTTCTGATCCACAAAATATCCCACTATTCAGAAAAATATAATGTATTCAACTGTATGTTTTCTAACATGAAAAATTTATAGGCTTTTTAATTTACTTGAATGGTTAACTATGAAAATCTGAGGACACATATGGAGTAGTCAGAAAAGAATTCTTGGGTTTATCATTAATTATATTCATTATAACTCACATATTTTATTATTTCTACTCTTTTGATGTACCAATATTATAATTTTAATAGCTTTAATTTATTACATTGATCAAAAATTTTCTAGCTCCATTAAAAAGTTTAAATTTAAATTCACTAAGTAAAACACAAAGTTAAAGTTCCAAAGTTTGTTGTTTCTGCTCCCTCTGCTCCTCCCATTCTTCCATACCCCCACTAACTCCCACAAAAGGGTAAGGCCTCCTATGGTGGGTTCAACAAAGCCTAGCATTTTCAGTTGAGGCAGGACCAAGCCCCTACCCCTGCATCAAACCTGAATAAGGTATCCCTCCATAGTGAATAGGCTCCAAAAAGGCAGTTCATGTGCTAGGTTTAAATTCTGGTCCCACAGCCAGTGGTCCCACAAACAGACCAAGACACACAGATGTCACCCACATTCCGAGGGCCTAGTTTTGTCCTATGCAGTCTCCCCAGCTGTCAATCCAGAGTCTATTATCTCTTAGGAGCTTAAGTCAGCTGTCTGTCTATTTCCCATTATGATCATGACCCCCAACTTGCAATTCATCCTCCTTCCCTTTGAATGTATGGCTGGAGCTCAGCCTGGTGCATGGCTGTGTACCTCTGCATCTGTTTCCATCAATTACTGGTTTATGTACTATGATGACAGGGTAGTCATCAATCTGATCACAGGAGAAGTCCCTTTTAGACGTCTTCTCCACTACTGCTATGATTCTTAGCTGGGTTCATCCTTGTGGATTTCTGGGAATTTCCCTAGCACCAGGTTTCACCCTTAATGGCTCCCTCTATCAATATATCTCTTTCATTGCTTTTCCACTCTGTCCTTCCTTCAATAAGTTTGTCTGCTTTATATTTTAGTTTCTCAACTAATATGTTTTTGAATTGATAGATAGAATGGATGTTGCTTATTACTAATGTTAATTTGCTCCTCAATTGTTTTTCAGCTATGAAACTAAGGATTTTAATTAAAAAGTATTTCCTTTTCATGTAATGCTAAAACTTTTAAATATCATTCCTAAAGTGTTTGCCATGAGATGATACAGTATGTTATGATCTAACCATTACACTACATTGACCTACCTGAAGTTTCACTACCTGGTAAAGTGACATAGGGTAGATACAGATGGAATTTAAAAAACTGGAATCTAGTATTGTGAGAAATTCAGCTCTCAGAAGTAATTTTTGGTATATCCTTGTGTCTACCACAGCCATCCTGACATGTAAACTTAACTAAGTGCATAAATTATCATAAATGGACAATTTCACAATAAATCTCCAATTCTCTGTCCATAAGTGCATCTGAAAAGACTGTGTCACCCCCTATACACACTCACACACACACACACACACACACACACAAACACTAGTTTCTTCATTTTCTGTCTGTATTTCACTTTTCACAATTATAACATTTACTAGCTGAAATAGTCATCCTTTCTAAAGACTGAGAAAGAGTAGAAGTCTTTAGAATTAGGACTTTCACACAATAGGAATTTCACACAATATGAAAGTTCATTATATAAAAAGTATATGCATACATATATTTCATGTTAAACAATACAGGATTATATATATTTAAATATTAAAAACAATTTGAGAGTTCTAACATTTTATTGATTATTATAATGAAATTGTATGTTAAGTGAAACTCTTAAAACAATAGAGACAGCATTTGATCAGCAGTTCAATTGCTTTGGATTAAACGGTAAATGATATGAGCCAGGATAGTTTATTAAGCTGCATGATAAGTGATGCTTAAATAGTGATATCACATCAACACTACATCTGGAGGCCTGTTGCTATTTCCATTTTAGTCCTGAATTGCAATTTTCCTAAAAATGGTCATCAAAGGCAGGACCTTTGAAATATAATAAAAGTGAAAAATGTTTTTTTAAAAAGTGTGAATTGTGCCTTATAAACACAGTGTGATTTCAAAGCACTTTATTATTATCTATTTGATATTTATATGCTAGAATACAATCTTTGGAAAAGATAATCTCTTTTACACTTACATCTTCAGGGATTCAACACAGTCTTTGCAATGATAATAATAAATTGTTTCCAAATTATGTGTGAATTAGTGAATAAAGGTATACCAATACTTTAATAGTTGCTCTAACGCCTTTTAGGTGAGTAGCTAGGTAATACTGGCTTTGATTTTTGTCTACAACTATATCCATACACTTTTTACAGATCAGAAATACTGTGTCATTATTGGCCATAGCACTGTTGTAGCTTCTACTTTGAGACAAGTTAAGTGAATTTTGCTACGTGTGAGAGATTGTTCTGCTTTAATGCTTAATTGGGAACATGGTAGAAATCATCATATCATTGGTGTTTCTAAAGCTTCAGAAGACCATTGGCAGCTCATTGTTTTAAATGAACAATTTAGACAGAACTCTTCTTCATTTGCATTGGAGAATTTTCCCCATTTTCATGTTTACTAGAATGATTTTGTATTTATTAGTTAGACTCTAATACATTAGAATACCTAAAATCAGACTTTAAGTTTGGTGAGAATAATATACCCTTCATTACTGCATTGTAGTGAGTTTATTTGTAAACTGTCCAAGCAGCTAGAAAATAGTATCTTAAAAAATTCTTTGTAACAATTTTACTGGAAAAGTTCCAGTAAGTATCTCCACTTGTTTTTTATGAAAAGCAAAATACATGAGTCATAGGGCAGTTAATCAACTTAGTAACAGCTGGGCAGGAGTAAGTGGCAGAGTCAGGTTTGGAAATTGTTCTAGTTGTTTGTTTTGACAGAGTCTTACTCTAGAGAAATGAAGCCATTTCCACTTTTTTGTGCATAGGCAATTGAAGTTCCCCTTAGGGCCTTGAAAATGAAACTTTTTGTATGAACTATTTATTTCATTGTTGTTTTCAATTTTCAGTTGTGGTTGAAAAATATGTAAGATAAATTTCCCATCTTTTCCACTTTGTATATATGTGTATTTCTGGATTGGAATCCACCAATTCTAGCTCACTAAGGAGTCCACACACCAGCCCAATGTTCTTTTTTAAGTGTAAAGATAATAATATTGAATATATCCTTATTTTGTGCCACAGAGCTCTACAACATTTTTATTTCAGAAAAGTCTCTATAGCAATATCAGTTTTGTAAATTCAAGCATCCCAAATGTAGCACTTAATCTGACAAGAATCCTCCAGACAATTACATCATAACACATTCATAACCAAGCAGAGAAAAGTGGACACTACTCTATTTTCACATATCAGCATATGGTCAGAATTCAAGACTACTAACACAAAACAAACAACAAAGAAAAACAGGAGGACTGAAATAATTTGAGGTAATTTTTCTTTTTTTCTTGATCCAGTCAAAACTTTGAACTTTGACTTTTCCAAAAAAATATGTTATCATTTATTAGAATGACTTATGCTTAAATCATAACTTAGAAACTCCAAAAGGAATTAATTGTATTGTGTTTTCTATAACTTCTATTAAGTACTCTCTTGAAATTTTAATAAGATATTAAGGCCAAAATTTTGAGAATATAAAATATATTGTATTTATACATGTAGGAAAATATTAGACAACCGAATAGAATATGCATATAAATGATTGCAAAATTGTGTAGTGCCTATTAGAAAATATTAAGAAAAATATAAATATTTGAATCAATGTGCATTATTTCTGCAGCAATAGTATGCTATTTATTGTACATTCTAGATTATTATATCACTATACTTTTAATCTTTAGAACACATGAATTATTAAAAATATGATAAAATAAGTATGCAAGTGTATCAGAGCCAGAGTACAACATGATGATGTTTAGGAAAAGAAGAGGAAATGTGCTTCCCATAGTTTTATTTTCAGTAACATAAGGATGTGAGGATGTATGAGGCACATAGTGAGAGCACCAGTAGATTCACACACCCAAAGCCAATATGTGAATATGAAAGAGACAAGAAATGGGGAAGATAGTCCAGGTTACAATAAATATTCTATGATCAAACAAAATAGTTTTAAGTTGATACCACATAATATGAAAATGTAAGGAAGGATATGAATCAAAGAACTGTGAATGCTAAGGATATCTATAACAATAAGGTGAAATTTTTATCACCAATTCATTTGCTAGTGTGAAGATTCAAAATGCCTACAATGTCTTTGCATTGTCTACCACCCTATCTCAGAGATTTTTCATTTACTAATGAAGTCTTAGAATTTCCTTAGAGATCTTTCAATTTCCAGAAGGTGAAGATGAAGTAGAATGTATTCTGAATTTTAGATTTAAAAGTCATTTCAAAATGCTTGACATTATAATTAAAATATATTGTCATTTATTTTAACAGCAAACATTCTCATAAAGACGTGTTTAATGCTAATATTATTTGACATCTTAATGTAATGATTATATACCACTCAAACAGAATATAAAATGTTATAATAAAGTTTTTCAATAAAATTAAATAATTATGTACTTTCACATTTTTTATAGTTTAATCTTTCCCCAAATTTTCACTCCAGAAACA
Source organism: Cricetiscus sungorus (assembly GCA_030556225.1). NCBI lineage: Eukaryota > Metazoa > Chordata > Mammalia > Rodentia > Cricetidae > Cricetiscus > Cricetiscus sungorus. Next base: position 12,377,202 of record JANBXA010000126.1, read on the forward strand.
GAAAAATGTGGTTGAGTGATGTATTTTTATTAAAATTATGTACAAAATATTCATACATGACAATCTATATGACTTCAATGGAGATATTTTACGAAGAAATATATTTAAATATTTTTTTTTATTCATGAGTATGGGGTTTTTTGTTTTGTTTTGTTTTTTGTCTTCATGTTATGTATGTGCATTACATTAGTTGAGTGCCTGAGGGAGCCAGAAGAGGGTGTGTGATTCTCTGTAACTGAAGTTGTGGTGACTATTATCTGAAATGTGGTTCCTGAGAATCAAACTTAAGTCATCTGGAAGAGCAATTAATACTATTAACCACTGAGCAATCTATCCAGCTTTAGCAGAAAACTTTTGTTTTCAGTTTCCTATCTTACTCTACTATCTCAAAATACACTATTAAAGATTTACAGAAATAATTTAAATTAGCAAAAATATATAAATGTGTTTTATTTTACAATAATTTTCCTATAATTTCTTGTCATTTGTTCCATTGGTTCATCTAAACTTCTTTTTAACTTATCTGTTCATTATAAGCCAAGAAACCTTTTTCTTTTTTCTTTCATGATTATTATCATGTCTGATGGGGAGAAATTAATTGAGACAGAATAGAGAAGCAAGATGGATGGCAGACAGCAGGTGCATTTGTATATTATGAAGTGTTCTCAAAATAAAGAATACTGCATGAATAATACATATGAAGAATATTATCTGGCAAACAAAATTAAGAGTCATATATCCAAATCATCCCTCAATTATTCAAAAGTGAAAACCACAGTGTTTAACACTTTTAGTTTTGTAAAATGCAGCGAATTCCCCCTTAGGTATTGTTGTTAGACCTACAATGACTCATTTTTCTTAATAGAAAATGTAAAAAAAAAAGAACACATGCCACACAAAGAGAAACAGGCAGGCAGAATACTAAGGCATTCAAATTCCTTAACACCTTTTTAGGCTGGGCTTTGGTGGGACATGCCTTTAATCCCAGCACTCAGCATGCAGAGGCAAGAAGATCTCTGTGAGTTTGAGGCCAGCCTGGTCTTCAAAGAGAGATCCAGGACAGCCTCCAAACCTACAGAAAAACCCTGTTTCAAACAATCAAAAAAACAGAACAAAACAAAACAGAACAATTTTTTTAATTTCCCATGGCATATTTAAAACTTATTCTATGGTTGACTTTCATTCAATGCAACAAAACATTATTGACATTTATACTATTTATAGTTTATTCTCAATTTAATTATTTCTGTTTTGTTTTTAAATAGTTTATATATCTATTTTATAAGCATTGTGCTTCAATGAACTGAGCTTAAGAGGTATGCTTTACTGTTCACATTGTGCATATGGAGAAACAAACATAGCAAAGCTAGAGGAAAGAATCAAGGTAGTAAATAAAGTAGCATTGGCCTTTTGACAAAAAGATGGCTTGCTTCCCAATCCAATGTTCTTAATTTAATAATTTTTTATATTTATATATTATAGGGAACAATAACTGAAAGATAGCTACAAACCTAGATTTATGATTGTATTAGCTTTTTTTTTCTAGTAGAGTAGTAAAATGGCACATTTTCCTCTGCTCAGTACTTAATAAGTTGCCAGGAAAGGAACAATCATCAATATTTTAGAGTGTGGACACTGGTAAGTTCCCCATGCTCCAGTGGATTAACCTGCTCCCATGTACATATGTGTAGCAGTAATTGGAATTAGTGGTGGGGGAAAGGAAGGAGAAGAAAGGAGGAGAGAAGGAAAGGAATAGAGAGGAGACATGAATGTAAGATGTGGTTATGTTTGGGAGGGGATAATATACAGCAGTATAGGAGAGTTGGATAAGAGAATGTAGGTATAAGGAACCATAGTCAATTGGATACATGCATAAAATTCTCTAGGCCTAAAAAGCTACGATGTAAAAAAGAAAAAAATATTAAAATGAAGAAGTAATACAGAAACTTCAATTCAATGCTATTAATTTAAAAGAGAGAGGAGGAGATAGAGAAAGATTCACATAAAACCTATGGTAATAGAGTACATTGTTTTATCATGTGCTCACAGTGGAAGCAGTTGAACTCTTTGTATTGCTGGAATTGCTAAGGTATATTTTGAAAGAATACCAACTATTTGCTTTAGCTGCTGCTGCTGCTGCTGCTGCTGCTGCTGCTGCTGCTGCTGCTGCTGCACAAAGGAACACTGCAAACTATGCTGAGACAAGTTTTATTTAGTCTTTGCTGAGCTGAGCCAAGCTGAAACAATACAGATGCCTGAGGTGGCAGCAAATTTTTGACTTCAGTAAGGTTAATGAAAACAGCTCGCTGAGTGGCTAAGAGCTATTGTTGACTGTTTGAACCTTGCATAGAACCATGTGGTACTGGCTATGAAGGACAAGATGATGTGGTTGGCACAAAAAGTAACCACCACATGAATAATGCATTTGAAGATTATTCATATTGCTGCAGTTACTGTTGTGGAATCATCTGATACAGCTCAGGCTCATCCTATGGAAGTTCACAGTGAAAGAGTAGGGTTGAAGCTGCAGAGTTAAGGAATTTGTCACATTGCTTACTGAGTTGCACAATTATCTATTTTGGAAGCCTCATTTTGGGGGCATAAATTAGTCAGCTGTACTTTGGGGTTTAGTAGAAAGTCTCTGGAAGGAAGTTCCAGAAGAGATGGGAACCAGTGGGACATTCCACCATCTCCTTAACTCTACTCATCAAAATTCAGACTTCCACCATTATGCTGACCTCACTGAGGGCATTCAAACCAGTTGCATTGTTGTGTTTCTAGGGGAACCAGACTGATTTCTGATGACCTGGCACATGACTAGGAAGCTGGAGGAAGGGTTCTGTCTCAAGTGACAACTCACAAAGGCCTATTGAAAAAGACTGCTGAACTAGGATGACTGATAGCTGAGGCCTCTTTTCCTGAGCTGTAAGGAAGTGTGACCAGCAGAGCTAATACTGATTTGATTGTGGACTTCTTTCATTGAAATCTGTGGTCAAGACATTTAGAACCATTGGACCTGTGGAACATCTTTCCTGGACACAGTCCTGGTCTTGACAGACCTCAGGCACACATTGGCTGTGCTGCCAGGCTCATTCTTTGATTTAGCCAAAGAACTACCTGAACAGACATCTAAGTAGTTGTGAAAGAGATACATCTGGCTCCCACATCTGTCCTCTTTACATGATGCTTTTTGTGCAGAGAAATGTGGATCATTAAGCAATTTTATATCGCTCTGTTCCATTTCTGATGGCTGGCTGCCAGCTTCACATTCAAATACACAATCATATTTTACCTTAGGAGCTACCCATATTGTTGCTTCTAACAGATCTAACAGTCACTTCTCCCTTGGCATACCTCCTCTACACATCCTCTTAAAAAATTTGACAAAGTCCCTCTCTGTTCATACATACCTACAAAATTTCTGGCTTTAGAAATTTTCAAGTCATAATGCCGACCACCTGTCTTTAGTACATTTTGTAGCCCTACAACAAAATACTTTACATTTAGAAATATATTAAGAAAAAAATCTTTTTCTACACTTCAATATACTGGAGGTCAAAGATTAATGGCAGCATCTGGTGTTGTCCCTGTTACTTCCCCCCCCCCATCACATTAGTCAGGAGAGAGAGCATCCAGTCTTGCAAATTCTTTTTTATACCAGGACTAGTCTGTTACCCAGATGATATCCTTATGATTTTAATGCCTCTCATTGGCTACTACTTCCTAGCAGTGTTGAATTGAGAATCACGTTTCCAATGCACGAAGTTGACTGGGGGATATGTTTAAAGCATAACATTTGATTTTCTTCCTATAAGAAGTCAATCCTATGAACTCAAGAGAAGACATACAATAAGAGTACCTGGCAATAGGATATCCATTGCAGCATTATTTTGTTGGTTCAATACTCATTTTTGTTATGTGTTAACTGATTATTAGAGAAATTCTGCCTGTTGCATACTCTTCTATGTAGTCCTCATTTACTTTGTCTTTCCTGATTTTGAAGAGCTCCCATTACTTATCTTCACATTGGCTATCGCTTTGCCCTCAGAATTTTCTGTATGTATGATTCTTATTGCTCTTTTAATTCTATAGTTGCTTGTTCACATATTACACTCCTTTCAGTTTCCAGTTACCCAGTTTTCATCTGTTTTGTTTATGTGGATGTGAATGTGGTTGGTAGTAGTTTCAGTTGTTGAACAGATACTGATCCTTTAGTCTTTTCCTTTTTCCTGCAGCAGCAATAGGAGGTCCTTCAAAGTAGAGAGAAGAGGACTGCATGACTTACTTCATTTTATAGTTGGAGACCAATTCCTTTTGCTGCTGTTACTGAGGAAAAAGATTTATTATTTGTTACCTGGTATTGATCATGTGATGATATTTAAAATAAATGATAGGTATGGCATTTCACAAGTCTTACCTTCTATTGATCCTTGACATTGATTTAGTTTAACAAGATCCTTTATTTTAGTTAGTTTAGTTATTTTTTCCTAGCCATGTAATTTTAACAAACATATTTTCCCACAAAATACCTCCATACATTTTTGTTTGTTTGTTTGCCTGTTTGTTTTTGTTGATTTGTTGGTTGATATAGGTTTTTATATTTTTAATTATCTTTCTGAGACATGGTCTCAGTATGTAATACAGGTTAATCATCTTGAGTTCAGGATCCTCCTCCCAAAACATTTTAACTGCTGGAATTTTCAGTTTTCATAAAAAGAGTTATTTGCCTCTGGTCCTGTACTTTTTGTTATTCCGTTCTTTTAAGTCTTCATTAACCTGTAACCTAATGCACCATGTTTGAAATCGGTTTTCAGTATTTCCCAACTAAACCATAGCCCTCTGATACTCCCTAAAAATGAGTGGAAACAGGAAAAACCTAAGACAAAAACTGTATTGACATAGCTATTAATAAGGGAGATTATAAATAATTGAAGTACTTGAGAATATATTAAACCTCTAAAATAAAAGAACTTCAAGTTAAAGCTAAAATAGATGCTTACAAGATTATCGATGGACAAAATCTTAACATCAATAGTGTTAGCTAATGATGTTGGAAAAATATATTTGTAAATGTTGTTCTCATCAATATAATAGGCTCAATTCTTATATTTAACAAAAGATTTGTTAATAGGTTGCCACCAAATTTGACTTCTGAATGGCTGTACATACATTCGTATATACACATATTAAACATTGCATTACTTTTTATTGATTCTTGAGACAGAGTTTTCTGCATTGCTTTGGAGCCTGTCCTGGAACTAGCTCTGTAGACCAGGCTGGCCTCAAACTCACAGAAACCCACCTGCTTCTGCATCCCAAGTGCTGGTATTAAAGGTGTGTGCCACCAATGCCCAGCTCATTTCCTTACTTTTTACGTTTTGAAATAACAAATATTTATCCTGCTGCTTTGTGTGCTGGCAGTGTGTAAAAGGTATTCATCATGGTTACAGTAATATTGCATTTACTTGTTATCATTTGCTAACATAAAAGCATTAAAAGAAATTGCTAGGAAAAACCTTAGGGAACTTTTACCACTTAATAAAAGAAGAGGATGGTTAGAAACATGAAAAGAAAACTTAATGAATTCTCAAACACACTAGGTAATAAATCTTATTAATGTCACAGAATACTGAAGCCAGATAACTATTGTAGGCTGAAAGAATACTGGCAAATATTTCCTTTTATGGCACTAAACTGAAAGCACAGGAGAGAGACAGCTCTATCTTTTTTTCCAAATTTATTAATCTTTCTTATTGATCCAAGTTTCTTATTTTACTTATTGTTCCCAGTTCCCTCTCCCTCCCATCCTCCCATGTCTCCAATCCACCCTTCCAATTACATTTCCCACTCACTCCACAGAGAGGGTGATTCCTTTCAGCAGGGATCATCAAAATCTGTCAAGTCATTTGGAGTAGGGCCTAGGCCCTCCCTCCTGAGACAGCTCTATCTTGAGAAATTGAGAAGACTAGATCTTGAAAATTGTTTGCCTTGAAGATACACAAATGGAAAGTGTAGACAAAACTATAAAACAGGGTTATACACATAAATGAGGAGTAATCCCTGAGAAATTTCTCAATAATACAATTATGTATCAGGTAAATATAGCATCTACACTTATATTATTTATGATGTAACTTTCAACATTTAGGAAAGGGCATAAGCTGTCAGGTATCCCTTTATTTGATGAATTTAAATTAATGTATACAAAGCCACTCTTTAATTAATGACTTATTCATGGTATGTGCTTTATACATTATTACTGGTAATTAATGACATCAGTAACTAAAAGGTCATGTCATGCAGAACTAGTCAGTATAATTTGTGTTCCAAATAAACCCATATTAGTAAAAGAAAGCCTGAAGCCAAAAGTATTTTAATAGCTCTTGTAAATTAGTCACCAAGGTAGTCAATTTAATAGACTAGTGAGCATAAGGTGTGTGCAAGTAGGAGTGATAACATTGCTTTTGCACAAATTGGGGACTTAGGAAATATTTTAAAGAAAGATTTTTAAACAATCAAGACAGTGTTCTTTATGTATGTATGTATGTATGTATGTATGTATGTATGTATGTATGAAGTACGATTTAGAGAGGCTCAACATCTTCTTGAGTGAAAAAATAATGGGGCTGAACTTCCATATTCTGTAACATGTCCTTCTCTACTCTTTTCTTACTATAATTATATACTTTTAAGAATGAGTCAGTTAGTATAACTGCAAATCACAGAGACAAGAAATGCATTTTCAATTCTTTGTAAAAGTCATTGCATATGTGAAGAGTATAAGAAATGATGATCTTATAGCACTAACAGAAAGTCATTTTGACAGCTGACTTTTTGTAAACTCTCCTATACTCCAGTCACTAGAGAAGTGTTTTTCAAATGACCCATAGTTTAAAACATATTGAATTTCAAAATGTCTGTTTTATGTACACAGATGTTGATATCTACTAATATTTAAATATCCAGTTCTAAAATCCCCTTGTTTATCCAGCCACCTAAAATTAACAAAAGACAGCAGAGCTAATAACAGATAAGCCTCCTTTCTTGGTGTTTTATTTATTTATAATTTTGTTCAGCCACTGCATCTAGGGATACTTCCTGTTTTGTGCTTCTGTTCAACTACAGGTCTTTCTGGCAATAACATAAGACAAGGTTAACTCAGTTTCAAATGTCTGAGATTCTGCTCCCAGAAAGGGTACTCTATTCATATTGAAATTTTCTAGAAAAATGAAAAGTTGAAACCGGAGTGCAGAAATAGAAGACACCTATATACTCAATAGGATAAGAAGATTTAATAGGAAGAGCTGTGTGATTTATTTAATTTACTAAATGGAACTAAAAAAATAAACATTTTTTTAGTTTTTAGAAGTGGCCTTGATATAAATTCTATAATAAATTAATTAATGGTTAAATATGAATATTATGTGACTGATAAGATGCTGTAGATTGAATGGTATTGATTTAAAATCTAAAGGTTTAATCCATTACTACAACTAAAAGTGAAACCACAAACACATATTGCCTAACTCTAACTCACTTTTTGAGAAACATTGACTTCCCACCTTCAAGAGGAAGTGGTGGGATTGTAAACTTGTAGAACCAGCATAGAAATCAGTGTGACTGTTCTCAGAAATCTGGGAATAAATGTGCCTTAAAGATCCAGTTATATCATTCTTGGATATATACCCAAAGAAATGTATATCCTACTAAAGTGGCTCTTATTGAATCATGTGCATTGCTGCTGTACTGATAATAGCTAGAAATTGGAAATAGTCAAGATGTTCATCAATGATTTACTGGATAAAGAAAATTGTGGTACATTTACATGGTGGAATGCTACACAATTGTTAAGAAAACTAAATCACACAATTTACAGGTATATGGGTTAAACAAGAAAAAATCATCCTGAGTGGGGTAACATTTTGGCCAAATTAAATAGTCAAAGTAAATCCAACCCACATAAACAGTTGGAATTTAATATGAAAAATGGGTTATAAATATATTGTAAGAACTCAAATACCTAAAAGTTAGTGACTGTCACACATCTTTATATTATTTCATCCTTTTAAATTAAATAATTATTATTTATACATATTCATTATGTGGTATTTTCAAGAATAGGGTTATACCATCAAGTTCTTGAGGCTAATCAAGGGCAATAGCAAAAGCCTACAATGAAGTAGCCCCACCATATGATCCAGCTGTACTACTCATTTCTGGGCATATTCCCAAAGGAATTTGTTTCCTATTCAGATATTAGCTCATGTATTTGCATTGGTGCTTTATTCACAATACTGAGAAATTAGAAACAGCTTTGATGTCCATCAACTGACTAATGGTTAAAAATAATATACACACACAATGGAATTTTATTATGAAATTATGTTATTACCATATAAATGGAGAGAGCAGGAAAGGATCATCCTGAATAAAGTATCCCAGTCTCAGAGAAACAAATTTTCTCTCTCATATATGAATGCTAGCTTTGGATCTTTAGTTATGTGTGTTTGAATTATAACACACTTTAAAGTCAGATGACTTATTTAAGACCATGGTACATATATTTCAGATGTATATATATATATATATATATATATATATATATATATATATATATATATTCCCAATGGTATATATATATATATATATATATATATATATATATATATAGTTTCCATGGGAAGGAGCAAGAGAGAGAGAGAGAGAGAGAGAGAGAGAGAGAGAGAGAGAGAGAGAGAGCATGTGAGACAGATCAATGTTAAGAGGTATACACAAAGATACCATTTATAAATGGTTTTCCAAATGAGATATAGATATATACTCCTTTAACCGAATGCATTATATTTACTTCTATGGATGATTGTGAATGATACAATTGTTCAGTAAGTTTAATGATATTTGTTATCTTCATAGTTCATTTTATTCATTCCTTACAGTTACTTTTTCTACTTAAAATCAAGGAAAACAGGGTTATTTTTAGGAAATACTTTGACCTACATAGAACAAACAAATACCTTCTATGCAAATATGAGATTGAAAAGTATTTTAAACACACTAATAGAAAAAATAATTCAAGGTTATGTTTACTTACCATATATGTGGTAAAGAAATAATTTTTAAAATTGAGACATCACTGAGAAATGTATTTCTGAATTAATATTTTTAGCAAAATCTGTTAGTTTTCTCTCTTCTTTTAGGGTCAATATGAGTTTTAGTTACTCTGTTAGAGGTCGCTCTGAAATCTTCATTGTAAAATAATTATGTGAAGTGAACACTGCGCTAAATATCAACATCCCAGGATTCAGGAGATGTTCTCCTTCATTTCCTAAATTAACAGCAAAATATACTATTATAATCTTAATAAGTGTTTATATGAAACTTGCAAAGCAAAGTTGGTTTGCAGCTTACACAGCTGTGGCTGACACATTTACCTTGTTTGTCTCTTATATTTCACATCAAAGACAACTACAGATAGAATAAATACTTCTGCTTGAAAGGCAGGATAAATGGTTCATCAGATGATTATATTTCCAGCAGTTGAGTACAGATCTATTTTAAATTTTTGCTGGGCAAGAAAGTTATATCTGCTGTCAAGAAGTATGTCATTTCAAGCAAACATAAAAGACAATAGAAGCCCATGTAAGTGTGAGGCTGTAGTTCTTCGTGACAGATTTTTTTTTAAAAAAAATATTTTTTTAAAAAAGAAATGTGGTTAGTACTAAGTATCAATTAACTAATGGTTTATTCATACATACATTTAACATAAATTTTGGGAGTGTCTACTATGTGCTTAGCATGTCATCGAACACATATAGAGAGATCGTTAGACCTATGGATTCTTCAAATTTAACAAAATATTACTGAACAAATTATTGTAATAGATAATTAACCATGTATTAACAGACATTGAAGTGTTCTTAAGGGAAAAAGTAATAGTTAATATAATGTACTTACTGATGCATACCAAAATTTGGATAAACCTTGCCATTATGTTAAGTCAAAAAAGACAGACATAAAATGCCAAACTTTTATGATATGTCCAGATGAAGGGGATACTTGGAGGCACAAAACAGATTGGTTGCCATGGACTCGAAGAAGAAAATGGTGAATAGTTACTAATGAAAATACGATTTCTTTTTGAAAGGATAAAAGTGTCTCTGATTTCAAGAGTTCGTAGTGATTTCACAGCATTAGCTATGTCCTACATTGCTACTTAATCATATACTGGAAAATGATTCATTTTTTTGTTGTGTAAATGTTACCTTAATTAAACAGATATTTCTTAGCACAAATGTAAACTGTGATTGTCATGCACATAATTAAAGATTAAATGAATCTATATTAAGGGTTCCTCCAAAATCTTCATGAAGAAATTATTAGTAATATATTTCTAGGTCAGGATTTCCATCAGAGGGCTAGACGTCTCTTTCCCTTTTTAATCTACATTACCCTCAGGCTTATGGAGGTAAGGGTTAAATAGACGTATACTCAAGAATAATTTAGAGAAATACTAGACTGCAATTTCCTGTGCTGGAGCTTCTTTAACTATAATACTCCAGGAATATAAGCTAAAAGTTAACATGGTAAAATTATATTTATTGCTTTCCATGTAAAATGAGGGAAGTGATTTTAAATTTATAGTTTTCAGAAGGCTATACATGGAGCTAAATTTACCAGTTAAGTGAAAAAGTATAATTCCAAACGAGAAGCCAATAAGCCAGCATTTTTAGGTCTTAGCTGCTAGATGTCTGTGTTCTAATCTTCTCAGCAAGGACTGATTTCAACCACAATTAAATCAATGGGTCAGTCAGAGTCCTCTGAGAAGAAAAACTAATCCAAATAAACCTTAAATTTAATATTAGTAGGTACAATTATAGTTGTTTAAGAAAGACTAGATGTAAGAAAATGGTCATATATGTAGCTTCTGGAACCACCATAAAACAGATGGGACAACACAAAAGTAAAAGAAACAAATCGCAGGCTTTCAAATTAGAAATAAAACATCAAACTACACTTAATGATTGATAAACTTTAAGACACTAACTCCACAATCCAAATTTATTCTATCTCCTGTTTATACAGGATTCGAGAGTAGAAATTTTTCTTTCAGAAGACAAAACTCAAAAGCCAGTGCTATCAGAAGTCAGTAAATTTATAGACATGTAAGAATATATATATATTATTAAAAAGATATGATAAGTCATGTTTTATTAAGAACCACCACTTTCTCTCTTTTAGTTATATTAGATTTTAGAGATTTTAAAAACTTTATTTTTCTGAAAAACAATCCTAGTTGTGTCATCTTTTGTATTTCTCCATTTTATAGTACAAAGCAAATATAAATTCACATGTTGAGGGTGGTTTGTTTTCTACTAGTTTATAAAAAGAACAATAAACTATATAGTTATTGCAAGAATACATACAATATTTTTATTATTTAAAATTATGTGTATGGGAGCATTTATGGATGGTGTTCTAGTACTAATTCTTTTTCAAGAGAACCATGAACGATAAAGACATAAATTCTATTCTCATTTAGGTCTCTAGTCAATTAACAGAACAGACATTTTATTGACCTTTACAGATGGGAGGTATCTCTACTATGATGCCATGACATTGAAAACAGAAACAATACGTATTTTTGTAGGTGGTATATACTATTAGGGTTATCTGTATCAGAAAACTGGATTGTTTTCAACTTTCTTCATAATAAATATAACTGAGTATTTACACTAAGTTTTAAACACCTGTGTTTTCTTTGAATATGTGTAAGATTTGTGTCACATTATGTGAACAATAATAACATCAGCCATGAAACAAGTTTTGTCCTATACTGTAGCTCTTCTCTTATATAGAGTCAGAGCTAAGTAAATACATCATAATATCATTTTTCAAAAGTTCCGTAAAAGTGTTCTCCTAACCCCATTAATCTATTCTATCAAACGTCTGAGAGCCATACTGTTCAATTGTACAGTTAGATTAATGATAATGGAATGCAGTCATTGTTTTATGTTGTGTAAACTCCACTCAGAGAGTTTAAATACTTATCAGTGTGTCACAAGTTGCTTACTACTTATTAGCTCTTCTCAGCAAATAGAGCAACAGTAAAGATTGGATATGACTTTATTTTTTAAGATTTTAAGTCACCTCCTCATTATCAGAAACAAGTAAAGCAGTATTTACCATTGAAAATGATTTTAAAATACTGCTATCCTTAGAAGCCTTAAATTCCAGATCTTGTAAATCAGCAGTAACCTCACAGAGACAGGGATTGAAAGTTAGGAAAATGAGAACAACTGAGGACATTCATCTAAAGCCACTTTTAGATTAAGAGCTACTTGAGCTTCTGAAAGAGAAAGAGGTACCAACTCAGATAGGAGTCCAGGTTCTCATTTAACTTCAGCTGTTTTTCTGTAGTTCATTTTGTTATTCACAAATGAGAGCAAAACAAACTAAAACATAAGAATATATCTATTTTACTAAACTTTGCATTAATTACACATTGAAAAACAAAATGCATCACATTTTTCTAATCTACTCTCTGAACAAATCTGTTGGAATGAAAACCATTACAGATTTGAAAAAGCCTCTGAAAATTAAAAAAACACAGGTCTTTTCTACATGGCATAGAAAATGTATGCTGATCAGTAAGACACTACATTTAAAGAGTAGGAAAATTTGTTAAGAGTTTTATCATAAATTATATACAAATAACTATAACACAAATGAAAAGATGTTTAACATTACTAGGATATTTACTTCAAAATTGAAACACATTTAGATATCAAGTAGCACATCATAAAATTTCTAAAACTCAAAAGACAGATAATAGTGCTATTGACTAGTTAATATTAACAATAAGGTAGCAAACCTAATGGTCACACAATGCTGGTGTGAATGTAAATTCATGTTGATGCTTTGAATCTGTTGGAATGCATGGCAAAGTAGAAATACAAAGGAAACAAGAATAAAGGACACAGTTGCGGCAATAAGATCTAACACTGACCAAAGACTCACTCTATGAGAGGCACAATTCTAATCATTACTTATGTTTTAATGTGTTGGAATTCCACAATAATATTTTTCCCTTATAAAAATAAGAAAGATGAAGGTGAAGGACCCAAGTGATAGTAGTAGCTCTGAGTTTTCAAGCATTGAGGTTAATCACTCATCCATAGAATTCCCCTAAGTCCATTTAAAAGGAATTTATGATCAACTTTGGGGACACCTATTGCTACCCCAATGTTGGATAAATGAAGCAGTCTTGTTTAGTGGCTATTGGTCTTTTTATGGGGGCTTTTTTTTGGACCCTAAAAACATGTAAGACACATATTTAGAATATACTAATTCACTACTTAGAAAGGTCTGTCTTCTTTTTCTTAAGAAAGAAAAGTGAATTTACTTAAAGCCTATTTCTTATTCATTAGTAGAATGAAAAGCTGTCTTTTTGAACTTCAAAAGTACTTCATGTATAAGCAATGAAACTATGTCTTTGTTTTTAATTTTCTATAAAATAATTTGTGCTTTATAATGTTATTAAAACTTATTTAGAATAAAATTAATAGCAATTGAAGTTGCTAGTTTTATATATGTAGTCTGTAATATAGACTGATATTGATGGGAGATGTTATTCTGTAAATGTTTCTCATACTGGTTAATAAATAAAGCCCTGTTGGCCAATGGGAAAGCAAGATAGGCAGGGCTAGGAGACAAGGAGGAAAGAGGAAGGAGTAAGGAGGAGTCAGCAGAGAGAGCCTGGAGAGGTAGCACACCAGCTGCTCTGGCCAGTAAGATGAGCCACGTGGAAATACTTAGAATAGTAGAAATGGGTTAATCATTAAGACAGAGCTAGCCGATAAACAATGATAGTAACTGGCCAACAGCATTGTATCAATTACAGAGTCTCTGCATGTTATTGGGGGGCCGGCGTGGCCGCGGAACCAGACCGGTGGGGGGGCGGGAAGGATAACCTACTTGTAACAGATATTTTAATGGTCTATTGATATTTATATAAATCACCTTATTATAAGAAATTTACAAACAGAATACACCATGGAGCTATAATAATACAGTCACTCAAATAAACACTTGTCCTTACTCAAAGTCTATGCAACTCATCAAATTATGTATACAATCAGAACAGCCATTTAGAAGCTGTGAAGCTTCACTTGGGATTTTACACCTTCATTATCAATTATAGTTTGGCACTTATCCACTATACATAGAGAAAGATACACAAATAAAAATTAAAAAAATCAGTGACAACATTATACTAGGAAAACAATTTGCTTTATGTGCTCTTTTAAAACTTACATGTCATTTATCTGCATTCTTTCTTTCCTCATCACATAATATCTTTCTTTTCTTGTTCTCCTAGAAACTCTTTAGTAACTATACTTCAGACATGGATTAATAACCAGAATTCACAAAGAATTACAGAAATTGAATACCATGGAAATAAAACTTTTATTCAACAAATGGACTAATGAATGGATATTTTTAAATAAAAAAGCACAAATAATCAATAATATTTTTTAATCTTTTCAACATAATAAGTCAACAGGAAAATGAAAATTAAAACTTTTTTGACAAACCATATTACTCAAATCAGAATAGCTGTTATCAACTAATCCAACAGCAAATGATACAAAGAATGTAGGGGGGAAAAATAAGAATGTTTATTTATTCACTGCTGGTGGGAATACAAATTAATAGATCCACTATAGAAATAAATTGGGACATTCCTCAAAATTTAAGCGTAAACCTATCATATTACTCAACTGTTTCATCCTCAGGCACATGTCAAGAGAATTTCATAGTTCACAAGAGAGTTCTATGTATCTTTATATTTATTGCTGCTTCATTCACTATATAATGAAAACAGAACCTACCTAGTTGTCCATCAGCAAATTAATGGGTAATAAAAATGTGCACATTTTAAGATTGAATGTTTTCAGCTTCAAGGAAAAATAATATAAACAAATTTGTAGAAATACAAATTGGCTTAGAATATGTATTAGTGTATTAGTATTCCTCAAAATATCTATCTTGTAATGTGTTATATAACTATATGTTAGCATGAAACCTAAATATTTTAGATACACAGTAGCCACTTAAGTAATTAGCCACTAAGTAATTAGACAATGATTTGAGGAGAATATATTGGAATGATATCAAATAATATATAAGCCACACACCAAGCCGACCTCAAAACTGATAACTGTTTCAATTTCGTATAAAAGTTGAGCTTAAATTTCACACATTTATTTTATCTAAGGATACATTTTGTTTTATTATTTCTCATAATGAAATATTAGGTCTACTTTTATATAATCAATTAAGAAAATTGATACATCTTGTGCTTGTCTGTTTTTCTACTTACTATTACATTGATTTAATGTCTTAAGTATATTTTTAATTTGGCCCTTCTTTCTTATGCTAATGCAAACTGACTATTTTAGGTTACACTTTTCCCCAAACGAGTGCAGGTCCTTTCCATTTTGTTAAATTGCTTTGTTTTCCTTTCTTTCAATTTATCTATTTTTCCATTACAATAGGAAAAGCCTTTCCCAAATCACAGATACCATTGTTGTTCAATGTCAATTTTAAATCTTAGAAGTAAGTTAAACATCTTTCTGTCTGGCTCCTGTAAATCTATCTCTCTTGAGTACTTTCTAATTTACCCAGCTATCATTCTTTCTAGGCTGTACTCAGTGTTACTTGAAACTGCCTCTTTGATGATTGGCAAATTATCATTCATTCTTGAAGGAAATCTAAGTAGCTAAAAAAAATCCTGTTTCTTTTTTTAAAATTAGTTTGGTAGTTTCTATGATTTTTCTATTACACAATATGTTGAATTTGGTTGTTTTCATGTATTCTTTGTTTCTGAGAGGTTGGTGACACAAAATTTATTTTAGTATTGTAACAGAATTCATTCATGAGAATATACTCTTTGGATTGTTTATGGCTTTGGACTGATGTTCATAAAGGTTATTGGTTTACTCGATGTTTTAATCAACTTGTAAGGCAGTTATTATAGGTAGATAGCAGTGTCTATATTCAAAAAATTGTCTAACTTATTATAAATCTTTTTGTTACTCAATAAAACAATGAACTACTAATAAAGCTATGTTCTATCCACACTTGTGGCTATAATTCTAATATCCAAGTCTACAAAGGTAAAAAGCAACAGCATTCAAATTCAGGATTTCAGAGATCATGTATGCAATTTGTTGTTGGAAACTTATTAAAGAAAAAGTTATTTTCCAAACTTTAAATTCAATCCTTATTTTAAATTTCACTCTACAGTATCACATAAAATATATTTATTAAATATACAGACATATAAATACCAAGGAAAATATATAACAATTTTTGTATATGTTCACGTGTTCTTATTATTCAAAAATCTGTGATAATGATTTTACTCTAAAATTTTCTAAATTTTACCCATGACTTAGGATTCATCAATAAAACTATAAGACTTTGACTTATATTTTCAGTTATAGAAAATTCATCAAAAAAGAATTGTCCTTTGACACATTATTGAGATATTAAACCAAGTATTCATGTATATACAAACACAACTGTTTATTTCTTTTTATTTATTGTTTTTTATTTTTATTTTACATATCAAACCCAGTTCCCTCTCCCTCTCTTCCTCTTTCCCTCTCTCCCACCATCGCATGCTCCCCAACCACTCTCTGCTCCCATCCCCCCTCCACTCCACATGAAGGGTGATGTCTTCCAGGAGGAGTCATCTAAATCTGTCAAGTCATTTGGACTAGTAACTAGGACTTCTCTCCTATCTCTAGGTTAAGAGACTATCCCTCCAGGGGGGATGTGCCCCCAAATACCTTTTGTGTACCAGGGATATATCCTGGTTCCACTGTCCAATGTCGCTTAGACTGCCCAGGCCTTCTAACTGAGACCCAAGTTCAGGGGGTTCTGAGTCAGTCCAATGCTGCATTACCAGATATTTGTCTGGGGGCCCATTAAGTCCTCCTTGTTCAGGTCAGCTGTCTCTAAGTGTTTCTGTAGCCTGGTCTTGGCCTCTCTGTGTCTGTATTCCAATTTGACTCAGTGTTTAATTGTGGGTGTCTGCTTCTGTTTCCATCAGCTACTAGTTTATTTCTTGCTTTTGCTCCATACTCATCAATAAGTTCTCCACTTATCCAATCTAAAATTGCTATAAGAACTACATGGCATTATTCTCATCCCATCACTGCACCTAATAGGAGAGTTGTTCCCTTTCTACCTCTCTCTTTAGCTTGCCAGTTCTATCACAAACCTATGCCTGACTTTTTTTCTGCCCCGAATCTTACTTTATTCTTAAATACTTTTTAGATTTAATCCAGATATAATTTTTGTAGAAAATGAATATAGTGTATGTACATGTCTGTTTTTATAAGAACAATTATTGTTTAGTTGGTAAACAGTAGACAATCAGTTGAAGTAGGTCACTTATAAATTCTGCTTTGTTACAGGAACTCCACATATTGTATGAAAGTATCCATCTCACTGACAGTAGGAGAAAATGACACTGGACTCTGCTACAATTCCAAGATGAAGTACTTTGAAAAAGCTGAACTTAGCAAAAGCAAGGAGATTTCATGTCGAGACATAGAGGACTTTTTATTACCCACCAGGGAACCTGAAATCCTTTGGTACAAGGTATGAACTCTGAATGATTTTATTGCCTACAAATAATTCAATGTGCTTCTTATTCTAGAGAAATCTGAATAAAAGATTAACTAAGATACAACTCATGTCTTACAGAGTCTTATAACAAGTTGTGTGGTCATTATAGAATTTTATAAGGTTTTATTTATTTTTCTGTTATGTGTGTGTTACCTGAATGTACGTTGGTGTATCATGTTAATGCAGAAACTGCAGAGGCAATTAGAGGACATTAAATCCCTTTGGACTGTAGTTATAGATTGTTGTGAGTGGCTATGTAAGTGTTAGGAATTGGACCTGGGCCATATGAAAGAGCAGACAATAATCTTAACTGTCTAGTCATCTCTATAACACCTAGTCAATATAAGTTAAAAAAAACCTTATTCTTTGATAACAAAATATTGGTTAATATTTTTACTCTGGGCCTACTGTTTAAGCTGACATGTTTGTATTTAAATCTGTATCAACAACTGTTTCAAAAATTTAAAAACTGATATAGGTTGAACAAATATTTCTGGGCTTAGCATTACAGCACATCCCAAGGCAAAAAAGAAATTGTTATTTTCTTCTTTGATATATTGGTGCCCTAATATTAATGGGATATTATATTCAATGCCCATAGCATTGCCCATAATATACTCATTTTCATATATAAGTGTCCATATTATAAAACGGATATTACAATAGTAGTATTTCCTTCAAAAATTGCCATCACATTATTTTATTTAGCCACACCATTATTAATATTCATTGTTATTCCAAAACTGCTTATGGTTTTAAGCTTGTTTTTTACCACCTGAAAGTATGTTTCTGTTTGGAATATACTCAAAAGTGGACAAAGAATTTGTGAATACTCATGTGGAATAGTTTGCTTACAGATAAAATCTCCTAACTTAGCATTTTCTTTGTCTAATTGGACTTTAAGAAACTGGGCCTCATACTACCTAGTGTATGCCTGTCAGAATCAGAATATTATCCTTGTAATTTATTGCCCAAAAATAGAAAAAAATGACTAAAAATAAAACAAGAAACCTAAACAAGTTCGAAAACATTTCATCAATATTTGCAGCATTCTTCTCAAACAATTAACTTTAATTCTGGATAAGCAACGGAATCTTAGATCATTAAGAAAACAATTGAAAGTCACTCTACAACTCTTTCCATGATTTTCTGTCCTGAACAATGTCAAATAGCACTAAATTATTTGTTCCATGGGTTTCGTTTCTGTGGGAATGAGTTTTGTTGTTTCAATTTTGATAACTGAATAAATATTATTTGTGACATTCAGTCTTCCACAGGGAATCTTTAAGAATATGATGACACTGAAGTATTGTGAAGCCATGTTTTTTCTAGCATTTGTGTATGAACATTATAGACTTGAAGGTGTTTTTGTTTTTCAGAAATAAGTTGATTTTAGGGTAAATATTTTTTCTTATCATTTGAAGGGAACATCTTAAGTTTTTCTGAAATATGAGAGTAAACATACATACATGTGTACCTCTCAGTTAAAATTAATTCAATAATCTCCTCTTTGATTATGGTTTCTGGGTTAGATGATATTCATTCATGTTAGACATCCATTTACCATTGTAATAGTAATTTAAAAAAGCAACATCATAGAGCAGTAGACAGAGATGCAGCATATATTATATCACACTTTAATTTTTTCAGTCAATCCTTAACCTCTGCCACATAAATAAAGGGCATTAGCAGGCTAATTGTGAGACATAATACCTAAATAGAAATTTATAAATTATGACTGTTCATGCAACTAATATTATGAAATAATATGCATATTTTGGTTTCAAATAACTGAAAAAATATATAAATAATTTTACAGAGACACTCATTCACATATATTATGGACCTTAAAAGTTTGACTTGCCAATAAGTAGTTTTATTTGTCTATAATTTCAAAATATTTAAAGAAATTTTGTCCTCTTTCTATTAGTTTAAATACTAGTATGAGAATAGGGATTTATGTTATGCGAAAAACATAATCTTACCATCAAGTAGATCATAATGAGACGGGTCTATTATTAATGTAAATGCATATTTATGGTGTGTGGTAAATTAAGAGCTCTCATTCATTACCAATGGGAGTGTAATCTAGTATAGTTCTTAGGAAATAATTATAGATACTTTTCAAAATGTTAAAAATAGAACTTCCATATGACAGAACCATGTCACACTTGGAATACACCCATAAAATCCTATATTCTACCAGGAGATATATATGTATTCATTTATTGCTGCATTTTCACAACAGTAAGGAAATGGATCAAGTATACATGTCCATCAAAAAACAAATGGATAAAGATGATGAAATTTTGATAAAGAATAAAGAAAAGAGCAAGAAAATAGGCAGATCCTAAACGTACTATGTTAAAAGGAATTATCCAGTCTCAGAAAAAAAAAAAACAAACAAAAATCACATTTTCTCATATATGCAGATTCTGTGGCTGTTTATATACATGTAAATAAGAGGTTATGAGAGTGAGAATAGATTATCAAACTAGATAGACTTTAGCAAGAGGGAAGAGGTATTGCTAAAGCCAACCAAGGTAGTCAAGGTAAGTGAAGCAAGGTGACATGGCAGTAGAAAAGATGCTACTGAGCATGCAAGGGCACAAAGGAAGAGGGAGGGAGATGGAGAAGAAGAGTATACAAGAGAAACAATGAATGCATATTTCCTTTGAAAAATTCCACCATGAAAACTAATTCCTTGTGTGCTGATATAAAATCAAAAGGACTTGTATACAAGTGTTAACTGTTTCTTCAGTACATAGAGGTTTCACTTTTAATAATGGCAAAGATTATATTTTGATATAGTATTGGAATAGAAACATTTCTTATAAAACTCTTTCCCAGTGTTTATTTAACAATACATTTTATATTTTAGGTGATGAATACTAATAGAGTCAATTTCACAATAACCCTTCATGAATTAATTGCTTTTAGATTTTATATTGAATGTGGTTACACATCTACTACCTAAGTACTACCATTAACAAGTTAATGTGACTTTTAAAACTAATCTTCAAGATGATGTTCCTAATTTATAAATTTGGAAAAAAAGAATGTAATTTCTTAGTATTAATCCCAAATATTTAGCCCCTGTTAAATCCTAATATATAAATCATTGTTACACATCATTGTCCAATCCTACCATGGGGCAGGTTGATCAGGACTTAAAGACTAATCTCAGTTACATAGCAAGTTAAAGGCCAGTTTGGTCTATAGGAGACCTTGTATGATTTGTTGTAGTTGTTTTCTTGTATATTGTTATGAAACCAAAATTATTGCTTTTATAGTTTAAAATAACTTCTTTACTTATCATGTGTACTACCTGATTTTATGTTCTTTGTGTAGGAATGTAGAACAAAAACATGGAGACCAAGTATTGTGTTCAAAAAAGATACATTACTCATAAGAGAAGTCAAAGAAGATGACATTGGAAACTATACCTGTGAATTAAAATATGGAGGCTTTGTTGTGAGAAGAACCACTGAGTTAAGTGTTACAGGTAATCACAATCTGTATTTCATTTCCAAGTAAAAAAAAAATTGCCTTTTGAGTCAGATTCAGGGCTGCACATTGATGTTTTTCTACTCGGGTAATGAAAGAATCACTCAACCAAATGCTAAGTGGATTCCTATAGGTGAAATTTATTCCTTCTCATTTTTAAATCATTTTGTGCTGAAATACATTTGAAAGGTTAAATAGAATGTTTGGGGAATTATACAAATGTTAGCTTTTGAAAGTGCTTGAAATAATGAGTTTACAATTTTTGAAGATTATGCTTTTACTTTGTAGTGGAATCATTTTTAGAAACATTTTCGAGAGTAATGGGATAAAACACATGAAATCTACCTCTGTATTTATGTCTAGCTGAAAATTAGTCAAAACTTTTTTCTGTTAGACATATTTATTATTGTATAGATGACATATATGATATCATAGGCCAAGAAAAAACAATTTCAGACAAACTCATTTAAAAATGTAATATCCTTTTTTAAGGATCACAGAATGAATAATCCTCATATCATGTTAATGCAGAATGTAATCAAAATAGTATCAGAGTACTACTTATTAAAAACAATGTACAATTCATTAGTCTAACAAGCTTTGTTGAATTAGTGCAATCTCCAGAATGTTAGTTTGCTAGTATATAAAAAGATGAAGATGAAATTGCCTTATAGATTATTTGCAAACATCAAATGAATTAAGGTGATATGTATACAAAAAATTGCAGTGAGAAAATCCAAATGTTCAGCAATTCAGTTATGCAAAATATGTATTCATGATCATTTTTTATATACAACAATAATCACTTATCTAAAAGTTCCTCATAGAAGGCAGAAGAGAAGGCGAGACCAAAAAAATAAAAAAAAGGTAAATGGAAGAGGCTCTTGATGACTTTTTGGGGTAATATTTGTAAAACATTTTCAGAACAGCATAACATTAACTAAATTCATACATTCACTAATGCTTGTAAAATCATTTTCTTCTATGTGAAACAAGTATCTTTTTTATGTGTACATGTATCCATGCATCATATAAGAATCCATTTTTTTTTTAAATCTTGAAGTATGATATAATGTAACTCAAAACTACATTGTTTCATGGGACTCATTTGCTAAATAGCTATTATTCTAACAGAGGGAAAATTCTTTACATGAGATGCACTTTGGTAAAGCCTTTGATAAATATTAGAGACAGCAAACAACTGACATTGAAATTCATGATAGACTTGAATAATATACCCACATTTACTCTCTGGTGTATATTATATACTCATCATAAGTGTATATATGGTTTGCAATAGTTTGGTTGTAGATTGGCTGTGTGTAATAGTTTAGTATACATAAAAATCCAGAGAAGCACCTTATCACTTTTATTCCCATTGTTTTAACAACTCAGTGAAAAATATGCCAGGGTGCACAATAAATATTGAAAATTTTCTGTTCAATTTTTAGCTTACAAAGTCTACCAAGGAAGCTTTTCTAAGCAATAGGTATTTTGAAAAAGGAACTTAAAATATGAATGAAAATGATATGCTGAATAATGATAGTATTTCTTGTCTTACCTATTTAGAAAGGAAAATATATCCAAGATAAAATAATTTTCTTTCTCTAGAAACACTATAAATCCATTATGAAGTGACTGATAAAAATCTTACTTATGACCATTTGGTAAACCTAAGAGTAGAACTTTTACTTATATTATTTTACAATTTTATATACATTCTGTATTTGTATTCAACTTACCATTCTCTTCATATGGAAATGAAGAATACTTAAGTCCTTATCTCCAAGAGAAAGTTGGTGATTTTGACACAACTCAATTATATAAAAAGAAAGGTCTCACTGTGATAGGTCTATGCATTCCTATATTATGCATTCATGAAAAAAAATCCTTCTATTCTACTCTTTATCTGGTATGCCTTGTTTAGCTGATGTCCCATGGAGGCCTGCTTTTTTCTTAAGGGAAACATTGGGGGAATGAATGTGTGGGAGAGTGGACTATGAGGAGGAGGCTAGGAGGAGAGTAGGGAGTGGAAACTGCAATTGGGAAGTATTATATGAGAGAAGAATGAAAGAAAAAAGAAAGAAAGTACCAAATTAAGCATGAATATATACAGATATCTCTTTTATATGATGAATTTGTTTCCTTTGGTCATATAGTGGGAATTCTACTACAATTTTTGTTTTGTTCTGTTCTGCTTTAGCATCCTTCATACTAATTGCTACATAGGTATTCCCCTTTCCTCATATTCAAGCCATAATTTGTTGTCCCCTTCTTATCTTACTCATTCTGACTGGCATAAGATAGCATCTCAATGTAACTTAAATTTGCATTTCCATGAAGCCTAAAGGTGTTGAATATCTAAAAGTTATTTCTCAGCCATATGTCTTATTCCTTGGAGAAGCATATGCTCCAATTAAAAATATTTCTTTCACTTTTTAATAATTATATGGGTTCCCTTTCCATTTCTCCCCTCCAAACCCTTATATAGTTTACCTTCCTCTCTTTCAAACCTGCAGGCTCATTTTTATTAATTGTTTTATGTATATATATTTTTATGCCCTGCTGAATTTAAAATTTTCTGTTAAATAATTATTTGTTATTCTAATAGCCTGCTTTTATAAGTGAATGACCATTACCATTCTCTCTTAAGTTTTCAATATCCTTTCAATATATATATATATATATATATATATATATATATATATATATATGTATATATATATATATTCCTATGTACACAAATACAACCTGCTCAATCTGTATAATATGATTTGCATGTATGTTTTCAGGGCTAATCATTTAGTTATTGGAAAACCAATTGGTGTGCTCAGGAAAACTATTTCTCTTAATCTCAGAATTCCTAAGCTGCCTGCAGCATTTTGTATAGGGTTGTGACCTCATGGGCTTTCTCCCAAACTCACTAGCATGTCTATTGTTGTTGTCCTTGTTAAGGTTCTATTTTGGCAGTCATGTTGGTGAATCCTTATGGATATAGCTTTTGAAATTCCTTTGCTTTCCTTACCCTACTGGATTGTGTTACTCTGGAGTCATAAGCCAATATAGATTCTTTACTCCTTAAGTTGTTTTGGGTATAATATTTTACCACAGAAACAGAAATTTATAAATCAATAGTTTTGCTGGGTATAATAGTCTGAGTTTGCAGATGTGGTATTTTTAGACATTTAATACTTCTTTCTAGGAACTGCTGGATGTAAGGGTTTCTGTTAAACAATCATTTGTTATTCCAATGGACCTTCCTTTTTAAGTGAATGACCTTTTCTCTTACAGTTTTCAATAACCTTTCTTTATTTTGTATCCCTCAGTGGTTTAACTATCAGATGTCATGGGGAGTTTCTTTTTTGCTTCTGTCTATTTGATGTTCTATAGACTTCATACGTGCATAAGCAATTCTTTCCCTAGGTTTGAAATTTTTTTCTTTTATATAATTGAAAATGTTCTATACACCTTTGCTATCTTCTCCTTCACCCATTCCCATGATTTGAAAGTTAAATCTTCCACAATATCTAGCATGATTTTTTTTCTATTTTAAAACATAAATTCTCATAAAACTTCACTGAGTGATGGAATTCACTACTTTGATATCCAGTTTTGCTTTCCCCCAACATGATCCAATCTGTTGATAAAGTGATCACTAAAGGTTTTATTTGTCTTATTAAAGTTTACATTTCCACTGTCATATCAGTTTGGCTTTTCTTCAGTAATTCTTCATATTTATTGAATTGTATTTTCATATGATGGATTGACTTCCATATTTAATTAAGTTTTTGCTTTTATTCTTTTGTAGTATATTCACATCCTTTTGAGTTGTTTACATATACCTTTAATTATTTGAATTCTTTTCTCAAAGCTATTCTAGGTAGTTCTCATTCTGGTTCATTACAATTTGACTATTAATTTGGGGGACATGTTGTCTTGATTTTTATATTGGGTTCATTTCTTTATTGAGACTTGTATATCTGAGTTTGTCAGGTATGTCTTTATGTTTATTCCAATCACCTCCTTCAGTGTAAGTCTATATCATACAGTATTGAATCAAGCTATTATTAAAAATAAAACCTCTATATACTGAAGAAACAGTTAACACTTGTATACAAGTCCTTTTGATTTTCTTTTAGCCCACAAGGAATTAGTATTCATTGTGGTATTTTGCAAACAAAATATACTTTCACTGTTTCTTTTGTATACTCTTCTTCTCCACCTCCCTCCCTCTTCCTTTGTACCCTTGCATGCTCAGTAGCGTCTTTTCTACTGCCATGTCACCTTGCTTCATTTACCTTGACTACCTTGGCTGGCTTTAGCAATACCTCTTCTCTCTTGTTAAAGTCTATTTAGTTTGATAATCCATTCTCACTCTCATAACCTCTTGTTTACATATACATAAACAGCCACAAAATCTGGGTATATGAGAAAACACATATAGTGAGAAAATACTGGACTTAAGTAAGACCAAAAAACCAGCTGAACATACTATGAATGTCAAAACATTCTTACAATCTCCAACTCCTTTCAACTTTGTTGACTTCAGTACACTTTTCTTTCTTGGGCTGTTCCCACTCCCTCTTACCAGTTTTTCTCAGTAGGTATTCCATGACTCTGGCATCTCACAAATTTTAGTGTTTCTTAGGCAATCCAGACTTCACCTTCACAGTTTCAGACAATAACCTCTCTGGACCTACACTCAGGGACACCCCTACCAAAAACCTGGCCTCAGAAACTTTCCCTATGCATGGAAGCATACACCATAAACCCTTTCTTCTACCCTTCATTCTAAAGACAGAGCCAGGTGCCTGAACCTGCCAAGTTCTGTTGCTTACTGGTGCTGGAACATGGTCCCCTTGTTCAATTACATATTCACCAGCTTCCTGGTATTTATTTTTTCCCTTCATTGACTAAGCTTGGTTGTTTTGAAACTTGCTCTGTAATCCAGAATTCTCTCAAACTCACTAATCCACCTGCCTCTGTCCACACAGTGCTTGGATTAGGCACCCCACTATAAACTTTTCTTTAATTCTGTTTCAGATGTTGGAAACTTACCTGGGTGGAATCTTGCCCTGAGGTCACCACTCCCTTTATTCAATTGAACATCTGGCTTTTAATTTTTTTCCATCTCCTTAAACATAAGACTTAGTACCATTTTACTTCCTGACTCCCCATTTCTTTTCAAATTGTACATTTAAAAGTTGTTTATTCAGCTTGCTGTTTTGTTATAAATCTTCATAAGAGTGAACACCAATAACTATATGATAGAGCCAATACTAGGCTGTTTTGAGATTTCTCCTTTCAAAAGGAATTAATCCAAATCTCTTCACTTTAGCCTCAAGCAGACTTTTTGGACAAAGACAAAAGCCAGCTATATTCTTCAACAAAATCCCAAGACCATTCTCTAGGACAGATACTAACTTTATTATCCTCTGAAACCCCTTGATTCAGGCTTCTCAGTACCATTGTTTTCATTCTTCCTATTAGGATTGCCCATTAAACCCCACTGAAAGTGCTCAACTGCTTTTTTAATGCACAATTCCCAAATCCATATTCTTCCAAGCAAAATCATGGTCCAACACATCACCGTAATATACCTCTCCTGGGACAAACTTTTCTCATAGAGTTTTATTGCTGTGGAAAGTCACCATCACCACAGCAACGTTTATAATGGAAAACATTTAATTAGGGCTGGCTTACACTTTCAGAGGTTTAGTTCATTTTCCATGGCATGAAGTATGGATACATGCAGGCAGACATGCTGGTAGAGAAGGAGCTTTATGTTCTATGTCTTGACCTGCAGGCAGCAGAAGGAGACCATCACATTGGGTGTAGCTTGAGCAAATGAGACTTCAATGCCTACCTCCACAGTGCAACACTTCCAACAAGGCCACACCTACTCAAACAGTGCCATACCTCCTTATAGTGCCACTCCCTCTAGGACAAGCATTCAAATACCTTAGGCTATAGGGCACATTCTTATTCAATCCACCTAAAGAGGCAAGTAAAAATCTGTAAATAGACAAATTTATATTGATTTAAATGGGCAAATTACAGATATTTAAATTTCTTATACTAAACTACCTTGTAATTAAAATATAAATTTAGCAGTAGACTATTTCTAAATTATTTCTGAAAATGTTGATATGGAAAAAATGTTGTGTGGAAAATGATTCACATTAAACCTGATAATCTTGAAATTAATGAAAGTTGTTTGGATTTTCTTAAAGTTTTAATCAGTAAAATATTTTGTTTCTTTTGAATCTTGCTAATGTATAGGCATACATGTACACATGCACACATACACACTCAAACTTTCTTGAACATACAAGCAGGAATATTGTAGCATTTTTATTTTATCAATTTTTACTGTCTTTCTGAAAATACATTTATAAAATATTTTCAACTTTATTAAAAATAAAAGCAGTAACAGAAGTTAATGATGTCCAAATATATGTGCTCAATCTTGTACTACCTTCCTGTATGTTTTGTTTTGAGATTTTTTTACATAATTTTAAATGAAAAATTTCAAATCTGATGGGATCAGTTAGGAAACAAATATTTTATCCTAATAATAAACCTAAGATTCCAAAACATTCTGTGGTACTAGATAGCTAATTTACTCACTATGCACAGAATATCTTCTCTACAATACATATGTTTGCCCTCAAATAATCTAATTGTAGTACCTAACGTCTGCTTTAGGGCAGTTAGATACTTAATATTTGGGGAAATTGTCTTCCAGTATGTGTTTAACTGAGGCAGAGTTAACAGTTTAATATTACTCTAGTATATTTACAGTTACTGTTCAATAGATTAAAGATTAAATTTTGCACTATTTATAGGAATGGGTATAAAAATTATTAGATAGCTTTAATTATCTTTGATTGTATATTGGATTTTACAATTATGAAGCATGATCATAGTACACCTCAAATAATGATGCCATAGTTTAAAGATTCACTAGATTGTTTCCAGTAGATATTTACTAAATAAATTATTCCTCTCTCAAATTATCCAGAATAATGTTTTTGCATATACTAAGAGTTTGATAAATAACTTTTGAACACACCAGCAAGGCAAAAGGTAAACAGAGGTAGGCCCTCTAAGGTGGATGATAAGGAGAAGTGGGATGATCTGATTAAAGAAGTAAACTGCACTGTAATAAACAAAGACAAGACTTGCCAACAATATCTTAAGTGTACTGAATCTTAAAAGACAATTTTGCAAAACTTGATATTGGACCATAACATTCCCCTACAGGCATCTTGCTACAGGACCAAATGAGGGAGAACTGGCTGTCTTCCTTGACATTCAGACATCCTAGTTTGCAATAACTTATAATGGATCTGTTACACACAATTTATTTCAAAAATGTTGCTATTTGGAGATTAGTTTCGACAAGTACAAAGTTGAATTTCCTTTATGTCCTAAAATTCATACTTTCACAATTGAAGGCACTTCAATTATTTCATGTAGCTTCTGACAATTCTATTATTATTTCAGACCAGAATCAAAACACTCAGTAATACCTTCTAAACACCCCCTTGGCCAGTTGAACTGCTTTTCTTTATTTAGTTCTTATTCCACTTTCAGATCTTTCTTGAAGCTTAACAAACAGCACTGAATTGGTTTTTCAAGCTGCTGTTTGGTCTGTCATTGTGAGTTTGCTTTCTAATGTGTTGTGGTCTTTCAGTTAGTTTACTATTTCTCAAACTAATTAAAAGACCATTTCTTGTTCTCTTTCCATAACTTTAGCTTTTACAGCCTCCTCATATCATGAAGAGATGTGTACGTTACACTATTCCTTGGCGTTCATTTGCTTTGTGTTTTTTCCTCATCCTGCAGTGTGAACTGCATTATAATTCAGTGCCCAAATTAATTTTCTATCCAAATTCTATAAAGCATCTTTAGCATCACAAACCTAATATGTAACAAAAGGAAATATACTTGGACATCAGGAATAAGCATCATGTGAAATATATGTCAACTGACAATAATTTCAAAATTCCCACCATAAATCTTCAGACATGGGATTGTCTGCCAGGTTCTTAAGAACAGAGAAGTGTTGGTGTTGAGGGCTGGCAGGTCAAAAGTAATGTTAATATTGGCTGGTATTGCTAATAGGTACAGAAAACTGTGCTCAGATTCAGAGTTGGCCCACATTCTTACTGTGTCTCTCTCAGGACAAACTACTATATATATTTTTTAATTTGTATTTTAGATGTTTGGATATTGTGCTTGCATTTATGTCTATAAGTCACATGGGCTTCTGGTACTCAAGGAGGCCTAAAAAACACATCAGGTACCTGGGAACTGTAGTTTCAGATACTTGTGAGTCACTGAGTCAGTGATGAAAACTTCAATTCAGTCCCCTGAAGTAGCAACAAGCTCTTGACTGCTAAGGCATCTCTCTAGCCCACA
The DNA here is from genome assembly GCA_030556225.1 of Cricetiscus sungorus. NCBI lineage: Eukaryota > Metazoa > Chordata > Mammalia > Rodentia > Cricetidae > Cricetiscus > Cricetiscus sungorus. The sequence goes on from JANBXA010000126.1 coordinate 12,406,836, forward strand.
TACCTTCATTTTTATTAATATGTCTGTCCCAAGCATTTTTAAAGATTTTAAAGGAAGAACTTAAACAAAATGATTGACAATAATCTGTTATATACTTTAAGACCAGTTTAAGCCAGGTCATTTCAAGAACTAGAAACAACAATAAGAGAATGAATTAGGAAAATGTTCTATCTTGAAAAACTTGCCCAACTAAATGTGACACTTAAGCAAATTAGTCAGTAGCTAAGAACAGAAAAATTCACTGGAAAAAATAAAACAAAAAGAATGAGGAAAGTGCTAAAATGATGACAGTTTTAGCAACATTTTTATACTTGGTACATTTTTTAACAGAGTTAATGCAGCAATATATTTAAACTACTTTCCAATCAACCATGGGATAAATTTATGCTTTCAAAAGATACATCTTCCTCCTCTTTTATGGATGAGAAAGCTGAAGCAAAGAAAGGTTAAGTGGCTTTATCAAGGTCACAAAGCTTCATGGTGACAAATGTAGGAATAAAATTTAATTCCCTGAACTTCAGTATATGATTAATCTACTAGATAATTAATAGTAAGACACTGTAGTTCTCATATTAGCTATGCTGATCACAATGAAAGATTTATCATTTAGGTTCAACTGAAACACATTGTACTGAGACCTTTAATTCTTTTGCCAGTGATGTAATTGAATAGTGTATTTCTGGGTCTAACTTGAGTATGAAGTGATTTTTCCCTCTATGTCCTTTTTCTCAAAGTGGTATATTATATGTTCCTGTTAGGAAAGTTGTTTCTGTAACTTTCCATGAACTAATTAAACTGGTAGTATATACTATATTATATATTATGTGGAATATAGTATATATTATATGTGGAATAAACACACACACACACACAAACAGAGACACACACACACACACACACACACACACACACACACACATACACACACATCTTTTGCATGTTTGCCAAAATGCCAGAATTAATGACCTGGAAAATAAATATGCATGTTATTTTGGTAAAGTAAAGTATATTGATAGCTTGATAGCTATAGATATTTTATATCCAAAAGTCTATCACTTGAAAGTTCATGTATCACTTATTTCATGCATAGTATCACATGTTGTAGTGGCAACATATTAAGTGTTTGTATTATGTGCAATCATTTGTTTTGTAGTGCAATACATTACAAAAGTGACTCCAAAATAAGAGTGGCCAAGAGAGAAGGGGGAACCAAGAAAAGACTAAAATTTCAGATTTTGAAAACAAATTTTGGAGTATGTACTTATGTATAATTAAATATCAGGGGATGTGTCTTAATTTTAAGCACAAAATTAATTTATGATCTTGAGTACATACCTTATATGCATGGTCTAAAACAATTTAGGGATTTTTCTAGTATTTTCCTTGACTTTACTTTTTGACTTAATTTTTCTTTTTCTTTATTTTTCCTTTTATCAATAGATTCTTTTCTCATACAACATAATCTAAAAACAGTTTCCTCTGTCTATTTCCCCAGCTTCTCTCACCTTCTTTCCCATCTGGATCCACTCCCTTTCTGTCTTTCTGTAGAAAAGAACAAAACTCTAAGAGGCAAAAACAACATGTAATAAAATAAATTTAAAAATCATCATAACAAATTTGAATTAGCCAAGCCAACAGAGAAACAAGAGTCCCAAGAGAAAGCACAAAAGTCCGAGAATCACTTGTTCTCACACTCAGGAGTCCAATAAAAATACTAAACTGAAAGCAACAATATGCAGAGGACCTAGGGTAGACTCATATTGGCCCTGTGATTACTACTTCAGTTTCTGCGAGTTCCTAGGAACTCAGTTGATTTAGAAGGCCATCTTGTAGTGTCTTCTGTCCCCTTTGGATTTAGTAATGTACAAAGAATATTTATTAGCCTTTTAGATGACATTGATTAATGTATAGTAATTTATATATGAAGTACTTTCAATATATCGTATTTTATACAACTAATTAAAAAGTGACTTATGGTGTGTATAAACAGGATAAATAATGAATATTTGCCTTTCTACTTTTCATGGTATTGTATATATGTATATCTATGCATGTTTGTATGCAAAATGTATGTATATATCTCATTATACATCTGAATTTATGTTTTTCCTTTTTTAAGATTTATTTTTTATATTTTTAGTTTAAATATTTGAGTAATCAATACATGTGTACTGTGTTTATTTGACTTACCCCGTTCTCTCTCCCCCTCCAACTCTTTCTGTAACCACCATTCCCTCTCAAATTTATAACCTTTTATTCTGATATTTTCTGAGCCCACTTAATGTTTCTCATTTGTATATGTGACCACTTGGGTTTGAATAGACTATCACAAACCTCATTCCTGGCAGAGGCAGAGTCTCTGTCTCTCAGCAGCCATCAATTGCCTATAGATCTTCATCTTTTAGAAAGAACCTATATTTTATTGGCTTCTTAACATCATGTCTTTATTTGTAAATATCCAGTGTAAAATACAATATGTTATTATTCTATTCTCCACTATATAAAACATCATATTTCTTCTTCTCCTTCTAGTTCATATAAGAAAGATCTGTTTACCTGTGATCCTACTTATCTTTATAGAGAGTACTTAGAATAAGCCAAATCAGAGACAGGTAGTAGAGTAGAGATTTCTGGGCTTGTAAAATATGGTAATGGGGAGGGGTATTGCTTAATGATCACAAAGTCTCTGAATCATTCCAATTTTATTATATGGGCTTCCAAAGGAAGCACAAGGGTTTCAATTTAAGATAAAGGGTGAATAATGTTCTAGAAGTGGATATATTGATAGTTACTACAAATGTACTTTCTACCAATAAATTTGATGCTTAAAATTAGCTGAAATTCTGAATGTTGTATCACATACAATTAACCATAAAATAATTTGAAAATGTGTATTCTTAACAAAGTAATTTTCATTACCATATCAAAAAAGTTTTATGTGACTCTTCCACCACTTTATGTTGGCTCTGCATTTGACAAGAAATGATTTATCTATAAGGCTTTGAAGCCCCACTTTTATGTCAGCACTTTATATGAAGCACTTTTAGTTTTCACATCAGCAAAACTGACTGTGAGCTCAACATTAAATCTGTATCAAAACAGAAATTGGTGTGGAAATTTCATTGGATAAATTAAAGAAAACCTCTAATCAATATGCTCAGTTTTGTCATTTTCATTAAATCAGAGATTGAAAATTTCCTTTAGAACAATAAAGTTCTGTTAAGGATAGGTGATTATGCATCTAAACAGAAAGTTTTAAAAATGAAAGAAGAATATAAATAGAATGACAAAACTCAAAATATTAAAAAATTATTGCAAAATATTTATAACACATAAATCAATAAATATATACACATAGAAGTGTGATAAAAATATACAAAAATCCCAGATATTTGTTATTTGGTATAAATAAGACCAAGATGGATTTGTTCAAACAAGAGGTATCCATTAAAATTGTTGACATCATCTCAAATTTAGTTTGAGTAAACACATATTGTTCTACTAAATCAACAATAATCCATAAAATTAGAGAATGATGCATTGCAAAATCATTGAAAATTATTTTGGACTTTAAGAAACTTATGTATGGTGTACCATTAGATGTTAAAAATTGGAAGAATTCTGAATAATGGAAGAATTGCCCTTTGTGGCCACATTAAAAATGCAAAAGATTATGAGTTTAATGAATATTCTGATGGCTTAATTTCCTTGATTATCTGCTGTTAATACAGTAAACTGCTTGTAGTCTCTAGATCTTATCTCCTTTATTGATCAATGGTGGATATTTATATTAAATATACAGCTGGATTGGTTGTGGTTATATCTCAATAGTCAAGAGGCTGAGGCAGGAGGATCAGTGAGAGTTCAAATATCGGCTGAGCTTCAGAAGTAACTTGGAGTACAGTCTTGATTAAATATCGAGATCTGGTACTAAAAATTAATGAATAGTTAAATAATAAACAAATAAATATTCGAAATGTTGTTCAAAATGAACAACAATCCATAGATTCAGCCATTGAATCCGTGCAAACTCACTCTGCTAATTGTAATGCATTACAATGATGCTGTTGTTAATAAACTGAACTCTGATATCTTTATTTGTTTAGCATTTAACAATCATTCCTTGAAAAAATAAACAGGACCCAATTTGGGGAGGGATTTCTGATGCTTTATTCTTTGTAAGTTTTGAACATAAGACAATATCCTACATGAGACAATTCAGGTGTCTAGTGATTTGTGTAAAAAATTTATTGCTAATTTCCTAGATGTTATTTTATTTGAGAAACTATAAATGACCAAGAAAGTAGCATTTAAATAGTGGAATTTGTCCTAAATTTATCTATTTGAAAATATTTTTATTATTTTTTATTCTATGGGATAGGCAAAAATTATATTCCAGGGTTTTTACTTTTCTCTCCATAATATCAAATCCTTTCTTGTTGAAAAAGTAAAAGTGCTAATACTTAGTTTTCAACTAAGATAAATATTTTATGATATAATCTTAGATGAGTTTGTTAAGCTGCATGAAAATAGACATTTTATTCTTCATGTAAAAATATATGACTTTCATCATAAGAGTATTTCATGTTTTCATTTCTCAAAAATGCTTGACCAAGGCTTTTAGTCATTATATTAACATCTGTTGTTCCATCTGGTGAACCTAAAAAAGCCAATGTATTCTAAATGGATAGTTCAACATGAATATGCAAATTAATGATATTTCATGACTTCTGTATAAAATGTAAAGAAGTTGCTTCTTCTATGCCTTAAGTAGAAGACCTTAATATATATATTTCTTGAATCATCTGTTGAGTTAAGAATTGGGTTCCATTTCAGCATATCAACCAGAACTTTCTGTAATATAAATGGCATCAAATATTCTTTAGGAATGTCATATGCCTTGTCTGAAATAACCTAGTGCAATACATTTTCCACTAAAAGCAAAAGATATACACATATCTAGAAGATATTATCTTAAAACACAGAAGTACTATATGTAGCCACAGCTATGTTCATGTGTTAACATTGGATATTCTAGAACCATTATTGAGTACTTAGTGTTAGCTATGATCTGTTTACATACTATCATTGTTTGCTTAATAAATATACTCTGAGCACAAACTAAACTACTATTTCTTCTGCTTTCAAATTTCAACATGTATAATATCTACATATATTTTTGTCCTAAACCAGTTATTATAACAAAGCACATGAAATATCTTTATTTATTTTTATTATGAATATTTATTATACAATTTATATTAAAAACAATCTTGTTTTGCATGTCAATCCCAGTTCTCCCTCCCCTCCTCCACTGGTCCCCACCAACCCTCTATCTCATCTCATTTCTGCTCCACAAAGAGGAAGGTGATACCTTCCATGGGGAATCTTCAAAGACTATCACATCATTAGAAGCAGGGCCAAGGCTCTCCTTGTGTGTGTTTGGGCTGAAATAGTATCCCTCTAGGTGGAATGGGCTCTCAAAGACTATTTGTGCACTAGTGATGAATACTGATCCACTATCAGAGGCCCCATAGTCTGCCCAGTCATCCTTACACCCACGTTCAGAAGGTCTGGGTTGGTCCTAGGCTGGTTTCCTAGCTGTCAGTCTGGGATCCATGAGCTCTTCCTTGTTCAGGTCAGCTGTGTCTGTGGGTTTCCTCAGTCTGGTCTTGACTGCTATGCTCATCTTTTCTCATTCTCAGTAACTGGATTCCAGGAGTTTGGCTCAGTATTTAAGTTTGGGTCTCTGTTTCTGCATTCATCAGCTGCTTGATAAAGGTTTTGGTCAGATCAGCTGTTTAACTGGGTTTCTCCAGCACAATCTTGACCACTTTGTTCATCACCACTCCTTCTCTACATCTGGATTTCAGGAATACAGCTCAGTGCTTAGCTGTGGGTGTCTGGTTCCATCAGCTATTGGATGAAGGTTCTTTCATAAAAAACTTCTCAGTTTCCCACTGCCATTTTCTTCCTCTCTTCACTTTTCCCACCAAATTTTGGGAGGGCAAGAACTTGGAATAGTGGGTTCTAAATGGAATTCCTCCGTCAATTTCCTCTCCTCGTTGTTTAGGGAAGCATTTGTAAAAGGAGGAAGAATGATTTTAAGAGCCAGAGGTCATGAAATATACTTATAAATAAGGCCATCTAAACATAGCAGTACCAATTCACGTGTGAACTTACAGAAACTTTGGCAGCATCCACAGGGCCTTCACAAGTCTGGGCCTGTTGATGTTCCCACCCTGAAGAGTGAAAGTGTACACAAGCCCGTATTCCCAACACAGAATTTATATCCGATTGATAACTACTCATAAATTAGAAATTAGTTTTCTCCACTGGAGTAATCAAACCACTCTTAAGGGCAGGATTCACGCCCTGCAGTAGGTGACCAACACAATATGAACTCAAACATATTTTTGGGGGTCTTCATTTTGTTTTGCTTTGCTTTTTGTCTCATAATGTTTTCTTTGGATATTTAAGTGACTTGACAGATTTACATGACCCCACCTACATGTGGAATCGGGGTGGGGGATGGGAGGGGAGGGTGGTCAGTGTGCATGTGAAGGGGGAAAGAGGGTAAGTAGGTAGTAGTGAGGAAGGGAGGGAGGATACTGGAATCAACATGTAAAATTTTTTAGTTATATCATTAATAAAAAATTACACAAAAAACATATATATGACCTGTACAGTAAGGGAAAAAATGTAAATATCCAAAGATAAATCTTTATTTAAAGCTGCAATTTGTATTACAAAATTAAACATAAAAATAATATAACATAAAAGAACATAACATAACATACATAACATAAAATAAAATAACAACATAAAATAACATAACATAACATTAACATAAAATAACATAAAAGAAATATGTCAATTTGTGTTTTTTGATTAAAACCAAACATTTTTAATAATTATTCATGGAAAATTATAGTTGGTAGGTATAAACAATATATAGCATCAAGTTCAATAAGGATGTTCTCAAAACATTACTTGAAAACAAAATGTATGTAATTTGATATTATTTCTATACTGTTGATGAAATTATTAATGATATAGTTCTTTAGAATACTAAAGTAACTAATAATTGTCAATGTTAATCACAACAGTGTGAAGTATAAAATGTATGAAAAATATCTATCAATGTTAAAACTATTTCCTATTATGTAGCAACTTGGTAGTAAGTTATTTTTCACTGGTTGATTGTGACATTATTAAAATTCTATTAAAACAATAAGCTGAAGACAAACATAATTCAATTATTTTAGATGATATTTTCCTTTTGGGTACATAATCAGATCATTTTATGCTAATTTATTTTCTCATCGAATTAAATAAACCACTTGTGTTGACTTGTCTTCAAATGTTGTCTTTGAACATGATCATTTGATAAATGTTTGTTAGAAAATAGAATTAGTTGGACAGAATCTATTTTTACTTACATAAGTAACTTATAATTTCTAATTATTTAAATAAGTGCTTCTTAGTCTTAATCTTAGGTAGGATCCACACTTGTTCTTTTTGATGGAATTAATAATTAATGGATACTTTCTGGGCTGATGATATTCAAGTTACCAATTGGAAATAACTTAGTGAAGTGCGTATTTACTTCAGGTAGATTGAGACACCTTTTTGTGGATGGCAGACAAGGGGCTGAAATAAAGACAAGCAAAATAATGTAAGGTGTTCACGCCTACCCCTGCCAGCAAGGAAGACGCGACTCCGGGAAGATCTTCTTCATGCAGTTTTAATCAGGATCCTTGAAACATGTTCTTCTGACCCGCAAGAGACCCAGGGACCCCTGCACAGGCTTAAATACCCTTGCGCTAACCAAACCCAGTGAGCTATGTGGACCCTGCAGATAGGCTACTCTAATGGGGAAGCAGACAGGCTGAACAGACTTAACCAAATAAGGGCTTGTTTACACCAGAGAGCGCTCACCCTTGGGGAGGTGGAAGATGGAAGCCAGCACCATCTTTACCAAGGAATTTTATGATCAACTTTATACCTGTGATCCATCAAGCTCTTATTTTAATTCTGTGCATAGTCTTTGGAACCTCCTAGGGAAAATGTGTTCAATGTCAAAAAGTAAGAAATATATGAAAAATAAGATACAAAATGAGAACATTAGAGTTACATGAAGCATGATCATGAAAAGTTCTGGGTGTCATGAGTTGGCCATAGAAAGTTTCCTACAGCAATGAATTTTAAAATTGTTTTACTGAAAGGAAGAATTTCATCTAAGGAGGACAAATGTGGTATGCAGGTAAGGTTCTAGGCTTTGTAAAGTGACTCTACTTGAGTAGATTATTGTAGAGGAGGACAAGACTATTGAAATGAGAATGCTATGACTAAAAGATCTGCTAGTCTCTCAAGAGATACAGGGTTTTTGCTTCATAGGAAGAAAAATCTGAGGAAGAAAGACTCAGGACTTTGACAGGGAAAAAGAGAATTAGTAAGATTCCCAGAGAATGCTGATGCTGAGGCTAGCCTACAATTTGGACAGGCCACTGAGGGACATCTGTGAGGAGAAGAATCTATTTTGTCTGATATTTACTTTTTAATACTGTAGCAGATTAACATATATTTCACATGTGCTAGGAAAACAGTCTGCCACTAAACAACATCCCCAGCTTCCGTTTTGAAATGTGTTTATTTAGGGTTTTATTTTGAGGTGATATACCTCTGGGCAACCATATCTGTCCTAGAAATCACTATGTATACCAGCATGACATCAAAATGACAGATACCTGTCTGCCTTTATAACTGGAGTGCTAGAATTAAATGTTTGCACCACCACACCTGTGATTTTGACATGGGGGTCTCACTAAAATGATCTAGCTAGAGCTGAACTCACTCTGTAGTCCAGATAAGCCATGCACTTGGGGTATTTCTCATTCCATCTCCCAAGTAGCTGGTATTGCATGATTATGGCAACAGGCTTGATTAAGTAGATAATATTAAGTATACTTAAACAATGTTAAAGTTACCAAAGAAGTCAGCTGAACTTTAATGATTATGTTCGAATTGATCAATGAGCCTAACATAGTTCAATTTACTTTAGAAGAAAAGTTAGGGACATAGACAAAATTGAGGCCAAGTATCTTGAGTAAGCCAGATAAAGCACAAAACTTGTTTTGTATGATAAACCAGTATACAAAACACAAAAAGGAGAGATTTCCTTTGTTTCACTATTTTCTAGGATTACAGGATTTGGATAAAGTCCAACGTTTCCTGGGATGAGGAGGGAATGTATATGAGGATTGTTAATGAATAAGATGCTAATGGGATCATTACTAGGATCCTCATAGCTTAAATGTGATATTAGGATGGAAGACATTAATAAATAACAATAGTATCCTGTTTATTAATTTTCATTTTTGACTGCAAACTACTTATGAATGTATGTTACATTATTAACTCATTTGAAAACTTCCATCAATCATTCAGTAATGCCAGATAGCAACATCATTTCTACTTTAAGGACAAGAATTTTAGAGGTTCAGTGACTTGACAAAACTGCTAGTGAGGAATACAACTGGAGCTCCAAATCATAAAGCCAATGATTCCCAGCAGCTGGTCTGATTTCTTTGCATAAATTCAAAATATTGTGTTTTTGTTTTTCTAAAAAGGGAGTGGAATAAAAATGGTTTTTGAATAAGAGAGAGAGAAAGAGAGAGATGATGATGATGCATTGGTTTTTTACATATAAAACCAATGGAGTGCAACAAGTGCTCCTGAAAGAAGTGATAAGACCAAAAAAAAATGCAGAAAGCCTGAATGTCCATGCTTATACCTACTACAGGAATTAACAGTCACAGCTGATAGAACATGACATAAGAAAGTGACTGACAGATTCTTTAGACAGGAAATGTCAAAACAATCTAGGCCAGTAATGACAGAAAACCCATTCCTTTTTTGTCCCCTGTGAGATAATGGAGATGAAGTGAAGATGAGGGTCAATCTCAATGAACTTTGTTATCTTTGTAAACTGTCATTTCTTAGTTTCATTTGGTAGTGAATGAGATGATGTTCAATCTACTGGTTAGATATAGAAAATATTTGGCAAATGAAAACTTTTCAAGCATTGCAGCTACCTTGATGATATCCTCATTAGTATGATTTATCCCTAAAAGCAGAAGGCAGTAATTTAATCCAGATACATAATTCCTTCCCCTTTCCTCATGTATACTTTCTAGTACACATCCTATATTGATACACATATTTCTAATAAGTACCATGCAATTCAATACAAGTCTAATGAGCCCAAGAAAATACACTACCTGGGTGTAAGATATGTAAAAACATTTTTGACTATTTAACATGTCAAATATAAGTTGAGCCACTTAGAATTCCAAACCCTAGTTTGTATAGAAATGAAAATTTCTCTAACTACAGAGTTTTCATGGGGAAATTTATATAGTAAACAATCAGTGAACATTTACTGTGCACATTCAGGCCCCTATAGAAATGGTGGGAACTTTGTCAATCTATCATATTCCCCACATATTAGTAGAAGATATGTTGCCTATCATTTGAACAAGCAAATTAACATTCTGAGATATTAATCACTTTAACAAAGAACTTTTATCTGAACCTTTGGAGCCAAATTTTGAGCCCTTATTCCATCTCACTTAGAATTAACTATTCACATTTTCAATACTATTAGATAGCATTTTTTGCTATGAGATTGGATAAAGTTAAGGTTATTATTTAAACATTTTTACTTCATCTGAAATGTGCCTTCCTTTCATGAAAATTATAAAGAAATAAAAGCAGATGTATATAAACTATTTTAAAACACCTAGAGCTGTTATTTAATATTTATTAACCATGATGATTGACAGTTTTGAAGACAATAACATCATGGTCTCTTTTCTCAAGGGAATAGGCAAACACAGGATGTTAACATGATTTAAAATAAAAGAGCATTATAGGAAACAAATACCAGCACTTCATTAGATGAATTCACATTACTTTTTAATGTGAATTCTGGAATTTTTTTGTGCCTGTCATTAAAATTCCTAGGTCTCTAAAAATGAAATTTGCATTTTATTTGTATTCCAAGGATGGAAGTTTTTACACTAATATTTAGGTCATTTTTGAGGATCTACTTATCATTCTATATATAAAGTATTTACAATACTGTAATATTCAGAGGTGTTTTCTAACATCTATCATTGATGTGAATAGACATGTTAACAATATTTTGAACTGCTTCCTTACAGTAGTTTGACTCTGTGAAATTTGAGCTAAGCATGAGTTATCTCGTCATAGGTATCTATACTGAGATATGTATACTGTGAACAGAGATCAAAAGTCAACAAAGATAAACAAGGAAAAAGAACAAAGTATAAAATTAAAAGCACATTCCATTACCAATATCTACAGAGAATCTAGAGACAAGAATTTGATGCAGTGCCAGACATTCATGAATTCAAGACTATGTTAAACTAAAATTTATTTTAAAGCCTACAAGGTTAATGTTAATATAACAGTGGTATCATTTGTTTAGTTAAATAAAGCTATGACCAGTCATGAGATTTTTGTGATCATTTTATACTCTGGGAAGCATGCAATCTAGGTCCAACAGTTTGCAATAAGTATTTCATAGTATATTGTAAAAAATGTATTGAAACTCCTCTTAAATATATAATACCAACATTATTAAGTTTTTTTAAAAATAGTATTACCACCATAACTTTAAATATTTAAAGTACTTGTTTGTTTGTTTGTTTATGGTGTGTGTGTGTGTGTGTGTGTAGATACACATGTGATAAAGCAAATACATGCAGAGTGAACAACTTATAGGAATCATTTGTTTGTCTGTACCATGTTAAGTGCTAGGACTCAAACTCAGGTTGTCTGAGTGGTGTCAGCATTGTTATTTTATGCATGTGGTTATTTTGCTTTCATGTTTATCTGTGTACAGCATGGTTACCTGGCACTAGTAAAAATAAAAAGGTAAGATGTATAGGAAAGAAATGAAAACCAGACCCTTTTATTTTCTTGAGTTATCAGTGAGCAATTTTCTTTTCTCTAGTTTTGGACTCCATTAGAGTAACTGTCAAATTTCTAGACTCTCCTGTAGTTTTGTCATACTCAGAATTCTTTGAACATTCTCAGAAATGAAAAGAATTTTAAATCAGTCATTTTTTTAATATTTGAGACTTGATTATGTTTAATATAGGTACAAATGGAGGGGAGAAGATAAAGAACTTTGTCCAGAAGAAGAGTATGCATGTTTTCATTTAATCTCAGATGTTTTCTAACTGTTCTGACTGTGAAAATAAAAACAAATGAAATCAAGAGAAACTTCCTGTGGTCTGATTATCACCAATAATTCCAGATATTTTCTCATCAAATATAAACAAATAGAATCTTAGAGAGAAAGGGCTATAGAGCAGTCCTGTTCCCCTTATAGAAACAGAAAAATATCCTTCACCAAAGGATAATCCTCTTTATTTTTCTTCCTATCTTCTCCTCATTCCCCTCCACTTTACATATATTCTCTCTCTTGTCCATTCTTTATTTTATTTTTAAAACAATGTCACATTACATTGCCAAGGCTGGACATATGTCATCCTCTTGTTTCTTCCCACTTAACTCTGTCAGAATTATGAGCAGGTAATTTTTACTAGTGTTAACAGTACTTTTAAATGTTGCTGTATATCTAACCTGGCAAAATCACAGAAAAATTGTACAACATAATATAGCTTCATATTGCTAAAATTAAGAAGAGTATATTACTGGTACATGCAGATTTTTCAGCCCCCAGATACATATATATCTCCTTGGCTGTATTGGAACACAATCTGTAGAACACGCTGGCCTACCTTTAGCTCCCCACTTCTGGGATCTGCCATCATCTTCTAACTCAGAAGAGAAATTTTTGTTAAAAGAATACATTTTTTCATTAATAACATACTAAATATAATAATAATCTTATACAATGACGTCTAAATACTAAGAGAAGGGAACTATTATATTTGGGTGTGAATCCTAGCAAATTAAAAGAAAATCCACATGATCCATGCTTCTAACTATCTGACAGCGTTTATTCTTAATAACTTTACTGAAAGCCACAAATACAGTAGTAGCACTTAATTATGAAGCAGTCTATAATACAACACAACGCAGTTTTACTGCTGCCTTCAAGATCACATTGGCAGCAGAGCTTAACATAATGAACTCTTCTGAAGATTCAGAGAGCTGTTTCCAGCAATTTTGCTTTTGAGTATTCAGATTTTATGGTGTATGAAATATGAATTGAATGTGCTCCACCACAGTTACTCTTATTTCAAAGTATTTACACTTCCCTTTTCATCTAAAAAGCATGTTAATAAAAAGACAGGTAAAATTTGACAGTAAGTACCCATCAGGAGCCTAAATAGAAGTCTAATATTCTTTAGGGTACACTATTAATACTTCCATCCAAGAGCTTTCTTGTGCTGTGGTACACATTTAAATAAGAACTTCACATTACAACATGAGTTGGGAATTAAACTCATGAGATCGGATTTGTTCGTATTTACTCATTCAATTACCTTTTGTAAAAAAAAAAAAAAAAGCAAAATATCTCTTTTCTCTTGATTCTTAATACTTCTTAATACTTTGTTACACAATATCTAAGGGTGTCAAATGTATTAGTGAAATTAATTCACACAATTGGTAATTAAATGGCATTTTAAAAGTCATTACATTTAAAGGCTTTCAAAATGACTGTGTGTGTGTGTGTGATTTACCTGTGTGTATATTTGTACACCATATGCATGTGATGCCCAGAACTGGCATTTTAGATGGTTGTGAGTTGGATGTGGATGGAAGAAATCAGATTTGGATGATCTAGAAGATAAGTTCTGAACACAGAGATATCTCTTCTGTCCTATGCTGAAGTTTTAAAAAGAAAGTGTCTCAGTACAGAGCTCTAACTATTCTAGAACTCACTTTTTAGCCTAAATTAGCCTCAAATTTTTGATCTCTTCATTGGCATCTCGATCAGATTATAGATGCAAACTTCCACAATAGGCATAGAATGTTTTTCAAGGACTAAACTACTCTACTTAAAATTTTAATTGAATATTTTCTTCTGTCATGTATTTAAACAGTGGGGATCTTTTTTTGGCATGTCTTTTTTTATTAATGTATTTTTTTACATTTCAATACCAGTTTTCCAACCCTCCACTCATCCCACTCTCCCCATTCCTTCTCTTCACATCTGATCCTGTAAGTAAGGCCTCCCTAGGAAGTCTACTAAGCCTTCCCATTATCTAGTTGAGGCAGGACCAAGGCCCCTCGCTACCCCCCCACACCCCTGTGTCTAAGCTGAGCAAGGTATCTCTCCATATAGAATGGGCTCCACTAAGTCAGTTTGTGCATTAGAATTAGATCTTAGACTCACTGCCAGTGGCCTCATATATTGTTCCAGTCACACCACTGTCACCTATATTAAGGGAGTCTAGTTCAGTCTAATGCAGGTACCCTTTTTGTCAGACCTGAGTCAGTGATCTCTCACTAACTTGGGTCAGATGATTCTGTGGATGTTGTCATCATGGTCTTGACACCTTGGCCCATTGGTTAGTTGTGGATTTCTGCATCTGCTTCTATCTGTTTCTGGAAGAGGTTTCTAGCTTCTCTCGGATTGTGGATTGTAGGATGGGTATCTTTTGCTTTATGTCTGGTATCCACTTATGAATGAGTACATATTATTTTTGTCTTTCTGATTTTGGGTTACATCACTCAGAATATTTTTTCTAGTTCTTTCCATTTACCTACGAATTTCAGGATGTCAGTGTTTCTTACCACCAAGTAATACTCCATTGTAAAAATATACCACATTTTCTTTTATTTATTTACTTATTTATTTATTTTTCTTATTTTGCACTTTGATCCCAGTTCCATCTCCCTCCCTCCCTTCCTCCCTCCCTCTCTCCCTCCCTGCCATACCCCCAACAACCCACTCATCACATTCCCCGCTCTGCACAGGGAGGGTGACGCCTTCCAGGAGGTCAACAAAATATGTCAAGTCATTTGGAGTGGGGTCTAGACCCTCCCTCCTGCCTCTAGGTTAAAGGAGTAACCCTCCATGGGGAATGTACTCCCAAAGTCCTTTCATGCACCAGGGATACATCCTGGTTCCACTGTCATAGGATCCTTAGACTGTCCAGGCCTTTTAACTGAGACCCATGTTCATGGGGTCTGAGTCGGTCTAATGCTGAATTCCCAGCTATTGTTCTTGGGGCCCATTAGCTCCTCCCTGTTCATGTCAGCTGTCTCTTTGGGTTTCTGTAGTCTGGCCTTGTCCTCCCTCTCTGCATCTGGATTCCAGTTTGGTTCAGTGTTTAGCTGATACCACAATTTTTAAAAGCCATTCTTCAGTTGAGGGGCATCTAAGTGGTTTCCAAGATCTAGTTTTACAAATAATGTGTCTATGAATATAGTTGAGCAAATGTCCTTGTGGTATGAATGTGCCTCCTTTGGGTATGTATCCAACAGTGGTATTGCAGGTTCCTGTGGTAGGTTGATCCCTAATTATTTTGAGAAATCATCATACTGATTTCCACAGTGGCCATACAATTTGCTCTCTCACCAGCAACGGAGGAGTTTTCAAATATGTGGACTTTTGTAACTCATTTTTCTTTCATTCATCATGAAATATGTCTTTTGGAATTGTAGCATATTATTAGTCATAGAGTAGTAGTAAAAGAATTATTTTAGCAAAGCATGGATAATTTCAGTAATTCATAAAATAAAAATTCTTTAATCTTGTATTTTTGTTTTTACATCCCAATCAAATTTTCCCCTCTCTCCCCTCTTCCCAGTTACTCCTCTACCCCCTCCACATGTTCCACCCCTATCCAATGCTACTATTTTCTTTCCCTTCAGATAAGGCAAGCTTCATGTGGATATCACTGAGCCTTGGTATATCAAGTTGCATTGGGACTGGGCACCTCCTCTCCTATTAAGTTTGGAAGAGGCAATAAGTAGGAGTAATGGGTCCCAATAACTAACAAAAAAGCCAGAGATATCTCCTGCTCCCAATGTTACAAATCTCAGAAAAAGACCAAATTTCACAACTGTAACATATATATATATATATATATATATATATATATATATATATATATATTCATTCCTAGGTCAGCCCCATGCAGGCTCCCTGGTTGCCAGTTGAGTCTCTGTGAGCAAATGTGAGCCTGGGTTGTTTGATACTGTGGGCCATTTTCTTGTGGTGTTCTTATCCCCACTAGGTCCTATAATCTTTCCTCTTCCTCCTCCTCTATGACAGGAATATCTGAAAACAAATATTTTTTTAATTAATTAATTAATTAATAGTTGCAAACAAAATCCAAGAACATATCAAAAAGATCATCTATGATGATCAAATTGCCTACATTCAAGAAATGCAGGGATAATTCAATATTCAGCCTTAAATCCTATTAACAATGTTAAATATGCTTATTTTATATAGTATTGTGCTTTGTTAGCATAACAGGCAAAATTTCAGTAACAATGTAGATATTACCATTTTCACATGTGTACCATACATAGTCTGCTTAATTACTTTATTGTGACATATAGTGTTTTTTTCCACTTTGTACATTAAATAATGGTAGTATAACTATCACATTATTTGCTATTCGTTCATTTTATGTGATATATTATGGTGTGATTGAGGATTATTGGGTATATGCCCGAAGGTGGTATCACTGGGTCTTGAGGTATATCTATTCCCATTTTCTGAGAAATAGCCATCCTGATTTCCAAAGTGGCTATACAAGTTTCACACCCACCAGTAGTAGAAGAGTGCAGTTTCAATTAATTTTTCTTTCATAACTACAATTATTGATTTTCAAAATAGTAATATTGACTATTTGCATATTTTAAAAACAACTTACATGATCTTGTAACTTTTAAAATCACTTTTGAATGTTTTAAATATGGTGTTGCCAGAATGTAAATATCTTGCCAAATAATTAGTGTGTTGTACTGTGGTGATATCAAAAACTTAAGGACAGTGTGACCATTCACTTTGCAATTTTTTTATTTCCTCCTGAACTGACTGTCAGGATGAATTAAGGATATGACTATAGTTATACATATAACTTGTGATGTGCTGTGCCTCATGAAAATATATAATGATATATTTATGAATTTGTATTTTATATATAAAAACATTTACAATAATGGCAGGTCTGGTTTTATTTTTATAAAAAAACAAATTCTTTTGTATAAAAAGATTTTTTGATATTCTAATGCATAACTTTCATGCTTATAATTAAACCATTTGAGTGTTCTTCACTTCCCAATTCGTTCTACTCTATTATTTTCAAACTGGAATTGGTAATTTCCTTTCATCCTCTTATCTTTTGGAAAATGCCAAATATCCTGAGAAAAATATAGGTGTTTCCATTAAGAGGTAGTTTTGTAAGAGGATGCACAGATGAATCAGCACTTAAGAGTGTATACTGCTCTTGCAGAGGACCTGAATTTGGCTCTCAGCACCATATCAGACAATTCCCAACAAACAACTCCAGCTGCAAGGGATCCAACAACCTCTGTGGACCCCATGTACGTGCGTGTATACACACATACACACACACACACACACACACACACACACACACACACACACACACACACTTAAAAAATAAAAACAAAGCTTTCTCAGAAAGTAGTGTATAAAAGGTAGATTTTAGAACAGGTATAGTTGTGAGTCACCAGAAGAATAATTAGGGAAAAACAAAATTCACATCCAACTTAAGATCCATAGGAAGACCATGTCTCAGAAAATCACACAGAAGAAATCAAAGACAGAAATATTTTACTGAAAGGTTAAAAATCAGAAATAGTCAATATAGATATTAACATGTGCATTGCTCTACTTGCAATCAGGTTCATTCCAAACATTTTTCAGTGTTTGAAGTGTGAAGAAATCAGCTTTTTCATAGGTAAAATTTCACATTATGTCATCTGTAGCTCATTTTCTTAATTTTGTTCACAGAGAATTTACTGATCTACTTTAATACTCTGTTCTTATAAATGTCATTTCCTAATATTTAGGATGTAATTAAATCATTACTTGGAAATTAAAGTGAAAATTAACAATTATACTTTGTATTTGCTGCTTTTCTGTGCAGAAACTTTAAATTCATTGACCAGTATTGCATAAACTCTTAATTTACCTGTAAAAATTCAATTATTATTCAAATGTATGTGTGGGCAGACTTTCCTTTCCTACCTGGAAGTTGCCAAATAACCAACACAGAGGCTCAATATTATTCACAAATACTCTGCAAAGAGCTCAGGCATGTTACTAGCTAACTCAGACATTTTAAATTAACCCATATTTCTTATCTACCCTCTGCCATGTGGCAGTAACTTCTTTCAATAGGACACATTCATCTTCTTTCTCTCTCTACTGTTGCTTGTGTCACTTTTGATTCTGATTTTTTTCTTCCCATCCTTAATCTGGTTCTACTGACTAACTTTATTATGTCCAGCTCTTGGTCATTCAGCTTATTTATTAAGCTAATCACAGTGAAATATGTTTACACAGTGTAAAGGAATATTGTACATTCCCCCCTTTTTGTGTAATTAAATAGGAAGATTTTTACATTTAACATAGTAAAATGTATATAACAGAAACAATTATTGAGTAAGAATTACAGTTACAATATCCAGCCCATTTTTATTTGGCAAGATTAAATATTCTATTATTTATCTTTGTGATCTAAAGTTTTATATTTAATTTATCTTTTTTTTTAAAAAAAAAAACGAAGGAAAACTTAACATCTAAGTATTTAGTCTTCAACTACCTTTCACAGACCCAAGAATGGTGTATTGTTACCTTATGACAGGAACATATGACTGTCTACACAATTACATAAGTTTCATTTGTAATGTTGGGGCAACCAACTTTGGACTACAAGTCTGGTACATCTGACAGACATTTCTGAGAAACAGGGGATTTTGAAGGACTGTCCTACTTTGTCTTGGCAAAGTTTGGCAGTGGCTTTCTTTTGTGTCCTGCTTGTCCAGGTGGAAAGTACACTATTAGCAATTGAGGTGAGGAAGTTTCATTGCCCAGATGATTAGCTTTTGTCATAAAGAAAGAAAACTCCATATGAAAGTTCTTTGATGTTCATCATCTTCTTTTGAAGTAAACAGATGCTATCAGGAGCAGACATGTCTAACTGCCATGAAAATTGTTAGGTTAATACACAATCAAAGGTAGTAATCTTTAGGAATTTGAAGTCTTTGTAGACCATCTATCTATATATTTAAACGTATCTATATATGACCTTGAACACATACCTGACATGACTCTAAATTTGGCTATTATAGATGATTATTAGTCAGTATTTCTTAATTATCTATTATATTTTTAAATGAATTACATAAGCACAATGCCCAAAACATGAGTAGAAATATTCATATTGTGTAGTAAAAATACCTTTGTATCAATAAACCAAAATCCATACCAACATAAAATATTTTCAGATTAATAGTTGTTTTATGTATTAAAGTAGATTTAATAATCTACCCTTTTATCCTATTATGTCTATATTCCCCTTTTACTTTTCAGGACAAGATCTCTGAATCTAAAGTCTTTCAGCCTTTTTTCTGATCATTACCAATAACAAATTGTAACCACTCCCCCTTAATTTATAACAAACATTGATAGCCAATATTTTGGTAATGAGAGTGTCATTTTCTACACTAGTTTCCATTGTCTGAGGGAACTGGTATCTTTGGGGGAACCTTGAGATAATTGAATAAAAATGAAATCCTAGTTGGAGTAGTTCCTGAGGTAGGAACAATTCAGCCAGCAACCTTAAGCTGTTTTGGATGCTGGAGCAGCTAGTGATGTTCTTTTGCTGCAGCTATTGCCTAAGAAACACAAACTCGAGAATCAGCACCCACGTGGAGTTTATTAAGAGAGGGGCGAGAAAAGAGGGTAGCTGGTGGCCAACCAAAAGCAGGCAAGATATACAAAGAGAGGGGTAGAGTCAAAGAAAGAAAAAAGGGAACCCAGAGAGAGAGAGAGAGAGAGAGAGAGAGAGAGAGAGAGAGAGGTGTGCTTGGCACACTTGCTTTAAAAGGGGGGTTTGCCCATGCGTAACTGCGTCCCCTGCACAGCCAGGTAAAAGCTTGAACAGCCAGGTAAAGCCTGACATAATGATGACATGGCCATGAGTGTCCTGCCCATTATCAGGGGCAGGATCAGGAAACCGCATGTTCCCAACATTCTCACATCCTATTGTTATTAAAAACGTGGGAGTTGGGCATGGCCCTACGTGGTCAGAAGACTGCAACTTCCCAAGACCTAGGCCATCCATTTTTATTGGTGTCTTTTCTCCTTTATCTGAAAATACAAAAAAAAAATTAAAGGCAACATATGTATCTGTATTAGTACAAGCATAGACTCTGCATTATACACATATCAGCCAAAGATGATTTTTTACATATACAAATGTAAACATAAATATATATATTTGTAGTCAGGATTTTCAGGAGGTCTTCACCAATGCAACCTGATCCATATCAAACAGGAATGAATCCATATCCTCTCATTTCCTGTGGAAATTAAAGCATAACCTCTCCCTCAAGGTAGCACATCTTTTGACATCCATTTTGAAGTCAATGTTTTTAAACTATATAGGTTGGTTTAATCTAGTCACATTCATTATAAAATGTTCCTTAGCAGCTATTGTTTCTTTATTAGCAGTCAAAAAATTCAAAGACAACACAATGACACACAGGTTTCAGGTGTTTTATGTATTTCACATCTTAATGTAGCTCATGTTTTATTATTCTATTCCTTTATAGAGGACATTATTATTTTTAAACTGTTTTTAAATCTATGACTGTCTCTACACTTTCTCTTTTCTCTTTCAAGCCAATTGTGTGTGTGTGTGTGTGTGTGTGTGTGTGTGTGTGTGTGTGTGTGTGTGTGTGTGCGTGTAATCCATTTAGAGGTTTTTTTTTTCCTATCTGGATCTGTTTTTACTTAGCATCTGTATTATATTTTGATCTCATGAGATTAATTTTAAACTTCTGTGTCAGCTGTCGACAGTGATGCTTAGTGGGTAATGAATGGATCCTCCCAAAGGCAGATTCTGGGAGATGTGTCTCTGTACTTCAGCCAGCAAGGGAAACTGTGTTTGGCTCTGTTTTTTTTTTTTTTTTTTTTTTTTTTGTGTGTGTGTGTGTGTGTGTGTGTGAGTGTGTGTGTGTGTTTAGAACCTTTTTAAAGCTTTTGTAGTTCTTATGTGTATGTAGTTGTGCTATACTGAGTACCATATATAGGCAAACTTTTCTTTCCTGCCAAAATGGCCAATAGCTTGGCAGGATGAGGTTAGGCAGGAGAACAAGACTAAGGACACTGGGAAGAAGGGCAGAGTTAGAGGTGTGGAAGCAGATGCAGAGGGAGAATGAAGAGGAATGTGCCATGTTGAAAGAAGGTACTGCCTCATGGCAGAGAATAGATAAGAAATACAGGTTAATTTAAAATGTCAGGTTAGCTAGGAGCAAGTCTGAGCTATTGCCTGAGCATTTATAATTAATATTGAGTCTCCCTTTTGGCTATTTGTGAACTGGCGGGCAGGAAAGAAAAGTCTGCCTACATTTATGCTTGAAGTTTGTAAATACAATTGTTTTTAAAACTTCATATAGAATACTTATAACATGAAGTTTACCATTTTAACTTATTTAAATGGTTAAATTTGGTGAAGTTATTATATTTAAAGTAATGTACAATTGGGTCCTCAATAAAGAAATCTTAAAACATCTTCATACCCCCTTACATGACTCAAACTCTTGGTAACAAGTAATCTAGCTTTGTACATTTGACTAATTGGGGAAATTCATATGAATACCACCACATAGTATGTGGTTTTCTTTTATTATGTTCTTTTATCAGCCAGTTATCAATGTTCTTCTAAGCTGTAGTATGTTGAAGATGTCTTCCTTTTCTTGACTAAATAATATTCTTCTTAAGGTTGTTCCCCTTCGTACCTATCTGCTCAACACATCACTATATGTGTTGTTTATTTTTGGGTTTAATATGAATAATACTTCCATAAATATTTGCTTACCTTTTTGCAAAAACATTATTTTAACTTACTCAAATACGTACTTAGTGTATTTACCTTTGTCATAAGATCCCTATATTTTCTTGAGGAAATGACTGAATATTTTCCACAACAAAGGTATTATTTCCACATTCAAACATTACAAACAATGTTTATAGAACATGAAAATTTGTTTCTTCCATACTCAGCAAAATTACTTTTCTGTTAGTTATTATTATTGTAGCTATACTAGTGAGCATAAAATAGATTTCATATTGGCTTCACCTATTTGTTGTTAAATGCCAATTTACAAATTCATTCATAGTTACTTAAGTGGTATTGTTTACACAATATTTATTTAAGCCATGTTATAATAGTCATTTGTGATGTGACATCATACAATAAATTAAAAATAATTCTATAATACATTTTTGAAAGAAAATTATTTTAGCGTACTTAAAGATCTGACCTAAGTCATTGTTTATGGCATAATATTTCACTTCTGATATCCTGTCCTTGTTTAACTTACAAATGTCCTTTTAAAAGAGTTTTATTGATAGATTTCTATGCTGATGGAAAGGAAATTTTAATTTTTCAAGTCTAATAATATCTAAAATGTTTGAAAAGGGAAAAATTCAAGCTTATTTACAATATTTATTGACATCCAATAACATTAGGAGAAAAAAACCTAAGTTCTCATTAAAGATGTATTTACATAATACTAATATATAAATCATTGCTTCAGGTAAGCTAAACACATGTGGCAATTCCGTTAACGCCAATGCACTATTTTCATTAAATTAAATGTCTTCATGAAGCATTCTGTGCCTCTGAAACACAAAAGATAAAAATGAACAACTAATTAAAACAATATAGAGGAAGATGGAGAAGAAAATTACATGACAACTATATTTTAGATTTTGCTTATATTTTATGACCTTTTTAAATATTTAAAGCCAGTGGCATCTTTGATTTCACTTAATAGAAAAAATCCTGCTTGACTTGCCAAATATCTAACCAAGAATGTGACCAAATTAGTATTTGCCTAGGTTTAAAAATCAAAAGATTATAACCATGTCATAACATTTTCCATGATCACTTTTATTCACTTGTTTAAGAGATAAGAAGTGGTGGCAAGAAAATTTCTGCTTCTCACTTATTGACTGAGAAAAGCCACCTTCTCAGATGACCTTACTTTTCTTAGTCCTGAAAACAATGATGATAAATCTCTTTGAAAATAAAATTTAAATTCTCTAGAACGTCTAAAGCCAAGGTCCCAAGAATGATTGTAAACATACACTATATTAAAATACATATTATTTTTTAAACCATGTCTTATATTTCTTTGATTTTGGTTATTTTCACAGTGTTGAATTACACTATAGAGACCAAGAAATATTTATCTGGCTCTGTCTTCAGTTGTTTCATTTTTCCATGTAGCTGTTATAAAAACACATTGGCAAAATCAATTTAGGGGAGGAAATGTTTATGAGCTCATAATTCAATGTAATAATCTATCATATCAGTAAAGTCACAGTAGCTAGAGTTCAGAACAGTAGGTTGCACTTCATGGATGGTCAAGAAGCAACAATGGATGAATTAAAATATGCTGCATGCATGATAATGCTGAGCTTGTTTTCTCCACTTTTACATCATTCAGGATCTGCTGCCTAAAGAGCAACACTATCTCAATTAATACAAACAAGATCATCTCCCACAGAACAGTCTACAGGGCAGCCTGAGCTAAATAATCCCATAAATTGAGTCTTTTCTCTGGTCATTCTAAGTCATGTCAAGTTGGCAATTAAAACTAGTTATCAAATCTATGTTTCAGAAAAACAAAATAAAAAACCCAAAGTTTCTTATTGTTTGGTTATATTATTCTGTGAATGATGGTTAGATGTTATTGATTCATAATATGCCAAGTTATTAGATTTGAATCTGTAATTCCAGAAACATGTAGCCTTGGATACATCTGACCTGTTTTAAGTGTTAGTAAGCCTTTTTAGACATACCATGATGTTACACATATTTCTTTCCGTTCATATACCACTATTGTTCAAATTACCATTAAAAAGGCAAGGAACAGGATTTCACTAACTCTTGCAGAACTTCATTAGGTAGGTTACAATAATAATGCTATATAACAAACAAAGTGGTAACTATTACTTATTTGATGGTGAATGTTTTAAGGTTTTACTTCCTAACTGATCTGGTTGATGCTTGTTGATGGTTTACTGGACTTTTTGTATTACTCATCTGTTACAGCAGGTTTTTCCTACCCACCGGCCTTCTGGTCCTGCCGCCAAGGTCCCGCCACCACATGAGCCCCAAATAACACTCAGAGACTCTGTATTTGATACAATCCTATTAGCCAGTTACCATTATTGTTTATGGGCTAGCTCTGGCTTAATTATTAACCCATTTCTACTTATATAATAATTTCCACGTGGCTCATCTTATCTGGGAGCCGCAGCTGGCGTCTTCCTTCCTCCCTCGTCTACATCTTGACTCCTCTTCTACTTCCTCTTTCCTCCTCCTAGTCTCCTAGCCCCACCTATCTAGTTTTCTATTGGCCACGGTGCTTTATTAATTAACCAGTATGAGAAACATATATACAGAATAACATCTCCCATCACTCATCTTTAATTAGATTAAATTTGTTTATTATTTTTCACAACCATTGTTTTTATAGCTGCTTGCCCACAGTCTATAGGAGCCTTCATGTCAAACCACAGCTTCCTTTAATTCTCTATCATTATTTTAGCAGTTAAGAATTGGGATCCAGATGCTGGGGTGAAAACTTGTTAGTTCATAGAGACAGAGAAAGAAGCCAGCTGACCTTCCTCTTTTGCTCTAATCTCAGAAAGAGAGCTTCTCTTCCATCACCCCCCACCAAAAAAGAGGGCTGTCCCTTCCTACTCCGTGTGTCTCTCTGTCCATCTTCCTGATTCCTTCTTACTCTTTATGGCTACTTCTGACAGTTACTTGCTTGCTCTGTGTCTTGACTTATTTAATCTGTTTATATATATAAAAAAGAAAGCTCTTGGATAATTGTTATATACTAGGGCTGTGATACACCACAGCTAGAAACAGTTTTTTTTTAAAATATATAATGCAATCTCAGGGTTAAAATTGTGATCAAATATCCTGCAACAATCCATAGTGAAAGAGTTAGCTCCAGGAGGAATGGTAATCTTGGGATACCTCTAAAATGCACAGATGTGAATATCACATTGTAATTCCCACACAATAAAATTATTTTCAAAACTAATTTGTTGGAGGTGGTATATGTTTCCTATTCCAGTAGAAAACACTTTAAAAAGGCACAGTAAGGGTTAGGTATACATCTCAGAGGCAGAGAACTTATGTACTTACATATTATGCTCAAAAACCTAAAACCTAGCCCAGGAAAAGAAGAAGAACAAATGAAAGCAGCAAGGAAAAAAGATTGGAAAGAAGGACAGAAAGAATTTACACACTCAAATTTGTACAGTTGAAAATGTGGACACAGATATAAACATAGTTAGTACATATATTTCTATTACAAGAAAAGTGAAGAATTAATAGCAATAACCCAATTTGTATATGATTTCCTTTTCAAATTCAGAGTATTATGCCTTTTAGTCCACAGGTTTGGGGAAAATGAAGATAGGCTCTCCAGTTGGAAATTACACAAGTGGCAAATAATAAAGGATGTCATGCTTTAACATGAATTTAAGATTTTTACAATTTATTATGAAGAGATGCTTTTAATATACTAAGGAGAATATATTTGCAATGAAAGTCACAGAATGCTGAATTCAATCCATTTTAAAATACAAACAATTTTTCATTAATTTACCTTGATCTATATGGAGATATTTTGTTGGACAGAATCTTTTACTAATCCTTTGTAAGATCACATTTAATTATATCATTTTGATACTCATATAGTAAGAGTAAATATTTGTGCCTGTCATTATCTTAAGAAGCCTTAAAAAGAATTTTGTAAATTGAAATTATATAAATTATTTGCATATCATATCATTAACACAGAATCCTATTAGACATGCCTTATATTTTTCAGGTCACACACTGAACATTTTGGAAAAAATAACAACCATTTAAAATATAGAAATAAATACACTATAAATGTAAATTTTACTTAAAATTCAGAATACAAAGGCAGCGTTCAATATTCAGTTCTTTTCATATTGTCATGATAGCAATTTTGTCTTATTAGAATAACATCCAAAGGTATTTAGAATGCATTCAGGGTGCTAATTTGGTTGTGGTTCATGTTGTGATTTTAATGATATAGACACTTTTTCCCCAAAACCTGATCTGGGGCCACCCACATACTAACACTCTATTTCATAAAGAAGGATGATTTCAAATAACTTCTTGCAAACTCATTGAAATAAAACCAATTTTCCAGAAGAGAGGCACTTGCTCATTAATAGTTTCCTAAGGTCAAGATCAAAAAAATTAAAAGTCATATTAAAAGTTATTTGTGTTTGCAAGCATTCATGTGAATGACATTTGAAACATAATTATGAGAACAAAAAAAGGTAGCTAAATTAGAATTCAATTAGAGTTTTCTAGTACTTATCAAACAAAAGGAATAAATTTCTGTGAGAAAATCAATGACGGAAATGAATCATAACATGCCTATTGCTATTTGACTTCTCATCTTTCTTCATTGGCCATTTGCCTCTTCTTTTTCTTTGCATTTTTATTCGAACAGTGGCTGGTTACTGGCCTCTCTCCAAAAGAACTTATCAATTATAGCCATACTGGAATTCAGTACTGGATTATCCATGTTTCTTCAACATCTACCTCAGATCATATGTCTGTCTATCTCCTCCCTTTTCCTCTATTTAAGTCAAGCAAACAATCTCTATTTTCTTCATTTAGCCATTAGTTAATTGTAACATCAAAGACTTAGTCATTATTGTTTTAGCTGTTCAGATGTTCTTATACTCAAATGTTTGTTTTTTGATTTCTGCCAAAATAGGAAAAACATTAGCATTTAAAATTGTTGTATGAAGCATACATATTAAAATGAATTATGTGCTATAAATCCTCACTGTCTGATACTTAGTCAGCATATGTGACACATGGTTCTCTGTGAACATTTTATTTGACCTCAGCAATGCCTTAATGTTCCTAAAATTGGTTAGAGGTTCAAGAGAATGTATTAGAAAGCCAAAATCAGTTATGCCAGAATTGGCACACAATGAAATCATATACAATATTAGTCTATAGTATTATAATCCTGTGTAAAAGCCTTTTTGCTTGCAAAAACTGCTGCTACTAACATGTTTAACAAATGTGTTGCACATAAATTTATCTGTAGCACTATTCTCACGGCTTCATTTTCCCACTCTACAGAAATCTAATCACTGTTTGTGCAAACTTGGGCATGGAGACATTTTGAGAATCCCCAAGTCATGAGTTGAAATGATTACTATTTCAAGACTCTGCTCCTGCACTCATTAGTGCTAGTCTGGGTATGTCTCTAGAAACTTGCTTAGGATGAAGAGGAATTCTCTGGGCAATAGACTTCTGTTTCTGTTTGGAATAGATATTGTTTAGCTATTGTGACTCAGAAGAGTGATACTACTTGATTATCCTTGTCTTCAGACTTTTCATGTTTTAGTTAGTTTATGGTAACTATTTCAGTGTGAAAATAGAAAACTTTTGTATGGCTTCTTTTATTTCAGTGAAGTTTTTAATGGGGAGAAATTTAAGATAAGGCAGCATCCTTTTAAGAATAAAATTCTTATTCTAGGATTTTATGTGTTTTAGTATCTTTATTTGAAATAAATTTCAAGTTACAAACAGATTGCAAAGTACTACATGGAAGCTTTGTTCAAGTGTTTTTCAAATATTAATGACTTACATAATATTAGTGAAAGGTGTTTGAATCTGTACTAGGCAGGGTTGTCTATAAAACAGAACCAATATAATATGTTATAAAAGGAGATTACCAGCTTGTCATACAAGATAGGAAATAAGTAGTGTTAACAATGACTGACTGCTTACTAGTGAGACAGGAAATTCAGTAGCTGTCCAGACAGTGAAGCTGTGTATCCCACAAATTACCATCCAACAATTGGAACCTGGAACATCACTGAAGCATTGCTGGTATTGAGTCTGTGGTGGAAGGTTTAAAAAGATGGAGTCTAATATCAATAGGAGTGATAGTACATTCACTGAGAAAAAAGTATGCAATGACAGGCAGGCAAACACTGGCATTTCGTCAGAGTTCTTCAGACCAGAGCCACCCTTTGCAAGATGCTGCACTCCTATAAGCCAGGTTTTCCTTGGTTGATTATCTTGAAATGCCCTCATAGACACATCATGGATAGGTTTCTAAATCCATCAAGTTGAATAGACCAATCATGAGAGCACATGCTTTAAATTAATCTATAGGACAACTATAGGTTGGCATTGTTTGGTAAAGAATTGTTATATTCTCTATAAGATCATATTTTGCATACTTGTTTTTAAATTGTTAATGCCATTTTTGGAGGTTGTGAAACTAATAAGTGGTATGAGCAAGTTGGCAGAAGTACATCACTTTGAGGTGGGGCTTTAAAGGCCCTGGATTTAGCCTTTCTTTGTGGTTTCTGATCTTTTCAGTGAACATCTTCTGTTCCATGCACCCATGTGTGATGAACTGTTCTGCTATACTTTTCTTGCCATATTGTACTGGGAATATCAGAAGCTGAGTCAAAAGAAACTATTCTTGCCTTAATTTGTATTAGTTCAGGTATTTTCTCCTTGAGAAAAGAAAAATAGCTACAAATGTGATGTTCATCTGTTGGTATATCTACATGTTTTATTTGCATTCTATTTATTTCGTTTTGCACAGAGATTTTGAAATTCAAAATACTGGCTTTAACATTTTAAGGAAAATAAATGATATATTTTCTATTATATTCTGATTTTCAAAAGAAAGTTACACTTTGTTTCACTTGGCTATAATAGCTAATCTAGTTGACTATTTTCACTTGAAAGGCCAATTATAACCCCTTTGTGATCAGAGATTAGCAAGATTTTGTTCTTTGCAACCTGAATTAAAAATTCCCAGTAAACTGTGTTGAAGACAGTTACACAGGAACCAAAATATATCTCACTCACAGTGTAACTGGGCCCAGAAATCTTTTACAAACTGAAGTATACTAGCTCTCTGTTCTGTCTCTCTGTGTTTTTCTTTCTCCCTCACTCAATTTAGTGATTAAAAAGCTGTCTTATCATGTACATAATAGAATCTATCTCTCAGTATACATACATGCATGTATATACATATGACTGTACATACACATATTTATGTATACACACATACATAAATATTTTAAATATATATGTATGTATTGCTCAGTTTACATATAATGCACATTATAACTAAGATGGATGACCTCTTTTCAGCTGTGTTCTTTTTATAGCTCAGAAACTACCTTTTGTGATTTTCACTTCATTCAAAATCCAAATGAGAAGTTCTCAAGCCACACATAGCATGGAAGAGGATATACTGTGCATTTGGATTATAAACACATGAATGAATTCCATTACCTTATATCCTTTAGCTCTGACTAATCCAAAGGGATTATATCATTTAGTGTTTGTTATGGGATGAATAAATATGTCCACACCAAATGTAGTGATTTGTATAATAAGTATTATTTATTCACATTTATATGAAACTATTATTTAAGCTATGCTCAGTTAGGATGTTTCACCTTTGCTCTACATAATATCATTTGGTCTCATTCTCATGTCTGAATCTCAGCTGAACTGACTTAAACTTCCTTCTTTCATAGTACTTCACCTTTTAGAATCTAATCTAGGTTCCCTCATTTACCAGTAGAAGGCTTCTTAGAAACAGCAAGAGAATGAAGAATACCCAATATAAAGGTAGTTACTAATCTTTTTTTTGTGCTACTTTGGCAAAAGCAAGTTCCACAGACAACACAGTGAATTAAGAATTACATTATATATTGTTTTAAAAGTTTTACCATGAGACACAGACATAAAGGTGGAAGAATTAGTTATTTCTTTAAAACCTGTTAGACTAATCCAGAAAATTAGTATATTTCAAAGTGGAGGTTAACTACTTTGAATAAATAAAGGGATGTATGCATGTACTTACCTGGCCAGGATTATGATGAGCATATTCAGATTATGGTCAACACAAGTGATCAGTATGTGTAAATTTATCTACATGGATTCAGTTCTTTTTTTTAATTGTTAAATAAAATTATTCAAAGGATTCAAGAAATATATTTAGAAAATTACATAGTAAAATCACTCAACCTATAAAATAAACTATTTGGTTGTGATCTACTTAGGGTTTGATAACAATAATACTTCCCTTGTATAATACATTTATATTAAAAAGTGGATTAGAAAGGACACATACTGGTGAACAAGAAAAAAATCTTCATCAAAATTAATAGTAACTGGAATTGATAACAAAAGTAGAAATATAATCTAGCTTTCTTTCTTGGAAGTGGTTGTTTTGCCTGGAGTTGTATATATATTGTGTTTGCTTGAGAGTTTCAGAGAAGCCATGTTGCACTTTTATAATAGGGTAAACAGGCAGTATTTTCGTTGTAAATATTCCTTAGCTGTGTGAAGGTGAGCCTTCTAAATAGAGTATGTGATCATTTATTTTGTAAAATATTCATAAGGTATAAATCCTGCCATTATGTGCATCATGGAGACAGAGTTCACTATGAGGTCAATGTGATGATATACTTTTTCTAGGCATTCAAACTTGAAGCATTTATGTTTCAAAAACTGAACACTCCATCTTCACTATGCCTACATTCACTCAGGGAGAGAATGGACATCACTAGTGAGTTGAAAATCAATTGCTGACTTTCCGGAGATGCATTAACTTTGACTTACCAGCAGGATACCATTATCTCCTTTAGAACCCTGCTGGCCTACCCATTAGCTCACTTTTCAACATCAGGGTCAAGCCTGCACTCTTTCACAGTTTTGAGTTTTATATACTATGTAGGAATGCCCTTATTGTTAAAAATAGCATTGCATATATAAATATGTTGACATTAAATAAACTTCATTGCTAACAGAGAAAACCAAACAGCATAGCCCA
Organism: Cricetiscus sungorus; assembly: GCA_030556225.1. Lineage (NCBI taxonomy): Eukaryota > Metazoa > Chordata > Mammalia > Rodentia > Cricetidae > Cricetiscus > Cricetiscus sungorus. The sequence continues at coordinate 12,438,024 of JANBXA010000126.1, forward strand.
GAACTGACTTTTGCCTCACTCATTATATTTAGAGTCTAGTCTCTATAAAATTATTTAAGTAGCTTTGCATGTTAAAATTATCAAGATAACTTCATTCAAGTGAAATAATTTAATTATTATCTTTTCCAGACATAGTCAACTGAAAAATGTGTGACAATGATTGTGAATTCTAATTTTAAAAAGGGGGTAATATTAAAAAGGGAGTAGTATTACTTTTAATTGAGGACAAGATAGCTTATATTTTTGAACGAGTGTCTTGGATATCCATAACCAACACAATAGTTCAAAGGGAGATATCCTGTGGCTGGCATTGCAGTAGTGTGTGTGTGTGTGTGTGTGTGTGTGTGTGTGTGTGTGTGTGTGTGTGTGTGTGTGTGTTTTAAATATATTTTAAAAAGTATTTTCCTATGGCATTTACAAACATCCTTACTGGCAATTATTTTTCCTTTCTTCCTCTTCCAGTGTATTACTCTCAATTTCTAGAGCTTCTTCTCCCCCATCTTCTCCAGTCCCTTTGTTATTTTCTGGCAAGCTATGTACTCACATCCAAAGATTCAGAGATAAGATCTACAAATATCCATGGTTGGAGAAATCATAGCCCATGGAAAAGAACCTATTACTGTCATTCTATTTAAACAATACACTTTTTTACTGTATTCTAAATATTTAGCCTCCTATCAGCATATGAGTATAGCTCTAATCTCTTATCAGAGAAACTTCATTTTACATTAGACAGGAGCGTCTACCAAGATCAACAACTAGACAAAATGCACTTAATAAGATACTATGGGGTTCAATCTTAATTTACATCTAGGGAACAAAATGAAAGAAGAAAGAGAAAGACAGTACACTTGATGACTTAGACACCCACCTGCTGCTAGATACTGATTTCTAGACTTGACAAGGTTAATATCCATGAAACATCCATGAAATCTTAACAATAAAATTTTAAAACAAGACACACATGATAACAACATTGGTTAATATCATAATGTGGATGGAAATATTTCAGAAGGCTCCACTCCCCAGTGATGAGAAATTATAGGCATTCAGTGGTTTTGTAGAGAGGAAAACTCAGGTTACTTCAGGGTTGAGACCTCTCATACATTATACAATTCCAGCTTGTCAGCCCTAAATCCATGTACATAAGAGCAACATGATTGTCTTAGTAGGTTTTATATACACACACATACACACACACAGAAGTAAAGGTCATGAACTTAAGAAGGAATGATGTAGGGGAAATGGGAGAAGTTCAAGGTTGAGAAGTAAGGTATAAATGATGTAAATACAGGAGCCATATATACAATTCTAAAATAAAACTTAAAATATCATAGGATAGGTTCTTTTGCCATGATAAATAGTATTTTTTCAGTTATCATTTATTAATATTAAGATCAATTTGAAACACAGTTGAGTATTTTTAAATAATTATAGTATACAAAAGAATATTATTTCAGTCGAAGGAAAACTTAGCTTTAAGTAACTTTCAATTTAATGAGTACATTTATAGACTGATATAGTAATTGCAAATACTATTGACAAAATTTTGTAATTTAATGCCAACTAGTTTTTAATATTTTTGCTTGCATAGCTCAAATAATATGAAAACAAGTCTAGTTAAAACATAGAATTAAACATTGAAAAGTTATGTAATTGTTAGTAAATGCAAAATCAAAACACCTTTAATAAATATTTTGAAGAAAATTTTTTATCATTTATTTAATAAGTCATGACATATATTTTGCCCATTAAATTAGAGTGTATCAAACTATCCTTTAGACCAGTGGTGTCAACTTTTCTAATATTGCAATCTTTAAATGCCTTTCCTCACATTGTGGTGACCCCAATCTATAAAATTACTTTGTTGCTACTTCATAACTGTAACTTGGCTACTGTTGTGAATTGCAATATAAAACATCTTATATGAGGTTGATAACCAATGATTAACATTATTCTGTTTATAACCTAATAAAGTCATTTGAGGAAAAAATAGAATTAATATATGTTATATTAATTAGTTGTCTGAAAAAACATAGTTTGGTTCTGACATTTTAAAGGTTTAATTAATATCTAGTTACTCCTGCCTTGCCTGATGCCTATGTACCCACACATATCCTTACTTTAGGAATCAGTTTTCCTCTGGTGAGATGACAGAAATGCTTCCTTAATCTTAATGAGGTAGTTGACAGTCCATTACAGTCCATAAATAAATCATCATTTAGCAAGAAACAAAGGATATGTGCACATAGTAGTCTCTAAAATTCCCACTTACACTATTTTTCTCATTTGAAATTTTCTCACAATATATGAAGCAGTGATGTGTTAAGGCTGACTAATAGTAAATGGTTCTAATCACAGACTGACAGAAGAAGTATTAAGACACAAGCAGCTTGTGGTTGGTTTAATCCCTCACTATAAACTAAAAGTTGTTATATAACACAGAATTCATATTTGGATAAATATGTGTTGTTGCTCATTTAAGCTGTTTCAAGGACCAAAGTAAATTAACTATTTAAATTGTTGTACTCTTGTTTATATGCTATTGTGTAAAGGTGTAGATACTAGAGATATTGCCAGAGTGTGTCTATTTTACCATCTCGCATATATTTGTGTTTGTGTATAATTTTTTATTTTGGTTTGGTTTTTGGATTTTTGAGACAGGGTTTCTCTGTATAGCTTTGAAGCCTATCATAGAACTTGCTCTGTAGACCAGGCTGGCCTTGAACTCAGAGATCCACCAGCCTCTGCCTCTAGAGCGCTGGTATCAAAGGCATGTATATATTTCAAATGCATTCAAAATGTTTTTCACAATAAGATAATACAATTATTTACCTATGATAAGTTGGTATATGCAACCATGATATTATGGAGTGAACAATGGCTGTGGATAATAAAGCATTGCTTTAGAGTCACGCCTACAGAATTCAACCCAAGAAAATATACATATCATGAAGTCTCATATAGAAATTATTTGATTATGTAATATAATCTCATTTAAAATGACCAAACATAGAATAGCTTCACTTATCTACACTCTTCGTTAAAGCTGCTTTCTAACCATCATGGCTTGAACAAGTTTATTCTACCTACTTCTCTTACTGTAATATTCCATTTCCACAAGTTCAAAACTTCATGGACAAGTGACTGTGGATTAAAACTGCAAACACTAAGAGCCTAATGAAACCTTTCCTCTGTTTTCTTTAAATTATCTCAGATATTTGTCATAGTGATAGAAGGCTATATGTTTCCTCTTACAATTCTGAAAGTAAATTCTAGGCCATTTTTTTCAAATAACCAATTCTTTTTACCAACTTTCTAGGGAAAATAAACCCTAAATTTGCTTATAGTTTGAATTCAACAACAACATAAATTGCAGACCCTATAAAACTTATACAAATTGAGCCATTCCCCCCCCATACCAAGTTTGCTTTCAATATGGCAAGACTAGCCATATGGGCAAGATACTGCTCTTGTCTAGACTGTTTGACTTTATGCTGTATAAACTGGACACACAGGACCCACAGAAAAGTGACTGCTGAAACAAGATGGACAGTGCTACAGGGTTTCTGCTTCATGGAAGAGTTTGTCAGACAGTCTGCAACACAGTAAATAACTGACTGAGAAACTGCAAATACAGTTGGACATTTTAAAGTTTCCTGTTTATGAAGAGTCTGCCAGACACGCTATAGCCTATGGGCTGAAGATGGAACTTTCCAGAACTTTGGGTGACTAACCCGGCAAGATGTCTCTGTCATTTCTAGAGTTTATATATTATCCTTCTGTGGTCTTTGAAGGAGTTGAAGACAGATAGTTATGGTTATAGTTTTCCTTAGTTAGGATTAAAGATAAGTTACATATAGGACTTTAGACTAACAAAGATAGGATGGTGAAATATTTTCTTAAATTTTATTAAATGTTAATGAACCAAAAAAAGAAAGAATTTTTTCCATTCTTGGGTCAAGGAAGAAATAAAAGCAAATGAAATTAAAGACTTCCTAGAATTCAATGAGAATGAAGACACAACATACCCAAACTTATGGGAAACTTTGAAAGCAGTGCTAACAGGAAAGTTCTTAGCACTCAGAGCACACATGAAGAAACTGGAGAATACTCTCATTAGAGAATTAATAGCAAAACTGAAAGTCTAGACCAAAAAGAAGTAAACTCATTCTGGAGGAGTAGATACCAGGAAATAATCCAATTAAAAGCTGAAATCAATAAAGTAGAAACAAAGAAAACATATGAAGAATCAATGTAACAAAAAATTGGTTCTTCAAGAAAAATCAACTAGATAAACCTTTAATCAAAGTAAGCAAAAGGCAGAGAGAGAAAATGCAAGTTAGTAAAACCACAATTGAAAAGGGGGACATAACAAGGGACACTGAGGAAATCCAGAGAATTTTCAGGAAATACTTTGAAAACTGGCATCAACTTCCCTGTGGAGTGTGGACAGGGGAATGGGATGGAAGTGTGGTCAAGGGCCCTGGGAGGGAGGGAGGAAGGGAGAGAGGAAGAAAGGGATGGAGTGGGAAATAGGATCAATATGTAAAATAAGAAAAATAAATAATAATAAAAAATGTTATAATACCAAAAGATAAAAAAAGATGAAAAGAAAAAGAAAACCAGTACTCCGCAAAATTTGAAAATTTGAAAGAAATGGATAATTTTCTGATAGATATCACTTACCAAAATGAAATCAAGAACAGATGAGCAATTTAAAAAGTGCTATAAACCCTAATGAAATATAACCAGTCATCAAAAGTCTCACAACCAAAAAAGCACAGGTCCAGATGATTTCAGAGCAGGACTCTAGCAGAAATTCAAAGAAGAGCTAATTCCAATACTGCTCAAAGTGTTCCACACAATAGAATTAAAAGGTTCATTTCCAAATATTTTTACAAGGCTACAATTACCTTGGTAGCCAAGTCACAATAATTACAACTGAGATAATTTTAAGGCCAATATCCCTCATGAATATTGATGCAAAAATACTCAATAAAATACTGACAAATCAAATCCAAGAACATATCAGAGAAATTATCCACATGACCAAGTAAGCTTCATCCTAGAGATGCAGGGATGGTTCAACATATGAAAATCCATCAATATAATCTGCCATATAGACAAACTGAAAAAGAAAAATCATATGATCATCTCACTAGATGCTGAAAAAGCCATGAAAATATCCAACACCCCTTCATGATAAAGGTCTTGGAGAGATCAGAGATAACAGGAACATACCTAAAAAATTAAAAGCAATATTCAGCAAACCAACAGCCAACATAAAAATAAATGAAGAGAAATTCAATTCCTCTAAAATGAGGAACAATACAAAGCTGCCCACTCTTTCCATATCTCTTCAATATTGTACTTGAAGTTCTGTCTAGAGCAATAAGACAACAAAAGGAGATACAAGTTGGAAGGTAAGAATTGAAAATTTCACTATTTGCTGATGATATGATAGTTTACATAAGTGACCCAAAAATTATAATAGTAAAATTCTACAGCTGATAAATACCCTGAGCTAAGTGCTAGGATACAAAATTAAGTCAAAAAAAACCAGTAGCCCTATTATATACAGATGATAAATAGGCTGAGAAAGAAATCAGAGAAACATCACCCTTTACAATAGCCATAAACAAAATAAAATATCTTGGGGTAACACTAAACAAACAAGAGAAAGACCTCTATAATAAGAACTTTGAGCCTCTAAAGAAAGAAATTAAAGACAATTCCAGAAAATGGAAAAATCTCCCATGCTCTTGAAAAAGTAGTATTAACATAGGAAAATTGTCATTCTTGCCAACAGCAATCTACAGATTCAATGCAATCCCCATCATAATCCTGGCACAATTCTTCACAGACCTTGAAAAAATAATACTCAATTTTGTATGGAACACAAAAGACCCAGGATAACCAAAACAAACCTGTAAAATAAAAAAAAAATTTCTGGAGGCATCATCCCTGACCTCAAGCTCTATCATAGAGCTGTAGTCCTGAAATCAGCTTGGAATTGGCACAAAACTGACAGGAAGAACAATGAAATCATAGAATCTAATTGAAAACCATGATAACCCATAGACCTGGGAACACCTGATTTTGACAAAGAAGCTATATTTACACAATGGAAAAAAGAAGGCTTCTTCAATAAATTGTGATGACATAACTGGATTCTAATATGTACAAGATTGCAGAAAGATTCATGTCTGTCACCATGCACAGAACTTAAGTTCAAATCAATCTCAGACTTCAACATAAATCCAGCCACACTGAGCCTCTTAGAAGAGAAAGTGAGAGGTACCCTTAAACAAATTGGTACAGGAGATATCTTCCTTAACATAACACCAGTAGCACAGACACTGAGATTGCCAATTAATAAATGGGACCTCCTGAAACTGAGAAGCTTCTGCAAAGCAAAGGACACAGTCAACAAGACAAAAAGGCAGCCCACAGAATGGGAAAAGATGTTCACCAACCCCACATCTGACAGAGTATTTATCTCCAAAATATACAAAGAATGCAAGAAGCTTGTCATCAAAAACCCCAAATAATCCAACTAAATGTTGTGTAGAGAACTAAATAGAGAATTCTCAGAGGAATTTAAAGTGGCTGAAAGACACTTAAGAAAGTGCTCAGCATCCTTAGCCATCAGGGAAATGCAAAGCAAAACAACTCTGAGATACTATCTTACTACTTACTGAACGGCTAAAATCTAAAATTCCAAAGCCAGTTCATGCTGGAGAGGATATGGAGATAGGAGAACACTCTTCCCTTGATGGTGGGAATACAAACTCAGACTGCCAATTTAGAAATCAGTATGGCAGTTTCTCAGGAAAATAGGAATCACTCTACCACAAAATCCACCAATTCCACTCTTAGGCATATACCCAAAGCTGCACATTTACGCAAGAAGCACATCTGTTCAACTACATTCATACCAGCATTATTTGTATCAGCCAGAACCTGGAATCAACCTCGATGCTCCTCAACTGAAGAATGGATGAAGAAATGTACATTTACACAATGCAGCACTACTCAGCAAAAACAACAACAACAAAAAATTAGAATCTTGAAATTTGCAGGGAAATAGACTGAACTAAAAGAAACCATCCTGAGTGAGGTAACCCAATTACAAAAAGACTAACATGGTTTGTACTCAATCATATATGGATTTTAGACATGGAACAAAATTCACACCACCAGAGAATCCAGGAAACAAGGAGGACCCTAAGAAAGACATACATAGTCCCTGGAGAAGGGGAAAGGGACAAGATCTCCTTAGCAAATTAGGGAGGGGAAAGGAGGGGGAGTCAGGAGAAAGAGGAGGGGTGAGGAAGACATGAAAGGACAGTAAGATTGAATCAGGGAAAGAATTGAGGAGTGCAAGAAAAGAGATACAATAGTAAAGGGAGCCATTGTACGTTTTAAGAGATACCTGGCATGAGGGAAATGTCCAGAGACCTACAAGGATGACCTCATCTAACAATGTAAGCAATAGTGGAAAGGCTACCTTAAATGCCCTTCCCTTATAGTTAGATTGATGACTACTTTATATGCCATTGTAGAGCCTTCATTCACTAAACACTGAGCCAAACACCTGGAATCCAGTTGCAGAGAGGGAGCAGTGATGAGCAAAGTGGTCAAGACCAGGCTGGAGAAACTCAGAAACAGCTGACCTGAAGAAGCTCATGAACTCCAGTCTCATAGCTGGAAACCAGCATAGAACCGACCCAGATTTCCAGAATATGGGTGTTAGTTAGGACTGGGCAGTGTATGGGGCCTCTGGTAGTGGATCAGTATTTATCCCTTGTATATGAATGGACTTTGGGAGCCAATTCTACAAAGAGGGATACTTTCTCAGCCTAGGCACATGATGGAGGGCCTCGGCCCTGCTCCAAATGATATGACAGTCTTTGAAGATTCCCCATGAAAGGCCTCACCCTCCTTGGGGAGCAGATAAGGGATGGGATAGGGGGTTGGTGGTGAGAGGTGAGAGAGAGGGAACTGGGGTTGACATGTAAATAAAAAAGCTTGTTTCTAATTAAAAAAAGAACATAGCCAGAGGAAGTTAGTTACAACATGGAATCTTGTTTGACAAGGAACATTCTTTTTCAGTGTTCTAGTTTTGCCATAAAAGGACAAATTGAACAAATAGTGTCAACGTAGAAAGAAAAACTTTCTAACTTTTTATCCTTTCAAGGAGAGTTTAAGTTGACAAATCTTAGTACATTTTATTGAATGAAAATATATATCAATTAGGGACAGTTAGCTAATGTTTGAATAAAAATTAATAATTCACATCTAATCAATTTAGAAATGGCTATAGTGTGCCTACATATCTATAAAGGTGTGCCAGGTCTTTGATCTACATACTCAAAACTTAGAGTTTTCAACAGTGTCAAAGTTAGTGTGTTAGGTTTGTAGAGGTAACATGTTCTTTATTGCAACAACTTTCCTCTCCTATTGTAACATTAAAATAGTCATGGATACAATATCATCAAGTGCTCATGGCTGAGTCCTGGCCAACTAGTGATTACAGACACAATTATGGATAAGCTTGATGGACTAATACATATTCATATATTATATGTAATATATGTGATTATATCATATATAGTCTTATAATAATATATTGCTTATAATATAAAATATATACTACATATGGGAAGATTTTGGTAGCAAGGGGTAATAATACATGTGCATAAGATTTTTAACCCTCATAGAGCTTAATACAAATTAAAACATCCAGTTTTTAAATTCAATATTCATGTATATTATACTTTATCTGGTATAATTGTTTCATTGATATAATTCAAGCAAGTAATTTAATTGAAGTGGCATCTTCATATTCTTGACTGATTTAAATATATGCATGTTCATCAATGCCTTAGAAAGATGCAGGGAAGAAGTCATATGAAAATATAAACTGGATGAACAGGTGCAAAATATGTATATGTCACTGCTTTTATATAGTGTCACAAAAAGTAGTGTATGATTGGAAAGTAGGTTTGAAGGTTTGATATTATGAATGTGATCACATTGTCAGTCATAATTATGTTAAAAATGCAAGAATGTAAAGGTAAATGTACAATGGAAAATGATTGTGTCAACATATGCCATTTTCATAAGCATTTGAATCAGAATTTTTGTAGAGATGTACATTTTAGAATTGAAGTATTTTGTGAACTTATTTCTACAGAATTCTTCCCTTTTCCTTAGGAATTGGAATTAGTTATCTTTCTCTATTCCTTCTAATTTCCTCTCTCCCTTCTCTCTTTGTCTTTTTCTCAGTTTTTCTACATGGCTTAGTCAATTATACACTGCAATAGAGAATAATAAGAAAAAAACTTTCTGATTTGTGATTAGCCCCCAAAATAAGATTTTGTACATAACAAAAACAGAAAAATAATTACATGAATAAAAAACTTGAAAATATTAGTTCACAATTTTAATAAGAAATTGGTACACATTATAATGCAACATTATTCTAAAGCTATTAATAAAAATATAAAATTGTTAAAACTGAAACAGCATCACTTCCAGGGTAAAGATGGCTTAGCTAGTCCAAGTTTAGATTTCAAAATAAGAAATACCATGAATCAATGGTGATCTGGAGGGTTACAATGAAGACCACAAATTGAGATTAATTATTAAATCTCTAAAATCTATCATTTCAAACTGGGCAGAACTATCATTATAAATAAAGCAATTGTATATTTTGATCTTCCAAATGTTAAACTGGTTACAAAACATACATAAAACTTGCTTAAATTATTCAGTTATTTCTCTATGTTTGTGTTTTTCTTTAAATAGGGCTCTTCCTTGGGTATAAATAGAAAATGATTGTTAAAGAATAATGTGCCCATTTCAATGAAATTACACATAACATCTGTAGAATAACACATTATAGCCAGTCATGGTGCAAATATCTTTATAGAAAGACAACTTCTTTGATCCTGTTTTTGGTGGGCACTGTATCTTTTATTTAAATGTATAGAATATAATTAATAAGAGTAATTTGTGAGCTATATTTGCCAAATTCTTTCCATTGCATTTCTTTTCCTCATAGATCTACTATTATTAACATTGTTTTTAAAGATGCTTCCTTTTAGGGGAGACCTCTACCTTTTTAGCTCAGTAAGAAAATGGCCTTTCTCTGTTCTATTCTCCATATATCAGGAATATCTAAAAATTCCTAGTTAACATATGGACAGATTACAGAATAAATCTACATGAATAGAAGATGTATGCTTCACAATGTCAGCAAAAGCTAAAGACAAAATCACCTAGATAATATGAAATAAATGGTAAGAGCAATGATGAGGGTCACTATGCCATGACTACAGATGTCTTGAATCTTCCCTGTAAATTGTGAGAAAAGTTTCTCTGAAAGTTGTAGATCTTGTTTCTTCCCCACATGTTAAGAAGTAGTACATAAAAATCTTGGCAGAATCATATATCTTTATACAGTATTTTTCCTTTATTATTATTATGGGCCTAGTAAATAATAGAAATTAAATATATATTTACATATTTATCTGTGAAGTAACACGCATTTTCATTTACATATGTTTGTGACCATACACTGAAGCATTCAGAGGCATTATAATGAAAATAAAATATCAAGGAGTACAATTATCATTTATATTATTTTGTTTGCACACTGTCTTCAACTCTACTAAACAAATAACAGAACACGTGTTTAAAATTGCTATAGTCATGGCTTTACACAAAGTAGTTCAATTGTTGATCTTAATATAAGTTTTGAAGATCATTTATATCTGTAGATCATAAGCCTACAGCTTTCAAACCTGGCTATATGTTAACATCAATTGGAGGAGTTCTTAGAAGGCTACATGTTAACATCAGCTGGTGGAGTTCTTAGAATATTGTATTGTCATGCCATGTCCTCAAAGATTGCCTGGAAATTTGAAATTTTTTAAGTAATGGAAGTGATTCTTCTACTGTACAATTATGGCTGAGAAAAATATAATGTCCTTTATTTTTTTTCTGGTAACTCTGAAAGAAGTTTTAAAGCCTCTTCATTGTTTATTTTAATATAAAATATTTTGCTGTGTTTAAAATGACAAAAATATATGTATATTGGCATCATATATGTGCTCTACTATTTTTGTCTTGAAATTTGCAACCTAGCTAATTTACTCACTTAGTTTAGAAACTTAGAGAAAATTAAAGCTTAAATAAGAGCCTGTAATTTTAAATATTTTCTTTACCATGCTCTCCATAGGTTGCTCTAGAGAATATGGGTATCATTAAATAATTCATCTGTTTGTTACACCAGAGAGACTTATTCCACAGAGAGAAATCATTAGTAATTTTAGCCAGAGTATGTAGCATTAAAAAAAATCTCAGAGATAGATTTGGGGGTTCAAGCTTCAAGCTGAAGATCAGAAAAGCAAAGTAGCTGGCCACTCTTTCTTGCTGAAAGGGCTAATCCTGGCTCCACAAACTCTTATGAACCCTCAGACTGTAACTTATCCTCAGTATGACTGGGGAATCCTTTGGCTTTAATGTCTTCCTACTTTCAGTGTGACTGAAGAATGAATGCCAGCTCTGAGACTTTTCTATTGTCTTATATACATCCTTAATGCTGGAATTAAATGCATGTGATCCCAAGTGCTGGTGTCAAAAAGCATGAGCTCCTCTACCCTTCACTCTTGTGGCCTTGAACTAACAGAGATCTGTCTATCTATTAACCCTTAGTACTGGGATAAAGGTGTATACCACTGCTTCATGATCTCTATAATTTGAGGCTTACTTTGATGTTTTAGTATATCATAAATAATATATCACCACAGGAGAGCATTTTGAATTTTTCAAATAGAATGAGAAAAAAAGAGATTAGAAAAGAGAAACTTCCCAAGCATATTGTCATATGAAGTTTAGAAATATCAGAAAATAAGATATATGGATGAGATTTCTATGAGATATTCTATATAATTCCTATAGAACTATATCATTCCTAGCTTATATTCATGTTCTCCTTTACTCATAAGTGTTTAACAATTAGAAGATAGCTAGGATGCACATATATCCATCCATTTGCAAAATACAAAGACTATGGAAGAGACATGACAATGTGTTTCAGTCAAATATGTATTCCATATTGAACTGCTAACTAGAAATTAGTTTCAGATCAGGACATATGAGTATCACAGATCAGAGCAAGAAACAAATTCAGAACTGAGCAGACAATTAGCAACCAATGTACATATCCATTCCAATAAAAGGACAACATTGGGAGAGAAACCAGGAAGACAACAAGGAATCCTGAAGAAATGAGTTTAGAAGGACAAGAGAATTATGAATAAATGAATTAGAGAAATTATTCAAAAATCAAATAAATGAGAAAATTAAAGGAAAGTCATGCCATGCACAATGGCATTTGTGTAAATTCCAGCACTCATGAGGTGAAAACCATCATATCATGAGTTTGTGGCTATCCTGGGCTACATATTGAGACTTTGCCTCAAAAATCCAAGGGCTGTATATGTATTGCAGTGCCCAGTGATTTCCTAGGACTTGGATTCCATCAATACAGTATAAATATATGATGAACATTGCTAGAACATCAATGGCAGCTATATTAATGAGAAGATATTGTGTGAAATTTATTGTCACTCATTTAGATAAGTGCATAACTCAATCTCCATCAAGAGCAACTTCTTTATGAAGTAGATGTTGACTATCACTGAGGTCCACAACTGATCAACGTGCTCAGAATTATAGTATCTTAACATCCAAATGGGACATTTATGTTACACCTCTTCTTCCTATGCCTCAGTGTTCATCACAAAAAGGCAGAAGACTGTTCAGAAAGACCAGAGGCAGTTGATAAGAGGGCAGGTATCAATGACTGTGACTTCATGCACAAGATCTGTACATTATCATGACAAAAAAAAATCCCAGAATGTAAGTGGAAAGTATCCATGAAGAAATCCCATCCCTAGCTGAAGAGCTATTGACAAGTGATGGCTTAAGGAAGAGGATGATTCAATTTTCTTCAGTGATGTAGTCTGAGAGTATATTGGAAGAGATGGAATGGTGGGCAAACATGACCAAAACACATTATATGCATATATATTAAAGCACTTATGATCTTTGCTTTTGCAGTAGGAGCAATTCTTCAGGCACAGTATCTATCTACAGCCCAAACTCAGGAATATTGTAGTTCTATCTTTTAAGCCTAAGTGTAAGGTAGTACGAACTGGGGGAAATCCTGACACCCAAAACATTATAAGTTTACTAAATGATTACCGATATTGGGAAACAAGACATACAGACTCCAAATATAGGTGTCATTGGCTAAAACATACCATGGCTAATGAAATCTTTCTGGGTATTTTTCTCTAAAATATTTTAAAACTAGCTTTTTAAGAGATTCTTCCTTTTTGACAAATCTTTTTAGTTCTTGTTTTAACTTAAGAGTTCCAGCAGTTGTCTCTTGAATAACTGAAGACATTTCTTCAGCTATAAGTGCTCTGTAAAATTTTAGAAGGTTTTTTCAAACTTATTGACATCACAATATATGCTTCAATGATGGGAAAATAAGACTGGAGTTACTTGTTAATTGTATGAAATTGTTGAAGTTATAGGACATCTACATTACAAGCATTTAGACTTGGAATAAATGAAAAAGTCCCATGATATTTACTAGATGGTATTTGAAATTGTTCTTGCCAAAATAAGGATAAGGGTTAATGAAAACAATGACAAAATATTAATTTAATTAAGTACTTATCTATGATGCTAGCACAAATACCTAATGTGCATTCACACTTGAGGGCCTTGCATTTTTATATTGCATAGCATTTGTCTTTTTAATTAAGAAAAAACACATTTCTCTTGCATTGCCTTGGGGTTTTTCATTTAATTTCCTATTTAAAAGTAATTTCATTTCTCCTTTTAATTTAATTAAAAATGTGAAAATTATGAGAGGGGGAAAAGTTAAAGAAAAGCCTGAGTCATCAGGCTTCCTTCCCTAATTATCCATATCACTAATGAAGTTCTCTCAAAAAAAAAATACTGATACCACTCACTGGATAATAATAAGCCTTCTCCAAATTATAGATTAGACATCAATTTAAAATTGATTCATTCTGTTTAAAGATGATGGAACACTGTAAAAAGCAGATTTACTTACACTGAGTAAAGTAAGAGAAATCAACCTAAAATATATCTTTACTTTTCATAAAGCATTATTCAAAATTAAACAACAAAATTCTTATGTACAATCTATAACTCATGTGAATGTAATAAGAGAAAATGATTTCTAGAAACACCATGGAACCCAGTTATAGATTTCATTAGCTACAAACATACCATTGCTAATGAAATCTTTTTTGGTTATTTTTCTTTGGTTAGAACATTTTGCCACATCTTCTAAATTGAATTAAATTGTTGTATTTTGTTTTACATTTCTCAAGTGACACAATATCTTTCCCTTGGGAAATCTCTGCATCAAAAAAATATGTAAAAGGTGAAGAGAAGTAGCCATTCGACATTCAACCCACATGGCAGTCTTCTGGGCAGAGCTACAGAGAAATGGGGACTACTGCTAAAATGGCTGCCATAAAAGTGACTCTGATATAACTCAGGTGACTTGTAATTGGGTATGGATTAAAAGGTGGCTTATAATGAAAGAAAGTAATTTACAATGAAGTCCTCCAACAAAATCTTGCCAGTCACAAATACAGAAGAGAAATATTGAACATTTCCTTTTAAAAGGATTTTGTGAACATACATCAAGTGTTATGATTTGTTCTAGATGCAGAGTATGTAATAACAAAACATAATGTTCTTGATTAGTTTATTGGTAAGGCCTTTATAACTTTCTGATTTGTTAAATTTATTTATTTACATGTTTATTTTATATACGTATTCCTGCAGGACAGAAGAAGGCACCATATCTCATTACAGATGTTGTGAGCCACCATGTGGTTGCTGGGAATTGAACTCAGGACCACTGGAAGAGTGGTCAGTGCTCTTAACAACTGAACTATCTCTCTAGCCTTTATGTCTTATACAAATCCCAATATCACTGGAGCATTTTAGTACCACACATTTTAATTGTCATTTTATTGACACACTTTTACTAACAAAATTGTATAGAAAATATTTCAATTTATTTTTATCATTATTTACATATAATAAAATAATTTCATAACATTGAAATGGTTATGAAAACTACTGAGACAAAAGAACACAAAGAAAATAAATTTTATTATGCAATTTATTTCAACCTTTATTTGCCTCTCTTTTAAGAAGTTCAGTACTATACTGTGAATATTTAATTGCAGTAAGCATATATGAGTATAGGATTTGAAACTTCATAGATTCATTATTGGCAAAAGTACTAGAACTAGCATGCTGCAAGTACCAACAGTATGATAAGTTCCTGTTTCTAGAAACTTATTAAGTAAAATGTAGATTTTCTGCAAAACTTGTCTTCTTGGTAAGTAATTCCTTAGAAGTACAATCATGTCTACCTTCCTGGAATGCAATATTTCAGATATTACTGTTATATAATATTTGCCTCTGTGGATTTTAAGTAACAGCGATGGCTCCCCTAACCATAATTTTACATATATCCACTTCAAGACTAATCCATCTTTATTTTTTGCATCAGGTGCCTTTACAGATTGTCATATTTACTTGGATATCATATATAACAATCAGACATATCACTGAATAATTCTCCCTGGCTACTACTATCATGTTTCACTGTGTTAAACAGATATGAGGACATCTCACCAAAAAGAACTGGCATAGTATAACTTAACACAGATACATTCTATACCTTAGTTCTTTTTTACATCGAGAAAGTAATAACAAATATTTAAACCAGTCTCACATATCTATACTAACATCAGTAGAAGACTTCTCTCATAAGACTAGTATATGCAATGTATGCAAGAAGAAATTTTATTCAAAATAGCATATATATGTATATATATACATATATATTTGCACCAAGTATATATCACAAATAGTTATCCATCATAACTATTGCCTTGCCTACCATGTAAACATATCAACCCAACTGACACATATAATTCTTCACAAAATACTAGAAATAAGAACTAAACTTAGAAAAAATATAGAAGAAATCACAAGAGTTAGTCTGTGATCATTGAATGGGTCAAAATCTCTTAAATGTGATACAAAAAGATGAACAAGAAAATAAAATATTAGTAATTTAAACTTCAAAAAATTGTATACACTTTTGTAGAAATAATCATGCACATATGAAAACCATTACAGATTTGAAAAAGCCTCTGAAAAATAAAAAAACATAGGTCTTTTCTACATGGCATAGAAAATGTATGCTGATCAGTAAGACACTACATTTAAAGAGTAGGTAAAATTGTTAAGAGTTTTATCAAAAATTATATACAAATAACTATGACACAAATGAAAAGATGTTTAACATTACTAGGATATTTACTTCAAATTGAAACACATTTAGATATCAAATAGCACATCATAAAATTTCTAAAACTCAAAAGACAGATAATAGTGCTATTGACTAGTAAATATTAACAATAAGGTAGCAAAACTAATGGTCACACAATGCTGGTGTGAATGTAAATTCATGTTGATGCTTTGAAAAATCCTTTTCACAAACATTCAAGGTATATGCCATTGGTAATAATTGAGTGATACATACTTATGGAATAGGAATATATGTTCCTACAATTTAATATTTTTTACTATCATTATTAGGACAGACATAATGTGAACATTCTCCAATTGCTCATTGACTTATAAATGCATAAATAAATGTGAGTGTGGTATATTCATACATTTCAGTGTTACATGCACAAAATATGGATAAAGTATAAGTGCATAATGAAAAAAGGAATGTCAGTATTAAAAATGGGTTAAAACCAAGGTAGAAAATCACATACAATTTATTAATTCAATTATAGGGTATTTCCAGGAAAGTAAAAATTATACATGCAGAATCAGCATATATGGGTACTTAAGTCCAAATGCAGGAACAGCAAATGTATACAAATTTTGTGTGAAAATACTTTAGAGTAATAGAAGTGCTAAAGCTGGACTATGACAATGATGAAAGTTACACAACTATATCATGCTGAACACTCAATCAACTTTTATAGCTCAGAAATTATATGTTAGAAAAATTATTGTGGTATAGAATAGAAGGCATTTAATATGATGAGATACTTTTACTTAAAAGATTATTTTCACAGAAAAATTAAGGTCTTATCTAAAACAAAAAGTGGGTAAAGCATGTTTCTTAGCCATGTATACTATAAAATTGTGTGCTTTGTTTATGGCCAATAGAATGGAAGTTTTACAGTGAAAGTGCATTACCAGTCATTTTTGAAAGTAAAAACAGCTCTGTGGAATAAAATATTGCTTAGAGAGTTTTCTCATACTGCTTGTCACAGCATTCTCCCTGGCTGATAAGTTATTATTGCTTTGTGATAAAGGCCTATGCATTTCCTCCTCTCTTATAAACATTTTAATGAGAACTTGAACTGAACTCTCAATGAACATATTTTCATTCCAAAATCTTATGATTTTAATCTTATGGTACTCCTGAGACCTGGCACTGTGGTCTGTGACAGCATGGATGCTTCAAATTATTCCTCCTGTTTGTAGAAAATACCATGTGCATCCATCATCCTTTCTTTCTCTTGCTGCCTCCTGGGAGCCACAGCCTCTAGTAAGGTCAATAATTGCAGTTTTGGTTGACAGTTCCAGGCCAAGTGAAGCACACCCAGCTGGTGAAGACCAGCCACAATGGGTATTGACTGCCTTCCTATCAGTTTCTTTCCTCATAGTTAGTTTGCCCTTAAAACTCTTCCTTAACAATGTGATAGATGGACTTGAATCATTTCGTAGGAGATTCCCCAGTACAGGGAAAATAAATGGTTTCTCTACAGCAATGTATGTATATGTGTCTGTTGGTATTTGGGGGAGAATTGATCTAACAGTTCTGGAGTGAATTAAATATCTTTCCCTTTGGGTTAAGAGAACACTGTACCAGAGGTGGATGTTTAATATTAACTTTGACATCCAAAACCATTGTTGATAACAGACATGAAATAAGAGCATTTAGACTAAGAAGATATTCTGCAAATCAGTGTGCTTTATACACTAATGCTTAAAATACTAATGACATCTTTTGTCTATGTTTAAAACCAGTTTAGAGATAGATCAAATAATTAGCATTTATTTTCTTTTGCCTTTATGACAAGTTGGTAGTCACATAAGTAATATCAAAGAAATGCTATATGTTTTATGCAAATATGTACATGAGCAATACATAGATTGTTAAGCAAATAACCTTTACAGTGTGCATGCTGTGAATTTATTGTAAGAAACCTTTCATCTAACATTTGATAAATTTCAGCTAAAGTCTCTTTGAAATGTGGTACAATATTTTTAATTTTTTATTTTTTAAATTATACTATAATTACATCACCTCTCCCTGTAGATCTTCATGTATTATTGAGGCCTTTGTCTATTTTGGCAAGTTTATTGGTGTAGATTGTTGTTCAGTTCATGTTCTTGTAGTCATATTGATGAGACTTTATAGGTATGGCTTCTGACATCCCTAAGAGACACAGTCTCACAGCAAAGTCCCCTATCTTTTGGCTCTTATAATCTTTCTACTCTGCCCCCTTCTGCAATGTTCCTTTAGCCTTAACTCTACATATGAAGGTCAGAGCTGAGTTCCCTATTAGAGACAACCTATTGTCGCCTACGTACTATATATATATGATATTTTAATCTATATTGTCATGCATATATAAAATGCATTATAATTAGTCTTCCTTCTTGTACCTGCCAAGCCCCTCATTCCTACGAGTCCTTTTCCCAAATCAGGCCTTTTCGTTTTGTTTTGTGATTTGATGACTTTTGGGTTTGACTATAGTTACCTGTGTAACCATAGGCTTGGAACTATCCATTGAAGTTTTATGGGCTCACTTTGGAGTGCACATCTGATGACAGTCACTAGATATTCCCCATGGCAGCCCTATACCTTTATGCCGCAAATAAGGCAGTATGTTTTCTGATTTATTTTTCATTCTTGTAAATTTACTTATAGTTTTGTCCTTTGGTTTTAGGCTTTCTTGGGACTTGTAAAGATTTTTTTGAGAATGATTAGAAATTCTGGAAGAAAATTTAATATATTGAAAGTCTTAAAATATACAATTCAATAAATCTTGGATACTGATTGAATATTTTTTAAAGATCCTAGATTATTTTGGTATCAGTCATAACTAAGAACTATTGAAGTTTTTTTTCTCTATTTAGTAATTTCCAAACTGAACTATCTTATTAGAATCATCTCTGAAGGTTCTAAAAATGTTGGTGAATTGATGCCATTTAGAGAAATTCTGATTTAATTGCCTTGGATCAGACCCTGGGTTTTGATGCTTTCAGAAATGTGTCCATTAGTAGGTCTAGATGAGAAGAAAGGGGCCAACAGATGTGAGAGAGGAAATAAGAGAAGGCAGTAAAGGAGGAAAATATAATCACAATGAATTAAATTTGAGTAAAAAACTGTCAAAATGTAGGTGCTAGAGAGATGGCTCAACAGTCCAGAATACTTGTTATTGCAGAAGACCTGGATTTGCCTCTCAGCACACACATAGGGGTTCACAACCATCTATATCTCCAGCCCCAGGAAACTGAATGCCCTCTTCTAACCTCAACAAACACTGGGAACACATGTGATGCACATAACACATACATAGAAACTCATACATAGAAACTAATATAAATAAATCATATATATTAATGGATTTTAAAGTAAAACCCTTATTTTTCTCTTGATTATTTCTTTAGATAAAACAATCAATTGATTATCCTGGACTTATAAATGTAAGTCTTTATATATGCACATTTGTGTCTAAGTCAGGATTGCTACATCATTAATAATGATATACAGTTACATTTGTGTGGCCCAACAGAGAACAGAAATGTAGGCCCTCTTGGGAAATTTGGATCTCAGATAAATGACTGGCACTTTTTCCCTGTAAGAACTCATGAATGTTTGGAATAGACAGTTAAGGATCAGTTTTTGAACTGGACTCAAATGGAAACATATCCCATATTTTTAATATATCTTTTAGCTTACAAAGACAGGATTCATCTTGGATTTTTCAGCTAATATTGAGAACATTCAGTAGGGCATAGCTGTAGGTTTAACTTTTAATGAAATTTTATTTTTGATGTTTACCTATCTATTCATTATTTATCATCCTTTACTTGTGTCCTCCCATACCCAGTAACCTCCTTTCTACTTACAGGTCACATGTGAACTTTTCCTGTCCTTCTCTCCTTTCTCAACATCTCATATTCCATTATTATGGTCTCCTGTCAAGTTTCGTAGTCTATACCCAGTCTCAAAATGTCTTATATAAAAATACTAAAAGATAAGATATACTTATGAAAACAAATATGTAAATTTTGTATTTATGAATCTACTTGGTCATTTCACTTAGTAGGATTCTTTGCATTTATATTCATTTTCCTACAAATGGCATCATTTTTTTCTTAACAGATAAGAAAAACTCCATTTTAATTAATCTATTGATGGACGTCTAAGCTTGTTCCATTTCCTTGCTTTTGTGAATAGTGTAGTAATAAGCATGGTTGTTTGTTGAGTATATGCCCACAAATGTTGTAATTTGGTCATATGACAGTTCAATTTTTAGGATTTTTTTTGAGCATCCCTACTGGACTCCTAATTGTTATACTAATTTACACTACCACCATCAATGAATAGTGTTTCTTTATTCCTCACAGTCTTGACAGCATTTTGGGGGGGTCTGGATTAAAATAGGATATTGTACTTAGAAATAATACACATAGGTATGACCAACTACTGTTTGACAAAGCCATTGTGAACATAGAGTGGAGAACAAAATAGCCTTTTCTATGAATGGTGCTGTCAAAACTGAATATATGCCTGTGGGGGCGGGGTAATTCAAAATCCTTAACTTTAAAATTAAAATGCTAAAACTTCTAAAGGAAAACATAAGTAATTAACTTGAAGTCATAGGTAATACTGGCAAAATGTTTCTAAACAGGCAAAATGTTTTTAAGCTGGCCCCCGATAGTACAGGAAATACTCCCAAGAATTAAAATGGGTGGGGGAGGGTACATATTACTTGAAATTTGAGTTTCTTCAAGTTATTCTATCATCAGGCCAAATAGCACACAGAAAGGGAGAAAATGTCATCTATACCTCAGATAAGGACTTTGTATCTAAAATATATGAAAACTACAAAAATTAGATGCCAAAATCATCAAAGTGTCAGTCAATAAAAGTGCTGATGAAATGAACAGTTATCAACAAAAAGAAATACAAGTAATTGTTAAATATTTTATTAATGTTCCAATTCTTCCATCATCAGGAAAATGCAAGTTACAAACTCCGAATTTCCGTCTCACCCCAGTTAGACTGTCTATGATCAAGGAATCCTATATTTTATCTGGCAGTCCTAGCCAATGTAGAATTTTGTCAGGAGCTAGAACTAGACCCAAGCAATACATTTGTAAAATGTGACCAAATGTAGCTGACTCCCTTTTATTGTATACAGCTAAGACATTCTAAAGTTTGTATGACACAATTCTACTTTTCTAGTTGGGATTATCAATAACATAATTTTGATTTACTAAGGAAAGTTAATGGAGAGATGAACAAGATAAAAATGAAATCTGCAACATCAGTGAATGTATTTATCTATTGGCAATATATAAAGGATATGGTAAAATAAAAGACTGAATATCATGATTAAAATGCACAAATCTGTATGTGTTTCAATGGCTGATATTTTGATACTTGTTTTTCAAAATTTGTTTTATAGTTTGACAGTTTTGTACATTTATGTAATGAATTTTAGTAATTTTCTTCCATTTCCCTTTGTCACTCTCCCTCCTGCTGAACCTTTTGTTCTTAACAAGCTCATCTCCTACTTTCCTGTCATCTATTTGAGTGTGACCCACTGGGTTTCATAGAGTTTCTTGCTTATAGGCAAGGGTTAGGAGTTATTGACTGGCACAAGTGAAACATACTAGTGGCTAAACTGCCAATGATGGCACCATTCCCTCAACAACCTTTAACTTTGAATAGTTCATCAAGGACAGGTGAGGCTTAAGTACCCCTCACATAAACTCTGAGTTTTTGTTATTAAGACAAAAGAGAATTAGAATTTGTGATACAGGACATATTTTGCTACATATCTCTCCATAATTTGATTCTTTCATTCTGTCATCCCCCTCCTTTGCTATGTTCCCTGAGCTTTGGAGAATGTAATTTAACTGCCATGCTTAAGACCAAGCCCTCTACCATCATTTATTAGAAGCACTTAGGTCAGTTATGTATTTTGGCATTAACAGGAGATAGTTGCAAAAGGAAGCTTCTCTGATGAAGGCTGAGGACAGGACTAATACACTGCTATAAACATGAGTATTTAAAAGGCAGATTAGCAATATGCTCATTTAGCACTATAGAGATTAGGTAGTAGAGAAGAAGCTTCTACCTCAGCTCCACCTTGGTTTGTCTTCTGTTTACCAAAGTATGAGATACTTCTAGTAAGATAATCTTGCAAACAGTGACAATAGTTGTTAGGAACCTCTGGACACTCACTGGTCAATAATTTGTAGATACCTGGTCCACTGGCACTGGAATTTTCATTTAATAACATACAGATTCTGAAGGAATAATTATCTATCCACTGAAACTTTGTCTTTCAAGATTAAAATTTAATAAGATTATAAAATAGTAGGTTTCCATATGGCTTTTTCATATATCCTGAGTTTTATCCCAACTTCCTCTACCCTACCTTCTCAAACCCCTCCATGTTTAAACTTTTCTCATCCCATCAGTGATTTTATTTTACAGCTTTAACACCAATTGCTGATTAATGTATTTTTATCTTTATACTGATATCTTATTCCCTTAGATTTACAATGAGTTTGCATAAATATATAATCTCATGTTATTATTGCTTTCGTTTTCCAATTCCTTCTGTTGCAAGGTAACCAAAGAAGTTTTTTGATGCTCAAACTGGGGATATATAGAAAACAAGAACAAGAAAAGCATTGTTTATACCTAAAACAGTGGTTCTCAATGTGTTGTTCCTGGAACTATAGCCTCAGGATTACCTGGAAAAATATTAGGGATGAAAATTCAGGGGGTCTATTCTAGAGCATGGAATGAGCACACCATCTGTGGTTTTTTTTTTTTTTTGATTGTTTGTTTTTGTTTTGCCTTGCTTTTACTTCTTTTTATTTATTCATTTTTTTCTTATTTTACATATCAATTCCCAGTTCCCTCTCCCTCCCTGTCTCCCTCCCTGTCTCCCTCCCTCCCTCTCTCCCTCTCTCCCATTCCTCCTGAACACCATCCCATCCCATCCACCCCACTCCACAGGATGGTGCCTCCAGGAGGGGTCAATAGAATCTGTCATTTTGAATAGGCACTAGGCCCCATGGAGGGATATTCCCTTAACATAGAGGCAGGAGGGAAGGCCTAGTCCCTACACCATCTGTATTTTAAAATGCTTCCATGAGATTCTTTTGTATTTTCAAGCTTCAAAAAAAAAATCATTGGCCAGAATGTAAGTTTCAATTCAAACATTGCCCCAAGTGTGTACTTATTTAATCTCTGATTCCCCATATCTGTCAAGCTTTTTTAACTCTGTATATAGTGAGAGACATTGCCACTTGGGAACCTGTCATGAATATGTAACAACTCTTACAAAATCAACTAATGAATCTTTGAACAAATAACCCATACATGATCCTCTTCTATGGACAACTTTAGATTTATCAAAAATAGACTGTACTTAGAAAATAAATTTCTTTGCTATCAACAAAATATTTATTCTCCGTTTGCCATTGAGAAGAGATTTGTTGATAAAATAATCTGAATACGTATGTGTCATTGCATTCATTATTTATAAGAATTTAAAAGGAAAATTTTTCTTATTTTTTCAAAGACCATTTTTTTAGAAATCCTTTTCCCCAGTAACTTGTCCTTAGGCTTAAATTTTGAAGTCAAAGTATTTAAATATATATATATATATATATATATATATATAATCCAGCAGCAGTTTTTCTTCTTTTTTTATTAATAATATAATTTTACATGTGGATCCCAGTTTTCTTTCCCTTCCTCCCTCCAACCCTCCTGCATCCCTCCCTCTTACCCTCTTACCCCTGTGACATACATCCTGGCCACGCTCCCTACCATCCCTCCACCCTCATACAACTTGTAGGGCTATGCTATCCAGTTTGGGTCATATAAATCTGTCAAGTCATTTGAAGTAGGGACTAGGACTTCTCTCCTGTCTTTAGGTTTAGGGGGTATCCCTCCATGGGGGATGTGTCTACAAAGTCCTTTTGTGCACCAGGAATAGATCCTGTTACTAATGTTGAGGCCCCCAGACTGCTCAGTCCTTCTACCTGAGACCTATATTCAGGAGTTCTGAGTCAGTCCCTTGCTGGGTCCTTGCCATCAGTCTGGAGGGGGCCCAAGGTGGGGAGCCACCTTGTGCAGGTCAGCTGTCTTAGTGAGATTCTGTAACCAGGTTTAGTCCCCTCTCTCTGCATCTGGATTCTAGTTCGACTCAGCATTTGGTTATGGGTGTTTTCTTCTGTTTCCAACAGGTACTAGATGAAGACTCCATGATGGTGTATAATTTAGTTGATGATCTCACTATCAGGGAAGGGCATTTATGGTTGCCTTTCCATGGTTGCTCGAATTATTAGTTGGAGTCGGTCTTGCAGTTCTCTAGACCTTTCTTTAGGTTAAGTTTTTTCTTCAAACCAATAATGGCTCCCTCTTTATGCCCCCCCACCCTGACTCAATGTGTTTTCCTCTCCTCCCCTACTCTTTCTCCTATTTCTCTCTCCATTCACTGCCCCCCCATTTTCTATGTGCTCTGGGGGACTTGTCCCTTCCCCCTTTTGTGAGGGACCATATATGAATCTCTTAGAATACACCTTGTATCCCAGTTCATCTAGTAGTGTGTATTATAGGCTGCTGATCCTTTGCTCTACATCTAAAATCCATATATGAGTGAGTACATACCCTGTTCCTCTTTTTGTGACTGGGTTACCTCATTCAGGATGGTGTCTTCAAGTTTCATACACTTGCCTGTGAATTTCAAGATTCCGTTATTTTTTTTCTGCAGAGTCGTATTCCATTGTGTAGATGTGCCACATCTTCTTTATCCATTCTTCAGTTGAGGGGCATCTAGGTTGCTTCCAGGTTCTTGCTATTACAAATAATGCTGCTATGAACATAGTTGATCACGTGCCTTTGTTGCATGGATGTGGGTCATTTGGGTATATACCTAAAAGTGGAATTGTGGGGTCCTGTGGTAAGCTAATTTCCATTTTCCTGAGGAACCGCCATACTGATCTCCAAAATGGCTGTACGAGTTTGTACTCCCACCAGCAGTGAAAGAGTGATCCCTTTTCTTCACATCCTCTCCAGCATAAGTTGTCATTGGTGTTTCTAATTTTAGACATTCTGGCAGGAGTGAGATGGTATATTTCCCAGTCTGTGGGCTGCCATTTGGTCTTGTCAACTGTGTCCTTTGCCTTACAGAAGCTTCTAAGTTTGAGGAAGTCCCATTTATTAATTGTTGATCTCAGTGTCTATGCTACAGGAGTTATGTTCAGGAAGCAGTTTCCTATACCAATTTGTTCAAGGGTACCTCCTAATTTCTCTTCTAAGAGGGTCAGTGTGGCTGGATTTATGTTGAGGTCTTTGATCCATTTGGACTTAAGATTTTTGCATGGCGATAGACATGGGTCTATCTGCAGTCTTCTACACACCATCATCCAATTGTGCCAGCACCATTTGTTGAAGATGCTTTCCTCCCCCCATTGTGTTTTTTTAGCTGTCTTGTCAAAAATCAGGTGTTCATAGTTGCGTGGATTAATATCAGTATTTTCGATTAAATTCCATTAGTCCACCTGTCTATTTTTGTGCAAATACCAGGCTGTTTTCAGAACTATAGCTCTGTAGTAGAGCTTAAAGTCAGGGATGGTGATGCCTCCTGAAATTGTTTTATTGTACAGGGATGTTTTGGCTATCCTGGGTCTTTTGTTTTTCCATACAAAGTTGATTATTATCCTTCCAAGGGCAGTGAAGAATTGTGCTGGGATTTTAATGGGGATTGCATTGAATCTGTAGATTACTTTGGAAAGATTGCCATTTTTTATTGTATTTATCCTTCCAATTCAAGAGCATGGGAGATCTTTCCATTTTCTTGTATCTTCTTTAATTCTTTCTTTAAAGACACAAAGTTCTTATTGTATAGGTCTTTCATATGTTTGGTAAGCATTACCCCAAGATCTTTTATGTTGCTTGTGGCTATTGTAAAGAGTGGCCTTTCTCTGATTTCTTTCTCAGCCTCTTTGTCATCTGAATAAAGTAGGGCTACTGATTATTTTGAGTTTATCTTGTATCCTGCGAGTTCGCTGAAGGTGTTTATCAGCTGTAGGAGTTCCCAGGTAGAGTTTAAGCTTCTCTCCATTCAGTTTGATGTTGGCTGTTGGTTTACTGTATATTGCTTTTATTATGTTTAGGTGTGTTCATGTTATCCCTGATTTCTCCAAGACCTTTATCATGAAAGGGTGTTGAATTTTGTCGAAGGCTTTTTCAGCATCTAGGGAGATGATCATATGGTTTTTCTTTTTCAATTTGTTTATATGGTGGATCACGTTGATAGATTTTCGTATGTTAAACCATCCTTGCAACCCAGCGATGAAGCCTACTTGGTCATGGTATATAAGATATATATTTTCCACCAGCCCGCCTGGTCCCATCACCTTGCAGGTCCCAAATAACATGCAGAGACTCTGTATTTGATACAATCCTGTTGGCCAGTTCCTAATATTGTTTATCAGCTAGCTCTGTCTTAATGATTAACACATTTCTACTTATCTAAGTATTTCTAGATGGTCATCTACCTGCACGCCATGGGCCTGCATCTTGCTTCCTCTAGGCTCTACATGCTGACTCCTCCTTCCTACTTCCTCTTTCCTCCTTGTCTCCTAACCCCGCCTATCTTTGCTTTATATTGGCCCAACAGTGCTTTATTTATTAACCACAATGAGAAACATATTTACAGAATAACATCTCCCATCATCTCCTCTTTTCTGTCTATAATAAAAAGAAGGGTTTTAACCTTAACATAGCAAAATATATCACATAACAGTTATCAGTTAAGAATCATAGTTAACAATATTTAGTCCATTAACATTTTGTTAGACTTAAAGAAAATATCATCTGTTCTATCTTTGTGAATCTAACTCACTGCCCGGTCAGTCACATGAAGTTCTTCTGTAATGTTCCATCTTCAACCCATAGGCCATAGTGTGTCTGGAAGACTCCTCAGCAAAGCAGGAAACATTAAACTGTCTACCTGTATTGGCAGTTTGTAAGTCACTTTTCTCTGTGTCCTGCAGAATGGCTGGCTGTCTGGCAGCCTCTTCCATGAAGCAGGAATCCTGTACTAATGTCCATCTTGAATCAGCAGTCATTTTCCTGTGGGACCTGCATGTCCAGTTTATATAGCATAAAGCCAAACAGTCTAGACAAGAGAAGTAGCTTGCTCAAACAGCTAGTCTTGCCATATTAGAAGCAAACAACATAACACATTTCTTCGATGTCCATCTTTCTTTCTGACACAGGTGGTATTACCAGGAACAGTTATATCTCACAGTCAAGAAAATCCATAAACCATTTTAAATGCCATATTCTGTAGGTCTTTGAAAAGTTTGAAGAATGCCTATCTATCTCAAATACATCTTTACATATCTAGAAAAACTAACTCACCTAAGTTTTGACTATTATAGGTAACTATAATCTGCATTAAATTATACATTACATTTTCAATGAGCTATATAAACACAATACCTAAAAAGAGGAGAAAAATACATATCACAAAATTGACCTTAAATGTGTATCAATAAATGAAAATCCATGCCAAAAGAGAGCATTCCTATCTATACAATAATTTCCTTTTTACCTTTAAAAGGATTGCTTATGATCATTAACCATTTACAACCAAGTCCATTTAAATGAAAACAAACATATATAAACAATATTTGGGAATTTGGGCGTTGTTCTTTCAAAACTACATCCTGCTGGTAGGGGGCGCTGTCATGGGGGATCCTAAGAAGACACAGAAAACTTGGCTGTAGTCTGCAAGGCTTTGCCTCAACTGCTTTGAATGTTGGATCACCTGGAGCACTGTTTCAGGGGGTCTGGCTTGATCAAACCACATTAGTCTTGAAGGAATCCACAGCTTTTCATTTTCTGTGGAAACAAAAATAGAAATCCTTTTCCCCAGTAACTTGTACTTGGACTTAAATTTTGGAGTCAAAGCATTTTTAAAATATATATATATATTGGATTAGTCCAGCAGCATTTCTTTTATCAGTTGTTGCTATTCCCTCAGCAGTCAAACAATTTAAAGGTAACAGAACAGCATACAATATCAAAGATTCTCTGTGCTTTCCAACTTTATATGGCTTTTTTATTACTCTATTTCTTCTACTTCTATTTTTACATATTGTGAGACATGGTTTCTCTGTGTAACTTTTATCTGACCTGGAATTCACTGCATATAGGTTTACTTTGAAATCACAGAGATCTGTTTACCTCTACCTCCTGAGTGCTGGGATTAAAGGTGTGTGCCATCATACCCAGCCACTCTACTTCCTTTTTTCTTTTTTAAACCATTGTATCCTGTTTCTTTTTCTCTCCCAAGCCAATGTAGTTTTTAAAATACAGTGAAAACTTTCATTGCAGCTCTCATACACACCAGTGAATTGTTAGCAGAGCTCTTTAAAAGCAATGTGGTTTTTTTGCCGCTTATGCAAATTTTGGAACCTTCATTAAAGGAGCTGAGCAAATCTCTGTCTACAGCAAAACAAAACCAACCGAGTAAATGAGTTTGCTTGTTTTTGTTCTAAGGCTTTCAGTTGTGCTGTTATTTCTCTAATGTGACTATCCTCTGTTTTCTTCAATGGGCACTCAGTGCAATGAACTTCCCTTGTAACACTTCTTTCAAGGTGTCCCATAAGTTCGGATATGTCGTGTCTTCATTCTAGTTGAATTTTAGGAAGTCCTTAATTTCTTTCTCTATTTCTTCTTTGACCCAGGTGTGGTGCAATTGCACATTGTTCAGTTTCCATGAGTTTGTAGGGTTTCTGTGATTTGTGTTGTTGTTGAATTCCAATTTTAATGCATGGTGGTCTGATAAGGTACAGGGGACTATTCCAATTCTTTTGTGTCTGTTGAGGTTTGTGATGCCACCTAGAATGTAGTCAATTTTAGGGAAGGTTCCATGGGGAGCAGAGAAGAAGGTATATTCTTTTGTGTTTGGATGGAATGTTCTATAGATGTCTGTTAAACCCAGTTGAGACATAACTTCTGTTAGTACTTTTGTTTCTTTGTTGAGTTTCTGATTGGTGGTCCTGTCTAGTGGTGAGATTGGTGTGTTGAAGTTTCCCACTATAAGTGTGTGAGGTTTTATGTGAGCTTTGAGTTTTAGTAGCATTTTTTTTTTTTTTTTTTTTTACGAATGCGGGTGCCTTTGTATTTGGGGCATAGATGTTCAGAATCGAGACATTTGTTGATGGATTTCTCCTGAGATGAATATGAAATGACCATCTTCATCTCTTTTGATTAATTTTGGTTTGAAGTCTAACTTGTTAGATATTAGCATAGCTACACCTGCTTGCTTCTTGGGTCCATTTGATTGGAAGATCTTTACCCAGCCCTTTACCCTGAGGTAATGTCTATCTTTGTAGCTTAGGTGTGTTTCTTGTAGGCAGCAGAAGGATGAATTCTGACTTTGTATCCATTCTGTTAGCCTGTGTCTTTTTATAGGCAAGTTTAGACCATTAGTGTTGAGGGAGAGTAAGGACCATTGATTGTTAATGTTTGTTTGTTTTAGATTTGCTTTTGGCTGTGGTATTGTGAATTTATTTGTCCTTCTTTACACTTGGTTTCTAGTGAAGTGGGATTGTCTGTTGCCCACATCTTTGTGAAGGTAGTTAACTTCCTTGGGTTGGAGTTTTTCTTACAAAGCTTTCTGTAGGGCTGGATTTGTAGATACTTACTGTGAAAATCTGGCTTTGTCATTAAATATCTTGTTTTCTCCATCTATAGTGATAGAGAGTTTTGCTGGGTATAGTTACCTGATCTGGTATCCATGGACTCTTAGTACTTGTAGAACATCTATCCAGGACCTTCTGGCCTTCTGGGTGTTCATGGAGAAGTCAGGCGTAATTTTCATTGGTCTGCCTTTATATATTACCTGTCTTTTTTCATTGCTGCTCTTAATATTCTTTCTTTATTCTGTATGTTAGGTGTTTTGATTATTATATGTCGAGGGGCCTTTTTTCTTTGGTCCAGTCTATTTGGCGTTTGGTATGCTTTTTGTACTTTCATGGGCATGTCCTTCTTCAGATTGGGAAAGTTTTCCTTTATTATTTTGTTGAATATGTTTTTGGTCCCTTTGAGCTGGGCTTCCTCACCTTCCTCTATGTCTATTATTCTTAGGTTTGGCTGTTTCACAGTGTCCCACATTTCCTGGATGTTTTGTGTTAAGGATTTGTTGGATTTATGATTTTCTTTGGTCAATGAATCTATTTCCTGAGTTTATCTTCAGCACCTGAGATTCTCTCTTCCATCTCTTGAATTCTGTTGGTTATTCTTGCGTCTGCAGTTCCTGATCATTTGCCCAGTATTTCTATTTCCAGCATTGTCTCCATTTGTGTTTTCTCTATTGTTTCCATTTCTGTTTTCTAGTCTTGAACCGTTTCCTTTCACCCATTTAATTGTTTTTTCTTGGCTTTCTATACTTTCTTTAAGAAATTTATTCACTTCTTCCCACTTTTTGTTTGTTTTATCTCCCACTTCTTTAAGGAATTTTCTCACATCTTTGTGAGCCTCTATCATTTTTGTGACGATAATTTTTAGGTCATTCTCTTCTGATTCATTTGCTTTGTTGTGTTCTGGTCTAGTTGGTGTAGATTCCCTAGATTCTGGTGGTGTTATGCTTGTCTTTCTGATGTTAGGTGTTTTCTTGTATTGCCGTCTTCCCATAGCTTCTTCCAGTAGGTGTTGGTGGGCTTTCTCCATCTCTCTATTGATTTAGCTGGGTCAGAGGTTTGACGTCTGTAGTTTTGGGTGGTCCAAGCTCTCTAGGAGGTCTTTCCATAGGAAGGGGCCCGACGATGGGGGTCAAAGATCAGGCTCCAGAAGAGGAATGCTGAGGCCTCTTTGGCAGAGGCTAGCCCGCAGGATGTTTCCTCAGGGATAGTCAGGTCTAGCTCTAGCCAAGGCCTCTAGCCAAGGTCTGGTGTTGAAGGACAAAGGCTGGGCTCATACTCAGGATGTTTCTTCACCGATTGGCAGGTCTAGCTGGCACTCTCCAGCTGAGTAGGGCTTCTTTAGCAGAGGTCTTGTGATGTGGGTCAAGGATCCAGCCCGCAGGAACTCAGAGTGGACCTACAGAGATAGTCGATTCTCTAGGAGGGGCCCAGAACTCCAGTAGAAGACCAGTAGGAGTCAGAGTCCAAGTAGGTGGAAATTACATGTTGTCCCACGTGGATAGGCTGGTCTATTTTGCTCAGATGGGCTCCAGTCAAAGACCATTTTTAATTTTCCTCACTCATTTACCTCATACCCCTCCCATTACATATCTTCAGCACTGTTCCCTTTCAAATTCGTGATTTTCATTCTTCATATCTACATATTTAATATATACATATTCTTTGAGTAAATATACAAATGCATTCCGCTGAGTCTCTTTAATGTTGTTGTTGTATATGTATTTTCTGGAAAGGACACTTGAGATTGGATAACCATTTTAGGTACTAATCTCTAGAAAAGACTACTTCTTCTCTTGGCAGTTTTGCAACTGCCTATAGTCATATTTTCATTGTCTAGAAAAGGAGGAAACTTTTAGTACATTTTGAATACTTTTATGTTATGGTAAAATTGTTGTGACATATAAATTTAAAAGAGTATACAAAATGTGAATGTGAAATATTGCTTTGTATAAAAACCTAGGCTCTAGAACCATGCTAGGCAAAACTACCACTGAATTACATCCCTGACCATTAACATTTAATTTACAGACAGTTCCTCACTAGTATGTTCAGACTATCATAAAGGGTTTTATCCCCCTGTCAAGGGTTTAATTCCCCTGTCAGTCACTTGAGTAGTTAGAGATGTACAGATGCACCACCATTGTGCTTGTTTTCTTGTACATAAGTTTAAGGCCTTCTTGGCTATTTTTCTTACCTGAAGTGCTGATTCTTCTACACATCCCATTTTGTTCTTTTGAACCTTAAGTGAACTTCTTATAAAAAAGCACAGAAGAACCTGGGTGGCTTTGGGTACACAGATAATTTATTCACAGTATTATTGGACCTGGATGGAGAGAGGGTAAACAAAGGTTTTATTGGTTACTTTTTTTTTCAGAACTCTAGAACTTTGACCAAAAATGTAGTTTTGTAAAAAGAGATGTTAAAGGAAAGCTAAAAGTACTGGAACTGAATAAATGCCTAAACCCTCGGAAACATATTGAAGTAAACCACTTTGACTGATTTTCTATTTCTGCCCTCAACTACTTCCCTCCTAGTTGACTTCTGGGCTTTCAATTAACTGTTTCCTCCTTACTTTTTTTTTTTTACAAGAATTAGAGTAATGTCATATTTTTCAAGGATTTTTCACTTGAGTTACATTGTTCAGGAAGAAAATGTGCTTTATATTACCTAGATGGCAGTTGTCCATATAAAGAAGGTAAATGTGCAAAATGAAGTTTGTGTCTAAACAATAAAATATTTGAAGTGTCAGGCCTTGGACGCTGGTATACTCATTCTTTCACCCTCCATAAAGGAAAGTACTATGTAGTACTATATCCTTTGGAGAATGGTAGGAATGAAACCATGATCACTGTCACCAGCTTGATTCTTTATTTTGTGTTATAACATTTACTAATTTTACCTACTCTTGCTTCAAACTTTCAAAATCTTACGTTCAATGGTTATTATAAAAGTGGAATTTTGTGTTTATAAAGCAAATATATTTTAAAACAAACTACTTACTTCTAATGGGAAGTATTGTTTTATTCTTCAACATGCAAAAGGAATATATTGCACATAAGTGTAAGGAAACACAAGCAAATCTATTCAAGTATTACCACTATGTTTAGTTGGTGAGCTGGCTTAAGAATTCTGAATTATTAATTTTTCCCTATTTAATGTGCCTCTAAAGGTACATCACTGATTACTGTATATTTCATGGAA
Source organism: Cricetiscus sungorus (assembly GCA_030556225.1). Taxonomy (NCBI): domain Eukaryota; kingdom Metazoa; phylum Chordata; class Mammalia; order Rodentia; family Cricetidae; genus Cricetiscus; species Cricetiscus sungorus. The sequence continues at coordinate 12,471,387 of JANBXA010000126.1, forward strand.
AACAGTCCTCATAGGCCTCAGAGCAATACTTCTTTTACTTTTTTACTGGATATCTCAGCTCACCACAGTGATCTTTACTTCATTTTCTTTTGTCTGGTTTGCTTTGCAGACACTATGAAACCTGGTGTCTATTGAGCTGAAGTCAATTAATCACAGGGTGACTTTTAGAATCAAGATTAATAATAGGTTATCTCATAGCTGGAATACTTGATGAAGAGGTTCCCCTCATGCCCAGTCATCATTGAACTAAGTTTAAATGTTTCAAATAACTTTTCCTCTTGTGTGACTTTCTCTACAAGACCTACTCAGCTTATACAGTCTCTCCTAAGCCTTCATCAGGGGTTCTTGACCACTAAGTAACTCTAAGGAGAAAAATTGTTGTAAGCCATATAGCATCTGCCAATCCTTAAAAGGGATGGAGAGAGGATTTGGAAAAAAGAAAAAAAAGCAACAAAAGAAAGACAATCTGAAAAGATGCCATTTTTGTATCTCCCAGCTATGCCACCATGGTTGGAGAGAAAGATTCTGATTTCCTCCTCAGCCTTGGCCAGATTTTCTCTTCCTGTCTTCTTTATGCATCCTCAAAAATCTTAAGTGGATCCTGACATATTAGAAAATATGGACCATATCAGATTCTGTTTAGCAATGCGATAGTAGACCTTAGCAGTTTGGTAAAATGGCAAACGTGTTTGTTTAATAAACTATACAATGTACTGACTCATAAATCTGAGTTCACCTGATGAACGAGGAGAACTGCTCAGTGCTGATGAAGTTGAGTTTTACAGGTCAGTGCACCACCCATATTTTAAAAATCCAGTAACACACACACACACACACACACACACACACACACACACACACACACACACACCTCTATGGGTTGTAACTGTGAACAGAACACATTTTGTAGATAGAATATTTTATTTACTGGCATAAAGCTGGACGTTTGTGTGAAGCTACCATAGAAGTCATTTTTAAAAGATTTATTTTATTACTTCTTTTCTATTCCCTTGGTGTACCACTTCAAACATTTCCATCCTAAACACAATTGCCTCTGAAGGATGGTACATCTCTGAAAGGATGACAGTCTTCAAACTCCACTCAAAAAAATACAAAGCAAAGCCAGGTATAACATAGTGCAACTACTGATGGTGTCACAGGATAAATAATCCTGTTCTGTATTTTAATATATTAGGATAGACACTTCCTAGTTAACTATGATAACCAAAAGGAAAATCATAATCAGTTGGTAGTGTTTGTGTGTACCTCCATGCTTGTGTGTGTGTGGGGGGGGCTCATATGTGTGCAGGCCCATGCACATGCTCACATATATGCACACAAACGTGGGCACACTAGGATTATGTAGTTTCTGGGAACCAAATTCTGGCCCTCTTCAAAAATTGGTAAGGGCATAATAATTTTATATTAATCAAAACCTAATAGTCATTTTATTGGTCATTGTGGTATTTCCTAAGTTCATGTTCATGCTTAGAACACAGTAGTTGGAATATGTTATTTTGCCAAGTAGGTTTTGTGCTCTGTTCTAAAAAAGAAAAAAACAAAAACAAAAAAAAAAAAATAACAAAACAAAATATATAGGATTCTCTCTACTGGTAATTTAATCAAGAGTAAAAAAGAGCAACACTTTTTGTTTCAGTGATTTCGTCATCTTGCTATGAAACATATCTGTTAAATATCTTCAAGTGGTCACTTATTGAGAGATAGCTTATGATTTGTTTAAGGTAGAATCCTCCTCCCTAAGGATTCCATGATCATGGCAAATGATTTTCTGGCACATTCATAAAAAGCAGAATAATAGTTTTGCCCCACATACTTATCTTTTTCATGAGTTATTCAGTCATTCTAAATGATACTCGCATAGTACCTAGAATTTTTATTGTTCTCTATAGTGTTCTTTAGATTTTGGCCTTCTGTATTCAAAACATATATCTGATTATATTAAAAACTCTCCACCAGATGCATTCATAGGTAGACAAGCACACACACACACACAGAGAGAGAGAGAAACAGAGAGAGTCATTTTCCCACAGAGTCCCATTGAATCAAAAATAAAAATGAAAATCCATAGCCATGTTTTCTATGCTAATTTTCTGAGCTTACCGTAACAAAATACCACAACCTGAATAGTTTTTAATATAAGCATTCATTTTTCTCATAGTTAAAGATACTACAATTTCTGAAATTTGGAAGCCCTGTTTTTTATGAATAATATATCCCAGGACTATCTCTTTCACTTCCTGGATGCTATCTTCTTACTGTATTTCTTTACATTGACTTGGTTTAAAAATATTTTAAAAAGTAAAAACAATATATTATTAACATGGTTTTCCCTCCACCAGTTCCCCTAGATCCTTTCTACCTCCCCACACACCTGCATCTCATTTCTCAACTTTCCTCCTTTTTAAAAACATGTCACATTGATTTAGGGATCCATTCTACTCTATTGTGACCACATCTTCTGGAATGATATCTGTATTCACCATATTTACAAATACAGTCACATATTGAGGTGCTAATAACCAAGATATTAACATGTATATGTGAGAGATGTGGCACATAATTCAATATATAACATCTAGCCCACTCCTTAGGTCACATCACATTCCTACACTTTCTAAGGCTCATTACCTATCAGCCACATATTGGTCTTTTGATAAATGAGCCCATTATCTTCACATATTCCTAAAATAATTTTTGTCATATATTTCTAAAACTTAACCACTCTTTATCCTATATACACATACATACAAGCCATTTAACCTGGCTTATTTAAGTTCATTATCAGTCAATATGGCACACACAATCTGTGTCAGTTGGATTATTAATATACCATGTAATGTGATCCCATGTAACACATGCTTCCTAATTGCACATTGATTACATATTCTCTTGTCTTTTTTTTCTCCCGATGCCTATTTCACACTGGTTGGTTTATTTCTCATTTAGATGTGCAATTCATTTTAGCATGCAATTGAAACTCGGTATTTCTTAAATCCAAGCATTGCTCAAATGTTACAATTTTGACAAATTTGAGTATTCTCTGTACATATTCCTTTCCTGACACTTTAACACCTTACTCCCTCAAATAGTAAAATGTGTGCCTTGAAATCCTCTTACTTGCCTGCATGTTTTGCTCAAGGAAAGAGTTGCAAAAGAAACATTTTGCATCAGATGATGTATCCTCAACAGAAAATTTAGAGATTTATAATATGGACACATGATGATGCTATGTTCAAAGTAATTTTCAAAAACAATGGACAGAATCATGTCTGTTACTTATTCTCCTGACTCTTGAGCATGAATCATGGCTTAGGTATGTAGAGGAATTCACTTTCTCAGAGACACATATTGTTAAGTATCCAAAACAGAAAGTAAGGGTGACATTCCTACTTAGAATCACAATTGTTTCAAAATGCATTACTTGAAATTCTAAGTGTTAATGTGTCATGTAGGAAATTATTTAAAAAATATTTTCCTTTATAAGTTTATTTTAAGAATTATGTGAATAAAAAACTACAGCCTATATTACAAGAAACAAGCAAAGAACACTTAGAAAAGGAAAAGGAAAAAGACAAGAAGAACAAGGAAGAATGCAAGGAACAAGGTATCATCTTTCTAAAAATGTATATACAACTTTAAATGACATGTTTAAACCTGCAATAGGCTTCAAGAGAAAGAAATTTCTTTAGATAACTTTCAGTTCCTTAGGAATTAGTAACACATACAAATCAATAAAAATTTGATGGATGAATATTTATTCAATAATATATTGTTATATTTCTTATTTTGCCTGTAAAAGTTACCTCCACTTTTGCATTTAATTGTTTATTTTATTGGATTGGAAGTTATTCAAATTATACTGTAAAATTTTGCATTTTAAATTTAATTTGCGTATTGATTTGTCATCATGATTTACTCTAAACACCTACTTTACTCAACTCTGTAGAATATTCATTAGTATGCAAATACAGTTAATATATATTTTATGACATGAGGTACTCCTGCGTTTTAGCACCTATATGTGAATTAGCAAATAATGATATGAGTAATTGTATTAATGAAAATTTTACCACACCACTTTTCTCCAACTTCATTGTGAATTAAATGAAGGTTTACTGTATCCTTTTCTCTGTGAGCCTAAAGGTAAGGCATGGAAAATTTTTTTACTATAATCCTCCTTCATAGATATGATAGGAAAGCTGCAATGAATTTAATACCATTAATGTTCTCTTTGAACTAGAAACATTAAAATTATAAAATATCACATATTTGTTTGTATGAAAATGTTGACAGTATTTCAAAATGGCATTTTTGAAGCAAGTTTTATATGAGTTCTTACAACATATGGGCATAATCTCCATTTAGTTTTCAATTAGCATGATGAGAAAGACACAATGGTTATTTCTGCTTCAGATGTGTTATGTCCCTACTGCTAGTCACGTTTTCTGTAATAATTCATCACACATTTCTGAAGTGTTGCTATACATAAATAGTTTCTTCTGTTCTTCAGAGTAATCTGATAATAGACACCACCTACACATTGCTGACTTTTTCTATTGAAACAATATGACTATATTTTGTGTTTATTAGAATAAAAACAATTAATAATGAATTTCAAGAATGGTTCATTTTGCACTTTCTGTGATGCTATGAAACTATACTCAAGTATTTAAGTGCTTTTGGGCTCATGAGGGCAATTGAGACTTATATAATGAAGGAAGCAAAGAGAGTAAACAAAACATACAAGGTAATAAATATCAAGGTCATTATCTAATCTACATGGGCTAACAAATCAACTGCCTGATATTTAGGAAACAGATTTATCCAGCTCTATGACTTCATTGTTCTGAGACTATTTAGTGTAATGAGAGACAAAATATCCTTGTGATTAAAAATCATATGTAATTATAATCTGGCTCTGAATAAAAGTGCAAGTGGTGTGCATGCTAAAAGTAATGAGTACAGCTAATAACATTTTCTTAATGTCATGACTTATCTTTTTCAAAGTAACCTTATGCATTTTTCTATGCACTTATGAATATAAGACTCCGTTAACACACTTAACAAGTTACATTATTGGAAGGGAGGGAGGAAGAGGGAACTGGGATCAACATGTAAAATAAAAAAAAAAATAAGAAATGAAAAAAGCAACTTACATTATTGTGACATAAAGTGTAGAAAAATGTTCTTTATCTGATTTCTGTAATATCTGTTAGGGTATTAAATACAGCTGGTAAGTAGTTATCAATAATCAAACATTAATAATTTTTTAAAAACATTTCATCATATTAAAAATAAATAAACCCCAGGACACCAATTATACAAAATACTTCATCATTTTATATCAGCCAATTTAGCAATTCATTAACTTTCAAAAAAGTTATGATAATATAAGAGCTATATTATACTGCATAGTTCAACTTAACTATGAATCTTCAATACTTCAGGAATTATAACTTGTTCAATAAAATAAGCCATGTTATATGATACTAGATGTCATTTATATATTCTACATATTTGTCTAAATACTTTGTAATTATTCACTTGCTTTTTTTAAAGTTGTTTAACTAACCCATAATATAATATGTCTACCTCCTTTATTAGCAGATAAGCTATATTTCTTTTATTTTTTATTTATTTATTTATTTTTCTTATTTAGCATATCAATCTCAGTTCCATCTCCCTCCCTCCCTCTCTCCCTACCTCCCATGCCCCCTGACCACTCTCCCATCCCATACCCTCCCACTCCACAGGGAGGGTGATGCCTTCCAGGAAGGGTCAACACAATCTGTGAAGTCATTTGGAGTAGGGACTAGGCCCTCGCTCCTGCCTCTAGGCTAAGGGAGTATCCCTCCATGTGGAATGTGCTCCCAAAGTCCTTTCATGCACCAGGGATACATCCTTGTTCCACTGTCTGAGGTCCCTTAGACTGCCCAGTCCTTCTAAGTGAGTCCCATGTTCAGGGGCTCTGAGTCAGTTGAATGCTCATTTCCCAGCTATCAGTCTGGGGGCCCATTAACTCCTCAGATCAACTATCTCTGTGGGTTTCTGTAGCCTGGATTTCTCCTCCCTCTCTGAAACTGGATTCCAGGAGTTTGGCTCAGTGTTTAGCTGTGGTTGTCTGCTTCTGTTTCCATCACTAGATGAGAACTCCATGATGATGGATAAGGTAGTCATCAATTTCATTTTCATGGAAGGGCATTTATGGTAGCCTTTCCACTGTTGCTCAAATTGTTAGTTGGGGTCAGTCTTGTCTGTCTCTGGACATTTCTCTAGAGTCAGTTTTCTCTTCAAACCTGTAATGGCTCCCTCTTTTAAGGTATTTTAGCCTAATAATTATTATTAACATTACCATAAAATTCTCCTTCAATTATTGTTGTTATTACCATCTCCAACAGATGGTTTTCATTATATAAAGAAAAAAATCATTGGATACCAATAAGGTATGCTAATGTCTTAGGGGTAATCAAAAGTATGATATGAAATGCTTAAATTTCTTCCCTTCAACTCTTAATCTACATAAGCACACTCTATCTTTTAAGGATGAATGTGTCAGATAGCATTGTTCGACTCATTGTGTATGTATGCATGCTTGGTCTGGCTAGTTTTTAAACAAACAGAACAACAGTAATAATAGGTAGTATACCATTAATGTACCTATATGTCAGTCAATTTTCTATGTGTTCCATATACATTACTACAAAACTCAAAATGCAGTAAGTGAAGTGTGCTTATCCTCATATATAAATTATGTGAAGTTATGTTACTCATCCAGGATTAACATGTTATCAAGTGGTAGAAAGTCTATCGAACCCAGTGAGGAGCTACAACATTAAATTACAGTGCAAGGCTTCAATGAACGTAAAGAATCATATACGTTCTTCTAAAAGGGCTGATAGCACTATATACCACAGAAACTACAGGATGAAGTTAGTATAAAAAGTATTCCATTGACTTGCATTTGTATGTTATTTTTACATGCTATTTTGTAGGAAAAAATATGCTTCTTTGTAGTTGAAGTACTATATTCAGTACCAAAAGAAATTATAGGATGTAAATTAACTTCATTAGTCAGAGTACTATAAGTGATATTGAAAGGAGATAAATAATCATCAGTCTCACTCAGCTATGGACACTAAAAGCTACAAATAATGATCTGTATGCAAGATATGCCCACTGAAGCAATAGTGGCACAAATATTATGGGAGTAACCACCTATTTAATGAATGTAAAACCTGATTCATGGGAATAGGAGCTGTATCAACACAATCAATGAGATCAAGAACCAAAGACTAACTACTATTAGTCAGCTAAATCAACATAGCAGTAAATGACTCCTAATGACATATTACTATATTCATAGATCAGTACTCAGTAAACCCTCACCAAAGAAGTTTCTTGAAGCACATACTAAATACCATAAAGACCAACAAATGAAGAACATATAGATAGTGAATCACTCAGCGTTAAATTTTATGATTTTATAACACCTTGCCCTTCAAAACTCAGGTGCATAAAAGAATACAATGTTATAAGAGCAAGAGAGGATAGATAAAACATTAAGAAAAAAGAAATTTCAAGATCCAGGGCAGCTGATGCACATATGAGTACAGACATAATAACAGCATGAATATGACCTGTGCAATTTCAAGCCAGACAAAATTCCCAGCATTGAGAAGAATTGGGCATAACATCCCACTGCTAAATAAGAAGCAATTCACAATAGATAACTGCTGGGAGAGAGAAAAATCAATTTTCTTCTATGGGGTGATACTAGGTATTTCAACTACACTCTAGTTAGGGCCTCATACTTAGGTGTATTTATCCAATAGAATTCAGACTCTGTTTTTTGTTTGTTTGTTTGTTTTTGTGTTCTTTTGTTTTCTTTGTTTGGGATTTTTTTTAAAGTGAAATAAAGAACATGACATTTGGTGGATAGGGAGGAATGGAGAGGATCTGGGAGGGAAAAGAAAAATATGATCAAAATATATTCTATGAAAATTTTTCAAAATGATAATACAATGATAGGTAAAATTTATATAAATAAATTATACTTATCCCAGTGTCAGAGTATATCTATTTAATATTTTCTGTCATTTAGAATGTTTTGTTAATATATTTGAAAATACACTCTAAGCAACTACTTTGTGAAGGACACTGATACATTAAAGCTCTGGGTTAAAAGAAAAATATGCTTTTCCAATAGATCTTCTTTTTCCTAGGAAGGGTAGATAACAACCTTACTACTCACATAAATACATCATGATACATGCAATAAAGTATAACAAAGAAGCATAAACAGGGTGAAAGGTATCAGGGAGGAGAAATGGGTATTGTTATCATAGATGTGGTATTCCAGAAATATATTCACATCTGAATAAGGAATTAAAGAAAAGCCATGAGGCAAAAGAAAAGGAGAATGATAGCATCCTGATGCAGAAATACAACACAACATATCCCAGATACACTGTTCTCAAGCACTTCTTTATTGAGGAAGACAAAATAAAAAGAAATGCAAATTAAAATTTAAAATTTTTGTGATTAAAGTGTTGAGGGGTGGAATGAAATATGGGTAATGAACATTATTAGGTAAGATAATCCTGTATCTCAAAACAAAATGATTATCTGTAAAAGTAGATTGATGTATAACACAGAAGGATTAAAAGAACCATTTCTGGTTGTAGTATTGTCTTTGAAAGTGTGTTTTATAATTAGTCTAATATCAGAAAACATCTGTTAGAGTATATTTTAGAGTTTGAGACTAGTTTTTTATACAAAATATATTCAAAAGATGTTTTCTTTAATATAGTTCTAACTCAATCTTAAATACATTTTAGGTGAGTCTTGAAAGTGGTCTGCAGAACCATTTTTATCTTAATATAATAAACATTTTAATATGCATCATAAAATTAAAGAAAAATATTCCTTTGTCTATTCTTTTGTTTTCATTATTCCCAAGTAAATATATATTTGATGATGCAGCTGATGAAAATGTATAAAACCAAGTTTTCAAAAGAAGGAAGAATAATTACTATTCAGTGAGTGAAGAGGAACACTACCTAGGGCCAGGAAGATTGCTTAGCAGTTTAGAGCACTTATTGCTCTTCCAAGATACCTGTGCTTAATTTCCAGAAGCCAGATGAATGAACAGAACAGTCTTTTCTGTTGTGGAATTTTATTTTAACTGGGCAAAGATGTGTTACATTTGTTTGTGCTGCATAATATTACTTTAACTGTGTAAAGGTGTGTTGCTTTAGTTTATGCTGCATTTGTTCAGTTATGTAAAGGTGTGTTGCATTGGTTTCAATGTACCTGCCTAAGGCACCTGATTGGCCTAATAAAAAGTTGAACATCAAATAACTAGCCAGGAGAAGGACAGGCAGGGCTGACAGGTAGAGAGAATAAATAGTATAAATCTAGGCTAAAGATGAAGGGAAATAATAAGAGAAGAAGGAGAGGAGAGTGAGGACACACCCGGGGCCAGAAGCCAGGCAGCTGCTATACAGACAGACGTGCAGACGCAGTGAAAGTAAGATATACAGAAGTAAAAAAGGTACTAATTCCTGAGGCACAAAGTGATGATAAACAGGTTAATTTAAGTTAAACATATAGGCATAAAAAAGCTAAGCTGGTCAAACAATCAAAACTAGTAAGTCTCTATGTCATGATTGGGAGCTGTTTGGTGACCCCAAAGAAAAAGCTGGGTACAATTTTACTACAGTTCCTGGGGGTTCTGGTGGCTTCAATACACACACACACACACACACACACACACACACACACACACACACACACGTTACATGGGAATATATACAGTCAATGCTTCTGTACACATTTAAAAATACACTAGCTAATATTAAATGTTAAGTATGTGTTAAGTACTATGAACTAAAACATCTCTGAAAGTTCCATAAATAAGTGCCTAAATACATTGTCTATGTAATTTCACATCCTTGATTATTTAATCCCAAATTTTACTTATGTAATTCTACATGATCGAACACCTTACTTTCCTGCGATCCTTTTATCCATTTTATCTTATGTCCTTCCTTCAAAGTTACATGTACCCTTAGTGAATCTATCTTCTACTATAAAGCATTTAAAAATAGAATACTTGCCACCCACACCCTAGATCCTGGTTCTCAATATCTGTCTTGAATTGGGATGATCTTCTGCTTGACATTACCCACTTCTTATAAGTCATCAAGTGTTTAGCTGCATTAGGCAATCAAGGTTCTGGCTACTCCAAGTATAAGCAGGGATTAGCATCATTGGCAGTAGTTTCAAATTTACAGAGTGACTCTGTGTGTTAAGGAGATCCCCAGAGATTCTGCAAGTACATTTAAGTTTGAGAAGCCCTGCATTAAGCCAGCATCAGAATCACTTGGGACTTTGCTTGAGCTTCATTATTTATAAAAAGAATTTGTGGTAGAGTAGCCCAGCAAAGTGTGTATTTTCGTCCCCTGTAGGTGATTTTAATTCCTATTTCTCAAGACTTACTCACTAGGGCCTGACTGAGATTAGCAATACCAATGTATTGAAATAGATTGCTGTTTCTCAGTCTTGTCTGCGTGTAAGAATTGTCTGGTAATTTTTTAGAGTATGTGAATACACAGGATCTGTTGGAACTAAATGTATCCAATTCTCTGAAGGTTGGGCCTATGAAATGATTGGGAAGGTGTGTTTGTTTACTTCTCAATATCCCGACATTAGAAACCACTGCTACCAAATTACTGGCAAATCACCCTGCTAAAGGCATTTACGTTTCAGTAAAATTTACTAAATTTTGATCCTTCCCAATGTAATAACACAAATATTAACAGCACCATTTAATTCATCTTCCATGACTATATGACTGCCATTTGTGCCTTCTTATATCACACTATGTCTCTGATTTATTTCTTCTAAAAGTGCAAAAACGAAAAGGACAAGCCAAAGCTTCTCTTTTCTGTTTGGGGTGAACAAATTAACATGAAAGTAACATTTTGAGAATTTTCACACAAATAAGTGGTTCCTACTTTATTGTATATGCTATTACACTTTCTCAAACAATGGACCTACACATGGGAGGTAAACTCAGCTTTTCTCTTTCATAATTATGAACATGTGCCCAGAACTTATTAGATATCATGGAGATTAGAGCTTTTACTTTTTCAAAGAGCCAGATGCAAAAGTTCTATTTAGATACAGTATGCATAGCTCATGAAAAAGAAACTTGCCATGAAATTTTAGAAGATGGGATTGTTTGTTGTGACTAATAGATCAGGAACTCCAAAGGCACGCTCCTAAAATCTTATTTAAAGCATGAACCCTTTATGGCAGGGCTGGCCAGCCAACAGGTTCTTGAGATCTGCTTGACTCCCCCTCTAAACCAGGAGTCAGAGGCACAAGCAGCCATATTTAATTATTTACATGAGTGTTGGGACCTCAAAACCAGATCATAATGCTTGCACATCAACAATTTTAACTCATTGTACAATTTCCTCAGCTCTCAAACTCTAATTTACGAAATATTTTCAGAGGAAAATAAAATGAATACATTATTTGTTCGGTGCCTTAAATGATATAAATATAAAACTTATGGTCTAATAAAATAAAAATGATAGGTTAATAGAAACCGACTATTGTTCAATTGTTAAGTCTGGCATTTCTAAAATAATATTATTCTATTAGCATATTGAAGTCACCAAAGTAGATATTACAAACATGTCCACCCTTATCATGGATTTCACTGCCCTTTTAAAATTATTTCCACCCCTTGCCATATAATAGGTAATTTAATACTATATATGTTTAATACTATATATATTTGCACTATACAATAAATGTATTGTACAGTGCAAATATATATAGTATTAAATTGACAATTACCTATCATATGGCAAGGGGTACCATAAAGGTAAGCTTCCAGTTCAATGAGTATGATGTTATACTGAGGCAGTATATAGAATGATAGAGGCAAAGAGTTTTCTCTGGCCTCTGAATGTGTGTGTGTGTGCAATAGCATACATATCTGAACATTCACATGAATTCAACACACACACACACATACACACACACACACACACACACACACACACACACACACACAAACACACACAATACATATACACAGGACACCACACAGAAAAATATAGTTCTATTTTAATTGATCATTTGGCCTGTGGTATATATTTTTGGCTAATATTTATAAGGTTCTAAGTCCCATCCTCTATACTATAAATAAAATGATAATAATAATTTTTATTTTTAATTTTTTATTTTATTTTTATATAAATAATATAATTGTGAATTGTTACTAATTAATTTACTCATTTGGGGGAATATAACTTAATTAAAGAGAGCATACCAGAGTACCTGAAATTTTATAGCGAAAATGGAGAAGCAAATGGGCCCCCAGACTGATAGCTGGGAATCCATCATGGGTCTGACTTAGACCCCCTCAACATGGGTCTCAGTTAGAAGACCTGGACAGTCTAAGAGACCTCTGACAGTAGAACCAGGATGTATCCCTGGTGCAGGAAAGTACTTTGGGAGCACATTCCCCATGGGGGGGTTACTCCCTAACCTAGAGGCAGGAGGGAGGACCTAGTCCCTACTCCAAATGACTTGACAAATTTTGTTGGCCCCTCCTGAAAGGCACCACCCTCCCTGTGGAGTTGGGGGGGGAATGTGATGGCAGGGTGTTCTGGGGGCATGGAAGGGTGGGAGAGAGGGAAGGAAGGAGGGAGGGAGGGAAGAAAAGATGGAGGGAGGGAGGGAGACAGGGAGAGAGGGAGGGAGGGAGGGAAAGGAAACTGTGATCAATATGTAAAATAAGAAAAATAAATTTTAAAAAATGTTTATTTGGGCTTCACACACATACAAAAACATAAATAAATAAAATAAATAAAAAATGCCAGTAATCAAAAAGGAAAACACATATGGCAGAGGGCTTGTGAACATATTTACAAGATTAACCTTAGTTCTGTGCAGAAAATTCACGTAGGCCTACAGTCTCTCAAATAGGTTGCTGAATCAAAGGTGGATGGAGCTAATAGAAGGGGATTTGATTAGATAATTCTGGGGTTTGTTTTCTTATGACACTGTCATTCAAGTCTCCACTTAATTTTTTTTATATTGTTAGAGAGAAGTTCACTGACACTTCAGTTCAAAGATCACCTCATTTGACTCTCTATGGAGTGCCTATTAACCTCTAACACCATGTGACTGGGTCATCCCTGCTTAATTGTTTCTCAGGCTCCCTCAATGTCAAATTGGCAAAAGACTCACTGTGATTTATTACTGTGTCCTCAATGTCAGTTCCAGGCATATTGAATAATAGCTCAATAAATATTGTTTACTCATGAATCATTAATTTAAAACATTTATGAATATATTGTCATTATATTAAATGTAGAACTTTTAAAGAATCAAATCATAATTTAGATAGCTTTAAAATGGAAAGTAATCCACTAATGATTTGTACCTGCTATGACTTTGCATTTCAAGGCTCAAAATAGGTAAATATCACTCTTTATCATTTTTTTTAAATATCTCCCTTTTATGCCCAATAAAATATCAACATTTCCTTTAGGAAAAGAATCTTACAACTTTCCTACATATTACAGATATTTGCACATGCAAACATAACTACAACATACCTTTACCCTCAGATGTGTATTTTGTAAGCATACTTGTTCATAAATGTGTTTATGTGTGATGTGTAGTTGTTTCATATGTTTATCACTGTTAGTGGTTATAAGTAAGTATCTGGGTGTTATTCTTCCTTCACTGGGTTTTGAATTCTCTGTGAGTGACAACCTCTTCTTATAATGAAGAAAAAAATTATATCAGAGCCATTGCATGAAAGCATGATTTGTTCAAGTACAATTTTTAACATTCACCTCAGTGTTCTAATTAAAAGGTAATTTTAGCTGACATATCAACTTATCTGGATGCCTTCAGCACTTTGAAATGACTTATTGAGTATTCTAACTCATCTTGAATTGAATGGAGGCATATCAAAATTTCCTGGTATTCAAACGTGGTATCATCAGCTATAAACAGAACACTACCTTCTTCCAAAGTGAATTATTTGTTATATGGATATTTTGATCATAGTTGAACCTTACTTAAATGATACCTGGAATGCCTAATTTATTTCTATACAATCTTTTTAAAGATTTAAATATAATATTAAACATTGACTTCAGTATATGCCACTATAATTTTTGAGAGAAAGTGGAAGACACTTATGTTTGGTTTGCTTCCTATGACAGCTCACTCATGAATAAAATCAATTTAACAGAAGAAGCTAATTGTAGAACAAGTAAATTTTACACATACAGTGCTCATTTGCCTAAAATTATACAGGTAATGTCTGTAGTTAGTTTGTTAATTTCTTGTTATAAGACTATTGCATCTTGTTTAACAGTGTTTAATTGCGTTGTTTCCATCACTAGCATAATAGCACATTCCCTTTTTAAGATGTTGAATGACCCATTTAGATTGTAATCACTTATTATTCTTCTCTAAGCAAACCACTCAAGAATTTTTGTTGCAATGAAAATCTGATTTTCTATTCTTGATGGCCAAATGGGAGAACTCTAGATACATCTAGGTCCTGTATGTAATCTTATTCACTGTGGTTAAACTATTAGCTTAATAAGCCTCGTTAGATAACAGTGTTACTATTTTCTACAAGTAGTATTGTAAAACTTGCATTGCTTAACATGACAACCCTTTGTTTCTCACTTTATATGCCTGCATTGGGGTGTTTTTCTTGAAATCTAGACTGCTTTTCAAATGCCCAAATTTTAAAGCTTGATCTCCACCATGAGTCACTATAGCATGGTGGTAGGATCTAATGAAGCCCAGTGGGGATAAATTAGGTCACAGGGGATGACTTGAAGGGCATAATAAAGTCCTATCCCTTTCCTAGTTTCTGCCCTTTGTGTCCTATCCTCAAAGGAAAGCAGCCTTTTACTTTAGCATGAACACTCCATCATGATTTTCTGCTTCATCATAGTCTGGAAAGCAAAAAAGGGCTATCAACCATGAAGTGAAAACTCTGAAACCCCTAAATCAAATAAACTTTTGGAGTAAATGCATTATTTCAGGTATATGTTACAGTAATGGAAGGCTAACAAGATCAATGTTAAAAATGAAAAAGCCAAGCGTTGGTGGTGCACACTTTTAATCCCAGAACTCGGGAGACAGAGGCAAAGAGATTTCTTTGAGTTCGAGGCCAGCCTGGTCTACAGATCTAGTTCCAGAGTTCCAGTACAGATTCCAAATCAATACCGAGAAAACCTGACTGGAAAAAAAAGGTCATAGATTCATAGTCTAGCTCTTCAGTTTCTTGGCATGTGAGGACCTGGGCCTGTGGAAAAGCCTGGCAAAGCAAGGCTTCTTACCACACAGCAGCTGGAAACAATGAGAGAGAGAGTGGTTGAGGACAATATATACCTTTCAGCAGCGTATCCCTAATGACTAATGACCTACATTTGCCCATTACAACCCTCTTCCTAATTTTTACCACATGCCCAAAATGGCATCAAGTTACATATCCATAAGTGGGACTAGAGAATTCTTTCAGTGTTTAAGAGTAATTGTTGCTCTTGCAGAGAATAGGGGTTCAATTCCCAGCATCTACGTGAAGCCTCACAACTATCTTAACTCCAATCGTATGGGCTCTAAAGCTCCCATCTGACCTTCATAGGCACCAATGCATGTAGGCAGAGCATGTATACTCATAAAATAACAATAAATAAATAAAGCTTACTTATTTTAAGAAAAATTGTTCATTGATATTTGGGTTTTTTTCTTTTTTTTCATTAACTCAGAGTCCTTAAGATTCCATTACTTTCTAAAAATCACACATAGCACAGGTGACTAAAATGTCGTCATATGAATTGGCATTTAGGGGTCAGTTACCATAATATGAAATTATATAGAATCCAAATAATAGACACTTATTAGTAATAGCAGTTATGTAGGTCTGCAATTTCAAAAAGCAATTAGGTCAGAAAGATGTACAAAATGTACATTTTAAGCAATAAGGAACACAAGAAAACTTGATGCTACAGGAAAGGTTTGTGCCAAAAGAGATAACGTAATTAAGGAGAAGCCTGTCTCTCAGGATCTGCATTATGTGATAAAGGGCTGGGTTTCCCTATGGCAAGACCTTGCTCACTAAGACTTTCCATGTGTATAAGGAAAAGGCCCAAGAAATTTTCTGCTTCTAGAAAAAAGAAAAAGCTGCTTCAAATGTGATCCAGTGTTACCACAGTCCATGCTAAGATGTGTCATCCATGTGGTGCTGGATTTAGAGTCATGAAGGGTACATGGGAAAAGGATCTGGAGAATTGCCATTCATTGTTTCAGAGAGTTAAGTGTGTAACAAGAAATGCCCTGCCTGGATGGCCTGTGAGGATGTGAAAGTGAAGCCTAGGTTGCTTTGAAGAGTCCCCAGAGAGATGCAAGGCTACTGTGATTTCTGCCAAGGAGAGCTACATACAGTGGGTGGAACTAGCCTGAAAGACAGAAAGAGAAAGTACTTTGTATGCAACAAATATGGAGGGACAGAGCTAGAGAAGTTGATATATGCCCTGCTGATTTTTCGTCTTGCTTTTTGAACCAGTATTTTCTCACTATGTTCCACTCCTGTCTTTGGGAATGGTAATGTATATTCTGCGGAAATTTTGGGGAAGTTTGTTATTTTCTTTTTTTATTTTCCTATGTTATAATACTGTAAAGAAATCGCCTTGAGGCTTGGAAGAGGCTTTGGAATTTTAAACTGCTGAGAGCTGTGAAAGACCATGGGGACTTTTGAAGTTCAACTAAAGGCAATTTAGTATAAACGCATTTTGCATTATGATGTGGACAGGAGCCTATGGAGAGCAGGAAGTAGAATGGAGTTCGAATGAGATGTCACCTATAGTCTTGGATTTGAACATTTGCTATCAGTTTGATCACCGTTGCCTAGTTGCAGTTCAAAATGTGAGGTCTCAGCTGGCTACTCCAATTGCCATGCCTGCCTTCTCCACTGTGATGGTCATGAACTGTTAACCCTTTGGAAATATGGGTCAAACGTAATATAATCCTTTCCTTCTTTAAGTTGCACGGTGTTTTGCTACAACAATAAAAAGTAAATAATATATCGTATAAAGAGGATATTCACTGGAAGGAGTATAAAAGTCATGTATTTTTAGGGGAAGCGCACTTTTCTGCCTACTACATATACACTTATATTACTCAGTATGACCAGTTTCCTTGTGTGATTCCTCTGGATCTGAATACTGACCTTAAGATACCACCTTAGGCTAGCAGGCTTAAAAGTTGAAACAGTAGAGTACTACACGTTGGTTTAACAATCTTATATAACCAAACATCTTATACAACCTCAGATATCTGTTATTACTTTCTTCATTTGCTATTTTTTTTAATGAGAACTGATAGCAGAGTTTTCACTTTCAGACATTTTGCTATGAAACTGGTGCATTATGGAACTAAAGAAATTAATAATTGCTATAAAAAGATTGGGAATTCAGTTAAAGGTGTATGGATTAGGAATGAGAGCACTGTTTTATCTAACTTGGAAATTCTTATATGAATCCATAGTCATGGAAAGAAAAATACTTTATCTGGTGAAAATGGAAACCATATTTCTGGGCAATTCTTGTCAACTAATTTTCAGGAGAACACCAATATATATTAGAAAACTGTTAGAATTTTACATAGTTATATTTATTTATGGCTCATATTTAGTATGTTGTTTATACATAAAATTAAACCTTACACATGATTTACCCATTGTTCCATTCTTTAATATATGAAGATATTAAAAGAGTATATATATTCTGCAACCTTATGTTGCAGAATTTTAGTGTTTTCTACTCTCTCAAGTGCCTTCTATATTTTTTAAAAGAGTAAAAATGAAAACACAAGTGGTTTATTACAAATATGTTATTTTCATACTTGTTAGGTAGTCTTACAAAACATAATGTGTTTGTATATTATGTACTAAAATAATACTTTCTAAAATTTAACAAAATTCTTTAACAACATCTTAAGTTTTTCACAATGTAGAAATGTGTAGCATTATATTTTATTAATTATAGTACCACTAGAGCTGTTTGTTTGTTTGTTTGTTTGTTTGTTTATTTGTGTGTGTGTGTGTGTGTGTGTGTGTGTGTGTTTGTGTAAAAAGTTAGTGCCGGTTTGGTTTATATATTTGTAAAATTACAAATGTAGATTTACTGGCTTTTTATCATGCTGATTCCCATATAATACAAGTTAATGCATTTTGTAAATCTATCCTTCTCAATATATCATCAGTGCATTCTCTTAAGACAGGTTAAAGATAGTCATATGACTAAACCTAACAAATGCAGAGAAATGAACTTAACTTTACAGCCTTCAGTCATAGGGAACAACCATCATTTGTTGTTTAACTTTCATTTAAATGTTTATTTTATACTCTTTATTTAGATGACACTTCATTAAGCCTCAATTTACATGTAAGTTTGCTTATATGTTTGTTTCAAGTTCACATCTCAATTCACTAGTGAAATGTTGTCTAACCTGTGAAAGTTCAGATGAGCTCAAAGAGCCATTTACAAGTAATTTCAGATTTCTAAAAGAAAAAAGAAAAGTTCAAATCTTCTTGGGCAATGGTACATTGCCAGCATTAGCACTGTTCTTATTCCAAGTTATAGTCATTGTGTTCTTTCAATTCCCTGTTCCCATATGTTAAATCTACCTATCTGATAATATCTGATAATTACATCAGTTTCAAATGCCCCATTACTTCTCTTCCTATCCTGTTTCCACTGTCATTCCTGGTAATCTTTTTTTTTAACATTTCTTAATTCAGTCAGATATAAATGAAGTTTACTAGCATGTATGGAAAGTGAATATAAATTGAGTTTAGACATACATTTAGGTAAAATAAGGGATTAATGCTCAACTACAAATGTACTATTTGTTTGCTTATTTTGAGAGATGCTGGTTCCAGTAATGACATAGTTCAAGAAACAATAAAATTGAGTAAACAGATGTCAGAAGGAATTTGTTGGTGGTGTTTATCTACTTATGACTGATGGGTGTTTCTACTTTGAAGTATCTTACACAACCAGAGCACCAGTTTTGGGCAAAGTTGCTATTTCTTACATATATGTCTAAATCTATTCTGCTAACCTCAAAACCAGACTTTAGTGTGGTAGGGGTAAGGTTTGGCAGACCAAAAATTTGTTAATATTTGTTCCTTATCCCCACATTTTTATCTATTTACACATTTGAGTTCTTTCATATGATTCAGAGTCCATAGACAAGTTCTCAAGATCATATGGCTTGAACTCCAGCTCTTTTGTTCAATCTTAATAATTGACTCATTTTCATTTAAACTACATACTCTATGCATTCTTTATCCCTATTCTCTCTCTCTGACTTTTCTCTTTCATGTCTGAGTTCCCCAACATTTTTGTTATTAATTCTCTTATGTATTTGTTTTAAATTAGTTGAATAATACTCTTCTTACTTGGGTTTGACTCCTTCCACATTAAACAACAAGTGTTTACCTAGTTTGAATACGTGGCTTGTTGCATGCAACTTGTGTAGACATTTATATAAACCTTTGTAAATAAATAAGCAATAGGCTAAATAAAAAAGCAAATATTAATGAGGATTATATTTCAATATGTATGCATTGTTCCCCCATGTCTCACCAAGTGTATAGTTACACTAAGCTTAATATACTTACATATCAAGTTACTTATTTTACATATTTGTATTTTGTATTAATATACTCCTTGCAATGAATATCATCCCACATATTTTATTTATCTAATGGAAATGAATAAGAACCCTATAAAAATTCAGGTAATGGAGAAAGAGACTAATTAGTAATACTAAATATCCAGTGTTTCTCAAATTTTATTTACTTATTTAAGTCAGTTTTATATAAGAAATAATTAGGTAATTTGCCATCACATTGTGTAAATCTATCTGGGCTGCTGAATATAGAATCATAGAGTTAAATCCTCAATTAAAAGAGTCTGAGAGATAATATGGTACCATAAGTTTCTAAAGGATAAAATATATTCTACCCTTAATCATCACAACATTGTAAAAACAGATTACAAAAGGAGTGGATTAGGATGAACATGAGATTAGAGATAAATAAGTATATGCAATAGGATAAGTCTCAAGAATTAGAACCCTTGTCTTTCCAGCAAAAAGAATACTTTTTAGGATACATAATCCATTATGGATTATAAAGGTCAAAATATAACTGTGCTTTTTCTCTGGGGCACTTATATAAGCCATAGTTCATAGTCATTGATCAGTAAGAAAAGAATAAAAATCAGATTATATATTAGTTATTAAATTAACATATTAGGTGTATTTAGATAAATATTGTGAAATAAAACCTCACTGATGATATGAAGATTATTCTAGCCAAATAGCAGGAGCAAAAGAACAGAGAAAGAATGATGACCTACAAGTAGGATGACCATAAGTCTATGAATGAACTGTCTTCATCCCAAAATTATTCAAATACTATACCATGTGGGGAAAGGATCTCCCTTTCATCATTGTTAAAGACTGTCAAACATAATCTCTATGGAAGTAGAACCTATAATTTCAATAGATTTAAAAAAGTAATCATGAATCAGATCTGATATCTTCAAGCCTCTTTCAGATTTGAAGTCCTATCTTAGTTCAGGAGAGAAGAGTGAAGAGAAAGACAAAAGAAATGTCATATAATTGGCTTGAAGATAGACAAGATATACATATATATATATATATTCAATGAGATTGTATGTTGGCAAACAGTATGAGTAGAACTGGGAAATATAATTTATAGAACATTATGAGAGACTGTATCATGATTAGAAAACTTCTGCATTAGAAAAGTAATACTACATACTTATAACATATTAATATAGGATCTATGAAAGATAGGAGTTTCCTGCTGTGTATAACACTCATTACTGTACAAAGAATATGATCTCTTGCAAAGGAGGAAGCTACTTTATTATCTGGTTATGATTTATAAACAAATGCAAAATTATTATTATATACATGTTTGGTATTAGTTGAAGAATATTACATTATTTGAATAAAATTGTGAACTTATAAACCAAGGCATATATAAATTATGTAAACTGAGTGTGTTATTTAAGATGACAAATGAAGTCATTATGCAATCTTAAACTACAAGAGATTTGTATGTTTTTACTTGTTTTATTCTCTTTATTCCAGTCTCTTGTGGGGGAAGCAATATAATCAACCTAATTATTTTCTCCTGCTTTCCAATTAAATACATATTTCAGTGAAGAATGATAATATTTTTTCTAAATATATGCAGTAGAAAAAGAAGTATCAACCATCCAACTAGCAATAGTAATAAATATTTTCATTGTGCTAATGTCTACCATAGAAATGGTCTAGAAGGACATTTTATAAATTCCTGCTATTCATCCATATTAATGTTAATACAGTATGCATAAATACAATGAATTAATATTTAAATATTCTATTTCATATATATTTATTTTTTGTTTGTGCACAGATAATGCATTCACATTGGCATGCAAGTGTGACAGTGTGCACATGGAAATGAGAAGACAATATGAGAGCATCACTTTTTTCCTTTTACCATGTGGGTCTCAGGGATCAAATTCTAGGTCTATGTCTTTATGAAAGGTGCTTTTGCCTGCAGAACCATCTCAAAAGCACAGGTGCACTTTTTGAATTCACATTTGTAGCTCATTTGCTGTCTATTTCTTATAATGATTGAAATCATATTCTCTATTTCTCAGTTGAAATTGACAGTAATTACTATGAGTGATCCCACTGTTGTTTATAGTTTATTTTTGACATTTTACTTCAGTTTTATTAAATTATGATTAACTGTCAAATTATTTCCAAGATCACTCTAGTTTATAATGAACAGATCTTTCATCATTTTCAGAAGAGAAGTAAACTAATTGAACTAATAAAAGCAATGGTCATTCCCCACAATCTTCATAAGTGCCATAACTATTTATTGAAATTATTTACTTTGTGATTTAGTAATGATGGTGTGTGTGTCTGTGTCTGTGTCTGTGTGTGTGTGTGTGTGTGTGTGTGTGTGTGTGTGTGTACAAATGCACACGCAACACTTCATTTGTGTGTGAAGAGCCAAGTACAATTTTCCTTACTTAATATATTTCAAATAATTTTTCATTAATAATTATTCAAAGTATTTCACTTTTCTCAATGGCAGTTACTTATAGGTAGAAAATTAGAAGAATAAAATTATAATCCTGGCTGCTCATATTGTGTACTACAGGTGGTAAGGCTTCAGGCTCCTTGAGCTATGATTTAAGACCATAACTGTTTTGTGTAAATGAAATACCTTGTAGAGAATATCTGATACAAATCATTATTTTTCCGTAGTTACTGAATTCATGAAGCCTCTTCCTTATGCTGGCTTAGATCACCATGAATTTCCTCCTAAAAGTTCATGTGAGACTCAAATCAACAAATAGAAAACAGTATCAAGATTCTAAAGCCTAATGATATCTACCCTGATTTAGTGTATTTATGTTGGGCTACTCTGAGAATTTTTGAATAGTAGCAGTGCGTTTGAATTATTTTTTCATATTTTTAAAAATAATTTTCTTTAAAAATTATTTCAGATGAGTACATAATATAAATGAATCATTCCTCCAAATTACCTCCTGGAGAATAAATCAATATTGAATACATTTTGAAATCTAAAGAAATAAAAAACACAGTCATGAGAAAAGGATGTCACATAATATACAAAATATTTTTCACTGCAATTGTTATCTGTTATGTAGAAAAAAAACATGATTCTTAAAAGCCTTCAAATATACAGCATTCTTAGCTGCTAAGTTTTCTCCAAGTATGAAGTTTGAGGTGTACTCTGGTTTTGTGCATTATAATTGCCAAGTGATTCTTGGAACAGAAAGAGACTTTAAAATCAAATGTTTCTTAAAAAAACAAATGAATGAAAATCTCAACTTATAACTTCAATACAGCTTTCCATGATATTTCAAATTATGTAGGTTTACACAATATTTAAAAAGCCATAAACCGTACAAAACACAAAAATTACCAGCCTGGCAAAACATCTCCAACACTATTATATGCCACTTATAGCTTGGATATAACCAATAGCCATTTTATTTGATATAAGGTGCACTCAATAGTGGGAATCCATATCTCTTATTATAAATTTATCCAACTAATTGTCATTGTTGGGATCATGGTTCCTAGAGGAGAATCTACTACTGCCACTTTACTAAGTCAAGATAGTTTCTATGTGTACTCTTAATACTTATGCCACTGTAGTGTAGCTTTCAGTTTGTATCAAAGAAGCTTCAATTTGTTGCAGTTGGAGACTACTACAGATTTCTACGACTGATTAAAATACATAGAACAAGTCATCACAACCTGTACACCTAAATTGAGGAAATATCATAGAAGAGGGGGCAGAAAGATTGTAAGAGCCAGAGGATGAGAACATATGTTGTGAGACAGTATATAGATCTGTATGATAGGTTTGGTGCACATATTAAAGCTCAAAAACATGGCTGCCTGAACAAAACCTGAACAATGACAGTAGCAGTTGACATTCTAACATGGGTGTGGGAAATCTCCCAAAGCATCACCCATTAATACAGAATTATGGGCATTTAATGGCATCTGAGAAAGGCAGAATCAGTCTTCTCCAGACATGAGCCCCTAGTAAGTTATCTAATGCTATGTGGTCAGCCTTAAACACATACACAAATAGCTCAGCAAGATATATATATATATATATATATATATATATATATATATATATATATATATACATATATATATGTGTGTGTGTAGCAACAATAAAGAAGTTATGAATTTGAGAAAGAATGGGGGGGAACACAAGAGATAGTGGGAGGCATGGAAATAATATTATATATTGCCCAAGTATAAAATTCTCAAAAGAATAAATTAAAAGCCCACACTTAAAATTTAAGGTATCATCCTACATGTGGATTTGGGGTGGGGGGAATTAGATGGGAGGTTGGTCAGGGGACATCGGAGGGTAGAAGAGAGGGAGGGAGGGATCAATGTGTAAAATAAGAAACATAAATAAGTAAATAAATTCTGCCTTAAGGTTTTTAGAAAAAGAACCCAAGAAAATACAAACTGGATTATTTAAGGTAGTATTAGCACTATTTACAATGGAAGATTTTGAGAGTGTACCATTATACCTATAGTTTAAAAAAATAAAGGGGAACATTAAAATTACAAAAACAGAGGGAAGGCTAAAATAGTATACATTTTAAAAATCTTCATTACTCTAGGAAGCATATATGTACATATAACTATATCTATATCTCTCTCTATATATATATATATATGTATATGTATATGGAGAGAGAGAGATACAGACAGGCAGACAGACAGACAGACAAATAGAAAAAGAGTCAGAGTAAGACAAATCCACAGAGAGTTTTTTGTATGTGTATAATATTCAACAAATATTTGGACATAGCTGTACTGGGGTTTCAGAATTGATTTTATTAAGGCATCCACAGTTAAATATGAATGATAGATGGCTGCATGTATACATTTTTATTTGTATTTTATATTTTTATTTGACCTATAGCCTTAAGTTGTGTGTACTGCAATGAATTCCATCTGATGTGTATGTAACAGCAGAAAGAGTGAATCACAGTTCTAGGAGAAGATCCAAAATGAATAAAACATAAACATCATCCTTGACAAATTCACAAGGCTAAAATAAATATATGCCATACTAAGTTTCCTGAGGAAAAGAAAAAAAATGTGAGAAGAAAGCTGTTTTATAACACACAGAACCAGAGTAGATGACAAACATTTGAATTTTTCAAGTGATTTGGCTATCACTAACAAACATAATTCCTCCATGCAAATGTCCATTTTTACTAGATTTCAACAGACTGGCCAAAACACAAATCATTTCCAAAGCCTCCCTGATTCAGTTGGATGGTACTTCTCCTTATATGCTTGTGTTTTTATAAAACTGAAGTATCACTTATGAATAATTTTTGAAGCAATTTTTCAAATTTTGGAAATAATGAATTTTATATAATATTATATAAAATTATAAATTTACAAAATAAATCTTTTTTATCTCAAAGCTATTATTTCCATTAATTAAAATCCATGGTAGTTTGAATTTTACTAAAGATCTGAACTTACCACTGCTTCGCAACTGTTTGATATAAAATTTGTTTTATTTTTTCTAAGTATTAGATAGTTTCTTAGGAGAATATCTGGTTTTTAGTAATGTTCTTCACATTAAATATATCATTTATTCCTATGTAAGCTGAATCTTATGACTTCCTATGAACAAATAGATTATGTCCAATATTTATGGGATTGCACTTATGATGTTAACCATTTAAAGAGTATAAAATAGCATGTTTTAATTAAATGTTTAATAATTGAGGTAATTGCCTACATAATATACAAGATGAAATAATTTATTTTGCATAATTTAAGCTGAAAGCAAAGGAAATGGGAAAAGAGCAGACAAAGAGAAAAAGAATGCAAAATTGAGGGGGGAGATGAATTGATTCATTTTAAGTGTCATATAAATTTCATTCTAACACCTTTCAAACTTGCTCGTGCAATCTACTTGGCTAGAGAGGGATGACCTCAAACATTTCCAAGATTGAGACTGAGGAGCCTCATCTCTTGAAGTAGGAATGATAAAGAATGACAGAAAAATCATGACTGTCAAAGGGGAGATAATAGAGAAACTGAATCTTTATTGATGTAAATGGCCAATTCTTGATTGAACATGTCAGCATGGTTAGTAGAATTGGCAGGGATAACCTTGATGGCTGCCAAGTATCTAGTCAAGTTTTTTCCAGTCACTTCTCACTAAACTCTCTCTCTGTGTGTCTGTCTTTCTCTCTCTCCGTGTGTGTGTCTTTCTATCTCTACCTCTCTCCCCCCCTTCCTCCTTCATCTCCTCTTTCCCTCCCTTCTCCCCTCTTCATATAAGATCATATAAGAAGATTGTAACATGATAGCTTTATCCTAGATTGGAAACCAGTAAACATTTATTTAGAGGGGATCACTGAACCTCTTAACAATTTGTATAACATAAATTGAAACTTTTAAAATATGTAAAAATCAATTTTATAACATAGCATCTTTTCCCCATAGTAAGAAAAGAGTGGTACACAGATTTTATTTAGAGAGAATTTAATTTAAGAGACATTTATCTATTCTTCATATGGAAATTAAATAAAAAAAATTGAAGAAACAAAGGATGTTAAAATGACAATTAAAATGAATCCAGGTTATGAATAAATTAATAGCTATATCACTGTTAGCAAACTAACAGTGCTGAAAAATAACACAATGAAATAATCCTGACAAAAATAACAGGGAAAAGAATTTCCTGAAAGTAATTAATTGCTGCATAGATGCAATGCAAGAATAATAATTGTCAACAACTGTTCTTACTCAATATTCTTATCACATTTAAGGAATAGAAATTCTTCATAAGAAAAATTTCAGTTAAATTGCATGTTTAATATCTTAACAGACTAGATGTATGTTTGTGTCTGGAAGTTTTAAAAAAAGCAAAATAAAACAACATATGGAACAACAGTGGACAAATTGACAAAACAAATATACTATCAACATATAGGAAGCCTATCTACATATAGGAAGCTACATATTTAACCAAAATATTAATATGCCTGTAGAGTTTCTTCCATAAATTTGTGGAGAAATTAAAAAATAAATTATTATAATTTATGATCACACTTTAATAATTATAGAATATAATTTAACTCTGATTATTAAGAGTAAATTGTATTATTTGTATTTTAGGACAATATTGTCTTATGCACTTCTCACTCTAGCATTGTATATTCTGATTTTTGAAGCATATGTAATTTAAAATAATTAATAATTTTTCTATTCTTATATAAAACAACTCACATTTTAACTTGAACAATGTTTGTTTTGCCAATCACTGGGAAGTTAGAAAATTTGGTTATATGTATCATGTTTTGTCCATACTATTACAAGCTCCCACAAGTCTGGTATACCATACTTTCCATTTGCATGCTAGTGTAAATCTCATTAAATATTTTCTCAACACAGTTTCATAAATGACAGATGAAAATGGGAAATTTCTATGAAAATGAATAATAGAGTCATTTGGTTAGATTAAAGCATGGGAAAAATTTTGTCAAATTATATAGATATTAACTATAAGATAGTTTCATTTTAGAGGTTTTTAATGTTATAAATGCACATAGCTGCATTATATACAGTTCAGGGTTTATTTGAAAACCTTGGCTATAGGAAAAACACAATGTAAACAGTGTATTAAAATAAATTTTCCAGTAAAAATTTAATAAGGTTTCTAGTTAGTCACAACTGGTATTGGATCATCTGTTGTTTGCTTGATATTCAACAGTAGTCATTCATCACTAGTAGTGTATCTGCCTAGTTGGGAATGTACAAAAGGTAGCCTGAAGTTATAGAGAACAGATATAAAATCAAACATAGTGAGTGAGGTTAGACAGACCCAGAAAGACAAATGTCACATGTTCTCCCTAATTTGTGTATTTTAGCATTGAATCTATAGATTCATGGTTTTAACTTAGAGTGCCTATATATTCCAAGAATTTAGAAAGCACAATTGTTGCGAAGCAATAAGAAAGATGTTAAGATAGTAGAATACTGATGTGGAATGGGGGTGGAGGGATGGGAGGGGAGGGTGTTCAGGGTGCATGTGAAAGGGGAGGGAGGGTAAGAGAGAGAGAGGGAAGGAGAAAGGGAGCGAGAGGGAACTGGGATCGACATATAAAATAAAATAAAATAAAATAGTAAAAAAGAAAGAAAGAAGGTTTACGAGGGGAGAGGGATGGAAAGATAAGGCAAAACTAGGAATGGGATAACACTAAGGATAGTTAAAAGATCCATATGGAAAAACTACTACTCTGTCTCTCCGTCTCTCAGTATATCTATCACCTATATTTATATCTATCTATCTATATAAAACAATTTGATTCATGTTACCCTACACAGTGAATAGTACTTACCCTAAAAGATAAAGATTGCCAAATAGAAAATCCCAGTTGCAGTTGTGGGATACCTCCCCTCAGTTTGATAATCAGAAATGTTCTAGACACCACTGATACAATATAGGTCATTGTTATTGCTCTTTGTTCCCCACCAGAACTTGATGATAAGACTATTACTGAAGATACCATACAGCTTTGGTTAAAGGACAGGGAGAAATCAAGTTTCTTTGATCACAAAACTTCCCCTTTGCTCTTTTGGTTTCATAGTGCTGAGAGGTATTATGTAGGCTTCTGGGACCAAACGTCATCAATAGTCTTACCTAACTGCCAACCCTATGGGCTACAGTGTGACAGTTCTACCTAGCTATCAATTCTGTGGGCTATAATAATTACTGACATGACAATATAGATCCGTGGGTACAAAAATACCAAAAAAAAAAAAACACACCTTCTGATTTGATTCAAGACTCACTTCAGTGTAATATAGGAATGTGTGACTGTGTAAATGCTTCCAAGAACCCATGGTTGGGGCATTGAAAGATCCCACAATAAATCAATTATTATTTTTTTTCACTAAATGGGCATAGTATCAAATTGCCTTATAAATTCTTATCTCAATACAATAGACTAGTGTAGCTATAATACCTCATCAGAAATGTTCTTTCAGTAGTAGTGTTTAATAGAAAAACTACCTACTGACCAAAGTGCTCAGCTAAAATTGGATATCAATATAATATGGCCTCCAGCCCTTCCCAAGCCTCAGAGACTATCAAGTAAAAGAAGGGGGAAAAATAAAGTACTAGATGTCTGGGAGGACCACAGTAGAACAGAGTCTTCTGGACATGTTAGCAACACTGCATTCATGCACTCAATGAAGCCGTGTTTGCCTTCAAGCAATCTGTACAAGATGAAGCCAGTCAACATTCTAATATAGAGGGGAGAACAGAAGTCCCTTGTGCTAACCAAAGAATTACTGGTAGTTGATGGCTTCTCCATGAAGAAGAATCAGTTTTCTTCAAGGGCACATCCCCTGGTAGGTTAATTACCCTTGCTCTAATTGAAGACCCATATCTAGTGAGTATACAGGAAAAATAACTTGAATGTGATAAGATATTAGAAAAGAAAAGAAGACACAAATTTGAGTTGGGGTTGAGAGTAGATCTAGGAGTTAGGAGAAATGGAAGTTGAATTGTTCAAATTATATTTCTTACAACTCTCCAATAATTAATTTCACTATATATTTTTAAAGCAGTTCAATGAATATTTTCACAATTGTGTTATTCTTTATTCTAAAATATTAAATATAATTTAATTAACTAAATTAACACAGTAAATCATCAATGTTATGAGCATGTTTTTCCCCCCCTGCCGCTGATCTGGTCCCACTCTTTGTTCCTCCCCGCTGGCCGCCCAGTCCGCCTCCATGCGAGCCCCAATAACATGCAGAGACTCTGATTTGATACAATCCTGTTGGCCAGTTCCTAATTCCTTATCGGCTAACTCTGTCTTAATGATTAATCCATTTCTACTTATCTAAGTATTTCTTGCTGGTGGTACGCGGAGGGAAGAGTATCTGGTTCCAACTGCTGTGTTCATCTGTATGTTGTGAGTTATTTCTCCCTGAATAAACATCTATTCGGCCTATTTGTTTAGCCTGATCCTTATTAAACCACAATAGATAAATGCTGTTCAAAGCTCTAAATTCTATTTTAAATCTCTGTAAAATATTTTCACTGTTTTTCATTTCCCTGATGGCTGAGGATGTTGAACAACTCCTTAAGTGATTTTTAAGCCATTTGAGAATTCTCTGCTAAGGTCTGCAGCCCATTTTTAATGAGCTTAATTTTTTAATGGATACCTATTTTCATGAGTTATTTATATAATTATGAAATCAACCCTCAATCAGATGTGGGGTTGGTGAAGATCTTTTTCCACTCTGTGGGCTGCCATTTTGTCTTGTTGACTGTGTCATTTGCCTTATAGAAGTTTCTGGAGGTCCCATTTATTAATTGTCATCCTCAATGTCTGTGCTAGTGGTGTTATGTTCAAGAAGCTGTCTCTTGTGTAAATGTGTTCAAGGGTACTTCCCACTTTCTCTTCTAAGAGATTCAGTGTGGCTGGATTTATGTAGAAGTTTTAGATCTATTTGGACTTAAGAGTCATGCATAGTGATAGATATGGATCTATCTGCAATATCTACAAGTCAGAATCCAGTTATGCCCACACCATTTGTTGAAGATGCTTTCTTTTATCCATTGTATAATTTTGGCTTGTCTAAAATCAGGTGTTCATAGGTGTGTGGATTTATATCTGGGTGTTTGATTCAATTCTATTTATCAACCTATCTGCATTTACACCAGTTCCAAGCTGTTTTTATTACTGTAGCTCTATTACAGGGGTGGTGATGCCTCTACAAGTTCTTTTATTGCACAGAATTGTTTTAGCTTTTCTGGATTTTCCATTTTTCCATATGAATTTAAGTATTGTTCTTGCAAGGTCTATAAAGAATTGTGTTGAGATTTAAATGGAGATTGCATTGAATCTGTAGATTGCTTTTGATAAAGTAACTACTTTTACTATTTTAATCCTACCAGTCCCAAGGTTCTATCTTATATCTGTCAGAATTGCTAAGATGAAAAACAAAAGTGACAGCTCATGTTATAAAAGAATGTGGAGCAAGGGAAACACTCCTCCTTTGCTGGTAGGAGTACAATCTTGTACAGCCACTTTAGAAATCAATGTGGTACTTTCTCAGAAAACGGAATAAACCTAACAAAAGACTCAGCTATACTGCCCTTGAACATATACCCAAAGGATGCTCAATCATACCAGAGGGGCACTTGCTCATAGCAACTTCAAGTATGCTCATAGCAACTTCATTTGTAATGATCACAACCTTGAAACATCGTAGATTTCCCTCAACAAAGGAATGGATAAAGAAAATGTGGTACATTTACACAATGAAGTATTAATCATCTATTAAAAACAAGGATATTTAAAGGCAAATGGATGGAGTGATGAAACCCAGACAGAGAAAGACAAACATGGCATGTACTCACTCATAAGTGGTTATTACCTGTAAAATAAAGGATAACTATGCTATGAGCCACAGACTCAGAAAGAATATGTGACAATAGGGTTCATTTGGGGGTACCCAGAACTCCTGAGGAAAGTGAAATAAAGATTTTGTGAGTGAACTGTGGACAGGTGGGGATGGAACATGAAACATTAGGTTAGGGTAGCACAGCATAGGAGAGTGCTGAGGATGTGTGCTTGGGGCATTTCAGGGTCAGGTGGTAGTCTGGCACAGGGGAATCTCCCAGAAATCTATAGGGATGACACCAGATTGTATTTTTACCAATAGCAGATAAGTAGCCTGAACTGGCTATCTCCTGTTGTATTTCCACGTGGTCGTCTTATCGGGGAGCTGCGCGGCAGGCTTCCTGCTCCTTCCCCGGGCTACATCTTGACTCCACCTACTACTTCCTCTTCCTCCTCCTAGTCTCCTAGCCCCACCTATCTAGTTTTCTATTGGCCACAGGGCTTTATTAACAGTATGAGAAACATATATACAGAACCACATCTCCCATCAATCTCCAGTGACCAGATTGGTGACTGGCCCAATTGTCATCAGAGAGCTATCATCCAGCCACTGACAGAGGCAGACACAGAGGCACAGAACCAAACATTAAGTGGAGTTCTGAATCCTACAGAGGAGGAGAAAGGAATGTAGGAAACAGTCTACTAACTTTGGCTCATGGGGGCTCACAGAGGCTAAACTGACAACCAGGGAGCCTGAATGGGACTGATCTAGGTCTTCTGAATATATGTAACAGTGTATCTTGGTCCTCTTATAGGATCCTAACAGTGGGAATATTAAGAGACTATTCTACTGGCTTTTGGGACTCCATTCCTCATATTGGATTGCTTTGTCTAGCATATATATAGTGCTTTGTCTAGTTAATATATAGTGACTTGTTTAGTCTTACTGCAACTTGATATGCCATGTTCTACTGATACTCATGGGAAACCTGCTCTTTTCTGGATGAAGACAGAAGAGGAGAGGATGGTGGATTGGGAGGCTTTGGCTGAGATGTAAAGAAAATAGATGAATTAAATAAATGAAAAGTAATGCCTTTGTTGCACTATATTCTCAGGAAAGTGTTTCATTATTTTGGGGGCAAACAAAATCTGTAGATTTTTAATTTGGTGAATTCACAATTATATAAATGTGTGCTAAAATTGTTGACAAAAATCACATAAGCCCTAGTCTTTAAATAAAATTAAATGTCATTTGTTATTGATTCTCCTCCTGTGATTCAATGATTAACCCTTCATATTTTAAAACATAAAACATATTTGTATTTTATATACTACTACATAATTTGTACAACTTTCATCTATTAGAAAATTATACAGCTCTCAGCATTTCTTAGTTGCCTATAGTTACTTGTGTAGGGTTGTGGCCTCAGATAGTCTTCTCCAGCAAAGAATATGCCACTTGGTTATCCAATACGAATACAGTCAGCCTTGAAAACATATTCAAGAAATAACATTGCACAATGTTTTATTTATGTATTTAGAAACATACACACACACACACACACACACACACACACACACACACACACACACACAAAACAGTTAAGGACAAAAGAGGCCTTGAAGGTGAAAGAGAACAAGGAAGGGTATTATGGGAGGATTTGAAGAAAGGGGAAGGAGTTAATGGTGGAATTATATTAGAACCTCAAGAAAAAGATACTTAAAATAACTTTATGTTGTTTATCTGATTTAATTATTCAGAAAATTTTAATCTAACAAAAAATGTTTAGAGCATTATGCCATAAGTGATAGCATTGCATAACTAGTGATTTAGCTGATGTTCATTAATGGTGTCTAGGTAAAAACTCAGTCCTCTTGTCTCGATTCTGTTTCGATTAACATCGCCTTGTCCAAATTCATTTGCAAAATATGTATTACATATTATTTAACACTAATCATTTTCCTTAAGGAAAACTTAGAATCATAGAAATATACTGAGAGGTAAAAGAGAAGGTGTTGTCATTTTATGACCTCAGGTTAGCAATTTGAAAATAAATTTAAAAATGAATGTAAATAAATAAATGTCTTTATTAGTATCTAAAGTTAATGTTATTTTATTGTATTATATGCACCATTTGCTAAAATTACTTTTGCATTACCAATGCATTATGAATACTTTTTAAAGTATTCTAACACATCAATTTAAGGAAACAAAATTCTTTGTTGTAGCATAATTTATTTAATCAATTAATCTTCAATTTGGTGGGCATTTAAGTTGATCTTGATCTATTGAGTAAAGTAGAAAGCCTGATATTCCTAAAGTACCTTTGGAAAAATGAGTGCATACATTTCACAGCCTAATGTTGTACCAGTAGTATATATTTGTTTAATATGACTTCAAACAGAGACAGCTTCTATTCTTTGAGAATTGTAGAATCATGTTAATGTAATGCTACAAGTGGTTAGTTAAACAAATTTTAATGCATTTGGAGAAAATGACTAGATGCCTGCATTAAATTCTAAATTTGAATCTTGAAATAACTGTTACTACATGACTGATATTCCTCAGCATGGGATTTGCTATTTTAAATCATCCAGATCTATTTATTTATTATTTTGTAAAGTACTGAGTATTTTATGAAACAATTCAAGTGATTATTCTCATCCTTAATATAAAAATGTTTTTAGACTACGTTTTACTACAAAAGAATTAAAATTCTAAGAGCTGTGACTAAACTTGACCAAGACTTAAGTCGAAAACAATCTTCTCCACCAAATGCTACATAGATGCCCATGGTCTAGGCTACAACTTGCTGGTATCTGAAGACTATTCTGAAACTGGGGCCATGCCAATCTGAGAGGTCTGCACACCCACACAGGACCATGGTATCATCTTGGCCAGAGTTTCATGTATCACAGACTGACATCAAACTCACCAATTAGACTAAGTGGGTCTTGAATTCTGGAATTTCTGCCTTTGACCTCACAAATTATAGGTACAATCTGCAATTACAGGTACAATCTAATGATTGATTTTTCTATGAAAATATTTGTACAAAATTGGTATGATGCATTAGTATTTTTTTCTTTTAGGTTTTGAAACATCTCCTTTGAGGAAATGGAAAATAAAATTTCTCAATTACAATTTAATTTTTTTTCTTTAAATGATATGATATTTAGTCAATTCTCTGAAAATTTCAGACAACATATCTTGGTTATATTCACCTACCTGTCCTTCCAAACTCCTCATAGATCCAGCCTACCTCCCTAATCCACTAAAATACTTTTTTTAAAATACTGTCTGAAAAATATATTTATAAGGAGTTGAGAGTATTATCCAATGGGAGATAAATTATCCAATGGGAGATAATCTGTAGGTTCTGCATGGGATTCCTCCAATACCTAAAATGAATATTGGACACAGTTAATGAATCTGAGTTGTATCTCCTTCATATTATTAATTAAATACATATTTAAATGAATAAAATAAGTGTAAAGTATAGTTAAGAAAATATTGAGGAAGTGAAAAGATCGGATGTTTTCCATAAAAATATTAAAATTGAGGGGCCAATGAAATGACTCAGTGCATGCTGAGGTTTGCCACCAAACTGGATGTTGACCTCAGTTCCATCTCAAGGGAACATGTGGTAGAAGAGAACCAACATCTGAAAGAAGTTCTCTGACCTGCTAGGTGCTCCATGGGATGCATATACATATACACGCACACACACACACACACACACACACACACACAATGTACACACAGGCATGTATACACATACACACATAAGTTAAATAAATAAGTAAATAAATATAAAAAAATATTAACAAAATTGGTATATTTTATCTAGAATAGTGTCTAGAAAAATAAGGTTCTCAAATAATGTCAACTTTATTTTGAAGACCAAGAGAAAGTTCTTTCTTTCTCTTATTTATTTATTTATTTATTTATTTATTTAATTTATTTAATTTTACTAAGAGATTCCTATAAGGTCCATCAAAAAATGGGGAAGGGACAAGTCCCCCAATGCACATGGGAAGTGGAGGACAGTGAATGGAGAGAGAAAGTTCTTTCTTTAAGAGAGCTCTCAGATACAAGGGAGGGCCTACGTCCTATCACAAATGGCTTGAAAATTATGCCCTACTACAAATGGCTTGAAAATTTTTGATGATCTCTCCTGGAAGGCATCACCCTCCCTGTGTAGTGGGTGGGGAATGGGATGGGAAGGAGTGTCGGGGGGCATAGGAGAGTGGGAGGGAGAGGAAGCTGGGATCGATATGTAAAAAAGAAAAAATAAAAATATTAAAACCATTTTTAAAAAAAGAGCTCTCTGAATTACCTCCACAAAAAAGCATTTAAAAAAATCAGGCCTATAAAAGTTCATCTTAAATTTTTGCTATAAAGTACCTGTGATCAAAGACAGTCCCTAATTTAAATCTAATCAAAACTTTATCCTTTTATTTTACTGGTTTGCACTTTGGGAATTTGCTTAAATTTCATTGGAATGTGTGTGTGTGTGTGTGTGTGTGTGTGTGTGTGTGTGTGTGTGTGTGTGTGTGGAGTTTTTTGTATCGTTAAAATACCAATATAATGCTATTTATTTCAAATTATAAGTCATTTATCTACAACTTGTTAAGAGACATATGATAAAGTGTTATGTGCATACACTCACATATAAAATATATACATGTAATAAAGGTTCTCTTTATGTGTTTTAACTTCATTTTGTACTATGGCTACCTACATTATTATTGCAGCCACCTTACCAAAATACCTTTATTACACAGAATGGTGACTAGATGAGATATTTTCTATTTCTCTTTGATAGTCACTGTGTTTTTATTCAATGGCATAGAATGCATAAGAATTTTATTTTAAAAGATGTGTTCTTTATGATATATTGCTCTTTGGAATATTAAGTCCAGACCAAATGTCCTGTGACATAAAATAACACATTCAGGACAATTGATTTAACAAATAATTGTTTGTAGAACAAGTCCCCTCCATCAATGATAATATGTATGTCTGTTTTGAAAGGGTAAATCTGGTAATAACTGGGCAGTTGGTGAGGAGAAACAGATAGAGAAGTTGTCTGTATTTCCAAAATGAACAAATAGAAATTTTGTGAATGCTTGTTGTTTGACTTCTCTACAAAGTATAATTCATGGTTGGCAAAATGCTTCAAAAATTTAACTAGTAAATTTCATTTGCCCAGGAAGATGAATAATATGAATTGCCCTTAGCTAGGTGCTCTGTGTACATTAAGCAGTGTCTGTGCCATGTGACACTATCTATAATCCATTATTTTATTCATTTATTCAGCAAACATTTTGATACATTCTGTGGTGTGTCAAAGCTCTTTTCTAAGAATTGAGATAAAGCAGTGAATCAACAGACAAAAAGATCAAAATCTTCATTTTGGAAGAACTGAAGCAATAAATATGACGGATTACTGCCTTCGAGATATTTGAAAACTGAGAAATGCCACAGAAAATAGCATATGGCCTTCTTCTCCAATTTCAGTATGCATGGAAGTATGATTCAGCAGATCTGGTCTGGGGCCGTACTGAGATTCTATGCTTCCACCAAATTCCTCAACAATATCTTTTCTACTGGTTTGGGAGCATTGTTTGAGTAACAAAGTATAGTCAATAAGATGGGGATCAAGAGCAAAGAATGGGAGGGGAAGTGACTGAAGTTTCCAATGTGGTGATTATGGTTGTCTTATTTGTGGAGTGATAATTGAACAAAGCAGATGAGGGATTTTAGCTAATATTTATAGGTATCTAAAACTAACCAATTCTTACCTTATTGTTACTGTGCATGTTTCTAAAAGAAATATGTGGACTAAGTAAGTGATAAACCAGATATGAAAGCCTGGAGTTCAGGGGAAAAAACAATGCAGAAGGTTGAAATTTTTTTTCATATTTTCATAATTTTCTACTGTCCATCTTTTTTTCCTCTCATTTTTGACTGGGAAAACATGGTTAAAGGGTGTAACTAACTGATTTAGCTTGTCATCAGTAGACTATAAACTCCAAATATCACAGCTTTGTTCCAAAGGCTACAGAGTTATATGTTGTCTATAGTTAAATAATCATCACAGATCACTGTAACATGTCATGCACTTAATCAGAGCTAGTCAAAAATGTTTTTAGGCATAAACAATTGAGTTGGCAGTTCATCATTTTAGCTGCACTGCTTGGCTACTGTAGACAGCCTCCTTTATATCAATAGTTGGCAACTTTCCATTTGATCTAGAAAGGCATGCTCATCTGGGCGTGACTGATTTTATTCATTCACACCCTTTGACCACGGCTTATTAGGATTAAGAAAAGCACAGGGTTCCTGATCTTGACTAAAGAAGTCTGCTTTCTGAAGATGTGGAAGAGCATGCAGGATGAATATGATGGCCTCACTGTACTTCAAAGGGAGTTGCAAGTCATGTTCTAAGTGATGTCTCAGAAATCCTCAGCAGCAAAATTGAACTCCAGGTGTTTACAGCAATACCACAGATATTAGAATCATTAGTGTTTTTCTTTGTTTCCCCACCTCACCATTTTGTCCTTCACTTCTGTTTAAAATCAACTCCCAAGTAAAATTTTTGCACTAGAGTTTGTGCTTCTGGATGAGCTAAGAGAAATGGTAAGGGAAAATGTGTTTGATAGGTCTACCTAGGATAATTGTTTTAGGTTTCTAAATATTGCCTGGCAGAGTATCAGAAATATTTGATAAAGCCAAGAATGACTTTAAGTTTCCTTAATAACAGTGAGGTCATATCAATAGTTGTACAATTGTTATTTTAGGTTATTTAAGACTATGAAGGTCAATCCCTTCATCTCCTCTATCGGTGTTATGTCTTTCCTTAATTTTCAAAGGAAGTGTTCATAAGACATTTTCAATGTACACTTGACTCCAATGTGTATGATTTTGACACGTGAATTGCATAAATTTTTACACAGAATTATAGCACTGTTTTCATTAGATCTTAATACTTTGAGATCTATACATGAAGGGCATGTTTGACCTGATATGTTTTTAAATTTTGAAAAGCAAGCATTTTTCATAAAGATGGAAAATGGATGAGTCTGAATATTCTAGAATGTTTATAGACAACCTTTTGGACATTACTTTGTATCACTCTAATGGTTTACATATCAACCCTTGGGTTGATAAATATGTACATTAAAAGTAAGCTGCAAAAAAACTCAATAAAAAG
This sequence comes from Cricetiscus sungorus, assembly GCA_030556225.1. NCBI lineage: Eukaryota > Metazoa > Chordata > Mammalia > Rodentia > Cricetidae > Cricetiscus > Cricetiscus sungorus. The sequence continues at coordinate 12,509,752 of JANBXA010000126.1, forward strand.
TGACTCAAAATTCACTTTTGAGTACATTTATTATGTTATAATAAGGAAAATTTTATTGAAACATAATCTTGTTTCTTCAATTCTAATCAATTCCTGCAGAAACAAACACAGTGAACTCATTTAAAAAAATTAAAAATCAATTTCTATATACTACTAGCTTTAGTAACTAGATGATTTAGAAGAAAATTTTATCATTGTCATATCTTAGGTCTTTTTATTCCTGATTTCTTTCTATTATGCTGGACATACCTCTCACCCTACCACTGCATTAACATCAATATGATTATGTACCTTTATTAGATTTTAGATATTAATTTGATGTATTCTCAACACTACTAATTTTTCTGTTTTGGTGTCCTATTCTGCTTCACTCATTGTTATATGAAAATCAAAGTACATAAAAATATATAAAAACATGAAGATATGAAAACATGTGTCCCTTGAACTGTTGTCAGACTTCCACCCATGCACTTCCAAGATCATTTGTTGTATCAAAAAACAGAAGGATCTGCATCACCCAGTTCTGATGTACTGTTATTTGTCATACTGTAGCCTTGCTCAAATTTTTGAGATACTTTCAATCAGTATTATCACTAGGACTTCCAGGAACCACAGAAGATTTTACCATTTTTGATCAAATATTAAGTCAGTTTGGGGTTTTTCTAGAACTTAAACATGGAAATATTGAATGTGAACCTTTATTGTCCAATGACACCAAAACATGAAGACTCCATTTTCCATGAGACAATTCTATGGTCACTCTAATTTTCCCAAAGAAAAAAAGCATACTCAAAGAGATTCAGAATGGGTTGTATATCTAATGGTCCATTTTCATTATACTGTACATTTATTGAACTGCATATCTGTCAGTAAGTATGATACACACATATAACCTCCATTTTAACTTATCATAAGAGTATTAAAACTCAAAGGAACATTTACATACATACATACACACAGAGAGACAGAGAGAGAGACAGAGAGGGAGGGAGGGAGAGAAGAACACAGAGAGGGACAAAGGGAGGGAGAGAGGGAGAGAGGGAGGGAAGGAGGGAGGGAAGTAGACAGGGAGTGAGGGAGGGAGGGAGGAAGGGAGGGAGGGAGGGAGGGAGGAAGCGAGGTACAAAATAAATGTTAAAACTTAAATTATCCAACAGGCCCTTACCATGACAATGTTTGAGTGTCTAGTACACTGAAGAAGAAAGAAATGATTATTTTCAATATTGAAAATTATATTTAACTAGTCATAAAAATACATAATTTGTATTAAATTGTTTTGTATACAACCATTTCTCACATTTATACTGTTATAAGAAATTTCTAAATCAATCATAAATAGTCATTATTATCACTTCAGGCATTGTATTCTTATTCCACATTTCTCTGTAAAAATTTTAGACTAAACATATGTATACTATCATAATTTAGGCTTTATGTCCACTAAAATACACTTTTTTGATAACAGTAAAGAGCCTAAGTGCTACAGTCATCTAAAAATACTAGTTAACTTAGTGTTTTAATGTGTCAGATGTGGAGTAATTCAGCATATGCTTTATTGGGAAACCTTTGTTCTTGGTTTAAATGGGAATGTCTACTAGTTCAGAACCAAAAACAGTTGTCCATATTTATCTGAAAAATCATAAATATCTTTGTGCCTAATCTACTTAAATGTAATTATTCTCAAAATATGGTATCATTTTAGACTGAATTTGAAAATGCTATTATTTCACAAGTAACAAATGGATAAATAAGACCAAATTGGTTTTTAATGAAAATATTGAACAATCTCTAACTTTGTCTTCAGTAAGTGAATTGAATATAGTTTTCGCTCTTTAAATGCATATACTAGTTTCTTTTACTTGCTAGGTAGAAAATATAACTCAATAGAATTAAGGTGCAACAGAGAAAAATCACAGTTGCATCTGAGTTTTAAATTATCTGACTGATATTTTATCTTTCGTTTGTTCCGATTACATTTTTTCTGAGTCATTAGTCAGGTATCATGCTTTTCTAACATTCTAGCTGATGTTCTATGACAGTTTAATTTAGTAGCTGCTTTAGTTCTCCTAACTGTAAATTTTATGAAGAAGAATCATCCTTGTTTCTATGGTAAATTCATTTAAAATGTACCCATGGGAAGAAAATTGTTCCTAACTTCTCTCCAGATGTTTTTTATATTTCATGTGCTTTTTCATCCAGATATTCTGTCTTTCTTCTCTCTCATGGTTGAAATGAGATGATTTTGTGTACAAAAGACTGAATCTGAGCAGTGGTAGCACATGCTTTTAATCCATGCACCAGGGAGGAAGAGGCAGGCAGATCTCTTTGAGTTCCTTGCCAGTCTATTCTACAGATCTAATTCAAGGATAGGCTCCAAAGCTACACAGAGAAACCCTGTCACAGAAAAAAAGACTCTCTTTGACAAATATAATAAAACACTTATCCTAGAAATAGTATAGCATAATCTCCCATGTAATAAATATGTCAGCATTAAAATGGTGTAGGTTTCTGAGTGTTTCCAAATATAAAATGCAAGGCAATGGCTTAAGTATACATTTTCTAATTTAACTTCAATTTTACATACTTAGAACATTTTCATTCAGAATATCACTAAAATATCTCCTAGGTTATATTTATATAAGTTAACTGAATCATGTCATGAATATCTACTACATACTTTAGAAATTTTTATATTGCGTTGAGTTATATTTGTGTGTATCTACATATATACACCTATTTATTAAATTTCTTTGGGCATATATTATGATCTTTCAACTTTAAATTTTACCTCACATGCAATTGTAATATGCAACTTTATTATAAACAAAGAATATGTAAGCTTATCTGTTTTAATTGATAGGTTACCTTGTTATTTAGCATGAAAGTATTCTTTTATCTGGTCCTGATAAATTTTCATAAAAGCTTTTGTTGCTATTATAAATACTTCTTTTGGGGCTAGGATATTAGTTCGCTATCATTTTTGTACAGGGAGCTAAAGAATGCACATGAGAATATAATAACAAACTAGTTATTTCATTGACTATTGGCTGATATAATGTCTTTAAACTACAAGTTATATATTGATACTACAATCTTAGGTAAATTTCTGGGAAATATGGTTCCATCTCTGCAAAGCACAGTGTGATGTTCAATGAGAGTATCTTAAGGTTGTTTCAAAATGGTCATTTAAGACAAAATTCTGGTTTTCAGTCCATGGATTTTCTATGACTGTTGTAACTATAACTGAGTTTGTGTATGTCCACATAGCTATCAGTATCAAGCCGGACACAGTCAACATTGAGTAATAACAGAGAGAGTTTCACATTGGGCCCCAGTTACAAATTGACAAGCAATACTATTGCTTTTCAAGTAACTTTTTTTCTTTTACTAACCCAGGACTCCAGCTCCTGTGGTGTCACCCCTATTCACAGTGGATCTTTCTTCATCAGTTAAACCTATCTAGAGATGTCCTAATTCCAATATAAAATATGTCTTCAATGTGACTCTAAATCCAGTGAGAGAGACAATAATGATTAGACTAAACAAATCTCTCCCTAGCAACATGACATACAAATAAACAAATAACGTTTATGTGTCTTCTATTTCATACACATGCATGTTTCTGTGCACATATCTGCCAAAATGCATGTGGATATCAGAGGTCTGAGATCAGCTTTGGATGTAGTTCCTCAGAAGCTTTCCACTTTGCCTTTCTGAAACAGGAACTCTACTGGGATTTTGGGCTCCCTGATTAAGCTAAATTGGCTGTCCAGAAAGCTATGGTAATCTGTTTCAAGGATTACAAATGTGCCACCATGCCCCAATTTTAAAGTGGTTTCTGGGGGTCAAAGTCAGGTGGGCAAGCATATTAACAAATGAACTATCTTATAAAATCTGAGCAGAGCACGTATAAATTGTAACATGCCATATTTGACTCTCAAAATGCATCTCATAATGCAAAATAATATGTCAAACAGTATCAAATGTTTTAATACTCCAATCACTATAAAGTCTCACATGAGATTTCAGGCAAGTTTTTCACATTTGTTTAAAATCCTAAACCATACTACATTCTTCTAATATTTAATGGAACACAATATCATTTTCATTAAAGAGAAAAAAGAATCAAAGCATAGCCAAGAAAAACTGGGCCAGAGAAAACCTGAAATTCTTCAAGAAGAACACCAAATTTCTATTTGGAATCCACCATGAGTGATGTAATGATCTGGGCTCCAACAGCCTTGATGTGTTGTACTTCTGTAGTTCTGTCTTCTGCATTACCTGTGCCATCCCTCTTTGTCCAGCTCCATCCCATTCTGTAGTTTTCTTTGGCAAGTTCATTGGGGATTTGTTATTTGTAATATTCTGGAGTCTCCATTGCAACGTAGGTTTCATCTTCACACCTTCAGGCAAAACCCACTAAGACGTTTCGTGCAGAGAATCTGGTCCTGCTCCACATTTCTTGGCTTTAGAAGCTTTCTGACATCTCGGGACAGGCTTCTATGACTCCATCACCTTTCAACTTGCATACCTGGAAAAACAGGAGCACACTTCTGTTGACAGCTTGAGGTGTATTTTGCCTAGCTTAACCACTGCTGTAGTGGCCTTGGTGGCTAAATCTGTAAGATATTTTGGTTTTAAATAAAGAGCCCCTTCAATTGTTTTCTCAAATTCAGTGTTTCTTTCAAATAAATTTTCACTGTTTTTGATTGCTGAGGAATTTAATGGATGGGATCTTGTCCTTAAGATATGTATTCTATTGTTCCAATATGACATTCTATGAAATTAGAGGATTCTCTTTAGTTGCACTGGTATATTTAATCATTAACATTATTTTTCTGTACAGCCACCTTGTCTGCAACATTTAAAGTGATTTTATGTTCCTTCTCTCACCCAAATGCACATTTTTCAGATTTCTGCCCCCCTCCCTCCTTCTGCATGTTTATGTGAGCATGTGCATGCACAGATGCCATTTTCAAAGGCCTTCCTCAGTTGCACTCTACCTTATTTTAAGATAAGGAGTCTTCCTGAACCTAGAGCTCACTAATTCCCGATAATTCAATTGGCCAGCAAGATCTAGGGATCCTTGTATCTCTATGTCTTTGGTCCTAGGATTCCAAACTCATTAGCATGGCTACACCCAGATGTTTTTACATGGTTGATAGGTATTAGAAATGAGGTTTTCATACTTACATATCAGCTGATTTATTTACAGAGCTATTTTCCAAGCTTCTATATAGCCATGTTGTGAATACTGTCTATGTAGTATATTCCTGCTTGTATTAAATCACTAAACCAGTACCTTCCCAGAGCTGCTTTGGTTCTGATAACTATACCAGAGCAAACTATTACCATTTAACCTAAGCAGTGAAGCCTATTGTCTTATATACTGTGCTATTGGATTTACAGGGATAATGCAAAAGATTGACATGCTGCTTTTTAGCAATTAAGGGCAGCAAACACTAAAATATAAATAAAGAGGAATGTACCATTTGTGGTATACTACCAATGAAAATTAAAATAAAATAGAATATGTGTCATTTTAGGGAAACATGAATATATTGTAAATATCAGTACTTTATGAGAATATCAGAAAGATGTATCTCTTTTCATTCTAGAAATGAAATTGAAAAGTTATGCTTATTTCATTTAGAGGAGAAAATAAGCAATATATTATAATGTGAATGTATAATATTGAGACAAAAGATAAAGTAATGTTTGTCAAAACTGTGAAGGTCTAACATATGTGTGCAGCAGTATTTAATAAAATAATAGTGAACATAGTGTTAGTGGTCAGGGTACTCAAAACATCCTAGACAGGAATAATCTCATTTTATCATTGGGAAAACAATTAATATTTATTGGTATTTTAGGATCTGATACCAAAAATAGATTTTTAAGGATTCAAGGTTTTCTTCCTAAAACCCTGAATATCTTTTTAAGTGAACAATTTTGAGACAAACACTGAAATCTCTTAGAGTAATGAACGAAGTAGTTATCCAATGTAAAAATGATTATATGTAATTTTGGAGGATGTGAGTTGGTGAGTGAGATCAAGAGACTATGCAAACTCTGTGCATCCATCCATTCATTTTATGATCATTTGCAGGCCCTTTGTAAAATTGGCATTTGAAACACACATGGATTTCTTCACAAGCATATCACTTATTTATAGAGTTGCTTTGATAAGGAGAGCTTAACATTAGGAAAAAAGTGAAAAGTCCAAATTAAGTTTTCAAAATAATTTGCATAATTATATACTATACATTATCAGACATGCTAAACACAGTATTTTATTGCAGTTTTTCTTGAATCATTAAGGATAATGTCCATCACAACTAGACAGTAAATCAAAACATAAGAGAGCATGTGATGATAAAAATCTGAAATACTAAGATTAAAAAGAATCCAAATCAAAACAAAATGATCATAAGTGTTGGAAAGAGAATTTGTGAAAAGCTTGGAATATTTCTTTCAGTTAGAGAACATAAGTCCATTGGGGATGACTGCTATCTGTCACAAAATAATATAATTGTAACAAGCAGCTTCTGCTTTAATGAATAGTTAATTCTTATTTACTGGATTTTTTCCAGTTTTTGTTTGACAGTGGCAGAGTTAACAGCTTAATATTACTCTAGGATATTATATATTTGTAGTAAAAGAGTGCAACAAATACTAGATATTTTAAGGTATTTATCTTATTAGTCCTAATTCTGTGTATGTGTGAGAGAGAGTGCCTGTTAAGATCATAAGAAAGCATTAGATTCCTTGCACTGGAGTTACAGGAGTTGTGAGCTCCCTGAGGTGGGTGCTGAGAAGGGAAGATAATTCCTTTCCTAGGAGAGAGCAGCAAGTACTGAACATCTGAGGCACCTCTCCAGTCTGATACTACATGTTTTTAAATGACAGAAAACCATAAAATTACTTTCCTTTTCTCATTCTTGAGTTTTATGTTTACATTAGAATGATAGATAACAGTACAACAAAACTCTAACAAAATGATGAGCCCATATTGTGATAAATCACTAGATTGTGTTCTGTAGACATTTACTAAATGAAGGATTTATTATTTATTTTTTCTCCAATTATTCAGTATAATCTTTTTCCCAGAATAAGGGTTCGATAAATACCCATTGAACATGCTGACTAGGAAAGACATGAGAAAAGATGGGCCCTCCAGGATGGATGACAAGTATATTTGGAGTTACTAAATATAGTAACTCAGAAAGAGTTACTAAAGATTGCAATTGCATATAGCATAAAAGTAAACAAAAGTGACGACAATGCAGTTAAGCAGAAAATGCTGGCATGGAAATAAACAAAGGCTTACTAACAATGGCTTAAGTGACAACTCAGAAAAACTTGATATTGAACCACATCTTTTCTCATATAGTCAGTTTGTAAAGACCAAGAGAAGCCCAAATAGAGGCTCTGACTATCTTCCTTCATATTTGAGACATCTTAGTGTCCAGTAATTTATCATGGATTTGTTCCCTACACGTCAATACAAACCTGTTCCTGTTTGGAGATTAGTTTCCATGAGTACAAAGTTGCATTTCCTTTTATTTGTCCTGAAATGCTGACTCAAAAATTTGAAAGCACTTCAAATGTAGGTTTTGATAATTCATTTATCATTCCAGACTAGTGTCAAGACACTCAGCAGCACCTTCCACATAGCCTTCGGTCACTTGAGCTGTGCTTCTTTTCTTTTTTTCTGGCTTCAGCTCTTGAAGTGAAGCAAGCAGAACTGTGCTAAGTATTCCAGTTGTTGTTCTTTTCTATCATTGACAGATTGGCTTCTACTCTTTTGTTACAGAACTCTGAAACCTCCTATGACTAATCAAAAGACCCATTTCTTGCTAGCATGAAGAGCTGTGCACATTCCTCCTTTCATTGGCTTTCACTGGATATGGTGCCTTCTCATCCCCCTGTGCAAACTATGTTTTAAATCAACGCCCCACCATTTTCTGCCCTAATTTTATAAAGTTTCTTCAACATCACAGGTTTTGACAAAATGAGCATAATCAAATACTCTTGGACACCCAGTGTAGAAATCATATGGAAAGTATGCATCAACAATAATACCCTAAGGACAAAATTTACAATGTAAATCTTCAAATCTGGTGTTCATCACATTCCTGACAAACAGAACTTGGTAAGGGGTGTAGTTTGTACTACATGTTAAGAGTCTGCATGATTCTGAAAAATGGTTCAGCAAATTTTTTGGTCTTACTAGCAGCTCAAAGTTATCCATACTAGAAAACACTTACTTTAAAATATCATAACTGTGACGCAATTCTCAGGGACAGTTTATGTTGATTTTCTTGATATCCTAAGACATTTAAATGGAATGTGACAGAAATAGTCACTGTTTTACTACAATTTATTTCTTCATTTATATACAAATAACGCTGCATTAACTAAATTATTTTAAAATGTTGGAGCCCTTTCCTTATGCCATGCTCAGTGGCAGTAGGACCATAATATAGTCCTGGAACTTGAGCTAGGTTGTTGGAGCCCATTCCCTATGGTGGGATGCCATGCTCAAGCTTAATGCATGGAAGAGGGGCCAGGCCCTGCCCCAACCTATTGTGCCAGACTATGCTGACTCCTCATGGGAACTCTCACCTGTGAGGAAGTGTAGAGTGCAGGTGGACTAGGAGGAAGATGAGGGAGTGTGGGAGGTGATGTCGGGGTGTGGGAGGAAACAAGGGGATGGGAAGACAGATGGGAAGGAGAACTGTGATTGCAATGTAAAATGAAAGCAAAAAAAGGAAAAATGTATAACCATATTTAATACAGTATTTTTCTCTTAAAATCATGTTTGTTTCTATATATGAATTACAGAGACCAGTGGAATTATTGTTACCTAATTTTTATTTTTGTACACTTGTGAAACAAAATAAACATCTCAAGCAAGAGACAATTAGTAAAAGTAAAACGAGAATCAGTACAGCTTTATGCAAAATCATTTAGAAACAATTATTTTAAATTCATATATAATTTAGAGAAATGTCATGGCTACTGTATAACCTTTAAAATATTTTAAAACAAAGAATTAACATGCCACCTTACCACTGTTATTTTATGCAGCCTTCACCACTTGTTTCAAGATTGTTCAATATTTAATATTCCAATAGTCTATAATTGACCTTATGGAAATAATTATTGTTATAGTCCTCAGTTAATCCATAGAATTGTAACATAAAAGCTATATAAATTTAGAACATATGATACATTTTGGCAAGTAATAGACCATTGTGAAAGTGAGTTCACTCAAAAATTATAACCTACAACAAATATCCTAGGTAATCTTCATCCTCATATGAGATTACTTCAAATAGCTCCATACTGAAATTTGGCATGTGTGTCTTCATCAGCCTTGGAAATCTTGCTCTGCATCATTTCTTTTCTTACTTTCCTGCCAGGTCACTGGTTAGTACTCCATGCAGGCCATAATTATCAACAAGGCTTCAAAGTGAGAATTCTTCACTTTCAATAGAAATGTATTTTAAAGGAACCACTTCTGAGTTTATCATCTAAAACTATATGATAAAAATGTATGCTTAGGTCAATAGTGTAGAGAAATAATTTAATTTTGGGGGAAAAAGGACTAACATGTTTTTACAATGCTTGTGAGTTTAATTTTATTTGCTTATTTATTTATTTTGTTCTCATGATTCAGGTCAACTATCTGAATTAGATATGTGATTGGTAGTTTCTTGTAAATAGGTTTTTCATATATCTCTGTTATTTCCTGGCATTGTTAATCACACTTGGCTAGAATAAGAACACTACCACAGTATTTGAGCCAAGTTTGAAGCAAGCTTTATTAAATACTAGACAGAACAATGGACACTGGCCAAGTCCTTACCCAGGATTCCTGTAGTGGGGTACTGAGTGACATTAAGCAAAATCCAAAGGCTATGTACATCTTACGTTTGTTCAATCATGGGGAAACATAAATCTGATGTAATTCTTGCCTACATTTTTCCTGACTATATATGATCAAGCACATCCTGTGCAGTTGAGTCAACCAAACTTATTTATAGAGGTGAGAACAGATAGGGGTTGCTATCTTGCATGACCAACAGCCCCCAGAATTCCAGAATGTTATTGTCCTTGAGCAGGGGGAGTTTACAGGTTAGAGGCACATACCTGCACCCAATGGCATACATACACATAATTTTAAAATAAACCTTTGAAGGAAAAAAACTTCAACTTTATATGGAAAGGCAAAAGATCCAGGATAGAAAAAATAACCCTCTACAATAAAGGAACTTCCAGAGGCATGACCATCACTAACTTCAAGCTGTACTATAGAGCTATAAAGTCCTGAAAACAGCTTGGTATTGGCACAAAAAATAGACAGGAAGACCAAAGGAATTGAATTGAAAACCCTGATACTAACCAATGGAATGGAATTGAAGACCCTGATATTAACCCATATACCTATGAACATCTAATTTTGATCTTTGGAGCTAGGGGGAAAGGGTGGGAGAGAAGAAGAAGGGGCAGCTGGTAGCCAACTAAAAGAAGGAGAGAGAGAGCAAAAAAGAAAACAAAAGAAAAAGCAAAAGACAGCATAAGTGTGAGGGGTCTGACTTTAAAGGGGGTCCTTTATACCTACCTGCAGATTAGTATTCATGGAACCCTGGGCTGACCAGAGTGCTGCCTGAGTGCATTCTGCTAGGTGACAGGGGCAAGTCAGCGTAAAGCCTGAATCCTTACAACAGTAGCACAGACACTGAGATTGACAATTAATAAATGGGACCTCCTCAAACTGAGAAGCTTCTGTAAGGCAAAGGACACAGTCAACAATACAAAACTGCAGCCCACAGACTGGGAAAAGATCTTCACAAACTCCACATTTAACAGAGGGGTGATCTCCAAAATATACAAAAAACTCAAGAAGCTAGTCAACAAAACACCAAATAATCCAATTAAAAAGGGGGTATATAACTAAATAGAGAATTCACAATAGAGAAATCTACAATGGCTGAAAGACACTTAAGAAAGTGTCTTAGCCATAAATGAAATGCAAATCAAAACAACTCTGAGATACCATCTTACTCCTGCCAGAATGGCTAAAATTTGAAACACCAATGACAACTTATGCTGGAGAGGATGTGGAGAAAGGGGAACAGTCCTCCACTCTTGGTGGGAGTGCAATCTTTTATAGCCACTTTGGAAACCAAAAGGATGCATATTCATGCAACAAGCACATCTATTCAACTATGTTCATTGCAGCATTATTTGTAACAGCCAGAACCTGGAAGCAACCTAGATGCCCCTCAACTGAAGAATGGGTAAAGAAGATTGGCACATTTACACAATGGAATACTACTCAGTGGGGGGGGAAAATGAAATCTTGAAATTCACAGGCAAATGGATGGAACAGGTCTGACAAAGGTGAATACTTAAGCTCTCAAATAGTCACCCAGTTTCTACCTCATGTTACTAGGTTAATTTTTACAGTCACATTAAAATAAAGGAGCAGTGTTTGTTGGCTTTGGCCTTGAAACACATATAATCTGATTATATTTTGGGGTAACAAAAAGAACTTCCACTGCCTGACACTAGAAAAACAAGTAGATATTGTTGGTTGACTACTTTCGAAAACTGGAAAAAGATCACAAATATTAATAGTGCTAAAAGTAAATATTACTAGTTTTGATGTCACATAGTCATGTCTTTAAAAACAGAGTGCAAATGTTCCTGTTGATACAGTATTTGCTAAGGTTAATTTTGGCGAATTAGTTATTTTATAACATTAGTGCAGTTTAATGGTATGCTTTCTCTGGAAATGACAGTTTTCTTGCTGTAAGTTGTTTAAGTCTAATGTATTTGAGAAAGTCTAATAAAAATTAAGCACTCCATTTTAACCAGCAACAATGACCTCATATTAAAGAACAAGTAGTTTTTCAAAATTATTCTCAGGAAAAAACTGGTGCTTTCTATGATCTTAAAAATCATGAAAAATCCTCTACACCTATGTTCTCAATAAATATTATCTTTAAATTATCATTCACTATTAAATAGGAAGTACTATTTATTGTCAATTAAAAAATTATTTGTTGTTTCTTCATCTACAACAGTATTAAATAAATTCCAAACCCAAGATATGCCCATGGATTTTACAAATGGCTTTATGATCCAACAAATTAAGTAAATTCTGCAAACCATTTTCATCACCTCCATACATGTATTCCAGCTGAGGCATTTAGATTACCATATTGAAAGTTTTAAGCCCCATTTAAGTCATTATTTTTAAATGTATAGGACTCTAAGAACCTCAAGTGGTAACTTGTGAACTAAATGTTCTTAGGAACTCAATTTAAAAAATGACCACTTGATGACAAAATATGCAGTAAACGTTTTTGGTTTTGTTTTTTTTTTAATTCTGAACTGCAGTTAAATGTAATATTCACAAATCAGATCTTTGTGCAGATATTAAACATTTTAGTGTTTTATGTTGTTCTAAAAGTCTCTCTAATACATCTTCCTTCTTGGATCTATGTTTCAAATTATATGACTAAACAAGATTATCCAGTATTATCTTCTTCCTTAAGGCTATCGTTTAATATCAATGTTGTTGTAATCAATACTAAGTGAAACAGTTTACTAAACAAGAACTGGAATGTGAGGTGGGTAAAATATAAATCTCTAACAGTCATTGGGACCAATAATCTGGGTAAGGAGGTGTTTCTAAAATTCTATTTAATTCATCTTTAAAAATAGATTTGTATTTAAAATAGATTAAATCAGTCAATTCCATTTTAACAGTCACTGTATATGACACTCTTAATGAAAAATCTCAAAGTACATGCTATAGACTATTTAATAGAAAGAATAATCATAATTCATGCCCATTTACTTCTCTTGTTTTAAGAGTTTTTCCTTAATTTTCCCTTCTTCACTCCTTAGCTAAACAAGGGATATGCTTAGTACATCAAATCAAATGTTGCCTTTAGTTTTTGTAGTGTTAACAAAAATGTGTAGAAAATGAGATCTGAAAGGCCTATCTACCCTTAGACCCTAATTTGCTCTTGCTTATAAAAATGTTAAGAAGAGTTAAAACACTTGAAATGTTTTATTTCTCATGTAATGATTTAAGTTTTATTCCTCTAAATGACACTAGTAGTATTATGTAAAATTAGATTTCATAATCTACTTTAAGCTTCTTATTTACCAAACAGATTTTCAAAGCTCTTACTTTCTATTTTATCTGAAGAGCTGATAGACATTGTATATAAGAACAAAGTTGGGGTCAAGTTTAGCTGTTTTGAATGACTTTGAGAACTAGATGATAGGCAGCTAGAAAGAGAACTAAGAGCTTAAGAGCACTTATTGCCCTCCAGAGGATCCAAGGTCACACCTTAGCTCCCATACCAGGTGTTTACCAATGCCTGTAACTTCACCTCCAGTGTATCCCTCACCCTTTGCTGGCCTCTGTGGACAACTGCACTCATGTACACATACAAACATAAAGACACAAACATATACACATAATTTAAATAACATAAATATTTGAAAACATTTGGAAATAGCTAAGACTATGGCTCTGATGTAAAGTCCTAGCCTAGTGCATGTAAGACCCTCAGTTTAAACTCCAATACTGTAAAAAGATGGAATTAGATACATTATAATAAATCATTATTTTGTGGAATATAGCTATCATTACGCTAATGTTAAATATCCCCATAATTATTAAAAGCCATTAGTGTTAAAAGAAAAGTGAGAGCACAGTGGAAACAAACACCTATTATCTCAACCACTTGCAGTGCTGACACAAGAATATCCTGAGTTTCAGGACAGCATGGGTCATGTAGTGAGACCCTGTTCCCATATAACTAAATAATGATAATAATATATAAAATACTTTAAATATATTTTATCACTACAAAGTCTACGAGCTTTGTGCTGAACTTCTGCCAACTTTCTACCGATTCAATAGTTATATTTTATCTTCTAAAGTTCTTGGTAATAATCCCTGCATATCAAAATAAATACACTCATTATTTGAAAGCAGTTCAAAGAAAATTAAATTCTCTGGGATAAGTTGTGTAACTGAACTTCTGTGATTATTATTTCAAAAGCAATATTAAAGAATATTGCTATGCAGAAAATGTAGCAGTGGAAGTCCAAAGAGAAATAAAGACTCTAAATGTTGAGTATATTAATGTTTGCCTTGATTCTTCAAGGAGTTCCCTAAATGTTATTACCAAGTTCTTAGTATCAAAAAAATAGTATTGTAGATGAAGCCTCTTTAAAATGGATACTTATCACCCTGGAAAACTGGTATTTGGATTCTTTCTAGAACAGATAATTGATATTTTTATTTTTTTCTATTCATATATTTATAGAGAAATAGTAATATTCTCTTCTATTTGAAAAGTTTAACTAAAAAGAAAGCCGAGAAAATTGTTACCTCTAACAACAGAAAATGGGATTTTAATGTGCATGTTTTCTAGGTAAAAGAATGCTTTCAGAAAAATTTTAGATAAATTTGGAATAAAACTTGATTACTTTAAATATAAATGAAGCCTAAAAATTCTTCATATTTTTATTTTTATGACACCACTTGAATAAGAAAAACAAGTTTGAAATAATTTTTCGGCTTATCTAATGTATTTAAAATGTTGAAATTGTCATTTAAAAGTCATTACACACAAAATAATTCATTATATAATAATTTCTTCTAAGAAGTTTAAAACTTCTAGGTAATTCCAACACATTAAATAGAAAGAAAAATTCCAAGTTGCAATCTTGCCATGCCATAGACTTCTGTATGTAAAATCTCTTGTGACTATTTAAATGATTAAAATTCTCTTTAGTATAACAAGATATATAAAATTCTCAATATACCAAAGTATAATTTTATAAGTTCCTTGAATGTAATAAACTTCATTGTCAAAAATGTATCACTAACTTGTTTAAAATCCTCTTCAATAAAAGCAAAGTATATATATAAATATAATGCATATATGTATGTATATACATATATTATATTTAAAATATGAATCATAGTCTCAATTTAAAATACACACACATATATACATATACATATATATGTATTCACAAATGTTTTATTTAACACTTCACACAGTTCCCTTGACTTTGCTCTTGACTTAGATAATACCAATAGATAGTTTACCATCTCCACCAATGTAAAAATCATATAAGTAGCTTGAATATAAAAAGTACAATGATTAATAACTGGTAGTAAAGAAACCATGAAAGAAATTGGGTGTGTTATGGGAAGTGAGGGGGTCATTGAATAAAGAGAGAACTAGGAGAAAGAAAAGGGGAGGAGAGGAAAGCACGTGTGACTAGGAAGATTGAGTCAGAGTAAGAAGTGAAAACAGGAGAGAGAGAGAGAGAGAGAGAGAGAGAGAGAGAGAGAGAGAGAGAGAGAGAGAGAGAGAGAGAACATAAAAGAGGGAGCCATTATTGATCTGAAGAGAAAACTGAACCTAAAAAAAGGTCTAGAGACCTACAAGACTGACTCCAAATACCAAACTTGAGCAACCATGGAAAGGTTACCATAAATGCCCTTCCCTGATAGTGAGATCATCAACTAACTTATCCACCATCATGGAGCCCTCATCTAGTACCTGTTGGAAACAGAAGCAAACACCCATAACTAAACAATGAGTTGAACTAGAATCCAGATGCAGAGAAAGAGGACAAGACCAGGTTACAGAAACAAATTAAGTCAGCTGACCTGAACAAGGAGGAGCTAATGCCCCCCCCTCCCAGGCTGATAGCTGGGAATCCATCATGGGACTGACTCAGACCCCCTGAATATGGGTCTCAGTTAGAAGGACTGAGTAGTCTAAGGGATCCCAGACAGTGGAACCAGGATGTATTCCTGGTGCACAAAAGGACCTTGCGGGACACATCCCCCATGGAGCGATACTCCCTTAACCTAGAGACAGGAGAGAAGTTCTAGTCCCTACTTCAAATGACTTGACACATTTACGTGACCCAACCTGGATAGCATAGCCCTACATGTGGAATGGGGGTGGGGGATGGGAGGGGATGGTGGTCAGGGTGCATGTGAGGGGGGAGAGAGGGTAAGAGGGAGGAAGGGAGGGAGGGATGGAGAGGAAACTAGGATCGACATGTTAAAAAAAATGAGTCTGTTGAGCTCATGTGTGAGTGAGTCCTGCTGTGTTAGAAGACCTTGTTTCCTTGGTGTCCTCATTCTCCTCTGACTATATGTTTCCCCTTTTATTGGGATTCCCTGAGCCCCTAAGGAAGGCATTTGATGGAGACATGATGTTTAGTGCTGTGTATTCTGAGATCTTTCTCTACATAATGTCTGGGTATGTCTCCCTGTATTTGTTTCCATTGGCTGCAGGTGGAAGCTGCTCTGATGATAGCTGAACAAGTCAGTGACCTATGAATTTAGTTAGGAGTCATTTAATCGGTATGCTCTTTGTGTAAAACACTAGTATTTGATTTTTCTCCTAGGTCGCTGGGCTAACCCAGGTTCTTAGTCAGCCAAGTGCCAGGTATGGGTTCTACATAATGCAGTGGATCTTAAATGAAATTAGTTAGTGGTTAGACTTTGAGGCTCTATTGTACTAGTGTAACTTGCAGGCTGGATACAATTATAGGTTGAAATTTTTGTAGCTGTTGTTGGTATTTATGTTTCCCCTTTGGTAGTGTGTAGAGTAATCCCTGGTACAATGAACACTAGCAAGTTAAGGAGTAAAGACTCAACTATAAAGCCTTGATATCCATTGTGTAGAGCAACCTATAACCATTAAAATAGCCTGGGTTTTCTAGGGCTTCCCAAGGGACCCCTTTGACCAACTCCATTGAATGTAACCCATTCTTGGTCCTGAAGCTTCATTTGCTGATGAGAAGTATCCATCTGTGCTCTGTATCTCCTATTATTTGTCCATTTCATTTAGATTTCCTTCATACAAATAAGAGGACCCGTTTAGGTCTCAGAACCCACATGAAGGCTCATAACTCTAGTACCAGAGGACCTGATACCTTTTTTCTGGTGCTCTTCAGGCACCAGGCATACTCAAGATATGTGGACTTACATGCAGGCAAAACTCCCATATAATTAAACATAAAAAAAATAAAATTATCACCTAATCTTGTAAACATATGGGGAAGGTGTTTCATATTACAATAATTAGTAGTAAAACTCACCAATGGGGGTTTCAGTTTGAAAATAAACAATACCTTAACATCTTAATATTTTCTTCATTCAATGTCAAGTCTAATACCTCTTTATCTAGTTGTAAAAGTAGCCAAACCTGTTTTCAGACAGAAAGAAAAGCATACCAACTGTCCAGCCCCTTTTTAGAGAGATTATGTTAGCCTGGCTGCTGGATAGGTCTTTCAACAGCCCAAATAATGAAATAAACTGACATGTGATCTCAGGTGGCACATGTTTGTTCTCCCATTCATTTTAGAATTCCAAGTTGTACCACTACATCTGTGTGAGTCTCCTATGATTTTTGCTTCAGACATCACTAGCTTTGTCCCTCTAATACACTACTGATGAATAATAATGTGCCTTGGGCATTCTTTAAAGTTGCCTCAGAAGTCAATCATGTGAATCCAAGCTTATGACAAAACTGACTGCTGAGTGCCAACCAGGTGTAGATTCATGGGCCCTAGAGTACCTACACTTTCCTAACTTAACAATTTAGTAGCTTTGTCTGTTGTTTTCAGCATTTTTATTTATTTTTCCTTCCACCTAAACAATGGTTAAGTAATTGAACAGTCTGGATAGGCTTAAAAATCTACACAAAGGTCATCTCCTGGAGCAGTGAAACTAAAAAAAATAAAAAAATATAAAAAAAGGTCCTTATTGAAGTTTTTCAGACCACCTGTTACACTTGGATAACTTGGAAACAGATTTTCCCATTAATTCATGCCAGGCAGGAATCTAATCCTAAATGAGGCATGTTATAAGCATTTGGATTTGAAACAAAGCCTTTCTAACCATATGCTTGCATTTTTGTTGTGCTATCAGGCAATGTGGTGGTATTATTCAAAGGTTTTTTGGTGGTTTTCTTTATTTTGTTTTATGTATAGCACTACCTGTTTAACATGCAAATCTTTAGGGGCAATAAGGGAGAAAATCAAATAAAAGGCAGAGGAAACTTTACAAGTTAGGATGAACAGAGTTTGAAGATCCTTATACTTTTGATATGTACCTGGCATATCATATTTGGTTCATGTCAAACAATTGTCTTCCTTCCTTTCTTCAGCATAAAGTAGGAGGGGGGAAAGTGAGTAGAACTTAATTTTGCAGGACAATTATCTCTAGTTCTCCATGCCCACTACCATTCTTGCTGTTTGTCCCTGCCATCTTGAATAGGACATGGCTGACTGTACCTTTTGTGTTGCTTCAAATTTTAGCTATCATCCCCAAATTGATTTTGCCTGTGTGCATATCCATTCATTTGGTGATTCCAATGGTATAAGATCATGTTTAGATCAGCTGTATAATGAGTCATTTCTATATCCCTCAGATCTTGGTATGGAGCCTGACACATAATTGGAATTTGAAGGTGTTATTCAGTAGTAATTAAAAAATTCAATGACCCATATGTATGTCACACTTCATCTTTCCTTAAGGAAAAATACTTTGGAAGATGAAAGCATATGGGGCACACACAGAAGCATATTTCCAGTATTGCAATTACATGGATGTGTGGTCTATGAACAAGGCGGTGCAATGCCTCCTTATCTCCTACCCAGGACCTTTATGTGCTAGGAAAGAAAAACAGCATCCTCTTTATGCATTCACTTGCATAGTTCATTTATACTTTTCTTAAGCCACATAATTGGATAAATTTTCCTCTCTGGTGGTCCCAAGAATACAGTCATCAACACCTCTCATAAGTAGATATACAAGGCAGAGAGAGGCTAAGACACAGCTGAGGGCTCTGTGGTGTCTAGTCTGGAGGACATATGATGTTTCCATTCCTATCATCAGGGCTTCCCTCCACTGAGAAGAACATTCAATATTAGACTAAAGTGAATTAGGAAAGCAAAGGTCAAAGGTGACTTTTGTCTGTATCTCTGTGTGATGTCCATTATCCTCATAAGTAATAAAGTATGAGTGTGACATACATGTATTTCTTATTTTGATCTCTATTTTTTATGTTATACAGCAAATTTTATTTGTGTGTGTGTGTGTGTGTGTGTGTGTGTGCACATGCATCATGGTGTATAACTGGAAGTGAGAGGACAATTTTCGAACTGCTATCTCCTTTAACCTCATGAATCTCAGGGATCAGCTCAAATCATGAGACTTGGCAGGAAATGCCTTTACTCACTTAATCGTCTCACTGGTCTTTGTTCTTTTTCTTTATTTCTTCTTTTCTCTTTTATTGAAAATAGATTATTTTCTCATTCAATCTATCCTGAATATAGTTTCTCTTCCCTCTATTCCTCTCAGTTCCTCCCCACATTCCCTTCCCTTTAGGCCCTCTCCTGTTCCATCTCTCATTAGAAAAGAAAAGACTTCAAAGATATAATAATAAAATATAGCAAAAAATATTTAATACTATAAAATAGAAACTATCATATCAAACTGGACATGTCAACCCAAATGGAGGAAAAGATTCCCAAGAGTAGGCACAAGAGTCAGACTTACTTATTCTTATAGTCAGAAGTCTCAAAAATACCAAGCTAATATCTATAATACATATGCAAAGAACCTGGTACAGAACAAGGTAGGCCCTCTGTATGCTGCTTCAGTCTCTGTATAATACTTGTCTCTGTGAGCTCATATGTGACCTGATTAGTTGATTAAGAGAGTCTTGTTCTCTTCATATCCTCCATCCTCACAAGCTCTTACAATCTTTCTGCCTCATCTTCAATGGGATTTTCTGAGCTGTAAGAGGAGGGATTTGATGGATATTTCAAATTCTGACTCCCTCCCCTACCCCCCCCCTCTCTCTGCACTCTTCATAATGTCTGTCTGAATTTCTGCATCTGTTCCCATCTGCACCTGGAGGAAGACTTTGGGATAATGACTGGATAGGGCACTGATCTTTGAGTGTAGCAGAATATCATTAAGAACCATTTTCTGGTTTGTTTTGCTTTGTTTGTTTGTATGATTATTTTACCCTCAATCTCTGAGCGTCCTAGTCTCTGGTTCTTGGTTACACAAGCAGTGTAATTTCTTATGGACTAGGCCTTAGATCAAATCAGACATTGACTATATCCACACTTTCTGTGCCATCATTGTTCTAGCATATTTTGCAGGCAGGACAGCTTATACATCAAATGTTTTCTGATTGGGTTTGTGTTCATGTTTCTCTTCTAGTAGTACAGAGTATCTTCCCATTTCACAAACATTAGAGCATAGGGATAAGGGCACCATGTAGGTACCAGCTCAACTTCTCTTTGTTCAGGCACCATGTAGGTACCAGCTCAACTTCTCTTTGTTCAATGAGGTGTGTGGGTCTTGTCTTTGGAAATGAGGCCCTGCTGTCAGTTTGTGGAAAGCAGCCTTTTATCTTAGCAACAATCTGGATTATTTGGTGAGTTCATAAGATCCCTTGGCCAACAACTCAATTGGATGTATCCCCAGCCTATCGCTGGAAACCTTATCTTGCTAGAAGAGATGGCCAATTAAGACTCCATATGCCTCATCACTAGGAGTCCTCACTAAGATCACCCTAACCTATGCCTGGACATTTCCACACCTCACCCACTCAAATTCACCCCAAATTCCATTTGTCTCTTCCATCATTCCATCTCCACCACACCTGATAGCCCATACCCACTGGTGTTTACACACACCACGAGTCTGCCCATAAAATCTATTCTATTTCTCCCCTACCAAATAAATATCTGCATTCCCTCTAGATCCCTCTTTAGCAAAACTTTCTGGGTCTGCCAATTTTAGCTTGTTTATCATTTATTTAATGGCTAATATCCATTTATAAGTGAATGCATACCACATTTATTTTTATTGGTCTGGGTTACCTCATTCTGGATGATTATTTCTAGTTGTAGCCACATGCTTGTAAATTTCAAGATGAAAAATTTTCATTGTGTAAATGTATCTCAGTTTCTTTATCCATTCTTCTGTTGGGGGACATGTAGGTTGATTCCATTTTCTGGCTGTTATGAATAAAGCCACAATAAGCATTGTTGAGCAAGTATTCTTTTGGTAGGTTGAAATGTCCTTTGGATAGACACTGACCAGAGGGGTGGGGAAGGACAGCAAAGAATGGTCTGTGGGACCCACAGGAGATATGAACAGGGGTGCATGAGGGAAGGATGCATGTAGTGTTGTATTGCACTGCTAGGGACAAGACTGGGGAATTGTGTCTGGGGAAAGAGAGAAGAGAAGGTCTTTAGCAGGCTACCTGTTTTGTTTTTGGTATTTTTGTTTTGTTTTTGTTTGTTTGTTTGTTTGTTTGTTTGTTTTTCAGGTGTGGCCTATCCCAACTGGTAAACTTTTAAGAATTACAATTTTATATCAAAGATGTATGTATATTCTGACAATTATACACTGTATGAATTATACATCAAAATCCATAAAAGTTTTGGAAAAAAGAAAATTGCTGATTTAAGTGAATACAGCTATCAACTCAGACTACATAATTTATTTGGTTGTAGAATTTACAATCAATACAATATGTATTTACCTTAGCTAATCGTAACCCTTGAAAGTAGTTCATTTAGTCTGAAGAAGCCTGGAACAGTTTTTAAAATGATGTGCTTGATTTAGGGTTGAATATCAGTGCCCCAGGTTAATAAGAAAGTCATAACCATCCTAATGAAAATAGTGTTTGTTTTTCTTCAACCGTTCATTTAAAGTACACAGGAACTTTCTTATAAGAACACCTAGAATTCAAAATATTCTTGTAACAAAGTTACAACTAGACTGTTCACAGTATGATCTCCAAGATACAACTGATTACTGACATATAAAAGGCTTGACTTAATGGTCTTGTCAAATCCAAATATACACAATAGAATCTACATAGTGGATGTGGGATTTTCACATGTTTCTGAGCTAGCACTAACCAATAAGTTATTGTCCTTTACTGCTATTAAACAGAAGCTGTTAGTCACAGCTAGCTATATCATGTCAGACCTTCCCCTTTTCAGAAGAGATAGTTTGAATGGATGGGGTTGGGTCTTTTTCTTTGTTCATTTGTATTGTTGTTGTGGCTTTTTGTTTGTTTGTTTATTTGTTTTTCCCTGTTGTGTTTTTTCTCCCAAATAGTGCTGAGAACTCTTTGCTGAACACCTCCTTACCTATAACAGCATTCTTACTTGTGTGTAGTTGTTCGAATCATTCCTTCTCAGGGAATGAGAAATGAAAGTATCCAACCACCTTGCTCAATGTTCTTCAAAAGTTACTTTAGAAAGAACAAACTACACCCCTTCAACAATGTGATGTGAGAGATAAATATGTTTTCTTATATTCCAAGATAAATGGTTAGTTATGAATTATTCTGAAAGAACAATTTGATGGAACAGAGTTAGAGACCATATAGAGTTGCCAGTATCTTAAAACAAATAAAGGGCATTCCAATAGAGAAAAGAAGAACACAAAGAAAACATAGATCAGGACATTCTTAAAACAGGGATACAACCAAGAGCCTTGCATAGGGAACAGCATCTCTCATTCTAGAGCATCACAAACATCAATGTTAAACTTATAAGCAACAAAAATTGTTAAGGCTTGAATATGTTATGTATATCAACCCTGATGATGAGCCTCAAGAATGTAAATTACTCACACATGAATATTTACATTTTCTTGTTGTGAGAGTAGGCACATATGCAAGATGTCTATGGACCAACTGCATGTACTAAATTTATTAGCTGTTCAAGACGCTTATATAAATGGCATACTATTAAATGTAAATTATGTTTATCATTCTATATACTTCATATCAGATTAATATTGCTTACAATTTGTAATATAAGGTTTATGTAAATATTTTATATATAGTATTGCTTTTGAGATAATGACATAAATGTCAATTTTGTAGATGTTCAGTATACAATAATCACTGTCTGAGTACTTTGATTTATGGTCGATTGATGTAAAAGAATATTGTACTTGTACATGTTTATGTTTCCAACTTGGTAATTAGTTAAATTGGTTTCTTATTAATACACAATTTCCCTTTTATTTTTCTATCACTACACTTCCTAAACTTTGTGATATTTAATTTGTTATATTTGTTTTTGTGTATGTACATATATTTGTATATGTGTGCAAACATAATTTGCAGTAGATTCTTCCTTCTACTATGAAAAACCCAGGGATAGAACTTAAATCGTCAGATTTCATGGCAAGCTCCTTTACCAACTGAGCCATATTGCTGGCTCGTCTCCACCTAAATTTTTGAGACAAGATCTCTTATTGAATCTTGATCTTTCCAATCAACTTAGCTTGGCTGAACAAGAAGCCAACAGGTATCTTCACATCTTTGCCAAAGTAACTTCCGGCTTGTAAGAATACAATGCCATATCTGGGTTTTTGTTTCTGGTTTTAATATATTATTTATTATATTGAAGTAAGACACCATTTTAAGGGGAAGTCCTAGAAGACACATTTCATCACATTTTTCAATTTTAATTTAATTTTATTTTCTATTTTGAATGTTTTGGCTGAGATATATATATGAATGATATGCCTGCCTGTTGCCTTCAAAGGTCAGGACAGGGAGTTGGTTTCCCTACAGCTCAAGTTACAGACAGTTATGAACCACCATGTGGGTGATAGAAAACAACATGTATCCTCTGGAAACACAGTTCTCTTAACCACAAAGCAAACTTTCCAGTACCAGAGGATACACTCTAAGACCCCTAGGGATGACAAAACCACACAGTACTGAGTCTTTACAGTAAACTTTAATTTATTAATCCTGCACAGCAGTATCAACAACAATAACTAATAGTAAAATAAAAGAATTTACTTGGGAAGGCAGCTGAATGCTAGAATACTTGCTTACCTAGTACACATACACCTTGAGTTTTATTCCCCAACACAGCAACAACAAAATTCCAGAACTACTGCAGTTTCAATGGTATCTCTGAGTGCTGTCATCTCTGAATGCTGGGGACTGAAGTCACACTGGTCATGAGCTGCAAAGGCTGTAACAGTGAGCCTGAGGCAACACACATCACTTGGACATGTGGGAAAGAGGGATGATTTGCATTCTGGGAGGACATGTGGGATAGAAGGATGACGTGAGTCCTAGTTAGACACAGTAAAACAGTGAGAGCTTTTATAAGTTTTCAGAATAGTGTGGAATTAGAAACTCAGAAATTACTCACTTCTAGAAATTTTTACTTAATATTTTTGTACCCCAGCTAACATACTTAGCTTGTTTACATGAGTTCTGGGGATTTTCAATGTAGTCCTCCTGCTTAAATGTGAAAACTCCCCAGTGACCCATCTTTGCAGCCTTAATCCTTTGTATTTCTTTGTAAATTAATTTTATTCTTTTAAAGAGATATCTCTTCCAAACTGATCTCATTTAATGAATTGTGAGACATAAATGGTCTGTCTGTCACTTAGGCATAAAGGAAAATCAATGTTGTAGAACTCTCTGGTGGCAAGCGCATTTAAAGGTGACTCAACTGATCAGAAAACGTTTGATAGATAATAAAAGGGCTTTCAAGACCCAGGGGAGATGGGAAGTAGCAAAAAAAAAATAGTACATTGATTGCAAGTGCTTACTCTACTGAGCAAAAGGGAATATTAACTGCTGCCAAAAGGTTGAAATGTAACATGGCCAATTCTTCTTTTATGACTCTGATGGTAGCAATCAGTGAAACAAAGAAGTCACTTTGGCAAGATTCAGCATAGTATTAGGGAACTTTTATGCCCTTGACTTTATGTGAAATAAGTGAGCAATGTGGGAAAATTATTTTGTAAACAGAAAAGTGGGGAAAAAAAAACAAGAGAAGAATTTACACAATTACTGTCACCATTAAATCAAATGTTTGGAACTCTTTCTGGCTACAACCAAAATAATCACATTTGGCTTAACGGTGGCTAGCAATAAAGGCCCATGAGAAATTGATGATATCAAGCCCCTTGGCTATCATCAATGGAAACTAAATGAATATCATTTATAGTACTTCTGTAGTTTTCAAGACATCTCTTCTTAGGAGTGACAAACTTATTGTTGATATTACTAGTGACTAAATTTTCCATTTGCTCCTCTTCCTGAAACTTTATTTTTCTACTTGCTCTTGTTTGGGACTTCAAGTTACTACCTGATGTTATGTCCCCTTTCTAACTTTTATTTGGTGACCCAAGTATCTTTTTAAAGCTGTTCAAGGAAGATATTTCTAAAATGAATTAGTCACTATTCATGACAGTGTCCCTGTAAATGAGACTTACTCTAGACCAGGTGTAGTTGCCTTTGGCAAGTACCTGGCCTACATCCAATTTCCTTGGCAGTAGTAAAGATGAAAAACATTCATTTATTAATTTAATGTACATTAGTAAAACTTCTCTTTTGTGCCATGAAGAGTATTATAAATTATGAATCTTGATTTTTTAATAAGAGGAGATCAGCAATACCAATAGTATAATAAACTCAAAGTAAAGTACATATAAAAATTACTGATTTGAGTGAATCTTCTCAGAAGGAGGCTATTGTCATGACAATCTTGATTTCAAGCTTTTGTAATGAACACTTACATTCCAGCAGGGGCCCTGTTTACTACATATATGAGTAATTTTGGTGAAATGATTCATACACATGTGATGGGGAACTTAGAGGAAAAGTAAAAAATGAAAACCACATATTTGTATTATATTAATAAAAAATAGTATTCACCATATGAACAGTAGTAAAATGTCATTAGGAATTGTGATACAAGTAGCTATAGTCTACATGGCTGTCTGTTGGTGGTTCATGGCTTTATTCTCAGCATTCAGGAGGCAGAGGCAGGTGGATCTCTGTGAGTTAGAGGCCAGCCCGGTCTAGAGAGCTATTATCTACATGTTGCTTTATACATGGTAATTAACTCTAATGAAAAGAAATGGGACAGTGCTTACATTTCTATTGCCCTACAATTCATTTTGAGAATCAAGTTGGAATATATTTTCACAAGATGACACTTAGTAATCTCTTTTCTTGATTATTTCTTAAACAACCACTTAATATACCTAAAATGTCTATAGATCATTTTACATACTTTCAAAGGTTTAATTTTATTTCTGATGACTATAATTTATCTTTTTGAGCAAATAAAGGATGATGCTAGACTTGAAGAAGATATGTCCTGAAATAAATTTTGTTCCATGAGTAAATGTTCATTTTATAAATTATATCTATGAATTTCTACAGCAATCAAGATGAGAAATAAGCCAAATTATAGGTATTTAGTAATATAATGGTTTCATAATTCTGTACTCTAGATGCAAAATGTTTTCCTAAAGAGTTGATCTGAAAAAAATGAGTTTTGTATGCAATTTTCTGTCACATATTTATTTCCATTTCTTGCAATTTTTTAATATTTTACTAACCTTGGGGATGGAACATTTGGTGTTGATTTCTTCCTTCCAGTTTAGTCTTTTATGATAACATTTGCATCTGGATATTTTTGGAATAACTACTAAGAAAGAGAATATTACAATCTGGTTTTAGAGAATATAGGGTTAAATATGTCACCATTATTTTGAATGATTCCTGAAAACTCTTATAGTTTGAAGATATATTCATGTGATGGGACAAGACAGGAAACAAATTCAAAAGCAAAGAAGAAAAGTCTTAGAATATTAGATTAGTAATGAATCTTAAAATATTAATTCACAAAGGTATAGTCACCCAAAATTTAATAAATCATGTTGTTTATTTAGTATGCACACTAAAATTATATACAAGATATTAATTAACAAATAAGCACCAATATCTAAACACAAAGCAGAAACACAACTGTATGGAGAACAGCAGGTTAGCGTGTTGTGATCAAAGTCTGGAATTGGGAAGGGTCTTCCTCCATTCATGTCCTCTGTGCTTCTAGACTGTCACTGTCCTTTGGATAGTCTCTCTATGAAAATAAGTTAATAAGATGCAGAATAATTTAAAACGGGGTTCCTGTTGTTGACCTATAACTTATAAGACACTGGATAAGTAACTTTATCAATTTATCATTTTTTTGCTACAGTAAATTATAGTTAATTTGATGCCCTAACGTAATGAAACACATTATCCCTTATTCTTTAGGTAAGAAGACAAACACCTATCTTAGGACAATTGAAATGGTGATAGGGATGCCTCCCTCTCTGGAGGATCCAGTGGGCCTATCCATGCCTTTGTTCATTCCACCTCTAGAAACTAAAAACATCCCTTTATTCATGACTCCATCCTTCATCTCTGAACCAGCAACTTATGGTCAACACATACAATTGACTGATTGTTTTGTCACACTAGTTTCTCTCTATTGTAATTTCTGAATCTAATGATTCCTCCTTATTTTCATTTACTGAGAAAAAACATGATTAAATATATACTTGATGATACTTTTCCAAATAAGAGTTATGTTCATTTATCAAAGTAATTATTTGTTATGTAGTAAAGGTTATCTTCAAATTTACAATTCTCATGCTTCAGACTTCTGATTATTGGTATTACAAGAATAAGCTACCTTATCAGTCTTCCCTATTATGAGTAAGTAAATAACTTCTATTTATTAACAAGAAGCAATTAACAGATAATTTAATTTAGGCATAAAATCAAACAATTCCCTAACATATGAAGAATTATTGATTTTAATTCATAATAAGGAAAATGTCAATTTACCAACATGAATTCACCATTTTCTTTCATCAGACTAGAATAACTTAAAACTATGCTATCACACTACTATAAGATTTATTAAAACATCTGAAGTTTTGCATACAACTATGTAAATTTTAATTTTGGGCTCAGTTGGTGATACCACACAGAAATTAAAAGTTTTAATATTAGTCCCATAATAACACTTAATGCACAAATATAAAATGCAAAATCATCATTATTTTTCATTTTTGTTTGAAATATAGAAAAAGTAATGTGAAGACAAGCAGATATGAGCCAGTATTCATTATGTGGAGAAATTTTCTATAATTTTAGGAGTAAATGATAACAGTATCAAATATATTCATACAGGTTCAAAACGTAAATTGAGGAATTCCATGGTAATAAAGTCATATATGAAAAAGTTAACTGTGGTGTATAAAGCAACTTTCTATTTGTGCTTATTTTAGTATATTCGTCAAGTAGATCAGCAATGTATATGTTGATTTCAATCACTCTAACTTTGTAAATGATTTCTGTAATTATTTTATTTCAAAATAAGACTGTATTCTATTTTCAGCAGAATATGTAAATTGAACACAGGTTAGTTTTAAGAGAGTAAAATTGTAAGCAGTGGTTGATTATAAAACCACAGTATAGGGAACACTCCTCTACTGCTGGTGGGAGTGCAAACTTGTACAGCCATTTTGGAGATCAGTATGGCGGTTCCTCAGGAAAATGGGAATCAGTATACCACAGGACCCAGGAATCTACCTCTTAGGCATATACCCAAATGATCCACATCCATGCAACAAAGACATATGCTCAACTATGTTCATAGCAGCATTATTTGTAAAAGCAAGAACTTGGAAGCAACCTAGAACCCCCCTCAACTGAAGAATGGATAAAGAAGATGTGGCACTATTACACAATAGAATACTACTCTGCAGAAAAAAATAATAGAATCTTAAAATTTGCAGGCAAGTGGATGGAACTTGAAGAAACCATCTTGAATGAGGTAACCCAGTCACAAAAAGAGGAGCATGGTATGTAGTCGCTCATATACGAATTTTAGACATAGAGCAAAGGATCACCAGCCTATAATTCACATGGACAAAGAAACTAGGATACAAGGAGTATTCTAAGAGATTCATATACGATCCCTCACAGAAGGGGAGAGGGACAAGTTATCCAGAGCACATGGGGAGTGGGGGATGTGGCAGTGAGTGGAAAGGGAACTAGGAGAAAGAATAGGGAAGGAGAGGAATGCACATGGGACTAGGAAGATAGAGTCAGGGGAGAAATAGATGAGAGGGAGAGAGAGAGAGAGAGAGAGAGAGAGAGAGAGAGAGAGAGAGAGAGAGACCATAAAAGAGGGAGTCATTATAGGTTTGAAGAGAAAACTTAACCTAGAGAAATGTCCACAGACCTCAGAGACCTACAAACTAACCTGAAATAACAATTTGAACAATAGTGGAAAGGCTACCATAAAATCTCTTCCCTGATAATGAGACTGATGACTAATGTATCCACCATCATGGAGCTCTCATCTAGAAGCTGATGGAAACAGAAGCAGACACCCACAACTAAACACTGAGCCAAACTAGAATCCAGATGCAGAGAGCAGAGAGGGAGGACAAGACCAGGCTACAGAAACACGTAGAGACAGCTGACCTGAACAAGTTGGAGATAGATAATGGGCCCACAGACTGATAGCTGGGAATCCAGCATGGGACTGACTCAGATCCCCTGAACATGGGTCTTAGCTAGAAGGCCTGAGCAGTCTAAAGGGCCTCAGACAGTGGTAACAGGATGCACACAAGTGGATCCCGTTTCCACTGTTACAATGGATCCTGGTGCACAAAAGGACTTTGGGGGCACATCCCCCATGGAGGGATACTTTCTTAACCTAGAAACAGGAGAGAAGTCCTAGTCCCTACTCCAAATGACTTGACAGATTTTTATGACCCCTCCTGGAGGGCATAACCCTACATGTGGAGTGGGGGGATGGGAGGGAGGGTGGTCAGGGAGCATGAGAGGGTGGGAGAGAGGGAAAGAGGGAGGGAGGAAGAGGAAACTGGGATCAATATGTTAAATAAAAATAAAATAAAAAACATTTATACAAAACACAAGTTAGAAAAAACCAAAGTACATAAGTTAATTTTATTTTTATATGCTTTCTCACTTCATAATCTTTATTAGACTAATTATACAAAAAATGCTTCAAAATATCAGGGTTATGGCTATAACTCTATAATGTAGATTAAATCAAGAAAGCATAAACCTGTATTGACATTAGTATTCAGAGGAATTTTACCTAAGTCAGGAAAAGAAATCAGTAGATTTAAAGAGACATATAAAAGAACATTAAAAGACAAATATAGCTTTTGAGAACCCAGCATAAAGGTAATTGATTATTACTCAGCAATTCAGCATTTGCCCAGAATATGAAATGCCATGGAGTCAATTCCCAGCAAACACACACACACACACACACACACACACACACACACACACACACAATGTAATAAGTTAGTCCTAGGGAATACATAATAGGACTATCAGGGAAGCACTATTTGGATTGATAATGTCAAAGTATTTCCCAGAACTGAAAAAGAGGTGAGCTCCATGATTTAAAGTGCATACTGAGTGGCCAGGTGAATCAAATAAACTAATTCTTACTTAAGTACACCAATGGTGGTGTGAGCATCTCCTTAGACAGCAGAAGGAACAGAGCCAATCAGCAAAAGAAAAATAGAAAAACAATTTTCTCAGTAACAAGGTAGGGACACCAAATAAACAACAGAGAATGCAGAAAAACAGTGATAGAAAAAAAAAATCTATCATCCTCAAATTCTATGTCCTGGTAGATTTTTGCTAAAGAGAGAAAAGAATTTGGCTTGAATTGAAAGATGAGAGCAGTGTTTGGCCAGTTGGATGGATAGATAGATGTACTAGATAGATGGAAAAGTAGATACTAGCTAATAGAAGCAGAAACAGACACCCACAGCTAAACACTGAGCTGAACTCCCGGAATCCAGTTGCAGACAAGGGGTAGAGAGGAAGGAGCGGTAATCCATGGGGTCAAGACCAGGTTGGAGAAATCCACAAAAACTGCTGACCTGAACAAGGGAGCTCATGGACCCCAGACTGATATCTGGGAAACCAGCACAGCACCAACCCAGACCTCGTGAATGTGGGTGTTAGTTAGGATTGGGCAGTCTATGGGGCCTCTGCTAGTGGATCAGTACTTATCCCTAGTGTATGAATGGACTTTGGGATCTATAGAGGAATACTCTCTCAGCCTAGACACATGGGGGAGTGCTTAGGCACTGCAACAAATGATATGGCAGACTTTGAAGACTCCCCATGGAAGGCATCACCCTCTCTGGGGAGCAGAAAGGAGATGGAATGGGGGTTGGTATGGAGTCAGGGGAGGAGGGGTTGGTGCAGGAACTGGGATTGACATGTAAAACAAGCTTGTTTCCAATTTAAATTTAAAATAATTATAAAAAACAATATCACCAGTATATTTTTACTGGAAAGCAAACAAAACAATGGAAATTTTCATATTTTGAATAAAATATGATGAAACAAAATATTGGATGAAGTTCATGACAATATACAATAATTAGTGGCTTTTAATATTATTTTAAAAGGCAAAAGATTTATACAATCTGAAAAGAAACCAGAGTAAAATCACAAAGAAATTTTCTTCCTTCTTTCCTAAAAGAGTGAAAAATCTACACAGATTGTGTTTGTATTTATATTTTCAAGATACACTTACATAAATATTTTGTTGGCAAAACTATTTATTCTGAGAAGGAAGACTTTTATGGGTTTCAAATGAAGTTATGATTAAAATAAAAAATATAAAAATAGCCATAGAAATCTTTATTTTTTTACAAATATATATTTAAATACAGTGGAATGGCTCTAAATTCTGACATAATCTCTTTAAAATGACTTAACTATATTAGATTCTGTCTAATAAACACTCAACATTTTCATTTTTAGTTATAATTTCCATTTGTTCTTGGCCCTTTAAACACATTTTAAATAACAATGGGTTATTTACTACTATAGATAAGGAAAACAGATGAAGATATATAATGCAATAGAGTACAATGGATATATGGATAGATCATGTTAAATGTTCACACTTCAGAGTCTACCAATTTTGTGCACAAGCAAAAGTACTTCCTAACATTTAAACACATAATGTAAATATAAGCATTATATTTGGGGAGAATTTGAACCAGAAAATTGGGAAATGTAATTGACTTGTCAATATACATTACTGGCATTAACGAAAAGGGATGTCAAGGTGCTTTATCTTTATCTGTCTTCCACTCAAGAAATATATGTGAGCAAAGATTCATATTTTTTTTATAAGTACCTTACAATGTTTCTGGCCCAAATAGAAAGAGAAAAGAGAATTAGGGCAAATAATTCAAAATACCTTCTACTCCCCAGAATGACTTGTTTCATTTTGTAAATGGGTTACCAATCTTTACAGCTTTTGTGGTACTTTGCTATTGTCTCACATGGGGCTATTTCTCTGTAAAAGTCAGAAACCATCAGCTAGAACACTTTATGTAGTTTCACAGAAAATTACCATTTTAAGAATTATACTAGTGATAATAGGTATAAATGTTGCAAAAACATGGCACAGGGAAAATTGACTTATGTTAACTGCTTAGTTTCATTATCCCAACAACAAGGAAGAATTATATTTATA
Source organism: Cricetiscus sungorus (assembly GCA_030556225.1). Taxonomy (NCBI): domain Eukaryota; kingdom Metazoa; phylum Chordata; class Mammalia; order Rodentia; family Cricetidae; genus Cricetiscus; species Cricetiscus sungorus. The sequence goes on from JANBXA010000126.1 coordinate 12,542,254, forward strand.
AATAAAATATATATTTATGTGTATGTGTATAAACTCTTATGTGTATAGAGGTTTTTGATGAGAAAAAGCAAAACATATTATAAGGAAAGCCACTATTTTCACTTCCTTATCACAAGATTCTTTTGTGGGACTTGTCCCTCCAGACAACTTGAAGCTATACCAGTGGAATTACTCCAAATGATGTTTGTCTCTGTCAGTGCAACTTGTCTTATTTACCTCATTTAGAGATGATGATTTCTTGAAACTGAACTGTGTCGTCTAAGAACAGAGTGGCTCCCAGAGAGCTCTGTGAGCTGTCATTCACATGAATTTCCACAAAATCTCTTTTGCAGGTAACTTTTATCATCTAACTACTGTCATCTGGATGGGCCCATGGCAAGAGTGGCCAAACATAGTCATCCACTGTATTGAATCTATGGTGACTCATTTTATTCCTCTTCTAACAAACACCTTTTTATTCCTCTTCTAATAAACATTTTTATTCTCTACATCATGATTATAAAGTGGATTTCCATTATAAAGTGGAAAATTGGTTTTCTCAAAATGTGGTCTTTAAAGAACACTCCAAAAATCACTATGGAGTCAGAATCCCATGTCCCAACCTATGCCAGTTCTCTGTCTCTATGACAGACCCTTGCAATCTTCATTTTTAAAAATTACATTTCCCCATAATGTTTGATTTCTTTATAAGACAATCCACTTAATTTTATTAATTTTTATAATTCCATGACTTTATAATAACAATGGTGTCTTGATGCTATTTTCCATATGTCTTTATATAGTTAGCATTCTCAATTTAACAGAACATTTAGGTGACTGAGCCTTTCAGAAATAACAAAATCTGAGGGAGATTTTTTTCATGAGTCAGAATTAGCTGAAACTTGTGTTTTTTCTTTTGTAATTATTTGCCTCTTTCAAGATCTTCTTGGTCCCATATAATGCATTAAGTTGCTATTACTTACAGCTTATTACCACTATATGATATTTTTGTACAAACTATTGGATATCTTTTATCAACTGACTATCACTATTGTCACTGGTACCTAAGGTAGTGATTTAATAGAAAGTTAGAAATTGAATTAAGTCTTACCAAACAAGTAAAAATCAATATTTTCACTCTATTTAGGAGAAGGCATTTCATGAATACTTGAGATGAAGGAAAAATTTATATGGTTGTTATAGTAAAGTTGTGAGGCCTTCCATTAGTCTAGGTTAAATTGCTGGTGGCAGTGAATTCACTTTTGATTTGCAATATTAATTTATATTTCATTAGGACATTGTTGGTTATAAAAATAAACTGCAGTAAATTTTAGTTCAAGGACATTGCTTTATTTCAGAATGAGACATTCCTCAATTATCTACTTTTCATTTCAGGACTTAAAATAATCAGTGGAATAGGAACATGCTATGATTTATGAAATTTTATTAGACAGTATTCCAGGTCATCTGAAGCTATGCATTCATTTAATCCTTTGAATGAACAAAAAGTAAATGAGATTTTATCCTAGTATCTCTGTTTCATCACTTCATTGAAAGTTGTGTGATTTTATTCTCTTTGATGGTACATAGTGATGCTCTCTTTGTACTCCATGGTGTTTTCATACCCTCAATATTTCATAAGTATTTAACAAATGAGTGAAATAGGTGGTACTAAAAAGAAAAATACTGTTATGAGAATCTACAGTGAAGTGACAAAGCTACAGCAATTCTCCCCCATCCATCCACCACCTCAACCCAGTTGGGTCCACTCCTTACCTTTAACTTTAATTTAAGCGTTCAGAATTCCTCATCTTCTTCCATTCTCTATTCCCTAATCAAACCATCACATCCTTATATCTAACAGAGAAGGAATCTTTTCTTTTAGTTCCCCATTGTGATCTTGTCCTAAAGAGAGAACTGTCTGGGAAACAGAAACAGTTGTAATACATATATAAATTACTATTTTTACTATTTTAAAAGGCCACAGCAAAAAATGAAAGCCACATATATGTTAATTATCACAAATGTTGGAATTTTATATAGTGTGTCACATGACTAACACATTTTTGGATGGGAAACTAAAATAATGAACTCTATCTATGCTTCTAATTATTTTTAATTGCAACTTGATTAGTTTTCATGTATAAGGAACATTTCTTCTAAAGAACCCTTCTTGTAATAGTTAGGAGTGGGGGATTAGTAATCCCTGGTTCTTTTATATAAATTATTCCCTAGCTTTGTTGTGTATGAGAATTATCCCCAAGTCCTTTAACGATCCTGTTGTGCAGGCCATTGCAAAAACTAGTTTCTTGTTTTATATATGGAGCACAGAGGCTACACCTAATCCTTTGGCTGCCTCAGCTGCTGAGTTTCCTTAGCTGCCTCTGGCTCACTGCTTATGGCCACAGCCCAGGGAACCCTTTGTATTTTGCTGCTGTAGCCTCAGCTGCCTCCATGTAGGGAGATAAATCTTGTTTTAACTAAGTCTCTATCATTTTATTTTAACACTAAAAACTTGGGAGCCAGATACTGGGGTGAAAACTTGCTGGCTCAGAGAGGCAGAGAAAACACCCAGCTGAAATCACAGAAAATGAGCTTCTCTTCTATTCTCTCAAAGTGAAAAGGACTTCCATATTCAAAGTCCCTTCCTACTTCTTCCTATGTGTCTATCCATCCATCTTCCTGACTCCCTCTTACTTTCTATGGCTTCCTCTGAACTTGTTGCTTACACTGGCACTTCACCTATGGCTGATTTTATTTAACCCTATTTACAATAAACAAAAGGCTCTTGGACTAAGGGTATACACTAAGGTTGAGCCACACCACAGCTAAGGGCAGGTTTTTCCAATAAATAAAACTGTAGCACAAATAATGAAAGTCCCAGACACAGATATTGGGGTTCAAGCTTCAAGCTGAAGATCATAAAAGCAAAACAGCCAAACCAGTAGATCTTACTTCTACCTGGCTATAATGGCAATCCTGTCCACATGAATCCTCAGAGGTAAAAAAAAATCTCTGAATTTCTGTCTCCTCCTTGTTTTACTCCTATCTCCACCCAGTCATATTAGTCCTGTCTCCATATCCCATGTGTTAGGATTGAAGGCATGAGCTATTCACTCTTATGTAGGTCAGGGTGGCCTTGAACTCCTAGAGATCCATCTCCCTGTCTCCCAATTTCTGGGATTAAAAGTGTGTGCCACCACTGTCTAGTTTCCATAGCTAATCAGTATGGCTGGCTTTGCAAACTGATCTTCAGTGGCTTTACTAGATAATAAATAACATATCACTACACAAATACAATCTTGGGGTTCATAGTGTGATTAAATATCCTGAAACATCAGTTAAATCACAAATCTCATGGTATAACATCAGGCTTTATTATATTCTAAGCTGCCCAGTAATAAATGTGTGAGAGTCATCAACCTAAACAAGGAGGGGAGCACAATGGACTTCTGATGATATATCCAAGGGAACATTTTACAATGTAGTAATAGTAATACTAACTTTCTGAGAAGGAGCAAAAGCAGTACCTATTGACCGTAAATGAATCTTTGCAACATGGATGTGAGCAAGTGTAGGATATAGGAGAAGATCCTCTGAAATTCAAACTCGTTTTTGTTCATTGTGTGAGTTTCAGGAAGCCACTGTTTATGCTTTAGTTTTCTCATTATTAAAATGAGGATAATTATACCTATCTCTGAAGGTTGTGGAAAGGATTAAATGAAGCGATCGCAAAAGATACTTAGCTTTATGTTGAGCACATAACGAACATATTCCACTAATTTGTCCTGTTTTATTATGTTGAACTCAGAAATACTAGAGTTCATGTGGCTTGTAGCGGTGGTTTATATTTCAATATAAAACAAAAAAAACAAATAAAAGCTATAGAGCTTTGAATCAAAAATTCTAAAAATAATGCTTGTATGTTTTTTTTTAATTTTTTTCTAGCTTTTCTATTATCTTCCCCTACCTTCAGCCCCCAAGTGGATTTTTTTATATTTTTTACTTTGCTTGCCCTATTATACTTTAAAGAATTATAATATATCAGTTCTTTGAGAATTGCATGCATGAAGTGTTCCCCGATTTATACCTCTTTCCTTTATCCATACATCTTTTTTTCCTAGTTATTCTTTTACCTCATGAGGACCAATTTGTGTTACCCAAATATTTTGGGGCAGTAGACCTTCCACTAAAGCATATTTGATTTAGGAGGATCTATACTCTTTGATAAGTTTCACTCTCCTTCTCCCAGAAGCTAAAAATAACCAATGATTCCTTGACTAAATGTGAGAATTCATATACAACTCCCCTCTTCATGCTGGCATTTGGTCTGGACTTGTCTTTTACATGCTGTCACAATTGCTGTGAATTTATATGTGGCGCTATCCTGCTGTATCCAGAAGTTACTGTTTCCTTGCAGTCATCCACTACCTCTGGCTCTGTTCCCTCCTCTGCTATGATCTCTGGATAAAAGGGTTGTAGTATAAACATTGCATTCAGAGGTGAGAATTCTGTGGTCTCTTATTCTTATTTGCTCTTTTACACTCTTTCATCTTCAATTTCCTGATACTTCCAATATATTAGAAAATGACATAATGACATAATAAGATAAGTAGATGAACTAACTGTCACATTAGCTTTTGCTGTGTCACTAATTACTCAGAACATTGATAAATATTTTATGACTTAAAACAGCAACTTTGCAGGGCTAGCACAATGGCTCTGTCTGTAAGGTGCTTATAGTACAACCAGGAGTTACTGAGTTTGGGTCTGCAATCCAAGCACTGTGAAGGTGGAGCCAGAAACATCCTAAAGCTGTCTAACCAGCAGTCTAGCATAATTAACCCTCAGACTCAGTGAGAGATCCTATCTGTAAAAGTAAGGTGGAGAGCAATTCAGAAAGACATTCATTATTACTTCATACTTAAGAGTTGTCTAATGTTCTGGGGGACTGGTTTGGTCCTATGGTGTTGTTCCCCAGCTGTCAGACTGGGGTCCAAGAACTGTACTTGCTCAGGTCAACTATCTCTGGGTTTCCCCAGCATGGTCTTCACCCCTTACTCATCACTCCTCCCTCTCTACAAATGAATCCTAGAGTTCAGCTCAGTGCTTAGCTCTGAATCTCTGCTTCTGCTACTGAATGAAGGTTAGAAGTACTTTTAAATATCATATTTTCATAAATTAAAATACTTTAGTTTTAGCTTAAGAATATTCAATGGCATTTAACTCAATGTTCATCCTTGATGTATGGTCACTGAAAATTTTTGTCATTATTATCACTTAAAGTATGATTCTGAGCAAAGGAACAAATTACTTTTCTTCATGTCCTCTATGTAACTACAAAACTTGAGCCTAGCTCTGATGGGTAGACATGTATCCACAAGGAGTATTTATTTTGTATGACTCAAGGAGTATTTATTTTGTATGACTCAAGGACATGACTTACTAGCTAGTGTCTGAAGAAGTATTTATTTTTATCCCCTTATTTTATTTTATTTCTCTAATTGTTACTTTCAAGTATTTGTGCATATCGTAAAGCATCTGAAACTCAGTGGATTCAAACAATAGTACTTAATATTCATTCAAACACCCATGAATCTTCTGGAAAGTAAGTGAACTATATTGTACTCAGCTGAGTTAATCTCAAATTGTACAGTGGGTATTGTTGTAAGCTATATATCTCTTGTTATACCTAGATCTATCAGAGTTTTAGAACATGGCATATTTTAGGAAGATGACTGTGTCAGTATATTTTATCTTTTGCCATTTCAAATGTAGATGACTAGGTATCTCAACATACAAGATATAAAACAAGAAACAACATGCAAGCGTATCTTTATTGACTTCTAAACACATGACAAAGCTATTCAATTTCCCTATTGAATTGTCATTTCCATTTGTGAAAGTTTTCTCTCTTCATCAGTTTGTAGAATCTATGTTTGGCTCATTCCCTCTTACTCTAAGTCTGAAATAAGTTTATATTACAGAAATAGAATATCTTTCACCTTAATGTAGTCCAAAACACATTAAATAAGATAGATTTCCTTGAGCAAACAGAGCAGGTCTACAATGCATCTACTTTATCCCAAGTATCATTTCAACTGTCACTTTAGCATTTATATGAGTTGCATAGATCTCACAAATAGACATTTATAAATTGAAATAGAGGAAAAATGCTGTCACAAAATGGGCTTTAAAATGATATTACAGACTGGATTTTTCTTGCACTTATTTGAAATGAAATTTGCAAATATTTTTCATTTATATAAAAGATTGGTAGATTTCTAGACTACTAGGTCTGGAAGTGACTTTGAGACATCATGTAATTCAACTCCCACATTTATCATAATAAGGAGTACAGCTTGGATGTCTCCTTATTATGATAAATATCCTTATCTGTCTTGGTTTTACAGATGCTACAATGTGAGTTATTAGAAGTGCTGAGTGATAGGTAATTTTATGTAAAATTGACACAGGCTAAAGTCACCTGGGAGGAGGGAACTCCAATTAAGAAAAAAGTGTCTCGAGACAATTGGGAATTGGAGAATTTGAGCATTTTTTTTTTCTTTTATCTTTTTTTTTTAATTTTTTTTTTTTGAGACGGGGTTTCTATGTATTGTTTTGGAGCCTATCATGGAACTCACTCTATAGATCAGACTGGCCTTGAACTCAGAGATCCACCTGCCTCTGCCTCCTGAATGCTGGGATTAAAGGTGTGTGCCACCAACTCCCAGCTGGTAGAGTACTTTCTTAATTACTGATTTTTGTGAAAGGGACCAGTTCATTGTGGGTGGGCCACTCATGTGCAGATGTTTCTGGGTTCTGTAAGAAATCAAACTGAGCAAGCCATGGGAAGCATGCCAGGAAGCTCCACCTCTCCATGGCCTCTGTCTCCAACTCCTGTCCTGACATCCTTCAGTGATGGACTTTGAATGTTGAAGTATAAGCCTCATAAAGCCTTTCCTCTCCAACTTCTTTCTTGCCATGATGTTTCATCATAGCAACAATAACCCAAACTGAGACAAGTTGGAAATTCAATCTCTCTTTACTCCTCAGATGAATTTTTACCTTAATGTCCTGCTAGCAAAAAATATCACCAATGGAGCTTTCAGACTGGAAAATAAGAAACATATGTTTCTTGGATGTTTTATTTGTGGGGAAATACTTTTAACTTTGTTTAATTTCTTTGTTATATATACTTTTTAAAAAATCTCTATTCATTAAATGTGGCACCAGTTTACATAAAGACATTTTCATATAAGTATATAATGCACATTAACTGAATACCCTCTTTATATCTCTTATATTTCCCTTCTCATCTTTCCCTCCTTCAATACTTTCATGGTGTGTGTGTGTGTGTGTGTGTGTGACTTTGTGTCTATATAAGACCTCAGCAATCATAAACAAGATAAAACATACAATATTTGTCTTTTAGAGACTAATCAGCTTAGTTCACTCAATATGAATATGTTCAGTTACATCCATTTTTCTATAAAAGATATAACTTCATTCTTTAAAACTGAAAAACAATCCATTTTGTGTATAGATGTATTTTGTTTTCTAGTCTTCTATCTTGGACACCAGATATAAACAGGGAACTTTGGATGTGTCTTATGATTTCTCAGAAGTTGTGTTATGACTTAGTGTAAAATGTCAACAATTAATTATTTGTCAGCTTAACAGCTACTAATTCATAGTGCAGCTTCTGAGAAACCATATGACACTTCCAATTTGTACTCCTTATATCCAGGTGTTCAACCTCCAAAGACTTGGCATAATTTAGTTAGTGTGAATAGTATCACAGTGGAAATTGAAATCTGAAATCTGTTAAATTTCTAAAATAGTTTTACATAGCTCTTATTGAACTATCTCCAAAGTCCTACAATTGACACTGATCTTGTCTCTGAGTTATAAAGATACCCATGTAGGTATGATAATACTGAAGTTACTCAAGATAGATAACCTGTTGCTTTCTCCCTTTCACCTTCTAACAAGAATTAGGGAAGGTCTTTTTGTTTAATATTGTTGATTGTCAACACGATGGAAAGGCAGAGTAACTTACTGATTGACCAGTGAGGGAAAATGAAATGCTGAGTCTTCTCCATGCAATGTGAGGAGATGAGCTGAGTGTATTGTAAAAGACATAAATAACTGAGTACTATTGTATAAGCATCATGATATAATTATTGATGAATAAATTATTGGTCTTAATTAAGAAATGATTTGGTTTATTAATAGCTTTTTTTTAACCAATACAGTCATTTCTTGGAGCAACACACTGAGAAGACAATATTAGGGACTCTATGCCTACATATACATGTGCATATAATAGCAATTAATGAGAACAGAGGTCATGAATGTGAATGAAAGCAATGAGTGGTGTATGGGAGGAATTAGAGGGAAGAAAGAAAGATGCTAATTATCTCAAACTTTTTCTTTAAAAATTAAGAAAATGTATCTGTTTTATTCTAGTACTTTTCTTATGAAAGTAAAAGCAATATGTATCTTGACAAAATTTTTTGGCATGGAACTATGCTGGTACCTGTTTTCAATATTTAGTGATTATATCATTATTTAATATATTTAATCCTAAAATTAAAACCAGATAAAAATCTATAAAGTTTCATTCAAAGCATCCACAAATTGAAATCTTTTTTTCATATCTACACATAAAACTTAAAGTGATGACAAATTCAAAGTTTACATTAAGGAACTAGAAGAACAAAACCATGTTCTTGGAAAAAAGGTCTTGGAATTGCAAAAGGAATCTTGCCACACTAACATACATTTTTGTGCAATATCTTAATCTTATGGAACATGTTTTCTAATTTGCTTTACTTTAATTTCCTCATGATCTCATCTAGCTAGTCTAAGGCTATGCACTAAAAGTGCTTTTTCTGCTTGCTTATACTTGGCCTGAATCCTCTTACTGGATCACAGTCAATAATTTACATATACCCCTGATCTTAATTCACTTCTACTTTGTATCCTTGGTTTTGTAACGCTGTTACTTCAAGCTCTTAGCACTATCCCGTGGCAATTTATGAAAGCCTACCCCAGAGGAGCAAGAGACCAAAGTAAAAGAGTCTTATAAATCAAGGACTCCAATGTACTGAACTCACTGATAGAAGTATAACTTGGTAATCAATTAGATCAAATGGATTCCTATGATGGGATTTGGAACAGACATGTATCTGTCTATTGGTTAGAACAAAAGTCACTTCATCCAAAATAGACTATAACCTGGTTATCTCAAGCTAATATTAAAGACTAAATCCAATTTCTATTCCAGTGTAAAAGCCCTATATACAACTCTAAATGGTTTTGTCTATTAAGTGTATGCTGGGAAATTAAACTATTCATCCCCACAGACAATCACTGTGCTGGCAATACAGGATGACTGCAGTGATGTCAAAGTGACTATGCCCATTTAGCCTTGATTGTATCTGATACTTGTGTACACTAAGCTTGTAAAACTATTCTCAGGTGACATACATTACAGTATTCATTAACTCCTGCTCAAGAATATCATTTCCACAATTTTCTTCTCTGTATCATAGTCAGTTTGTTCCTCTCTACTGAATATTTCTTAAAACATGCAAATAGCCCATTGTTTCTCCCATCCAAAAAGAAAACCTCTCAACTCTAATTCACATTATAGTTAACTCTCTATTATCTCATCTCATTAGTGCAACTTTCCTTAAATTTCTTTAATTACTTTAATTTCTCTCCTCTTATTCTCACCTGAATGTATTCCAATCGGTCCCTCACCCCCACTACTCTGCTGAAAGTGTGTTTATTGATCAAGGTCACCCTTGATTGTCACACTTTTAAATACATAGTAATTCTCAGGCTTCATCAGACTTAAAATCTCAATAGCCCTTCATACACAACTGATCAATCTGTTCTCTGTAGCTTTTCCTCTTCTTGGTATCTAAGACAACACACATGCTTGTTTCACCTCATCATTTCTAAATGGTTCGAAGTAGTTTTCTTTCCTCTTGTTTTGTAGTTTCTCTTTAGTTTTCCATTTTATTTTTAGTTCTATTGTACTGAAGTGTTGACATTTAATAAGTTTACACTGAACATATTTTAAAAGTCAAGACAAACTATAATTGATCACAGCTCTGATATTACATAGAATAACTCTAGGAATTACTCATCTTGTTTAAATGAGGCTTTTAGGCATAATGACTAGAAAATCTTCACTGTACCCAATTCCTCAGACCCTTGGAACAACAATCCCATTTTATTTCCATGACGTTGATTATTTTTGAGTCCCTCTTATAACCTTTTCTTTCCTTTGACTATTTTATTTAAGCATAATTTGGTCAAAGTCCATCCATATTGTCAAATACTGCAGAATAACCTTCACTTTAAAAGAAGAATTATATGTAATATTTTATTTATCTTTACTTCTGTCGGTATAGGTTTTAGAGCTTGGTTTTATGAATAGTGGTAAAACAAGCACAAAAATTTTGACAATGTTAATAATAATAATACCAATAGCAACAATAATAATATGACAATAGATATTCCAATTTCAATTCTTTCAAATAAATAATCAAAAGTGAGATTTGTGGATTATTTGGTAGAACTGTTTTTAAATTGTTGAGAAGCTTTCATGTTTTCCAGAACAGCTTTGTCAGTTCTTTGTTCCCACCAATAGTGTCCCAGAGTTCTAATTTCTTCTCATCCTTGCCAGTATTTATTTATTGTTTGTTTCTAAGTTTGCAACTATCCTGGGAAGAGACGTTCTGTTATCATTTCACTTGTCAAATTTTCCAAATTAAAAAAAAATATCAAAATAGTGCATGATGTTGCCAGACATTGCGGTTTATTGGAACTCCTGAGAATTTCAGCTTTTTGTCTTGTACGGAGTTATATAAATAGTAGTAAGGAAAACAGGATGACTTATTAAGAAAGATTATGTTTCCAAGAGAGGAACTGGCCAAGAGCAGATAAAAGCTTCAAATGCTTAATGGCCATGCTGAACAAAAGATGCAGGCTCCTGTGTCACATTTTTGAGGGGTTTGAAGTATATTTGCATAATCAGGACTTTCTTGTGCATGTTTTATCTTTTATATGCAGCTCTCCATATTACTTCATTAGTCACATATCTCACAAGCTTTTTAAATTTGCATCTCAGGGCGTACATCTAGTGTTATAATGATATATAGGTTCCTATATGATTATTTGGAGGACCCTATGCACCTGTTCCTGTGGTGCCAGTCACTTCTAATGGTCTTATCTGAAAGATTTCTAGCTTTCCTCTATGCCACCAGCTTTTACGCATGTGCAAATTTTGCCACCTTTGCGACTTTACAATGTCATCTTACCAAAAGAGTTCTATAGTGCAGAAATCCTTTGGGGAGATGAAAGATGCTGACTTGTGATATTTTTCAGTAGAGAACACATTGGGGGTGGTTATTAAGCTGCCCTGTGAAGGAAGTTAAAATGACAACAGAGTTCGACATCAAGGCAATTATTGGGCCAATAAAAAGCTTGACCTCTGTTGCTTGCTTTTTTTTCTGGTAAGGACTTAGATATCATCTAACATTATCTACAGATAAGAATGCAGAATTATATGCTCAGCCACTTAGAATCATATTGTATGTGAACCACAATATGTCTGGCTACTGGGGAAACCGTTAAAGTTTGGTAATCACAAGTCTGTTAAAAAGACTTGATCTTAGGTCTCAGCTTATCTTCTCAAAGCCAACAATTCTAATATGAATGGTGCTGTTCATCTCAGTTCAATTGCCAGCATTCTTGAAGCTTATGTTGCATATTTGATTCAGGATCACTCTTTATGATGATGTATTTATTTTTGTTTTTCCTTCATACAAATACTGATTGTTATTAAGCATCTTCCTTGTCAATCACTGTTCTAGGTCCTGGGCATAGGACAATGATCCAAACAAACCTTATTCTTGATTCCTTAAAGGTTTAGTTTACTATATTTTCCATGCCAAATTCTTTTTACTCTCAGAACACTGTTTCTAATTATTTGTTATTTACAGCATACAAAAGATAGTTTGCTGTATCAAGATTGAAAGGGCACACTGTTTTAAGTCAGAACTCAGTAATTTCTCTAAATATACTATATTTTACTAGAGATATGGTTTGGGAAAGTTAATATATTTGAATAATTCTCCTAAAACCATAATCTTTTTTATGATAGTATTTAAATTAGAAACAGTCTTATTTTATATATCAATTCCAGTTCCCTCTCCCATCCTCCCATGCCCTCACACTGACCCTCTCCCCCATTCCATCCCCCTTCTGCTCCCAAGGGAGGGTGAGGTCTTTCATTGGGTTCATCAAAAGTCTGTCATATCATTTGGGGCAGGACCTAGGCCCTTCCCTGTGTGTCTAGGCGAAGTGAGTATCCTCCATAGGAAATGGGCTCCCAAAGTCCATCCATACTCTTTAGCAATCTCTTCACTCTTTCAAACTCCTTTCCACTGTGATGTGAAGTAAAGGGGAAAGAAGTAGAATCAATTATGATGCTTAAATGCTCACTTTGCACTTCAACTTGATGTCAGATTAATAACCAAGATATTTAATACAAAGAATTATAGTATATTATCTTTATTTCAATATAGCAGCTTAGAATTCGAGGACCATAAACAAAGCTGAGAATGAAATGGAAAGCAGCTATAGAACACTTACAAAGCTTCCTTTAGAAGAGGCTGCTTGCTGGCTATATTAGTCCCAAGCTTTGTCCTTCCTAATATACCTATATTTTCTGAAAAATATGAATTCAGGGCAGTCTGAAACCAATGACAATATGCTGCAAGTCAATAATTGTATTTGCCTAGTTAGTGCTATATTTTGAAATGAATACATTCTGAAATGTCACCAATGAGAAGAAAAGCATATATTTTCAGTGAGCTGCTTCTTTTTAAAAAAAGGACTGAGGCATATGTGTTTGCACATGCACATTGGAAAAGTTTATTTTAATTCCTGTGTGATACACAATGAATATACTGCACAAGATGTGGTAACCATTCTGCGATCAGGAGCCAATGTTGATGTCTGAAGGTCACACATTGGAAAAGCACAACCGTTCTCTAGAGTTGTTCAAGTTAATAATTCACTTTCATCTGTTTCAGTCATTTAATCACCGTTTTCTCTTTCTTGTATCTGCTTTCACACAGACAGAAGGGTTCCATTCAATGCCATTGACCATTATTCACAAAAACATTTTTAACATCTTTACTTGTGTGGTTTTCATCCATACAGTGCTTTCAAATTAGGAACATTTAAGAGCAATGTCAGGTGAAAAGTTATTAGAAAAGTAAAATGGCCCTGGGGCATGTGAAAACTGTCAACCTGTTCAGAAGGAGGAACAGAATAGAAGGGGAAGGAAGGAAGGGAGAGAGGGAATAAAGGGAGGAAGGAAATAAAGAAAAGAAAAATGATGAAGTAGAAATTGAATTATTTAAACTTTGTATGTAATCTTTGGTGCTTTATTTTTATTTGTTGGTTTGTTTATTTGTTTTGGAATAAATTCCCATGCTGCCAAGCCTGCCCTCAAACACATAATGACCTTCAACTTCTAATACTTCTACCTATAATTTTAGAATGCTGAGATTACAAGTGTGCTATCACCACACCTGGATTATGTGATGCTGCTATTGAGGCCAGGGCCTTCTGCATCCTACACAGCATTCTGCCAACTGTACTACCTCCCATCCCAATCAATATTTTAGTGAACTAAACAGTAAAATAATGTAGCCTATATATGTTACATTTTTATATTTTCATATTTTGGTGGCATTTTTCTTATAATAAAAGGATAAAAGTTTAATACTTAGTTAAAATATCAAATACACATATGACCAAATTTGCAAGAATCATTTTATCACAGGATGATCTGAATTCTCAGTTGTATCACTGATGCTAGAACATATCTCACATGGTTCTTTTTTGTTTTCAGCACCTAAGTTGGAAACACAAGAATGCACCCACTATACCACACACTAATCACACTAATTTTTCACTGTTTGCAGCAGGTGGCAGCATACTGGTGAAGACTGGCCTTGTACACATATGTCCATTGGGATCTTAGCCCCACATCTCCACCTCTCTTTATGTCCCTGTGTCCTAAAGGGCTGAGAATCAGCCTTGTGCTTGGATTTTTTTTCTTTTTTTTTCTTTTTCTTTTTTTTTTTGATATTAAGAAGGCTCTTTATTCTTCCTATTTTACTCTGGGTGGGGGGGGGGCTGGCTTATATACCCCAGCACCAGATGGGGGAGGGGGAAGCAAAGGAGACAGTCATCTTAGGTTCCAAGGACAGGTTAGGGCACTTTCATGGCTGAGGATGCTAAAAGAGCATTAGCATTTTGCATTAGGAAAATATATTAGAAAAAAATGTCTCTTGTTTTCCTGCGGTTACAGCTGCCTGCCCAGAGGGCAGCAGGGGGAAGTGAATTCTTAGCCAAGGTCTTGATTCCTACAATCCCCCCTTTCTTATTTTCTATGAGAGACCCCTGGCTTAGGTCGAGCAGGATGTGCCACCCCTTACCCATCCTCAGGGTACCTGGCGACCCCATGTTTTAGGCGGGGGGGGGGGGGGACTTTATGGCAAGTTGCCCATCATGGGGGACCCTCATTTCTGCAGCATCTGTAGCCAGACCTCATGACTGTCAGGAGAGCCATGGGCCAGACTGAGTTTCTTTTGTGAAAAGAGCTGTTGGATCTTGCATAGCACAAGAATTCCTGCCCCAGCCGCTAACAGCCCCAAGTCCCCTAGAGACAATGTGCCACCCCAAAGCTGTAACTAACCTCTAATCTGAGCCATGACATTCCACCAGCCTTCCTCTGAAATAGGAGTAATTCCGGTCTTATTGACCTTTACTATTTGGTGAGCCAAAATATTGATAAAGTTTACAAGGTCCCACCTAGTATGCATTGAGGTGATTGACCCCTACAGAGACATTTGCATTCCATTCAAGGTGACACAAAAGATGACATAGCATGAGCAGGAGGCCTGCTACCCCAACTCAAAACCCCACATTGTTCCTGAAGTAAGGCAGTTTTCTGATGTAAGTTAAGGAGTCCAAACTGAATATGAGAGTTTTGGTAGCAATTTTAATGGTACCATTTTAACATATAAAATATATTGAAGAATTTAAAAAATATTAATAAAATGATCCAGAATATAATGACTTGTTAATTTTACATGATTTACTTTAACTTAGTTCTATGCACTGTGTAGAGAAACTGAGTATTGAAATAAGATCCACTTTAGTAGTCATAAACTGTAGTTGTGCAATGGGGTCATTCATCCCTTGTGACAAGCTCAAGGCTGTTACCAGTTAATATGAACTATTATAAAAGTCAACTTTAAATGCCAGATGATCCATCACTGAAAATTTTAGTCTTCCTGGACCAGTCTGAAAGCCAAAAGAACAAAAAAAGAGCCCAACAATATACAGAAAATTTTCCAATGAAACATACCATTATAATTGCATTGAAACCATAAATCTCATCTTATCAATTTCTATCTTGTAAGGATTTTTCACAAGATCAAAAATTGAGCAAGCTTTTACCAGTAGAAGAGAGAATGCCTATGACATGGGTAGGTTAATGGCATCAAATAAGTCTTCTTTGAGAAAAATTAATGCTCCAAATGAGGATGATGTTAAGTCTTCTGGAAGCATTTTCATTGTACTTTCAGGCAGAAACTGTATTCTGTCATTTTACCCAACTTCTTAGCAATATGAATTAAAGGAGCTGGTATTTCTCCATTGTGGAATACCGTTCTGAAGCTCTGATTTTTTTTAATTTTACTCTTTCTGTTACTGTGCTGTTCTTTTGAATTTTATTTTGGACTCCTTTGTTGGCTTGTATTTCTTTCCTTAACCTTTACATACAAGAGTATGCACACTACTGCCTAAAGGTGTTCCTCATCTCATTTCCCATTCTTATTAAAGATGACCTCGTACATGCTCTTGACTTTAGTACATCTGAATGAATATCTTCACATTTTATGCATTTTGGTGTCTCTTCCTGAGCTGCATAGAGAAGCTGATTATTTTGTGGACTTTCCAAATACCAATGCCCTATTCAGTTTTTTGCTTTTGCATTAACATAGCAACCTAAAGGATGGGAGTCTAATGTTTTATTTTTCTCTATATGTAATAGGATCTTTCTCTATATGTCTCTGTCTCTGTCTCTGCCTCTCTCTCTCTCTCTCTCTCTCTCTCTCTCTCTCACACACACACACACACACACACACTGATATCTTCAACTAAAGGCTGAACTAATTTGATAAGTCTCAAATGCTTCCTCCTTCCATGTGGTGTCTTTTCCACCATAGCTCTTCCATGTTGTTTATCTCTCCAACAGTAGTGTATGGAGATTTTACACAATGGCTGCTGCATTATAAGACATTGAAGGTGGAAATTTACAGGATTCTGCAAAATATAATACAATGACCCCCAAAACTTCCAAGGTTGAGAGATAAAATAGCTATTTCCACCATGAAAGAAAGTTTTGAAAGGAAAAGAATGGAACAGTAAGTAGAGATGGAAGGAATGTAGACAGGTGAACTCAAATCAACTATAGGGGAGGAAGAAATGTTCAACAATGTGTATTCTGTGATGTATTAACTTTATTAATTAGCTTAATTAGTGTTTGAAATGTAAGTTGCCATTTATCAATTTTGCATATTTCTGTCATTTTTTTCTACAATATCCCAGCCATCAGTTATTCTCTCAATCATCTGGATTCTTTTTTCATGTCAGGCTCTTAGTCTTAACCAACTCAGCATGCCAAAAATTATCAGACCAAGTCTTGTGGAACAGATAAATATTTTGTTCTCTCAAAACCTGATTGACACTACATGTATCATCTGTTTTGCTTTTGTAACTTTTACCATTTAGAGAAAATAAGTTAGTGTCAGAAAAGACCACTGCTCACCATTGGCTATATTAAAATCAAAAGACAGGCTTAAGACGCTAGTTTTAGACTATCTAGAAAAAGAGAAAATCTGAAGATCCAGAAAGCAAGAAGATTCTAGACTTCTCAATTATTGGCCACTAGGATGAATGAAATCTAATCATTTCTCTTTTGAGGAGTGAAATATTTTGTTTATAATAGTTTTATTAATTTTAGTTGAATAATTTATATGAGTTTATACTTTTAATTCATGTTTATTGTTTTATTGATAGTTTTTTATTCTTTTTCCCCTCAACAAAATATTTTGATTAAGTATTTGGAAATTTCATAAAATGCACCCCTATCACACTTAGTTCCCACTGCTCTCAGGTCTACTCTCTTATCCTGGGCCCTTCTCAAAACAAAACAAACACCCACCGAGTTCAATTTGTGTTGCCCATATACTCACTGGGACATGGTCAAACTCCCAGTGGCCAGCCCCTTAAAGAAAACTGAATCTTTCCTCACCACAACTCCAACCACAGCCACTCTGCCAGAATCTATCAACAGTGAAGGAACTAAATTTTGACACGTTTATCACAATTTTTAAGCACTCTCTTTCAATAGCTTCTTGTCTGGACTGGTACATGGTGGTGAGTGTTGTCACAGAAGACCTCAATGTCTCTAATTCTCAGTTACATGTCTTCAGTATCAATACCACTGCAAAAGAAATTTTCTTTCCCACAGTAGTGTTTAATTTTTAATTTATTTACTGTCTTGTGTATGTAGAAGCACATATACCATGGTACATAAGTAGATGTCATAAGACAACTTTAAGAGTCAGTTCTCTCTTTCCATAATATGAGCTCTGGGGATAGAACTCAGGTTGTCAGACTTAGAAATTAGTACTTTAACTTGAAGAACCTCTGACTGACAATTTGAGCCACATATTTATCCCAAAGAGGAGCCTGAGCAACATGGAGACTAAGTGAACATTATACTAAGTGAAAGAAGCCAGTAGTTGTGAAGAGAAGGTAAAAAGATTATGAGCTCTAGGTTACACTGGACTACCCAGCATGTTTGAGACTAGCCTAGAATATAAAATGAAACCCTACGTCCAAAAACAAAACCAATGAATATGGCAACAACTTGAATGATTTTACATCAAAATTACTGTGGGAGAAGTAATTTACTGAAAACAAAACCTTTGGATGCTGCTATTAGAAAAGATGGAGCAAAAATTTAGCAAGTATATAATTCATTTGAACCAAATTGTATGTCTCATGTATTTTATGCATTGAAAGTCTATTAATGATAGAGTCTTGCTTAGAAAGGAAAATAGCTTAGTGCTAGTAGAAAACTCATATGGATTTATTTAAGATGGTTAGGATTAGAGACAATTTGAAAGTTATTTGGGAGTTGTTTTTGAAGTCTGCATCACAATCAAATTAAAGTATTCAATTTTCAATAGGCAATAATTGATTTTCATTTCAAACATTTTTACAGATGAGAATTGTCTTTCTCTTAGACACTATTTCAAGGTTCTCTAAATTCTAACTATGCTTGCTTGAGTCTCTACAGAGGGTTCTAATAACTAAGTCTCCTGGGTAATACATGAATAACAGAAAGATACAGTGTTTTTCATCCACAGGATAACTCTTCTTAATGTTAAATACCAGAGAAATATATCATTTTACTGTTAGCTGGTTCTATTTAATGCTTAATGGAGTATTGGCTAGGTAATGTTTTGGTTTTTTTATTTTCTTTTAAGTCCAAGAAATCTTTTGAGATACTAATGACAGCTACAATACACTATAACCTAAGCTAACATGGGCAAAAGTAAACACACAGTTTTACATACAATTCCATAAGATTCATGTGTCCCTGAAGCATATCTGTTATATCCTATCTAGACTAATTTTGCATATATACATATAACATAAAATGTATGGTCAGATCAATAATTATAATAAAAGAGAAAAGATAAGGATGCATGTTTCTCACTTTTTTACTTAGCATGCAGCTGATCTGTAGTTCCATTTCTGCATTGTAAATCAGCATATTTCCTCAAGTAGAAGCAGCATTTCAATCCAGGCTATCTCCCCTACATTATATATGCTAAATCAGAAAGTCCCTAATAAATTTCTGAGACATGTACCAATTGAAACTGCATTGCAAATGGTGGCCTTTAAATTTTACTTAAGAATGTTGGTATGCCAGTTGCAGAGAGGAAGGAGTGATAAGAAAAGGGTTCAAGATTAGGCTACATAAACCCACAGAGACGGCTGACCTGAAAACGGGGAGCTCATGGACCCCAAGACTGATAGCTGGGAAACCATCATTGGACCAACTCAGACCACCTGAACGTGGGTCTCAGTTAGAAGGCTTGGACAGTCTAGGGAATCTCTGACAGTGGAACCAGGATGTATCCCTGGTGCATGAAAGGATTTTGGTAGCACATTCTCCACGGAGGGATACTCCCTTAGCCTGGAGACAGGAGGGAGGGCCTGGAACCTACTCCAAATGACTTGACAAATTTTGATGATCCCGCCTGGAAAGCATCACCCTCCCTGTGGAGTGGGGGTGGGGGATGGGACTGGAGGGGGGTTGGGAGGGCATGGGAGAATGGGAGGGAGAGGGAACTGGAATAGATAAGTAAAATAAAATTATTTAAAATGTTAAAAGTAAGGGGGGGAAGAGAATTTTGGAATGAATTTGAAATATTTAGCACCTGAGATGCAAGCTATCTTTTTCACCTTTTGACAAAAACATGGTACCTAACATTATCTCTCTACTAGGTTTTTAACTACATTATGAATATTAAAGTTGCTAAATACTTGTTTAGTCTGTTCTAAGAATTCAATAGGTTCTGAAAATATTCTGAAGAACAAAACAAAACTAAGGTCTTCCATTCCCTCCTAGTCCCTTCTAACTACTGGACTATTTACTTCTTTGAGGATATTTTCAGATTTTGTATATGGGATAATACTTAATTTACTGATCTCAATGTGGGATAGATAGGAAATTTCAATTAAACAGAGAAATAAGTTCAAGAGGTCCACAAAATAGCATAATGGTAGCAATAATAATATACAGTGTCTTTATAATTTCCCAAATAATAGTATTTTAATTTTATTTTTTTAATCAGAGAAAAATGAAAAGTTTGAGATAATACATATGATACTTAGCCTGATCTAAATTCATCATATTATCCTATAAATTTGATGCTATTTTAAACCTTTGACTTCTTGAACTAAAATTTCTTCTAAAGAGGATCTTATATATGAGTACTATGGGATAGAATTACAGTAAATTCCACAATATGTAATTTTTAATATTCAAGGAAGATTTGCATTAAGAAATTCATGAGGCAAAAAACAAGAAATCTAATTTTTAACTTCATATTTTGTTTGTCAGTCATTTCATAAATACAATAAACTTGAGCTCTTAAGTGTCTAATATCCTCTTATGGTCTCTGCAGGCCTCTGTGTGTGTGTGTGTGTGTGTGTGTGTGTGTGTGTGTGTGTGTGTGTGTACACATGCGTACACACCTGCGCATATATATTAAAATAATGTCTTGTTTAACCTAATCTTGCCAAAATATTATCTTTTAATGTGTAATCAATATAAGCATTTATTGTTGGCACATATTATAATTTTTAATTCATCCCGCAAATTCTAGTCAGATATGTTTTCAATGTTTTCAACAGTAACAGAAGGCTAATAACTAAGTTATGGGGTAGACTTAGCCACAGTATTTGATCTCAGCTCCTTGATACATCTTTGAAGACTTCACATTCTCACACTCCCTTTTGTAGAGATATGTGGATCTTTCTCTGATTTGGTCTTTTTTAAAAAATTTAATTTAATTGAGACATAATTATACACATTCATGGGATATAGGGTAATATTTTAATACATTGTAAAATAATAAAGTCAGAAAAATTATAAATTAGAAATGACTTATTTAATTTTATATTATTAAAATTATCTCTTCTAGCTATTTTGAAAGAGATTGCATATTTTATTTGTACTAGTTACCATAATGTGTAGTAGATATTAAAACTTGTTTCTTGAGTACATTTGGACCAGTCTAACCATTAACTAAGGTCTTCCATTCCCTCCTAGTCCCTTCTAACCACTGGACTATTTACTTCTTTGAGGATATTTTCAGATTTTGTATATGGGATAATACTGTCTTATTGTGCATGACTTATTTTAGTAAATATAATAATCTGCAGTTCTAACCATGTTATTCTAAATGTAAGAAATTTATTATTTTAATGGCTAAATAGTATTCTACTATTATTATATTTCCTACTATGCATAAAATGAATTTAAAAAGGAAGATGACCAAATATATTGCCTGAAACTACTAGAGAAAATAATAGTGGAAATGTATAATACAGTTGGACTTGTCAAGTATTTTCTTCTTTTGAAGAAAACTTCAAAGTCATAGGCCAAAAGTAAAAAGCTCCACAAACCAATTTGTATCAAATCAAAAGGTTCTGCACAGCACAGTAATTCATGGAGTACAGAGACTACAGAAAGTATGAGACAGTATACTGATAAACACTTTATCTGACAAGAAGCTAATATATAGAACATACAAATAAAATTAACAGTTCTATTGAAATAATAACAATATGACTAAAATTATTTTTATAAAAGGACCTCTTTTTGAAAAGGTGTGTCCCTGTATAACCCGAAGTGGCTATGATGTCATGATCTACTTTAGATTCCTGAATCAATTACAGGTGTACACCACCATGCCCAGCCAGCAGATGTCATAAACATTCCTCAAAAGACAAAAGTACATGGTAAATTGTTCAACATCAATCCTTACTGAATTGAATACTCAAGAAATGAAAATTAAATAATAAATAGTTGCTACATTACTCTAAATAAAATGGTAATTATAAAAGCAGACAAAAATATCAAGTGTTGGCAAGAATGTGAAGAAAGGAGAGTCATTACATATGGTAGGGATGTAGAGAGCAGAAGCCCTTAAAAACAATGAGCTTCTATATGATCTGTTAGTCCTACTACTAGGCAAGTAACCAAAGAACATGAAATCAGAATAGAGAAGAGATCTGACCTCCTGTGGATATTGCAGATTGATTTCCATTAGCCATGTCATGGAATCAACCATAGAATTTCATCTTTCAAAATGAATATTTGCTTTGTTCTATCCCAAATGCTTAATACTGTCTTAAGTCTAACAAAATATTCTATAGTGAACAATCTTCCTACAAGGTAGTGAGTTATATATTCATATATATTCACCAACAACAACAGAGTTTGCTTTATGAAATAGGCACATGAGGGAACATGAAGTTAAGTGCTTTACACTTTGGGTTAGAAGAGGCTGATTTTTAAAAAATGTTCTATGTTATAAAATACTTATGTGTCATCAGACATATTTAAAGGAAAGGCAGATCTGGGGCTTTTAACTTTCCTGGAATAACTGTAATAGCTAACAAACACACATAGAGTGATACAGTGCAAATGATCCTTTTGCCTTATTTGTTCAATGTCTAATTCTGAGGTAAACTATTGGATTCTCAAGGTAATATCTGTATCTAGATTGAGAATTTAATTTATACAAATCTTTATTGTGACAGCTCCCATTGAAGTGGTCCGTTGAAATGGAAAGATAAAACATTTCAAGATTTTGAAAAGTAGTTCCAAACATTAAAAAAAATTGTTCTATAAAAATGTTGCTATGTTAGATTATTAGGGATCGCTGACTGAATAAACTTCTATAAACTCTTTAATGTTTTTACAATATTCTATAGAATCTGAATTGGCAATATTAGTTGACTTGGTTAAAAAGAGCTTGGAAACCATCATAGGACTAACCCAGACCCCTATGAACATAGGTGTTAGTCTATGACGTCTCTGCTAGTGCATCACTATTCATCCTAATATAAGAATGGACTTTGGGAGCCCACTCCAAATAGAGAAATACTATCTCAGCCTAAACACAAGGGGAAGGCCTAGGCCCTGCTCCAAATGATATAACAGACCTTGAAGATTCCCCATGGAAGGCCTCATCCTCCCTGGGGAGCAGATGGGGTTTAAGAGGGGGCAGGGGAAGAGGAGAGGATGAGGGAACTGGGATTGACAAGTAAAACAACTTGTTGCAAATTTAAATTAAAAATAACTGTTTGGAGGGTCACAAGAAGAGTTTGAGGGAAAAGGAGAGGAGGATAGTGTAGGTATATAATTCTCAAGTACAAAATTCTCAAAAGAGTAAATGTATAAAAAGAGCCATTGAGATACAATGTCTTTAGTTTTTGAAAAGCTGTAATGTGGTTTTTCATGCTGAGATATTTAAAGACATGTCTTTTTATCCCAGGTAGAAAAGACAACTACCATCAAAAGAAAAAATACCATTCAAATCCATCTTAGTTGAATGAAGTAGTTTAGTAGGATTATTACAAAGCAGAGTCTCAAGACCCAGTAAAACTTCTACTCCTATATGGGTAATAAAAACACATGCGACTGAGACAAGCAAAAATTGTTCTTACCAGAAAAAAAAGAAAGAAAGAGAAACAACAAAAGGCATGATCCCCTTTGCATGTTCTTAGTCTCATAGATAGACCAATTTAAAAATGAATTCAGAAATAATCTCTAAGATAATATCATTGAAGTTTGAGAGTAAAAACAACCAAGTAAGCAAGTTGTAAATCAAAGTGGTAGTTGTAAAAAGCAAGGAACAAATAAGAGGGAGAGAGCAAGTCATGCTTTATGAATTAGAGATTAGGAAAGCAGGCAAGCTCCACAAAGGAAGTCTACAAATAGCTGCCTGCGGGTGAAGTGGTGTTATCAGAAAGACAGAAAGTGAGAATTCCTGAGGGTAAGGCCAAGCAGGATTAGAATTTTGTCTAATATCTGAGAGAGGATGCAGATAGAAGAGGGAGGATGTTACATTTTCTGACATAGAACTTGGAAAGCTGAAGGCACAGTAGCAAGAGTCTTCAAGCAACTGCATTAAAGAAAGTGGCTTCTCTGGAATCTAAGAGCATGACTCACTAAGGAGATAGCTATTCCTCCTATTTTTTCAACATACAACCTTATAAGCTTTTCACTAGCTTAGAATGCCCTATCTCTGTCCAAGGCCAGTGATACAATGCAGCTACTATTCTTCTGAACAAAAGTCATCTAGCTGAGTAGATTTGAAGCAAGATAGGAAGGCAGAGAAGGTTATGAGGACATGGGAGGAGAATGGAGCTTTTTTACCTCATCTGATTGAAGTCTCTGGCCACCTGAGAAACACAATTATAACATAATTAACAATATTTGTTGTGCACACTGCCAGCAAAATGAAGATATGCCTTTTGAATAGGTTTCTAAAATAGCAATGACTCTTAACTACTGCCAAATGTTTAAAAAATAAAAACCCATAGTAAATTATTTCATATACCTGGTGCAAAAAATACTCCAGTATATAGAAATTAAGTATTAAATAGTTGTTCCATATGTGATTATCTTTATAAGGGGAGAATAAGAAAAACATTGTAAATATAAACCAATCATTCGGCCAGAGAAGAAAATCAAGTGTAATCTTGGATGATATTATGACTTTTCTAAGGGATTTTTCTACATTACACAACAGAAAATCACCTTTCTCCAAAAACAAACCATACTTTTAAATTGCAAGAAACAGTAAAGGCTAGGAGATGGAATCCTGGTGTTACAACTCAGAAATAGTGTTTGTGCCTGGCCTGCAAGAGAATCTGCTTTGAATCATCAATACCAAACAAAAGAACAAAAAAGAAGAAGAAGAAAGAAAGAAAGAAAGGAAGGAAGGAAGGAAGGGAGAGAGAGAGAGAGAGAGAGAGAGAGAGAGAGAGAGAGAGAGAGAGAGAGAGAGAGAGAGAAAGAAAGAAAGAAAGAAAAGAAAAGAAAAGGAAAATAGGACCAGAAAGCTGCTCAATCAGATGAATCTGAAGAAGGAGAAATGAGGAAACATTAACAATACGTACTTGAAGTGTTAGAAAGTATAGCATTTTAAAAATAGCATGTATCTGCTTTTGTTTTTGCCTGATACATACAAACCATTGTTTTGATGTAATGTGTGAAAAGGAAAGCTCTGAATGAGTTCTTCAAGTAGAGCCTGGGAGAGCCAGCTTAGGAATCATGTTGGAAGACATTATTATTCTATCAATGTATTGTTGCTTGTCAACTAGGTATCCTTGCTAGAATGTAGAGAATGGATGGTATTCCTTGAGTGTCTCAGTGTTAAAGAGCTCTCAAATAAAGGAGGCTCATTAGAGTTTGTAGATATCACTGTACAGTGCATTATATATTCAAACACTTTCAGTAGGCACAGCAAACAAGGTTCTTGCAAAAATCTTCACTTTGGATACTGGCACAGAAATTGAGAAAACTCATTTTTGTGTGAATCCCAGAGGAGCAAAGAGTGTTCATAATTTCTGTTGTATTTCTGTACTCTAATAGAGCTGCCAGTGTTTGTGGCATAATGCATTATGTTATGGTAATGCAGTGGCCCTAGAGGTTTATCATATCACTGATTTTGCAGAATTTGAAAAAATGGCACACCTGGAAGAACTATCGTGGTTTCTGCAGGTTGTTCAAGAGGGGGTGTCTACTCCAGACAGATATATGCTAAACCCTTTACAGGATATACAGGAGACACTGCCACAGAGTGATACTGAAGTTCACAAAGCCCAACGTTTAGGTAGAAAATCATTTAAAAGGGCAATAATCAATTGTATCCATTGTAATTTTATCTCAACTATTTGACATAAAGGGTTCTTCTCTGAAATTACAATCATAGGTGTCTCCTATTGTAAATCTGTTTTTTAAATACTCTTTAATAAGATGACTACTTACTTATCACCTGGAATACTACTTACTTATCACTACATATCTGGAATTATGCTATATTCTCCTAAGTCAACAGTGATTAGTACAGGTCTTGTATTCACTGAATTTTCAGAGTGAATTATTTCAATGTTGTGAGGGGCATGTAGGGCTCATACATGTATATACCAACATGTTATCTACTTTACTGATATTATGATAGAACCTGATGACCAAAAATAAACTAAGAATGAGTTTATTTTGGCTTACAGTCCCAGAGGGCAAAAAGTCAATCACAACAAAGAGTAATCGCAAGCATGGTGGTAGAACAAGAAGCTAAGAGACCATTATCACAAACTGTTATGCTTTGAATAGGTATGGCCTCCCATAGACTCACATGTTTGAATGCCTGCCCTATAGGGAGTAGCACTATTAGGAGGTGTGGCTTTCTTTGGGTAGATGTGATCTTGTTGAAGGAAGAGTGTCTCTGTGGGGGCAGGCTTTGAGATCTCATATATGTTCAAGCTACATCTAGTGTGGAACATAGTTTGGTTCCTGTTGCCTGTAGATCAAGATGTAGGACTTTCAGCTATCTCTTCAACAGCATGCATGCCTATATGCTTCCTTGCTTCCTGTCATGGTGATAAATGGACTATACCTCTGAAACTGTAAGCCAGCCCCAATTAAATGTTTTCCTTTATAAGAGCTGCCATAGTCATGATGTCTCTTCACAGCAATAGAAACCCTAAGATATCAACTACAATGCAAAACATAAAGGTAAATAGAAGTGATTCAATGTTATGATCTCTTAAAGCCCACCTCCAGGAATGTACTACCCCTAGAAATGTATATCACCCCAAAAAACACAATCAACCGGGAGCCAAGTACTCAAATATCTGAGCCTGTGGAGGACACCATCATTCAAACCACTGCCACAAGCAGTGAATGACCCAAGAATGTCTGGTTAGCACTTACAGATGAGAAGATTGTCTGTTGGGGTTCATAAGTTATCAAGCTAAGTCCTGTGTAGTAAAATTATGCACTAACCTGTAGCCTGTAGAGATATATTATTTCTAGATTATATTCTCTTAAAACTCTTAAAGAAAAAAAGACTGAGAAAATGGCTTGTCAGGAAAGTGCTTGACATGCAGACCTATAGACCTGAATTGAGATCACAGAACCCACTATAATCCTAGCTCTAGGAAGACAGAGACAAGATCTCTGGATCTTTCTTTTCATCCAGCCTAGTTGAATTAGTGAGCTCCAAGTTCAACAAGAGACGTTGACTAAAAATAAGATACTGATATCAATTTCAGTGTGTGCACATACACATAAACACATATACATACCATAGCCTATCTCACACCAAAAAAAAATCATAAGAAAGCCTATTAAAAATAGCCTTGTCAACTTTTTTTCATCATGATAATTATTCAAACTGGACACAAAGACCTCTGGGTGCACAGAGGAAGTAAATAAATTTTTTAAAAACCATAATCTTCTGGATCAATACATTTCTGGTGGTGACAATTTGAGTGAGGAACAATAGCATGCATTCGCAAGCAGCTGATGCCTTGCTCAGATAACAAGAAATTAACCTGGGAATATAGTGTAACTACCTTTGATTGATAGGCACCAAAAAAACTTTCACTAGAACACTGATGTTCCACACTTGCTATTACATTGATCCTGGTACATCCATCATTATTTTCTTTCTAAAACTCAAGATCTGATATCTGCAGTGAATTAGTTTGCCTCAGTCTCTTGAAATTTAGACCAGGATTCTCCAGGGTAGTGCACAACTAAGTTTGTTTCTTTGGAATACTAGAACATTTTGAATCGGTTGTCTTTAGTTCTTTCTATGCATCCCATGTGACCTTCAGAGCTCATTACATAACTGAGGACAACTTTTAACTTCTGATGCTCCTTCCTTTACTGCTGAGTTTTAGGATAACAGGTATGCAGCATTTTTATATAATTCTGGAGATTGAAATTATTACTTTCTTAATGTTAGTCACTCATTTATTAGCTCCATAATGAATATCAAGTTAGTATACTTCAACCTTTGTATCAAGAGGAGTGGAAGAGAAACATTCATTCACGTAGTAACAAATGTAACACAATATTGTTACCTGAAGAACTTTTCAGTTCTTTTCTATTTTACTGTTCCTAAGGTTCTGGTTTTAAGTCAGGCCCACCTGCATCTAAGTCAGAAGCATGCAAAACGCAGATTATGTAAATTTTCAAACTAGTCTACCCTGATCAGAGGAAGTGATCCTATTATTCATTTCATATTATAGAACTAGCTAGCCATTTACTCATTTTCCTTGAATTTTGCAAAAGAATACTGCAGTCTAAAATGCAGTTAAGAAAATGTTATAGATGCTATCAAAATACAAAAAAAAAAGAAAATACAAATGAATTCCTGGCTAGTCCTAAAATTGTTCTTTGGGTCTTCATATTAGAGACAAATATACTAGGTAGACTTTTAGTACCTTACACTACATCCAAATATAAAGCAATTGATTTCGTCACCTCTGTGTTGATGCATGCCATGTGTGGGTCACCACAGATGCAAAAAAGTGCTATTAGATCCTCTTGAACTGGAGTTGCAGGAGATCACACCTGATGTTGGTGTTGGTAATAAATGTTCTTAAATGTTGAGTCATCTCTTCAGCCTATTTCATCTCCTTGCATACTGTGTAAGTATTCTATTATACATAAAACCTGTAAGTAGCTGGGTGGTAGTGGCCTTTAATCCCGGCACTAGGGAGGCAGAGGCAAGTGGATATCCGAGCATTTGACACCAGGACAGGTTCCAAAGCCACAGAGAAACCCTGTCTCAAAAAACAAAATAAACATAAAACAAACAAACAAAACCTCTAAGTATTTTACATTGGGTAAAATAGTACTTTGCTCATAGTCATACTTGAATTATGCAATGTGATTCCACCATTGAAGAATATTCATTAACATTGTATCAAGTGTTATGTAGGAGCCCTAAAACTGTTGCAACCAATTTCAATAAACTTATTGGCCTAGAACAGAATATATCCAATTCCTTTCCTTTCGGGGGGCTAGTAACCCTACACTAGACTTACTGAATAAAAATCTAGTCCTAATAGGACTGTGTTTCTTCTGAGGGACTTGGGATAATCATTCCTTAGTTCATATTCAATCTTCAATGTAGCATTTGGCTTCACTTGTCATATTACCTTTTATTTCTGTAGATTCTATAGTGTATGTTTATTAGCTATACTATAAGAAAAATTGTGATTAAGTTTAATGCTTACCTGTATAATCCAGGCAAATATACCTATATAATGTGAAGGAAGGTCCAGAGAACAGAACCTGCATATTTTAGGGAACCAATATTTCTTCTAGTACACCATGAAATTCTGTGGTATCCCTTTTCACCTGTACTTGATATTTCTTGGTGTTTCCAGGTTGTTTTAGTTATTTTCTTTGTTATCCTCCAAACTTAAAAATTATTGCAGATGGAGATTTTATAGACAGCAACAGTGACTCTCTTAACTTTTTATAAATAGTTGATATATACAGTGTTCAACTGAAGAATGCTTCACCAATTTCTCTAAAATAAAATGAACACATATAAAAATGGCATCCACCATGACCCCATGTGATCACTTTAAAAATATTTTTAGTTAAATCAATAATGCTTAGATGTGACACTAGGATTTGTCTGTCCTGAGAACTAATATGCAACTAGAGCTTTGTAACTAATCCTGGTTTTTTTCAAAGATTGTCTTGGCTTCCAGGAAGCATAGACTAAATTTAGTGTTTAATTACAGTAACTATTCTTGGCTGTTTTTTCTTTCATAATTATATGTTCTTCATACCAATCCCAATAACCATTTTTTCTTACTAAGATGCTGCTGAAAATTTATCTCCATTTTTCACAATCCCATTGTATGTATCATTTATTATACTCTATCCCCACAGTCTTTTTAGATATAGACAAAAAGTAAAGCAAACAAACAAACTTGTAATGTGTATCAAATGTAACCCCAGTTATGACCCATCTGCACTTTTGAAGACCAAAGGTAAAATTTGAACTCTGAATATATTTTGTTACTAAAAAAGTTTTTTAAAATTTTGTTATTCTTTATTATAAAGTTTACTAGAATAGCTAGATTGTCTTAACGGGAAAGATAAGCTAATTAATGTTTCCTTGTGGATTTTACTCATTACCTTCTGATTTTAATAATTCATTACTGATAAGTGGCAATAATAAAACTTAAAACACAATTATGTACCCTGATTTTTGTTAATGCTTCCTGCATTAAAAAACATAAACACAGTTTTGGAATCATAAGAGCATTTTATGGTAGGATTTCCAAGGATGGAAAATTTATTTGGGAAATCTTTTGGACAATTTTTCCCTTATCTCATTCAGTTTATTAGAACCTAATATAATATCTGATACATGGGACTAACATGTGAGATAAATAATTGTGCTTACTATGGTCTTTTTAATATATTCTATAAGTCTAGTTTATAATGGTCATTAATAATATCAAGATTTTGATTACATTTCAGATTGACATTATCACTAATCCTAAATGACACAAAAAATAAAAACATGCCATACATCCAACCTTAATTCAAATACTAAAAAAAATACATGTGTCTGGGCTAGAGATATGTCTCAGCTGTTAAACGCTAGGCTCACAACCAAATACATGTGTTTAAATTAGATTTAACACATTCTCAGGGAAACTTGGACTTATTAAAAGAAAAATTTGAGATCTGCAGAGATGGCTCACTGGTTAAGCACTCCTGTTGCTCTTTCAAAGGGCCCAGGTTTGGTTCCCAGAACACACACTAATCACCTATAACTCCAATCCCAGAGGATACAATATATTATTCTGACCTTTGTTGGCACCTGCATGCACATGATGTGCATATAAGTAGTCACACAAGCATAAAAACAAACAACATTTTAGGAAAAAGAAAAATAAAACCTTTTTGAGGTGGAATAAACATTGAGTTGTAATTGCATTCAGAGATCCTGAATTCAAATTCCATATGCACTAAATTGTATGCTTTTGATTTAAACAAATATGTTAACATTGAAAGCTGCTTAGGATAAGCTAATTTTTTCTGTTTTGTGATGTTCTTTGTTATAGTTGTTTTAAAATTTTCTCATGTGGGATTGAATATAGGGAGCTACATAAACCTGCACTTATGATCCCAGTTCCCTCACCATAACTTCCTCCCTCCCATGCCCGCCAACCACTCTTCAATCCCATTCTCTCCACTCCACAGGGAGGGTGATGCCTTCTTGGAGGGGTCATCTAAATCTGTCAAGTCATTTGGAGTAAGGACTAAGCCCTCCTTCCTGCCTCTAGGTTAAGGGAGTATCCCTCCATGGGGAATGTGTTCCCAAAGTCCTTTGGTGAACCAGGTATACATCCTGGTTCCACTGTCAGAGGTCCTTTAGACTGCCCAGCCTTCTGAGACCCATGATCATGGGGTCTGAGTTGGTTCAATGCGGGTTTCCCAGCTATCAGTCTGGGGGTCCATTAGCTCCTCCTTGTTCAGGTCAGCTGTCTCTGTGGGTTTCTGTAGTCTAATCTTGTCCTCCCTCTCTGCATCTGGATTCCAGTTTTGCTCAGTATTTAGCTGTGGGTGTCTGCTTTTGTTTCCATCAGCTACTAGATGAAGGCTCTATGATGGTAGATAAGTTAGTCATCAATCTTATTATCAGGGAAGGGTATTCATGGTAGCCTTTCCACTGTTACTCAAATTGTCAGTTGGGGTCAGTCATGTGGGTCTCTGGACACTTCTCTAGAGTCAGTTTTCTCTTCAAACCTATAATGGCTCCCTCTTTTATGGTAGCTACCTCTCTTTTTTTCTCTCTCTCCAGTTGTTGTTCTTTTGATACAGCTGCTGTGATGCAGCTGCTAGGGCCTAAGAAACACAAACATGAGATTGAGCGCCCACGTGGAGTTTATTGAGAGAGGGGAGAGGAAAGAGAGGGGTAGCTGGTGGCCAACCGAAAGCGGGGAGAGAGAGAGAGAGAAGGGGGGGCCCAGAGAGAGCAAGAGAGGGAAGCAAGAGAGAGAGCCAAGAGAAGCAAGAGAGAGCAAGAGAGAGAGGTGCGCTTGGCGTGCTTGCTTTAAAAGGGGAGCTTGCACATGCGTAACCCAGTCTCTGAGGCCAGGTAGCTTGGGCAGTGGAGCTTGTGCAGGCATAACCCAGTCTCCGCCCAGCCTGGTAAGGCCTGACATAGTGATTACGAGTCCCGCCCATTAGAGGCGGGGCCCACAGACTGCTGAGCCTCAACACCAGTTCCTCCCCAGAAACAATCTTCCTAGTCCCACCTGCTTTCCTCTCCTCCCCTTCTCTTTCTCCTAGCTCCCTCTCCTCTCACTGCCCCACCACCACCACTCCCAATATGTTCAGGGTGTCTTGTTCCTTTCCCCTTCTGTGAGGGACCTTGTTTGAATCTCTTAGATTCCTCCTTGTATCCTAGTTTCTCTGGCTGTGTGAATTATAGGCTGATGATCCTTTGCTCTATGTCTAAAATCCATATATGAGTGAGTACATACCATGTTTCTTTTTTTGTGACTGGGTTACCTCATTCAGGGTGTTTTTTTCAAGTTCCATCCACTTGCCTGCAAATTTCAAGATTCCATTTTTCCCCCTGCAGAGTAGTATTCCGTTGTGTAAATGTGCTATATCTTCTTTACCCATTCTTCAGTTGAGGGGCATCTAGGTTGCTTCCAGGTTCTTGCTATTACAACTAATACTGCTAAGAACATAGTTGAGCACATGTCTTTGTTGCATGGGTGTGGATCATTT
This sequence comes from Cricetiscus sungorus, assembly GCA_030556225.1. NCBI lineage: Eukaryota > Metazoa > Chordata > Mammalia > Rodentia > Cricetidae > Cricetiscus > Cricetiscus sungorus. Next base: position 12,574,784 of record JANBXA010000126.1, read on the forward strand.
GGGTATATGCCTAAGAGTGGGTTTGTCAGGTCCTGTGGTATACTGATTCCCATTTTCCTGAGGAACTGCCATATTGATCTCCAAAATGGCTGTACAACTTTGCACTCCCACCAGCAGTGGAGGAGTGTTCCCCTTTCCCCACATCCTCTCCAGCATAAGTTGTCTGTGGTGTTTCTAATTTTAGCATTTCTGGCTGGAGTCAGATGGTATCTCAAAGTTGTTTTGATTTGCATTTCCCTGATAGCTAAGGATGTTGAGCACTTTCTTAAATGTCTTTCAGCCTTTTTGATTTCTATTGAGTATTCTCTCTTCAGTTCTGTACCCCATTTTTTAATAGGGTTATTTGGTGTTTTGATGACTAGTTTCTTGAGTTCTTTGTATATTTTGGAGATCAGCCCTCTGTCTGATGTAGGGCTGGTAAAGATCTTTTTCCAGTTTGTGGGCTGCCATTTGGTCTTGTCTCCTGTGTCCTCCGCCTTACAGAAGCTTCTCAGTTGAGGAGGTCCCATTTTTTAATTGTCAATCTAAATTGTAAATCTCAATCTCAATCATAGTGCTACTGGTACTATGTTCAGGAAACAGTCTCCTTTTTTGTTCATACTTTCCAGTGTTGGGAAGAAGCTTTAAATTTTATTGATTTCAAATTAATATTTGTCTTTAATATGTTCTATTCTAAAATAATGAATATGTTATTTTGTGTTTTATAATTACATTTAATTCACTTATTGATTTGTCTATACCTAAAATTTAATCAATGCATATATAATTTTGTATATAGTTATAAATGTTTTGTGAAATTTTGAAGAAATTTTGAAAGTATAGTCAGAACTAAGTTTATTGCTATTACCCTACCAATTGTACCAGCATCATTTTTGATGTTGATTTTTTTTGCAATTTCATTTCCACTATATATTATATTTTCATATTTATGAGGAGGATCTATAGCTGAGTTTCATATTTCTGTTTCATTATCTGTTTCCCTCAAATATGCTTTCCAGTTTACAGAAAACCTCCCACAAGCAGGTTTGCCCTTCAAAAATACCATTCTTATTAGTTTACATCAGCATAATATATTTTCCTAGTTTCACAAGAAAATCTATTGCATTCTAGTTGTACTTTATGTAGTTTGTGTAAAGAAGAACAAATTTCTTAAACAGAATCTTAATCGTGCCATATATCTTTGTGTTTCATTTCTCTTTTTATGTCATTATTAGTGGAGTTCATTAAAATTTCAGGATTTTTTTCACAAAGGTTTACATATCGTTACATTTCTTGTATGTATAGCATGATTTTCCCCTTCTATTACTGTCTTATGAGTCTAAGTGCTTAGTTTATGTGCCATGAATAATAACTGACTCAAGATATAAATGCCTCCTTGGTTTTTAAAATGCTTTAATTTGCCATTTTCTAATCACTGAATTTGTAACCTACTCATCCCTACTTTAGTTCTATTATTTCATCTGAATGTATTAAAGTAACCCCTCTTTGGGGTTTTTTTTTTTCATATACCTGTAACAGTACGACTCTGAAGGATGAGGCAGGAGAATGAAAACTTTGTGTTCATCCTGGTAGGGTAGTGAGACATTGTCTGAAAATTAAGCAAACACAAGTAATCCAATGCTTACTAACTCTTCAGTGATTTTTTTAAAATAAATTTAAAAGATTTTTAAGATGTTTTTAGAAAGCAGCAACAATTTATACAGTATAAACAATTCACTAAATAATGAAATTAATGCAGAACTCAGATACAATTATAAAACATGCCACTTATTGATTAATAAGCTCCTCTCTAGTTGGTGAGGTGAAAAAAACTTAGGTAAAAGACATTTGTGGCCCAGAAATCTGATTTTTCTTTTGTTTTTCTTTAAATTTGAAATAAGCTTATTTTACATGTCAATCCCAGTTTGCACACCCTCCCATCATCCCATATTCCCCCCACCAATGCCCATCCCATCCCATTTCTGCTATCCAAGGAGGGTATGGCCTTTCATGAGGAGTCTTCAAAGTCTGTCATATTTAGAACAGGGTCGAGGTCGTCCCACATGTGTCTATGATGAGGGAGTATCTATGTGAAATGTGCTCCCAAAGTCATTCGTATAACTATGGATAAATACTGATCTATTACCAGAGGCCCCATAGACTACCCAGTCCTCCCAATTAACACCACTTTCAAGGAATCTGGGTTGGTCCTATGCTGCTTTATCAGTTACCAGACTGGAATCCACGAGCTCCTCCTTGTTCAGGTCAGCAGTTACTGTGGGTTTCTCCAGCCTGGTCTTGATCCCTTTGCTCATCACTCCTCCCTCTCTGCATCTAGATTTCAGCAGTTCAGCTCAGTGTTTAGCTGTGGGTGTGTGCTTCTACTTCTATTAGCTACTAGATGAAGGCTCCAGGATGTCATGTATGGTAGTAGTCAATCTCATTATTGGAGAAGGGCATTTAAGATAGCCTCTCCACTACTACTTAGATTGTTAGTTAGGGTCACCCTTGTAGATCTCTGGACATTTCCCTAGTGCCTGATTTCTCTTAAAACCTATAATGTCTCCCTCTATTATGGTGTCTCTTTTCTTCCTCACTTCTATTATTTCCCTGAATGAATATTCCTGCTCCTTCATGCCCACCTCTCCCCTACTCTTCCTTCTAATCCCTTCCCCCTCCTCCCATGCTCCCAATTTGCTTGGGAGATCTTACCTTTTCCCCTTCTCCAGGGCACCATGTATTTCTCTCTTAGGGTCCTCCTTATTTCCTAGCTTTTAAGGTAGTGAGGATTGTAAGCTGGTAATAATTTTCTCTATATCAAAACACCATATATGACTGAGTACATACCATGTTTCTCTTTTTGTGACTGGGTTACCTCACTCAGGATGGTTTCTTCTAATTTCACCCATTTGTCTGTGGATTTCAAATTTCCATTGTTGTTTTGTTTTTTCCCACTGAGTATTATTCCATTATGTAAATGTACCACATTTTCACCATCCATTCTTCAGTTGAGGGGCATTTAGGTTGCTTCTCGTTCTAGCTATTACAAATAATGCTGCTATGAACACAGTTCAACAAATGTCCTTGTTGTATGAATGTGCATCATTTAGCTTTATGCCTAAGAGTGGAATTACTGGATGTTGAAGTAGACTAATTCCCATTTTCCTGAGGATCTGCCACACTGATCTCCAAAATGGTTGCACGAGTTTGCACTCCCACCAGCAGTGCAGGAGTATTCCCCTTTCTCCACAGCCTCTCCAGCTTAAACAGTCTTTGGTGTTTTTGATTTTAGCCATTCTGACAGGAGTAAGATGGTATCTTAGGGTTGTTTTGATTTGCATTTCCCTGATGGCTAAGGATTTTGAATACTTTCTTAAGTGACTTTCAGCCATTTTAGATTCCTCTATTGAGAATTCTATATTTAGTTCTGTACCCCACTTTTTAATTGGATTGTTTACTGTTTTGGTAACTAGCTTCTTGAGTTCTTTGTATATTTTTTAAATCAGCCCTCTGTCAGAAGTAGGGTTGGTAAATATCTTTTCCCATTCTGTGGGCTGTCGTTTTGTCTTGTTGACTGTGTCCTTTGCCTTATAGAAGCTTTTCAAGTTCAGGAGGTCCTATTTACTAATCTCAGTATCTGTGCTATTGGTGTTATGTTCAGGAAGCAATCTCCTGTACCAATTCCTTCAAGGGTACCTCCCACTATCTCTTCTAAGAGGTTCAGTATGATTGGATTTATATTTGATCTTTGATCCATTTGGACTTAAGTTTTGTGCATGGTGATGCATATGGATCTATCTGCAGTCTTCTACATACCAGTATCATGTTATTCCAGCAGCACTTGTTGAATTTGTTGGAGAGGCTTTTTTTTTTCATTATACAATTTTAGCTTCCTTGTGAAAAATCAGGTGTCTGTAGGCATGTGAGTTAATATCAGGGTTTTCAATTCAATTCAAATCCATTGCTTTTCAAGTGATAGATGATTATAGCATTACTTGTTTATCATTGGAAGGGTAAGAGAGTTATCTTTGTGATGATCATAACACCTGGTCATAACATGCCACCCTTAATTTGTGGACTGTCCCCATTATAACCCCTTTGAAGGATGGCAACCTGCATTAACTGCCATCTCATAAAAATTTAGTCAATGTTATTCCCAATCATCTGTAATTTTTCTAGCTTTACTCATATCTCATATATGTATCACTTATTTAGCATTTACATTAAAGAAATAATCAGAAAATCCTTTCATAGCCCACATCGTTATGTAATGAGGAAAAAATGGTTTAAAATAAACAGAAGAAAGAATTGGGTTATCCAATTCTTTATCCAAAGTGATACATTTCTGTTTCAATTGTATCCATTATTTTTCCTCACTAAAACTGAGAGATTATTCATACAGAGATAGAAATTTTTGCCTCTAACAGAGTTTTTAATACTTGATATTTTATTAATCTATAAATAAGAAATTATTTAAAAGGTGTCAATGCTAGTGGCAGGTATAATTCACCAGGTACAAAGCTTCTGCAATCATACTCATTTTTGGGCAAACTGATTTTTCCTTCCTCCTCCTCCTTCCAAGTGCTTCTAGTCAAGGAAGCACATTTTTTTTAATTATTATAATTATTTTTTATTTACATGTCGATCCCAGTTTCCTCTCCCTCCTTCCCTCCCTCCCTCTTACCCTCTCTCCCCCCTCTCATGCACCCTGACCACCCTCCCATTCCCCACCCCCATTTCACATGTAGGGCTATGCTATCCAGGTGGGGTCATGTAAATCTATCAAGTCATTTGAAGTAGGGAATAGAATTTCTCTCCTGTCTCTAGGTTAAGGGATTATCCCTCCATGGGGGATGTGTCCACAAGGTCCTTTTGTGCACCAAGAATACATCCTGGGTCCACTGTCTGAGGTCCCTTAGACACCTCAGGCTTCTAGTTGAGACCCATGTTCAGGGGGTCTGAGTCAGTCCCATGCTGGATTCCCAGCAATCAGTATGGGGGCCCATTAGCCCCTCCTTGTTCAGGTCAGCTGTCTTTATGTATTTCTGCAACCTCGTCTTGTCCTCTCTCTCTGCATCTGGATTCTAGTTCGACTCAGTGTTTAGTTAAGGATGTTTGCTTCTGTTTCCAACAGGTACTTGATGAGGGCTCCATGATGATGGATAAGTTAGTTGTTGATCTCATTATCAAGGAGGGCATTTATGGTAGCCTTTCCACTATTACTCAAATTGTTAGTTGGGGCCAGTCCTGTAGGTCTCTGAGGTCTCTGGACATTTCTCTAGGTTCAGTTTTCTCTTCAAACCTATAATGACTCCCTCTTTTCTGTTCTCTCTCTCTCTCTCTGTCTCTGTCTCTGTCTCTCTCTCTCTCTCTCTCTCTCTCTCTCTCTCTCTCTCTCTCTCTCTCTCTCTCTCTCTCTCTCTCCTATTCTTACCCTGACTCAATTTAAGGAAGCACATTTTTCAAAGGTGATGACTGTTCCTTGACCATTCTGGTAGGATGACAGTGGTAGGTTCTGACACATGCATAGTTTGTCCAAGACCATCTTAGAGTTTTAGAACTGGGTTCTTAAATGGGAATTGTGCAAACTTGCAAGCTGCTAGCATGAGCTATTTTCTGATAGGTGGTTCTAAAAATAGAAAAAAAATCTATAGAAGGGTAGAAAGAAAAATGAAAGCAATGTCCATAAAGAGAGACAGATTTGAGATACGAATAGCAACTTATGGTTTTTTGTGGTATTTGAATTAGTTGGGCCATTTCACTCTCTCACACAACTGTATCCCTGAACCTGGTAATTGTGTGTGCACTTAGAAAATTCTCAATTGCTCCATTTTTTCTCAAATGTGTTTCTATAAGATAGAACTAAAAGAAAAAAATTTAAAGTAGGTAGTTATAACATGTTTTATAAGTACTCTTATACAGAGTATGATGTTAAATTATTAAATGGAGCTGATTTCCCAAAGAGCAATTAAAAATGGTATATATGTGTATATTAAGTTACTTTTGAATATTTTTTGCATGACTACTATGATTCAGACAATAGAAAATAATGGATGCATAAATATGAATGTTTATTTTAGTCTGTGATGGATATATGTGTATATGTATACATATATTTAATTAAAAAGTTTCCAAAATTAGAAAATAATTTTAAAATGTGAAAAATTCTATGAAGAAATGGTTGAGACAGATAAGCAGTTCAAAAAAACTTTTGAACATACCTTGTAGTTAATTCAAAAAAGACAGTTCATTATTTGTTATAGGAAGATTTTTTTTAACTAGAAAACTGTTTATTAATTAATTTACATATTTCTTTTTTCTGATATCCATATTTAGCCCTCATGTGGAAGGAACACTTGAGTTTGTACTTCAGATTAATATTTCAAATAAATTAAAATTCTTTTTAGTTACCTTTATTCCAGAAAGGCATATAGTATATGCAATAATAATTTAAAGATTAATTTATTCATCAAACTATCTTTTGTAATCAATGTGTAAATTATTTTAATCCCAGAAACATGTGTGGTTTCATAATGGCTTACCCAAAAAAATTAGTAAAGTCCTATTTGGCATGGTGTGAATGTGGAGGTGTTCTTGTATGTCTTCTCAGACTGATGTCGTTCAATTTCCCCCAGATGGGAGTCTGACACAGATCCATGAACCTAAAGATGTTGTCAACAGATGCTGGAGAAAACCTTTCTGATGAAAATTGGTCTAGGCACCAATCCTGAATATAGCAAATTATCATTACATATTATTTCATTGATCTTGTTTTATTTTTGTCAGTCATGTTTGGTTTTCCCTTAGGTCTCTGAGCCATACAGATTCCAGATGTAGGCCATTTAGGCACTGTCAACCATGGACTCCTTCAGGTGATATGGGCCTCAGGTTGTACCAGTCTTTAGTTGGCCACTTCCACAAGTTCTGAGCCACCATCACCCTAGCACATATTACAGCCAGGGTAGGTTGTGGGTCATGGATTTTGTGTCTGGGTTAATGTACTAGTCCCATCAGTGGGAGCCTAGCCTGATTAAAGAAGATGGCTGGTTCAGACTCTCCACAGCCAAACTTTAGGCAGTGCTCCAGAAATTCCACCAAAGAGCACAATCATAGGAGCCAGAGGAAAGAATAACAATGCCCACAAAATCAACTAAGCAGAGCTCATAGAGGCTCGCAGATACTGAAGTGACAATAAGGGAGCCTGTATGGGTCTGCATTAGGTTCTTTATATATATATTGTGGTTCTTTACCTTGGGGTACTTGTTGAACTAACATTATGAGTGGGGATTTCTATGACTCTTTTGTCTGCTCATGGTTCTCTTTTCCTCTTCCTGGGTTGCCTTCTCCAGCCTTGATATGAGTGTTTGGGTCTGGTCTTATTGCATCTTGTTCTGCTGAGTTTGGTTGATATCATATCACTTGTAGGCCTGCTTGTTCTAATGGGAAACAAAGGAACAGTTGATCTGGAGAAGAGAGGAGGTAGGGAAAAGGGACTGGAAGGAGTGGAGGGTGCAGGTGGGATGTACTGTACGAGAGAAGAATATATAAATAAAAACATATTAACAAAGTAAAATAATGTTATGAAGACATAAAATGTCCCATTCTATCTAGGATTATGAGGGGGAAGCACTGCACTTGGTGATATGCACTTAGAGGAACAGTGGAAAGTAGTCTTCTGTAATATTTCAGACATTTCCTAAAAAGAAATTGTCAAGAACTGAGAAGGAAAAATTGTACTTTTGTGAAATTTCAAGGATTCTGAGTGATGCATGAACTATTTAGCTGGATACAAGAAGAACTGTGTACTTAGTTGTCATTGTAGTGCTTCATGCATTGTCTTTATACGGAATAAAATGGTACTTTAACTGCAATGTGACTCATCTCATTGCAGTTAAAAGAGGTTACACTGATAAGAGTTTGTTCTTACCTTTGAGTCAGAATGTTTCTAGTTTCTACTACCGGTAAGGATGGTTTTTGGGTTTTTTTTTTTTTTTTTTTTGATGTTGATACAGAAAGCACTTATTGCAAAATTTGGTTTTAACCTTTGTTACATAAAGAGCAAAACTTCACAAAAGAATACATGGTTACTAAATTGAGTTCTCACAAAATGTTTTTTTAACTTGTGTTTGTGGGGGGGGGGTTATATCAAAGTGTTAATGAATACATGATGTTGATATTCCTGGTGTTCGGATGAAAAACTATCAATTATCTGATTCGTAGTGTACTCCTGGCCATAAAGCTTCATTTTTACTCAGTATGTAATCAGTGGAATGAGTTTCAAAAGATACAAAAATGAGTTTAAAAGCTCCCCAGTTATTCTGCACCTAGAAGAGTGGAAGAGTCAATTTAAGAACATATTTTTGTTCTTATAGTTGTGACACACAGGAAATTTTAAGGAACTTCTCTAATCTCCCATAAGACTGTGGCTATACCTCCATCGTGACAATTTTCACTTTGTTTCATAATTTAATTTCTTTCTGTACTCTTGAGTTTTTAAATTTTGAATGTATGGCATGATCACTGTTGCTATCATTATTATTTACTCACATGCCAAGAATAATTAGCTCAATACTTATTTGTTGAGTAAAAGTAATGGTCATTAACATTTAACATTATTTAAGGCATACAAATTAAAAGAAAGAAATCTGCGAACTATTTAATAGCCATAGGTACAATTGTTTTTCTTCTTTTTTGAAAATATAATATTTTGATTAATTCTTAGAGACTTTTGTCCATTGGTTTTTTATTATAATCACTTCCCTTCACCTCCTTATAACTCAGCCAAGATCAAAATAACACCTACCCATACATGCTAAACTTTATGTCCTCTTATTGTTTCTTTTAATAACCCACCAAGTCCAATTGTGCTCCTAATATATTCATCAGCGTGGAACCATCCAGGGAGCATGGGTGGTCAATTCACCCTAAACCACAGCATTAATTAAAATAGACTCTTTCTTCCATGAAAGTCTTCAACTGTCAGTAGCTCCTCATTAGAGCTTGTGGCTTGCAAGCCCCTACCCCCAGGCTAGACTGTTGACTAGCTTGATGTTGCATTGATCATGTGAAAGCAAACACAGGTGTTGAATTCATGAGTGCAGTGGTCCTGTCATGTCCACAAGGCACTGTTTCACTGTGGTCTTTCCAGACCTCTGACTCTTGAAATGTTTCCTGCCCCCTTGTTACTAGATTGTTTCTGAGCATTTATGGGAGGCAATATAAACATTTCACTTGTGGTTGAGAATTTCACTGACATTTATTATTTTAAATTTAAGCAGTTATGAGTTTTGTTCTTAATCACTGGTCCCCCACTCCCACCCCCCAAAAAAGCACTACCCAAAGAAACTTCTATTATGTGGTCTACACCGGTGATCTATGAGTTAGAGAGACACAAATTTTTGGGAAGATTGATACTATATCCAATTAAAAAGAACAGATCCTTCCCTGAGGCCTATGAACTCCCCCAACTAAGAGGTTTGGGCCAAATTTACAGTATGGGGCATAGATTTCATCCTATAGAGCAGGCTTTGAATCCAAACAGAAAATGGCTGGTTACCTCCATAACATTCTGCCTCTATATAACCTGTATTGACACAATGATCATTATTTTAGCTTACAGGGTTCACAGCTGGGTAAGACTTGATGATATTCCCCACCCCCAGCTGCCTATAATAACACATCTCAGTATGATGGAAGCTAGCCAACTGGGAGAAAGTTATCTGGTCAGTATCAACTTTACTTCTTCATGTTCTGAGACCAAAGTGTATAAGAAAAATCTGAGGCTTTTCTTAGCTTTCTGATAACAACTCTTTTTTTCTTTATCTAGAGCAGTTTAGGACAAAATAAATCTATTCCATTTATTATTCGAATTATACATTTGATGCTTTTTTAAAGTATCTTATTTTATATCCTGACTGCAATTTCTCCTCCCTACTCTCCTCCCAGCCTACTGCCATCATTTCTCCTTCCTTTCTATTCAGAATATAGCAGGCCTCTCATGACTATCAACAGAACATGGCATATCAAATTGTAGTAAGACTAAACACCTCACCTTGTATTAAGGTTGGGCAAGGCAACCAGTATGAGGAATAGTATCCCAAAAGCCAGCAAGAGTCCCTGCTCCCACTATTATGATTCCCAAAAGAAGACCAAACTACACAACTGTCACATGTATGCAGATGGTCTATGTCAGTGCCATGCAAGCTCCCTGGTTCTCACAGCTCCTACAAGCCCAGATTAGTGGATTCTGTTGGTTTTCTTATGATGTAGTTGACCCCTCCCTCTCCTACAATCCTTCACCCTTCTCTTCAGCAGGATTTCCTGAGCTTGACTTAATATTTGGTTATGGGTCTGCATCTGTTTCCATCCATTGCTGGATGAAGCCTCTCTGATGACAATTGGGCTAGGCACCAATCTATGAGTAAAGCAGAATATTATGAGACATCACTGCATTGTTTTTTTCCACTCGTGGTTGGTTCTATCCTAGGTCTCTAGACTGTCCAGCCTCTGGATAACCATGCTCCAGACAGTATCATTGGTGGGCTTACTCTCCTGGCATGGGATTTAGGATAGACCAATCATTGATTGGCCACTTCCTTCATTCAAGGTCAGCTACCCTTACCCCAGCACATTCCAAAAACAAGGCAGATTGTAGATTTAAGGTTATGTGACTGGGTTGGTGTCCCAATCTCACCACTGGTAAGCTTGTCAGGTCACAGAACATGGATAGTTCAGGCTACACCTCTCTTATTGCTAGGAGTCTTCGCTGGGGTTATTGTCCCTGTAAATTTCTGGGAGTTTTGTTTGTATCAGGCTTCCATCTAAACCTGAAATGTTCCCCTTTCTAGTACTCTCTTCCCACCATATCCCCCACCTGGTCCCTCATGTTTCCATTTCCCACCCCCTCACCAGTTCACATATAAAAAGTCTTCTATTTCTCTTTCCCAAGACTATCCTAGTGTCTTCCTTGAACTCTCCTTGAGCTCTCCACAGCCTCTCTGGGTCCGTGTATTGTAGCATGATTATCCTTTATTTTATAGCTAATATCCACTTATAAGGGAGTACATACCATGTTTGTCTTTCTTTATCTGGGATACCTCACTTAGGATGATTTTTTTTCTAGTTCCACCCATGTGGCTGCAAATTTCAAGAAGTCGTTGTTTTCTTAAAGCTGAGTAATACTTCGTTGTGTAAATGTACCACATTTTCTATATCCATTCTTCAGTTGAGGGACATCTAGGTTGTTTCCTGGTTCTAGCTTTTATGACTGATGCTGCTATAAACATAGTTGAGCTAGTGTCCTTGTGGTTTGGTTGAGTATCCTTTGTGTATATGCCCAAGAATGGTATAGCTGGGTCTTGAGGTATATCAGTTTCCAATTTTCTGAAAAATCACCATATTCATTTCCAAAGTGGTTGTAAAATTTTGAACTGCCATCAGCTATGGAGGAGTATTCAACTTATTCCACATCCTCTCCAACATAAGCTGTCATCAGTGTTTTTGCTCTTAGCCATTCTGACATGTGTAAGATGGAATCTCAGTGTCCTTTTGATTTGTATTTCCCTGATAGCTAAAGATGTTGAACATTTAACTGTTTCTCAGCCATTTGAAGTTCTGTTGAGAATTCAGTTTAGATCTTTACCCCATTTTTTAAAAATTGGACTATTTGTTTTTTGATGTCTAGTTCCTTGAATTCTTTATATATTTTGTAAACAACACCTCCCTGTCAAATGTAGGGTTGATAGAGACCTTTTCCTATTCTTCAGGCTACCATTTTGTCCTTTAATGGTGTCTTTGCCTTACAGAAGCTTTTCAACTTCATGAGGTCCTGGAAGACCTCACCCTCCCTGTGGAATGGGATGGGAGGGGGAGAGGGCATGGGAGGATGGAAGGCAGAGGGAACTGGGATCAATAAGTAAAATAAGAAAAAATAATAATAAATTCAAAAGAAGAAGTTGTCTCCTGTGCCAATGTATTCAGTGTTATCCCCCACTTTCTTTCCTATCAGATTCATTTGATGGTTTTTAAACAGCTTCAGAAACTAAACTTTTGATGTCCTTAAGAACAAGGATTATTTACTTATTAGAAGTAGCTTGTATCTCTGAATAGAAGAAATGAAATGTCCTATATTTTAACCAACTGCCATGATTTGAAGAACCCTGTCAGAAATGAAGAAAAATTTAAAATGTGTTTAAATTTTGAAATAAAATTCTTAAGAAGGAAATTCTTTGTCAATAACAGAGAAGTTCTATAGTGACAAAAATACAAAATGTATTAATGTTGTAAAGTTAGGATCTATGCATCTTTTAAGTTTAGTTGTATTGTATATTAAAAGGATATCATCAACAAAACTGAACACTATTGTGGTAAATATATCTTTTTCAGTTTAGGTTTAAAGTTTTAATCAGCACCATTTATTGCAGCCTAAGAGGCTCAGAAAATTTTCAAGAGAAGAGAGATAACAGTATTGCCTCAAAATAATGATGATGGTCTCACTATATTCTTTACTTTTTATACACAAATTATAACAAAATAATTCATTATTCTGCCAACACAGAGTCTAAGATAAAGGTATAACTCCTGGAATTGATCAGTTAATGTTACTGCAAGGAAAATTTCACTGCCAATATTGTACAAAGTTGACCATAGACACCCATGTCCCCATGCCCTCTTAATGCTTTATTGGTTGGCACACACCTCATTAAGAACACAGTTGCCAGGCCCTAGTGGCACACACCTCTAATCGCAGCACTCAGGAGGAAAAGATTGTTGGATCTCTGAGTTCAAGGTCAGCCTGTTCTACAGAGCAAGTTCCAAGACAGCCAGGGCTACACATAGAAATCCTGTCTCAAAAGAACAAAGCAAAACAACAACAACAAAAGGAAAACAGTATAAAGTTATAAAGGTTTAGGACTGAAATGATTCGATTCCCGATTATTTCATGTTTTTATTTGCATGTATTTATGCAGGTTAGTTCTTAATGTAGCTTAATCAGTTGTACATTATAAAGGTAAGCTCTCTCAACTACCACATTTTAATACAGAAACCCACCTTGATACCATAATTACCAAATAGAAAATATGAATATTATTCTATATTTAAGTATTAAAGGATGACTTGAGAAAGAAAATCCTCAGAGTATATTATTCTCATCATTGTTCCCACATGTGGTTATTCAGGAAGCTAAGAGTATAGTTCACTAAGTTGTTGTTCCTGGTTTGCATTAAGACAAGGCAGTCTGCTTCCCAGGTCCACTGAAATGGGACATAACTCCTATGTACCTTCAGAGGGTTAGAGTCCATGATAACAGAATAAAAGAACAGCTGAGATCTCAAATCTTGATCTACAACCACAAGGGAGAGAGGATATATCAGAAGTTTTATGAAATATTAATGTGATTATGCAAGAAGAATTGCAAACCCTGTATTCAGTAAAATGATATAAATAGCTTTCCCTCATTTATAGAAAAAAACATTAAAATATTGAATCAATTCTAGAGAGTAATATGTAATGCATTTGAGAAACTGAACTTGAATTTACATGCTATACAGCATGGCAGTTGATCTTCTAAAGAACTATATTATTGTTTTTGTACTATTCTCTCATTATAACTTCTAAATTATTATATATAGTCCTCCTTTTCCCTTTTCTGCATGTGCATGCATATTTGCATATGTAGGAAGTTTGTAAGAGGAGAATGGTGTGTGTGTGTGTGTGTGTGTGTGTGTGTGTGTGTGTGTGTGTGTGTGAAGGCAAAGCCTCTCATTGGCTTGAATGTCACCAAGAAGGTTAGGTTCACTGACCAGAAAGCTCTAGAGATCCACCTATATCAGATTCCACGATGCTAAGATTGTAAACATTTGCCATTATATCTGACTTTTCCCACAGGATTTCTAGAGTCTGAATCCAGATACCAATGTTTGCAAAGCAAGTAATTTACCAACTGAGCTATCTTCACTCCCTAAGTCTTTTGTGTGTGTGTGTGTGTGTGTGTGTGTGTGTGTGTGTATGTGTGTGTGTAGCTGGGAATGGTACCCAGCACCATGAGAAAAGTGTACTACATAGCTTTTCCCAAAATCCCTTTACAGTTAGTCCTTCATGATGAATTGCTATTGTATGATTTCTAGCCAGTGACTTGGTTTCCTTTAAACCTTTTATTTTTAACAAGGTAGATCTTTAATAGGTTTACTGATTATCATACAATTATTTATCTCCCTTCTTCTCTCAGTTGCCTGAGAAGGTCATGTACATCCATTCATTCTTGTTTTATATTATTCTGTGTAAACTCATTTAATATATTGAGAAATTTTTCACCCAAACAATACCACCAATTCTGGACCAAGCATTCACATATAGAAGCATATGGGAGGCATTCTCATTCAAACCATCACATTGACCTTGAATCTTTTACTTTCTTTTTTAAGCATCCACAGGGGCAGGATTACAGGTGTGTACCCACAATCAAGCCTAGTTTCTGAGTTTTCTTTTATAGTGATATTAATCACATTCCTTACTCATTAGGGTTGGTCCCCATGACCTAATCACCACTGACAACCACAAGCTCCTACTATTTATCATTATTTTAAGGATGTGGATTTGAACATGTAAAGTTATGACTGGGCATAGTCATCCAAATGATAGTGATAAACTAGATAGTAAGTTTACATTTGTTCACATTAATTGGGAGAAGGTGGTTAAGATTTGGCAGAAGAGTTTATACTATGTACTATGTTGATGCATGATTTAATATTTGATTTTCAAATTGTAGTCATATCTTGAGTTAAGATCTGTTTAGTGAGCCCTTTAGTGAGACTTCTTGTTTAGTAAGTATTTTAATATAAGACTTAAAAAGTGTTGTTTTTAATAAATGACACATTCTCTAAAAGCCCATTTATATTTCCTAAAGAGTTACTGAACTTCTTAATAAAACAAAAAACTCTAAAGCTATCTCTTATTTCTATTATTAAAATAGAAGCATTAATACTTTTGTCTTTTTGTAGTAATTTGAAAGAAAATGGCCCCCAAAGGTACTGACAGTATTAGAATGTGCAGCCTTGGAGTTGGTATGGTCTTATTGGAGGTAGTGTGTCACCATGAAGGCAGGCTTTGAGCTCTCTTTTCTGAAACTTCATCAGTTGACTTTGTGTTGCTGCAAGATTTAGGACTCTCCGATACTCTAGCACTACCTCTGCCTATACACTGCCAAGTTCCCTTTCATAATAATGGACTGAACCTCTTAGCTATAAGCAAGCCCCAACAAATTAAATATTTTCTTTGTAAGAGTTTCTGTGGTCCAATATTATCCTAGTAAGTGAACTAGCTTGTTGGAGCCCATTCCCTATGGTGAGATGCCATACTCAGTCTTAATGCATGAGAGAGGGGCCAGGTCCTGCCTCAACCTATTGTGCCAGACTACTTTGACCCCTTATGAAAGCCTTTGCCCTCAAGGAGCGGATAGGGGTTGACTAGAGGGAACTGGGAGTGGGAGGAGTCAAGGGGTGGGAGGAGGCAAGGGGTGGGGAAGGGGGCAAGGGGTGGGAGGAGGGGTGAGAGGAAAAACTGTTGTTGGAATAGAAAATGAAATGAAAAATTAAAAAAAAGAACTTTTGTGATCATGATATCTCCTCACAGGAATAGAAAATCTAAGACACTATCATGTGAGAAAAAATTTGAGCAGAAATGGCATTGATTCATGCCATTGCAAATGAAATTAACAAGAATCATCCATACAATAATTTAGCTAGTGCTATTTTATGATAAAGGAACCATTTAATAATCCAACAAAAATATTTCCTTCAGACATTTAAATGCCTAAAAGGATTAGATACTTAACCTTTCTGTTTTTTAGTTACCCATCAATTTGCATTTTGACTTAAATGAATGTTAAGAATACATTGAACTTGTTTAAAGGCTGAATCAGAGGTAACCAACTATTAAAACCTGTTCCCACTGTCAGTTTCTGCATAGTGGCAGAAATATAACACAAGTAAGTGGAAACATAATATTGTGACCTTTAACTAAACAATTATTTCTTGTATTTTCCATGGAGCTAATGCGTGGGACTGTTTGATTTTATTTTATCACCTTTTGGAAAAAAATATAATGTACATTCAAGATACTCAGAATAGTTCAACGTGATTATAGTTAAATAAATCACAGAAAACCACAAAACTCAATTTAAGCAATATCAAGTACAGAACTGAAACATACAAGGAACGAACAAAACTAACTTTTGAGAGTCAGATATTCCTGCACTTGATTTTGCAAGAAACTCTAATCATTGTCACACAAAAGTCTAGCTGTTAATTAATATGATGGAAAAATAAGGTCTTTCTAACATTCTTTGATTAGTTATGAGTTCTAAGATTCTTCTCTTTAGTCTCATATTGATGCCTCAATGTTAAAAAATAACTCCAAAAATTATGGATAAGGCACATATACTCTTAGTGGTAAATTTTTCTTTCTTTTTTCTTCTTCTTCTCTCTCTCTCTTTTGGTTATTTGAGACAGGGATTTTCTGTATTGCTTTGGAGCCTGTCCTGGTACTAGCTGTGTTGACCAGGCTTGCCTAGAACTCACAGAGATCCACCCGCCTCTGCTTTTTAAGTACTGGGATTAAGGGCATGCACCACCAATGTCTGGCAGATAATTATTTTCTAGTGTCCTTGGGGATTGACTACAGGGCTTCATATATGCTAGATAAAATACTATTGAGATACACCACAAATCATATTTGTCATTTTTGTTAAGCTGTTCATTTCACTGAGTTGATATCTACAAATTGTATTTATTCTTACGTTATTTAATGTACTTTATTTTGAAAAATCTTTATTATATGAGCATAAAATATGATTACCCTAGTGACACTGAGGTTCAGAGGAGCTATCATGGAATAATTTTTTAGGCCCACAATACTTTGAAGATACCTTTTGTTATCTGTTTCGGTAAGTAGGTGCCTCTTGCTCACATTAACCTTTATATGGGTGCAAATTTTAGATGAAGATAAGGGTCATATCCTTTCTTCAGCCTTTTCTAAATCTTTACTAGTAATGCAATATAATGAATATGAAAGATACTGATGATTACCTGTCTGTCAATATCTTCTAGAAACAGTTAGATGCTATGTAATGCCCATTCCATTCATAAAGATAGCATAAACAGAATCCCTAAATCTTCAAGAATTTTTTAATAAAAAATGGGATTATTTATGAGGAATATCGTATCTTAAACTACTTTTCAGTGATAAAACTGAACATATTTTATATGTCTCTGTTCTTCCCTGGTATAGCTCCAAGAGAAACAGATGAGACATTTATAAGAATATTTATAGAAGGAAACTTTTTTTCATAGGCACCAACTGGAAACTCCTAAAGATCAAGCAATACTAGAAAGAAGGTAGTGTTGTCAGAATAACATAAGTCAAAAATTGAGTGAACTGTCATTATGGACATTAATAGTATTAATGGATCTTATAGACATATTATGTGAATGAAGCTAAACAAAAATGTACGTTTCCTTTATTTAAATTTCAAAGAGAAAAATTAACAAGTATCACTAAAAATCATTAGAAATTATCCTTCCTTGGGAGAGAAGTGATTGGAAGGGGCCATTGGTAAAGATTTTAGTTTGTTAATGTAATAGTATTCTATTTATTCATCTGTTTCCGAGTTACTAGTTTATGCTCAGCTCTAACA
Organism: Cricetiscus sungorus; assembly: GCA_030556225.1. NCBI lineage: Eukaryota > Metazoa > Chordata > Mammalia > Rodentia > Cricetidae > Cricetiscus > Cricetiscus sungorus. The sequence continues at coordinate 12,592,455 of JANBXA010000126.1, forward strand.
GTTCACCAATATATGTGAGTGATCTATTTCAATAAGAAATTTGAAACTTTGAAAGTTTTGAAGTTAAATATAATGAATTAAACTCATGTGAGTAGTTATGTTAGTGTTATTTCCCTAGTGTTGTAACAAATCAACACAAATTGGATGGCATGAAATAACTGCTATTTATTCTGTGTCTTAGATTAAGGTACAAAATATGAAATTGATATGTTTTGTATGTTTCTTTTATCATATAATTTCCAAGAGAATCTGTTTGATGCCTCTCTTATGATAATAGCTTCTTGTGTCTCTTAGTTGTCTTGTTGTTCATGGAATGGTAGATATAAGACTAAAATCAATGCTTCTTTTTTCACATGATTTATTCCTTTGTGTTTCTTCTCTTCTGTCTTTGATAAGGACTCTAACTTTTAAACTCAGGGCCAACATGGATAGTTGAGGTTCTTTTGTGAAACCTTATTACATTTCTAACAGTGCTTTTTCCCAATAGAGTCACAGGCTACCAAGGAGCATATTTTATTTAGGTTAGGAACCATTAAATTCACTACAAGGCTCATTCTTCAAAGTCAACATGAGTCACAGTAATAGAAACATAATATTTTATAAATTATAATGTAAGAATATTATGATTTTTTTTGTTTTTTTGAGACAGGATTTCTCTATTATAAAGTAGACAAAGATAGCTTTAAATTTGTAATATGGACAATAAATTGATATAGCCAAAAGCATTAAATAAATTTGGTTGTAAGTAGAAATCCAGGAAATTGCACAATTTGAAGAAAATAGGTGCTCTTGCATCTATAGGTAAAGACTGGGACTTAAAATAGTAATTATAAGTCAAAAGATGAAATTGAGCAAGAGGGAGATACAGGAGGGTTTGGAATAAGAAAAGGTAATGATGAAATGATAATATTATATTATAAGTTCAAACATTTCTTAAAAAAATCTAAAAAAGTATAAGAAAGAAATCAAAGAATCAAATCATAATTTTCATCTTGAACATCCATGTAATATAATTACCCTATACTGAGACAAAAAAAATATATTTGTAGCGGTATTTTAAAAAGAAAACACACACACATCTATACATACATACATATATATATATATATATATATATATATATGAAGAATTAATGGGTCTATACAGCTATAGACACAAAGAATTAATGAGAGAGGGTAAGTCATTATACATAAACAAATAATTATGTCCCAGTCTGTAGTATAAATTGTGCACATTCAAATTACCACCACATTTTTCTCATGTTCTTGTTCATTAGCCCTTGAGGTAATGATGTGTACTACTCAGGAAGCTAGAAGATTGTTCTCTATTTAAAAAAAGTTCCAAGCTCAAGAAGAACTACATGTTTTTTGGTGTGTATGATGTTGGCTGTGCAGTAATGGTCTTTCCAATTGAAAAGTATTGCGGTTTAATAAGGGTCAGGATAAACAAATAGGTCGAATAGATGTTTATTAAGGGAGAAACAACTCACAACACAGACAGATGAACACAGCAGTTAAAACTGGATGCTCCTCTCTCCGTGTCCCGCCAGAAAGGGCCTTTCTCCGCCTCCTTCTGAGACCAAGCTCCACAGGTCACTTCCGCCCCTGGCTCTACCCCTCAATGGGTGTGGTCAGTGCCACAGAAGCAGACACAGTGAATATCCCACTACAATTCCCCTTTTAGTCAAAAGAAAAGATTTAAGCTTGATACAAAACTATATACAAAACAGTGAATAACAAGTGTGCTCTAAGAAAAGGAAAATCGAGACCAAAACCATAAACATACCTAGTCCTAGGGTGAAGGCATAAGGGAGTTTACAATAGAGTTGTCCTAAGCTGAAAAGCTTAAGTCTAGTACTTAATATATCTAACTAGGAAGAGAGAATAATACTTAAGATAGTTTAATCTACATAACATGGGATCCTGTTGGAAAAAAAATTTTAAGCAACCAAATTTCTAAACAGAACTGGCTGTAACATATGTAGGCAGTCATTGTGTGGCAGAAAATGCTTAACTGGAATTCTACTTGAAACTCTGACCAGGTTGTAATAAGAAGGTGCACCAATACAGCTAGCTAGTCATGAGTTGTCTCGAGAAAAGCAGTCTCAAACCAGTTTAGGGTGAAGTTTGTAGTCCAGGTGCATCAGGTTGAGTCAAGGGGAAATGTCCAATTGGGGCCCCATCTCCTTTCCAGAGTGTTCAAAGATTGCTTAAATATCAATATCAAGGTAAAATTTTTAATTTTACGGAATGCATTAGGGAAAGGCAACAATAAGCATTAAAATGTAAATGAGAAAATTAGGATTTCAGACAGAAAATTGTGAATAAGTGAATGAGTCCTTAAATTTTGTTTTCTTCTGCCTTACACCAATTGGCTTCTTGATATAAGGCAGAAACTGTGAATTTAATCTTAACAACATGCTTGAATTTAGAGAAGGAAAGCCAAATCCAACTCCAAAGCCAGCATTGGTTTACATGAATCGGGACTACAGAAATATTAGATAGTAAAGAAAACTAGATTTCAGTATAGAAACAGTTTACTAGACTTAAATATTTTTACCATAAATCAGATTCCTCTTCATTAAGTGATTCTTTCTTGAGAGCTATCTTTTCTTCTGTAGGTACCTACATATTTAGTGTCTTTTGGTTGTTTGAAGATAGGTGTTCTCTGTTTTCCTGTAAGGACAAGAACAGAACACTTCCCCTACCTTTGAGAAGTCTCCACACATCTCATGGGACCTTATTTATTGGATGACTTGTCATTTCTCTTCATTAAGATGTTACTCTTGTTCAACCCGGATCTTGATTAACTTAGATGGTATCCATAGCTTTTCTTCTCCTGTAGATACAAATGCAAAACCCCTACCCCAATGTAACACATATCCTGGTTCCCATTCTGAGGTCAATACATCCTTGAAGTACACCGGGTGATGTAGTTCAGAAGTTTTTTCTATTGTCCAGTGTCTTTCAGCAGCTGTTTTTCCTTTTTCATCAGCATTAAGAAAGTTTAATTTTAATAAAGCATTATGTAATCTGTGTTTGGGTGTCTTGGTTCCTCCTGCCTGTTTATGGAGCATTTCCTTTAAAGTACGATTAGATCTCTCAACTACTGCTTTCCTGTAGGATTGTGTGGTATACCAGTTATGTGTTTTATGTTATAATACTCAAAAAACTGTTTCAATTTGCTGGAAATATATGCCGGAGCATTGTCAGTTTTTATTTGTGCAGGTATGCCCATAATGGGCATTACCTCTAAAAGGTGTATGATAACAGAATCAGACTTTTCAGAGCTCAGAGCAGTAGCCCATTGAAACCCTGAAAATATATCTATAGTGTGATGTACGTATTTTAATTTTCCAAATTCTGCAAAATAAAACACATCCATTTGCCATATTTCATTTCTATTTATACCTTTAGGGTTACTGCCTGGTGGTAAAGGAGTTTGGTTATAGAATGAACAAGTAGGACATTTCCTTACTATTCCCTTGGCTTGTTGCCAAGTGATAGAAAAATCCTTTTTCAATCCTTTGCTGTTCACATGGTGTTTCTTATGAAGCTCTGAGGCTTCTAGCACACTTCCTATCAATAACCGATCAATTTCATCATTTGCCTTGTGCTAGAGGACCTGGCAGACCCGTATGGGATCTGTTGAGTGTTATATATATATATAGGATGAATCCTCTTTCTGATAGTATCTTGTAACTGTATAAACAATGAAGTTAATTCTGTATCATCAGGAATAAATTCTGCAGTCTCGATGTGTAAGACTACTCTCTCTGCATATTGAGAGTCAAACTATATTGAGGGGTTCTGTAAAATCCATAAGTACCATGAGAATGGCATACAATTCTGCCTTTTGTACAGAACTGTAAGGGCTTTGAACTACTTTGCTTATTTCTCCTGATTTATATCCTGCTTTACCAGATTTGTTTGCATCAGTGTAGAATGTAGGAACTCCAGAGATAGGTGTTTGTCTTACAATGCGTGGAAGGATCCAAATCGTCTTCTTTATGAATTTGATTCTTTCAGTTTTGGGATAATTGTTGCTAATTATTCCCAAAAAATTACTGCATGCTCTCTGCCAATATTCATTATCTTTCCATAAGGAGGAAATTTCCTCATTAGTTAAAGGTACTATAATTTCTGCTGGATCCCTTTCTGTTAATTGACGAAGTCTTAATTTACCTTTTAAAATCAAGTCAGAGATCTTTTCTATATATGTTTTTAGTTTTTTATTCTGTTTATGTGGTAAGAATATCCATTCTCATATGATGTCTTCTCTCTGCATCAAAATCCCTGAAGGATATTCTCTAGATGGTAATATAACCAGAATACAGTCTAGATTTGGATCCACACGATCCACATGTGCTTCTAATATCCTCTTTTCTACCCATTCTAATTCCTTTTCCGCTTCAGCTGATAGTATTCGGGGACTATTCAAATCCTTGTCCCATTTTAGGGCCATTTTCAAGTTTTTCAAATCATGCCCTTCAACTCCAATAATGGTTTGCAGTTGAGAAATCTCTCCTAGTAATTTTTGAATATCATTAAGAGTCTGGTAGCGATCTCTCCTGATCTGTACTTTTTGTGGTCTAATTTTCTGTAGACCTATTTTATATCCTAAGTAGTTGATTGACTCTCCTTTTTGTATTTTTTCAGGTGCAATTTGTAATCCCCAGCGAGGTAAAACTTCCTTCAGTTTCTCAAACATTTTTTCTAATATGTCTGCTTTAGAGTCAGCTAACAATATATCATCCATGTAATGATAGATTATGGATTGTGGAAACTGTTTACGAATTATTTCCAGTGGTTTTTGTACAAAATATTGGCACAGGGTTGGGCTATTTAGCATTCCCTGTGGCAAAACCTTTCATTGATATCTCTTCACTGGTTGAGAATTATTGTAATTAGGTACTGTGAAGGCAAATTTCTCTTTATCTTGTTCTTGTAAATGTATGGTGAAGAAGCAATCCTTTAAATCAATAAGTATAATAGGCCATTCTTTAGGTATCAAAGAAGGCAACGGCATTCCAGGCTGTAAAGAGCCCATTGGCTGGATAACTTTATTAATGGCTCTCAGGTCTGTAAGCATTCTCCATTTACCAGATTTCTTTTTGATAACAAATACAGGAGAATTCCAAGGGCTGGTTGATTCTTCGATATGCCCAGCATTTAGCTGTTCCTGAACCAGGTTTTCTAAAGCTTCTAACTTCTCAGAAGTCATAGGCCATTGCCCTACCCAGACAGGTTCCTCTGTTAACCATTTTAAGGGTAGGGCTTTTGGTTCATCTGGTTGTTCAGCACTTGCATTCTGTCTTTGTGCAGCCTGGATATTTGGTCTGTCTTGTATAGTACTTTATAGCATTTTTTCCACAATCATGAGGTCGTTTATGGTTCCTATCTAATACTGGAGAAATGTTAATCTGTGTATTCCATTGCTGTAATAGATCACGACCCCATAAATTTATCACTACATCAGCCACATATGGTCTTAACCTTCCTCACTGTCCTTCTGGTCCTACACATTCAATCCATCTCATGCTTTGTTTTACCTGAGACAGGGTTCCAATCCCTAAGAATTGAACATTAACCTCTTTCAGGGGCCAATTTCGAGGCCAGGATTTATTAGTTATGATAGTTACGTCCGCCCCTGTGTCCAGTAGGCCTTCAAACAGTCTGTTATTCATTTTAACTATCAATCTAGGCCTTTGACTGTTTATAGAGGTTTGCCAAAATATACGTTTTTTATTTCCTTCTGTCATGTCTGATTCAACTTCTGTCCCTAGTTTGTCAGCCAGAGCGGTATGAGTTTTTACAATAGGCCAAGGATTTTCTAATTGTCCTGTGGGAGATTGTCCTCCATTGTGACTGGGAATGTTCGGACCACCTTTGACATGGGGGCCTTCGAGAGGCCCCCCAAGGAGTTTCCCGGTGGTAAAGGGTTTCTTTGCTTGTCTCTAGTCGATCTACACTCATTTGTCCAGTGTCTGCCTTTGTCACACCTTCTACATAACCCAGAAGGCTTAGGCCTTCTGTTCCATTCATTCTTGGGAGTATTATTTCTAGAGATGCTTTGCCTACAATTTCTTTTTAGATGTCCTATCTTACCACAGTTATAACATCTGGCATGTTGATAACTCTTTAAACCTTTGGAGATGGCTTCTCCTATCCAAGCTTCTATGTCACCATAGTTACATCTTCTGTTCTCTTGATGACTGCTCAAACCTTTAGTTATAGCTTCTCCTACCCATGCTTCAGTGTTATTGCTATTATAGTCAATGTTGGCTGTATATAGGACCCATTCATCCAAAGGTGCTAATTGAATTTTTAAAGGCCAAAGCACTTGTTTGCATTGAGGATTTGCATTCTCATAGGCTAATGATTCTATGAGTATTCACCTAGAATCTATGTCAGCTACCTCTCATTGTACTGCTCTAGACAGCCTTTCTAGAAACACACTGAAGCGTTCTCTTGGTCCTTGCCTTATTTTGGTATAAGATTCTATTCTCTCCCCTAGTTCATGAACCTTATCCCAAGCATTCAGAGCTGCGGTAGTGCATAGAGACAAGATATTTTCATCATAGGCAGCTTGGGTTTCTGGGTCAGCATAAATACCCTCACCAAGAATTTTATCTTTGGGAGCTCCATAACCTTTCTTTAAGCCCTGAAGTTCAAGAGCCTTTGCTTCTTCTCTCCATAAAGCCCTCCATTCTAATTGAGAGGAGTTTTCAAGGACAGCTGATATTAATTGATCCCACTACCTTGTTATTCCTTGCCCATGATTCTATTAATTGCTTCACATATGGTGAGCACATGCCATAAGATACTACTGCTTCCTTTATACTTTTTAAATCTTTCATACATATTGGTTCCCATTGATAAGCAACACCACATTTTGGGTGTTTTTTCATTGCTGATTTTTCATTAATAGATACAGGGAAAGTTCCCCTGACCCTAAATGGTGTGGAAATTTTTAAGTTTTTTTCATGCCCTATTACCTGGAGCTCTTCTTCTGATGTATCAGATTGAAGGTCTTCTAAAGCCTGAAGTCTATTAATTATTGCTTCTTTGAGTGTCTGAACTTCTTGAAGCATATCTCTTTCTAGAGACTTCATTGCATCTGTCAGTTTCTTACTTTCTCCAACTACAAATGATTCCATGTTCTTGATATTCTCATCCTTAGATATTATCTGAATGGCATGTAAACTGCCTTATAGAAACAATGTTCTATCTGCTAGCTTGCCATTATCCTCAGACATGGAAGAGATTCTATCTACTATTCTTTCCATCTGATGTTCCAGTTTTTTAACCTTATTAGTAGCTTCATCCAACCAGGAATGAGCTGTTTCTGCTAGCGTGTTAATGCATTGCATTGTTTCTGTTTTGGATGTTGAGGCAACATCAGACATGGAACAAATTTTGTTTTCTATTTGGTCATTTTTATGTTCCATGTTCTGTATTCTACCTGTCAGCTCTCTGTTGCCATCTTCAATATCCTGAACCTTTTTTCCTAAACACTCTATGTTTTGTGTTCTGTCATTTTCAATGTTTTGAATCCTTGTTACCAAGTCTCCTATGGTTTGTACAAGTTCCTTATTGTTTGTACTAATCTCAAACCATTTCTTTAAGAATATCATATTAATGATAAAACCCATTACTATTATGAAAAAGGTGTATATATTGATCCAGTCAAAATTTTCTTCTGCTAAGATTCCTTCTATATATGAAGTAAAAACTCCTAAAGTACTGCATTGTAAAATTATCTGCCATAGCTATGGAACAATTGATCTCAGATATTATATCAGCTTAAGTTGCAAAAGATGTTACAATTACCTTAGATGTAATTCCGCTGTCCTGGAGCTTTGATGCTTTTAGCTGTAGATCTCAACTTGCTGTAGTTACACTCGGAGGTGTAGCAGTTAAAAAGCCTCCTGCAACAAGGAGCCTTCCAATTTTGGTTCTATCCGGAATTGTACCACCAAAGAGTGTCCGCCAAATAGCCTTCGGCAGGAAACAATCCTTCTGATCCCGGTCCCTGTAGAGTAGCTTTTAACAAACTAAGGCAAGCAAAATTTTGTTAAAAGAAGGAGTGAAACGAGCCTTGTACAATTGTTGAGACCACAGGGAAAACAGGAGCCGCAAGCAACTGAAGCATGTATATTTTCTGCCAGTCCACGGCCACAGCTGCCGCAGCCGCCGGAGCCTGCAAGCACACAAACAGAGCAGGCCGAGTACAGGCCTAGTGCCGCAACACAAAAGGCAGGGCTAATGCTGCAGGGCTCTGTGCAAATGCAATCTGAGGGAATGGGCGGAAGATGAGCAGTAGTCTCAGGGCCAAGATGGAGATTAAACGAGTTCTAGGGCAGGGTGTAACAGCCTGATTAGGCAAGAGACCTGCTCGTTCAAGGAAGGTTGGGGAAGGGTTGCTGCGCCACCTGGGTAAAACCTAGGTGCGGTGAAAATCCTGATCCCGCTTCTGACACCAGATATTGCGGTTTAATAAGGGTCAGGATAAACAAATAGGTCGAATAGATGTTTATTAAGGGAGAAACAACTCACAACACAGACAGATGAACACAGCAGTTAAAACTGGATGCTCCTCGCCAGAAAGGGCCGTTCTCTGCCTCCTTCCGAGACCAAGCTCCACAGGTCACTTCCGCCCCTGGCTCCACCCCTCAATGGGTGTGGTCAGTGCCACAGAAGCAGACATAGTGAATATCCCACTACAGAAGAGATTGGTACTTTGCTACCACACACCCTAAAATCAGTCTGGCAATTATGCTATATAATTGAAATATGTGTTCGACTTGTGATACTTCATGTATACATAATATGAAAAACAGAAATTTTTAAGAATATATCATATAAAGAGAACAATAAGGAAAAAAAGATTACAAAGGATAATAGAAGCTTCAAAAATCATGACTGTTCTGAAGTAAATTCAAAACTTTTATAACATATTGTCTGAAAATAAACATTCACAGAGTTATTCAGAACATTAGTGAAATTAAAATACTATGGTAGTTTAAATGATAATAACCCCATTGTTGTTTTTTTTTTAGTTACAGTTATAAGAATAAAACTGGAGAAGGGGTGGGTGAGTGGTCCTGAATGAGGGTCCCAAGGGAGTGGGGTCCCAAGGTAAGGGACCAGTGGGAGAGCATAGCAGGTTCCATAGTAGGTGAGGGTGACCCAGGTGGGAGGGAATAACACCCCAGGCAGATAGAGCTTAAGTAAAGAGTTTATTTAGAAAGGGGAATAAGGGAGAAGGGAAGAAACATTGAGGCACCTGGAACAGAAGAGGAGACGGGGCGGGGGGGGGGAGAGGAATAGGGGAGTACCTGGTGGAAGAGAGAGAGGAAGAAAGAGCACGAGAGCAGGGGGGGAGGGAGGGAAGGAATCATATTTTCTGGAAATTTTAGCATAAGGATAAATATTCTAAAAGCTTTTTGAAATGTAGAAGAGGAAATGCAAATGTGATATAAGTCAGAATAGCATTAATACCTTCCAAAAGAATACTTCAGAAACATCAAATATTAATTTGTGAAGGAAATAAAATGTTTTCACTTATAATTACATATACACTAAAATTATATGCCAGAGTAAACTTCTAAAAAATTATATGTATCAAGTTTGCTTTCACATCAAAGTCCAGGTAACCCTTGGAAGTAAAGTGACATAAAAGCATTAATAACAAGAAAACAGGTTCACATGTTCTTTTTTTTTTAATTAATTAAAGAGAAAGTGCATAGAAAGGCACATAGAAGTAATAAAAAAATAGAAAGCTGAATGATTAAAATATTTTTCAGTTTAAAATGATACACAATTGAGAATGATGCTCTCACAAAACCAAGCTCTTCAATCTCTGAAAAAAATCAAAATATTTCTGGTTTTTAAAAAATCCTTCACATGGTAAGGAAGACCTTCCTCCATGCTCATTGTCATTCACTAGTTCTTCAAACACCACATCTAAAATGAAATTGCACACATCAAAAATAAATTCATAAACACTGAAAACTAAAATTAATCCATATAATAACATTGGACTCACACAGAAAGTGTATTTATTTTAAATCATATTTGAGAATTAAAAACCAGAACAGAAAATGTAATTTCTACTTAATAGTATGACAGAAAAATAATGTGTAATATTTTCAATTTGAAATGGAGTATCTGATTATAGGTTAAGAAGGTTTTTTTCTTGTATTAATGTTTTAATTCTTTTAAAAATGTTCTAAAGAAATATGACTAGCTTTTAAGTTAGCATATCTCAATTTGAAGATTATCTTTTAAATGTTATCTTTTAATGTTTGCTACTTTTGTTTCCTGAAATATAACTGAAATTTCTACACATGCACAAAATCTTTTCTGTGGTTCTCTCTGTCGTTGTAGCTGTGCTGTAAACATTATGGTATTCTGCTTGAGTTTTGAAAAAGTACTCCCTGAAAGAAGTGTCCTATTCCATTTTGTATTCCTGCATAATACTGGATCATATATCTAGTGCATAATAAGCAAACAATACAAATTTCTTAAGCTCCTTCAAAAGAACAGAATTCTTCCACAAAAACACTTGTGTGGTGGTTTGAATGAGAAATGTTCCCCCATAGGCTCATGCATTTAAATACAGGGTCCCCAGTTACTGGCACTGCTTGTGGAGGTTATGGAATTCTTTGAGATGAGATTGTTGATGGAGTAAATGGGTCATTAGGGGTGGGACATTGACAGTGATAAACTTGCCCTACTTCCAGTTGTTTATCTCTGCTTCTTTTATGTGTCTGACATAGGATCTCTTGGCTTTCTACTCTGAGTGCCTGTTGGCATGCCTTCCCTGCCATTATGAGCTCTACCTCAGAAACACTTCCTTCAGTTGACTTTGGTCATGGTATTTTACCATAGCAATAAAAAGTAAACAACACAAACTTGCCCCTTTTAAAGGAAATTTAGAGAAATTTATATTTTCTATTTTTTGGCTTTCACCATGAATCTATACAATGTGGAATACATCTCTAGTAAAAATAAAATGATAGTGCTTTATGTTAGCATACTCCTTGTATATTGAAGATGTTCCAGACTCCAATTAGCCAATCAAACCTAGTCTAGCTTTCTGGTCAAAGGGACCATTTTCAAGTTACATACTCATGAATATTTATTCTCTGTGCTAATGTTGAGATCTAGACTGTTGAATGAACTGTGGTATTCTGTAATTCTGTTGTGGCATATTGGCTCTATTTGCTACTCTAGTAATGTTAACTTCTGCCTGTCAACAATTAACATTTTTTTAATATCTAGTGGATCCATAACAGATTTTCCATTACCTTCTGCTCATTTAGAGTCTGCTTATTAAGCAACACTTGAAGACAATATAACATTTATTTGGAGGTTGGGTTTTTTTTGTTGTTGTTGTTTTTCATTTCATGTTTCATGGCTTCAGTTTTTCCCCTCATAAATAAAACATATGCTATTATTTTTTCCAGCTATGTTTTTTTTCAGTCAAACAATGCCCAACTCACAAATTAATTCTTTTGCAAATGCATATGCTGGCTATATAGGCACATTCATGAGTTTATTTGGCCCCAGTATAAATTTAATGTGCTATCGCATTTTTTGTCAAATGAATTGTTAGTAAGTGACGACATCAGATCTACTTGTTTATACATACACAAGGTGCTAAATTGGAGTTTTGAGGCTAACTTTTGAAAGACAATGTCTCTTTTATTTGTTTCATATATGAAAAGGATAGTTAAATTCATGAAAATTCAATTAATAATAATAGTTTTCAAATTTTAAGAATCTTTTTGATTATTCACAATATTCTCTGCTTTTCCATACTTTGGGTAGACATACTAGGTTACAAATGGTGACCAGGATTGCTACCCAGCATTCATCTGAGACAAAGTGTGCTTTCTTTTCTTTCTTTCTTTTTTCCTTCTTTTTTTTTAATTTTTTTATTACTGGTCTGTGTGGGACAGTGGGGTGTATGCTTCACTGTGCATGTGGAGGTCAGAATAAAAATTCCTGGAGGTGAATCTCTCCTTCCTCCTGGATTCTAGGGATCAAATTCATGTTCTCAAATGAGTATAAATTCTTTAGCCACTGAGCTACCATACTGGCCCCAGTGTACTTTGTTAACTAACTGGTTCCTGATTGCTGAACTCTGCATACTGTGATAGGCTTCACAAATAGAACAATATGATCTCTTGGTACTTGAAAGTTTTGCTTACAGGTATGCTTTTGAACATACAAGGGAAGTGTTGATGATAGCACCAACTTTTCAGAATTCTTTTTTTAAAAGTTTTCATGGATTGTAATACACAATCCCTGCATTTTTGTTTTGCTTTGTTTGTTTGTTTGTTTTTGTTTTTATTTTGAGGCTTTCATAGTTACAAAGGACAGGAACAAAATTGTGTAACACTTGCTGATTTGTTAACATGAAGGAGGTTGCATGTCCTTGTTGATGAGCAGAAAAAGAAGTGCCCGACCATCACATGCTCCACTATCATGTAGTCTGACAGTTCTCGTTGTCAAAGCTGTCCCTTAAAGACAATTCAACCAGTTAACATTTAAGTACTTTCTATAAAATTATAAGCTTTTCATCAGAAGTGGCCAGGGTCTGGAAGCAAGAGCCACATTACAGGTGTCAGGTATTTTGTGGACTTGCATGAGCACACTGATAGACAAATTCAGGTAGCAGAAAGATTTTTGGAAATACTGCTCAGTCCCTGATGCCTTTTCAGCCCTTTCTTGTTCTCTAGTCCAGCTGTTCAATGAAGAGAAATGAAGCTGATGAGGCATCAGTGTGGCTACAGCTGGTGTGATGGAGGTTGGCATTGTGCTACCAGATAGCACAGGCATTATTTTTACTCTTGTGGAATGCTGTCTTGCTGTGCATTTCAACTATTGTCAAAAAGATTGATTCTTGAATGTTTTTTAAAAAATGATGAGTACTAGCTACTTTGGATATTTACCCAGGAGCATCGCAGCTGCCTAGCATTGCAGTGTGGCAGCTGAGCAGTAATAGCTGCTATTTCTCTGATTTGTTTGGGTCTTTGTCAGCGTTTGAGTGGAGGGAAGTTCAAGCCCAGACTGGGGCCCTCACTCCCCAGTGATCTCATCTAGTTCGTGGCTTTAAATATTCTCTGCAATGATAATTACTCCCAAATTTATATCTCTGGTCATGATGTCATTGCTGCATCCCAGACTCATATATCCAGCCGCTTACTAAATAGTTCTGCTTATAATGTCTATGGCTATATCAAATTTAACATGGGCCAAAACAAACTCCTCATCTGTCCAGCCATATGTGCCTCTGGTAACTAACCTAGCCATCTTCCCATTACAATAAATTGTAACCTATGTATATTGTGGTTGATACAGCCCAAGCTTTATGTTATCCCTAAAGATTACTTTACCTTGTATCCCATATTTCACGGGCTTTACTTGAAAACACATTACTACATAGGTGCTCTCTGTGCTGCCATCACTTGAAACCCATCCAAAGACAAATTACGTCTCCACTATTGTCTTCTAACTTGCCAGCACTATACTTTCTTCCAGAAGTTGCAGCAACAAATCCATAATAAATGCTTAGCATAAATACTATCAAATTTGTCTTCTGTTTATAAGTTATTAGGGACTTTCAATCTCAAAGTCCACCCCAAACCTAAAAAAATCATAAGCAATCCATGTCTCTGAAATTTCCTTTTCTTTCTCATACTTTCCTTAGTTTATATACTCAACTTGTTCACCTTCATATACAGTAACCTTTATGTTGCTTGTCCAATATTCTATTCATGGCCCTTTCCCATTTAAGAATCTTTGAACTTGCTTTTCTCTTTGAATAGAATCCTCTTCACCCATGTGTTGACATAGCTGGGTTTGGTAACAACTTTATGATGGGTTCCACCAGAAGAATGCATTGTGCACAAAAACCTTAATAAGCACTTTTAGAAAGTATGAATATTTACCTGAGTCTTCTTTCCACCACTTCTAAAATAGTGCATAAAATACATGATTTTTTTCCTCTTCTCATAGTATCTCTGTAATATCTTTAGTTATTTGATTGAAAAGCCTCTGAAAATCCACTTATTGCATCTCTAACTTGAGTAGTCCTAATTTCTGCTATGGAAAATCGGGTCTTACTGTATTTTACATTCTTTGGTTGGCCTCAAAACAAATAAATTAGTGCTAATAATACCCTACAACCACCATTAGCTTTTCCTCAAATCTCAGATAACTTCAATACTTGCAACTCATCTGCCTCTCCTAACATTCCCCCTTCCCCTATCAGTGAAATTCTTTTCCTTCTTTAGAAAGGATCTTACTATATAGCCTTGAATGGTCAGAAACTTGCTAAGGAGACAAGGATGACCTCAGTTAACTTAGATCTACCTGCCTCTATCTCACAGTAATAAGATTAAAAGCATGTGCTACCTCACCCAGTCTCAGAAGGGGTGTTCTTTTGTCCTACATTGCCAATGAATTTTCTGGTATTGTCAAAATAAGGACCACGGAATCCAATATTGTTGTTTGCTGTAACACTCTGAATAGGCCTTGCCTTAGCTATTTACTCCATAATATATATTACATTGATATTCAGCCTTTTCCAAATCTCTTTTATGTTAAATTATCTGTCATTTTAATTAAAAATACAAACCTTATTAACAATTGATTTTCAGGAGGATAGGCAAGTACACTTTGCTGATGGTGTTGAATTGAATATCAATGAAGATGCAGCTTCTTGTGTGTCGTGCATTGGAACACAATTTTATTCCAATAATTTTTCAAATATGTTAAGATAATTATTTCCTCTAAGCTCTCAAAGGTAGCAAGAGATCCAAGGCTAATCACTTCTGACGATAAGATTGTTCAACCCAAGTGTCTTACAACAACTGTAATTCACAGTATGTACTATGGCAAATATTAAGGATAACTCTGGTTAACCACTGCTAGATAGAACCTAATTTGTAGTTGTGGAAATATGTGACTATAATGAGTTTTTTATTTGTTTCTTTCATCATCATCATCATCATCATCATCATCATCATCATCATTATTATTATTATTGTAACTAGATTGGCAGAATCTCATAACATGATATGTAACCTACCAGAAACCAAAGACTTAAAGTAAGCCAAACTAAGCAACTTATCAAGCTCAGCAACATTAATTTGAAGTGTTAACAACCCATAGTGGGACCAGCAGGCAAGAATTAAATTAAATTGATAGGCCACTAACTTGAGAATAAAATCATCAAAGGAAACCTCATCTTCTAATGTGCTGCCATTGTTGGATACCAGCCTGCTGACTCTAACTGTGTTCACTTTCCTTTCTGTTGTCTTCTTTGTGTTTGATGATATGGCAAGCAATAGCACTGTTGCCTGAAAGTGACTTCAAAGTCCCACCTGCAGGCCTTACTTTATTGAGTACAGATTAATCTGGCACTCGTACTGATCCTCTAATAGAGCCTGGAGCCATCTAGTGAATTCTCTCTGGGTCCCATAGACTATGTGTTGTTTACTGCCCACATCTCTGTCTTCAAGGATCTGACAATCCGTGATGAGGCCAGTGTTCTGTGTTTAGCAAAGCTGGCATGCTAGGTTAGTCTTTATGGAATTAGCTTTTGCTTACAGCCATTATTTTGAAGTGTTGTTTAATCCAAGTAAAACCATTATGTAGACTAAAGATTTGTGAGTCAAAATTTACAACCTACTGTCACCTTACAAGGACAAAAAGCATGTTAGACAAGCTATTACTCATGCATGAATTAATCCTAAGAGAATATAAGTATTTGGCCTCTACCTCATAATTCTTCTGTTTGTTAATTCTCTTAATAAAAAAGGTTTGTGATGATGCCTATTCACTCTTATTTCTCAATGTGTGTGGCCAAGTGTGTACCACTGCCTCATTAACCTTTGCCCATGGCCTCTGTTCAGCTCAGTTTATTTTTTATGCTGTCTTTTTTTTCTATAATGACCCTCCCCAGCTTTTTCTTGAGATAATTTAGTCTGGATTCTGAAGTCATTAAATACCAGACACTAACATTATTGTACCCCTGTGCTTATTCTGTGATATAGGTATAATAACACTTAACTGTTACTTGGAATATCACTCAAACTTCAGAGCAGGCATTTGAGGCATTGTTTTCAAGAGATATGTTTTACAATTCTCTTCCAAATGAGGAAACAAGAATTCAAGCAGATCAATAAACTTGCTTAAACCAATTCTATAATGAAGGCAAGCTAAGAGTATAAATTAGCCTAAAGTCTTTGTTCTTTTCATGGCACACAAAGGAGACAAAGAGGTCTAATGAAGGGGTCTAGAAATTATCAACCTACTCTCCACTTGATGTAGCTTTGTAGTTTTCATGTTTAACCTACTGGTTTATAACTCTTGCCTTCTTTCTATTGTCATCTTACTACTTACGTTTTGTGTTAATGTTATGAAAGCTTGAAGAAACAGATGAATGGATTCATGTGTTTTTACCATGTCAGACTTTATTGAATGATAGTAAGTTCATAAAGTACTATAGTTTTATTTGCAATTTTTGCATCTGTCTGAGGATAATGTAGATTATGTGATATTCCAATCTTTTCTTCTCCTTCTCCTTCTCCTCCTCCTTCTTCTTCTTGGTTTTTCAAGACTGCATTTCTCTATGTATCTTTGGAGCCTATCCTGGGACTCACTCTGTAGACCAGGCTGGCCTCAGACTCACCTCTGCCTCCTGAGTGGAGTGCTGAGATTGAAGGCATGTGCCACCACTGTCCAGCTTAACCTTCATATCACAGAATACACAATAAGTCTTTGCATGCACACATATGTGTGATTTAGGAAATGAATACAAATTAAAGAGGCTATAATGAAATTCATGATGTTTCAAAACTGACTTGATAGAAATGCATGTATAGTCTATATTGATAAAATAATGAACACAAAGCTACCTTCATAGAAGAAGTTGATGTTGAGGCCATGGGAGAGTCAGGGTTGTAAGGTGCAGAGTTGAGACCACTTCCAGCAAAAAGAACAGTACCAGGTTGAGGCAAGAATAGCAGGCTAGGTCAAGATAGGTAAACAGGTAAAAGGTATGATGAGTCTACATCAGGGGATCCAGTTAAACCTAAGCACCAGAGACAATTTTTGTCTAGTGGTCCTATATACACATACACACACACACACACACACACACACACACACACACAAGAGAGAGAAAGAGAGAGATGCACACTGGATAACAGATGAAAAGTTGGGAATGGGTTTATGTCATTGTAGTGATAGGTGTCCACGACTATGAAGTCTAGTGAAGTCTAGACTATGAAGTCTCACTATGAAGTGAGAGAGTTAAACCTTTTTCAGTTTGCTGTGTCTGACAAGTTTGGAGGCATGGTTTTCCTGATATTATTTTAATATGCTCATACACATCTATAGTCTTAATTTGTACTAATAACATTATAGTGTGGTACTCTTTGTCAGTTTACCCAGGATTGCAGACATCCATCATCAATATGCAGTTGTTTATTATCTAGAGTTTCTCAGGGCAAAGCACAGCTATTGCTTTTCACAGTAAGGTGTAACTCATACTAGGACACAGGCATATTACCTAACTTTCTGTAAGGGCACTAAAAGCACTTTTTGTTCACAAAAGGTAGGCAACAAGGCAGAATTAAGTAAGATTTCATCAAAATCCAATTTGATGGGACCAATGAGTTTATTCAGCTCTTTTACAGAGCATGGGTGAGGGGTTACTTATCATAGAGTGGGTAACTCTAAAACAGCCCAAACCCACCCCATCATAGCTAAAGTCCTCATAGAAACTAAACCTTAAGCCCCACTTTCAATTAACATTTTTTCTTATGTAATCTACCATCCTAAAGGACTACTTGAAATGAAAGGAAGGAGTTAGAGATAGCTGGAAGCCTAGATAGGATTCTCATGACCTGCCTGGGGGGGCGGTGCCAATAACTATTATTACTATTTCTAAACATGGGGACCCTACATTTTTTTCTGTTCTATTTGCCAGAAGTACCAGAGGCAAAGTCCAAGATACATTATGTAAGGGGTTAGAAATCTTTATTATGCCACTATCTTTTTAACTTAATTATATTTAAATTAAATACAATCGTAGTTTACATTCCAGTTCCATCTCCCTCCCTCCCTCCCATTCCCCCCACCCTTCCCTTACTCTATCCCCCATCATCTATAACATTATCTTATTTTTACACCAGTGGGAAACTACTTCTTTATTAAGTATGTTAGAGAGTACATATAGTGGATTGGGAAAGCTACATTTTATATGTCTCTGATTGACAAATTTTCTTATTAATGTCTCATCACCTGTAGTTTCTAATCTAGCACTGAAAATTCATACATTCCAAGAAGCAAATAGTTTATTTTATAAAATAGTGCCTTCCATTTTTGCTGAATTTTTACTTATATGCATTCAACCAGAGAATAAATTATTTGTGCATACATCATATTGGTACTTATTTCACCTTTTCCTATTGTATCAGCAGAACTGATATGCTAACCAATAGTAGATTTATGCAATTTTGATTATATGAGTTACTATATTTACCTTACAAATAGACAAATGAAGTAGAAAAAATGAAAAACTTTCTCCAGAAAAAAATTAATGAACTAAATTAATGTACTGAAATCACTAACTGAATGTAGTGAAATCAGTTTATAAATCAATAAATAGCATGTATGCCTGCAGAACAGAAGAGGTCACAAGATCTCATTATATATAGTTTGTGAGCCAACATATGGTTGCTGGGAATTGAACTCAGGATCTCTGGACATGCTCTTAACCTCTGAGCCATTTCTCCAGCCCCAAAAATATAGTTTTTAATAAATAGTTTAAATGTAAAGTTTTAGGGAAAAACACAGAATTGACACATTTTTGAAACAAATCATACAATGCACTAAAACTTGTCTTTACTAATCATCCCACATGCATCTATTGAGCACCCATTATATTCTACTCACTATATAAAATACTAAGGCTATTAGGGGAATTACTATTTTCAAACAACACAATCTATACTTTCACTGGGTTTACAGTTCATGGGAAAGATACAGCTTGTGAATGCAAAAATGCAATATTGCCTCTTAAAGGACAGACAGATATAAAAAGGCTGAGTTTAACTAGGAGGTCTGGCAAAAAAAAAATATGGCATTAGTGGAAGATCCAGATTAGTATTTAAGACATGAGGATATGGTATTCTAGAAGTAGCAAAGGAGAAGCATTCTAAAAATTTCAAGAGGATAGTGAAGCTGGGAAGCTATAAATGCTCAGTATGCATCAAGGGGTTTAATTGAACACAGTTTCAGACTTTAAAGAAAAAAATGAAATTGATTAGCATTGGATCATGTTACTTTCTTGGTTATGAATATTCATTGTTTCACCATGAGTGAGTGAATAAAAATTAGGTTGGCTTGGTGATTTTTAAGAAATGGTAGATGTATAGTCAAGAAGAACAATATAAATGCTTTGCCTGCAGTTGTCCCCACAAATATGAGTCCTGAAAAGATCATTGAAATGCGGTCCATGTTACCTGATGCTCTCAGCTTTCTTGATGATGCAATAGTAATAATACATGTTTTGTATTTTAAGCTTTAAGATACTCTCTTAGTTACTGTTCTATCACTCTGAAGAGATACTATGAACAAAAAGCAGATGTAACCCTGGTGCACAAAATGACTTTGTGTACTCATTCCCCATTGATGGATATTCTTTTAACCTAGAGGCAAGAGAGAGGACCTAGTCCCAACTCTAAATGTCTTGACAGAAATTATATTATTTCTCCTGGAAGGCATCACCCTCCATGTATAGTGGAGGGGGAATGGGATGGGAGGGTGGTCGGGGGACAAGGGAGTGTGGAAGAGAGAGAGGGAAAGTAAACTGGGATCGGTATGTAAAATAAGAAAAATGAATAAAAAATTCACTTCACAACTATAATTAAAAATATAAAATTTGAAAATTCAAAGGAAATGAACAAATTTCTGTATAACTATCACTTACCAAAATTAAATCAAGAACAGACAAACAACTTAAGTAGACCTATAACCTCTAATGAAATAGAAGCAGTCATCAAAATCCTTCCAACCAAAAAAAGCCCAGGGCCAGATGGCTTCAGTGCAGAATTCTACCAGAAATTCAAGGGAGAGCTAATACCAATACCCCTCAAATTGTTCCACAAAATAGAAACAGAATGTTCATTACCAAAATCTTTTTACGAGGCCACAATCACCTTGTTAACCAAGCCACACAAAGACACAACTAAGAAAGAAAATTATAGACCAATATCCCTCATGAACACTGATGCAAAAATACTCAATAAAATACTGGCAAACCAAATACAAGAATACATCAGAGAAATCATCCACCATGACCAAGTAGGCTTCATCCTTGGGTTGCAGGGATGGCTTAAACATATGAAAATCTATCAATGTGATCCACCATATAAACAGACTGAAAAAGAAAAATGACATGATCATCTCCCTAGATGCTGTAAAATCCTTTGACATAATTCAACACCCTTTCATTATAAAGGTCTTGGTGAGATCAGGGGTAACAGGAACATACCAAAACATAATAAAGCAATATACAGTAAACCAACAGCCAACATCAAACTGAATGGAGAGAAGCTTAAGGTGATTCCTCTAAAATCAGGAACAAGACAAGGCTGCCTTCTCCATATCTCTTCAATTTTGTACTTGAAGTGCTAGCTAAAGCAATAAGACAAGAAAAGGAGATCAAGGGAATCCAAATTGGAATGGAAGAATTCAAACTTTCACTATTTGCAGATGATATGATATTACATAAGCCAACTGAAAAACTCTACCAGGGTACTCTTACCTCTGATAAACACCTTCAGCAAACTAGCAGAATATAAGATAAACTAAAAAAAAAAATCAGTAGCCCTACTTTATTCAGACGACAAAGGGGCTGAGAAAGAAATCAGAGAAGCATCACCTTTTACAATAGCCACAAACAACATAAAGTATCTTGGGGTAATACTTACTAAACAAGTCAAAGACGTATATAATAAGGACTTTGTGTCTTTAAAGAAAGAAATTAAAGAAGATACCAGAAAATGGAAAGATCTCCCATGATCTTGGATAGGTAGGATAAACATAGTAAAAGTGGCAATCTTGCCAAAAGCAATCTACAGATTCAATGCAATCCCCATTAAAATCCCAGCACAATTCTTCACTGACCTTGAAAGGATAATAATCCTTTCAACTTTATATGGAAAAACAAAAGATCCATGATAGCCAAAACAACCCTGTACAATAAAGGAATATCAGGTGGCATCACCATTCCTGACTTTAAGCTCTACTACTGTGCTATAGTCCTGAAAACAGTTTGGTATTGGCAAAAAATAGACAAGTAGACCAATAGAGTTGAATAAAAAATCCTGATATTAACCCACACACCTATGAACACCTGATTTTTTACAAAACTGCTAAAAGTATACAATGGGAGGAGGAAAGCATCTTTAACAAATAGTGCTGACACAACTACATAATGGTGTGTAGAAGACTGCAGATAGACCCATGTCTATCAACATTCATAAAACTCAAGTCCAAATGGATCAAAGACCTCAACATAAATCCAGCTATACTAAACCTCTTAGAAAGGAAAGATGGAGGTACCTTAGAACAAATTGGTATAGGAGACCATTTTCTGAACATTACCCCAGTAGCTCAGACACTGAGATTGGCAATTAATAAATGTGACCTCCTCAAACTGAGAAGCTTCTGTAAGGCAAAGGACACAATTGACAGGACCAAATGGCAGCCCACAGACTGGGAAAAGAACTTTACTAATCCTACATCTGACAGAGGGCTGATCTCCAAAATATAAAAAGAACTCAAGAAACTAGTCACCAAAACACCAAATAACCCTATTAAAAATGGGGTACAGAACTGAATAGAGAACTCTTAATAGAGGAAATCAAAAAGGCTGAAAGACACTAAAGTGCTCAACATCCTTAGTTGGTGTAGAGTTCCTAGGTTCTGGTAGCTTCATGCTTGCCTTTCTATTGTTAGGTGTTTTCTTGTATTGCCATCTTCCCATTGCTTCTTCCAGTGGGTGCAGGTGGAGTCTCTTGCTCTCTATGCTACTCTCCCGGTGGTCTTAGGTGGATCAGAAGTTTGATGTCTGTAGCTCTGGGTGATCCAAGCTCTCTAGGAGGTCTCTCCTTTGGCTGGCCCGGGGTTGGGGATCAAAGTTCAGGCAGGAGGATTCTCAGGGTGGTCCAGCGTGGATAGCAGGTCTAGTGTGCTCCGAGCAGATCCAGGAAGTTCCCCTGATGTGGAGGGGTTGTTGGACCCACTCTCTGGCCCATTGCTCAACCAGAGCAGTGGAACAGTAAGCTGGGTGGGGCACATGGTGCATGGGGTGGGGCAGGTTCTGGGTGGTGGTGGTGTGGTTCAGAGTACTAGACTCTTCTCTCTGGGGATATGACCTAGGGGGAAGTGAGATTTGGTGGGAAACCCAGGGAGTTCCTAGGGAGGGGTGTGTGAGGGATTCAACCTGAAGTGGTCTCAGACTCACCTAGCCAGAGGCCTGGCAATGGGGTCAAAATCGGTCAGGCGGGGACTCATGGTGTTCACACTTGGATAGGCGGGTCTCAGGCAGAGACCTCTGGTAGATGCCCAGTGGTAGGAGTCAAAGATCAGGCAGATGGGGTCTCAGTGTGCTTCATCATGGAAAGGCTGATCTAGTGTGCTCAGAGCAGATACAGGAAGTTCCCTGGAGGTGGAGGGGTTGTTTGACCTGCTCTCTGACCCAGTGCTCAACCAGAGCAGTGGAGCAGTGGGCTCAGTAGGGCACAGGGCTGGAGGAGGGCAGGTTCTGGGTAGGGAGGTGTTTGTGGTTCAGAGTACTAGAACTGTTCTCTCTGAGGAACAGGATAGAGGGGGAGCGAGATTCGGGGCTAACCCAGGAAAGGGTGTGGGGTGGATTTGACCTGAACTGGTCCCAGACTGACCTCTGGCCACACAAAATGGTTTTTAATCTTAGAAGTATTAAACACTGTTAGGGGTTCAGATTGTAACTGGAGGAGGAATCCCTAAGTGTTGAAAAATATTTAGCCATAGCCTTTGTCAAAAAACACTTTCTTCCAGTTGCATCAACCCTACTGGAGAACATAGAGCCATGCAAGTTAGTAGCAATACAGATTTCATGTCATGACTGGAAAACCAATAAATGTAAGTATCTTTTGCATAAATATAGCTATAAATACACCAATTCAGTATAATATGGAAGGTCAATAAATTGCACTATGTTATACTATGAAAGTGTTAATTAATGTCTTATCATGTTATTCCATACCAAACAAAGATTTTAATGTACTGATTCTTGTTGGTAACATGATGCCCTTCATCTGATTCACAATTGACTTTCAATAACATTTCATAGTAACTTTGAGTTTATAAATTTTTATTTCATGAAAGCCTTTTATATGATAATAGAATAAAGAAAAAATGATATATTGCAATAAGTTTGCACACTTCTTCATTGCAGCAGAAGATATTTTCCTTTAGAAGGCATATAATTTCTTGGAATTAACTATTGTCCCGGGAAGCTAATTAGTAAGCATTAGGGTTTTTTTTTTTTTTTTTGTTTTTGTCTTTTTTTTTTTTTCTTCTCTGTCGACAGAAGTGAAAACAGTAATTGGCATGTTCACCTTCCTGATTATAGCTCTTATATCAATCAGCATCCTTTTCCTAGGGTTCTTCATAATTTCACTAGATAATTATGCATTGTTTCTCTTTTCTCACTGTTTTTAACTTTAGCTTTTAGTACACACATCAATTTATTTTAAATGCTTAAAATCAGACATGCAATCAGTTGGAATTCATCTAAGCCTCTTTTATATGAAATATGCAGTGAGATTCTTAAGAGTTTTAAGAATGAAATTTAAAACATTAAAACAATTTATTTACATCTACCCATGATATCTGTTGTTTACCCTCAATGTTTCTTCTTTTATTTTTATATTCATTCATTTATTTGTTTACTGTTCAGTGTTGGTATTTAGTGGGTATTTGAATGAACTGTGGGATTTGTGATGTGTCTGAGCAAGTCAAGCAGGGATATATACAATAGAAGCTGGAGTTTAAGATAGAAAATAGAGAATGAAAATGCTAACATTAACTCCATGCTGAATATGTTTTCCCTATATTCTTCTTGGAAAGCAATAAAAATAAGACTTTTAATTCCTTACCTGGGTGTTTACTGGAATATTGTAAAGTAACTAAGCATAAATTCCACCAAGTATCTCATAATAAATGCTTTAAAGTAAGAAACATTTAAGCAATGATATTCATTTGGATATGTTCTATATAACAAGGAACTAAGAGAATACTTAACAATTTTCACAGTGCTTTGGGCAATCATGACTCAGATTGTTTTGTTGAAAAATAAACTTGAGAGTCTAGTTTTTATCATTGTGAATGATAGTTGAATTAACAAAACTGCATCTCATAAGAAATGAATGGGACATTAGCCTCAAGTAAGAAACTGAAAAGATCGTTTTCATGGCTTTAAGGAACCAAATTATTTATCCATATGTGAGTCAATTTTTTTGAAATAGAAAATACTGATAAATAATTAAATGGGTTTGCAAAGATAAGGTGAGTGCATTCATTGATAATTGATAAAACTTATTTCTCCAGGGCAGGAAATATGGTTCAGTGCTTAGAAGCACTTGTTGTGCAAGCATAAGGAATGGAGTTCAGATCTCAGCACTGACAGAAAAACTGGCTGTGGTCCCACATATACCATAACTCCATCACTGAGAAGGACAAAGAAAGGAAGAATTCTGAGGCTAGTTGGCTGCCAGGATCACAGCAAAACAAAACAAAAACCCAGTACTTTCAGGTTCAGGATGAGTCTCTTTGTCAAAAAGAATTGGACAAAGGGTAACAGAAGGGAAAAACTGACATTCTTCTCTGGACTTAATGTGCGTAGGCATGCTCACTGTAGGCATGCTCACTATACAACATGTACACATAACACCTCAGAGAAATGTGTCATTCACACAAAATATTACTTGATGTCTATTTCTTATAAGCATAAATGTATCATACTGCCTTTTAATATCATTAGATAACATGGCAGTCACATGTTTGCTCAGCCTCATAACTGGAAAAATCCTCTTTCACTCTTGGATAACCATTTGGAACCCACATCTAATGCATCAGTAAATTGTCTATTGAGATCTACCAAGGAAGTACTTAAAGGGGAAAAATCTTGACATTTCTGCCACCACCATTATGAGCTCTTTGTAAACTGTTTCAATATTGTCCTGCTTGATCCAATCTGCCCTCCCACTTTGTTCTGATTTCCATTTACCTCAGTTCTGCTAGACTCAAGCATTGAGATTCCTAAAAGCTTTGGTACTTAAATGCTAACACAGTCACTCACCTCCACTAATCCCTCAAAAACATTTCTACAGTGCTCAGAATAAAAACAAAATTCTTCCTTAAAAACATCCTATGTACATTGGTTCATGACTGTTTCTGAACTTCTTTTAAACCTGTTTATCTGCTCTCATCACTAGAACAGCTTTAAACAAGAGGATATACGTAAGAATTACTTAGTGAATCAATGGATGTCTTTATTTTCATTATAAGCAAAACTTATCAAACTGAGCATAATGTTAAGTATCAAATCTATTCAGATGGATTTTTGTTTTTCCTCAGCACATGTGTTTTGGTAAATGCATTATTAGTTATGCCATTTGACATGACTCTTAATATTAATCTGTATGTGATGTTGTTAGTGTACTGTGCCCTTCCTTGACTTTGTGCCTAATAGCTTTTCTTTCTTTTTTTTCCTGATTTTTAATTAAAAAATATTTTTCATTTTATATACCAACCCCAGTTCCCCCTCCCTCCTTTTCTCTTTCCCCCACCTATGCCTCTCTCCACCCCACCCATCCACTCCTCAGAGGGAATAATGACTTCCTTGGGAAATGTACAAAGTATAGCATACCACATTGAGGCAAGACCAATCCCTTCTGCCTGTATCAAGGTTCAGCAAGGTACCCCACTATAGAGAATGGACTCCAAGTAGCCAGTTCATGTACCCAGGATAGGTCCTGGTCCCACTGCAAGGCTCTATTCACAAATAGAACAAACTACATAACTGTCCCTCACATTCAGAGAGCCTAGTTTGATCCCATGCAAGTTGCCCAGCTGTCAGTCCATAGTCCATGAACTCCCATTAAATCCCCTTAGCTGTCTCCTGCTTCTATTGTGTGGAACACTTTGAGAAGTATAGGTATTAGCACTTCTTTGACTTTATGGTAGAAAGTCACCATATGCACTGAAAACACATCTGTCCCTTGATTACTTTAGTTGGGAGACTTTTGATGACTGCTGCTATTTCCTTGAGCATTATAGATCTATTTAAATTGTTTATCTGGTCTTGATTTAATTTTGATATGTGGTACCTATCCAGGAAATTGCCCTTTTTTAAAAATATTTCCAAATTTTGTAGAGTACAGGTTTTTAAAGTATGATATAATGATTCTATGGATTTCCTCACTGTCTGTCATGTCCACTTTTCATTTCTGATTTTGTCAACTGGGATATTCTCTCTCTGACTTTTGTTTAGTTCTGATAAAGGTTTATGTATTTTGTTGATTTTCTTGGAGAACTAATTCTGTTTCATTGATTCTTTGTATCGTTCCCTTTGTTTCTATTTTGTTGATTTCAGCCCCTCAATTTGATTATTTCCTGACATCTACTCCTGGGAGGGGTTGCTTCTTTTTTTTCTAGAGCTTTCAGGTGTGTGGATAAGAAGGCAGTGTGAGCTTTCTCCATGTTCTTTAGGTAGGCACCTAGTGCTATAAATTTTCCTCTTAGCACGGCTTCTATTGTATCCCATAAGTTTGGATATGGTTTGCATTCATTTTCATTGAATTCTAAGAATTATTTAATTACTTTATTTCTCCCTTGACTCAGTGATGATTTAGTTGAGAATTGTTGAATTTCCATGAGTTTGTAGATTTTCTGTGTAGAATTCTAACTTTAAGCCATGCTGATACAGAGGGATTTTTTGTATCTGTTGAGATTTGCTTTGTTACAGAGTATGTGGTCAATTTTAGAGACGGTTCCATGAGGTATTAAGAAGAAAGTGTATTCTTTTATGTTTTGGTTGAATGTTCTATAGATGTCTGTTAAGTCCATTTGAGTCATGACATCTGTTAGTTCCATTATTTCTCTGTTAAGTCTCTGCCCGACAGACCTGTCCAGTGTCAAGAGTGGGGAGTTGAAGTCTCTTACTATCAGTGTATGGGGTTTAATGTGCAATGTAAGCTTTAGTAATATTTCTTTTACAAATGTTGGTGCCCTTGTATTTGGGACATAGATGTTTAGAATTAAGTCTGCATGGGACCAAACTAGGCCCTTTGTATGGGACCAAACTAGACTCTGTGCATGTGGGCTACAGTTGTGCAGCCTGATCTGTTTGTGGGACCCCTGTTAGTGAGACCAAGAACTATGCCTGATGCATGAGCTGGCTTTTTTGGAGCCAATTTCCTTCAGTAGGATGAATTGCATCACTTTCATGAAGCAGGGAGGGTCTTCCTCCTTCCTCAATTTAAAGTACCAGGCTTTGATGACTCCCCATGGGAACCCTTACCCTTTCAGAGGAAAGGACAGGGTGGGTGTGGGCTGTAGTTTAGGAGAGTGGAGGAGGGAGACAGAGTTAGGGAGGGAGGGGAAACTGTGGTTGGTATATAAAATGAATAAATATCTTAAAACTAAAAATGAATAAACATTTTATAGTCAGTTTAATTACAAAAAATTTCTACGTTTTTACAGAAACATTTTGTCAACTGAGACATGTTAGTAGGTGAAGTCTATCATTTTAATGACTGTATTATCTTCAATCTTGTTGATACAATATTCTTATGTTTTATTATTATTATTATTATTATTTTCTTATTTTACATATCAATCTCAGTTTCCTCTCCCTCTCATCTTCCCATGCCCCCCGACACCCCTCCCATCCCATTTCCCACCCACTATCTAGGGATTATGAGGCCTTCCATGGGTAGTCTTCAAAGTCTGTCATATCATTTGGAGCAGGTCTCAGGCCCTCTCCCATGTGTCCAGGCTGAGACAGTATCCCTTTATGTGGAATGGGTTCCCAAAGTCCTTTCATATACTAGGGATAAATACTGATCCACTACCAGAGGCCCCATAGACTGCCCAGTCCTCCTAACTAACCCCCACATTCAGGGGGTCTGGGCCTGTCCTATGCTGGATTGCCAGCTATCAGACTAGAGTCCAGGTCAGGTGTTTCTGTGCATTTCTTCAGCCTGGTCTTTACCGCTTTGCTCAACACTCCTCCCTCTCTGTAACTGGATTCCATGAGTTGGGCTCAGTGTTTAGCTATGGGTGTGTGCTTCTGCTTCCATCAGCTACCAGATGAAGGCTCTAGGATGACATATAAAGTAGTCACGTCATTTGTCTTGAGAGGAAAAATGATCTGGTTTTCCTCCTGAGTGATTGCTTTCGGAAGTAGAAGATCTAGTTCTACCTGTGCGAATAGAGAAAATACATGCTTGTCTAGGATCCATTTGCACTGCCCATTAGAACTACTGCCCTTTTCCCAGTTCTGTCATCTCTCAATTCAATTCAATTAAACTGTAATGTATTAAGCATCATAATATGGCAGAAAAATCAGTCTGTAAATGTTCTCTTCCTATTCACAGACATTGTACTAGGGTGTGTCAGGTCAGCAGCTCACCTGTTCTGCTATCTAGAAAGTTTCATTCCAGTTTAGCAAATGTGCATAAACCTTAAGAGGAATGTTTCAAACTGATATCTGTCATAACACCAAAATGTGACAATTTTAGATTATGACAGATTGCACAGCAACAGCTCTCTGCTAGGTGTTGTAAGGACTAATTGGAAATTTTTACTGTTTAGCAGATAGTACACACCTTGAGGGGAGACTGCAGGACACTTTTTCAGACAGTACAGAACAAAATGTTAAGAAGAAAAGTTCTACTGAAGACTCTAGCTTGAAATTGCCTTGTTATTGACAAAGCATTGACAAAGCATTTGACCTTTTTGCATATCAGATTCTTGGCCTTCAAAATGATTGAGGTGAATTAATTCAAGATGTTTTATTATTAAACTAGAGATTAACATGAGTTAGAGTGAATCTTCCAAAATTCCAAACAATCACATTGTTTGGCAGATTATAATGTGATATATATATATATATATATATATATATATATATATATATATATAATTGAATTATTAAAAACAAGAAAAATTATTTACCAGTCTCTGAATAAGATAAACCTTTAAACTCTGGTGATAAGTCTGTAAATTAGCACAGCTACTATAAAGCATTTAGAGGTTGCTCAAAGAACTAAAAATATAACTGCTATGTTATCCAACAATACAGGTGTGCCATATACTTATATCTTTTTTATTGTGGTGCTAGTATTTATAATACACAGGACATATAATCAGTCTTGGTGCTCATTAACATGAGAAATAGTTCAAGAGAATATGATATAAGTACAATGGATCAAAATCATGAAATAATGTTACTTCCAAGTAAATACATGATTCTGGAAAATATAATAGGTAAAATTAAAACAGATAAACAAGAAACAAGACAACATTACCAGAAAATAGAAGCAAAGTGTGTTTAGAGAAGGGGAAGAAGATGTAAAGTGTTGAGACAGTAAAAGAAGTGATTCAGGAGAGCAAATAGGATCAAAGCATAACATGTGTATTATGCCAATGCCACAGCCAAATTCATCAATTTGTAAAATTAATATTATTAAATAAGTATAACAATAAATGAAGAGTAAATTATTGATAAATAAAAACAGACCATGTGGTACTAACCACATGAAATTTCAATACAAAAAGGACTTCCATATATATACTATGTTAATTGTTTGAGATAGGAATGTGGCTTTAACATTAAAAATAAAGACTTAATAAACAGAACTTTCTCTAACTCCATCATCTTATGAATCTCTGACATAAGTTTGAAGAATTTATATATCAACTTGGACTTTGTCACACTCCAAATTATGAGAAGTCAAAGTTGGAACATTATGCTAAACAGGCAGGTAGACTAAGGTAAAGAACCATAAAAGTATTTTATAATTCTGAACACATATGATACATATAGATTTTAGTTTCTTTCTCTGTAGATATCACCTTCTTATCACAGATTAGTGTGGGATGTGTTTGTACAAGGAACATTTTTCTCAGCTGATTTGAAGTAAATTGTTACATTATCTACTGGTAACTATACAGTCACAAAATTTATTAACTGAGAACATTTACTGAACAAACAAACAATTTTAGTATTTGTGCCTAATGTACATTATTTTGGTAAATCATCATGTGGTGTTCATAATAACAGAAAAGCTGTCTCTTAAGCAGGGTTGCTTCACTCCCACATCAAACCCAAGCATGGGTGTCCCAGACTGTCCTTCAAGACCCCTTGTCTCAGTATAGGTTGTCCTCCCACCAACATAATGATAGGGAATAAAATGCAACCCACACATAAAATACTGTGTCTCTGAGAACAGCTTGAATGTGAACATTCTTCAACTGATGTTACTATCACATTATGTCATATGAAAGTACCTGTACTGGGAAAGAAATCTGGGAGTTCATCCTTGGGTGTTCTGCCATGGGGAGCTCAGTCATTGAGAGAAAGTTCCATTAGGAGCTTCCTCTTGTTGCAGCTCCCCCAGTTGGGTTCTTCTGGATGTTATGAGTACCAAATTAGTGCTATCATCTTTATCTGTGTTCTTTAACTAAGAATCATCATATGAGGGAACATTTTGCTCTGCCCAGGGTTCTATTGAGAACTCCAATAGAGTTAAGAGGGGCTTTTCAGATTGTTGATAGATATTTGTCTGTCTTTTGATACCTTTTTTCTATTCTTTGTTCTTTAGTTTGAAAGCTTTACTTGATAGGAATCTCCTCTGCCTAAGACTATTGGGAACTCCATCTGACTATATTAAGGGGTCTTCACCATTTAGTTTCTACTGGATATTTTGAGTATACAAGTTGATGATGTTTTGTCATCTTTCTAAGATTTATTTTTTTATTTTTAATTATGTTGGGGTTTTACATATGAGTACAGTTGTTCAAGGATGCTGGGAGCCTCAGATTCTTTAGAGCAGGGGTCACACACCATTGTGAACCACATGAGCTACCACTAGCTAAATCAGCTGTCTCTGTGGGTTTACCCATCTCAATCCTGATCTTCTGTGACTCATAAAATCTCTCCACCCTCTCTTCAGCTTAATTCCCAGAGCTCGGCCCAGTGCTTGGCTAGGGATCTCTGCATCTGCTTCCATTAGGTACTGGTCAAAGGTTCTATGATGACAACTAGGGCAGTCAGCAATCTGATTACAAGGGAATGCCAGTTCTAGAACTATCTCCCCTATTGTTAGTAGTCATAGATGTTGTCATCCTTGTGGGTCCCCAGGAGTTTCCCTGGTACCAGGTTTCTCC
The DNA here is from genome assembly GCA_030556225.1 of Cricetiscus sungorus. Taxonomy (NCBI): domain Eukaryota; kingdom Metazoa; phylum Chordata; class Mammalia; order Rodentia; family Cricetidae; genus Cricetiscus; species Cricetiscus sungorus. The sequence continues at coordinate 12,623,984 of JANBXA010000126.1, forward strand.
TTGACCCCAAAATGGTCCCCCTCTATCAAGATATCTCCCCCATCATTCTCCCACTGTATCCCACCCACAACTCAATCGCCATGATCCCTCATGTTTCATTCCTCTTTCCCTCCCATCTACTACCCCAGGCCCAAGTTTACCCAGGATATCCCATCTACTTCCTCTTCCCGATAGATCCATGCATCCCTCTTAGGTTCCTTCCTATTATCTAGCTTCTCTGGTCCTGGGGATTGTAGTTTGGTTATCCTTTGCTTTACATCCAATATTCACTTATGATTGAGTATATACCATGTTTGTCTTTCTGGGTCTTGGTTACCTCACTCAGGATTTTCTCTTCTAGTTCCAACCACTCACCTGCAAATTTCATGATGTCATTTTTTTTTCAATTGAGTAATAGCCCACTGTATAGATTTACCACATTTTGTTTATTCATTCTTTGGTTGAGGGGCATCTACGTTGTTGACAGCTTCCGGCTATTATGAATAGTGCTGCTGTGAACACAGTTGAACAAGTGTCCTTGAGGTGTGGTTTAGCATCCTTTGGGTATATGCTCAAAAATGGTATCACTGGATCTTGAGGTAGATTGGTTTCCAATTTTCTGAGGAACACCATACTGTTATCCATAGCAGCTGTACAAGTTTGCACTCCAACCAACAATGGAGGAGTATTCCTCTTACACCACATCCTCTCTGACATAGGCTGTCATTAACATTTTGATCTTGGTCATCCTGACAGGTGTAAGATGCTATCTCAGAGTCCTTTTGATTTGCATTTCCCTGATAGCTAAGGATGTTGAACAATTCTTTAAGTGTATCTCAACTATTTGAGATTCTCTGTTAGGAATTCTTTGTTTAAATTTGTACCCCATTTTTAATGGGATTATTTGTTATTTTGATGTCTAGTTTCTTGAGTTCTTTATCTATTTTGGATATCAATCCTCTGTCAGATGTGGGATTGGTGACAATCTTTTCCATTCCATACAGTTGTTTTTAAGTTCACTATAAGAATTTGATAGAAGAGCCTAAGAAATGTGACTTATTAATGACATATTTTGCCAAACTCAGCAAATAAAAAGTTTATTTAGGTGTCAAGACTATTAAGTATGTTAAGATAATTTAGACATGTAATAAATCTAATCACATAAATTTCATATACTATCCAAACTTTCTTTGCACATATATTTTCAGAACCTAAATAGTAATAAAGATGAATAAATACCTTCCTCAATTATTTAGGAATAGTCAGACTCAAAATCATGTATGAAGTTGGTTTCCTAACTAAATCCTCAGAAAGCATCTCTGTTTTTCTAAGTTAATGTGCATAATTCTTTTGCACTAACTTTTTTTGTTAAAGAAAGATGGAGGCAAGCTGCTAAAGCAGCCTGAATTCTTGAATCCTCTGCGGAAAGTACATGTAGCCAAGTCCTGGCTGTTCTACCTACATCAGCCTTCCAGTTATCAACCAAGCTGGCATGTGTTCCTGGCAAGGAAGAAAGTCCTTGAAGCAAAATCATTTAGTTCAGCAACCATTAATTGATCATTTCTGTACTTGCTGCAGAGAACAAGTTGCAGTGACAGGTTTCAAGGGACCTGGGCAACTCAGTCAGACAAAATGGGGGAAAGGCTTCATGAAGAACTGATTATTTGTTTAAAATCCAAAGAATCTAGTTTATCTAGAAATGAAATATACAGTGGGAAACATTTCTCCATAGAGAGTTTCACAGAAAACTGCTTGATTTATTGGCTGATAATTAAAATTGACAAGAGCACAGAAAGGAAATATGTAGAAACTTAAATTCAAAGAGAGTATGGAAAATAAATTAACAATAAATGCCACAAAATATAACAGAAATAGTAAAGAATTTTGATTAAGAGAAAAAAATGGCTTAAATATATTTACCTTGTGTGGGAGTTCATTTTTATACTTACTCAAATTTAATGCCACATTGCTTCCCCATTCAATGAATACACATGTAAGAAATCATTACTAAATGTGTAGTTGGAAGCAAAGTTATTAACATATGAAAAATAAAAATTGAATTAAAAAGAATTAAATCATTCTATGCCAAAAGATTATAGCACATGTCACATATATTTCATATACCTTTTACAAGGTACAAAGTGTAAAACACCCCTTCAAAACAAAAAAGCAAAGTAAAAATTGAGGAAACATGGTCATAAGTTCTAAAGGACTGACCAATCCTGATTCTGTAACTCACAATGTCATGTGACTGTCAACCTGTGTTATATTTCACATTTTTATAATCTAATACCTTTTCGACTTACTTGAGGTTACTACCTGAAGGAGGAAAGTCATTACTTGATAGAGTACTTTGACACTACTTTGAAAAAGTGTTGGGAAAATTAACTGTGTTCTTTCCTTTTCAGTTCATGCAGTGTAACTCTTTGTATTATTATTTCTGTTATTTTTTAGCTCCTCTGACTGATAAGCCCCCCAAGCTTTTGTATCCTGTGGAAAGTAAACTAACAATACAGGAGACTCAACTAGGTGAGTAGTTCTTCAATTCTACTTAATTTGTCTTTTCCCAATGTATTTCAATAGCTAAATACGTCTAAATCATAGGTATGTTGTAATCTAAACTATAAAGGCCATTTCCAGCAATACATTTTTTTGGGGGGGGAGGAAACAGTGCATATAACTTTTAAATGGTTGTTGGGAAAGAGATAGATAAATTAAGATTTTAATGATATTATTATAGAATATTGTAGCCTCAAGATGTAATGATTGAATTGGTTTTAAAATAGATAGTATGGAACTATTTGATGTATAAAACTCCTTAATACATTAGAATTTTTTAAATTGATAAAAAGGTGCAATTTCATCAAAATTAATGTCAGTATTATAATAAAAACATGTTAAAACGAATCCAAGTAAGAAATACACATCTGTGATAAGGTATTTACTTAGCATTCCAAAGCCTAAGGGTTGAGCCCTAGTACTGAATATTACTGTTTTAGAAGTATAATGCTGAGTTATTATGAGTGATCATGGTTACATATTTAAATTGCAATAATTTCTGCAAACTTGTATTTCTAAGAAATTGGGTAAATCTTGAAACATCTTGGGTCAAGAACAAAGGAGTATATAATAGTAGTTAGACATAATGGATATACCAAAATGAAAGTGATATTATGTTAATTAAATTGTTTATAAATGTGAGCATTTGCTATAAACATGAAATTGTACATAAACTGGATTTGTGACATATTTTTATTGGAAGAACTATGAGATTTGTGCCTAATTTGGGCACTTGCCGTTATTAAATCTCCTCTTAGTTAAAATATATAGCTGGTTGGTGATGGCACAGGCCTTTAATCCCAGCACCTGGGAGGTAGAGGCTGAGGTGCCAGTCAGGTCCCACCATCACACCAGCCCCAAATAACACACAGAGAAGCTGTATTAGATATAATGCTGTTGGCCAGTTACTAGCATTTCTTATTGTCTAGCTCTGTCTTAAATATTAACCCATTTCTATCAATCTAAGTATTTCCACGTGGTCTTATCTTACTGGAGAGAGGGCCTGGACCTCTGCTCTCTCCAGTCTCTACATCTGGGCTCCTCCCTACTACTTCCTCAAATCCTCCTTGTCTCCTAGTCTGGTCTATCTTGCTTTCCTATTGGCCAACAGTGCTTCATTCATCAACCAATAAGAGAAACATATTTACAGAATGACATCTCCCAACACAGAGGCAGGTGGATATCTATAAGTTAGATGCCAGCTTGGTCTACACAATGAGTTCCAGAACAGCCAGGACTGTTTCACAGAGAAACACTGTCTCAAAAACCCAATATATATACATATATATACATATATATATATATATATATACATATATATGTACATATACATACATATGTATGTATATTATATATGTATAAATATGTAAATATATATGTATATATGTATATAAAATGTATATACATATATACATTTTCTTACATTTTTCTTTTACTCCAAATGTTAAATGAAGAGAAATAGGTACATAACAGACGTAGAACAAAGTTATGTAGAAATTTATTCACTTTTAGTGATTAAGTTAAAAAGATTTTCAAACATAGGACATGAAAAAAATTCTGTAAAAATATATACACTTTTAGTGATTGAGCTAAAAAACATTTTCCAACATATACTTCAATTGTATATTCACACTTTTAAGGAACATAAATCATTCAAGAAATTAAATGAACTTAAATTTTACAACTAGAAAGAGTCTTTTTTCGATGTAGCTATTAATTCTTAACTGTGAATTTGGGAAAATTTGTGTATACATTTTCTAAACAAAGATTAAAGAATATGATGATGTTTACTAATAGCCTAACAACATTATGCTGCTTGCTGCACAAAGATGTGATGATGGTTTGGAAACCATTGAATTTCTAGTAGTAGAAATGCTTATACTTAGTAACTGAAAAGATATACATATGTAAGGTACATATAGGTAAGGAAGTCAATATACTGCTTTGATATCTAATCTGAGACATCTGGACTAATGTTATGTATATACAATAATATAATGAGATGGGAGACTATAGATAGTATTAAAACAATATCATAAATAAAGCAAACAACCTAAAATTGTATCTAACTCTATGTTCAGGTTATTGTGTATTTAGTTTATAATAATTTATTATATACTTGCTAGTTGAGAAATAAATCATGAAATATGACTTCTCATGAGTGACCATGACATCTTATTACATCAAGAAATACATGTTTCTCAGAAATTATATGAAATTCTTGAAATGAGAATGGAGGATTATAATAGCAGTTACTTGTGTTGAATATAGGAAAATGAATTTTTAAGACTCTAATTATATTCATTTGCTAGACAACATAATTAAATGAATTTTATGATTGATTCTTGCCTGTTAGGCTTCTTTTCATTATCCATAATTTGGAACAAATCAAATTGGTCTTTACTTCTTACCTTTCACAAGTGGAATAATTTGTAATGTTGTTTTTAATATTTCTTTTTATTGGAATAAATCAAAAGGCTAACCAACCACATCAAAATCAAATGTTTTCATGGTCTACTGTAATGTGGAATGTTTTCTATACATTCACTTGAAGAAACACGGAGGTACCTTTTCACAAAGCATTAACTCCCTTATTAACACTGATCAAAAAAAAAAAAAAAAGACCATCAGTTGAATTAAAGACATCAATCTGGAATTTTTATAGCTTAATACAATACTTTTCTAGTATTATCTGATTCCTATTACCAGCACATAAGATAAATCATCCCCTAAATGTAGAAATGTAGCCTAAATCCTTGACTCTTTGAGTAACAGATTATTTGAAAGAACTCTCTTACTAGCTGTGCTAATAGTTGAATTGTGTATCCAAAAGGGATACGGGTGATGCATGCCTGAAATTTTAACATTCTAGAGGTAGTTCCATGCATGGGCATGACTGGGCTTCCTAGTACTGTCCACACCATCTTTGACTAATTAGTAAACTTCTGCCTAAAAGAAAAATAAAAAAGGAAAAAGTATTAATAAAAGATCCCAGACAGGTAAAAATACCAGTTTTTAAAATTTCTACTTAGATTTATTATTTGTGTAAAGATTTCAATTTTGTCCTTTCTTGGTTAGGAAAAGCTATCAATTCCAGCAGTCTGAATATATGACATTCAAATCCTAAGAAAGTGGTCTCAGTGAAGAGTCATTGAGTGGTATTAGTTGAGGAGCCTGCACCAGTGATGAAGTATCTCTATAAATGCCATCCTCCTTCTTAAAAGAAGTTGAGGAATCTTCCAGAGAATATTGGCCATCAGTTCAGAGTTCTTATCAAACTGTAAATTGAAAAACAGCCCTTTCTCCGGTCAATAGTTTAAAATAAACACTCTTGACTGTATTATCAGAAAACACATCTGCAAGCATACAAAGCTGGGCTGATACATGACTGATAATCTAATTTTAGTGTTCTGGGTGAACCAAATATATATCAACTCTGATAATTCTATCTGGTTTTCCTCCATAAATAATAGTGAGCTTACTAATAAGCATGAGCTGGAGAGGTAGCACAGTACATAAGAGCACTTGCCGAGCAAGCATGAAGATCTAAGTTGAAATCTTTCACACTCACAGAAGAAGCCAGGGGGATAACATCAGTTCCGTGCAATGAGTAGGTGATGGAGACAGCAGAGTCCTTGAGCCTTGGTGGAAGGCAGCTTAGTGCCAGTTTCAGTGATAGATCCTGTCTCAGTAGAACAAGGATAAAGAGTGATAAAGGACACTCAATATTCTTTTCTGACCTCTAAACAAGATCACATTTGGGCTACCAACTTATCCATTTGTGTGCATATATCATACACAAACTCCCCTCTTGCCCCCCACTCTCTCTCTCTCTCTCTCTCTCTCTCTCTCACACACACACACACACACACACACACACACACACACACACACACACATCTACAATAATAATAGGATAAAATACAGCTATTTGATTCATAGGTTTTCCTTCCATCTCTAAATTCACTTGGAATGCCTAGCTTTCCTTTGGTATGTCCTTTGTGTCCTGTTCTAATTCTTCATCTTCTCAAATAAGAAATGTCTGGTATTGATCATTTTAAATGTTTCAGGAAACAAAAGGCACTAAAACCCAAAGTACTTAGTAAAAAAGGTAATGCAATGTTAAGTAAATTCATATAAAATATTTAAAATGAACTGCAATCAATATGTGCTGACAGCCTGGAATTTCCACTTCAAGTGGCATCTGTGTCCTATTTCTAAATGTTTAAAAAATAGTTGTCTCTTTTAAATAACTCAGACATCAGCAAATATATGGATGGAATATTACTGGGCAAAAGGCCCAGAACACACACTGTAGAACTCTGAAGGTCAATCCAGGAAGTAAAGCTAACTCAGTTCCTTCAGACTGTTGCAATCCAAGGAATCAAAAGACAGGTACAATTGACTTGCTCAGTTTGATCACTGTCATTCAGAAATCTGCCCTGCTTGTATGTATGTCCAAGAAACCATCCTTAGAAGCTCCCAGAGTAAAGTATATCATATTCTATTGTTACCAGAGACTCAATGGATATGAATACCACTTAATTTTGACAATGTAACACATCTTATTTACAACTCAGATTTGATAACAACAAAAGGTATACACCTCCAATACTCCTACAAGACAATGTGATGAGAAGCCTGACTAAAGATTCTCATCTCTGACTTATCTCTAAAAACTTATTCTCATATGATAAATTTGTTAAGAAACAAATATTATTGCTTTTGCATATGTAACTAGGTTTTTCCAGATGTTAATATCTAAAGAAAAGCAATTGATATGAAAGTTCATTTTTGTACATAAATCCTGGTAAATCGATGCATACATTATTTTTATATTTATATTTACATATATTTTATTCAATTGAACTATAGATAAATTTTTAATGTCACACTAGAAATTGGCACTGCTTGTCTGATTTCACCATAATATAGAGCACAAAAGTTTAAATTTTAAGGAAATTCAAGGAAAGTAACCAAAACATATATAACATCTGTCAATATTTTGTAGGAAAAATTATTTGCCATAGAAATTACCTATCAACTATTAAATTATACTTTATTATTATAATTTATATGGTCTAGAAACATTATTGCATACATGAAATATGGAATGCATTACTTAACAAAGACAAGTACGTTAATGTAACTGTACTTTCTCAAATACACCTTGTTAGGCATAGAAGCAAAGGCTTCATTTTACTAGATCTGGTCTCTTCTTAATCATAGCTTCAGCTGACCAGAACCTCAAATTCTTAATTCAAAATGCCTAATGGCCCCAGTAGTGTTTACTCCTATCTGAAACTTCTCAAGCCGGGCATTCATCATCTACATTTCTCTCAATACTCTTACCTTCCAAGTTCCCAGAAGAATGGCCCACTGAGCTCTGAGCACTCAATAGCCTTTCTGGTCCAAAGTTCAAATGCCACAATTGTCATCCTAAAATCATATGGTCAGGTTTGTAACAGCAATACCTCACAACCTAGTCCTTATTTTTATCTTTGGGTGTTTCCTGTTGTGATAATACAGCACAGCCAAAAGAAACTTTCAGAATAAAAGGTTAATTTCTTCTTATAAATCTCAGGTCACACTCCCTCACTAAGGGACATCACAACAGGTATTCAGAGTAGTAACCAGGGTCAGGAACTGAACAGGGGCTATTAAGGAATAATGCTTACTAGCTTATTTCTCATAGCTTGCTCTCATGGCTTGCTCAAACTGCTTTCCTTATAGAAACCGGTATCATCATCCTACAGGTGTTACTGCCTACAGTCAGCTTGGGAGGATACAGGGAGAATTTCTAGGGTTGAATGAAAGATGGATATGACCAAGACACATTGCATACACATATGGAATTTTCAATGAAAAAATAAAATAAAATAAAATATAGATAGTATAATACTAGTACCTTTCTAGAATCATTGTGGGTACATATTCAGATAGCACAAGAAAGGATTAGCCCATCTCCTGGCATATATTAAGTCATTAATTAGTGTTTAGTTTTAGGATTAGAAGTATTTTCATGCAATGTATAGAGTTCTGAAATGTTCTATGATCACCAGTATTTGTTTGACCATGCTTTATATTCTTCCTAGAATGCATTCCTATGGCAACATATATAAGCATCTTTGTAGAATGGATACTATTTTGGAAAACTACACTCCACCTCCCCTTAAGAACACACATGCATATTATTCTTTATATTTAAATATGCCTATAGATTTAATATTGAATTTGTATCTATTAATCATCACATCTGTCAGAATATATACTAACATATAGTAAGTACATTGTTATAAAAGAATAACATTCCCTATTCTTACTTTGAAAGAGGGACTTTCATGGATATTATACCATAAAAAATTATAAATGACCAACAAGATAAAAAGGAAGCATTTTTAAAATTCCGATTCTAAAAGAATGAAATACTGGTGTATTTCTTAAGACCAGAAACACAAGAACAATTTTACAAACAAAGCATCAAACAATTCTTTATTTCAAGCTACTTGTGAAGGGTTCTGTGCTAGCATATCCATTTTATTGAAAAGGTGCTGTTTTCCTGGGAGAAGCACCACTGTGAGGAAGTATTCTACATCATTCCTAATGATTGAAGCTTACTGGCACAGAAATATCTAGCAAGTGTCCTATACTAACAAGAACTACTCCTATACTAACTGTCCTAAACTAACAAGTAAATGCCAATTTATGAGAAATAAACTCATCAAAGGACATTGTGGTGTAGAATATTGCAAGAGGTTTCAGGATAAAAGCATGCCCCATGTGACTGATGTTCATTAAAAGGGAGACTATAAAAAGACTCACACCATTTAGAGTTTGGATAAACAAAAAGATGTTAATCCATAAATTTACTCTTGAATTTTGGCTACATAAATGAGAACTCCTAAATTATATGCAGATTCTCCATGAAAAATAACTTGTTCTTGAATGTGATTATGAAAAGTGGATACCAGTACTTTATGGTATAATGTTAAAACACTTAGCATTCCAGTCAAGACTCATTCTACCAAATAAGTATGCTCCTGCAGATCTGTGGGTAAATTGAATCATCACACTTTCAAAGAAGTGATTCCTTCATTTTTGATTGATTTCTAATTAGTGGTGGCTTAACATGTCAATTTTAAGTGTCTCTGTCCCCTAGTCTCTTTTAAGCAGCTAATGATAACTAAAAGATTTATACTCACAAGAGAAATATGCTATTTAAAGATACTCTGTAGTGAATGATTTTATATGAGAACCCTTTTGTAATTGAATAATCATGCTCATTACTTCTCTCTGTGGTAATGCAGATTTTTACACTATCATAAGATAGGGTTCATTGATTTGAAATTGCCAAGTGTCATTTTCCTGGACAAAGGACCATTCACTCATCATTGCCAATGATTCCGTATAGTTTATAGTTTGTCAGTAGAAAAAGAAGGGAACTTTCTTCCTCCTAATAGAGAATAGTAAATTCATTCATTAGCTTAATGATAAAATGTATTTTACTTTTAAAATATTGAAAAATGTTATTTTAGAGTATATTATCTAAACAATGGCAACATCTCATTTTTAATCAGGACAAAATACACTGCTTTCATAAGTGATATATTTTGCAGGCCACCTTGCTCTATTACCTCTATTTTGTTGAAATCCATACTAATAGAATGGATACCCACAATGCAGTTTAATATCCATAGTCATACATGTGGTGAAAGTTCTGTTTCCTTTTTATTATTAATATTGTTATTAATTGTACAAAGTTAAGGGTTTCATTGAGAGATTTCAATATATGCATACAATACATTTGGACTCATTATCCCAATATATTACTCTTTCTTAGCAGAAAATTTCTGGCTTTTGATTTTTCTCAAATTTATGTATCTCTTTCATTATACCATTGTGGCAACCACCTCATTTTTACTTTATTTTTTTTGAAGATAAAAGTTTATACATTTTGACTTAACTTCCAGCTTTATGAAGAAAGCTATCACAAATATTTTCATAACATATGCTCCTAAACACACCGTATGCTTCCATATGTAGAGTAACCATAAGGTTTTAAAACCTAAACCCCACAGAAAAACCTTTATAAGAGACATCTTTCCAATTTACTGTCTATAACTAAGGATGTTTTCTCAGAAAACTTAGAGATTTTTCAAAATAAGTTATTAAAATATATAATCAATTTATAAAGTATAGTAAAAAACTCAATAACAAAAAAGAAAATTAAAAGACTAGTGAGGTTTTGTTTGTCAAACCTGTTTTGAAATAAATCAAAAGGTAATTCCTCCTGCAGTTGTGGAGAAGTAGGATGGAAATCTGGGAATCTGTTCAGGACTCTAAAGGATTCAGTCATCCCCTCTTCCTCCCACTTCTGACCCAGTACTCCTCAAATAGCAGAGAAACAAGAGGCATTTCCTAATTTAACAAAACAGAGGGTTTTCCTTGGACTTTCCTCTTGAAACAGTGTGTGTAAAGAAAGTTGGCAGCTATGGGAATAGGAAGAGACCAAGAGAAAGTATATTGTTCTCAAGCAAAAGACTAAAAAAAAACAATGAAATTGAGTACATCAAGCCAAAAACAGAGTACTCCGAGTCCTAGGCAAAACTGACGTCATTGCTACAAATGTTCAGTAAGATAACTATCTTGAGAAATAGCTTAGAAGTTCAGAAAGCATTTTTAACATCTCTTCTTAAAAGAAAAAAATCAAATGTCTTGATGAACATACGTTCTCAGAAGAGAATGGCATTATCTTGGCAAAGTTATGGCTTTTTAATTAATTGATTTCCTGAAATGTTTCCTGGAAAATGTACTTTTTTGACTCAACTTATTTGTGCTAAATTTCTATTTTTATTATGTACTTTAATTATTATCCACAGCATTTTATAAGTAGTATTAATACTACCTTCAGTATTAACCACCATATACTATATTATTGAATGGATGTATATGAAGATATTTTACACATGACTATTTGCAATGTCTTTTCAAAACTTTTATTTTCTGAGAATAATGTGTTTTCACTCCATAGATGATTATTAAGACTTTCTGCTAGAGAGTAGAAGTGATATTCTTATATATTGGGAGATAAAATTAGCAAAAATTTGATTAGAACTATAAGTGATGTTTCAGTTTCTAATGAGATTGTGTCACCCAGAAAGTCAATGGATGCATATGAATGAATGTTCAGTCAAAAGCAATTCCTGCTGTTGTGGATTTCAGGGCAAATGGGACAGGATTTCTTTTGAGTCACTCTTTATGTATACAAAATGAAATAAAGGAGCAAGGCAGTGTCTCAATAAGCTAAAGAGGGAAGAATGGACAGAGTTTATTCCTACCTAATATATATCAAGAAAAGATTCACTTACAAATTTTGTTACTGGCTTCTTTTTTGTTTGTTTTACAGACAGGATTTATTTCTGTAGCCCTGGCTGTCCTAGAACTCACTCTGTAAAACAGACTGGCCTTGAACTTACAGAGATCTGCTTGCCTCTGCCTCCCTAGTGTTGGGTTTAAAGGTGAGCACCACCATGCCCTGACTATTGGCTCACTTTCATTGATTATCTTTGCCTTTTTTCTTTTTTTTTTTCTTCTCTTCTCTCTTCCCATCTGTCCCTAGCCTTTCTCTTCTCCTGCCCTCCCTTGCTCTTCTTGTATTTCCCATCAGTTTCCCCTTTCCTTTTCTTTCCTTTTGCCCAGTGGTAGGCTTTTCTGATATAATATTGATACTGTATTTCATATCAAAGTCTAGTAGTGGAGTTCAAAGTTGGCTGCTTAGAGTTGGACTAGAAGTTATAGGAATGAATTATTCTTTCCTACCTTCTTCAATGCATTATTTTTCACTTAGTTTTACTGACAGTAGGCATTGTGATCTCTCATCAGATTTACTTAGATATTGTGAAAATGGTTCGATTGTAAGCTTTGGGTTTGCAACTTGGTGTATCTAAAGGAAGAAGTAACAAGAGGATTTTACTGAGATCTACTGGGCGGTTTAAATTTGAAGTGTAACAGGTTCTGATATTTCATAGTTAGTGTTATGGTCATAAGTAACAAGTCCTTTAAAAGCATGAGGGTTTCAGATCACAAGAAACACTGTAGCAATAATGGCATGATCTGTCTATTTTCCTTTCTGCAAAACATCATTTTTATAAAGGTGGACTATTAACTGTTCATGGAGGTAAACTGATATGGAGAAAGAATAGATTTGCTAATTTCATAATAGGAGAAAACATAGGTTTGGAAGTCTAAATTGATATTGAAATCCCAGAGGGAAAACATGATTGGCCTGGTTTGGATTATAGATATAAATTTTGGACAAATTACCATAGCATCAGGAGTGAGATCTAGGATCAATAGCTACTGTATACCTATATTTTTGTGCAAGTATACAGATGTGGGAGTATAGACCTTGTACCAGAAGAAGGTGTTATAAGAACCAATAGTTATCATGGTATCTGTCTTTTCTTTCACATTTAATATGTGATAGTCTTGTTAATATTTGATTAATCTATATCTTATTAATTTACCTATAATCTTTATTATGTCTTCCATAAACTGATAAGGGCAAAACTAGTCATGTCATTTTTCTTAGACTATGAGCCATTTGCTTCTCCCGCCAACAAATTCTGACAGTCAATCTCTCTGTATATGCATATGCAAGCACATGCATGTGTGCAAATATAAAAGCCAGGGAATAAATTTAGCTGCTATTATCAAGGTTCCAACCACCATTTATTTGAGACAGAACATCAAACCAGCTCGGAGTTTACCAAGTAGGGTAGGCTGGTTGATCATTGAGCCCCAGATATCTGCCTTGAATCTGTCTCCCATAACTAACATAAGAAAGTACCACCATGCTCACTTATTGCTGTGCATTCTAGGAAATGAAATCATATACCCGTGTATCCAAAGCAAGAAGTATATTATCAGCTTTCTCCCCAACTGCTGTGCCTCATCTTTTGTGGCACATGAGTATCAGATCCAGGCCTATACTCCTCTAATTTCCCTGTCCTGTGTAGTATGCTACTTCTTAACCTTGAACTTAATGTCAGTTACAAACCAGACATTATATTCTCAGTTGCTAACTATAATTTGTGGAAGAAAGTACATTTTCTATAATATGGAAATGACAAAGTGTGAATCAGAGTTGACTTTATATAACTGAGTAAAATGAAGTCATATATGAAAGACCGATACCATAATGATTTTGGGAAAGTATATCTTGCATAAGGGACTTAAAATTCATTTTTATATGTTATAAACCAAATAAAATATACCTCTTGGTAGTTTTAGTTTAATAAATTGAATGCATGATCCCTTTATTGAAAAATACAGTGTTTATATAAAAAAATGTAGGTCCTCTGTGGATCTATCTTAAAAATAATGTAAATTAACAGTAGTAGTCACAATGACTATCGTAGAATATGAATCTACAACTGTGTATGGATTTACTATCATGCAGCAGATTGGAACATGTTACAAATTGATCTGCAATGTGTATAGGAAAACTAATGTAATAACACCTATCGTCTTGAAAGTAGGGGGCTTAGGAAAAAATTGAAGTTAAGCATTGAGGGAGAAACATCCCATCAGATGGTGGTTCAGGGACCCTGGAGACTAAAATCCAGTGATCAAATGTTCTCTAAGAATCTGACAACACAGAGATAGAGTTATGATCATTTTCTTCCCACACGGTTGTTAAGAAAAGTAGAAACATCTATAAACTCTTCCAGTAGACATTTCTACATGTAATTTTAAAAGCACATTTCAGGAATTAAACTAATTGAGTGAGAAATACAGAGAAATTTTTGAATGCTGCCTGTGTAACACTGGCAGGCCTTGAATTTGCAAGTTTCCTGCCTCAGCCCATGAACTGTATTATAGGTCTGTACCACCACGCTGGCCTGTTATTTCCCATTTTCTACAAAATTTCAATATGCATATACTGTTACTCCTTAATTAATTTACTTTGAATATGGAATTAACTAATTTACTTGGTAGGGTATATTAAGAAAGTAGTCAATGTGTGTCTTTGCTTTATCAATTACAGCCTGTTTGTAATGGCTTTCATAAACGAATAGTATCATCATTCCAATTTTGGCAATCAGGGTAAATGACAGGATCAACAGAAATTAAAAATCCTGTATAATAGGCATATGAATTTTTATCTCATTTTAGCAAACCTGGAATCAATTTGTTTGATTTAATAAGAAAGTCCTCTTTATAAATTGCAGTAATAGCAAGTCTTGATTGTGAATAGTTTGTGTTTGCCTACTATCTAGTTACAAAACCAAGATCTTACAGCATCAGACAATAGTTTTTATCTTCATAGTTTTTTCACAGCCCTGTTACCTCACACCATTGGCAATCCATTCCTAACCTTATTGTGACCATCACCATTGTATAAAATTATTTGTTATGTCTGTAATCTAAATCATACTTGTCCTAGAGTTTTATTGCTGTTAAGAGATAGCATAACCATGGCAACTCTTTTCAAATAAAACATTTAACTGGGACTGGCTTATAGTTCATCATGTCAGGAAACAAAGTGGCATGCAAGCAGACATGGTGCTTGAGATGGAGCTTAGAGTTTTGTATCTGGATCAACAGGCATCAGGAAGAAGAGTTATTAGCCACTGAACCTGGGTTTGAGCATTTGAGATCTCAAAGCTTGCCACCACAGTGACATACTTCCTCCAACATGGCCATATCTTCTTCAACAAGGACACACTTCCTAATAGTGCTACTACCTATAGGTCAAGCATTCAAATACTTAAGTCTATGGGAGCCATTTCTATTCAAATCACCACAATGACTCTATGCCTTTGTGATTCTTGTGTAGATACATTTTAACACACACCTCAATATCACTTCTGTGATGCCTTCCCTCCTGGTTCTGTTCCCACTAGGCAGATTGAAACACTACCTGTCAAGCCCTAATAGGTAACTTCCTTTTCATATTCTCTCTCTTTCTTGGTCTCTGTCAGTCTGTGACGGTCTATCTGTCTCTGCCTCTTTATAGACAGACAAATAGACAGACAGATTCATCTGTGTGTTTCTGTCTATTTCTGTTTCTGTCTCTCGTCTCTCTGTCTGTATAGGTTTCTCTGTATCTCATGTGTATGTGCCTGTGCCGATTATGTTTCTCTTCTTGTGTGTCATATTCCCTTATTATGCTATGAACTTATGAACAAATTGGAACATTTTCATATTTACTGCATTAATACCAAGTCAATATATGATGCAGAGAAACATATGATGACCATTTCAGGTATCATTCACTGAGGTTTAATGCTCATAAATAAAAAGTAGTATTTATAATTTACTCTTTGCACTAATTGTATACTACAAAATAATGTATACTATAAAATAATGGATTAAAGCACAATAAAACAGCTAGATTTATTTTATTGCAAGAAATTATTGAAGACTCTCCTTCATGGATGATGGAGACAGATACAGAAAAGCTGAGGAGTCTAGTGAGGGAAGCCTAGCAATAAATCAAGTCCAGATTAGACAGAGGAGGAAAGACCAGCTGGATATTGAAGGTCACAATAGAGCAGTGAGTTGACTTTGGAAAAATAAATAGGGGTTAAAAGAACAGTTACATTTCACAGTTCAGCTAGAAAACTGGTCAAGGGTAGAAAGTTAACTGGAACCTTGAGTTTGGGGGCACAGCTCTAAAGTTTAGCCTAGTAGACACCACAAACTTGTTGCCCTGAATGATAAATTGTCTTGCTAGTCCAATGTGCTTCTTTGTGATTAAGTATCTATCTGGTGCAAGATCTGGTTAAAACTGGGTAGATAAGGAAATATGTAGACATCAGACATTAATTTAGTGAGACTCTCAAAATAAAAGAAGGCTAAGTTTATGTTTTCACATGTGCAAGGTCCTAGGTTCAATTCCTAGGACTGTATGAAGTAAACACATTAAGGAATAAATAAATTGGCAGATTCCTCCTCACAAGGAATTTATATTATCTCAGTGGACCTCTGTATCTGTACTCTCTATTCCTCAAGAAACCATGACTTTTTGTCCTTTATACTCTCAGCCCTGATTGAATGTCAACTATCATTTAAATGAGCTTGTTAATCAGGATCTGTGGGTGCAGCTTTTCTTGATTACTGACCCTGATTTCACATTGATCCTGGAGAATCTTACAATTACAAGGCAGTTTTATGTGTTGTGTTATTTTTGTCTTTCCAACAATCTTCAGTGTCTATCTATAATACCTTCATTTTACAAATTCTGTCCAAAGTTTATGTGCTCCAATTATTGGGACATTTCTAGAGAATATAATATTCATTGTTGTTTCCTTCTTACTCATGTGTTGACAGATGATTGTAAGCCATCCTCTGAAATCTAAGACTGAACTTTAGCGGTAAAAAAATAGTCTCAATCCTTTTGATTTGTTAAGAGATTATGTAGCTCATCAAATAAAACATCTAGAGATTATTCAGTTGAACACCACCAACTTGACCTTGAACCAGTTTGAGCTGCTAAAACATAGTTCCTCATACAAGGAATTCATAAACAATAGAAATTTATTTTCACCATTCTGGATGTTAGAAAGTCTAAAATCAAGGTGCCAGTAGATTTAGGCATGGTGAAGGCAGCCTGCTTCATTAAGTGTTATTGTCTTATATCTGTATCCTCACATATTCATAGACTCACTACCACTATGGGAATTAATCCTTTTGACAAATGTGGGGGGGGGGGCTTGAGACTATCACTTTTCAATGGCTCTACCTCATAATACTTCAGTGAAAATTATAAGGGTACACAAGCATTTAGATCAATAGCATCACATATTTTTGCACACTTTTAACCCTTCTATTCAGTTACATGTCTCTTGGATCTACTACTGTTCATCTTTGCCTCCTATTTTCTTACTCCAATTTTTTGTACTTCTGATATCTCAAGTACATTTTAACAGATACTTTTCTACTTATACTGATCTTGAAGCATGAAATTTCTTTTCAAGGCACTTAGGAAAATGGAAGCACTTAGAATGTTCATGAACAGAATGTCTTATGAGCTACAAAAGTTAATGTGAGAAAAGCTGATAGAAGAGTCAGTTAGCTCATCAGAGTTTTTACTACTTAAAAAGCAGCTAGTTGTAATCCCTTCTTAAGCACCAAGCACAAAGCAAGTGCTCTCATTTCCCTGCTTAAAATAGACAAAATAAAACTAATAATTGACTTGTCAATTTACTGTGACTATTAATTCCCTACACACAAAGATGGCCTTTGTTAATTTAGGATGCACATTTTCTTTCCAAATATAATTATGTGACTATATATAGATAAGTAATTTAAAGCCAGCTAATGATTGTTTGAGCATCTAAATTTAAAATCTGTGTAGACGTTAGTAAATTATCCACTGAGAAAACCTGTAACAATTGCATCAAAATTAATGTTTACTGATAAGTTAAATTGGACTTTTGGTATTTTATGACATTTGGAGTATTACTTATCCATGGCTTGTAAATATACTTTCATGGTGAGGAACATGATAAGCTCTACATAGAAATAGAAGTGCTTTGTTATGTAAATGTATGCTGCATTTAACCTAAGAAAGTAATTTGCAATTTTTTCCTATACCCTGACATTTACTAGGTGCAAGGTTCCATTGTATCAGGAAACATCCACCAATTGTGAAAATGAGAATGGAAGCAAGAATAGAGATTAGAGCTCAGTAGGAAAGTGCTTTCCTAACATGTGTGGGCCCTAGGTTCTATTCCAGAACTTCAAAAAAAGTAATAAGTATGGCTCATATTTGCAAATTAAATGTCAATGATCAATAGATTCAAAATATTTGTATTTATAGCATAATAATAATAATATGTAGAAATAAAAATGGAAACTGACTTTATTAAGCTCTGTAAGATTAAATTCTTAGGTATAAGGTTAGACTGTAATTCTCAAAGCTCATTAGAATAATAATAAATCCAGTGTTCAAATGCAGAACACAATTTCTATTAAATTTGATAATCAGTCAACATTTGAAATAGCACATGTATTTGTTTTAATTATTGTACATCAATTTTACTATTCTTATTTCCAAATAAAGAGGGTTCCTTGGTATTGTGGTGTGCAAACACAAGCCATTGGCAGTGGTAATACCACTAACTGAGTTTGTCAATGGCATGCTTCTTAGTAACATGAATGCATTTGCCTCTACATACTGGAACTTATCTTAATAAATTACTAGAGAGTTTTGATAAAATATATGTACTCAGTTCTTTGTTATCCACATCTGGTTACCAACCCTGCAAATTTTAAATTATTGGATTTCTACTGGAGGCTGAGAATCAATGCTTACCAACATTTTTGGTATTCTTAACATCTCTAAACATAAAATGTACACACACACACACACACACACACATACACACACACACACACACACACACACACACACACATGTACATTTGTGTGTAGTTGGACAGTCTCTGTCCTGCCCACCAATTTCCAAATATCCATTTAGAGACTTGGTATTAGTTATAATTGTTTGGCCAGAGGTTCAGGCATACTCCTGACTAGCTCTCACAATTAAATTAACCCAATTCAATTATTCTATATTTTCCATGAAGCTCATGGCTTGTTGCCTCATATCTTGTCTCTCCAACTCCACTTTCTTTTTTATCTCTGTTTGGATTTCCCAAATAGTTATATTCTGCCCTGCCATAGGCCAAAACAGCTTTATTTATCTACCACTAAATCAATACATATTCAAAGCACACAGAAAACATCCAACATCACCTAACCTTTTCAGTCTAATCTACAGGGAGGGTGATGCCTTCCAGGAGGGATCAACAAAATCTGTCAAGTCATTTGGAGTAGGGACTAGGCCCTCCCTCCTGACTCTAGGTTAGGGGAGTATCCCTCCATGGGGAACGTGCTCCCAAAGTCCTTTTGTGCACCATAGATACATCCTGGTTCCAATGTCAGAGGTCCCTTAGACTGCCCAGGCCTTCTAACTGAGACCCATGTTCAAGGGGTATGAGTTGGTCCAATGCTGGTTTCCCAGATATCTGTCTGGGGGCCCAATGGCTCCTCCCTATTCTGATCAGCTGTCTCTGTGGGTTTCTGTAGCCTGGACCTGTCCTCCCTCTCTGCATCTGGATTGCAATTTGGCTCAGTGTTTAGCTGTGGGTGTCTACTTCTGTTTCCATCAGCTACTAGATAAGGACTCTATCATGGTGGAAAACTTAATCATCAATCTCATTATCAGGGAAAGGCATTTATGGTAGACTTTCCACTGTTGCTCAAATTGTCAGTTGATGTCAGTCTTGTATGGCTCTGGACATTTCTCTAAAGTTAGTTTTCTCTTCAAAACTATAATGGCCCCCTCTTTTGTAGAGTCTCTCTCTCTCTCTCTCTCTCTCTCTCTCTCTCTCTCTCTCTCTCTCTCTCTCTCTCTCTCTCTCTCTCTCTCTCATTTCTTCCCTGACTCACTCTTCCTAGTCCCACCTGCGTTCCTCTCTTCCACTTCTCCCTTCTCTTTCTCCTGGTTCCCACTCCACTCAACTGCCCCCTTCTCAATATGGTCAGGAGATCTTGTTACTTTCCCCTTCTGTGAGGGACCTTGTATGAATCTCTTAGATTCATCCTTGCATCCTAGTTTCCCTGGCAGTGTGAATTACATGCTGGTGATTCTTTGCTACATGTCTAAAATCCATACATAAGTAAGTACATACCATGTTCCTCTTTTTGTGACTTGGTTACCTCATTCAAGATGGTTTCTTAAAGTTCCATCCCATTTGCATGCAATTTTCAAGATTCCATTTTTTTCCTTCCTCAGTATAGTATTCAATGTGTAAATGTACCACATCTTCTTTACTCATTCTTCAGTTGAGAGACATCAAGGTTGCTTCCAGGTTCTTGCTATTACAAATAATGCTGCTACAAACATAGTTGAACACAAGTCTTTGTTGCATGGACGTGGGTTATTTGGGTATATGCATAAGAGTGGGAAGGCTGGGTCCTGTGGTAGACTGATTCCCATTTTCCTGAGGAAATTCCATATTGATCTCTAAAATGGCTGTACAACTTTGCACTGCCACCAGCAGTGGAGGAGTGTTTCCCTTTCTCCAAATCCTCTCCAGCATAAGTTGTCATTGGTGTTTCTAATTTTAGCTGTTCTGCCAGGAGTAAGATGGCATCTCAGAATTATTTTGATTTGTATTTCCATGATAGCTAAGGATGTTGTGCATTGGTGAAGGGGGATTATCTATTGCCTATGTCTTTATGAGATTAGTTAAATTCCTTGGGTCTGAGTTTTCCTTCCAGAACTTCTGTAGGGCTGGATTTGTAGGTATGTATTGTGGAAACCTGGCTTTGTCATTAAATATCTTGTTTTCTCTGTCTGTAATGATTCAGAGTTTTGCTGGGTATAGTAGCCTGGGCTGGCATCCGTGGACTCTTAGTACTTGTAGAACATCTATCCAGGACCTTCTGGCCTTGAGAGTTTCCATGGGGAAGTCATGTGTACTTTTCATAAGTCTGCCTTTATATGTTACCTGGCCTTTTTCCTTTGCTGACTGTAATATTCCTTCTATATTCTGTGTGTTAGACACTTTGATTATTATGTGTGAAGGGGTCTTTTTTCTTTGGTCCAGTCTATTTAGTGTTCAGTATGCTTCTTGTACTTTCATAGACATGTCCTTCTTCAGATTGGGAAAGTTTTCTTCGTTTATTTTGTTGAATATGTTTTCTGCAATTTTGAGCTTGGCTTCCTCACCTTCTTCTATGCCAATTATTCTCAGATTTAGATTTTCACAGTGTCCCACATTTTCTGGATGTTTTGTGTTAAGGATTTGTTGTATTTAAGATTTTCTTTGGTCGATGAATCTATTTCCTCTAGTTTATCTTCAGCGCCTGAGATTCTCTCTTCCATCTCTTGTATTCTGTTGGTTATGCTTGTGTCTGCAGTTCCTGATCATTTGTTCTGTTTTTCTATTTCTAGCGTTCCCTCCATTTGTGTTTTTCTTTGTTGTCTTTATTTCAGTTTTCAAGTCTTGAACTGTTTGAGTTGTTTAGTTCAACTGTTTGATTGTTTTTTCTTGGCTTTCCTTACTTTCTTTAAGAGATTTGTTCATTTCTTGCATTTTTTGCTTGGTCCTTTTCTTGATTTCTTCCAATATTTGTTTGTTTTTTTTCTTCCTTTACTTTAAGAGATTTTTCTCATATTGTCTTTGAGGGCTTCTGTAATTTGTATGAAGTTATGTTTTAAGTCATTCTCTTCTGCTTCATTTGCTTTGGTGTGTTCAGTGTAGTTGGTGTAGAGTCCCTAGATTCTGGTGGTTTCATGCTTGTGTTTCTATTGTTAGGTGTTTTCTTGTATTGCTGTCTTCCCATCACTTCTTCTGGTGTATGCAAGTGGAGTCTCTTTCCCTCTATGCTACTCTCCTAGTGGAAATAGATGGGTCAGGAATTCGATGTCTATAGCTCTGCGTTGTTCAAGCTCTCTAGGATGTCTCTCCTCCGGCAGAGGCCTGGTGATACGGGTCAAAGATCAGACTTGTGGGGACTCAGGGTTCTCCAGCATTGACTGGTGTGTCTAGTGTACTCAGAGAAGATCCAGGAAGCTCCTCAGAGGTAGAGGGGTTCTTGGACCCACTCTCTGGCCCAGTGATCAATAGAGCAGTGGAACAGTGGGCTCAGTAGGGCACAGGGTGGGGGGAGTGCAGGTTCTGGGTGGGAGGTTTGTGGATCAGAGTACTAGGACTGTTCTCTCTGGGGGACAGAGATTCGGGGCTAACCCAAGAAGTTCCCAGGGAAGGGTGTGTGAGGGATTCGACCTGTACTGGTTCTAGACTCACCTCCGCCAGAGGCCTGGTGTTGGGGGTCAAAGATCAGGCAGGTGGTGAATAAGGTGAGTCTAAACTTTTATGTATGATGTACTTTTTATCATTAATAAGGGAAATTATAGCTATAACTATCTATTATCAGTGCCATCAAAAATCTCAGAAGGATATAATATTACCTTAGTAAACTGTAAATGCATTGTAAGCAATTCCAAAACTCAAGAAATTACAGAGATATCTTGCTGCCTGGACAGGCATCCAAATTTCTTCTGTAATGTTGATGCATCTATCTTCAGTCTACAGGCCTGTAGTATCTGGCAGACTTTTCAATGAAGCACAAAATTTAAAGATCCTTTCTGCATTGCACTTGCAAAGTTCATTAGTCACACTTTTCTGTGTCCTGCAGGATATCTGGCAGTTTCTTTTGTGAAGTAAGAACCCCTTATTGTTTTGGCAAGTTCAACAGTCACCTTCCTGTGAGTCCTGCATGTCCAGGTTATACAATATATAGTCAAGCAGTCCAGGCAAGTGCAGTTTTTTTTGTCCAAATGACTAGTCTTGTCATGTGGAAGGCTAACTCCATAAGGACATTTTTCGATGTCCATCATCCTCTTGAAGTAATTGATGTGGCCAAAAGCAGACATGTCTTACTCACTGCAGATAAAAATCTAAGTACTTAATACATTTTAAATGTCGTATTCTGTAGATCATTAAAGTGTTTGAAGATTGCCTATCCATCTGAAATATATCTCTGCATATCTAAAATAACTAACTAACATGACTATAAGTTTGACTATTATAGAAGACTGTTAAATTATATTTCTTAATTATACACTAATTGCTGCACAAACATAGTAACTTAACCAAGAGTAGAAGTATAACAAAATTGATCTTAAATTGTATCAATAAATGAAAATCCATACCAATGTAAATTATTCATTTCTACATCATATCCCCATTTTTTCTTTTAAAAAGAGATTAATTATGACCATTAATCATTTATAACCAACCTCCTTCATGTAAAACAAACACTTATAAACAATATTTGAGAATTTAGACTTAGTTTTCTAGACTACTTCCTGCTGATTGTTGTGTGCAGTCATCTTATGGTAATCCTGAGGAAATTTAGAATTAAGTTTAAATCCTCACTAGGGTGTTTTGTGTGGTTTATTATATCAGGCAGCAGACCTGAAACTGTTGTGGATATTGGATCACCTGGGCCATTGTTTCAGTGGGTCTTGTTTGATCAAACTATATTAGCCTGGAAGGATCCACAGCTTTTCATCTTCTGTGGAAAAAAACAGCAGATCCTCTTTTCCAAAGCAAGATATACTTAGACCCAATCAAAGTTTTGATACCTTTAAAATATATATGTTTGTTTAGCTTAGAAGCCCTCACAATCAAATATCTCTCTATAGTTAACTCATTAACAGTCAAAAAATTTAAAAAGAAAATGAAATAATATACATAATCCAGACTCTGTATTTTTTCATCTTTTAATAGCCTATTATGTTTTTTACTCTATTTCCCCTTTAAGGATCTCAGTTTATTATCCTTAAATTATTTTTTTTTAACTATGACTCTATCTTCTATCCTCTCTCTCCCAAGCCCTTATACATTTATCAAACAAACCGAGAGGCCTTTTTGTCTGAATCTGTTCTTATTGTGCATCTATAATCCTTTTCTGACCAGGAAAAATTTTTAAATGGTGAGCAAGCTTGACTAGGAATAAAGTGGCTGACTCCACTCCATTCCTTGGCTTCTTGAGAATCTAGCTTCCTAGCCAAGGTACTGGCTAGAGCCATGATTATAACCCCCAACTCTGGAGAGGTTTTAGGTCCATGCTGCTAACCGCTCATAAACTCCATGTAAGTGTTTGGTAGCAGGGCAGTTTCTGCTGCTATTTCTGAGTCAGAAAGCCCTCTCTTAAAGGAATTGGGCCTCTGCTTGCCTTTAGCAAATAAAGCCCACCCAATAAAATGTTGCTACCAAGAAGCCATGTTTGACTCTGTCCTTTTGTGTTTAGAATCTCTTTTCAAGCTTCTGTCAGGTTTTGCATGAAAATTCTTGCCCAACTTTAGAGTGTTACATGTAGTGAAATATTTTCTGTCCTGCCTGTAGTTCCAGAATAACCACTGAGAGACTCAATATTAGTTATAATAGTTTGTCCAATGTCTCAGGTATATTACTGACTAACTTTCACAATTAAATTAACCCATTTCTATTATTCTATATTTTATCATGAGGCTTGCGACTTTGTATGTCATATCTTGCCTCTCAAGCAACTACATGGCATCTTCCTGACTCCTTATTTCTTTCTCTGTCTCTGTTTGGAATTCCTGCCTATCTATATTCTGCCCTGTTATAGTACAAAACAGCTTAATCCATCAATTAATAAAAGCAATACATACTCACAGCATACAGAGAACATCACACATTATTTGTGTATATGGTACATACATGCATGTTCAAATATTTGAGCACAAGTATGCATACCAGTGTGTGTGTGTGTGTGTGTGTGTGAGTGTGTGTGTGTGTGTGTGTGTGTGTGTGTGTGTGTGTGTCTGTCTGTCTGCCTGCATGCATGTCTGTCTGTGCATTTGAGCCAGAGACTGATGTTGAGTCTTGTTGGATCTTTGTTTGCTTTAGTTCTTAAATCAGGTTACCACTCTGAAGCTATAGCTCACTGATTCAGCTGGTCTAGCAAAGCAGCTTGCTCCATGGATCCCCTGTTCTTTCTCTGGAACACTGGATTATAGTCACGTCACCATAGCTATGATAGTAGTTACTTTTCTACTGCTATAATAAAACATCATGACAAACATTACTTATAGAAACAAGGGTTAATTTAGGGTTTACAGCTTTGGAATGAGAAACTATCACCATTACAGTAGAAAAAGTGTGAGAGCAAACACAAGTCATGTTAGCATGAACAAATGAGAAATCACACTTTCAACCACAAGTAGGCAATAGTAGAGAGCAATCTCAAAATTCAGGTAGTGTTTACACTTTCAAAACCCACCCCTAGTGGGTTTCGAAAAAGCCATCTTCAACACCTCCACAAACAGGGCAACCAAATGAGGATCAAGCATTTCAATAACAGAAAATATGGAGGGCATTTATGAATCAAACCACCACACTGCATAGCATGTAAGTAGGTTCTGGGAATACAAATACCAGGTCTTAAAAATTATCTGGTAAAAGCATCAATGCTACAGAGCTATCTCCCCATTGCTAATCAACTATTTTATCTCTCTGTCAGTTTGTCTGTCATTTATTTAGTTAGCTGGCTATCATCTATCTGTCCATCATCTATTCTATGTTGATATCTATGTCTTCTAATCTGATGGATCTGATGTTTTCTTAGTAATTTTCATAATCTTTGTGTTTTATGAAACTGCTATGTGTGTGAAGGAGTTAACACGCATGTGTGGGTTATCTTAATAGTAAGTTAGTTTTAAGGAATGGTATACAACTCAGAGATAATGGCTCCAAATAAGGATCTGACAAACTTCATAGTAGAAGATTGCATGACAATTTGCTGAGGAGGAGGATGGAGTGCACAAAGAAGATGATTCTCCAAACACAGTGAAGATTTGATAAGAATGTGAGTCTTTTAACTTATTGAAAAGTTATCTTTGTATCTGTGTTTGGTTTCTTGTGATTACTATAGAAAGTTTCTGCAAGTTGGATGGCTTACCACAACAAAAAAGTATTATTTTACCTTTCTGGAATTTATAAGTACAGACTCAAAAGGCTTTGCCATCTCTGAATGATTCTGGATCCTTAATGTCGAAAATGCCAAAAGTCTATTATAAATTCTCAAATAATATTAATTTGAATCAAAGTTGTTATGCATTTTCTAAGTGGATAATTTGCTAATATCTATATTCTTTTAACAGTAAATCCCAACAATAATTAACTCACGTAGATATCTAAGAACAATGTTTTTTTACATATTTATAAAAACTTATTCTTGAAATTCATAAGTTAAGTGAGCAGTGAATTGTCAGTCATCATTTGTCAGTATTCTCTGTTTCTGTTTATCTGCCTGCCTCTCTCTCTCTCTCTCTCTCTCTCTCTCTCTCTCTCTCTCTCTCTCTCTCTCTCTCATATATGTGTGTGTTTGTGTGTGTGTGTGTGTGTGTGTGTGTGTGATATTTGGGAAAGTGCCGCACCCTTGCTAGAAGCATGTCCCAAGGAGTGCACTTTGAGACTTTATATCCTTGACTAATTTCTGTTATACTTTTTCTGTTTTCTATTTCCACTTAAATATGTGGACTCTCAGTTTCCTGCTCCACTGCCTGTTGCAATTCTTTCCCTACCACTAGACTCTTCTTCTGGAACCATAGGCTAAAATAAATTATGTCTTCCTGAAGTTGTTTTTTTGTCAGAATATTTTATAATAGCAACAGAAAAATAACCAATACGGTAAGTGGCAGTCATTTTTAATTACTCCATGAATAATTGCAGTCTTGTTCATAAATCGTGTTACTTGTCACTTTCTTAAAAAATACTCATAACATAAAAGTATAAAGTATAAAGACTATTTATTCCCTTATTTTTTGTGAAGTACATGAAGTCGGTCATGCTTGCTATATAGAAATTATAGTTCACTACTCTTATTTAGGTAACATTTTTTTTAACATTTTACCTTAACTTAATAATATGAGACTAAGCTTATTAATGTAACATAAGATTTGGTAAACAGTGTCAGATTTACATGACCCCCCTGGATGGGGGAGGGGAGGGTGATCTGGGTGCATGTGAGGGGGAGAGAGAGTAAGAGGGAGGGGAGTGATGGAGGAAGGGAGGGGGGACTGGGATCAACATGTAAAAATAAATAAATAAATAAATAAATAAATAAATAAATAAATAAATAAAGATTTGGTAAGCAGTACTACTCATGTAAAACTCACCATCAAGAATGCTTTGTCTTCATTGTAAGAAAACCCATACACCATATTATAAAGCAGTTGTTTTGTTTAAATTTTAATATATTATGAATATCAGAATGAAAATGGAATCTATTGTGTTAATTTTTTAGAAATAAAGCATTTTCTATACAATTAAAACAAGAATACCTTAGAACTGAACATACTTTTGATCTGAGATCTGCTTTTCATCAATCCTTTTATCCTGCCAAACAGGGGATTTCTCTTCTCTTCAGGCTCTCATCCACTTATAAAGATTTAATTTCAGCTTGCTAATTCAATTGTATTATTTATTGCTGGAGTAAGAAATATCCTAGTTTTGATATTACTTACAGATTTATACAGGGTTCAGTGTGCATGTGACATAGATATCATTGAGGGCAGTGTGTCATTTCAGGTACAAAGGCTAATGTGTGTGACCATGTGTGCATGTGTTTATGGACATATGAATGATAATATAGTATGATGGCATCCTATTCCATTCAGAAGGCTATCATAAATTGTAATGAACCATTTGGATTGTAAATAGCCATAGTTTATTTCTCATATTTCTGAAGGCTGATAAATCCTAGATTAAGGCTTTTGTCAGTCTGGTAATCAAGCAACATCTCAGTTTTTTGGTATGCGAACTGCCCTTTCTTGATGTGACCTTACATCAGAAAATTAATGGCTCTTTTCTGTGGACAATATTCCCTTTCATGACAACTCTGCCCACATGACCCAATCACATCTCAAAGACTAACTTATTCATACTATAGCTTTTGGCATTAGGATTTTAAGATAGGAATTTTAATGGGCCAATTTTCAGGTTATGACAGGTGGGTGTAGATAGAGACTTTTACTGTATGTTACAAATAGATGTCTTTAGGGACACAATATATAGAATGTCTATATCTGTGTTTCAGAAATGGACAGGGCTCCTTCAAGGACCATTGACTCTGAGATTCAAAGGTGAGGATAATTTATCCAGGTGGGAGATTATACACCATAACAAAAAGTGGTATCAGCAAAAACCTATGAGCAGCAATAAATCTCAGTGGCTAGAGTAAATAAATACTCTGGAATAATATTAATGAAAATTCACCATTAGATCTATCTATGGCTATAACTGCTATTGACTTAGTGCTTCTTATGTGCAGGATACCACACTACAATCCTTTTTTAAATGATTCATTTAAAATACACAGTTGTTGTAATCACATTTTGCATAAAAGACGCTTGACTCACAGAGAAGTTTCCCAATGTTACACTGTTATTTGTGCCTATGAGACAAACCCAAGTGTAACAAGTAGCGCTGTCTTAACCCATTTCTATTAATCTAAGTATTTCCACGTGGTCTCATTTTACTGGCCAGAGGGCCCGGCCTCTATTCTTTCCGGTCTCTACATGCTGACTCCTCCTTACTACTTCCTCTTCCTCCTCCTAGTCTCCTAGCCCCACCTATCTTGCTTTCCTATTGGCCAACAGTGCTTTATTCATTAACTAGTATGAGAAACATATTTACAGAATAACATCTCCCATCACCCAAGAAATTTGACTTACAACATTTGCTTTATGTTGCTGTGATAAATACCATGACTAAAAGCAGCTTGGGTAGCAAAGGGTTACATTGTAGGTTACAGTCCATCCTCAAGGGAAGTTGGGGCAAGAAATGAAGGCCACAATGAGGCATAACAGTGGAAGAACTATGCTTACTGACTTACGTCCAGGCTAACATTTTGTTACTTTAGGTTATGCAAACTAGTACTACCTGTCCTGAGGTGACTTTGTTCATTGTGACCTAGGTTAACCTTAATCAATTAAATAATGCCACACAGACATGCTACCAGGTCAATGTGATGGTGGTTCTTTCTCACTGCTAAATCATAATCATTGTATTCAAAGAAAATTTCATGGAAATGGTAATATTTATTATTATATTACAAATAAAATTTATTTTTAGCGAATTTAGTAATATCTTGTATTATCTTAAATAACTTACTGGTTATTGTCCTCTAATGATTATAACATTTTTAAAGATAAAGGAGTACTTAGATGACAATTTCTTAAACTTTCAATTATTGACAGTTTGACCTAAATGATTCTTGGTTTTAAGAGGTTGCATCATCAGTAAATACTTAGCATCTCTGCTTCTGCCTGCTAAATGCCTATATTAACCCCCCAGCTGTGCCAGCCAATGGTAATCCTCTGGCATTTTCCAATGTTTCCCACAAGGCAAAAAATATCTTACCACTGAGACTGACAAACACTTGCCTCTTAGAAATCATGTAAAATCTCAAGAAGAGAATTTAAGCATAGTAACACTGCTAAATAACAAAATTTTAGTACAATATCAAACCAAATCCCATGTTATAAAATCAGTAAATTGCCATCTCAGCGTCTTCTATCTAATGCCATGTTCCATACCTTTGAAAGTATTCACCTGTCATCCATAATAGCACAGTACAATTGTTCTGACAAGTACTATAAAGCTCACTTCATCAGCAAGTATTCATAACGAGGAAGGTGACAACATGCCTAAGTTGGCTTACCTAAAAGGGAAGTGAGTCTTCACACATGAACTGAAATGACCAAACCTGGAGCTACTCAACTTAGTTCCTCAGCATGGATTTCTTTGTAGAAGAAGCAATAGACTATCTCTTTGGGTACTTTTCTATATCATGGCTTTTATTTCCTGCACCTTTTATATTCAACATGGATAAAGGAGTGATAATACTTTCTTGAATACTTTTGATTTACTAACTTGTATATAGCACCTGAATAATCAAAGAATGATGGAGATTAAAAAGAAAACAAAGCTTAAATTATTTTATCTTATAGATGCCTCAATTCTAAATTGCTCATGATTTCTAAAGACATAAAAAGAATGAGCTGCTAATGAAGACTTGTTCCTAAACTTCGGCTATCATGGGTTTTATTACAGGTATTTGTCATATAGTAACATAAAATGGAAACATTTGACTACCCGTTTCTGTCTATAATTGTACAGTCAGACCAGAAGCTCATAAGGGGGTAAAGGACAAGCATCTATTAAGTCACAGTGAAGTGTTAGCCCTGCCTGTGAGGTATAGAGGAACCAGTTCCAACTGAACCACAAGCCATAATATAGCATGATTGTTTATTTTTAAACATAATTCAGTATCAAAGGTTTAATTATCTGAAGTTTATATCCCGATGTACATTGAACTATACATATAACTAAAGGTAAAAGGAAATGGCATCTATGTTTGTTTTGCTTATTAATACTTTAATTTTCTCTTAAAAAGTATTCCTCAATTAATAAAAGACCTTGCCACTATGTTCTCTCTCTCTCTCTCTCTCTCTCTCTCTCTCTGTGTGTGTGTGTGTGTGTGTGTGTGTGTGTGTGTGTGTGTGTGTGTGTTAAACTAAAATGGTTTAATAGTCTGTATATTAAAATCTAAATGGTTAAGTAAAGGGATTTTCAAGCCCTCCTTATAATTACTAATGCTGAAACCAATAGAACAGAATGCACATTTGACCCATTCTATCTAATGAATTGCTGAGTTCTATTGTCAGTACTTCCTCAACACATTCCAAACTTGCTCACTGATCTCCTTCACTGCTATAATGAACACATTAGCTATAGTCAGCATCTCATTAGGAATGCTGACATTGTAGGTTTTTGTTGTTGTTGTTTTTCACTTTTTAATTATTTTTTCTTATTTTACATATCAATCCCAGTCCCTCCTCACCCTCCTTTCCACCCATGCTCCCTGACCCCTCTGCCATCCCATCCCCCCTTCCAGGAGGGATCAACAACATCTGTCAAGTCATTTGGAGTAGGGATTAGGCCCTGAAGTTGTTTTTTTTAATTGTTCTTACACATCCACACTTGCCCTCTCGAATAAATTTGAGCATGAACAGCCACAATGACCTTTATAGAATTTCATATGGCCTGTGGCATTATTCTTTTAAAACCTTTTACATGGCTTTCCATTGCAGTTGGAATAAAACGCCAAAAACTTGTTTTGAGACAGGGTCTCACTGTGTAGACCTGGCTGGCTTACAACTCGCTATGTACCAGATTATAATTACATCTCATGTGGGTCTAGTATCGTGTACTTGATATCTAACTTCCTCACTTGACTTGAAACTTCAGAATTACAAAGATGTAGGTTTGTATTGCCCACTGTACTTCTCTAGTGCCTAGCAAAGAGCCACAGTAAATAGGGAAGAGGAAGAAAGACTTATGAGCTGAAAATTCTTACTATTATGGTTCTAATTCTGAAATTATATCCTTGTCTTAGTATCTCCATTCACACTCTGTTCTCATGTTATTTTTGATATTTGTATTAATACTTCAAAAAGTTTATATGTTCAACACAATGTATTTTGATCACCTGCATTCCTCCCTCTAACTCCTCCTAACCTGAGATCAACTTCAGATTGACCCCATTTTCCCTAACTTTGTGTGCTCATTTTATAGTGCACTGATTCCAGTTTGTCCTGCCCACATACTCCCATGTATCTGGCCATTGACTGGAGCATAGCTAACTGATTAGTGGCCATATCCATAAAGAAAGCTGATTCTCCCTCCCCTCAAAATTATCAACTAACAACAGCTCCTCAGCTATTGTTGGGGGCTCCTCTATTCTCTATACTGAAAAGTTGTCTGGCCTATGCAGGCAAACACAGCTCCTGTAACTTTGGGAGTGCAACAATTTTGTCACATCAAACCAACACTCTTCTACCTCAGTTCTCCTAGAACTCTGCCTCTTAGAGTCTTTCCACTCCTTCCTCCAATTTGGTTTTTGAGGCTTGAAGGAAGGAAATATGATACAGGTCCCCGATTAGCAGATGAACATCCCACAGACATAGTTTCTGTATGTTTGGCTATTATTCTGTCTTCACTCAGCCTATTGCCATATATTCTTACTTTGATAAGTAAAAGTGACTGTCATAAAGTAGATTAACAGGTTTAAGTTAGGAAGTAAAGGTAAATATCTGTGTGTATATTGAATCCTAGCATTTATATATTTGTGTATAGATTTGCCTTTTAAAAATCTGTATTTTTAATATGTTAGGGTTTTTCATAGATCACAACTCAAACCTCATAAACTTATATACAATGAAAATTTTACATTTGAAGTCTAGCTATATACCTCATCTCTCTTCCCTGATGCAACCAGAGTTTTCAGTTGTAGGACTAGTATATTTTTGATTTAATGAATTCTCAATTGGTTTTCTATTTTGTTTTTTATTTATTTTGCTTTGTTATTGTCAGCCTAGAGTTCACTTATCATTGAAATGTTTGCCTTAATGATAACTAATATTTCATGACTCATAAAAGGTGTTGTGTGGGTTTAAGTATCCCATTGCATGCAAGTCTATTATGCTGTTATTTCATTTCTTGATACTTTCTTGTTATATAGGATAATCATTTGTTAAATGTTTTTGTTTTATAGTCAAAATGGATGATGGTTCTTGAATCTCAATAATATTATTATTATAAAAGTTGATTTAGATTATTGTAAAGGTTTTTTCATACAAAATTTGCAAGGTTTTTCTTCAAAGTTTCTATTCCTTCTACAAGCTTTAGCCAGAAATAGTGGTTTCTGAGTTCATGAATCTTGTCGGTCATAGCAAATTAGTTCTTTACTTTCTGTTCTTAGCACAAAGTAACTAACTCCCTAATCAAGACTTTTTTTCTTACTTTTGATTAGTCTGACCTTTTTGAGTAGATTAAATGTTATTGATTTTTAAAATAGCTTTAAACAGATACCCATTGGCTATGTATACCAGTCTAAAATAAAAGGATGACTTCACTCAAAAATTCAGAAAAGGATAATCATTAGTCAACCTTTTGTTCTCCAAGTTGCTTTTCTAAAACAAAATACAATATGGAAGAACAAATTGAAGGATTTATTTTTTGCTATGATCCAAGCATAAAGCGTGCCTCTTCCTCTTGCCTGGTATTTCTCTTTGTGAACTTCTTATTAAGTTGATTACAAGGTGTCTGTGTTTCTTCATTATAAGGAGAAGAAACTTTAATTTCCAATAAAGCAGGAAATGAATGAAATAAAGCCAAGTAATTATAATTATTTTTGAAGAAGAAGACTTGCTTTCTTATCTTATTGGATAAAATGCACATCACACAATTTTCATTTTTGTATCACTAGAGTCTATTAAAATTATACTATCAAATTACATATAACATAAAGTTTTAAACTGACACTCATCAAGAAATTGTAGCACTCTGTAATATTTGTGTGCATGTATAACCCATCAACAATTTACACCACAATTTACTTATTTTGGAAATGAAGTTGAAAATGCTAACTTTGCATAGTCTGTCAAATGAATAAAGTCATTTAATTAGAAAAGATATTAAAGTGTAAAAGAAAGAGAAGCAAGGTTTCATGTCACAAAATTATTCTAACACAGTAGTCAAGGCATTTTAGGATATGTCAAGCATGTATAGTTTCCCTTCAAGCCATCACAACATCCCTGTCTGCACCCCCTTTCCTATCTTCATAATCATTTCCATTCCTGTCTCATCTTTCTAACCACCCTGGAGTTTTACAAATAATAAAAAACAGAACTCCAAGTAGAGTTGAAATGAAGCTAGAAATATACATTTGCTGACTTTGCTGGCTGTTACAGTTCATGAATACATACCTTTATCAATCCTTTGTTTATTCATTAGAATAGGATGATTTTTTGTTAGTGTTAACATTATAATAGAATTCAATTGGATTTTTTCATTTCATTTATTTTTAACTTTAAGAAATGCATCCATTCAGCCAGATGGTGGTACATGCCTTTAATCCCAGCACTCAGGAAGCAGAAGCAAGTGGATCTCTGTGAGTTCAAGACCACTATGGTCTACAAGAGCTAATTGAAGGACAGGCTCCCAATGCTACACAGGGAACCCTGTCTCAAAAAACCAAAAAAAAAAAAAAAAAAAAAAGGAAGGAGAAATAAGGAATGTATCCTTTCATCACTATCATAAATTTAATACATTTTGAAATACTACATTTTCTTACACACTAACCTTTTCTGTCTAGTCTGAAGGAATAATATTCTTTTACCTTTTCCTTTTTTAATTTTTGAGATAATATTAGAAGTATATTAGAAGTATGTTTCTCCTTTCCCTTTCCTCCCTTCTGCCTCCCCCCATTTACCTCCACATTGTTCTTTTTCAAATATGTGGCCTCTTTTTTCATTAGTTGTTATTCCCTGCATATATGTATACCCATATATATTCTTAAATACAATCTGTTCAGTCTCTGTACACTTTAGCATATCTATTGTTTTGGTCCTTGTTCAGTTAACAATTAGGCAGCATGTTGTTGAGATGGGTTCAACTCTGATATTCCTATGAGAGATAGTCTCCCAGGGAACTCCATATTCCTTTGGCTTTTTACAATTGTTCTGTCTCCTCTTCCAAAATGTGCCTTGAATTTTAGGTGAAGGAGTTATTGAGTAAAAATGTATCCACTGGAACTGGGCTCAACAACTGTGTATTTTGATTGGTTATGTTTTTTTGTTCAATGGTTTTTGTCTGTTACAAAGAGAAGTTTCCTTGCTGAAGGGTGAGGGTACACTTATCTGTGAGTATAAGGACACATGTTCATAGATTTTTGTTAGTGACCATGCAGGTTTACTGTAATGGTGGTTGTAAATTTGCCACCAATATCCATGATTTCACTGACACTGTGTACTTAACTAGGTTTCCAGTATTAGTCATAGAGTCCCTCTTGTTAAACTTATCTTTAGTTCAATTATAAAGCGGTTGACTGTCTCCAAGCTATGCATGTCACTACAAAAACCCTTACATTTGTCATGCCATGCTGGTTGTTGATGTGGTTCATAGACGTCATAATGGATGGGACTGTTAGTTGTCTCCCTCATTTGGAAGCTTGCATAGTGCTACCACTACCATGAAAGCTAGTCCTCAAGAAGGAAGCTTTCAGGTCTGGCCCATCTTAAGGGTCTCTGGTCCCTGTTTCTGAAACACATGATGTCTTCAGCAATGTAGAATTAACTTCCACCTCCGAGACCAAGCAAGGACAATAGTCACAGGTTGTATGTTTTGGAAGTCTCTCAGACAGACCTGGTCAAAAACACAAAAGAGGCATCATCATGTCTGGTACTGGGTTTTTTGTTAAATGGTCTCTTGTTCTTTGGAGGTGTATCACCAGCCTAGATTATAAAAGTTCATTGAAACTATATATGTGTACGTACACACAGAATTATGTGTACTATAGGGTTTTATAGGTAAATAGTTAATAGTATTAGTTCTTGTGGCTTTTTCAAACATCTTTATTAACATTTTATTCTTCTCCTTCCTTATTCTTGTATTTTTTTTTCCTCTTTCTAAAGAACCCTGCTTACTTTCCTCATCAGATCACTGATACCCTGCTATCTCCCTATTGTTTGTTCTCCAATTCCCTACTCCTAGTAATGATCCTATTTTAGTGTCCTGTTTCTGCTATGTACTCATATATGAAAATTTGGAGTTTGGAGCCTCCAATGAGAAAGAACATATGATGTGATGTTTGCCTTTCTGAGTCATATTTACTTCACTCAATATCATCTTTTTTCATTCCATTAACTTACATCCAACAATCCTGATTTTATTTTTCTTTGTAGCTGAATAGTATTCCACATTTTCTTTATCCATTCATAGGTTGAAGGGCATTCAGGTTCTTTCTATTTCCTAGCTATTAAGAATGGGGTAGCAATGAACATGGGTGAGCAAGGGTCTGAGGAATAGTGTTATCAAACAGAGTCCATTGGTTATATGCCAATGAATAGTATACCTGAGATATATGGAAGATATGTTTTTAGCTTTGTGAGAATTCTCCACAGTGATTTTCATAGTGTACACACTGGTTTGAATTCCTGCTAACAGAGAATAGGGGTTCTTATGTACAGCTGATTGGCTCCCAACTGCGAAATAGTCTGTCATTTCTTCCATTATTGTTATGATGATTTTATTAGTTAAAATTTTATATAAGTATGGGTCTTATCCTTGGCTGGTAGTTCCATTGTATTCATCTTTCTATAGCATAACACTACCCTAATTAACAGATAATTTTGTGAAATTTATAGTAAAGCTTGGTCTTGTTGGTCTTTGTAGCACTTAGATCTAGTCTTAGTCCTTGATACTAAATGTGAATCTTAGAAACAGTACATCAAGTTCTGGGGAAAAACATATTAAGTTAATTTTTTATTATTAAACAATTTAAAAATTGATTGGAAGATCATTGTACTTTTACAAATCTCAATGTTCTCATCCTATGTTTGTATGTATATGTCTTAAATATAAAACTTTCTTGCATCTTTTATATTTTCAAAAAGGTTTAGATGGCTTTTATTCAGTTTATCAGATTCAAGTTTCTTATTGTATAAATTAGAAGTAATTCTTCCATCACTAACTACCTTTCAGGGCTGGTTTTAGGCTAAGTTGAAATGATAATTGTGAAATAATTACATAAATGATAAGATTTTAGAAAGGAGGTTGAGTTATTTTTAACCTGAGGTAGGCTGCTTAATGAAATCTGGGGGTTCTTTGAGATTCTATTTAATTATTATTCTTATTCTTTTTCCAGCATAAAAGTTAAGATCTTATAATTATTTAAAGTAATTGCTGTTTTTCAACATTAGGAAAACTATTGTTATCTTTAATTATTTCTACAAGGCTTAGTCAACCATGGCTTTTCATTTATCTACCACTGCCTTGAATTAATGAGGAATATAAAATAACATTTTGGCAATTATTTGTTATATTATATACTATATTGGTAGCATTGAACCAGTTTTGAGGTAATTATTTTTGTTTTATGGGACAAACTGAAGTTCAATAAACAGTTTTAAAGGACTGATATTCTATTTAAAAATATACATGTATGAGTGTTTTCCTTGCATATATATCTGCACCATGTGCATACAGTGTCCACAGAGGACAAATGTTTTTTTGTGTATATTTTTGGTTTACGTGTCTGATTTTAAATTTTGGTTTGTTATTGTATTTTTTCTGTTTTAGAAAGAAAATGAAAATCCATGGACAGGGAGTTGGGGAGAATCTAGGAGAAGTTAGAGAGGGGAAATAATAAAGTCAAAATATATTGTTTGAAAACATATTTCTAAAAAGATGTTTAAAAAATTTATATGTGTATTTTCCGAAATGAATGTGTACAATGTGGCTATAGTGCCCATAGAGGTGAGAAGAGTGTGTTGGATCCCTTGGAACTAGAGGTATTGTCAGTTGTGGGCTGCTGTGTGAGTGCTAGGAATAAAGCATGAATCCTCTGAAATATCAGATAGAGCTGTTGACCACTAAGCCATTTCTCCTGGCCCATCAACATCACCCCTATGCTTTTTGTTTGTTTGTTTATTTTGGTTTTGGTTCTGGTTTTTTTTGGTGGGGAATATTAAGACAGGGTCTTATACTCTGAGACTAGCTTAATTTACATAGTGACTTCCTTTCCAGCCAAATTATGGAAGTCACTATGTAAACCAAGCTGGCCTTGAACTCACAGTGCTCTGCCTGCCCCTGCCTCCTGAGCACTGTGATTAAAGGCATATGTCACCACACATAGCCTGATCCTTTTTGTTTATTTGTAATTCTGGAGACCAATTAACACAAATATTGTGAATATCATTTTTATTATTACTACTTTTATGAGAATTTTTTCTCTTAAGATTTTGTTGGTTTTAACAAATAACGCAAATGTGATTTTCCCTTTTGACTTCTTTTAAGTTGATGATTTCAAATCACTTTTCAAAGGGATATAATATTTTTACCAAACACTGCCAAAACAGTAATAAAATTCACATTTTCTTGCTTATTTCATCAGTATATTATCTGAAAACTAAGTTGAGATAAGAAAATATTCTCCTGAATAAATGTAAAAATATAAATGACAGTGACATGAATATAAAATTTAAAAAAAAGATTTATAAAGAAAGTACAACACTAAAAGAATGGCAGCATATTAAATAATAAACACTTTGGAAGTAGAACAAGAAATTTCTTACTCTAAAGAATAGATAGATAATATTGTAATAGATTAAAATGAGGACTTGTTATTACTACTGGAGATAATAACTAGCAACAAATATGAAGTTCCACTCACTGCTTTTCATAAAGCTCTGTTTTATAAAATCAAACAATTATGTTGTTAATGTGATGAATTAGTTGATAGTAGTCATACATGTGATGTGTTGGGTTAAGTATTTAATGGCTACTTAGCCTACATTACTAAGAAATGTTTTTATTTTAAAAGCAAGAGTGTTTCTTTCATATTCTAATGGTATATTATATTAAAACATGTGAATCACTTTTTAAAGAGGAATATTAACCAATCAAACTATATTCTAAGCTTCTAGGTTGATGAAAGATGTGAAAACCCTATCTTGAGAATAGAGTCAAGGACAAACACTAATAACAGAAAGGTAGTGCAATTTACAGATAAAGCTAAACACTTAAGTGGTTGTTATATAGAGCCAAATTAAGTCTAATACACTCTGTACAGGGGGGACAAAGCAACTCTTAATGAGCAAGTTCCATTTCAATCAAATAATTATTGATACTCCAATTAATTAAACATGACAACAACTCTACTGTGATTAGTAGAGGAATTTCCTGATCTGAGAAGACTGAACTAGATTAATCTATCTAACTTATAAAGTTTCTACAGTTTACTAGTTGTTGAGTTTTATTTACTCTTAAATATCATTAACTCTTAGTAGTATGATATTCTAGATTTTAATATACAGAGAAAATGTTTCTTGGGGACTGTGGGATGGCACTGTGTTTGCATTAAGCCTAACAACCTAAATTCAATTCCTGGAATGCATGTGATAGATGGAAAAAACCAATTGCAGCAAATTGTTCTCTAACTTCCACATCATGCTGTGCCTACTGTCTCCTACAAAAGTATAAAAAATTGGAAATAAAAAATGGTTGTTGTAATAATGTAATACATATAAACTTAAAGTTTTTTATTTTGATTTATGTGTGTGAGTACCTCCTTGTTTGTATGCTCTATGTGTTTATGTAGGTGCCCACTAAGGCCAGAAAGAGGCATTGGATCCTCTTGAGTGACATTTGTACACCTACATTGAGCCAATTGAAATGGATGCTGGAAACTGAACCCATGTTCTCTACAAGTTCTGCAAAGTGATTTTAACTGATGAGCCACTTATCCAGCATTTTAAAACATTTAAAAGTGTTTTAAAATTTTTTTTTTAATTTTATAGGTTTTCTTACCAAACAATGGAACTCATCATGGCTTTTCATGCATAAAGTATAAACAAACTGTAACAAAATTATAGTAATTAGTATATGTATAATATAGTTTGATATATATTCAAGTCTACACATCTCTATGAAGTAAGATAAATAACCAAAAAAATAGAGACATGAAAGACAACACTCTATTACATTTTTAAAAAGAGATAAGTATAAAAATTAAAAACCAATACAGATGGTCTCTGTATTGGTTTTTAATTTTTATTTCTAATGTAGGAGTGAACAAAGTGATCTGATAAAGTGAGGCTAAAAAAAAATGAAGAACTGAGGAGTGAGGTCAGGGTTTTCACAGTGTGATCCCTAAATTAGTATTATCAACATCACCAAGGTACTTTTAGAATATAATTCCGAGGGCTCCACTCTAGATCTGTTCAACCAGAAACTTGGTGAGGTAAGGTGACATGGGTAGTAAGTTTAACTTTAATCAAATCTCCAGACCATAACCCTGGAAATAAAAATGCAGATTCTGCCAGGTGGTAGTAGTGCATGACTTTAATCCCAACACACACTCGGGAATCGGAAACAGGAGGATCTCTGTGAGTTCAAGGCCAGCCTGGTTTACTGAGCAAGTTCCAGGACAGGCTCCAAAACAACAACAAAAACAACAAGAATCCTGATTTCCTAATTTCTAGTAGTCAATTTCAGCAATATATGAAGGGAACTGCCCCCAGAGAACTCTTAAGATAGTGTTGAAACTCTTGCATTGAAAAATTATGTTGAGATACAATATTTTCAGTATTTCTATCTGTCATTTCAAATAATAAACCTGGGTATAGCTGCCTGCCAGAAACAAGGCCTATTTATTTTGTCTCCTAGAGAATGAATCCTTTCTTCTTCTAAAACACTTTTGGGTAATGTTCCAAAAAAGTAATTACAGGGTAGTTAGTAAATATATGCTGAGACAGTAGAGTGCCAGATAGCAGCTGTATGTCTGTGAGTCTCCCTCTGCTGCTAACTCAGCTGGGCCTGCTTTTCTTCTTTTCTTTACCTTAATGTGTAATGGGGACTCCATTGAAGTCAGAATCTGCATTGCAGTTACAAAACATTCTCTCACTGTCTTTCACATAAGTAGTATTTTATTTTTTCTGCTGGCTAGTAGAATGACGATCAGGACTACACATTTTTAGAAACTGTTTCTTACCCTCCTGGATTCCTGTTTTATTTAAAAGGCTTGTCAAACTATACAAGCTTATGGAAGTTTGGGGAGTTAAACATCACAGCCATTCAGTCTCATTTTAATACAAACTGAACAGCGAATTATTTTATTATAACAGTCTATCATTTTGGACCTAAATTACAGAAAAGTAGTTTGGAGATCCCATAACAAAGATGGAAGAGTCCATTTGTTTAGGCATATTTCCTACAGTTTGTTCTATAGCTCTCTGCTTTAACATATTTTATGCAATACTTTAATATAACGGTTTGGATGAAGATGGACCATGATCTTCTAGGCTTTCTAATTTTTCTTTTCTATTCTAAATTGCTTAAGCTATTAAAAACATTTTGAATTCAGTGATTTTAAATTCTAGGAGTCTTTGTGTTTGGTTTCAGGAATAATGTGAAAACTATCTGGCAAGGGAAGGTTTGTCATTGACATACTTCTTGTTACTTGTCCTATTTGTCTGTTGTGGGCTTATTCTGATCATTTGTGTAGTCTTAACAGTTGTGAAAATAATTAGTTTAGAGCTCTGCTTCCCTGTACAGCTGTGCTCTCTAGACCATTTTTAATGTAGGAAATTCTTGTCATATCTACAGCCATGCTGTTTCCCTAGACAGCTGCCTATACAGGTATCGAATTATTCTGTTTCCAGGCATTCTGATTTGATTCTCCTCACACATGTTAGAACACTCAATCTAAAGGAGTTGTGTGAACATATTTTGTTGGCTATTAGGGAAAACATCCTCTATTGTCTACCATACAGATTACTATTGGCATGTCATTCAAATGTTGCTAGCTTTCAAGTCCATGCAGATCCCTACTGCTAGTAATATTGTGTTACATTTACAGCTATGACCATCACAATCAGTCTGCTCTAGAGGTTCCTCTTGGGATAAATGCTAGCTTTCATCTGCACATCTGAATTTCACAGAGTACTGGCTCAAACACACAAGTGGTCCCAGATTCTAGACTGTCCATTGGCCATGAGATAACATGTATTTCTAACAGTTCTCAGAGTGGTGCTAATGTTACTCCAGATAACACCCTGTAAATCTGGCTATTTGTTTATTTGGGGGGTTTTTTGTTTTGTTTTGTTTTGCTTTGTTTCCATTCATGTTCCTGAGCTGCTTACTAAGATCTGATATTCTGACTCAGCCTTTGTCTACCCTATCCTGCTTTTTATACTCTGGGCAAATTTCCAGTAAAATACACAAACAAAATCACTGTCTAAAAACCTGCTAATGGGAAACATGATGCTTTTATCTGATGATCTCTGATATCAAGTGTCTTTAGTTCAACCTATTCAACAAACTAGTACCAAATTATGTTGAATGCCGTGGGTGGTTTATGAAAGATAATTATCAGTCTATTTCTTAAACAACTCAAATCAGTTAGTCAAGAGTAGAAAATAAATGTGCAATTATAGTAGCATAATAATAATCCTGAGACTTTCAGGCTAAAAAATGTAGTTTAATTCCATGGGAGAAAGATTGTAAAATATAATTATGTGGGCTTGAAATTTATTGAAGACATATTCTTAGGGATACCAGTGAAGAAGTGAGACAAGCAGAATTGTACAAATGGAGAAGTTGGGAAAATGCTCAGATGAACCTGTAGACATGAAACATCCCTTCCAAATTTTCCCTAATTAAGGAAAAAATCAATCTTTTGATTCAGGTCAGGCTTTACAGTGAGAGGAGCATAATTTTTGGTGAAGTAAGTCTGGTAAGCTAAGAGGTGTTCATAGAAGATATACACAATATGCACATAATAAATCACTTATAGTAGATTTTGATTATAATCATCTCAGTAATCCACTCTGGCTTCTAGCCAGACAGCCACTGACCTTAGTGCACCCAGAAGGAATTTTAACTGAATCCTCTCCTATGTATTACATTTTTCAAAATCACAAATTCTAAATGCAAGATAAATTTGAAATTGTAATTTCCTAAAAAATGTATCTGTAGCCAGATGTGAAAAAGTTCTAGCCCACATTGAAATGATTCCTAGGAGCAATGTAGCAGGTAACACATATGCCAACAAGCAGCAATCTTCAGAATAAACAGATATGGGCTCAGAGTTCAGAGGCTAAAGTCAATTTAATGAGAAAGCTGTCACTATTCTTTTTTTTTACATGAATTAAATATGTTGCAAGTAGCAGAAGTCACAACCCAATGGTAAATACTCTGGCTGCAGAACAGAATGGTTTGTTTTATGTTGTTCTTGGGGTCACCTAAAGATGAATGTGATTGGATTGAACAGAATTCTGCTCACTATATTCTAACATGCAGTGATAAAACTCAAGAATGTAATTAAAGATAATTTATCTGAATGAAAATGTTGGTATTTTGTGATACATCTATTTCAAATATTGAAGTTTCCATCAATGTAATATCACCTGTTTTGTAAAATGAAATTTATAATCTTAATGAATAAAATGGAAGATTATTAATAAGTCTTCAGGAATTTAATTGCATACCATTATGGTACCAGAAAGACAAGTCATTCTGTACCTACTGTGGTGGTTTGAATAACAAGGGCCTCCATAGGCCCATGTATTTGAATTCTTAGTCATCAAGAAACAGTACTATTTAAGGAGGATTAGAAGGATTAGCATTTGTAGCCTTGTTGGAGGAAGTGTGTTACTAGGGGGTTGGCTTTCTAGGACTAAAGATCAGGTTATGTTTTTCAGCTACTGCTCTAGCTCCATGAGTGCTGTCATGCTTATCACCATGATAATAATGGACTAATCCTCTAAAACTGTAAGCAAGCCCTCCCCCATAAATGTTTTCTCTTATAAGAGTTGCCTTGGTCACAATTTCTCTTCATAGCAATAGGACAGTGATTAAGACACTTACTCAGAGTAAATGTTACCAAAATCCACACTTTCTATGTTCTACATAATGTGCCAGGGATCCAAGTGCAAACATGCATACATACATGCATGCACACATACAACCATACAGGTAGCTGAATTTCCTATGGGTTGAATGGCTTTTGACATTGTGTGAAAGAATAGCAGATTCAGCCTCTGAAAACTACCTACCCTCTGAAGTATGTGTTTTAAATTTACCTCATGGCAAAGCCAGTGACATTCAGAGATTGGGAATGTGGTTATATAAATGAAAATGTGTCTCTACTTCTCAGATCTTTTGCCTGTTTACATTATTCAAACATTCTGCTGAAAGGATAACACAGAACTTTAGTAGATAAACCATAGAACAATAAACCACTTTTATGTCCCTGGATTCTAGTTCAAGGTTTGGCACATTAAAACCTTAGGGCAAAATGCAGGCACTCATTTTTGT
Organism: Cricetiscus sungorus; assembly: GCA_030556225.1. Taxonomy (NCBI): domain Eukaryota; kingdom Metazoa; phylum Chordata; class Mammalia; order Rodentia; family Cricetidae; genus Cricetiscus; species Cricetiscus sungorus. The sequence continues at coordinate 12,668,017 of JANBXA010000126.1, forward strand.
AAACACGATTATTATTGGAACACAGCCATGATCATTTGTTTACACATTGTCCTAATTCTTAGCATAGTTGAATAGTGCAACAGAGGGAATGTGAGCCACGATGCCTAACACACACTCTAGCTTTTATCTATTCTTCCTAGTTCAACTTTACAGTCCCCATCTTTGGAGAGTTAGAGTCAGTGAGGATGAATGAGACCAGAAACTTCTCTGGTTAACTAACAGTGAAACACTGAGCAAAGACAAGCCTAGTCATTTGACTTTCTGATTCTTTTGCATGCAGTTTTTAAAGTCATCAAATTCACATTCTTTTAAAAAAATTTTTACTTCTCTCCCATGTGAGTTCAATGTAAAATTCTCATGGTTGACTATGGGAAGAACTTGTGGTATTGAAAGACCCGAAGAGCATGGACTCTCAGGCCCCGACTCAGGAAAGGCGACCCCCCCAAATCACTCACAAGAAGTGGTCTTGATGCAAAAGCATGAGGAATATAAAATATTCCAAGTGCACTGGGGTCCGCAGCCATACACCACAGGGGGATAGAGGACTGGGGACCCCGGGTACAGATTTGAGACAGCTTTTATAGTGTTACAACAAAGCCCTCATGCACATCTTAAACCAATCATCTCATAGCATCCAGAGCCCATGTGGTGAGGACCAATTAATTTAAACCATCCAAGCCTGCACTTAGCCCTGGAGGTCTGCATTTGTGCGGGCTCCTGGGTGGGGTGACAAAGCTCATTTCCTGTGTTCACTCACTCACAGGTGCTGTCTTAAACAGCCCTGTCATAAACAGCAAAGAATGTGACCTTTTGCCTATTTACTGCCAGGGACAGGGTCTGTAATTTAAACTTCTAGCTTCCTGGGGTCAGTGGAGAGTTAGGTTAAATTTTTTCATCCTTACAGTATTAACTAGTACAAGGTTGACTCTCAGTTGAAAGAAAGCAGGATAGGGTAGGGGTGAACAACTAAGCAGTATGTTCTCAGCTAGAGGCATGCTTTATTGTGATTCCCAGAGTGACCTCTGTAGCATGAATGGAACCATAAAGTTGAGGTGTGAGGCTTTCTGGACTCATTTCCAACCCTCATGCTATCACTTAGTCATTTGGAAGTAGTTACCCTTAAATCAAGAAACCATTAGCAGCAATGTCTGGGACACATGTGCAACCACAAAGATCAGTAAATGTACAACATCCAGTCTGTGAGTTAAACATTCACAATGAATGAAATTTACACAAACTTTGAATGTGTACTCCAGGAAGTTTGTATACAAGAGCCTTTAAGAAGTAACTTAAGCTAGGTTTCCAAAGTAGTGCATTTCTGTATGTAATAAATACATCTGAGTTAAAAAAAAATCTTTAGCATTCAATGTGAAAATATATGTCAGAAAAAAATGTTACTTTTATTTTTATTTAAATTAAAAACAATCTTATTTTATATACCAATCCTGTCCTACCATCTCCCATTCCCTCACCTCCCCTCCATTTCCCCATCCCAGCCCCTATCTACTCTTCAGGGGGGTTGAGGCCTCCTATGGGGGACCATCAAAATCTGTCACATTGTTTGGGGCAGGACCAACCCCCCCCAAGTATCTAGGGTGAGAGAGTGCAATGGTTCCACTGTCAGTGGCCCCATAGACTTTCCAAGCTCCCCACATTCAGGGGGCCTGGTGCTGTCTCATGTAGGTTCCCCAGCTGTCAGACTGGAGTCCATGAGTTTCCACTTGCTCGGGTCAGCTGTTTCTGTGTATTTCCCCAGCATGGTCTTGACCCCTTTGTTCATCACTCCTCCCTCTCTACAATGTAAATCTCCTTCCCATATAATGAGATTGATAACTACCTCAAATGCCATCAGAGAGCCTTCATCCAGTAGCTGATGAAAGCCAAAGCAGAGATTCACAGCTAAGCACTGAGCCAAACTCCTGGAATCCAGTTGCAGAAAAGTTACTTTTCTAGTAAGTAGTCTGTGATTCTAGTAAGTAGTCATTGATGAGCTACTTGGTTAGTAACAATCTGGTTATAGTTATCACAGTACGACAGGAGATTCTTAGTAGCAAAGTATATACATGTTTTAGCCCTGCTTGCAACAATACCACTGCCAGTTAATACACTCCCATAAATCTCCATTTTTGCAAGGTACACACAAGGAATATAAGACATCATTACATGTGCTCCATAATTTGAATTTACTTTCTAAAGGAGTATTGCTACAATTATTTGTGTAATACTCCCAAATGACAAGTTAGGATGTCCATTACTCAATCTTTATGCAAAGACACACAGTGAGCCCATGGTATGGTTGAATGTTGCTGAAGTTATTTCAGTTCACACTTTAACTTTGTTACAGTTGTACATGTAATATTTGAATCATATCTGTGCCTCTTGTTGCTGGGTATATAAGGGATACATAACTTTATGGTTATAGCATTTATTTTAAAGTTTTCATCAGACTGGAACAAATGAAGATCTTGGTGGTTTCGGTGTGGCTATATATCAGTACATTTCCACATCCCTAAACATTTTCTTAAAATATCATTTTCTTGAAAAAAATGAGTTACAGTAGTGATCCTTTATTCATGATTTGGATGTGTGTGTGTTCATTTGCATTTTATTGCTGTGATAAAAACACTGACCAAAACCAATTTGGGAGAAGAAAGGCTTTTTTCATTTTAGTTTGGTTTCGGTGCACATGTTCCAATCATAGTCCATCATTGATGGAAACCAAGGCATGAACTCAAGCACAGCAGGACCCTAGAGAAGAGAGGTGAAGCAGAGGCCAGAGGAAAGTGTTGCTCATAATCTTACTTCTTCCTAGCTTGATGAGTTTTCCTTTTTTATCCAACTCAAAACTACCTGTGTAGGAGAGGCACCTCTTATAGCATGCTGGGTCTGTCTATATCAATCACTAATCAAGAAAACACCCCAGAAAATTTTACAGACCAATGTCAGGCTTTGTACTTACAAGAGGTATGTGATTGTTTTGCCCAGTAAATCTACATTATGTCACTATGTTTACATCCACCCATTAGTTAGTCACACAGGAGCAATCAGCATTATTATCACACTGTCACAGAGCACATGCTCAGGTGGGTTTGGTCTCCTTATTAACAGTCCTATGTAGCACAAGAAAAATTAATGTTAGCAATATGTGAATGATAAAATGAAGCAGTAAAATGTTTTCTTAAATGAAATTTCTAATAATAAAAGAAAAGTATTATATGTGAGGTCAATAAAATCTCTAGTAAGTGACTTTCGTTGATCTCTTGCCACAACTAATTTATAGATTAATCTTGAACAAAAGTGTGGATATGTAAGACAAACCATGATGCAGGGCATTTGATACTCCTGAAAGATTCAGACACCTACTGGTCTTGTTGGAATATATCTATGTTGATGAAGGGAATACTCTCATTTATAAAAGCTTCACACATAGCTTTACATTTCTTCTTGTGAATGAATGGCTTTACTACTCAGCTTTGGCAGATGAAACAAAGGGAAAATGAAAAACAATATGGTTAATTTTAAAATTGACTACCAGCTTTTTAGAAAAATAAACTGATTCTAAATGAGATTATTTATGTTTTTTTTCAGATAATTTATCAACACATGGGAAGTAAAGGAATATAAAAGAAAGGAACCTTTTTGTTTTTGTCATAATATTCCATATTTTCTTAATAAAGCAAGTGATATGATATATATGTCATAAGTTAATATGAAGATAGTAGTGTGCTTGGATGGCATCTTTGCTTAAGTTAAGGGTTACGAATCAAATATGGGACCATGTACTTCCAGATCCTCTTTATTGTATATTTGCTCAAATTCTCCATGTTACTGATCACTACCCTGGGAAATCTCTGCACCTAAATATGCCACATGCATCAACAGAAATTAAGTGTAAGGTGCTGGGGAAATTGCTTAGTCTACAAAGGGTTTTCTGTACAAAAGTTAGGGCAGGCATTTGGTTCACCAGTACCATCCCAATAGGAAAATCAATCATAAATAAAACAAGGATCAAGGATCATTGCAGAAAAGGAGAAATAAATATTCTAAGAGCTACAGGTAGTGGCTATCTATAGCTATACAGTATTTGCCAGACATGACAGTGACCTTGGACTTACTATATATAAGATATTCACAAAATCATGCTAAATAAATTCCAACATGGATGGGAGAAGGTCTCATGAAACCCCATGCTAGCTGATGAGCTATTGGCAAGCTATTGCTGCTAGGGGATGGGAAAGTCAGTTTTCTTCAAGGATGTAGGCCCAGAAATCTGATCCATGCTCAAGTACTGAGTAAAGGGAGACAGATGCCTAGATCCCCAGATTTGGATGGTCAGCCAACCAGTCTAGCTGAGTCATAGAACTCTAGACACAAAATTCACTCTTATGGCAAGAGTCATTACAAAGCAACATATTGGCAAGGATGAATCTGAAATCAGTACACACTTGGGTGAAGAACTGAATGTTACTCAGCCTCAGGTAGAATATCTGTTATATATCTTCTTTCTGCTTCACATGCTTGTCTACCTATTTGAAAGGGAAAAGTGTAGGGTAGCAGGCTCCAAGGAAATCTATGCAATATTTAATTATTTAGACTCTAGAGATAGACCTGGGTCAAATGCTGACACTGCCAAATATGAAGAGCTCACTAAAGAATAAATTACATTAGCTCTTTTGGCCTCTATTTCTTATCCAAATAAAACTTAATGTGTAAACTGCATCTCTACCGTCAAAAATCCCCAGTTCTCCACTATTTAAAATTTCAAGGATGCTGAAATGATGCCACAACTGAAAAATTCCATGTTATGCAAATGAACTAAAATAATTACTAAAACTTGCTCAGGCTATATGCATAATGTATGTTTCCTGTCTGGACTTGCTTTCCACTATCACACTATCTCATTATCTGTAGACAAATATTCCAAAATCTGAAATATAGAAGCTGAACTGTAAAAACATTCTAAGCCCAAACATTATATATATATATACATATATATATATATGATATTTAGTTGCTTTTCATCTAGAATATTATTGTTTAATAAGTAAAATTACATGTAAAAAAGGCTTCCCTAGTATCTTACACATACTACATATGTGAAAAATTTTAATACTAGTATCCTTACTAACTTCCCAATTTAATTAAAGTATTAAATAACTTTTTTTTAGTAAAATGACAGTAGTATTCAGCTATGTGGGCATTCTCAAGAACTGTTCTCTGAAAATTAATTAAGAAAATTTTAATGGAAATCTTTCATTTAGAGTGAAAAATCAATTTCAGTTGTAAAGATTATGCATGTAGTAGATAGATTTTATCCCCATGATTTTATCAAAGCAGTAAAAATGGTGAAAATTAAGATATTACTCAAATATATGGGTAAACCAGATGCTTTTGAAGCCCTCATACTCATAAGACAAAGTTGGCAGGCTTGGCTATTATGCCCCTTGTTTTCTCAAATAATACCCTTGTTTTCTAGATTTTGATGAACTTGCCAGCTGAAAGAACACATGATTAGATTTGAAACTAGAACACTGTTCAACGCTATTCTCTATCATTTGGAATTTGGATTGGCATTAATTGTAATAACTCCATATCTCTAATATAGCACTATATTTTCATGTAACCTTGTGGAGTGGTACATCCCTAATCCCTTCTATTAGGCCAACTAGTTCTCTTATTTCAAACACACAAAATGTTTCTTGGTAGGATCCAAATAGAATTTTTTCCCAATACATGGGTATGCATCTGGGTGTGCATGTGTACATGTGCCTGTTTATGGATGATCATGAATGTGCTATCAATGTATACTCATGTCTATATATACATACTAGATGATCTCACTGTGTTTATATGTTAAATTTTATTCTGCTATATATAAGATGAATTGAGAAATCTGCCAAATATTATATTCACTCCTTCTTTCCTTCTTTCTTTCTTTCCTTCCACCCTCTTTCCCACCCACTCTTTCTTCATCTCTTTCTCCTACTGTCACTCTTTCTTAACTTTCTAGAACTTTCTTCAGCTATCTGAATCAAATCTATACTGGCTCCATGACTGAGACAAACTTCCCATCCTCACTGATAGTAGATTTGAGACAGTAAACACCTAAACAGTATTGATGTGGGATGCAAAAGATACTGAAGCAATAAGCACAAATGGAAAGAAAATTTTTGAGGAATGTTTTAAGTTAATACATTTGGGGTGACTTCCCTGATAACTTTTGATTCAGCTTCCATTTTACAATATGAAATTGATATTTGCACATAATTAGTACCTCTAGTCTGTAGAATTCTCTTTGTGAGTCTAGAATAAAAGTCAAACACCACTTTGAGGAGAACCCATTCCCCTTTCTTTTTTTTTTCCTGTCATTTTATATATTACTCAACATGTAAATGGTATTTTACAAAATAAAATAATGAGAAAACCATTTGGCTCTCAAATTTGTACATAAGTATATTTAATTATTTTATTTATGTTTGAAAATAAGAAAGAATTACCTTATCACCAAGGGAATGTGTGGAAAAGAATAGAACACAAAAGTGGGTTGATATTTGAGGTTAAACTAAACAATGCCTTCATTGCAGTGAGCACTTCTTATGTCTGTCAAAGGTGACACACAGTCATTGACAGAGAGTCTATTCTTTCTGGCTTTGGCTTCGTCATCCTTTACCATGCCATGTTATTCAGAACTAAACAATTGTCACTGCTCTATAATTTCACCTTGAGCTATCTGGTTACTTTCAGACAAAAGAAAATGTCTCATAATAATGGGGTTTTATATGATTCTGCTCTTTCTTCCAGAAAAAAGGATCTATATAAGGGTTTATCTCCATTAACATTGAGAAAGAAAATAAGCTTTAAAAAGTTTACTCCACTCTCCCTTTAGCAATTTTTATGTAGCATTCCTTAGAAACAAATGTTACCCTCAGAACGTTCTGTGTATAAAATGATATCAAACGGTCATAACTGTGAAGGATTTTAAAAGGATACTTTCTTCCTTCAATGTCTCATGTAAATGTGACATAAAAAAACCACTCTGGGTAAATTAGCACTTATAGGGTTTAAGAAAAGTGAATTAACTCTGATAACGTCCCCTAACACTTTCAACTGATGATCTTGCAAGTTCTTTGGCTGATTACCTAGGATACTACTCTGCTCTGGGATTCCATTGAGTCATTGAAATGTAAGACAAATTCTCTGGAAGACAAAAACAAATGAGTCTTGACTTACAGACCGTATGACAGACTAAATACTATTGTCTTTGGCTGACCATACTTTTCTAGGGGTGCCTAATTTCTCTTGCCTTTTCATTCTGACAAATTGCTGACAGAATGTCAGCTGCAGAAACATCAAAGATATGTTGCAGTAAGCATATTTCTTAAAACTCAATTCATAAATACATATATATATACCTATATATATATAGATATAGTTGCTATAATATACCTTTATTTTTTCGTAGTGGCGTAGAAAGAAAAAAGTGAGAAAAGAAATGTGTGATGATATATTTAGAGAACATGTGAAGTCCTCCATTTTATGCACAATTAAAAAACAAAAATCACCATAATAGAGACACACACACACACACACACACACACACACACACACACACACACACACACGCCCTCAGTGAGGACAGATTTAAAATAACTTGTGACTAAAATTTACCTGACCTAATATGAGATATCCATCCTTCTTTACCTTCAGTACCTATCATGATGGCATTGTTCATATGATTCACTACAAGAAAAGTCAGTGTATTTAATCAAAGAGCTTCTTAGTCTCTACTGAATGTACTACAGAGTATACATCTTACTAATTAAAAATCTTACATTCAGAATCTTGCAACAGTTAATTCTAAATGTTGGAATACATAGCCTCTAATACATATTTCTAGTTGAGGTTTGGTACTAGCTGCCTTATAAACTTTATTTCATTCAACCTTATAACCTCTTCTGAAAATGGAAATTGCTATGACCTTTAGTTTACATATGAGGAAAATAAGGATTTGGAGAGGTAAAATAAATGCTGGCTTGTGGTTCCTCTTCCAATTATGCATTGTTATATAATAAACACCCCTAAAGTGCAGTGAGAGAAAACAACGTTTTGTAGTAAATGCATGTAATTCTGTAACTTGACTCAGCTGAAAGGTTCCCACAGATGTTTTTTGTCAAAATTATAATTATAATCATCTGTGGGTTAACCTATTAGTTCAAATATCTATGCTTCAGTAGAAACACCTCAAAGCTAGTATCTGTCTCTTCATGGAATCTCTGTTTGTGGATATTAGTATTTAGCATGGCAGCTTCACAATGGTCATAGTTCTTGTGGCCCCTGGCATGCACTACTAGACCATATAGTCTAGGAAACAGAAGTGAAACCTCCCAATCTACTAAAAGTTCACCTTATAAACTAGCACAATGCCACTTCCATTTATTTATTTCCCTAGATTGAGAAAGAAAGATTACGTAGAAAAGATATGGTCTAGCATTCTACGTGGAAATGAAGGCTGCTCATCCTGTAAGTTGTATTAGTTGGTTCTTTAATATTATAACAAAACACCTAAGGAAATCAATTTTGGCTCATGGTTTTAGATTATTTTGGTTCATGGTTTTATATCTTTCCCTGTGATTAAGTGGTCCCACAGCTTTGTGCCCTGACATGGCAGAGAATGATGGAGGGAGAGCATATCAGAAGCAAAAAGAGAAAATTAAAAAAAAAAAACAAAAAAACAAAACTGTGCTCCACAATCCCCAACTTCCAACAATCTGAGGATATATTAAAGTGTATCTTCTGCCAATAGTTGCAGTGCCTACTAATAATGCTACCCTGGGGAACAGCACTTAAGACACAGACTTTTGGGCAACATTTAATATCTAAACCATACTCCTAAGTGATATCTAAAATTAATTTCAGATGTACTTAATGCAATGTTCATTCACAATGGAGCAAAGTCATCTCTTGTCATTTTCTCTTGTAGTGTTCAGTTGCCATTTTTGCCCATTCTTTTTCCTGCAATCTGTTATGCTTGCCAGACTATCTTTTGTCAAGGAAATTGTAAGGCAAGAGATAGCTCAGTCAGTAAACTGCTTGCCTATGAAGCTTGAGATCATTGGTTTAAGCACTAGGTTTGTAAAAATGTTGAACTTGGCGGCCTAGATTTGTAATACCAGACCTAGGGAGTCAGCATCAATTCTATGATGCTCTTTGGCTAATCAGCCTAGCTTACTCATTAAGTTCAAGGCCAGGGAAAGAGGTGCTGTCTCAAAAAACAAGGTAGAGATACTTGAGGAATGACACATGAGGTTGTCCTCTAGCACGTGAGCACGAGCAAGCATATTGTGGAGGTACAAGAATGGTGCTGTGTGGTTAATTTGAGAAAATGGGTAGAGGTGGTATGTTTTCTCTTTTATTCTAATTTTAGTGATGCTAAGTCATCATTTTAAATTGACATTTAAACACTCTTTGATCTTACATGTTACAGCAGGTTCCCCGCCGGCCTCCGGGTCCTGCCACCATTGTCCTGCAACCACGTGTGCCCCAAATAACACTCAGAGACTCTGTATTTGATACAATCCTGTTGGCCAATTACCATTACTGTTTATGGGCTAGCTCTGCCTTAATCATTAACCCATTTCTACTTATCTAAGTATTTCCACGTGGTCGTCTTAACGGGGAGCCGCGCTGCAGGCGTCCTGCTCCTTCCCGGGCTACATCTTGACTCCCCCTACTACTTCCTCTTCCTCCTCCTAGTCTCCTAGCCCCACCTATCTAGTTTTCTATTGGCCACAGGGCTTTATTAACAGTATGAGAAACATATATACAGAATCACATCTCCCATCATCTCCTCTTTTCTGTCTAAAGTAAAAGAAGGGGTTTAACCTTAACATAGCAAAATATACCATACAACAGTTATCAAATAAGAATCACAGTTAACAATATTTAGTCCATTAACATTTTGTAAGACTTAAAGAAAATATCATCTATCCTATCTTTGTCAGTCTAAAGACCTATATGTAACTTATTTTTAATCCTAACTAAGAAAAACTATAATCATAACTATCTGTCTTCAACTCCTTCAAAGACCACAGAAGGATAATATATAAACTCTAGAAATGACAGAGACAACTCATTGCCTGGTCAGTCACCCGAAGTTCTTCTGTAATGTTCCATCTTCAGCCCATAGGCCATAATGTATCTCCAGACTCCTCAGCAAAGCAGGAAACTTTAAACTGTCCACTTGTATTGACAGTGTGTCAGTCATATTTCTCTGCGTCCTGTAGACTGTCTGGCTGTCTGGCAGCCTCTTCCATGAAGCAGGAATCCTGTAGCAATGTCCATCTTGAATCAGCAGTCACCTTTTTGTGGGTCCTGCATGTCCAGTTTCTACAACATAAAGTCAAACAGTCTAGACAAGAGAAGTACCTTGCTCAAATGGCTAGTCTTGCCATATTAGAAGCAAACTTCATAACGAGTTTCTTCAATGTCCATCTTCCTTTCTTCTGTAGGTGGTGTTACCAGGAACAGTTGTGCCTCACTGTCAAGAAAAACCTTAAACCATTTTAAATGCCATATTCTGTAGGTCTTTGAAAGGTTTGAAGAATGCCTAGTCATCTCAAATATATCCATCTCTGCATATCTAGAAATCCTAACTTAACTCCAAGTTTTAACTATCATAGGTAACTCTCTATAATCTGTACTAAATTATACATTACATTTTCCAATGAGCTATATAAACACAATACCTAAACAAGAGGAGAAATATACATATCACAAAATTGACCTTAAATTGTATCAATAAAAGAAAATCCATTCCAAAGCAAAGTATTCATATCTATACCATAATTCCCTTTTTACCTTTAAAAAGATTGTTTGTGGTTATTTAAGTCCATTTAAATGAAAACAAACATTTATAAACAATATTTGGGAATTTGGGCGTCATTCTTTCCAAACTACTTCCTGCTGGTAGAGGGCGCTGTCATGGGGATCCAAAGAAGATGTAGAAATCTTGGCAGTAGTCTGCAAGGCTTTGTCTCAACTGCTTTGAATGTTGGATCACCTGGGGAGCTGTTTCAGGGGGTCTGGCTTGATCAAACCATATAAGTCTGGAAAGAATCCATAGCTTTTCATTTTCTGTGGAAACAAAAATAGAAATCCTTTTCCCCAGTAGCTTGTCCTTAGGCTTAAATTTTTGAGTCAAAGCATTTTTAAAATATATAAATTGAATTAATTTAGTAGCATTTCTTTTATTAGTAGTTGTTATTTTCTCAGCAATCCAATAATTTAAAGACAACAGAATCGCGTATAGTATCCAAAATTTCTCTGTGCTTTCCATTTTTACGTGGCTTTTTTATTACTCTATTTCTTCTACTTCTATTTTTGCATATTTTGAGACAGGGTTTCTCTGTGTAACTTTTATCTGTCCTGGAATTCACTCCATACCAGGTTTACTTTGAAATCACAGAGATCTGCTTGCCTCTGTCTGCCAAGTACTAGGATTAATTCTACTTCCTTTTCTCTTTTTTAAACCATTGTATCCTGTTTCTTTTTCTCTCCCAAGCCAGCGTATTTTTAAAAACACAGTGTAAACCTTTATGGCAGCTCTCCTACACACCAATGAATTGTTAGCAGAGCTCTTTAAAAGCCAGGCGGCTTTTTGCCGCTTATGCTAATTTTGGAAACTTCCCTTAAAGGAGCCACGCAAATCTCTGTCTACAACAAAACAAATACAACAGAGAAAATGCTGCTACTAAGAAGTCTTGCTAGTCTCTGTTCCTTTGTTTCTAAAACATTTCTTAAGCTCTTATTAGTTTTAAGTGAAAGTTCTTATAGCCATGTTGGGCGCCATTTGTAGCTTGTAAGTTTCCGCCAGCCCGCCAGTCTGGGCCCACAGCCGTGCCAGCCCCAAATAACACTCAGAGACTCTGTATTTGATACAATCCTGTTGGCCAGTTACCATTATTGTTAATGGGCTAGCTCTGCCTTAATCATTAACCCATTTCTACTTATCTAAGTATTTCCACGTGGTCGTCTTATCGGGGAGCCGCGCGGCAGGCTTCCTGCTTCTTCCCGGGCTACATCTCGACTCCACCTACTACTTCCTCTTCCTCCTCCTAGTCTCCTAGCCCCACCTATCTAGTTTTCTATTGGCCACAGGGCTTTATTAACAGTATGAGAAACATATATACAGAATCACATCTCCCATCACTTACATTTATTCATTTTATTTTGTGAAGATGGCAGAGTGCATCTTGCATCACATATATGAAGCTTAGGCTTCATATATGGGAAGTCGGTTCTCTCCTTCTGCCTAGTAGATTCTGGGGATCAAAAGCTAATTGCTGAGCCACCTTACAAGCTCTCAAGCCACATATGTTAATTAGGAAATAATAAAAGGAGTGTAACATAGGGAAGAATTAATTCCAGGAATGGTGGCAAAGGGAAGAAGGTACAAAGAGTACCTTTACCCCTGTCTTATCTTCAATCTATTAAAAATTACAACATAAATCTGCTCATTCTGTAAATATTTGCTCCAGCTATTAGCACAGGAACTGCCCATTTCTGCAGCATAAATGCATGCAAACAGCTCCATAAACTAAGAGCCGAGATAGCACACTAATTAACTGTCTCTGGGCCTGCCCTCTATCAACCAGAAAATGAAAAATGAAAAACAGTTAGGTCATGCTTGCTACATGTCAAGGTTCTTAGCTTTGAGATCCAAGTTGATTTTGCCTTTGTGTGTTAAGCACTGAGCCCCAGTGAACCTTGAGACAAATAAGGAGGGCCTTGAGAATTGAGGCTCTGTCCTGATTTGCAGACGGATAATCACACAGTGCTGCTCAGGAAAAGAGTTTATTCAATTGATATTTCCTTAGGGAGAATCAAAGTTTCACTGAGATTTAGCTAACTGGCAGGCATGATTTTGAACTCTATCCTCATTTGGTTAAGCCTATGTAAATGACATGCTTTTTGGTTCTTCCTTTCTTCCTTCCTTCCTTCCTTCCTTCCTTCCTTTCTTTTTCCTTCATGGAGCTTTGGGAGGGCTCTCACATTTGCAGCTGTGCTGATAAAATCCAGCTGAACAGCAGTAGCATAATACTTATCTGCATTCCACAGAGATCTTCTATCTCCTGCCTCTCTCAACTTGCCTCCTGGATGCTGACCTTTACAAGCATCACCTCCCGGCCCTGTATTTTCCTATTTTCCAAATACTAAGAAACTCCTTGTTTAAAACAACACAAAGGATGGAAGAGAGGGCACAGCTCAAGAGACGGAGGGAGGGAGGGTAGAAGGAAGAAAGGAAAGAAGGAAGGAAAAAAAACCCCTAGAATGATAGAACTTCTCCCAGGTTCTAATGTCAAATTAAAATTGTGGATGACTCCTTCTTCCAGAAACAAGGACCACTGCCTACAGTACCCCTGAATTTTTATTCATTAGTTGCACCAAGTATAGATATGTCTACTCTGTCTTTTTAATTGGTTTTTCAAGACAGGTCTCTCTGTGTAACAGCTCTGGCTGTCCTGGAACTAGCTCTGTAGACCAGGCTGTCATCTGCCTCCCCAGTGCTGAGATTAAAGGTGTATACCACCAAACGCCCAGTGTATTCTCTTTCTCTCTTTTTTTAGGGCTCAGCTCTCTTGTTTTCAGCTAAAGTGACTGAAAACTTTATAAAGAATCATCCCCCCTCGAAAAAAAAGAATAAATAGGCAAGAAGTAGTTGCCTTATCCATAGCAGAATTGCTATGCCTCGTATAAGAGGGTCATTGAGATCACCTCATCCAATTGCCTCATTTTCTCAGCTAGAAAATTCTAAGGCAAATGGTAATGCCTCCTTCCCAGACAACTTCAGTGACACATTGAGGCTATAAGCCAGTTCTCATTCCTCTTAGCCCAGTCACCGTTCTGTAATGCTGCATTAAGGTCAGAAGTCCAGACTTTGTCAAATGTCCTGTATATTTTACTTTGCCCCAACTTCACACTCTTATGTCTTACCATGTTGTCTCTTCAAAGCCATGTTTTTTTTTTTTTATTTCAGTTAAAAGGTAAGTATATTGGCCAACAGAGTTTTTCTGGATCTCATTTTGTTTGCTTCCAGCATATGCATTCTTTCTCTCTGTTCTGATTTTGTGGTTTATCCAATGTTCCCAGAGCAACTTGCATATGTTTTAATGATGGGAAGGAATAAGATGGTATCTGGAAGTCATCATACAGCATCACTATGCCTGCTGGGAATCTATACTGTTATCATAGATTATAATTATGTAAACCTAGATGATATTCCAAACTCTATGGGAGATTAAAAGGACCGGTACCTACTGTGTATGGCCTCATATGTCTATTCTAGAATTCCACAACTGGGTCTGATGTGATGAGACCCCCTTCAACTGTTGAAGGTCTGAAAAGTCAGTGACCATGACTCTAGCTCAGAAGTGTCCCTGGTAGGCTTTGAGAGGGGGATCTCTCTAGAAATAGTCCAAGGTAAAATCTTATATCCCTGGCTCTGAACTTTATGCTTAATCTTATAATCTTTCCTTTCTCAATAAAAAAAAATTGAAGCTAATGTTTTGGCTTGCATAGGAGAAATGGGATCTGGAGCCAAGCAGCTGCCCATGTATTCTGACTAAAATTCTACTCCACTATTAGGAGCTGGAGGGGAAATACAAAGGCCCCTTTGCATAATTGAGAAATCCTTAAGGTGCAAAGTTCTAATGTTATGAAATTGCAACCTATTTGGAGAGCAAAATCTAAGAAGGGAGCTTGAAAAAAATATAGGAAAGACTTTCTCAGCAAATCAAACCTGGAGCCACTGAAGTGTAACATAAATTATTGTTGCCTAGCAAAGCATCCTATTATCCTAATCAATTGAGGTTCCTTTAAGTTCTTTTTCCTGTGAAGAACTTAAATGCAAAACAGACACATAGGCTATTGACTCTTGAAGCGAGGTAATTTTGTTTCCTTGTAGTCTTCTAAATATTTCAGATGATTATGTATTTACTATCTTATTCATTTGTAAATAAGAGGACAATGAATAGATTAAATGGACCTAAATAGCAAATGTGCTCAGAGACTGATATTTCATGTTAGAAAGACATTTGTTTCCCTAGGAAGTAATTAATATGAAGATTTAACTTTTAAGTTGTTTTAAGTTGATTTAACTTGTTTCTTGCACTTTTTACCACTCCAAAAACTTCTCTCTGTTGATAGTCACATTAAAAATGTGGCAAAATAATTTATCTGATGATAACTTTACCCTGTTTCAATCATTATCTGTTAATTTACTAGTGGTATAATGAACAAGCCTCATTTGTAGTCCCAGACTCTTCAAAATGTGGTGATAATCCTATTCTTAAACATCCGTTAGTAGCACTTCACTTTGATCCAAATTGCTGTACCGTAACTCTATCAAATTAATGGATAGGAATGGTATTGACCTTCAATAAACAGACTACATTCCTACCTAATCAATCATTTTTTGTTCTTAAATTTTCATTTGATTTGATTGTCTCTTCAATATGTAGTCAAGTTGTCATACCTTTCTGATGCATCTTTTGTGTGAGTCTACCATGCAGAATGAATAATTAGCTAACCTCAGGCCCAGAACAGTTATACTTCTCCAGTACTATCTGTCTGTGTTTATTTTTTCAAGGCTCAGTAGTGATACCCAACAATTTTTTTTTTCACAATGGTACCAGATCTTTCAAGGCAAAATTTGTTCCCCCTTTGTAGTCAAGAAATCAAGTTTTTTTTTTAATAGTAGAAAAAAGTTTATTCACTGTCATAATTATTTAACTTAACAAATAGGTGGGGAAGCAGAGCATATTAAACACATTATTCTGGATTTACAATAGACATAAGCAAGGATACTCTTCCACAACTTATGGTCCTGGGGTTGAATAGTCAGCTGTATCTGTCATTTATTTTTCAAATGTTCCTTACACAATGGATTTCTATAATAAGGACTACCAACTTATTTGATTGTACTTAGGTTGGGAAGGATTTTGAGAAATTTTTAATAACTTATTAAAATAGCTAATAGGCTGGTACATCCCCAAATTAGAATTTACTAATCATAGATGACCCCAAAGTAAAGACTACTTACAGAAATCCCAAGTTCAATTCCTACAGTCTACATCAGATCAGTTCAGTTCCCACAACCCAGCAGCTCATAGCCACATGTAACTGCATTCCCAAGGGATCCAAAGCCCCCTTCTATCCTCCACCACTACTGACACACATACATACCACATGGACACATATTCAATAAAAATAAAATGAGTCTTTGAAAAGAATTTGCTTTCCCATTTAACCACACACTGCAGAAAAAAAATCACAGGATGGGGGGTAGGCAGAGAAAAGTGGTTTGTTATGAGGAGGGGAAAATGAATATATGGAAGATAACATGCATCAGCTGAATAACTAAAAAATTAACTCCAAGGAGAAAAAAGTGTGAAACACTATTTTAATGTATTCTATGACATAGGAATTTTAAAGGTTTGCTTTCAAATTGGTGTAAATATTTTCAGGAAAGATGTTTGTGTTAAAGTTGGCTAAAAAAAGATATATTTGACTAATGATAATTATGCATTTAGGGGAAATGGTAGTGCAAAACTATGTCATATATAATATTCTTAATGAATGATAAATATAAAAGATCAAGTATCAAATTTAGCCATGGTGTTTCTAATCCTTTGGGGACAAGATAAATCTGATTGCAAATTTAGGTTTCTTGGGTTTTTGTTTTGTTACAAAGTAAATTCTCTCTGCCCAGTTGTGACAAAATAGAAGTGGACCAAAAATATATGGAGGGGAAAAGGACCCCAGGAGCCTAGTTAGAGCCATGAGATGTTTTTTGGATTCATGGTAATGAATCATCTAGATTCTAGGTGTCAAAATGTTTTTATATAACATGCAACAAACTACATCTTACCTATAAGCTCCCATTAATACTGTAAAACGAGGGTGGGAATCGTCAATGTCAATTTTCTTTTTTTTCGCCTTTTTTAAAAATTTAAATTAGAAACAAGCTTATTTTACATGACAATCCGAGTTCCTGCACCATTCCCTCCTCCCTACTCCCCAATCCCTTATCCTATCCTCTTTCTGCTTCCCAGGGTGCATGAGGCCTTCTATGGGGAGTCTTCAAAGTCTGTCTTATCATTTGGAGCATGGCCTAGGATCTCCTCCAAGAGTCTAGGCTGAGAAAGTATCCCTTTATGTGGAATGGGCTCCCAAAGTCCATTCTTATACTAGGAATAAAACTGATCCACTCCCAGAAGCCCCATATACTTCTAACTAACACCCACTTTCAGCAGGGCTGAGTCAGTCCTATGCTGGTTTCCCAGCTATCAGTCTGGGGTCCATGAGCTGCTCCTTGATGAGGTCATCTGTTTCTGTGGGTTTCTCCTGCCTAGTCTTGACCCCTTTGCAGAGCAAGTTTTCGTAACCACCTTCATGATTGTGGTTTTGCAAAAAGAATTCTTTATTTGCCTTGCCTTTAATATTTCATATTACGCCTTTCATGTAACAGTCTGTAGAACCATCTTTCATAATAAAATGACCAGGCAAATGAGAATAAGAAACATTACAAAAGAACTTTGGGTGAATGTCCAGGCAGGAGGACATCTCAATCAATTCTAGAGTTTATATATTGTCCTTCTGAGTTCTTTGATGGAGTTGAAGACAGTTATTGTTTTTTTATTATTAATAATATAATTTGAAAATTTTACATGTGGATCCCAGTTTCTTTTCCCTCTCTCCCTCCGTCTCACCCACCTCCCTCCCTCACTCACTCTTACCCTCTTTCCCCTGTGACATGCACCCTGGCCACCCTCCCCTCCCCCCACCCCCATTCCACTTGTAAGGCTATACTATCCAGGTTGGGTTTGTAAATCTGTCAAGTCATTTGAAGTAGGGACTAGGACTTCTCTCCTGTCTCTAGGATAAGGGAGTATCCCTCCATGGGGGATGTGTCTGCAAGGTCCTTTTGTGCACCATGAATACATCCTGTTTCTACTGTCTGAGGTCCCCCAGACTGCTCAGTCCTTCCACTTGAGACCCATATTCAGGGGTCTGAGCCAGTCCCATGCTGGATTCCCAGCTATCAGTCTGGGGGGGGCATTAGCTCCTCCTTGTTCAGGTCAGCTGTATTTGTGTGTTTCTGCAACCTGGTCTTGTCCTCTCTCTCTGCACCTGGATTCTAGTTTGACTCAGTGTTTAGTTATGGGTGTTTGCTTCTGTTTCCAACAGGTACTAGATGAGGGTTCCATGATGGTGGATAATTTAGTTGATGATCTCACTATCAGGGAAGGGCATTTATGGTAGCCTTTCCATGGTTGCTCAAATTGTTAGTTGGAATCAGTCTTGTAGAACCTTTCTTTAGGTTCAGTTTTCTCTTCAGATCAATAATGGCTCCCTCTTCTATGTTCTCTCTCTCTTTCTCTCTCTCTCTCTCTCTCTCTCTCTCTCTCTCTCTCTCTCTCTCTCTCTCTCTCTCTCTCTCTCCTGGCTTCTATTCCTACACTGACTCAATCTACCTAGTCACATGTGCTTTCCTCTCCTCCCCGTCTCTTCCTAGTTTTCTCTACATTCACTGCCCCATTGCCCTCCCACTTCCCATGTGCTCTGGGGGACTTGTCCCTTCCCCCTTTCGTGAGGGACCATATATGAATCTCTTAGAATACAGCCTGTATCCCAGTTCCTCTGGTGGTGTGAATTATATGCTGGAGATCCTTTGCCCTAGGTGTAAAATCCATATATGAGCAAGTGCATACCCTGTTCCTCTTTTTGTGACTGGGTTACCTCATTCAGGATGGTTTCTTTAAGTTCCATCTACTTGCCTGTGGATTTCAAGATTCCGTTATTTTTTTCTGCACAGTAGTATTCCATTGTGTAGAATTGCCACATCTTCTTTATCCATTCTTCAGTTGAGGGGCATCTAGGTTGCTTCCAGGTTCTTGCTATTACAAATAATGCTGCTATGAACATAGTTGATCACGTGCCTTTGTTGCATGGATGTGGGTCATTTGGGTATATTCCTAAGAGTGGAATCACTGGGTCCTGTGGTAAACTAATTCCCATTTTCCTGAAGAACCTCCATACTGATCTTCAAATTGGCTATACGAGCTTGCATTCCCACCAGCAGTGGAGGAATGTACCCCTTTCTCCACATCCTCTCCAGAATTGGTGTTTCTAATTTTAGTCATTCTGGCAGGAGTAAGATGGTATCTCAAAGTTGTTTTGACTTGCATTTCCCAGATAGCTAAGGATGTTGAGCACTTTCTTAATTGTCTTTCAGTCTTTTTGATTTCCTCTATTAAGAATTCTTTCTTCCATTCTGTACCCCATTTTTTAATAGGGTTATTTGGTGTTTTGTTGACTAGTTTATTGAGTCCTTTGTATATTTTGGATATCAGCCCTTTGTCAGATATAGGACTGGTAAAAAATTTTGCTCAGTCTGTGGGCTGCCATTTGGTCTTGTCAACTGTGTCCTTTGCCTTACAGAAGCTTCTAAGTTTGAGGAGGTCCCACTTGATTGTTGATCTCAGTGTCTGTGCTACTGGAATTATGTTCAGGAAGTGGACTCCTATACCAATTTGTTCAAGGGTACCTTCTACTTTCTCTACTAAAAGGATCAGTGTGGCTGGATTTATGTTGAGGTCTTTGATCCATTTTGACTTGAGTTTTGTGCATGGCGATAGACGTGGGTCTATCTGCAGTCTACTACACACCATCATCCAATTGTGCCAGCACCATTGTTGAAGATGCTTTCCTCCCCCCATTACATCCTTTTAGCTGTTTTGTCAAAAATCCGGTGTTCATAGGTGTGTGGGTTAATATTGGGATTTTCAATTCGATTCCATTGGTCTACCTGTCTATTTTTGTGCCAATACCAGGCTGTTTTCAGAACTATAGCTCTGAAGTAGAGCTTAAAGTCAGGGATGGTGATGCCTCCTGAAGTTCTTTTATTGTACAGGATTGTTTTGGCGATCCTGGGTCTTTTGTTTTTCCATACAAAGTTGATTATTATCCTTTCAAGGTTATTGTTATGGATTTCCTTAGTTATGGTAAAAGATAAGTTGCATATAAGAGTTTCAACTCAAAAAGTTAGGATCAATGAGGGACTATTTTTGTCAAATGTTAATGGAATAAATATTAACTATAGTACTTACTTTATAATGTTTTGTGATAAAGAATTTTACTTTTACTATTTTAAACTTAAAACCCTTCCTTTTTCTATTTCTTTTATAATTTTTTTTATTTAAATTAAAAATAATCTTATTTTACATACAAAAAAAAGAAGTCAATGGAAAGAAGAGAAGAGAAGACTCAAAAACTATTTTCCAAATAACTTATTCTGCCCTCTGGAAGAATAAACCATTTTCCCTCACAGGTCTCTTAGTATTTTGAAGTTATTATTATAAGTAGTCATATAATCCATATCATTGTGTACCATTTACTTCTCTTCCAGACTGCAAAGTCTTTAAAAGACAATGAGTGCACTCTTTTCTTGGTATCTGTAGCTTCTATCAAATTCTTGGCTACAGAAACTGTTCAGTATATGTTCATTGAGTACATAGCAGATGAGAATAGCTTGAAAATTTTTAAGCAGTCATATGCATTAATTTATCCATTTAAAGTCATATTTAAGACTTTATCTCACTCTCTGACTCATATATCTGACTTTCAGAAATTTATATGTGACTGCTCTTAGTCTCATTTTTATTATGCATATCTCCAACTGACTTTCAGCAAATAACCTGAATATTTGTTTAAAACAAATCATATCATATTCAATGTAATTAAAAACTCTCCATGAGATACAATAAAATCCCATTGGGGCACCACAAAACACAATTATACCTTCATGGCATATGCTCCTTTAAAGCAAATCCATTCCTGAATTCCAAAGCCTAACAATCCTTTCTCAAAATTCGTATCAGTCTATGCATAATACCATATACCACTTAAGAATTAAGAAGCTATTGTATTATCTTTATCCTGGATTATTTCTCTAAGAAGATTCATCAACATTGATATATATGAGGGATTTATTTGAGTTTAATACCAAATCAGTTATCTTGGCATAAGAGTTAATTATAACCATTATTTTTTAAAAAACGATGAACTTTGGTAATATGTGTTTGATAAAAGCAGATCCAGAAGTAACAATTTTAAGTTCCTTTATATACAAAATATAACAGGTTTGACTACTATAGGCCTTATTCATTTAGAGTTTCAAGGTCATTGCTAGGGTATTACCTAAATTATCATTTGAAACATTTGAATAGTAATAAAATAGTCTGGGAAATTATTATTGATTTTTATTTTTTTCTTATTCAGAGAAGGAATAGGCACAAGAAGAAAGAAGACAGCATTGTTAGTTGAAGACTAGAGTTGAGACTTACACATCATTTTTTTGAATTTGAGAGAAAAAAAGACAGTTTCATTCAGGCAATTATGATTCATAACTATGTAAAAGAACAAGCAAAAGCCACATAAAAGAGCAACACATATGTGTGTTGTGTATACATATATTCACACCTAAACACATACAATTGTAGGTTACAGATGTCATGTGTTAAAGTATAATGTCACAGCAGTCACCAATCATGATGGACATTAGTGCAGAGTACAATACCAAATGACCTACTAAGCTAGTTGTAGCCTCACACCTTGAAATTGTGCTGTGTTGTAGTCTTTTGGGAAGCAGGAAGTCAAATTTTTCCCAGTAATACTTTGTGGAATTCTCTTCCTTGTCTGGTCAATAATTCCAATTCTTTGCAAAGATGCATAGTTTTCTTGATGAAGCATCTCATTAATGACTTAACCACTTGAAAACATCTCCATTCAACTCATCATCAGTCTTCTTGACATAATCGTGGCTTCAGCCAAAAAACAGCAAGTTGAAACTGCCTGTACTTGGTGTCAGGACTATCAAAAGCCACAGGGTTGAACAGAGTGAATTATAATGTAAAAAGGGGAAGCTTCTTACATTATAATGTAAGAAGGGGTTGTGTAACATTCTCAGGGGAAGCAACATATACTTAACCTTTCACAGGGATACTCACAGAGCCCATATCCTCCATAATCATATCCTTTTATGATCCACACTCCTTACAGTTGAATCACCCTTCTAAAATGAATACTTTTTTCTAAGGCAACTGCTTTTGTTTTCTATTTATAATGCAATAATCTACCACAGATCTTAAAAGAATTCAGCCAAAATATGTTACAGTTCTGAAGTTCAGGAGTCAGGAAAAGAATGTACTGGGCTATCATCTAGTAGCTGTAAAGCTGTGTTGTTTTCGCCAGGCTCTAATGATGAATTTACTTCTTTGCCTTTTCTAACTTCTGCAGACTTTGGCCACTTCAACTTCAAAGCTATGGTGTCTAATTGAATCTGTCTCACACTATATACCCATGTTGCTGTTTTCTTATAAGGACATCTAGAATTATATTAAGACCATCTAGATAACAGAGGGTATTTTCTCTATGTCTCATTTATTTTTGGAGAATTTCATGTATGAGTACTGTTTTTCATTATCGCCCTTCCTCCTTCCATCTCCTCCTGTGTCCTACCTGCCCCCACTCCTTTGCAAATTCATGCCTCTTTATATTGCTATTATTGTTGTGTGTGTGCCTGTGTATTATATGTGTATGTCTGTATTCACGGCTGCATATATTAGAAAGGTGTGTACAGACATGCAGATAGTGTTTCCAGACATGACACAGAAGTTGCACACATGACCTTATTTCATAGGCTATAACTACAGATACAGCACCTGCACATGATCAAGCCATACAGAACCCCATCACAGATTGGATAGGAGCTCAAGAAATCCTACCACTACCTGAGGAACCATTGGCAACAGATGGCTTCTGAGAGAGGGAAAGTTCGTTTTCTTTAAGGATATGGCCCTTGGGAGGCTATGCATATTCTGGTAGGTGTCTCTACACTCATTAACATACTGGAGCACTAAGTGGACTCAATGAATTTAAATTATAAAAAGCACATGAAACTGAGTAAAAAACTTGTCCAGATGGGAGGAGGAAGACCTTTGAAAGGAGGGAATGGGGGTATATTTGATCAAGAATATTGTGTGCATTATGAAATCCTTAAACAAATAAAAAAATAGTATGCTGCTCCCAAGAAGAGAACTTTTGAAGGGAGGCAGAAAAGTTTGTGGAAAAGTTTTGGCAGGGCAAAAGACAGTAGTTAATCAGAAATTGGATTGAAAAAGGAGAAACTCCAATGCAGGTAATAGGACATACTACCCTAAATATGATATTGACCAAATTTGACTTTGTTGGGAAACCAGTTCTCACACTGACCTTTGCATAGTACTTCTATCCTAAGGATGCTCTGTGATATAAATGATAAAGAAAATTAGCCACAAATATTTAAATGAATTCTTTCCAAGTCTAGATTTCTAATCTGTCTTGAGTTTCAAGAAAGTAAACTTCTGAAATTGTTATAACAAAATCCATTTGATCTGTAGTTCAGAGACATTAAGCATCTCAGACACAATTAATTTGTTTACTTATTTTAACATTAAATACAAAATAATAAGTATATTATTATTTTGTTGTATAAGTATATTTAAGTAACAACTTGCTTGTAGCTAGTGTAAAGTGAGTTCATCTAATAGCCATTCTTATCTCTATATGGAGTTATAACTATCCTTATGTTGATTTTTAAATGCATGTATATAAAACAATATGTATTTTAAAGCAAATGATTAGAAAACTCATGTTACAAAAGGCTGATTACTATATGGACTAGGAGATTTTTACACCTTCCACTTTAACATAATGCAGAAACCGCTTCCAGAATGTTATCTTTGAGATCACAGAATCTAAGAGATTGAAATTTCAAATGGAATCTTATCCACTTTCTGTTCACTCTCAGCCCACTTTCAGGTAAGCCCTCTGATACTCTCATCATTTGTTTAAACTTTTTCTTTCTTCCAGGTTTCCTCGGAAATACATTTCAGATCACAAAGGAGGAAATAAATTACCTTTTCCCAACTTCTGCCCCAAACACATATTCCCAGAGAGGATCTTTATCTACATTTCATCTATTCAATGACCCAGGACTAATACCTTATCCATAGCAATAGCTTCTGTGGAGCTCAAGGGAGCAGAGAAAAGCCCCAGAATGATTCCTTTCAGCCCCTAGGCAAGCCTGAGAAGATTTTACAGGAGTCTAGCCTTTATGGCAGCATGGTCCTGCCAGCCATTTTTGTGACTCAGTTTGATCTTATTACTTTAGTTTCCAATTTTAGTACAGACTCATGGTAGTTTAAGAAAACTGAGTTGGAGGATTCTTCCA
The DNA here is from genome assembly GCA_030556225.1 of Cricetiscus sungorus. NCBI lineage: Eukaryota > Metazoa > Chordata > Mammalia > Rodentia > Cricetidae > Cricetiscus > Cricetiscus sungorus. Next base: position 12,692,348 of record JANBXA010000126.1, read on the forward strand.
TTCTACATACCTGGGTGAAATAAATCCTCCTTACTTTATAAGATGCTATATCAGAAATGTCCTTTGATATAACATTACAACTTCTCTAAAACCATGATTGCTACCTTTCTCCAAAAGTTAGAAGAATTCTTGAGTTTTTCTTGCCCTTAAGTCTTCCTTTCACTCTTTTCTTCTCTCCTATGTCTTATACATTATGCTGAGTTTATACTAACTTGACTCTTTTCATTGCGACCATGTTACCTGTGCTGAGACTGTACCTCATGGCCTTAATCCATTTCTTATCCAGGTCTCATCCTCCTCCTATCCACCATCCAAACTACTCCAAGTTTTGTGGATCTGTCTAACACATGCGTTTTAGTTTTTCTTTTTTTCATTGCAATACTACAAATACCATCCCAAAGTTATATAGTTCAAGTTCAAAATTATGCCTTCAACAAGTGCTTTGGCCCTCAAGTGACCCAAATTATTCAGCATCATGGTATTTTTATTTCCATCGTGCTTCTTTAGTGAGTTAGGACTTGACAACATCTGTTATGTTATTAACCATAATGAATTAAAATTGGTTAACCCTAGATCACAAGCAAAAATATATAAATAGGAGTCTAAAGAGAAAAGAAAGACACATTTTGAAGTAGTCTTACATCTGTACTCTTTCTGATGTTCTATCAACTTTTATTTGAAAGAAGAATGCATAGATTTTATAGGAGTTTCAAAAATACAGCAATTACAAAATATTATTGTGGTCATTCATTTCTATCACCTTGATTATCCCCCCTCCTGTTCCTACTCCACAATCCACTCCTCCTCTTTCTTTTATTTAGTAAAGTGAAGGCCTCCAATGAGTATCAACAAAACATGGCCTATCAAGTTACAGTAAGACTAAGCACCTCCTCTTGTAGTAAGACTGGCCAAGACAACCCTGTAGGAGGAAAGGGTACCAAAGGCCAGCAGAAAAGTTAGAGACAGTCCCTGCTCCCACTGTCAGGAGTCCCACAAGTAGACCAAGCTACACAACTGAAACATATGCAGAGTTCCTCTATCAGTCCCATGCAGGTTTCTTTGTTGTCAGTTCAATGGCTGTGAGCCCCTATGATCACAGGTTAATTGCTTCTATGAGTTTTCTTGTGGTGTCCTTGACCATTCTGGCTCCTACAATCCTTTCTTCTCCTCTTCTGCAGAATTTCCAAACTCAGCCTAATGTTTGGCTGTGGGAGTGCATCTGTTTCTATCAGGCTAGATGAAGCATTTCTGATGACAATTGTGCTAGGCACCAATCTGGGCACAGGAGTTGGCCAGATTAGGCTACATATCTGCTATTGCCAGGAGTCTAAGCTAAGGTCTTTGTAGATTTTCCTGCCCTTTACAGTATTCTCTTTCACTGCCCTTCTATTCTATCCACCCACAACCTGATTGCTTGTGTTCCAGTCCCCCATCTTCCCTCAGTCCACTCACAAAATCGCTTCTATTTCTCTTTCTGAGGGAGATCTGAGTGTTCCCTGATGAACACACCATGTTTCCTAGCTTCTCTGGAGCTTTGAATTGTAGTCTGGTTATCCTTTACTTTACATCTAATATCCATTTATAAGGGAGTACATACCATGCTGGTCTTTCTGGATCTGGATTACCTCACTGAGGATAATTTCTCTAGCTCCATCCATTTGCCTTAAATTTTTCTGGTGTCCTTGTTTTTAATATCTGGGTAATATTCCACTGTGTAAATGTACACTTCCTTTATCTATTCTTCAGTTGAGGAACATCTAGGTTGTTTCCATGTTCTGGCTATTATGAATAAAACTGCTATGAACATAACTGAACAAGTGTCCTTAAGGTATGATTGAGTTGATTATTCTTCTAAAGCCTGCATATTATTATGAAATTGAAATTCCATGTCTTTCTATAAATAATCCTTTTAACTGCATCCATGTAAATAATCATAGTTGAAGTTTTAGTTTGAAAATTAAGGATAGTATTGTCAGTCTAGTAGGCATGCCATGTGTACACACACCTGACTACATTGCTATTGTTTTAAGCAAAAAAAAAAGTTAGGTTTATTTCAACAAGATTACTTTTTTCTACAGTAACAAAAATAAGCTAGAGATCTAAAGTCCAGCATATGAATATTGCAAGAGAAGGCAGCTCAGCTGAAGTGACTCTGAAAACTGCAAATCACTGGGACTGTCTGCAGACATGAATTCAAGAAGCAACACCCCATGTCTCCATGCTGACCTCACATGACTTCCTAATTAGTATATAGCATTGATGCATTTCAGAATTCTCACAACACTGCATTTCTGTTATTCTGGTATCATTTGACTTTCCCAGAAGAGTCTGATAGATGAAACAGTTTCAGATATTCATATCACAGTCCTTTTGTGTTATTACAAAACTAGGAACAAAACTACTTTCATACAAAATCTGTTCAAATACCCTGTGAAGAATAATGGGAAATGTGGATGTGTACTAAGAAGATAAATAGCTATCTTGGACTATTCACTTTAATGTTTCACAAATCTACGTATAATTTTAAAAAGTACATTCATTTGTAACAGCTACTTCTAATAGCTACTAAAAGTGAAGCAGGATCATAGGTGAATGAGTACTGACTTTTTCAAATTATTTATCTTTAGATAAATGAACATATTTAGATTTTAGAATTGCTGGTCAAACTACTGTATAACTAGAGAAAAGTTCAGAATTGGATTCTATTTAGAGATGGATTAAGAACTAACCAATAGCCAGAATTTCTACTCCTAAATCCAGTCAACTGACTATTAACACTATGATATGCTGAACAATGGACTGGTATTATTAGAAAATCTCTTTAGTATAAAAATGTATGTGTTATTAGTGGTTAGGTAAGAGGCAACAATCTTCCAGAAAACAAAGGAAAGAAAAATTCAAAATCATACAGTGGAACACAGATTCATTTAGAGTTACCATAATTAGTCTTAATAAAACCATGATATTTAACTTTCAATGATTGTTAATAGTAAATACTCAGTCAAACTTTATGGAGGAATATTCATTTTAGGTTAAAGAGATTTTAAATAATCATCAGTTTTCCCTGAACTTAGCAGTAAAACTGATGTATCGCCCAGAAAGATTAGGAGGTGAGGGAATCTCAGATTTAAATTCCAGTTCAGTACTTGTGTTAGGCATGTGATTCAGAACAAATCAGTTAGTATTTTGCAATCATTTCCCTTCAGTAAAAAAATAGGAAAAGATATCTATAAATGGTTATATTAAAGCATATATAGCACATACAAGTAATTAATGTGTAACAACAGTATTTTAGGTAATATCACACAGTTAGATATTGTATATTTATGTGCCATTTTGCATGTTCAATGTTTATCTTTATTGTCATTTGAATGCAAAATATCCTCCATATGTTCAAATGTTTGAATACTTGGTCTTCAGCTGCAGCACCATTCTAGAAGAATGCGAAAACTTTAGGAGACAAAGCCATACTAGAGAAAACGGATCACTTAGTTAGGTGAGGTTTTATAGCCTAGCCCCCTCTGCTCTCTGCTGCCTGACTCAGTGCCACTTCATGTTCCATCAATGCACCATGCTCTCCTATTCTGATGGATATCCCTTCTTAAACCATTAGCCAGAATAAAACCTTCTTCCCTTACGTTATTTCTTGTCAGTATGATAGTCAAAGCAACCAGAGAAGTAAGGCAATGTGCTAATACCATACTATCACAGAAACATATAGGTTAGTTTGAAATTATGTGTACATATGTGCCTGTTTTGTTATGTATGTGTAGTTTCAGCAAAGTACTGCAGTTATTATGCCTTACAACTTTACAACTTAAAGTTTCTTAACCAATGTTGTTAGCCTATAGGCAGATTCACTGTTGTCTTGCCATGTAATTTGCTTAAGAAAAAGAAATTGATGAGATAATCTGTATCTCCCTTTTAAAATATGGTTTACAAAACATGCATGTCTTTTATACTATAATATTAGGTAATTATTAATTTTCTTTTAGAAGGGATTGCCAACATGCAGGCACATACCAATGATAGGAAAGAGCTGGTGTATTAAGTTCTTTTCTCTGGGGGTTATCAGAGATTTTTTTCTTTATAGCAAATGCTTGAATGAATGAACAACATTGCCAGAACAGACATTGCATAGATTATGTCATGAAACAGCACCATTACTGCCTCAGTATTGTTTTATTTGCTCAGCATTATCGACTTTCCCAACACTTGTTGTTTGCAATAAGCTGAACCAGAGTATAACCTTTCACTAATTAGAAAAATGCATGGGTATTAGCTTGAGAAATCATTGGCACTCCTGTTGTCAAACACAAACTCAGGGTGATAACTGTGTGTGACTGCTACTGTTTCTTTTTACCCTTGTGACAATGCCGGTAAGTCTGATGCAAAACAAGACAGACAACTTTTTAAATAATATGTGCCCGTACTGAACAAGTAAAACCTTATAAAGGCCATTTCTAAATGGATGCAAAAACACATATTAAGACTATGAGTATATCCCATAATTCTCTGTATATCTCTGAGCCTCTGTTTTACATTCTTCAAAACTGAAGAATTTTAAAAAATTCAATTAGGAAATATTCTTTGATACACATTTATATTCTATAAATATTCTTATGAAATCATACTGTACTAAGAAACTAGAAAATATATGCAGAGAGAGTGTGTGTTTGTTTGTGTGTGTGTGTTTTACAGAATAGTTTTCACCACTTCTGGACAGGCTAATTGAATTGACCCATGTAGATTTCTTTAGCTTAGTAAAGCTCAATCATGTAAATAATTTCAATTATATAATAAATTACAACTGCTCTGCTTCAACATAACCACAGTGATTGCAAATAACTCATTTTTCATAAACTTTGAAATTATGTAGTGTTCATTCACAGAAAGTGAGCGGCACAAAATCATTGACGCTGAAACAGTTGCAAAATTAATAAAGTAAATAGACAATCTGGAATTCTTGACTACAGACCAAAGAATCTGTTAAAGTAAAATTCAGATGATAGAAAAATCTCTAGTACGCCAGGTGGTGGTAGTGCATACCTTCAATCCTAACATTCAGGAGGCATAGGTAGGCAAATCTCTGAGTTTGAGATCAGCCTGGCCTACAGAGCGAGTCCCAGGACACTCAAGGGTACACAAAGAACCCCTGTCTCAAAACAAACAAACAAAAAAGACAAAACAAAAACAGAAAAAAAACTCTCTAGTAGGACAAGGAATTAAGAATCACCACATTTCTATTGTCATGAGATGTCATTCTTCTTCTTTCACCATGATACCAACATTCATAAAAAGGAAGCTACATAGATAATAGCCTTGAATCTAATTCCCTTTGGAGACTTTATAACATCATAGGGTAACTATTACAGGATTTCTTACTAGCTGTAAAATTTTTCTTATCATAAATACAGTGATCCCAGTAAACAGCACAAACACTAAGTGGTAAGTATAAATGAATAATTAAATTAATCCCTTTGTGTCTTCTTCTACTTCCCTCAGTGATCTTGTACGCTGAAGATCACTGACATACACAGAATCCCATATGGATCAACATGTAAGTTAGGAAAGTGTCACTGTGACAACAAGTACCAAGGGTAAGAAAATAACACTTGTCTTTATTCTCTAGATTTTAGGTAGCTTTGGCCCTCTCTAGCTTAACTGTAGATCACTGCATCAAAGCTGGCTAATGGTAAAAAAACATATATATATATATATATATATATATATATATATATATATATATATACACACACACACACACACACACACACACACACACCCCATTTAAAATGTTGGGTGCCTAGGACTAGGAAGAAAACTCAGTTGGTAAAGCACTGCACAACCCTGAGAACCTCAGTTTGGATACCCAGAACACATACACAAGAAAGCTGACTGAGGGTCTCACTCAAGCCAACATAAAACTCACTGTGTTTAGGCTGTTCTTGCATCCACAGCAGTCCTCTGGCCTCATTTTCTGAGTGCTGAGATTATTGACACGAACTACCATGCCATGTCTAATCACTGCTTTAAGCCTTTAAGTGAGTTTTTGTCACCATCAGGTTATACACATTCTCAGGAAGTAAAACTTTCTTGTTTTTTATTCTTCTTGCCTGTTGACATGATATTATTAATACAAATATTATTATTGGATATCATAGTTCTTTATCAGTTACTCCATAACATAACATAACTCCTTCACTGGAAGTTTTATTTTGTTGATACAGTTATTTCCTCTTATTTTAATGTGACCTCCTCAGGTTTAAAAAATATGGTAATATATTTGGAGGCTTGTAGAACATAATAGGAACATGTAAGTTCCAGCTAGCATACTGTTAAAATGTTCTAGCTTTAAAATCCTAATTATTTCCTTAGAAATTATAATAATAAATACTAAGGAATTTTGATAACTGCAAAATGAACTTTTGAAATATTAATACATTAGCATAACATATCTTCTAAAGAAAATTTTATTGGAAGAAAGAACTTGGAAATTTGATAATAAGCATAATTTAATGAATAATTTTCTGTGGTGAGTCACCATTTTTTCCTATAAAAATAATTTTTCTCTTTATACATTTATGGAATGAGTTTCTGCAAAAGAAGCCAAAATTTGTGAGGAAAAGAACTTAAAGAATTACCAAAATGTTCCTAATTTCTACAAGGGTTCTTGCAGTGTTTGATAATAGTTTGAATGACTAGTTTCAAAAGATTTTGTAAGAGATTGCTGGATTAATCTCATGCCTTATTAATCATGAAACATTTTGTTAAAATAGTAACAGCAAGCCACCAGGATAGTCTCAATTCACTAATCAAGCCAAAGTTCATTGGACATAATAGGCACAAAATTAAGAATTGTTGAGATAGTCAAGATTAAATCGTGATGGTAATCAGAATGGAAGCTACTAGAAACTAAAGGACATAATATTGCCGTAATTGCATGGCTGTTCTACAACTGAAAGTGATGAAAGGCCTGAAACAGCTCAGTGTTCCAGCCATTTGAGTGTAGGGATTAACACATGCTCTTTGTTCTTAATGCACTGTAGATATTACCTGAAGCAGAGATGGCCTAATTAAACCTGAAGCAGATGCTATAAATATGTGTCTAAATATATTTCTGTAGTGAATACAAACATTTCATACTGAAATAGAGCTTCACATCACTTAACTCTAAATTCCTAAAAGGTGTGCCAACAAAGTTGAAAGTACTATTACTCTATTAGTTTGCATATAACATCCACGGTAGTACCTCTTTATTTATTTGCCAAGAGTGTAATATTAAACATACTGAACTTTTCATCTGTTATCTTCCACATGCATATACATATATATACATACATGTATATATATATGTTTATATATGTATGTGTACATATATGAACACTCATGCAAAGTTGTGCACACACATATACACACACAAACAAATACACAGAGAACAACAAAATAAAAGTAATAGATATTTAAAGGATTTTTGACAACCCGTGGAACTCGAATTGATATTTTGAGAACTGGAACTAAATATCATAAATCACACAGATATGAAGAAAAGGCCCATTGACCCAAATTATGGCCAAATTAAACAAGCTTTACTCAAGTATGCATCAGAAATCAAGTCACTGGCTATCTCCCCCAAAGGTGGGGCTCATGAGTTTGGTCAGCCCTGAGTCAGATGCTGACGATACTTTTCTAAAGCATAAGATTTTGCCAACATGCATGTTTCCAAAGCAATCTCTTGTAAGTAAAATCATCTTTCTGTAAGCTTGTTACTGAATGTTCTGTAGTTCCTGGGATGGGGCACATCCCAGCTCTGAGAAATTGAAACTAAGGTTTTCAGTAAATACAAACTTAATTTAATTATAGAATCAAATGGCTTCTATTATAAAATGGATTTGGGCTCATTCTTCAGTGGACATTAAAACTATAACATCAGTTGGTTTCCCAAACAAATTCCGAATTGCAACTAATTTTAAAACAAAAATAATAACTTTACAAATAAATAATAAATTAAATTATTTCACAACAAAGTTATGACACTAAAGTCATTTGAAGAGGAAACATGTCTAAGTATCCTTTTGGAAATATTCTTTATATGTGCCATCATTAGGGAATTTAACACCTTACAAAAAGAACTAGACCATTTTAGGCATCAGTGTTTTACAACTTATTTTAGTATTTTTGTTTTGTTTTGTTTGTTTGTTGTTGTTTATGTTTGTTTGTTTTTACCTAACTAGTATTTTTACCTTTTGATTTTATTATTTAACCTACCAAGATACCATCACCATAGAATGATAATTATTCTCTCTGAGATTTCTTTTGAGGAAAACTTTAAAGTTACTCTGAATGGTATATTGAGCTCTTTTCCAGGTCAAAGTACACTCTAAGTTGTCAAATGTATAAGTCTTAAGTTGTGTAACCATTTGTTTCAAATTTTTATGTATTGTGTGTTTGTGTGTGAGAGAGAAGGGGGTGTACAGGTGCCCCCGGAGGCAAGAAGAAGGCATCAGATCACCAGTTAATGAAATAACAGGCAGTTATGAGCAGCCTGATGTGGGTGCTGGGATGATAACTCAGGTCCTCTGGAAGAGCAGCAACAAGTACTCCTAATCACGGAACCTCTTTAACCCCATGTGTAATCAGCTCTCAAAATGCAGTATGGACTTGAAGAAATGTGTTCCTTTCCATAATCAAAATAATCTCACTTAATATCTGTAAAACAATTTGAATAATTACTGGTATATATTTTCTTTTCTTTTACATATAGATCCCAGTTCCCTCTCCCTCCTTCTCTTCCTCCCTTTCTGCCTTCCTCCCTCTTTCCCTCTCTCCCTGCCTCACATGCACCCCAACCACCCTCTCCTCCCTTCCCCCCTCCCCACTCCACATGTAGGGTGTTGCCACCCAGGAGGGGTCATCTAAATCTGTCAAGTCATTTGAAGTAGAAACTAGGACTTCTCCTGTCTCTGAGTTAAGGGAGTATCACTCCATGGGGGATGTGCCTGCAAGATCCTTTTGTACACCAAGAATACATCCTGGTTCCACTGTCTGAGGTCCCTTAGACTGCTCAGTCCTTCTAGCTGAGACCCATATTCAAGGGGTCTGAGTCAGTCCCATGCTGGTTTCCAAGCTATCAGTCTGAGGGCCCATTAGCTCCTCCTTGTTCAAGTCCACTGCCTCTATGTGTGTCTGCAGCATGGTCTTGTCCGCCCTCTCTGCATCTTGATTCTAGTTTGGCTCAGTGTTTAGTTGTGGGTGTTTGCTTCTGTTTCCAACAGGTACTAGATGAGGGCTCCATGATGGTGAATAACTTAATCACTGATCTCATTATTAAGAAAGGGCATTTATGGTAGCCTTTCCACTCAAATTGTTAGTTGCTCAAATTGTTAGTTGGATTCAGTCTTGTAGGTCTCTGAACATTTCTTTAGGTTCAGTTTTCTCTTCAATCGTATAATGGCTCCCTCTTTTCTCTTTCTCTCTGTCTTTCTCTCTGCCCCCTCTTCTCTCTCTCTCTCTCTCTCTCTCTCTCTCTCTCTCTCTCTCTCTCTCTCTCTCTCTTCTGACTTCTATTCCTCCCCTGACTCAATCTTCCTAGTCCCAAGTGCTTTCCTCTCCTCCCCTTCTTTCTCCTAGTTCCCTCTCCACTCACTGCCTCCCACTCCCCATGTGCACTGGAGAACTTTATATCAGCTTTATTTGAAATGAGGTAGTGCTTAAATAAGTAACTACATAACTTGCTTTCTGTTTTAAGAAAATATGTTTAATAAAAGAACATGTTAGATCACAAAGTATAATGTCAACTGCCTAGAGACAAGAAAGATGAAATCTATGGATATATCCAGTTTTCCATCCTATTTTTTTCTATAAAGCAAGTTCATATCCTTGTATTGAGAATTTGCTTTCAGTTTGCACATATAAAATTGACAGTTTATGAAACAAACAATTGATTGGGAAATCATGATTGATTTTTATCTCAAAAGATACTTAAAATTTAGGGGACATAAGATCACAGCTTAGTGTATGAAGGTGCTTGCCACCAAGTCTGTTGATCTCAGATTGAGTCCCCAAATTCACTTCCTAACAGAAGAAACTCCCACAGATTGTCCTCTGACCATCCTGCTTGCCCTTTTTCCAACAAAATAAGCAAATGTAAACAAATATTTTAAAGATACTAAAATTCATAATTTTAAATTAGTCTCATTATCATCTTAGGCATTACAAACAACTAGTGTCCATACAAGGAAATAAACATTTTCTAAATTTTTGATGACATGATATCTGCAATTTCCTACATATAATTCAAATTCAGTATTGTGAATTATTTTTTAACATATTAGACTTTTTTGAGTGTATCTCCAAACCCTACTTGCTTTATGGCATATACTATTTTGATGAGGAAGAAATGATGGGATTAGAACCATAATCTAACCAATCTAATATGGTAACAGACTTGAAGAATGCATGTACCCTTTGTGTTGTATGTGTGTCATTGGAAAAGAGGACAAGAGTGGCTATTCCTAAATATCTATATTTATGTTCAGTTCTCAGCAATGTCTTTGAATCAGCAGAAATACAGAACTTTTACAGCTCCACTTGACCTACTCATTTCTAGTCTCTGCTAATTGCTAAATACAAAGTCAAGTATATATTTTATTCTCTAGTTATTATGATGCATACATATAAATGTTTTAAAGAAATACAACATAAATATGTCGATTATAAGAGAAAATTAGAATGCAAAACTATATTATAGTTATTTTAACAAGTATGAACTGAAATCCTCCTATGTGATCAGAAAACGTTAATGCGTATATAAAACAATCATACATAATAGTTTCTCAAATTTTTAGTCTTCATTTCATTTAAAAAAGACATTAAATATAATATCATGCCCTCACCAAAATATATAGATGCTCAATGTCATTACATTTTTGATGTTTTTGCAAGAACATTTGAGAGAAACAATAGGTGGGTAATTTTGCCATAGAACATGGTAAATAGCCTTCAAAATAAAAGGAAATCTTCTATACTATCCAAGGACTGAAATGTTCATTAAAGTAATATGGAAATACTGCATATTTTGAAATGAAAATCAAATATTCTAACAAGAGATATCAGCTTGAGTTATAAATTTTCAAAAATGTAACCCATTGTGGATGTCTGTAATAGTCTTCATGTGCTTCAAAAAAGAAACTTCTTTAATGAACAGTGAGAACTATACTTTTCTGTGGGTTTAATGATAGGTATTTATAGATCAGTTAGAAATTATGCTGGTAAAATAATAATTAAATCAGAATACATCATGAATTTTTAACAGTAGAAGGGAAAATTTATAAATAAAGTACTTATGTATAAAATTCTCAATAAGTTAAAAAAATAAACTTCAAATATTAAGAAAATGCAATTATAAATACTTATATAAAAACTGTCTCTACATTTGTAACAAATAATCATCATTTATGAAATTCAGTGTAAAAAGAGTAGTAGGAGATTAAGACATGTTAAATAAATTTACTGACTAAAATAATTGTATCTGATTTTTAAATAAGAGGCTCAGTGGGGCCTATTTATTTGGGATATCCAAATTGAAGAGGATAGGCATTTATGTTTTATCTGAATGTAGAATCAATGTTTGTCTGACTAATCTTGACCTTGTGATCCTTTCACACCTAGGAGTTTATCTTACACCCCCAGGTATTTTACATTAATTACAATTTCTCTTGCAGTTGGCTTAGATAGAAATGATGCAAATTTTGTTAATAGATGTATCTTCTCTACAGGCAAGTCATTAATTCTTTTATCTATTTCTTCTTACTAAGAAGTAAGCCATTAGTTTACATGCTGATCTCAGACTGATGAGTGAATATATATAATCGAAAGTATGAATGAGTCCATTGAATCTCCCCTCAGCATTCTTTTAATAGTGGGGCTCATAAAGTGAGACCTTATTTAAAAAAAGGTTGCTTTATCTAAATTTAAATGTTTTATTCATGACCTACTAGAGTAGATTGGTCAATTAAATTAAAATAAAGTAATTCTAGTTTAATTAGACTATCTAAAACATTCTAAACAATTAAAAATAACCAGTAAACAAAATTGTGGGACTTGTAAAAGTTATTTTAATTATCAACCAAAGCCAGAATCACTTCAAATATTGTTATACTTCGATAAAGCTAAGATTTATTTATGAGGTACTTCATTATTTATTTGCCATTATTGCAAATAAATATATACTTGAGTTTGTGTCATTTGAATATAATTGTCACACCCTAGAGAGAGATAAGAAACTGAAATAGGCATAAACCCACCCAAAATTTAATGACTTAAATCTACCTCTTCGACATGCCATTCTACTTCAATAAACAGTTTGGCATGTGACCCATTAAAATCAATTTTTGTAGTATTATTACAACAAAAAACATCCTTTTGTGTGACAAGCTGTAATATCTAGTTACTGAAAGGCCTTCCATACTTCTGTCCTACTGAGAACTATTTGTTATCTAATGTCACTTATAGACTACATGTAAATCAAATTATTATTTCCAGCTCTGCATGATGCAATGCTGATTAAAAACTTGTCAAGTTATCAGAAGAATAAGGCCATTTCCCAGCATGGAATGATGTTATTTATTCTAGTCTCAATGACTGGTACAAGAACTGATGCTTAATAATATTATTGGTGACCCGAGGTGATGGCAGGGAATCATTTAGAATGGTCTCTCTTATCACAATCCCACAGCACTAGAATTTTTGACAATACTGAAATAATTATGTAACTTTAAAGAAATATATCAAATAGCAGAAAAACTCTCACCGAATTCAATAAAGGCAGCAGGTACTATAACACATTCAGCATTTATACCATCGTGAAAGAAAGTATTTAACACAGCTAATCACTGTCTTCCTAAAATAGTCTATTTTCTTTAACTTTTCCTGAATTCCTTCATTCACCTGCATTGGCTTTTTGGATTCTGATCTCATGTTAAATGACATTTAGTCTTGTGATTTCCCTTGAGTTCTTTTATTTCTCTTGCTGTCCTAGCTAATTCTATGCCTTCAAATGTTCTTACTTCATCCCCTATATTTTCCAGGAAAAATCTATACCTTGACCCACGAAACCATATATTTGAGACATTTCCCACTCATAGCTCAGATTCTAATTGGATAATTTAATTTCCTTATATTTTACCTAAAATGGTTTGTTCAAATGTGTGGTTCTGAAATTCATGCAGTCATGTGACAGGATTCCTTGGAAACATCCTTCCTCACAGTCCCATTTGCTAAAACCTTATGGGTCACCTTCTAAACACTGCTCAGATGGATTTCCAAAATTCTTTCTCACACTGCCTTGGTTTCTGGGTTCTGACCACCTGTTCACTGTCATCATCTCAGAAGACTTTCTGCCTATATTCATTAACATTACTGATATAGTTGCCTCAAAGTACTTTCTAAAAGGACCTGATTATATTTCCAACCTTGAACTGTATAACAGTGTCTAAATTTAAAATACACTAGATGTCATAAGTAGCCTTTGTGGTCATATTTTTATTGTAAAATAAAATTTCATGCAATGTATTCTGATCATAATTTCTCCTTTTACCACTCCAATCTCCATCTCCTCACCTTTCCAACTCTATACCCTTTCTTCCTTTCTTAGAAAATAAACAGCAAAGAACAATAAACCATAATTTAAAAAAAGAAAGCACAAGTAACACACACACACATACACACAAAACCCATGAAAGCACAGACTCAAAAACCATAATATACAAGAAAAAAAAACAATAGGAAAAAAGAAAATGCCCAAACAAAGGATTAAGAGCCAAAAACAAAATATAAAATATATACAAAGACAACTTAGAGTTCATTATATGTTGACCATCTACAACTGGCTATGGAACCTTGTGTTTTGTTTTGTTTTGTTTTGTTTTGTTTTTTGAGACAGGTTTTCTTTGTGTAGCATTGGAGCCTCTCTCTCCCGCCTAGAACTCATAGATATCCATCTGCCTTTGCCTCTGCTTCCAGACTAGTGGGATTAAAGGGGTGCTCCAACCGCCGCCCAGCAGGTGGGGCCTACTCTTAAGTATGATTAATATACCAAGTGAAACTTCACTGTAGAAAATTAATTTTTCTTTTGCCAACAGGTATCAATTTCAGATAACTTTTTAGTATGTGTCCACTTTCCCCTATCATTGCTGGGTTTAACCTGCACAGGTCCTGTGCATACTGCCACAATCTCTGTGAGTTAATATGTAAGTCAGTCTTGTTTTGCCTGGAAGACAATATTTCTTTGGCATCACCCATGTTCCCTGCCTCCTATAATATTTCTGCTTCCTCTTCTACATTAAGCCATGATCTCTGAGGTTAATGAAGGCATCCCATATAGAGCTGAGTGTTTACACTGTACACAATTGTCTACTTGTGGGTCTCTATGTTAGTTCCCACATATTGCAAAAAGAAGTTTCTCTGATAATGGCTGAGTGAGGAACTGATATATAGGTATAGAAGAATATCACAGGATATTTCCAATGTTTTTCCTGGTTTTTCTCCACAAAGTGGTGGTCAGGGTCATTGCTTAAGAAACACATATCTCATTGAACACGAGAAAGTAAAGCTGGTGACTGTCTGGAGCCTTCTCCCCTACTGACTAGTGTTCAAAACTTGTGGTCATATCGTGAACCCCATTTATGGCCTCTGTCCTTAGCTTTCTGTCTTTTGTACTCTCTGTTTCAGCCAGACTGCATTACAAAAAGAAAAAGGATTTTTACACTCTTGTGGGTACACACAGACTTAGGTTTTCAGCTTATAAGATATATTGTAAATATATTCATTGCTACATAACAAATTGTCCCAATATGAATGTATATCACAATGCATATTTGTTATCTCATAATTTCTGTAGGTTAGTAATCTGCTTGTGTCTATATTGGTTTTCTACTTCAGAATGTTTAACAAGCAGTAATAAAAGTGCCATATTCTCATCTAAAGGCTTAACTTGGGATAGATCTACTTGTAGATGCATTTTTTTGGTTTTTATCTATCCCAGTTTGCTTTCTGTTCTTGTGATAAACGCCATGCCTGAAAGAAACATGGATAGGAAAGGGTTAATGTACTTGCAGGTTATACTCTATCATCAGAGGAAGGCAAAGCTGGGGCTCAAGAAGCAACCTGGAGCAAGGAACTTAAGCAGAGACTACTGAAGAATGCTGCTTACTGGCTTGCATTTCATGGCTTTCTTCCACAACTCAGAACCACTTTTCTAGGGGTGTATCCATCCGCAGCTGGAATTTTTCATGTTAATCATTAATCAACCAAATTTCCTACAGACATGCCCATAGGCTAATCTGATGGACCCAGTTCCTCAATTGAGGATTCGTCTTCTCAGGTAGCTTTAGTTTGTATCGAGTTAACAAAAACTAACCAGAACTTTATCAGAATTCAATTACTCAAGACCTCATTGCCTAACTGGGTATTGTCTAGAAGCTTCCCTCAATTTCTTGGTGCATGGGACTTTTCATAGGCAGCTTCCTTACAAATGTGAAGTCTACCCCATCAAAGCCAATAATGGAAAGAGTATTCTAGAAAGATAACATCTGCACTATGTAAACTAGTATCAGAAGTGACATCCCCTGATTATTATTACTAGGTTCTGTTGTGGTAGAAAAAATCAGTAGATTTAGCTTATATCGAAAAGGAAAGAATTATACAGGGATGAAAATTATGTGAGATGGGATTTAGTGGGAGTTATTTCAGAACCTGCTTATCATATTTTCTATATCCATTTCTCTCACTCCTATCCACTTAACAATATTTGGTTGAATTTTTAAAGTCTGTCAGCTATCAACATTAAGGTTCCTCAATGAAGATTTTCCTGCACAATCCATCCTTAAACTGATTAATATCTTCCCTATACCTTTTATTTTTCACATTATGCCTAACATGTATGTCTGTGCACTACATGAGTGCCATGCCTGTAAAAGCCAGGACAGGAATTCAGATTGCCCAGAACCTGGAATTATAGAAGGTTGTGAGCCACTTGCATAGTGGCATTCTGGGAATGGAACTCAGGTCTTTGGAAGAGCTGCCAGTATTCTTTTTGTTTCTTTTGCTTGTATTCTCTCATACATTACATCCTAATCATAGCATCTCCTCCCTCGACTCTTCCCAGTTTCCCTCTCCTGCCTTCCCCCTCCTCCAGATCCATTCTTCAAAATAAAGAGCATGCCTTCCAGGGATACCCGCCAAACATGGCATAACATATTACCATAAGACTAGGCATAAACCTTCATATCAAGGCTGGATGTGGCTACCCAGTAGGAGGAAAAGTTTCCCAAGAGCAGATAAAAGAGTCAGACACTTAGCCCATTCCTGCTGTTAGGAGTCCCGGGAGAGCACCAAGCTACACAACCATAATGTCTGTACAGTTTAAAGCCATATAGGGTCTGTGATGTTTGCTTCTGTCCCTGTGATCCTATATGATCCCTGCTTGGTTGATGTGTGGCTGTCAGTATTCTTAACTACTGAGCCAGATTTACAATCCCTTTCCTTTTTACTCTTTTTTGGGGGGGGGGTGTTGAGACAGGATTTCTCTGTGTAATTGATTCTGTCTTTCCTGAAACTCACTCTGTAAACCAGACTTGTCTTAAACTCAGGGATCTACCTGTCTCTTCCTCCCAAGTGCTGGGTTAAAAGCATAGGCCAAACTACCAGCTCTTCTTTGTACTCTCAATGTGTGTCTAACATTTTAATTTATTCTTTAAATACCTTTCTCTGCCACTACACTTATGAACAGAATTAAGTTATGCTTTTTAATGTTGGTTAGGTCAGTTCAAAAACATATTCATTAAATGATAAATAATAAATGATTTAAGAGTAAATGAAATGGAGCATGTATGGTGGTACACACTTTTAATCCCAGCATTCAGGGACAGACACAGGCAGACTTCTAAGAGTTTGAGGCTAGCCTGGTCTACATAGTGAGCTCCAAGAAAGCCATGAGCTACATAGTGAGCTCTGTTTCAAAAACCAAAAAAGAATAAATGAAAATGTGAGGACATAGCTCAGGTTTGTAGTGTTTGCTCAGCACACAGAGGGGCCAAGGTTCTATCTCTAGCAACACAAAAGATAAAATAGAAAGGAAATTTTAAAGTGTAATCACAAGGAATAAGTACTTAAAATTGTCTGGAACCAAGTGTCTTCTAGACCTGCTTGGCATGAATTTATCTATTTGACAGTAGAGTACGTCATTCCTGTTAGGATATAAATAGTAATTATTTTAAGAATGATATCATCATAAGAAAGAGTTGTTTATGTCTATTATTCTGACTTACTTTATTTTTGCTTTTATGACACATGGTCTGCTTATGGAGCCTTGGCTGGCCTGTAACTCATAGAGATCCTTTTACTTCCGCTGCACAAGTACTGGGATTAAAGGCATGTACCACCATGTCTGGCTTTAACTTATTTTAAATCAGAAGCAACCATATCACTAAATGTCATATGTCTGGTACATTATAGTAATTTAGGATAGTATTACAAGCCTCCTCTAGCATCAGAATATAGAATAGATCTCTACCACTTACTGGTTCTGTGGCATTTAATATGTTAATTTTCCTTTTCCTTGAATTGCTATTCTTTGAAATGGGAATATCAAATTGACCTATACTTTAGAGATGTTACAAAGACTGAATGAAATGATTCGTGGGGATGGGAAAAGATGTAGTCTCTCCAAAATTTCCATCACTATTATTTCCAAATGTAATTTTAAATAAAAAGGTGTCCATGACACATAATTAAAGGGGAGTCTTTACAGTCTGTCATATCATTTGGGGCAGGGTCTAGGCCCTCCACCATGTGTATAGGTTGAGAAAGATTCTCTGTATGTGGGATGGGATCCCAATGTCCATTTGTATACTAGGGATAAATACTGATCCATTACCAGAGGCCCCATAGACTACCCAGTCCTTCTAACTAACACCCACATTCAGAGGGTCTGGTTCAGTCCTATGCTGGTTTCACAGCTATCAGACTGGGGTGCATGAGCTCCCCCTTGTTCAGATCAGCTGATTCTGTGGGTTTCTCCAACCTGGTCTTGACCCCTTTGCTCATCACTCCTCCCTCTCTGCAACTGGATTCCTGGAGTTCAGCTAAGTGTTTAGCTGTGGATGTCTGCTTCTACTTCTACCAGCTTCTAGATGAAGGCTCTAGGATGGCATATAAGGTAGTCATCAAACTCATTATTGGGGAAGGGCATTTAAGATAGCCTCTCCACTATTGCTTAGATTGTTAGTTGGGTTCATCTGTGCAGATCTCTCAGCATTTCCATAGTTCCAGATTTCTCCTTTAATCTATAATAGCTCCCTCTATTATGGTATCTCTTTTTTGTTCTCCTCTATTTTTTCCCTGTCTCAATCTTCCTGTTTCCTCATGCCCAACTCTTTCTCCTGTTCTCCCCTTCTCTTTCTCCTCATTCCCTCTCCCCTCCCTCCATGCTCCCAATTTGCTGGAGAGATCTTTTCCCTTTCCCCTTCTCTGGGGAACCATGTATGTTTCTCTTAGGATCCTCCTTGTTTCCTAGCTTTTCTTGCAGTATGAATTGTAGGCTGGTAATTCTTTGCTCTATGTCTAAAATCTATGTATGAGTGAGTATATACCGTGTTTGTCTTTTTGTGACTGGGTTACCTCACTCAGGATGGTTTCTTCTAGTTCGATCCATTTCCCTGTGAATTTCAGGATTCCATATTTTTTTTTATTTTTTTTATTTTATTTATTTATTTATTTTTTTGCTGAGTAGTACTCCATTAGGTAAATGTGCCACATTTTCTCCATCCATTCTTCAGTTGAGAAGTATCTAATTTGCTTTCAGGTTCTGGCTATTACAAATAGCTGATATGAACATAGTTGAGCAAATGTCCTGAGATACCATGTAGTAAGATATCTACCCACCTGCACCTGTTGCATTGACCATGCCCATTGGGAGGAACTAGGTCTGGGGTCAGGAACCCCAGAGCTCTCTCTTGCTTCCTGGATGGAGGCATCCTTGAGACTGGAACCTGTTGGCATTCATCTGTCTCTGTTGTAAATTATTTCTCCCTGAATAAACATCTATTCAGCTTGTTTTCCCCGATCCTTATTTTTCCACGATAGTAACATCCTATTCCTGTCAGAATGGCTAAAATCAAAAATGCCAAAGACAGTTTAGTCTAGAGAGAATGCAGAGAAAGGGGCAAAATCCTCCGCTGCTGGTGGGAGTGCAAACTCATGCAGCCACTTTGGAAATCAGTATGGTGGTCCCTCAGGAAAATGGGAATCAGTCTACCTCAAGATCCAGTAATTCCACTCTTAGGCACATACCCAAAAGATGCACATGCATTTCCCATCTTTACCTGGCTTTTTCCTTTTATATTACTTTACTCTTTCTTTAAAGAATTTACTATTTTAAAACTACGGTTACTAATACTTATCATTATTATCATTAATAATAATAATAACTATCTGTATACCTTTACTACTATATCTACTGTATCTCAGCCTAAAAAAATCTTTGCTGTGCTCCTGTACAGCCTTCTCTGACCACATGAGTGAAACCTTAAACTCTTAGTGCAGCTTTGCACTGGCACTGGCTGGTTCAAGGCTGCAGGCAGTGACCCGAAGAGGCATCTCTATATGCCATAGCCTGCCTTAGGGACTACAGGATTAAGAAGCCATGCTTGACTCTGGGTTTGTGTGTTTGGAAATTGTTTTTAATCTTTTTAATCTTTCTTTTTTGAAGCGTTTTCATATCCTTATTTGGAAATACAAGTCCCCATATTGGACACCATAGGTAGCAAGTCTTTCTCTGTCCCACCATCAAGCTCCCAAATAATGGACATGAACACTTAATAATGAAAGCCTAGCCTATAGCTTAGGCTCTTATAACTTAAATTAACCTGCTTATATTAGTCTATGTTTTACCATGTTGCTTTTACCTTTCTTTTATTCTATATGTCTGACTCTCTGTGTCTCCAAGGCACTTCCTACATGCCTTAGTTCCTCCTCCTCTTCCTTTATAGCCCCAGAAACCAGAAATCCTGCCTATAGCTTCTGCCTAGCTATTGGCCAATCAGCGTTTTATTACACCAATCACAGCAAATACATCTTCACACTGTGTACAAATATCCCACGACATATACATTTGTGTTTTTTAAATTATTTTTAATAAGCATATATTACTCTTTAATGTTGAATTATGTTAAATTGATTGTTTCAAAGAAGCTTCTAAGTACCAGGGGCTGGAGAGATGGCTCAGAGACTAAGAACAGTGGCCGTTCTTCCAGAGGTCCTGAGTTCAATTCCCAGCAACCATATGGTGATCTGCAATGAGAATTGGTGTACAGAATACTGTACACATAATAAATAAATAAATAAATAAATAAATAAATAAATAAATAAATGTTTAAAAAACCCGAAACCCTAGATCTCAGTCTCAAATGCAACAGAAAGAAAACCATGTGTTTTTCTTTTTCTTTTCTTTTTTTAAAATCCTTGGTCCATTACCTTGGAATGTGATCTCATTTGGAAATGTCATTGTAGATGAAAATATTAATTCCACCAGCTGAGAATAAGACTACTAGCACAATTCTGTGCCATATTTGGAGCATCTTTAAATACTTGGAAATTTGATAGACTCTGTTCAGGTCCATCTCCGGGTTCCCAGAAATTAGTCACAACCTCCCTAGGTAATCTTATTTCCCCTCATGTCCAATTAGGCAAGCCTATATCCTGACACACTTTCTGCCTCCATGTACCCTCCCACACACACCTACATACAATGAGAGGCAACTGTACATCCTGAGGTATTTCCTGACTAAGTACCTCCTCCCTACATTGGATCACGCACATTCAGTGCAGTTAGGTCAAACAAGTTTATTTTAGGAGAGTGAAAATATAGACAATAGCCTCCAGCATTTAACTTTTGTTCTACTGGTAATTAGTTAGGATGATTGTAGTGATATATGAAGGCCTGAATCCAAGGTGACTAAAATCCTTATTAAAAAGAGAAGGGATGAATAAATACTCAAAGAAAAATTGAAAATGCAAGTGATGATGAGGAAGGTTGTAAGCAAAGCACCAGAATCCGAGAAGCAAGGAGGGATCATGGTTCAGGGGTAACTTGTCTCTGCCAACAACTTGCCTCCAGAATTCCAAAATAGTTTCTCATGTTTTAAGATGTTTTATTATTACATCTGTTTTATTATTACAGCCATCAAATAAATGCTAAAATATAACCAAAGTAACGTGATAGTTGCTCTAAAGTATAAAGAAATGAAAGTGGCAAAGTAGTTGTTGTAAGTGATAGTGCAGAGAAATTACTAAACTAGACCTCTCCATATGTAGAATGGAGGATTTATTGAAGATCAAACTGTCAAAGTTATCTCTAGGTGTAGGGCAGGACAGCAAGAAGAGTAAAGTGGCAGAAAAGAAAGCAGATTTTAAAGGATACTGAGCAGGGAGGGTGGTGATCTGAGCTGATATGGGATGACTCAATTGATTACAAAGTGTGCTTGTCTGAGGTAATTGACCTCCTAGGGAAGGTTAGGGGAGGTTCCTGGGGCATTAAGGGTGGTTGCTGACAAACTGGAAACTGATTTAGGAGATCTGTTTTTCTAATCAACAGAAACTTGCCTTTAGACTTGATTATCCAATAACAATCCTTCAGTTTACCTTGGCCAAATTCTTCTGTTTAGGGCAGTAACACCAGCATTGACATTTGTACCTAACATTCCATCCTTTTGTTGATGATATGTTGACTTCTATGGCTACTTCTTGTTGATGGGGGAGGGGGAGTGGCTTGAAAAGTGGGTGTCTGGAATGCTAGTCTAAAGCATGGGTGCCAGCTGCCAGGCAATGGACGGAGACATGAGGAAATCCTATCAGGAATTTATAGACCATCAGGTAATTTTGCCTAAAAGAACTTGAAGAGATTGAGAGCAAATGCATCTTTATGAGTATAGAGACCAGTGGGCTGAGGAAGGGTAGAAGCTTGGAGGTCCAAGGGAGACCACAAGAGATTCTTGGAGTTGGCCCTTGAAGCCAAGGAAAGACTATGTTTGTGAGTCAGATAGTACTCTTTCACTTGATCTGCTTTGAGCAAGGCCAGGGTTCACCAATTCTGCAGGACTACCTGGAACTATGGAGGTAAACCTATTTTGGAGCAGTTACAGGGCTGCAATTAATTTCTGGATGGTGTCTGTCAGCTCAGTATAATTCTGCCAGGACAGATACAGAATAGGGGCAGAGGGTAAAATTAAGGAGCCTAGCTGGTTCTTGAAAATTTCAGACTTGTCTTCATGCCTGGGAGGTTGGGAAGACAAAGAGAACACATACCCAACAGGATAGGGTGAAAGGGTCCATTTGAACCATGACAGATGGATGTAAGTTACATGACCCTAAAGCTTTCATGAATCCTTTAAAGTTGACAAAAGAGAGAAAAATTTTCTCTTTACTATTAGCATGACCACTGTTCTTAATCAGCACTGAAATCTTTATTGTAGAAAGGGCAGTTAATAAGTACAGATAAACAGTTCAAGCAAATATATGCATTTTAGCCACAGAAAAATAAAGCCTGAAAAGTCATCAACAGATTTTCTGACAGAAAAGAGAACAAAGGGAAAGAAGTTTGAGGACTCAAAAAGTGGTTCTGAGATGAAAACAAACACTTCTTCCTCTATCCAGATGTCTGAATATTAGAATTAGAGATGTGTTTTCAGCATGAGAAACACTTTTAAGTCTATATTTAGAAAACAAGCAAAGGACATTTAATTTGAGCCTGCGACTATATATTTAAAAGGTTAAACTGTTACCAAGGCTAGATTAATAATTTACCAGAACTCCATGGATTAATGCTAAGCTTTGAAATTTGAAGTCTTAACATTATATGTATAATTTTTAATTCTAATTTGTACATATCTTAACACCTTCACAACTTGTAGAAACTTTTAACTTATTCTTTTCATCTGGAAATAAACAAATATCCAATTATTTACTATTAAACATTTTTGTGTTTCTTAATACATTTTCTGCCCTTCCCCATAAGTTTCTCTGCTGATGCAGTAAGCCTGATCGAGCCTACCTGAAAAAGTATAACAATAGGTTTATTTGAGTAAATCAACTCCTGGGCTAGTCTAGTCTTATCTAGTCTTAGAGATTGAAGCCAGAGAAGCCATGCCCCCTGAACTAAAGATATGTCTGCCACAAGCTGGGTTTGTACCCACGTATGATCAAAAACTGAACACTTTAGGTAGGGACTTTGGGCCACCAGAAAGAGGAAGCTGCAGTAGTCACCAAGAATGCAGAGCTGGGCATTTTGGTGCCCTTCCTTTGTTGGTAGATTCTCTGAGCAGGCAGGATTTGAAGAGAGACAGAGACAGAGACACAGACAGGAGTGGAGCTTTCCAGATCCAGTAGGTGTTAGCTAAGGTTTCAACCAAATGTTTGGTTACTGAGAAGCCCCTGAAAGCAAAGCTTTTTCTTTTTTGTGTTTTTTTTTTTGTTTGTTTTGTTTTGTTTTTATAAAGGAATAATAAAAAGCAAAATTTTAGTACCAACAGTATGGTAATTTGAGGTGGTTTTGTTTGTTTTGTTCTGTTTGGTTTTTTTTTTTTTTCATTGAAACCTTTTTTTTTTTTTTTTTTTTTTTTTTAGTTTACCCTTTTCAACATAAAGCACATCAGCAGGTGAGTTCACCTATCTTAGTAGGAGACCTAGTGGTTCCAGGAAAAGCAAGGCCTGATTTTTGTCTATGAAACCAATTCAGGCTAGGAGGTAATTTAGCCTCAGTTTTAAAGTTGATGTTGTTGTTGGTGGTGTGTGTGTGTGTGTGTGTGTGTGTGTGTATGTTGTTGTTGTTGTTGTTGTTGCTG
Organism: Cricetiscus sungorus; assembly: GCA_030556225.1. Classification (NCBI taxonomy): domain Eukaryota; kingdom Metazoa; phylum Chordata; class Mammalia; order Rodentia; family Cricetidae; genus Cricetiscus; species Cricetiscus sungorus. The sequence goes on from JANBXA010000126.1 coordinate 12,716,245, forward strand.
ATGTTGTTTAAGAGACTGGGATAATTTATACTTTTGTTTTAAAGGTTTTAAATTTGTATAATCAGAAAATAACATGTCCATCTTTTGCACCATAAGTTACTATAAATCCAGACTATTTTAAAAACAAAATCAAACGTTCTAGCTATGAATGCACTGAACTGGCAGCCCCATCCTAAGGAGAGGAGCTGGCTAAAGTAAGGTCAGCTCGCTACTGTTGATAAACTGTCTGATAAAGCTAGGGCAGTCATCAGTTTTATCATAGAGATCTGAGAAGGATTCATTTGAGCAGGAATTATAAACTAAATGGTGACTATATTCATTCAAATGACCGAAACTTACCTGCTATCTGAACAGCCAGCCTGGGGTCATCTATCCTGTTCTTGATGACTTTGTTAGGGGCAGAGGTTGTTACTTTAGGCACCATGCCAGGCATCTTTATGTCTTCTGCATGGGGAAAGCATCTGTCTTCAGCTGCCAGACTCACAATATCTGAGAGACTTTGTTGTGGAAGAAGAATTTGGGGAAGTAGCCTACCTTGGCATGGCAGAGTGGAGCAGTCCACCCAGCAGTACCCCAGTTTGGCCAGAGTTCTGGCATGGGCAAGACATGAGACAGTTCTTGCCCAGTAGTCAGTGTTACCACACTCAAAGTCAGTGCTACCACACTCAAAGTAGGCAAGGTTGATTCTTCTTTGGAGACAGCCACAGGACTGTCAGAAGCTGGTTCTGTCTATCAGGGAAAGCTTTATTCATCAAACACCTTAAATGACATTTAAGCAGATCTCTCTCACGGGATTGAGGGTCATCATCTAATCTATTAAGTATGCCTGATTTTAAACAGATTGCATTTGGGTTTTAGTTATTTGCTTCAGGCTTAAACTAGATAACATATACAGAAGGCTAAAGCTTGTCTGTGTAAATTGTTGGTTCTCAACCTTCCTAATGCTTCAACCCTTTAATACAGTTCCTCGTGTTGCACTGAACACCAAACATAAAATTATTTTTGTTGATACTTCATAACTGTAATTTTGCCACTATTACAAATCATAATGTCAATTTCAGTGTTTTCTGATGGTCTTAGGTGAGCCTGTAAAAGGGTCATTCCACCCTCCAAAGGGGTTGCAACATGACTATAACCATAGTGTTGTAGAATATTATTTTAAGCTGTGTTCATTTTTGTTTATGCTCTGGAACATTTGGTTAATGATGCAAATATGTGTTTGATTAAAAGAAATTCACCTGCGGTCAGGAGACTAGGTCACCAACTAGCTGACAGGAAGTTGTAGGGAGGACCAGGCAGAGAAGGTTTTATAAGGAGAGGCAAGAAAGCACAGGAGGACTTCTTGGGAGATACAAAGAGATGAGCTAGATGAGCTTCTTGCTATTCAGCCTCTCTGGGAAGGAGGATTCTACCTCGACTTTTGAATCTTGTGTTATTTAGCAGGACAGAGATTTAAATAAGTTTTCTTTGTAGCTTTGAAAAAGTTAGTGCCTGAGGGAACAGAATTCCCTCAGGTTTCAGCTCTTGGGGCCTAGCCACTGCTGGTAGCAGTAGAGTGGCAGTTGCTGAATAGGATAGCTGTAGTTTAAAAGGCAAAAACAATTGAGAAAGAGAAACAACAGTATAGTTCTGAACACATTGGAGAACTTGATCATTATGGGGTGACTGACCATTAACTTGCATATCTTATTATCTTCAACAGTTTATGAAAAGTTGGTATTTTTTTAAAATTAGGATTTTAGTCTTGTCCCTGTTAAGTTTGAACCTTAAAATTTTTGAATTGAAGATCCTTTAGTGTCAAAATAAAAGTAAACCATGAAAACAGTCCCCAGGGACACTGGAACCTTAGTTTCCTGATCCTTTCATAGTGTACCTGTACAGAATATTATACAACTAGCTAAAGCTTAGCAAAATTAGCAAAGACAAAGAATATAATACACACACACACACACACACACACACACACACACACACACACACACATATATATATATATATATATATATATATATATATATATATATATATTCAATAGAGCAACTCTTAATCTGAGTGGACCTTAGGCATTTGTAAACCTTACTTACCAAACATACAATGTTCTTTATCTAAAATTTTCTAGAAACCTGGTGTTGAACACAGACAGCAAAGACACAAGTGTTTAGACATATATCTCTAAGTCAGTTTAACCTGGGTAGAGCATTATAACTTTAGGAATTTATATATGTCAATCATTAAATATATATTATTTTAGGTCCTATTTTCCATAAACCTCATTCATGTTTTTGTCCTCATATGTTGTTTTTTTTACTCTCAAGACAAAAATTGCCGCACAAAAATTCTTCCTAGTCCAAAATATCTTGGAGGCCTACTTTTGCCTCCTTTATCTAAGAATAATAAAGTACAAGAAAGCATCTTGAATAACAATTCATCTTAAAATACCTCTAGATAAGAGTAAAATCATGTTACATATATGGTATGCTGTAGCAAATTATGATAACCTATATATAGATTTTTAACTACTAACCCTTTTTATTACACATTTTAAGACATTTTTTTCTGCTTGGGAGTTTACTGATTTTTTTTTAATCTCACACTAATGGTCTTACAAATCCTGAGACAAGACAGAGATGCTTTAATGAAATCTCTAAGTCCAAGGAGAGAAGCGATTATAGAAGGCAGGTGAGGAGTCACAGTTTAATTCTGAATGAGAAGAGCCCATTGTTAGAGACACAACAAGTTCCAGGAGAGGGGAGGGGAGGGAAGGAGGGATGGAAGGAGGTTCTAGGCTGGTGGCACTTAGAAGAATAGACTAGAGGAGCTGAGATGTTAAAGCAGGTAGAGGAGAAGAGAAGCAGCCAATGACGTGAACTCTAAATATTTGGAGTCAAAAGAGGTGGTCAGCAAAAGAAAGTGATCTGAACCCAAGAGGGCCACAACTTGAAAACTTTTTCCAGTTATGAGGTACAAGGGGTCATTTTGGGGGCCCAGAGTCTTTTCTGGGTCTTGGCACTAAATAAATGTGATGGCACAGAGAAACTACTCAACTACACAGCTCTATGGGTAAAAGGAAAGATTGGGGATCAAACTTCCAAGACTCTCTTGGGGGAATGGAGGCAGAGAAGAGGAAAATGGTGGAAAAGCAAGCAGATTTTATATGACAGTGAGTAGGTTCATATATGGTGACTGAGCTGATACAGGCTATCTGGATTGATCAGGACCTAGGTGCCTTTGCCTGAGGCAGTGACATTTGGGGAAAGGTTAAGTATGGTTCCTGGCAAAGGGAAACTTGTCTTAGGAGAGCCCCCTTTTCTGGTCAACAAAAATCCTTTTTTGGGCTTATTTACATAATAATAAGACTTCTGTATACCCAGACAAAGAGAATTCTTTTGGACAGTGTCACCAGAACTGCCATTTGTGGAGTTGGGGAGTGTTGGTTGAGCCTAACAGTTGTCAGCTTATACATTTACCTCTTGGTGAAGTTTTAGCTTCAGTTGCATCTTAGCTGTTACTTCTCTGGCCATACCTTTTTCCAGTATCAGAGAGAAAGGAAGGAGAAGGAAAGGTATACTGACTCCCAGTGCTACTTAGGAAAATTCCATAAGCCTGTAAGCAAGCAGCTACACACAAGCAGAGGCAACTGGGAAGAAAAAGCACATTATGTCATTAGAGGGATAATTAATCTCGCCCTTCCTTCAGTTGATTCAGATTTTCTGGGTTGGGGTAGGGATAGACTAATCCAAGTAATTAACAGACCCATTTAAATTAACTCTTAAGGGAAGAATTCCTTAACAATAATGTGCAATGTTTTGGGTAGTTTAGAATGTCAGGTTTTCACCAAGGTTCAGAGGAGAACTTAGATCCTAATTTGTTTTTTGTCTTGGGCACATGTTTTTGTTTATTTGTTTGTTAGACCAGAAGGAAACAGCTTTGCTTTAATGGGTCTCAACAGAACCCATATACATCCACATCTATATGGTAATTTAAAACCTACAGATCTGCAAGGCTGAGGATTACCTTTCTAGTATTGCCATGAAAAGAGTAGATGGAGCCGCCACAAGTGGACCAAGAAGAGGGGGTTCTTCCTCAATGGCCTCTAAAGCTGTTAATCCTGGTAACATTAGGAATATGTATGTACTGTATTGTAAAATATAAAAAGAAAAGAAAATATAAGAATGGAGAAAGAGGGATGGTAAGAGCAGGGAAGAGTGGGGAAGAAAGGAAGGAAAACAAAATAGGAAACATATTTTTCTCTAAATATTCCATTCACACAAGTGTTAAGTATTTGCCATAATAGAGAAGGGTGTGGTGTGTGTGTGTGTGTGTGTGTGTGTGTGTGTGTGTGTGTGTGTGTGTGTGTGTGAGTGTGATGTTTGTTATTCAGAGTTACTGAATAACTGTTTCTTCTTGAAAGAGCAAACCAGTGATGTTTTCCTCCTGAGCTAATGCAAAGGTCAAACAACCTGAGAATTACCTGCTTGTGGAAATGTATCCTGGGGTTAATAGGAACAAAATGCCCATCTTTGAGTTATTTTGACAACTAAACCCTAGAGACCAGAGAAAACTAAAAGACAGTAAAGAAATATAATTACATTGGACACTAATGTCAGGAAGAGTTAATTAGGCATCAATGGGTCATAACTTACTTTGAGGATGTGGCATTTTAGAAAAACCACCTAGACTGATTCATATTACCCTCAGACACTCAAGGTGTAATTGTTGCCATTATCATTTTAATCGGTGCTATAATTTAATGGTTATCCCTGTGGTTGTTGTAAGGTCTTTTCAACTGTTGAGGATTTCATTATTTGAAATATAGCTTGAGAAAATAGAGAAAATAATTATGACATTTCATAGATTTGATATTGCCCTTTGTGGTTAATGACAATGCAGCTTTTAAAAAATGCTTATTATTGATAGCATGAGTGCACCTGGCTTATTGAGCTGCCTTGAATAGCACTGTGGCAGTTAGTTTCAATTGGCAACTTAGCATTATCTGTAATTGCCTGGGAAGGAACTTCCAATGAATAGTTGTCTAGATTGGGTTGGGTTACGCATACATGAGGTATATTTTCTTAATGGGATTAATAGAGATTGGAAGCCCTATCCTAAATGTGGGCACTCCAGTAGCACAGGCTGAGCCCTGGACTAAATGAAAAGGAGCAAGGGAGCTGAGCACATATATTCCTTGCTTGCTCCTTCTTGAGCCTGAAGTAATTTTACCAGCTGTCTGGAGCTGCTGCTATTATGACTTCCAGGCAATTGTGAGCTCTAACCTAGAAGACTTTGTTCACTAAGATGATCTTGTCAGAGTATTTTATCATAGCAACCAGAAAAGAAACAAAGGCACTATATTCTGTTTTCTTGAAGATCATGAAGAATACTGAATGATACTTATAGGTATGTGACTAGGTACTGAACTGGAAAATAAAAGCACTTGTAGTAGTTTCTAGTTGGAAAGCAATATAACTAGAATAATTTCTTGACAGTGGTAGGCCTTGATTTTCTTGGTTGGAAATGCTAGGTAACCCACAATGCACAGAGTTTGAAATATGTATAGTCCAGACAGTAGAAATTCTTACTTCCCTAAAATTGAGGAGGAATGAGGAATCAGCTTTAGATGAACACATTTAAATGTGTTCTAAAGGGGTTATTTTTTCTAGTCAGCAGTAGAATAATTTTAGATAATTTAAAAAGACTCTATGCCAAAATTATTCCTAGGTCCCTTAGTGAGCACAGTGGTCTTTATGTAGTGTTTTGTAGGAAATCTGTCATTTCCCTTGGAGTAATGGCCAGTTTTCTTTTCTTTTCTTTCTTTCCTTCCTTCTTTCTTTCTTTTTACACTGTAATAGCTTCAATGTCTAGACTTTCAGTTAACTGCACTTCCTCAATCCTAAAAATGGAGCAAAGCATAAATATCTAAGAGGAAGATTTATTAGACCATCTTCAGTTTTTGAGTTTAGTCTCTCCTCTGAACTTAAGGAAAAACAGTTAAGTATAACAGCAACTATTAAAAGGGCTGCATAGTTATCATAAAGTGGCAAGCATCCAGGTCTGCCCTCAGTACTTTTGATTTAATTGGTTCACATATGAATTTTAGACATTTTTGATAAGACTCCTGGATAATACTAATAGGTGTCCAAGGCTGAGAACCACTGCATTTATAATTAGTATATCACTTGTCAAGACAGCCCATCCAATAGTGGTAAGTTCTATTGATGTCAGTGTGATACTGCACTATGGTTTTGCAAGAGGTTACCACTAGGGAAAATTGGATAAATGGGACATGGAATAGAAGTTTAGGCTTTCTGTCTTACTGCTTGTGAATTTGCAATCATTTAAAAAATGAAACAAGATCATCTCAATGTTTTAAGTGGTCTGCTAGTGAATTCCATTCAACTTACCTATGACTCTTTAAATCAAATTTCTTGATCTCATCTCAGATCTAACCGATCAGAAAGTCTGTGAAAGGCCTCCTGCAGTCCAAGCTTTAGCAAACCTTCTAAGTGATTATGCTACAAATGAAGAAATACATTTAGGTGCTTATATGGTTATGTCTTTGACTAAAGCTTCAAGTTTTACTTAAAGTGTGATTTAGTAGTATAACTTGCCAAGGTTCTCTTTACATTCAGTATTCTCCTGCTATTCCCATTTCCCTTGTCTTAGAAAAGGTACTTTTTCAGGAGGGAGGGAGGGAGAGGAAACTGGGATCGACATGTAAATTTTTTAAATTATAATATTGATAAAAAATAAGTAAAAAAATAAATATACAACAATGAAAAAAAAAGAGAAAAGGTACTTTTTCATACCAAGATGTTGTGATCCTTTTAAAGTAAATGTATAAAAGTAATACATAGTGATTGTTCAGCAATTCATTCAACAGATTGTTCATGAGTATTTGTTATTTACCAGATGCAATGGAATGCTACATTTAAGATTCAGGAAAAGAAGTCTATAAGATAATCATCTTAAGGATTTTTAAGATCCTTTTATGTATTTCTTGTTAACTTTCAGGACTAACTTGATGTAGATTCCTTCTTTCTTTTTTAATTTAAATTTGAAACAAGCTCGATTTACATGTCACTCCCAGTTCCTGCACCTCCCATCCTCCACTGTACCCCTAACCAATCACCATCCCATCCCCTTTCTGCTCCTTAGGGAGCAGATTTCTATGGAGAGTCTTCAAAGTCTGTCATCATTTGGAGCAGGACCTAGGCCCTTCCCCATATGTCTAGACTGAGGGAGTATCCTTCTATGTGGAATGGGCTCCTAAAGTCCATTTGTATACTAGGGATAAATACTGATCCATTACCAGAGGCCCCATAGACTTCCCAGTCCTCCTAACTAACATCCATATTCAGAGAGTCTGGGTTGGTTCTATGCTGATTTCTCGGCTGTCTGACTGGAGTCCATGAGCTCCCCCTTGTTCAGGTCAGCTGATTCTGTGGGTTTCTCCAGCCTGGTCTTGATCCCTTTGCTTATCACTCCTCCCTCTCTGCACTGGATTCCAGAGTTCAGCTCAGTGTTTAGCTGTGGGTGTTGGCTTCTGCTTCTATCAGTTACTAGATGAAGGCTCTAGCATGGCATATAAGGTAATCATCAATCTCATTATCGGGGAAGGACATTTAAGTAGCCTCTCCACTATTGCTTAGATTGTTAGTTTGGATCATCCTTGGAGATCTCTTCTTTCTTTGCACAATGGAGACAAGGATACCAAAGCAGAGAGAAACATAATTATTTATATATATATATATATATATATATATATATATATATATATACATATATATATATATATTGCACATCATGGATCTTCACCATGTGAGTTATGCATTATAAACTGAATTTGTAATCTGAAATGAGGTCGGTGCATTGAGATAAACTATAACTAACACAAGAACTATCATTTAAAACACAGTTCACAACACTGATAAAATGGCCCAGTCTATCCCCAAAAGTGTTCTTCTCAAACTAAAGTCAAGTATTTACTAAACAACATTGGAGTGTGTGTTTTTACTACACAATATGTGACATTTTGCCCCTAGAAATTCTCTAGATATGGAGTTTCTGGCAAAGGGTAGAAAACAATTTAGGAGAAAAACATTTACCAGTATTTCCCAAATCACAACATGTAGATAAATCTTGTGTTGTAATACAACTTGCATAAGGCTGAACTTTAACGGAATCTCAAAGAAGTAATTATTAACAACATTTATTGTTACTTTTAAAAAATCCAGCTGTGTACTCTGTCAGCCATTTTGAAAGCCAAGGGGGCTACTTACTAGCTGAATGATTTAGGGTCAAGAATTTATTTAGCTTCTTTGTGCCCCAATTACTTCTCCTTTGTGTTATAAATAGGTATACTGATGGTACCAGAATGATAGGTTCATTGTGGGTATTAAGCAATTAATGTAGGAGAAATACTTAGAATATCATTTAGTATCACCTCTGCCCCCGTGTCCACCCAGCCACTCACAGTCAAAAGCTTATTATTTCTTCAGTTGTCAATCTTATGTATTTCATGTACACTGATTGTTTATTTTACAGTTCTGTAGTAAGCCCAGTATCTAACAACCTAAATTTATTTTTGTTATAATTATTTTTAAAGTGAAAGAATCTCATTCTCACCTGTACATCGCAAACAATTTCACTTGGGGAGCTTTCTCAAGCATTAAAGTTAGGAGAATCCCCCACCCCAGTTACCCAGTTAATAATATTTGAGCAGTAAAGGTATTGCTTTCAGGAAGACTTATTTCTGTTTTTCTTGTACTTGATTGGACAACAGAGAATTGATGGCAAAGACATGGGCAATCAAAATATATAACTAGTTAGAAGAGCAAATTGAAATTGACTAATCTCTCAGAACTTTTGAAAAATGACATTTCAAATGGCCAAAATAATTACTTGGGATATAAGTAGACTTTTAAATGCAAGGCAGTGTGAAGTGGCAGTACAAAAGAGAAGCTGGATTCCCCTGAAATGATAAATGTTAACTCTGTTCCTTAAAACAAGCAAAAGTCTCTTTCTATTGTCACTGTCTGTCTTCTAGGACAAATAGTTTCATATTTTATGAAAGGAAAAAATTATCAAAAACATTTCCATGAAATGCACCTCTTTTGAAAAATTACTCCTCGAATGTGACTAAAAGAATTCTTTAGAAGCCACTGCTGAGATGATTCATCTGCACAAAGGAAAAATACTATTCAAGATGCATATGTGGAGATATGAAATTGAAAATCAAAGATGATTTTTAAAATAAGCTTCAAAAAGAAAAAGGAAGGGGAGGGGAGAAGATTTGATAATTAAAGTCATAGGTGATTCAAGTTTGGAAATTACTTTCATTCACTATATTACTATGCAGTGGCAAACAAGAGATAGAAAAGATTTTTTTTGTCACCTGATGTTTTCCACTGCTAGGACATAGAAGCATGTAGGAAGCTTTGACACATAGGAATTTTCTTTGAGGGTAATTATGCAACAGAGTAACAGTGGCCTCACTTCCAGATAAAGATGGAAAATGAAGGTCAATTTCTGACCTGCCTCTTTGGATATTCAGTGCCATCACAATTTAATTGGGATCAGATAATTGCTCAGAAGGCTACACTGAGCACATTATCATCCCTCAGTGTCAATCCTGCATACCTAGTTATCCTGATGTTGTTTGTCAAAAACTGTCACAAGGGAGTACATTTCACTAAGAAAAATAACCTATGTGTCATTACTCAAAGCTTTAAGACCAAACTCTGAAGTAATGAGAAAAAGAACTTTTGAGCATAACCTTTTTCCTCTCTCAGCTGATTAAACTTGCATATCATGGTAATATCCATGTTTTTATAAAATCAATTATTTAGGGTAGATCTCTGTTCCTCTAGTACATGGATAATGAATGATGTCTAATGTATCTCTTACTGTTATGGCATTGAAGGATCAGATGTTTGTCTTAAATATCTGATGTACACTATTGATGAATTTTGCAAATTAAAGATGTAGATACTGTCTTAATGACCATAGTACTTTCTTTACAAAAGATGTCCTATTATTAAATTAGAAATAAAATTATAAAGTAGGGTAGAATTTTTGTATTAAAATGACTATAAGATAATAAATGAAAGCTCATACTAACAATGCTATTATATATAAACAATCCTATAATTTATAGGAGATATGATGAGGAATAGTGCTTGATTTCATTATATTACATTTTAATTGTTACCTATGACTTTTGAACATGATCGATTGAAAAAAAGTCTCAAAGGTTAATTGGTAATAAGATTCCCAATGTATTCATTGTAGATAGTGAACTGAAGCAAATATTACTCTGTCCTACATTTCTGTGTCCCAGGACACAGTAATAGGATCATTTCTGTTTTTCTAAATGAAAGCAGTGCCTTAAAAGCTACCCTTTCTCCACAATAGCTCTACACAATGTTGTGCTCTTGTTAGGATGGAAAAATATAGTCTAATTCTCAAGTGATCCCAGGAAGCTGGGAGTCTTAAGTCCCAAGCTGAGGGTCACCTACTTTAATGTTTATGGTAGCCTGTGAGTGAATGGACACAGGAAATGAGCTATGTCACCAAACTCAGAAGCCTGTGCGAAAGCAGACTCCCTGGTCTAAGAGCAGGCTTAGATGCTTTAAATTAATTGGTCCGTACTGGATGCTACGAGGTGATTGGTTCACGATGTGCAGGCATTGTTGTAACCCTATAAAAGCTGTCTCAATTCTGTGCTAGGGGTCGTTGCTGAACCCACCACCCTGCATGGTGTGTGGCTGACAACCCCAATATACTGGAACATAAAGAACCTTATGCGTTTGCATCAAGACTGCTTCTCGTGAGTGATTTGGGCGGGTGGTCGCCTTTCCTGAGTGGGAGCATGAGGGAAAGAACCTTTTGCGTTTGCATCAAGACCGCTTCTCGTGAGTGATTTGGGGGGGTGGTTGCCTTTCCTGAGTGGGAGCATGAGGGATCATGCCCTCGCGGGTCTTATACTCTATAGTTTACACAAATGTGAAAATGAAAATGAAGAAAGTGTTTTAGATGACAGGCTCACTACTTTATTTAACATCATTACATTCAAAGGAACTACATTAATTTTTAACACCTGCTCATTGTTACTCATGTGGAAAGAGATTGAAAACCTTGGAATGAGTCCCTGTAATAAGCATGATTCAAATTATGGAAATTATAATTTATAGCATAAAGATCCTAAAGGTGTTCTATGAACAAAGTAAAAACCAAATGATAAATTGAACTTAACTATTAGTAAATGCATTTGTATGATCCTCTTCCTAATTGAGCTTTCAAGAATTTTCACTGAAACTCATACATTCAGGAGAAGCCTGTGCCTATGTGCAGCATTCTAAAGGCATACACCACCAAGATTTGTTTATTCTCTTCTCCCCGAGTACTGCTGCAATCCTCACATCTGCAAATAAGAAAAGGATGTCATCAGTGAGAAAGAACTTGATCATACGAGAAGACTGCTTTATCTTTCCTTCTTAATAATGGGTACCCATATGACATCAACAAAGTCATCCATCTTGCTTTTATTAGGAAGCAGACTTTATAGCTGCAATAAGGTTTGAATTGTAAACTTTGAATGACTAACTGGGATGCTAACCTTAACTTAATTTGTGTTATTAATATCAATATTTCTAATTATCAGACCATAGGGAGAGTAGTATTCTTCAATGTGGTTTTGAAATGGAGTAAATCTTAAAATACATTGAAATCATCCACAACATATTTATAAAATTTTTCATTGATACCTTTGCCTGGCTTTTTAAAAGCATGTTTTGTTTTGTCCAAACCACATTTTGCATTGTACATTGAGCTGCAGTGCTGGTATAGAAAAAAAGAAACTTGTGTGATGGCAAGTAAGCCTTACTCTAAGCAGGACCTAATGGTAAGAACATGGGTTTATTTGGTTCTGAGATGCCTGTCAAGATGAGGGAGTCTGTTTGATGTTCTTTCTTCCATGGCTTTGCTCTCCCTGGCCTACTCAGTTCTTGCCTATAAACAGAACTCACCCATGTGCTAGAGAATGAGATACTAAACTAGGACAAGAGCTGCTGCTCAAAAGCTCATGCCACTATCCGCTGGAAACTAATTAAAATTACTGTTTCAATAAACCAGTCCTCCACTCATTTCAACGACAGTATAGTGAAAAGAAATGGTTCTTTTTGTTTCCTTTGTCTCATGCAGTGATTTGTGTGGTTAATTCATTACACTCTTTGTTCTCAAGGGGAATAAAACAGGCCAGTGAAAGAAGTACTTTTCTTCCCAGTTTTGAAGTGCCTTTCCTTTTTAACAGGTACAACTCAGCTCCAATTGTCTTTATGTGTGAAGCTAATAGCAGGGCTTGCACATGGTTTTTATTACTATTATCAATGCTTTATTAAATGTCATTTTGGTTATTCACATATAAATATAGAGGCCACCTTCTCCCTGTGTCAGGCAGGCAGAGCATTGGCACTAGTATAATTTATAACATTACTAATTAAAAAGAATTTGGTCACAATAATGTCCTGGGTGCTATTTGTGAGAGAGAAGTTATTAAAATATTTAATGCAGCTACTGTACATGTGAATGCAAAGTAATAATAATCATGCATTTTTAATTACATGTTTAATACCCATTTGGCTAATATGGAAGTGTTCTGAAAACTGCTTATGCTCAACACAAGATTCTTTGTGCTTAATGGTGTCCAAAGACATCCTTCAAATGGACTTAGCATGTATGTTGTCATTGAGATAGGACTGTTTGGTAGAGGACACACAGTGTACGCCTGTAATTTGCATAGGGGCAATTATGGTGAATGGGAAGGGATCTGGTTTTCTTTTTGCAGGTTTTTTTTTTTTATCACATGTGAATTTTCAAAAATCACATTTGGAAACAACTGAATTTCTTTTGTTTTTGTTCTGTTTTGTTTAACATCGGACATATAGCTTGCCATTTCCACTGCTCAATGCCATTTATTTTCTTCTAATAAGGCTGTACCTCATTAAAAAAGAACACAACATTAAAAGACTGCCATATTTGGGCCAACATTCATTATAAGTATTTCTTTCAAGCACAAGAATATAATGAATATGCATCTTCCTTTCATTCAGACTCACCATATATGCGAGCTTTCTCTTACACTTGTCTCTTTCTATATAAATATGTATGCATATTTCACGTGATTATATAATTTTTCTGAATGATTTTTATAGTTAATTGAAGATGCCATCTTCTAGACATCTTCACAGCCTTAGCAAGCATATCCCATTTTGTAAATTTATGGTATAAGCAATACATCTTCAAGATTTATATTTCCCCAGCTGTTTCACTAATTAATGTCCAATACGGTTCTTCCTTAGTCACCACATAGCTTCTCATCCAGAAGCATGTGGTACATTCAGTTGTCAGGTACACTTGTTCATTTGTAATTTTACAAAAATTGTCAACCTTTTTTTATACTCTTGAAACATTAGTTCCAATGTTTAATAGTTTCTCAGGGGTTTTAAACCCAATTTCTGAGATGTAAAAATAAACGTATGGTATAAAAATCATAAATAAACAATGGTCATTTATAAGAATTTGAGCTTTATAAAATTCATTCTCAACTCTTTGCTATTTTACCCATAATATTGCATAAACTTCTTGTTTATTGGGTATTTGAACTTATATGTAGTGGGATAGTTTCTTGGCTTTAAAAACATTTGTGTAGACTAAAGTTAGCTGTCAAGGCCTCAACCCTACACAAAGAGCTATGTGAAACTGAAAAAAATCTAAGAGCTAAGAGCTGGATAGGTGGCTTGGTTGTTCAGTGCCAAATAATCAGTCCTAAAAACACACATACACATAAAATTATATGGACTGAGCAATTTTTATTTAGGAATATATGTATATGTGTAAATATATGTAATAATGAGTGAAAAAAGTGCATTACTTACAACTGGAAATTCATACAATATATTTCAATTATAGTTTACCTTCTCTCATCTCCTGCCTGATCCTCCCCATGTCCCCCTCCATCTAATTCCCTCTCACTTCTTTTGAAAACAAATGGGGGGGAGAGAAATTATGGAATTTTAAAATCACAAGAAACATACATACATAGAAAGAAAGAGAGATCACAAAAAAATGCATAAAAAACACAAAATCAGAAATCATATATAAGCAAAAGACAAATAAGATGAAAAATGCCCAAACAAAGCTATATAGGAGACAAAACAAAACAGAAACAATAAAAAAAAATATACTGTAAAATCTTCCATAGGTTTGTTTTATGTTGACCATGTATTTTCTGGGCATGGGATCTACTCATAAGTGTGGTTTATATGCCCAGTGACACTCTATTGGAGAAAACAATTTTCCCTTTGCCAGCAGGTATCAATTGTAGATAGCTTTTTGCTTAGAGATGGAATCATGTGTGTGTCTAATTCCCCTGTCAGTGCTAAGACACCATCTGGCTTGAATTTGTGAAAGTCCTGTATATGCTACCGCAGTTTCTGTGAGTTCATATGTGAAACAGTCCTGCAGTACCTGGAAGACATAGTTTCCTTGATGCCATCCATCCCTACCAGCTCTTACAATCCTATTTGTCACAACTCCCTAAGCTCTGAGGGGAAGAATTTGATTAATAAATTCCATTTATAGCTGAGTATTCTAAAGTTCCTAACTCTTTGCATATTGTACAGTTGAGGGATTCTGTATTAGTTATATCTACTGCAACAGGACGTTTCTCTGATGATGGTTGTAGCAGAATGCCATTAGGAGTGATTTTTTTTGCTGTGCTCTTTGACATAACAATAGTATTTGGTTCCCCTAGGCTCATGGCCTACCTATCTATTCTCAAGTTCTTGGCGTCAGGCATGGGCTCTTTCTCATTAAATAGGAGGCTATGAATTTGAAGGAGAGTGGGGATGGGTATACAGAAGTATTTAAAGAAAAAAGAGGGAAAGGAGAAATATAATTATATTATAATTTCAAAAATTAAACTACAACAGAAAATCTGTGTGTGTGTATGTATGTATGTATGCACAAAAGCATGTATGGTATTTTGCATGTTCACACCTGTATGTCAGTGAAGACTCATGTGTGGATGTGGGTAAATATGGATTTCAGTAGATAATTTGGGTTGATGGTTCTTGTTTGAGGCTTGTTTGTGTCTCTTGTTGGTAGATGAAGGCTTATTAGGATTCTGGAGGTAATTATAATTTAACAGTAAAAAAGAAGTAAGAACATGAAGAGTATCAATCCAATTGAATAAAGTTTAGTGATTCACACTGTGTTGCTAGACAGTTTAACATTATCAATAAGTGTATAAGGAATAACTCTATATCAATTGTAATTTATACATTAATTGTTTTTTTATAGGATAGTACAGTAGCACATCTACATAAGAATCCATAAGGCTTCAAGGACAATAAGCCAATTATGTCTCATATATGTGCATCTTTTAATTTATTAATGCTATGTTATGACCTTTTGGTGTCTGACATTTAAAAAAAATACAACATTGAAAAAATTCCTAAGATAGCCTAATAAAGTTTTAAAACCATAGCTATTTGTGGTGATATATTGTGAATTAGATCACTATGTATTTGACAGATCTCTATTAAGTTTATTCTGATTAAGTATTCTGAATTTTATATGTCCATTATATTTATCAAGCCTGCCTAGCTTTTAGTCACCATTTTTAGAAGTTCTATTTTTCTACTTAATGATCCAGACAAAGAGTACACGATGTTTAACAATAATTCTTTACAAATTATATTTGTTTCTTTACCCTCTAAAGTTTAGTGTATTATGACAAGTTTTGTGATAGATCTTCTCTCAGAATTCAATAACCTAAGAATGAAAAGCCACTTTAAATGTGATGATTCAACTTCATGAATCTTCTCATTAATGAGCTTTTTCAAATGTGTTTTAGGCAGAATGAAAATTGCTGAATATAAACTAAAACTGCTCAGAGAAATGCTTTTGATTATGCGCTTTTAAAATGAAAGTGAATGTACAATGAGCCCAGTTCCCTCTCCAGTGCTCAATGTGCAGCTCAGGGGCAGCACATTTGCCCAATACCCTCTCCTCTCTAGTTATACAATTAGTGTTGATTGACTGATAGATCACACACTTAATGTCAATGGTCACTGAGCTAAATACACCTCTAGATAAGACATACCAAACCATTAAGGTGCCTGGCTCCTTAGTAGGGACTAAAATCATATATGATTTCTCAATCAAGCATACTGAGTTTGTGGTACAAAATGTAATCTCTGTCTGCTTGTGTCTACCTACATTTCCCTAGTGATTTTGTTTTTCAGGGGGTGAATACAAAATTTACAAATTCTCCTTAAGACACAGAAAGTTGTATTTCACTATCCCTATTTTAAGAATTCTTTAAAATAATAATAAATAAGTTCATAAATTTTGGTTGTGTCATTCAGCAGTGCTTAATATGTAGCATTTAATATGTGATTTGGCACTTCTAGGAGGGCTTTTTACATTACAGTTAATCTAAACTATAATATGAGAAAGATATCATATATATTTCTCATATGAAATGTATTACGTTGCTTAGCTTATCAGGTCCACTGTTACCCAAACATCATCATCTAGTAGAGTATAGATAAGGTCCAATATGTCCTTTCAATATTTCTGCTAAGAGTGAAATAAACTCTATCTATCTGTGCTGTCACTGGCCCTATTTCATCCCTCCAGTCCCTAGTAACCTCTAATTTGCTTTATGTCTCTGGAACTTTGCCTATTCTATACATTGTGTTTAAAGAGCATCACACAATATATTTGTATCTGGCTTCATTTGACAGCATAAAATTTTCAAGATTCATATATTTTATTATTTGTTTGTTTGTTTTCTTCGCTTTGCTAAATTGACTCTGTTCCCCCATTTTACATATTCATTCACCACTTGATATAAATTTACAATGTATTTCTAAATTTGAATTTTTTACTGTCTTGCTGTTGCAAGTAATGCTGCTATGAATATCTATGTACATATTTTGTATGGATATATTCTTCCAATTTTCTTGGTTATATAGTTATAAGTGGAACTACTAAGAAATATTTTTGAGGCAGTGCCAAACAAACTCTTTCTTCTCTCTCTCTCTCTCTCTCTCTCTCTCTCTCTCTCTCTCTCTCTCTCTCTCTCTCTCTCTCTCTCTCTCTCTCTCTCTCTCTCTCTCTCTCTCTCTCTCTCTCTCTCTCTTTCTTTCTCTCTTCCTGTTTTTTTACACCAAAGTACTATTTTACTTTATTACTGAATATACTATAATATCAACTAACTGATGACATTCAAAATACAATGTAAATGAAGAGATTTTTCATTTCAAGTTCGATCAGAAATTCTTGGTATATTTGAAGTTAAATATTATAAATTTCACAATAAAATGAGTTTACATAACTGCTTTGGTGTTAATTATCAACTTGATAGAATCAAGGATCCCTGGGGAGATGAGTCTTTGAGCATGCCTATAGGAAACTGTATAATACATTAATTGATATGGAAAACCCATTTTAATTGCGGGTGAGGCCCGATTTGTGAAGGTGTAAAAAGTCAATTAAAAATAAACTTGCATTCTTCACCATTGTTCTCTGGTGCTTCTGTAGTGTAGTGATTATCACATTCTCCTCATCCTTGTTCTCTGTTCCTGATCTGGGGTATGGTATAGCCAGTTCCCTCAAGCTCCTATTGTTGTGATTTCCCTGCTATGGTGAGCTGCAAACTGAAACTGTGAGACGAAATTAACATATTCTCCTTTAAGTTGCTTTTGGATGATATTTTATCCTAGCAATGGAAAAGAAACTAAGGGAATGACTGTCATCGTTATGGTGATTGACAACCATGTAATCATTGGTAAAGCATAATTTAAGAGATTTTGGCACTAAAATTTGTAGCATATGCCTTGCAAAACACAACATGAAATCCAACAGCAGCTGAGGGTGGTGCCCACCTATGAACTGCATTTAGGGGCTGACACAGTCATCAGGAAGAGGAAGCTGTAGTTGATAGTCTCTACATGCACTAGTTTTAGCTGAAGGACAGTTGTTCCTAATACACATACTTGGATCAGAGGAAGCTGTTGTAATTCCTCTGAACCTGATCTAAGGAAGGTCTTTCAATTCTCATGGCATTGGGGTCCTTGACCATGCCCATGGCCATGCCCATGTCAACAATACACATTCATTCAGGACTCCATTGGCTTCCTACAATATATAAAATGATATTGTGGAGAACATTTATTGCATGTATACTATATGCTATACACATTCACTTGATCATCACAGGATTAATATAAGCCTGTCAGTTAGGTTTTATTGGTCTCCATTGCTGTATTTCAATTATTATTCTATAACTAAAACATATTATTTTTCTATAAAATGTTCTTCATGCATTTACTGTTTGTGCTTGTCATGTCATTGCACTATAAGAAAGGCCTGACTACATTTTATGCTTCTAGGACTGTCACCACTGAGTTAGAAATATTTGAGAAATAGCATGTAAATTTTCATAGACAAAAATCTCTGCCCCAAAATATGACCATTTTCAATTGGTAGGAGTGAACATAACTGTATTTTAGATCACAATTTACTGTTTATTGTTTCCTTCTAACAGTATCCCATGTTTTTGAAGGAAAAGATTTCCTTGTAACTTCAGATTTAAAAGTTTGGAATTGATGGGAGTTGTCATTCTGTAAATATGTTTCTCTTAATAGTTAATGAATAAAGCCCTGTTGGCCAATAGGAAAGCAAGATTGGCAGGAGTAGGAGACAAGGAGGATTCTGGGAGATGTGGTAGAAGGGAGTCAAGATGTAGGGACTTGAGAGGAAGAAGTCCAGTCTCTCTCTCCAGTAAGATAAGACCACATGGAAATACTTAGATTAATAGAAATAGATTAATAATTAAGACAGAGCTAGCCAATAAGTAATGCTAGTAACAGATCAACAGCATTATATCTAATACAGCGTCTCTGTGTGTTATTTGGGGCTGTCATGGCTCTGGGACCAGGCTGGCAGAAAAACTGCTTGTAATAGCATATTCTTAAATAAAAAAGGAAAAGTATTTTTTTTCCATTTTGTAGATTTAAAACCAACTTACCTACACATAATTTCATTTAAGGCTTTTCAGAAGTTAAGAGTTTGGGTAGGTTTTTGTTTGTTTGTTTGTTTGTTTGTTTGTTTCAATTACTAGAAGGAAAGTATAAGATAAAATAAAATTAAATAATGTCTTTTTTGTCAAAAGTTTGTAGTTATTGTTTTGAAAACAATAAGACACTGCAATGACTTAAATAACTAGCAGAGAACAAACCACTTAAACCTGTTCTACTTATCTATGTGCTTCTCTCATCTGGTTTCAATGATATTTTCAAGAGAAAAAATATAGTACGTGATTTCTGACAGAGAGCATGTTGAAGTACCATGTTCTTTGATCTTGAAAAAGAATCTCAAATCTGATTTTCAAAATGGCAATTTAATTCATTGTCAATTTTATTATATAGTTACTATGGTGAGATATTTATGATGTGATAATTGTGTTATATTATTGAGGTAGTAATCTTTGTAAAGAATCTCAAGTCACCAGAAGTACCCTTCTTTCTATCTTTCTCATTCATGCTCTGGTCTCTTAGAAAAGCCAATGTCAAGGAATGCCTTCAACTGCATTACCTTACTAAGTTCAAATAGTATTATAAATTATTAGTTAGAATTTTAATATATTTATAAGAAGCTAACTTTAATATTCTCTGATTGTTGTGACAAAGAATGCATGACAGAAGCTCTTTAAGGGATGATTTATTTCTGGTCATAGTTTGAGGGTTCAGTTCATCTTGGTGGGAAAGGCATGGCAGTAGGAACATGAGGAAGCTGGTCACAATGAACGTATAATCAGAAAGCAGAGAAAAATGAATGCTGGTGTTCATCTTGCCCTGTACTTTTTTGGTTGTTGTTGTTGCTTGTTTTTTGGTTTTTGTTTGTGTGTTTGTTTGTATTTTGAGACAGGGCTTCTCTGTATTGTTTTGGGAACCTATCCTGGAACTTGCTCTATAGACCAGGATGGCCTTAAACTCACAAAAATCTGCCTGCCTCTGTCTTTCAAGTGCTTTGATCAAAGGTAGCTGGGCTACCACTGCCCAGCTTGCCCTCTACTTTTCATTCACTCTTACTTACAAAGGTGCTGCCAAAATTCAGGTGGGTCTTTCCTTCTCAGTTAAACAGAAGGTTAAACCTTGTCCCTCTAAATCAGTGGTTCTCAACCATCCTAGTGTTGTTACTACCTATACAGTTCTTCATGTTGTGGTGACTCTCAACCACAAAATTATTTTCATTGCTACTTCAGAACTGTAATTTTGCTGCTCTTATTAATTGTGATGTAAATATCTGTGACTTTTGATGGTCTTAGGTGACCTCTATGAAATGGTTATTCAGTCCCTAAGGGGTCACAACCCATGGACTGAAAGCCACTCTTCTAGAAACACACACACAGGCTTATCCACAGGTATGTCTGCTATCTTATTTCAGATTCAGTCAAGTTGATAACAAAATTACCATCACAACCACATATGCCAGTTACACTCTCTCTCTCTCTCCTCTCTCTCTCCCTCTCTCTCTCTCTCTCTCTCTCTCTCTCTCTCTCTCTCTCTCTCTCTCTCTCTCTCTCTCTCTCTCTCTCTCTCTCTCTCTCTCTCTCTCTCTGTGTGTGTGTGTGTGTGTGTGTGTGTGTGTGTGTGTGTGTGTGTGTGTGTGTTTGTCTCCCTCTCTCCCTTCCCCCCTCTCTCTGCTTGGAGCAGAGGATGATTAGAGATTGGGTAGTAAAAATGAATTCTACTTAGTTCCTTTCCCTCTTGCTTTAAGCTTGAAGAATGTTCACATTCCACTTTCATTTGCAGTAGTATCTGTCATTACAACAATGCTTTATTCTTCTCCATTTGCTAGGGAGCCCTGTGGTCATTATTATTATTATCATTCCCTCATGGATTCTTCTAAAGGCATCCTGTACTAAAGCTGCAATCTCAGAATGACTTTATCGTTGTTCACTATTTAATGGTATTTCTTGTTATGAGAAATTGATGAAAGAGTTGGCAATTCAATGATAAAACATTTCAATTCAATATATGAGCTTTTGAAATGATAAATGTAGAGGAAGTATAAGTAAATGCATAATTACCTCTTAACCTACAAATTCACGGCACGGTGTGGAAGTAGTTCAAGGTTGTATAAGGTAAAGAGTTTCTATGCAGGTGCTTTGTTTCTAAGTAATTGTTTCTTTCCTGAGTTAGTTTCATACATGGAAGTATTCATGTCGGCCTTATTTTCACTAACTTTTTAACTCTTGGTTTGTAGTAGTGCCCATTGACTTTCATTACTTATTAGGAACTTCCATCGTTACTCCCTGCACTCACATATTTCTGTTACTAAAAAATTAGACTTCGAGTTCATATAGTGAGGATGCTTAATCTATCACCAAGTGGTGGCTTTAACATAATTGCATTTAGATTTAAAGTTTAAATCTCCTAAGTTAATTATAAATCAGACTTCACAAGGGTTTAATTTAAATTTGATATTTTAATTCATCTCAATTCGTAAGTTCTTGTTCAATGTTTCTGCATTGAATTCTTGTCATTACATTGAACATCAATACTGTTTCAGTTGCAGGCTGTGACACAATAACAATGCAGAATTAACTTTTATCTGAGCTAATGTTCAGAAAGGATACGTGAGTGTGTGAGTGTGTGTGTGTGTGTGTGTGTGTGTGTGTGTGTGTGTGTGTGTATGCTGTTGGTAATATCTGTATTTTATGGTTTATATAGGTTAATAAATGACTTTTGTGTGGATATATGTATTTGTGGGGGAGGAGAGGACATTCATATGCACACTTGTATAAATATACACCTATGTGTCTTGCTATGATAGGAACTAAATCTCATTAAAAATGATAAAATGAAATTTGAGAGGTAACAATGTGGTTTCCCAATATTATACTCTGTACAAACATATCAAAATGTACAACACTGTACATATGAAAGTGCCACAAACATTCATACATATGGCACTTTTGCCTATATAGTTATTTAGATGTTTGAATGTTAGCATCTACTATTTATAGAAACACTTCGGGCCTTCTACAACATCATCATCTTTGTTTCTCCTCCCTA
Organism: Cricetiscus sungorus; assembly: GCA_030556225.1. NCBI lineage: Eukaryota > Metazoa > Chordata > Mammalia > Rodentia > Cricetidae > Cricetiscus > Cricetiscus sungorus. The sequence continues at coordinate 12,738,396 of JANBXA010000126.1, forward strand.
TATTTTCTCTAATTTATAGAAAATGGACAAAGTAAATGTGATTTTATTTAAGGATTGTTTTTAGCAGGATTATAGGATTTACGCACATATTGTGCTCTTCTCTATCAGTGAAAATTTTCTTTTTGCCATTACAGCTCATCAAATCAGAAGAGACATTTATAGTTTTAAAGAAAAACTTGAGGAGCATTACTGAAGTCTGTATATAATTAATGAATAATAGTGGTAGACAAGAACTGCCTCTCAGTGGTTAAGCATACTAATTTTTCTTGCAAAAGTTGAGCTATACAGATAAAATTTTAATTAGGTTTATTGTTTATGTCTTATCACAGCAAGAGGTATAAGTACATATAATTATGAATTTATACATATATGCACATAAGAAACCCTCCTCTCTCTAAGTATTCCAAAACATTTATTAACCTAGACAAATTGTAAAATGTTCCCAGTATCCAAATGGTCATCCACAATTATACATAGCATGGTGCACATACATATAGGTAAAGTGCTCATACACATAAAATAAATCAAAATTTTAATGTTTTATAAAGATTAATAGTGAAATATTTTAATGTGTTGCTTTTGCAAGCAATACTGAAGAATAATAATGTCCAGACTTTAATCCCAGCTCTAGAGAGGCAGATGCAGGTGGATCTTTAAGTTAGAGGCCAACATGGGCTATGGAGTGAGTACCAGAATAACCAGGGCTACACAAAGACACCTTGTCATAAAACATCCCCTCTCCCCCATAAAACAGAATAATAATACCTGCAAATATATGTGAGCATCATGTTAAAAAGTATCCACAAGTCTTATTTCTCTGTCATCTAATTTAAAATCCCAATATAAATAGAGATTTAGAGGTAGACACAATTATTAATATTTAAGAATCTTCAACTAAACGAAGAATTACTTGTCATTTTGACATTAGTAACTTTGAATTGGAAGTGTGTTAGTTTTAAGACAGCATTGTTCAGCCACCTAGTTGAAGCAATTATTTGGGAAAAGGTGAAGTATTATCAGGGGCTAGGGGCTATTCTCAGCCTCACTTGGTTGCTCCATTTTGATGTGCTTTAAAATTAGATCTTCATTGTTTTTCCTTTACATAAAAAATTTTTCCATATTTTAAAATGTTAATTAACAGTTAAATTTCCAGTTTCTTTTTTATACTATACATGGAATACAATGTCTCTGAAATGAAAATCATAGAAAATGTGCCATGAGAGTAACTGAAACCTAAACAGAATCACCAAATATATTTACATTTTATGCTGCAAATGTGTTGCTTAAGGAAAGCAGATGTAATTAAAAATTTGTTGGGAAATTTGAGCAGAGAACGTGGGTATTTTCGAGGATAGTGAACTTTAGAGTATCATTCTATCCTACTGGCCTTCCAGTTTGTCAGTTATTTTTGTTATTCCTATACTTATTACTCATCATTGAGCTTGTTTGAAGGCTTATACACTTTAGAAGCTCAGGGATACAAATGTCTAGTTTTGGACAATCAAATGGTGGGAAGAAGAATGAAATAAGATAATATTATGTTTTGTGTGCTGATAGGCCTGGGGTAGAAATAGTGGCCCAGAAAGAATAAAATAGGAAAATATACAGCAAGTATCCCATTTCATATTGATTTCCAGGAGAACATCATCAGCTATTCATTCAAGTGTTATCTACTGAGCAGAATACATTCCATGAGTATAGTGTATTAGGGGAATAACATTCACTAGAACTATGAAGGCTTCTTTGATATTTCAGTCTGCAATCATAGACCAAGGAAGCACACATTTTCTCTTGTATGTGGTGTTTGCTTGCAAGTTTTCTATATGTGTTTCAATCCAAATAATCACAGAGAAACCAGGGAAGTAAGAGACCAGGGAAGAAGAGGATATCATCCAAGGAAAGTAAAACAGATAAGAGATAAAGAGAAGCAAGAGGCAAAGGCATTAAGAAAGAATGATGATAGGAGGTTCATGTGAAGGAGGGGCTATGGGAGGGACAAGTAATAGTAAAGGCCACTTGAAAAACCATATAAAAACATACAATTATAGATGCATCGTAAAATATATACATATATAATTGAACATATAATAGGGGAACAAATGATTGAGCTAGATATTTTATGCCACCAAGCAAAACCTCCAGTGCCAGGAATGAGTTACATATTGTTGAGATATTGGCCAAAAGGGTTCTATAAACCCCTCCAAATATCAAATGCTGTTGCCAAGGCTATTGTTGCTCTCCACAACCTGTTGGTAAGGTCCTATTGCTAAAGATTGCAACATGAGTTCTAATAGGTCATAATAATACAAGCCCAGAGCTCTTACCTCTATGAAATCCTCCGACAGAAAAAGAGACCTAGCTCCTGTCTCTTCCTATCTGTATTCCTCTCTTAGCCCAGCCATCTCACTTCCTTTCTCTCTGTACGGACCTCCAGACCTCTATGGTTAGCTATTAACCATCTCTGTCTGTCCTTCTATCTTCATGGAAGCTTTATTTGTTAGAGTATCAACAAGATATCATCACAGAAGATACCTCTGATTTATGTCATCAAACAATGACAAATTGAGCTGATTTCACACTAGAACTTCCACCCCCACTGACTAGCATTCATGGTAATGACAGATATTCTGTAAAGCATTAGTGAAGAAAAGTAATCACTAATTTTACCCAACTACACTCTGTGACCTATAACAGAGACCTGCCTGCAAGATACACTGGCATAGTAGTGTCACAAATGGCAGTAATCAACCACTTTTTAAAAATTGGATTTAAGGCCTACTGTATGAGATGAAACTCATAGCTCATAAGCCTAGAGGGAAGCCTCCTGCTACTATTTTGCTAAAAGAACTAAGTTGTATATGACTTCCAATGACGTATACCTATACCCCTAGAAGAGCATCACTTAAACCTTATCACAGAAGTTTCTTCTTGCAGTAGATGGAAATTAGCAAAAGGACCCATAACTGAACAATGTGTAGAGCACTCATCCCCTAAATAGGATCTCTCCATCAACCTCCCTTAAAAGCTCTAGGATCTATACAGAAGAATAAAAGAAAAGATTGTAAGAGCCAGAGGTGGAGGATGGCTCCAAGGAAACAGCATCTTCCAGATGGAATGGGACTGATACACATATGAACTTACAGAGACTGTAATAGTACACATAAAACCTGCACAGGTTCAAACAAAGCAAATTCCAACAAAAAAGGAGGTAAGTAGACACAAAGACTCACTTCTAACCAAAAAGCTGTTTATAACTGACACCTTAGGGAAAAGGAAGGATAGGTTTCTCAACCACATCACAGGGCAGGCGCCATGCTCAGTAGTAGTTGAACAATGCAAAACTCTCTCTCTCTCCTTTCACCTCTCTCTCTCTCTCTCTCTCTCTCTCTCTCTCTCTCTCTCTCTCTGTTGGTACTTTTGTTTTTGTTAACATTTTTTCTTGTTGATTTTTTTTTAGTTTGTGTATTTTTTGGGGTTTGGTTTCATTTTTCCTGTTTTTTTTTCTGGGAGACAGAGAGAGAGAGAAGAAAAAGAGTTGGATGGATAGGGGGTGTTTAGGACTTGGAGAACTGGGGTAGGGTAAAATATGATCAAAACATATTGTTTGAACAGTTTAAGTTAAAAGTAATACATACATACAAAAGATAGATGATAGATAGATAGATGATAGATAGATAGATAGATAGATAGATAGATAGATAGATAGATAGATAGTTGGATGAGGTAGAGTTGCTGGGGAGATGAATCAGTAGTTAAGAGGTTTTTACAGAAGACCAGAGTTTTGTTCCAAGTAACCATGTCAGGTGGTTTACAACCCCTTTTAAATTCAGCTCCAGGGAATCTGAAGCCCTCTTTTGGCTTCTGCAACATATACATATCTCCACCCCAACACACACACACACACACACACACACACACACACACACACACACACACACACGTGCCCAGAGAGAGAGAGAGATCCATTATTTGAAAAGTAAAACTAAAAAAATTCTTTGACAAAATTCAACACCCCTTCATGATAAAGGTCTTGGAGAAAATAGGAATACAAGGAACATACCTAAACATAGTAATAGCAATGTACAGTAACCCAACAGCCAACACAAAACTACATGGAGAGAAACTCAAAGCAATCACACTGAAATCAGGAACAAGACAAGGTTGTCCACTCTCTCCATATCTATTCAACATAGTACTCAAAGTCCTAGCTGTATAGATAAAACAACAAAAGGAGATCATAGGAATACAAATTGTAAAAAAGAAGTCAAACTCTTGCTATTTTATGATGATATGATAGTTTATATAAATGACCCAAAAATTCTACCAGAGAACTCCTATAGCTGAAAAACACCTTCAGTGATATGGCAGGATACAAAATTAACTGAAAAAATTAGTAACCCTCGTATATACAGATGACAAACTGTCTGAGCAGGAAATCGGAGAAACATCACCCTTTATAATAGCCACAAATGACATAAAACATCTTGGTAACTCTAACCAAATAATTGAAAGCCCTGTATGATAAGAACTTTAAGTTTTTAAAGAAAGAAATTAAAGAAAATATCAGAAAGTGGAAAGATCTCCCATGCTCTTGGATAGGTAGGATCAACATGATAAAAATGGCAACCCTACCAAATGTAATCTACAGATTCAATGCAATCCCCAGCAAAATCCCAGCAAAATTCTTCACAGAACTTAAAAAGAATACTCAGCTTCATATGGAAAAACAAAAAACCAAGGATAGCCAAAACAATCCTGTACAATAAAGGATCATATGAGGGCATCACTATCCCTGACTTCAAGCTCTACTATAGAGCTATAATAATGAAAACAGCTTGATATTGGCATAAAAACAGACAGGTGGACCAATGGAATCAAATTGAAGACCCAGGTATTAACCCACATACTTATGAACACCTAATTTTCGACAAAGAAGCTAAAAATATAAAATTAGAAAAAAAGAAATCATATTGAAGAAATGGTGCTGATATAACTGACTGTCAACATGTGGAAGAATGAAAATAGATCCATATGTATTGCCATGCTCAAAACTCAGATCCAAATGGTTCAAAGACCTCAATATAAATCCATCCACACTGAACCTCATAGAAGAGAAAGTGAGAAATACATTTGAATGCATAGGCACAGGAGATCATTTTCTAAACAAAACACCAGTAGCACAGACACTGAGAGCAACAATCAATAAAGGGAACCTCCTGAAATGGAGAAGATTCTATAAAGCAAAGAACACAGTCAACAAGACAAAACAACTCCCGACAGAATGGGAAAATGATCTTCACCAGCCCCATATCTGACAGAGGGCTGATCTCCAAAATATAAGTAAGTCAAGAAACTAGATATCAAACTAGCAAATAATTCAATTAGAAAATGGGGTACAGATCTAAACAGAGAATTCTCAACAGAACAATCTCAAATGGTGGAAAAACACTTAAGCAAATGCTCAACATTCTTAATGCAAATTAAAATCACTCTGAGATTCCATCTTACACCGATCAGAATGCTAGGATCAAAACACCATTAATAGTTTATGGTTGAGAGGATATGGAGAAAGGGGAATACTCCTCCATTGATGGTGGAAGTGAAAACGTGTACAGCCACTTTGGAAATCAGTATGGCAATTTATCAGAAAATTAGGAATCAACCTTCCTCAAAACACTATAATACCAATGTTGAGCATATATCCAAAAGATGTACAACAAGTACATATGTTCAGCTATGTTCATAGCAGCATTATTTGTAACAGCCAGATCTTGGAATCAACCTAGATGAACCTCAGCTGAAGAATTGTTAAAGAAAATATGGATCATTTACACAATGTAGTGCTACTCAGCAATAAGAAACAATGACATCGTAAAATTTACAGATAAATGGACAGAAGAAGGAGGAGGAGGAGGAGGAGGAGGAGGAGGAGGAGGAGGAGGAGGAGGAGGAGGAGGAGGAGGAGGAGGAGATGATGATTATGATGATGATTCTGAGTAAAGTAACCCAGACCAAGAGAGACAAATGTAGTGTATACTCACTCAAAAGAGGATACCAGACATAAAGCAAAAGATACCCAGCTTACAATTCACAACCCCAGAGAAGCTAGACCCCCTTTCCAGAAACAGATGGAAGCAGATGCAGAAATCTGCAACTAACCAATGGGCCAACCTCCTGGAGTACATTCAGGGAGGAACAATGATATGAACAAAGAAATCGAGAACATGATGGGGAAACCCACAGAATCAGTTGACCTGAGTGAGAGATCACTAACTCCAGTCTGACAAGTGGGAAACCTGCATAAGACCAAACCAGACTCCATAATATAGGTAACAATGGTGCAACTGGGACAATATATGAGGGTACTGACAATGGGTCCAAGATCTAACACTAATGCCCACAAACTGACTTAGTGGAGCCCATTCTATATGGAGAGATATCCTGCCCTGCCTGGATACAGGGGTGTGGGAGTTGGAAAGGTGGCTTGGTTCTGTCTCAATGAGATGATGGGATAGACTTAGTAGACTTCGTAGGGGATGACTTTCCCTCTCCGAGGAGCAGATGGGAGGTAGTGGGGAAGTGAGTGAGTGGGAAGAAAGGAGGGAGGGGGAACTGGGACTGGAATGTAAAAAATATATAAATAAAAATAAAATAAATCTCTTTCATAAATCGGTAGCATGTAGAGGGAGAAGTCACAATAAAGGAATCCATTGTTACTGGAGCTCTTAAGGTGAAAAACTGGCTTCTGGAACCCTAACTTGGCTCAGCCAGTTGTCATCAACAGGCCAGAACAAGAAACAAGCAATAGTTAAAAGCAGAGAAGGTAGATTTATTCATTGTGCCCACATTGGGAAGAGGAACAAAGAGGTTTAGTGACCTCCAAGTATATCTTTGAGGCCATGACATGAAGTTTAGATTTAAGTACATGGCAAGAAACATGTGTAATTAAGCAGATGAGATCAAAGTATATCACTGACAAATCATGGTCAAGGATCAGGTCTCTTATGACAGATGGTCTGACAAGTTGTCAGAACTTTGAAATCTCTCCTGGGAAACAGATTCCTCTTCTGATAAATAAGACTTCTAGACTTTTTCTTTTTCCAGAATGAGGTTGTTGTGAAAATTCCTTTGTCTGATATCCAACAAGAAGGACATTATTTAGTGATGGAGCTTTTCTTGAACCACCCATGGTTGAGGGTGAGATTATTCAATGGTACAATTATCCTTAAATTGTTTAATGGACCTCCCAGTAGTGTTGGTGACCTTGAAATACCAATGCCTCTGTGAATATTCCCAATACAATTACTAATTCAAAAAGCTGGATTTAGACCAAGTCTTTTCTTTCATTTGGCAGGGTCTTCTCTACTTGGCATAGATAGATGTATCTTTACATCTTCTGAAGAAAAGTCATGTAACATATGACCACTATGATAAAAGTCATTCTTCCAGTTAAAGTCCAGCACTTTGATGGTATTTTTAATGATTTACTGTGGTGATATACTGTTTATAATTTAATAAAGCTTTCCCACCCATGGTTGAGGGTGAGATTATTCAATGGTACAATTATCCTTAAATTGTTTAATGGACCTCCCAGTAGTGTTGGTGACCTTGAAATACCAATGCCTCTGTGAATATTCCCAATACAATTACTAATTCAAAAAGCTGGATTTAGACCAAGTCTTTTCTTTCATTTGGCAGGGTCTTCTCTACTTGGCATAGATAGATGTATCTTTACATCTTCTGAAGAAAAGTCATGTAACATATGACCACTATGATAAAAGTCATTCTTCCAGTTAAAGTCCAGCACTTTGATGGTATTTTTAATGATTTACTGTGGTGATATACTGTTTATAATTTAATAAAGCTTTCCTGGATATCAGAGAAGTAAAGCGGCCAAGAGAGCTCTCACTTCTACCAATGCACAGACCAAGGGGGCGATCCCCCAAACCTCAGATTGTACCTCCAGACCACACTGTTCCTCACCAAATATCAGACTTTGCATGAGACTGCACTGAGCTCCTTATATTCTCTCTAGTACTGGTATTGAAGTCATGAGCTCTGTTTCTCTTTTAGGCTGATTCACTCTTGTGTAGCCCAGGGTGGCCTTGAACTCAAAAAGACCAGTCTCCCTCTTTCTCCTGAGTTCTTGGATTAAAGGTGTGTGCCACCACTGCCCAGCTTCTATGGCTGTGGCTGGCTTTGCATTCTGATCTCCAGGCAAGTTTTATTAAATCATAAACAATATGTCACTGTAGTTAGTTGTTTTCCACCAGCCTGCCTGGTCCCACTGCAGCGCCAGTCCCAAATTACTCTGTAGTTGATACAATTCGGTTATCCAGTTACTAATTCCTTATCAGCTAGCTCTGTCTTAATTATTAACCCATTTCTACTAATCTAAGTATTTCCACATGGTCTCACTTACCAGCCAGAGCAGCTGGCATTTTACCTCTCTAGTCTCTCCATATTGACTCCTCCTTCCTACTTCCTCTTTCCTCCATGTCTCCTAGTCCCACCTATGTTGCCTTCCTATTGTCCAACAGTGCTTTATTCATTAGCCAGTATGAGAAAAATATTTACAGAATAACATCTCCCATCATGTCACCACAAGTTATTTTTCAAAAATTTTAAATTATGTGTATGCATGTATCTGTTGTTAACTATGCACACATAAGTACAGATACCATTGAAGCCAGAAGTAGGGGCTGGCTCTAGCTGGAGCTGGAGTTATAGGTGTTGTGAGTTGCTTCACATGGGTACTGAGCGCTGAACTTGAGTTCTCTTCAAAAGAAGTATGCACTCTTGGCCACTGAACCATCACCACCCCAATAGAATGTTCTGTCTTACACTCTGTTTTGCCACAAACACTCCCTTTATTCTTTTTTACTCTAGTCATCGTATCATATTCATATTATCAACAGCCCTTTTCTCTTCCAATCTCCAAATCTTTCAATGCTTTCTCTTACAATTTTTACTATAATTCAGGTTTCTAGCACTAGGGTAGATCATAGAGCATTTTCCCTTTCCCTGGGACTTTCACAAACCTTTGATCATCACATACTCTGCACACACCTATTTGATGACATAGATTAAAGAACAAAACACATCATTCTTGTACAAGTTCTCAATATAATCTCAACTCATCCCCTACCACATTTTTCAAATTCTTGCCACATGAAACTCCTCACTAATTCCTGAAATAGCTGACAATTAAACTCTGAGGTCTTGAAAGATGTTTGCACAACCTCTTCTTTTAATTACTAACCACAGTTTGTTTCATTGAGTCTTTTGCTCTTGTGTTTGTCATACTCCAAATTCATTCTGTTTCCTTCCTTGTAATTATGTCACTTTTGCCTGCCTCTTCCCTCTTAAGAATTCACTGTACCCTGCCCTTTGTACTCTGCCATTTATTGTGAAGTTTCTTGAGCTTAAAGAATTGTTTGAATTGTTATATTCCCTTTTATACTTTTCTTCAGTTGGGAATAAAAATTCATATTTTTTTAATTTTTGCAACTTTCTGGGACTGAAGAGACAATGGGAATGGAAAGACAAAGCATTTGTGATAAGAAGGATTTAGAATATGCTTGTTTTGTTAGCTCTTCTTAATTAATGTGTGCTTTCAGAAGATTGACCATTAGTAATTACCTTATAGAAGTTATCAAATAACTTTAAATACAAAAGTTATCCAATACATTCAAGCTTTGCCTACTTGAAATCAAGCGTGCATTTTAAAAATGAATATTTTTAGTAATGATGTTTAAACTCCTACTTAGCTGGATACATAGTTTTACAGTAGCCATCTCTGAATACTTGCTTTCAATGACTTAACATTAATGAAACAGAAGACACACTATTTTAGACCCAGCATTATTACTTACATGAAATTAATCCATTGTACAATTATTGATTCATTACTCACTGATAATTAGGTATAATTAAACATGGAACACACTCTCATACTAGGATGTGATTTTTATTCAGTGCTAATTGAGTTAAACAGAGCTCCTAAATGGTCTAGCATTTATTTTTGACCATTTCTGCACACCTTGATACTAGTCCCAGGTGAATCCGAGGATGGGATGCTACCAGATTTTCACCCTTTGTATTCTGGCCTTTTCCCCCTGGATTTATTTATTGAACAAATCAGAGCACATGCAGGCTGTAATAGAAATGAGAATCCTGCTGGGTTTCTTAGACAATAATAAAAAATATTTTTGTAAAAATGGAAGTGTACAAGATGGCAGACATCTGTTATTTAAAAACGGCAGAACTATATTTAAATCTAATTATAGTGTAAGGGCTATGTTTTGAAGCAAGGACAAATTTATTTATGGACACCTAAATAGGGAAAAGTTTTTGTGTTTTGCTTTCTATATGCTGATATGAGATTGGATAACAGTCAATCATCTTTAATTATAGATATGATTGGTTGAAAAGGCAATATTTTCAATTATTTATAAACCACATAGACAAAGTAATCAGACAATTCTGAGGGTTTTTCTCTTAGTTTTAGTGGCTTGAAATGCAGACACATCCACAGTAGGTATGTTATAACAGAAACAAAAAATACTGTAGAAATGTTCTTCCCCCAAAGCATGTAAAAATTATAGTAGAAATAAAAATAAATGTAATTGCAGAGGGTTTTTGATAAAAGAAATTTTAATGTGGTCATTTTTTGGTAAAAAGCATGTTCTATAGATGCAGTAAAATTATTATTAAATTATATAATTAGCATTTTATATTTGATAGAAATGTCTTCTATACAAATCATCTCCATCATTGCAATTATTGGATTATTTGTCATCTTTATGAGGAGAATGTTATAAATGGTATGTGTGCTTTTGATATACACCATTATGCCTTACAGATGAAAAATGTTAATGTGACATATGTTTCTTAAAAAAGATAATTCACTATTGCAACACATATTTTCTACAGAGGTAAATAAACTATATATCATACAGAGTCTTTTGACTAATGTGTAATGTAGATTGAAATTATACAAATGTGAATTAACTTCCTATACTTACATGTTAACATATCAATGAAATTTCTGTTTCCCTTTATAAACTCCCAGAGCAGAGACTGCATATTCAATTTAGAATGTAGAGTAGATCATGTCTCAAAATTCCCAAAATATGGGAATGGCCAAAAGGAGTTATATTTTGTTTGTTTGTTTGTTTTTGTTTTGTTTGGTTTTGTTTTGTTTTGTTTTTGTTTTTGTTTCAAGGGTCTTTGGGCTGTTGCTTGCTATGTAAACCGGGCTAACCTTGAATTTGCAACAATTTTCCTGAATTTACCTCTGGCATTCTTGAATATAGTATTAGCAGTTCTGTTGATCAAACCTAGAGCTTTGTCCATGCTACAGACACACTCTCTCAATATAGCTACATAACCACACTAAAAATAAAACATACTTTAAAATAAGATTACTTTATTCTCTTTGCCATAATTGAAAATTGCAAACCATTTTAACTTGGATTAAAGGATTTACAAGGTAATATATGTTCTGAATGATAACACCGAAGGACATGTTTTGGGCATAACTATCCTCCAAATATTTTAATGGATATGTGAATGGATAACCTTTCATCTTGGGGCTCGTACTTGTTATTCCTACAAAGTTTGTCACTGTTATATTTGATGCCAGAAAATCTTTCAAGATTGTTTCAAGTTCTTTACTATTATTCTTTGTTAGACTCTTTATTTTAATGCTATTAGTATAAGTAGCAAAGAATCAAAAATCACATGCTAAATATATTCCATCTTAAAATATTTATAAGTTGAAAAAATGAGTTATTAGGCCAAATATATTCTTTGTAATAAATTTAAAATACAACACAGTATTTAAAATTACAAATTATATAAGAAGAATCATGTTATGGAAGGCATTCATTACTAAATCAGTGCTTCTTTGACTTTTATATTCTCCTCTATATCCTGGCAATCACATTAAAATGTAAATCTGTATTCAGAAGATTGTGGAGCTTGAGAATCTAAATTTATAATAAGGTCTCAGGTGATACTGATGTTGCTTGTTCATGGACAAACTATTGTGAAATGAGATGAAGTAAAATAAAATATGTAATGAAACCAGAAATGTTTGTTTATAAATAGCCATGTTTGGGACAGAAATGTGACTCACCAGGTTGAAAGGCACTTGCTGCCAAGCCTATCAGCTAGAGGACCTGCATTTGATCCTTAGACCTCACATGATAGAAAGATGGATTTGTCACCTGTAAGTTGTCCCCTAACCTCCTACAAACACACACACACACACACACACACACACACACACACACACAAATGCACACGTATACACACACATAAATGCACGCACACACACACACATTTGCACACACACACACAGGCTTAAATGTATGCAAACACATACACATACATAAATAAATTTAATAAATTTTGAAGCTATATATGGTGAGACAGATGAACATTTATCAACATGCTAATAAAACATACGTTTCTGAATATGTTCAAATGGGATATACACTTGCAGTAAAACACTATTGTGGTAAAGTGAAAGGGGGATGAAATAGGATCTTGTACCTCAACTGACACAGGAAATCTAGAGCTCATAGACTACAACACTGGTGGAAACAAGGTTTCCTTATTTGCAGATGCAAGTTCTTCAAAATGGAACAACATGTACTCAATCAAGCATCTAGACATTTATTAACCTTCAAAATCTAATTGGTTTCTCTCAAGAGTAAATGTTTTATTCAACTTGGTAAAAGTGAAAGCAAACAGTATATTTGTGGAATATATTTATTAATAAAATTATCTTCCTTGGCCATTGAAAATAATACTGAGCAACACTGAATATTTGATAATGAAAGAGTTTGATGAATTGCTTTGTTTACTTATTCAGATAAATTTTGATTTTATGACAAAATAAAAAGTTAAGAAAACACCAAAAATACAAAAACCGAATAGTATTGTTTTGCTGATCAAGATAATTCCTTTAGCTATGTTGACTTTGTTTGCTAATTTTTAAAAATCCACTTGAAACTCCTCTACCACAGTACCAAAAGTTTTGAATTGTTTTATTATATAACAAATATTTCATCAAAAAATATCCTGTTTTATTGTGTATGAGTATAAATGGAACAAACTCATTTTTTAACATTTATTATTTTAATTATGTATATTCATGTGAGTGTCTTTGTGGGAATGTGCATATGATTGACGATGCCCACTGAGACCATAGCCATTGGACCACCTTGGAGATGGAGTTTCAGGAGGTTGTGAGCTGCTCCTTGTGGGTGCTGGGAGTCAAACACGAGTCTGCTGAAAGAGTTATACATGATCTTAACAACTGAGCAATCTCTCCTACTAATTCCCAAATGTAGATCTCAGAAAATATTTTTCACATGCACTGTGTGAAATAAAATGAAATTATATTGCCTGCATGAATTGGACACTACCTCATTGGTAGTTTTGTCAAACTTGAAATACTTTATTGATCTCAAAATTTAATCAGATTATGTCACCAAATGAGAGGCCAGGTATATCCATAGGGATTTCAAGGAATCTCCTGAGTTTAAGGCGGAAGTTGTAATATTTTCTACTGAGCCATTTATCATCAGTTCTCCTCTGTCCTATTCTCAACACCTGTTTCCCTAAATTATTTTCATTTCATGAGAATAATAAATGGAACTCTTCACAACAAGTTTTAAGAGTATGTTGCTATGACATAAAGAACATATAGTACAACCAAATATCATTTACAATACTAATTAGGCTCAGACCATTAAAGATATAATACCTATATTGTTATTACTGTTCATATCACTTGAACATTGGCTCTCAAAATACAAAATGCTTCCTCAAATGACTTTTATATCACAAATTAGGAAATGCCAGCATTCTAAATCATAATATATTTAAAAAGTGTTATTTTATTGTTACATGAAGCTTTGATTTTCTGTGATGCCATGTGTTCTCATAATGATTATGATTGATGAATTGCTATAGATTCACAAACAATATTTTTATTTGAGAGCTGACAACAGATGTTGACATTTTAACAAAGGGCAAACTAAATAATCTAAGTTGTGCTCTGAACATTGAGCTGAGATTTCTTTTTAAAGAGATCATGATAGCTTGTGAATTTCTTGATACTTATAAGGTTTGTGTTAAATATGTATTTTCAGAATATAATACACTTAGATAATTTTGCTCCTTCTCTTTTTGCCTCAAACCATCCCCATGTGTCATACCCACAACTTCATCTCTTTCAAATTCATGGTCTCTTTTTCATTAATTGTGGTGTGTTATAGTTGTATCATATGTGATTTTGCTCCACAGTTCTGAATTTTTATCAGTTGTGGTTTTCTGTAATCTGCCCCACCTGTTATAAAGAGAAGAAGGTGCTATGCCAGCTTCCAAAAGTGGGAAGGGACCAAGCATCCTACCCAGCAATTACACCTATGAACCACAATGGCCAACATAGCACAATAACCCTTGGGGTACAATAGTGACATTCATATATACTTTGGTGGTAATAGCTACCTAATAGGACTTAAGACCTGTTCAACAAAAGTGAAATCAAGCTTCACTTTTGGCCACAAAGGAGAGAGAGAGAGAGAGAGAGAGAGAGAGAGAGAGAGAGAGAGAGAGAGAGAGAGAGAGAGAGAGACAGAGACAGAGAGACAGAGAGAGAGAGAGACAGAGACAGAGACAGAGAGACAGAGACAGAGAGAGAGAGAAGACAAGAGAGTGAGACAGACAGACAGAGACAGAGCTAGATGGAGACATGGAGACCGAGAGAAAGAAGTAGAAGAGTAGAAGTGGAGAAGAAGAGGAGAGTGGAGTGAAAGAGGAGGGTAAGGAAAGGGAGGAGAGCAGATGAGATGAGAGGAGATGAGAGGAGTTGAGAGAAGAGACCATGGTGTATGTGATACTTTCAGTAGACAAAGTGAAGTTGCATATGCATGAGAGCAGGAAGCCAAGAAAAATATGCATACTATACTATTTGCATTCCATAATAATACTGTGCAATTATGAATAAGTGAATATGTAAGTAAAGAGGTATTCATCAAGAATTTAATCTGTATGGGCTTGAGAGAGGGCTCAGTAATTTAGAGTACTTCCTGCTCAGTCGTGATGACCAGAGTTCATATCGCTCCATGAGATTTGACACCTCCTTCTGGCCTTTGTGGGCACCTCATGCAAATACATTCACAGACACAACATACATACATAAAATAAAGGGTTTAATCTATATCTGAAGTATTAAGTCCTTCTCTTCTATTTTGTGACTGGGAGATAAGTAAAGCATATCCTCAAAACCTCTACTCTGGAGTCTAGTGATTAAAAATTTAAATATATAAGAGCGGGAGAGATTTTTCTGCAGTTAAATGTATTTATACTTTTGCAGAAGACCCTAGTTTAATTCCCAGAATCCATGTGAGTATATCACTACTGCCTGTAGTTCAAGCTACAGAGAACCCAGCACCATCTTCTAGACTCCATGGATACGTGTGCTCATACACATGCACACACAATTTAAAAACAATTAAAGTAAGTTTATAAGTATTTAAAATATAAAGTAGTCACTAAAGTATAAAGTTTTTAAGGCTATAATACAAGTAAATACACACTATTTAAAAGTATTGAGAAATAATTATTCCTCGGGACATCTGAGAATGCCCATAGAAGTGGTCATTGAAAAGACCTGCTTCTCAGCTCCTTGGGAGGTTGAAGAAGGAGGATTCCAAGTTAAAGGCCATGTTCTACTTCAGAGTGAGTTGAAAATCGGACTGGGCAACTTAACAAGATCTCATCTCATTTTTAATCTAAAAAACAAAGTCTAAAAACCAATGAAGATGTAACTTATTCATTCGGGTTTTCATTTAACATGTTCAAATACCTAAGTTGAGTCCCAGAATAGAAAGTGGCCCTTGAGCTAACTGTTAATTCTTAAGGGAAAAACAAGTAATGTTTTACTTGGCAAAATAAATTTAGAAGTTGGGAAAGGAGAATTAATGTGATCAAAATATTTTGTGTGAGATTTTCAAAGAAGAGATGAAAAGTTACTTACAAATAACTTTTATGAAGAAACAATATACAGAATTCCCTGGATATGTGAGTTTCCAGACGAAATTTCCAGTGAGGGAAATGCAGAACCATTTTTAATGTGGTTGTCTATGATTTTTAAGGGCATGTTATTCTTTCTCAAAGACTTGGGGTACTTCATTTTACACAATAGGGAAAAGTAGATGACTTCAGGGTAGAGTATGATATGAGAAAAGTTTCTCTGCCTGTAGTACCCAGCTTTGATTAGCACAAAGAATATGTAAAGTCAACTTTGTCTGAAGGGTTTAGTGATTGGCAATGGACAGAGACTGTGAAAAATTACAATGGGCAATTCATAAAAGTCAGAAAAGTAAAGTGGAAGATTTTGTAAACAAATTTTCCTAAGTGGGAATGGGTTCACAGAATAGATGAGCTTTAAAAATGCAAAGAAATCATGTCTGGGAAGAGCAGTATTTTCTTTTTATTATTTTACCAATCCCAGTTTCCTCTCCTTCCTGTACCCCCACCTTCTTCCCACCCCATAAGGGATCAGCAAAGTCTGTTACTTCACCTTAGGCAGGACTAAGGCCCTTCCCACCACCCTATATTGAAGCTGAGCAAAGTATCCTTGTATCCTTCCATAGAGAATGGGGATAAATACTGGTTCCCCTGCTAGTAGTGCCCAACCTGCCCAACTGTCACATACATTCAGAGGGCCTAGTTTGGTCCTATGCAGGTTCCCCAGCTGTCAGTCTGGAGTCAGTGAGCTCCCACTTGCTCCAATCAGCTGTTTCTGTGGGTCTCCCCAACATAGTCCTGACCTTTGTGCTCATATTATCACTCCTCCCTCTTTACAATTGGACTCCAGGAGTTCAGCCTAGTGCTTACTTGCAGAACTCTGCTTCTGCTTCCACAATTTACTGTAGTCATCAAACTGATTATAGGGGAAGTGTCCTCTCCACTACTGCTTATATTTATAGCTGGGGTCATCCTATGGATTCCTGAGAATTTCCCTACTGCCAGGTTTTTCATTAACGCCATAAAGGCCCTCCCTATCAAGGTGTCACCTTCCTTGCTCTCCCTCTCTGTCCTTCCCTCAACTCAACCTTCCAGATCCTTAATGTCCTCCTTGCTCCTCTCCTTCTTCCCTCCTCACTCTCCTACCACTGACTTTCCTCTCTCCATGCTCCCAATTTACTCAGGAGATCTTGTTTATTTCCCCTTTGCATGGGGATCCATGTATATCTCTCTCAGTCTCCTCCTTGTTACCTAGGTTCTCTGGGGTTATGGGCTGTAGGCTGGTTATCCTCTGCTTTATATCTAATATCTACAAATGAGTGAGTACTTAGTGTGTTTGTCTTTCTGTGTCTGGGTTACTTCACTCAGTATGTTTTTTTTTCTAGTTCTATCCATTTGCCTACAAACTTCAAGATGTCATTGATTTTTACCACTCCATTGTGTAAATGCACTACATTTCTTTATCCATTCTTCAGTTGAGGGCCATTTATATGGTTTCCAGGTTCTGGCTATTAAAAATAATGCTGCTATGAACATAGTTGAGCCAAGGTCCTTGTGATATGAATGTGCATCCTTTTGGTGTATGTCCAAGAGTGGTATCACTGGGTATTGAGGTAGATTGATTCCCAATTCTGGAAACCATCAAACTGGTTTCCAAAGAGCTTTACAAGTTTGTGCTACTTCCAGCAATGGAGGAGTATTCCCCTCATAGCACAGACACTGAGGCTGACAATTAATAAATGGGACCTCCTGAAACTGAGAAGCTTCTGTAAGTCAAAGGACACAGTCAACAAGACAAAATGGCAGACTACGGAATGGAAAAAAGATCTTTACCAACCCCACATCTGAAAGATGGCTAATATCCAAAATAAACAAAGAACTCAAGAAACTAGACATAAAAATACCAAATAATACAATTTTTAAAATGGGATACAGAGCTAAACAGAATTCTCAGTAGAGGAATCCCAGATGGGAAAAAGGCACTTACAGAATTGCCCAACATCCTTAGCCATCAGGGAAATGCAAATCAAAATGACTCTGAGATACCATCTTACACCTGCCAGAATGGCTAAAATAAAAAACACTTATGAAAGCTTATGCTTGGAAAGGATATAGGGAAGTATTTTCTGTAATCAAAATAAGACTTCCCTTAGATACATGTGAAATTCTGTAACAATGCATTATTCCCCGTAAATGTAAATTGGTTACTTGTACCAAACATTGTTGGAATTTATTATTATTATTACTATTAATGTTGTTTTTAGCATTATAAGTAGTATTTAAGAACTGTGAATGACCCCATGGTGTCACACATCTTGGGAATATTGCTAAAAGCAAAACAAACAAAAACTGATTTAATAGAAGAATATGCACATTTTTTAAAGCTTATTCCTTTTTAGATAGTCTAAAAGAACCACACACCAACATTTATTTTTAAGTCCATGCTGTTGCCTTCCTGGTTAAAATACTATCTGTGGAGAATAGCAGTGTGCATTGCACAACTGAAAAAGTCTACCACTATGCTGGATAATAAAAGCACATTTCTTTGAAGTTCCAGAGTCCCTCCCAAGTTGTGAAAATTACAAGGGACAAGGGCTATATTGTGTTATGAGCAGGTTCTTCCCTGTCGGTCGGTCCTGCCGCCACACCAAGTAACACAAGTAACACACAGAGACCCTGTATTTGATACAATGCTGTTGGTCAGTTACTATAATTTCTTATTGGCTAGCTCTGTCTTAATGATTAACCCATTTCTACTAATCTAAATATTTCTATGTGGTCATCTTACCGGACAGTCGGCCAGCATGCTGTTCTCTTTCGGCTCTCCATGTTAACTCCTCCTTACTCCTTCCTCTTTCCTCTTAGTCTCCTAGTCCTGACTATCTTGCTTCCTATTGGCCAACAGTACTTTATTCATTAACCAGTGTGAGAAACATATTTACAGAATAACATCTCCCATCATCTCCTCTTTTCTGTCTAAAATAAAAAGAAGGGTTTCAACCTTAGCACAGCAAAATATATCACACGATAGTTATCAAATCACAGTTAAGAATCACAGTTAACAATATTTAGTCTATTAACATTTAGTAAGACTTAAAGAAAATATTTTATCATCTCTCCTATCCTTATGAGTCTAAAGTACTATGTGTAACTTATCTTTAATCCTAACTAAGGAAAACTATAACCATAACTGTCTTCAACTCCTTCAAAGATCACAGAAGAATGATATATAAACTTTAGAAATGACAGAGACCACTCACCTGGTCAGTCACCTGAAGTTCTTCTATAAAGTTCCATCTTCAGCTCATAGGCCATAGTATGTCTGGCAGACTCTACAGCACAGCAGGAAACTGTCCATCTGTATTGCCAGTTTGTCAGTCAATTTTCTCTGTGTCCTGTAGACTGTCTGGCAGCCTCTTCCATGAAGCAGGAATCCTGTAGCACTGTTCATCTTGCATCAGCAGTCACTTTTCTGTGGGTCCTGCATGTCCAGTTTATACAGCATAAAGTCAAACAGTCTAGACAAGAGCAGTCAGTATCTTGTCCCAATGGCTAGTCTCTTGCCATATTAGAAGCAAACTTCATCACGTTTTTCTTCTATGTCCATATTCCTTTCTGATGCAGGTGGTATTGCCAGGAGCAGCTATGTCTCACTGTCAAAATCCCTAAACCATTTTAAATGCCATATTTTGTAGGTCTTTGAAAGGTTTGAAGGATGCCTATTCATCTCAAATACATATCTATATATCTAGAAATCTTAACTCACTTAACTATAAGTTTTGACTATTATAGGTAACTCTCTGTATATAATCTGTACTAATTTATACATTGCATTTTTCAATGAGCTATATAAACACAATACCTAAACAAGAGTAGAAATATACATATCACAAAATTGACCTTAAATTTGTATCAATAAATGAAAATCCATCCCAAAACAAAGCATTCATATCTATACCATAATCCCCTTTTTAACTTTAAAAAGATTGGTTGTAGTCATTAATCATTTATAACCAAGCCCACTTAAATGAAAACAAACATTTATAAACAATATTTGGGAATTTGGGTGTTGTTCTTTCCAAACTGCTTCCTGCTGGTAGGGGGCATTGTCATGGGGGATCCTAAGAAGACACACAAATCCTGGCTGTAGTGGTTTGCGTTGTCCCATTGATGTTGCTTCAGGGAGTCTTGCTTGATCAAACCACATTAATCTGGAAGGAATCCACAGCTTTTCATTTTCTGTGGAAACAAAATTAGAAATCCTTTAACCCAGTAACTTGTCCTTGAACTTAAATTTTGGAGTCAAAGCATTTTTAAAATATATAAATTGAATTAATGCAGCAGTATTTCTTTTAACAGTTGTTATTTTCTCAGCAGTCAAATAATTTAAAGATAACAGAACAGCATGCAATATCCAAAGTTTCTCTGTGCTTTCCATCTTTACGTGGCTTTTTTATTACTCTATTTCTTTTATTTCTATTTTTACATATTTTGAGTCAAGGTTTCTTGACTTAACTTTTATCTGTCCTGGAATTTACTCTGCGTACCAGGTTTACTTTGAAATCACGGAGATCTTTTTGTCTCTGCCTCCCGAGTGCTGGGATTAAAGGCGTGTGCCACCATACCCAGCCACACTCTTTCTTTTTAAAATCATTTTATTCTTTTTCTCTCCCAAGCCTGCGTATATTTTAAAACACATTGTAAACCTTTACTGCCAGTTCTTGTACACACCAATGAATTGTTAGCAGAGCACTTTAAAAGCAATGCGGTTTTTTGCCATTTATGCTAATGTTGGAAACCTCCATTAAAGGAGCCACGGAAATCTTTTCTTGTAACTCACTGAACAGAGTCCAACCCAGAAAAATGCTGCCTCCAAGAAGCCTTGCTTGTCTCTGTTCTTTTGTTTCTAAAAACTAATTTTTAAGCTTTTGTTAAGTTTTAAGTGAAAGTTCTCAGTTCCACTTCTGACACCATTTTGTTTCCAGCAGCCAGTCACCTGGTCCCACTCTTTGTTCCTCCCCGCCAGCCGCCTGGTCCCACCACTGCACCAGCCCCAAATAACATGAAGAGACTCTGTATTTGGTATAATTCTGTTGGCCAGTTACTATCATTTCTTATCGGCTAGCTCTGTCTTAATGATTAACCCATTTCTACTTATTTAAGTATTTCCACGTGGTCGTCTTATCGGACAGCCGGCCAGCGTGCTGTTCTCTTTCAGCTCTCCATGTTGACTCCTCCTTACTATTTCCTCTTTCCTCCTAGTCTCCTAGCCCCATCTATCTTGCTTTCCTGTTGGCCAACAGTGCTTTTATTTATTAACCAGTATGAGAAACATATTTACAGAATAACATCTCCCATCAATATTGAAGTAAGAACACCCAAATATTTCTTAAAAGTAGGTTTAAATTCAATATAGCCACTGGTATTAACATAGATTTTTAACTGTTTACATAGAATATATATATTATACTATTACTATGTACCTTTTTCATTCATGATTTCAGTTTCTACATCCCTTTTTCCATAATCAAGTTCTGCATGTGTTTATTCCCATTAGACATCCCATCACTGACAAAACATACCTTGACCTTGTTCAATTCTTCAGTGGCTGACTCTACTTCCTATTGTGTAGGCTTCTAATGCAAAATACTGACCATAGCAAGCTGCCTTCCCAAGATTCAATGGCAAGTTACAGACAGATAAATAACACGTATTTCAAAGGAAGTAACATTTTGTTTGTTATAAACCATGGTATTTTCTGAGGATATTTTTAATTGGGAAATTAGCATAAAATAAAATTTTACTCTAGAAGTACATTTATGTGTTCAAAGTATGAAAAGTGGCAGCTCTACTTATCAAATTTGGAATTAGAAATTAGATTTAGATAATTAAAATAAAAGCCTTTTTGGTTCATGGACTTTATTATTATCTTCAAAATAACATTAGTGGGGTTTCCAGCTGAGAGATATGGTTGTAAAAAAAATTGTTCCAGTTAGCTAATTCTTCCCTACATGTGCTATATTCATCGTATCCATTTTAAAAGCAAATGAGCCATCTCTATCTCCTCTCATATTTGTGGCAAACTCTTACTGTGCCAATTTGAGATTTCATGCATCTCAGGAAGAATAAATGTTCTAATCTTGATTATAGTTTTAAGTTGAAAGAATGAAGTTAGTTCAATATGCTAGTGCAACCATTTGTAAGTTGTACTAGTCAAACTATCATTGTGCCTTCTGGAAAAATTGTAAGGCATGTCTATATGTAAGATGGTAAATTCCTGCATTAAAATGCATAATAGTATGAATGCCAATAGGTTTCAATTCAATAATGTAATCAGTTCATGAAAGCCAAAATCATTGATAAATGTGCTGTTACTGGAGATCTCAGTCATTTTTCAAATAATTATGGTGAACTGTCAATGAAATTATATTCATTATGGAAGCAGATACTCCCCAAGTGACGATATAAGAACAGATAATAAATCTATGCATTATTCATTATCTAGGGCAGGTAAATTAACTTCCCGATGAGATATTATTGCACAGCTGTTGTAACCACTAAAAGTTTAAAGATTAAGTATACAAAATATTGTAAAGATATGGATAAAAAACATTTTGATTCTGTCAATAAAATATAGTAGAATCATCCTTGTTTTATTCAGTCCAGAATCTCTTGTCAAGAGAATAGCTCTAATCAAAATTAAGATGAGTCTTCCCATAGCAATTAATATAACACAAACATGCACAGAGGTCCATCTTTCAAATGATTCTAGATTCTATGAAATAAAGAATTAATAGTAACCATGCCAGATATGTTGATATCACAGATGGAAAAACATGACAAGAGACAACACTTGGAAGAACAGAATTTTTTTCTCCTTGGCTGATACAATGAGATTATAAAGGATGGAGTAGAAATAAAACAGTAGGCTATGTGGAAATATGTGTGGTAGGAATTATGTGGTGTTAATCCCTCAATAATCAGAGTAAAGTGAATGAATCTGGAATGGCAAACAACAAAATACCAAACATAATGCCCATTTCTTGTATAATTTAAAGGTGCTTTAAACTCTTTCTAAATTACAAATAATGACAGAAATTTTGCTACACTATAGAAATATTTCTTATGGGGTGAATTAATGTGTAGGTCTTTGCTAGTCATGTATTTATTATTCATGAGTTTTTATTTTAATACTTATTAAAGAAAGTATTACCTTAGGCCTAATTAAATAGTTCCAAAGAAACCATCAAGGAAAAGAGTGAATAATTATAAGATGAATAAAGCCTGAAGACAACTTTTACATTACAGATCTTGAGTACTAGACAGATGGAAGCAAAGAATTCATCCGTTTCTTTACCATTAAGACCTTGCATAGGTGTTTGTGACATTTGGAGCTGGGATAGGAAAATCAGAACTTTTCCATCTGCTCAAAGTCTTTATTATGCTTTTCAGGGTAATTTTATATTTTTAGTTATCACATGTGATTCTATTTCTGTAGTTTGTGAGGATTGTCTATATTCCTATATTGTGTACTTTTATAATGTAAGCTCTCAAAGGGTACCACTGGCTAGTATCAAGTCTGTTTTTAATGATTATTGAGTTAGGGGGATGGATTATCAAGGCATTGGCACAATTTTTGATTGCAGCCTCATTTAAAACAGATATTACATGTTTGACTAATATTTAAATCTTTTATGTATTGGTGCATATAGATGTACAATCTATTTAGTAAAGCCATGCTATAGTTATTCATTTAGAAATAGACTATTTACTGATTCTACAGATATTTAATGAATTCTTACTATACTCCAGGCAACTTTTCTTGATACTTGCGGAATTTCAATGGAGAAATAGCCCCAGACTGTTGTTGGTTGCTCTAGTGAGAGAAAACATGCAGTAATTAATTCATACAAGTTCTGCACATGGTATGAAAAAAGATGGTACAAAAAAAGAATGTATAAAATAAGGCACTATTTATCAAAGTCATAAAATGATATTAATACCACTCTTTGAACTGAGAACTTAAGATTCACTGTGTGAGTTTTTCACTAACATGCTTGTTTATAGGCTTACTTATACCATAGCATGTAGTGGTGGTCATAGGACAACCTTGGGTGTTAGGGCTTGTGTTTTGGCTTCCTTCTGACAGTGTTTCTTTGTTGTTCTTCCATTGAATATTCCATACTTGTTGATCCATGGGTTTTCAGATGTTTTTCTTTCTCTGTCTCACATGTTCCTGTAGGTGCAAATGTGCTATTATGTTCACCTTTATGTGGGTTCTAGAGATCTGAACTAAGGTCTTGCGTGAAAGTGTTTTACTCACTGAATCATCTCTCCAACCAGCTTTTGCAGGTTTTATAGACATCAATTCTTCAGTGATCAAATGAACATTTTTATCAGATGTCATCAACATATACATGCTCCATATGTTGAAGATTTGGGTTATTAAGTAAATGTAAAGAAGATAATCATTTAATTTTCATTAATACACATATAATTGATAAAGCCTATGACCAACTGACAGCAAAATTAGACAAATTCAAGTTATGCTGTCATACTGGAACATAAAGGAGCATACTTTGTTTTATTAAAGGAATTCTATTCAGATAAGTTTTAATACATACTTATATCCCATTCTAATATTAAATACAAAGGGATATACAAAAGGAAATAATCTTTTGCATATGTATATTAGTCTTGGAGAAATTATACTTACATGAAGATTAATACACATTGAACTTTCTTTTCTATTCAAGATTACAGCAAATTGCTGAAGCCAAGTTTAATGATGACACATCACTAAGCGTAGTTCTCCAACATGACAATTGAGAAAAGTGAGTGCAGGGCAATTGTGTCCTTAGGCAGAGGATGAAGTGCCCTGTTACAAATTCAGAGTTATGAACTCTGAACTCATTCGACCAAGAAAATTTATATGTGATACTGGTGTCTATTAAATTTAACTTCTGTTCACAGCCATTTTTTTTATTTTTGGTTTATACTCCTCCTAGTCCAAGATACTAAATAAAATAAATGTGCAAAAAATTTTCATAAGTCAAAAAGTAGAAAAAGAAAGATTTAGTCCACTCTGGGTCATTAATAACTTTAGAAAATGTAAAATTAAATTTGTTGGTGTTACTCTGTTTATAGTCAGAAATTAAATGAGTTTTTCTTTTGGTAACAAATTAGAAGTGCTTATTTTCTCTACAGGAAAGGATAAATGATGCTTCTAATTTGTGTAGTCTTTGGCAAACCCCGGATGGAGAAAAATAAACTCATATTTATTTTCAAAATCTCAAGGTGTTTTTGGAGATGGAGGATTGGCTGTCTAACTCATAATAGGATCTAATGGGAAACATACTAAGATTCTGAGCTTCTCAGATCAAAGGCAGTATTTAAAACCAAATCAAAAATTATGCCAGATTTTCTGATCATGAGCTTAAGATAGTTAGTGACTTTGGGCAAAATGATTGTATCTGTCAGCCATGAAATTAGCATTCATAAGTCTAATACTTAATACATTTTCTCCAAATAGTATTTTCTATCTGTTCTATGACTCATGAGGATTTAGCAGTAACAAATCACGTCAACACTTTATTATCATCACACAATTGGTGCTCTTCTGTTTCTTTAAAAGAAATAAAGCTGTGTTCTAATATATTGATGAATTTATGACTATTTTTATAAAAATTACTACTAGGAGTCACCATGAATTACAGCCATATTCTTAGTGTTGTTTAGAAAAACTCTTTCTTCCTTCCCCCCTATTTTCCTGTAAGGTTATTTATTTGTAATGTTCCTTTAATTCCCTTTGCTTAAAATGCAATTTTCAAATATTAATGGTTCTCATTAAGAACTATAAAATATGTGCTTAATGCCATTATATTTTCTAAACATCATCTACAATCTTTACAGTGTAACTGCACATCTCACCTATAAATTATTCTTAACATTATAATATATAAATTGTCACAACTCTGGTGACACATCTTAAAAAATACTGTAAAACAATACTGCTTTCTAAGGAATGGTTATGCTGACTGTTTTTAAATTTGCTTAACTTTATAAATTATGTCTTTTTATTTTTGTATTACATACAATCAAAGCAGACTTTAGATTTCAAATATCTTTAAAACTAGCAATCTTTGCACTATCTGTTTTCCTTCATGTTCTATCACACTGGCAATCATTCTACTTCTATTGGTTATCTCAAATATCTATTACTTAGTAACTCCATGCTTGCTTTCTTCCTTCTCTAATTTTTTCTTTAAAAAATAGAGGACAGAACTCTTTTTTTTCAAATAACAAACTAATATTTATTAAACATGCACCAGTTTCAAAATAAAGTAGATATTTTTACTTAATTCTTTCCAAAATATATTACAAATATTATTTGATGTCAGGCACAGCCTGCTCAAAACCAGCTAATCCATATACTAGCTGATCTTTGTTTCCTTTTTAAAATTTTGTCTGCCTATTCCCTTTCTTTTCAAAATCAAGCTCTTTTTTATTACCTTGGGACCTTGATTCTTGCTGATTTTTCTTCAAAGCAATGGGCATTTCCTGCCTCAAAGTTTCTCTTTTTTATATCTGTCAACTTTAAACTCACATGTCAGATTTCAAAAGTAATTATCCTGTCAAGAGTAACCTAAAGTCAGTATCTCTCGTGTCTTCCAATACTATTTATTTATAGCAATTTATTGGGAGTTATTTTTTTTTTTGCTTTCTCATTGTTTGTTATCTGTAGCTCTCCCACTCCCTTTACAAGCTCTAACAGAATGAGAACCTTATCTTGCTCAAAACAATATGCACCATCTGAGGTCATAACCTTCCATATATACTTTATGATCCTTACAGATATACAATTATCTTCTTGAAACATTGATTGTCAATTGTTTTCATCTTGCGAGGTTATTGAGTTCATTGAGTTCATTGAGGCCAGTTAGGACTCCATAAGACCCTGAGTCAAAAGAAAAACAAGCAAACAGAAAGCTAACTAAATACTGTCAGGATTTCCACATTTCCTACCAGTAGAATTCAACTGGGGCAAAATTTTCAATAGGTCTTGTGTCCTTACTTCATGGTTGCTTAAACAGGCTTACAGGAATTAAAGTCAAAATAAAGCTGAATAAAGGAACAAAGGGGACTAATTTGATGAAGAGAGGAGATAAAAGAGAAGGCAGATGACATAGGGTAATGGTCTCAATACATAAAAAATTATGTGTTATGATTCATGTTTTCAAAAAGTATCTTTACTTCCAATTGTCCATTCTCTCCAAATCTTGTTTTGGTTGTTGGTTATATAGGCTCCTCGTATAGACCAGCATAGCCTTAAACTCATACTGCAGTCAAGGATACATTTGAACTCAAGATCCTCTTTTTCCAATCATGCACATTACTCTCTGATTTTTAAAATTATTTAGATTTCTTTGTTCTGTATTTAAGCAAGAGCAATTTCTTTTTACTTTGCTGGAGGCTAGCAGTCCAAAATCAAAGTTATTGGTGGAGCTGTTTTTTCATGACTGGTGCCTTCATAGATCTTTACTTTTTTATTGTATATTTTGATGGACTAGACAATGTGGCTTCATTTTCTCAGTCATATAAATAAACAGACAAGAGAAGTTCAGAGTGAAATGAAGACAAAGCTTATTAGCAAATATTTCAGACTCTTCAAGCAGTTGAAGGGCAGCATCAGAGCTCGTGATCAATCTAAACGTTTTGGGTGTGCCACCCAATTACCTCTCCACTTTTCTTTTGTTGGTCTACTGAGGGGCCCTGTCCCACTTATATAACAAGAAATTTGTCTATGGTTCTGTCCATAAGCAAGGACACAATTGCAATAGGATCTCTGCTTTTGTGTACTACCATTGAAGCAGCTGGGATTTGTTACTTTGCTTGATGCACTAGTACAAAAATAACTACTGGTTGACTGGGTAAGAGCTGACTCCCCAAACCACTCTCCCCTTTGTGATATAATGAAAACAGACGCAACATATCTGAAGGGTAATGGCTTATGTTAACGGAAATGGAAATATATTGCTCAGAACAAAAAGTCACAAGGACACTGAGACTTGCTGCTAGAGAGAAAGGCCATAAAAAGCTTCAAAATAGGGCTCACTAAGTTCCTCCTTCCTTCATCCTAGAGGTCCTGTAATTTTAATTTCAACTGTAAGGTCTTAACTTTTTGTTTTTGTAAGCATAACTGTAAGTTTAACACAAGGACAACTTTATTTTGGAGTAATACATCTTTGCATAAAGTATGACAGGTTTAAATCAAGATTATTTACAGATTTTTACCACTAATACGTAATAGAAATAAAGAATCCAATTTATGAATCTGAAGTGACATTTTGGAAAAGAGCAAACCTTAAAAAGTAATAAGACAAAAATATGAAACAAAATACACACATGCACACACACAAACACGCACAGAGAGAAAACAAACATGAAGCTGGATGAGTAGGAGGCAGGGACAATCCTGGTAGAGTTGAGTAAAGGAAAAGAATAAGATCCAAATATATTGTACGAAAAATGTGGTAATTAAAATAATAAAAAATAACTCGACTGTCACAAAAGAATACTGAGATGCCAAGTATGGCAGTAGACGTTTGTAATCCCAGTTCTTAGAGGCAAAGGCATGTTGTAGAATATTATTCTAAGTTATGTTACATTCATTTATGCTGTGGAACATTTATTTAATGATGCAAGATTTGTTATTTTCTTTTATGTTGCATTTGTTTAACTCAGTAAAACTGTGCTACTTTGCCTGTCTAAAACACCTGACTGGTATAATAAAGAGCTGATCAGCCAAAAGCAAGGCAGGGGAAAAGATAAGCGGGGCTGGCTGGCAGGCCGAGAGAATAAATAGGAGAAGAAATCTGGGTAGAGGTCAAGGGACAAGAGATGAAAGAGAAAGGACTCCAGGGGGCAGCCACTCAGCTACACAGCTGACCGAAGAATAAGGAGTAAAGAGAGAAATATAGAGGCAAAAGGTAGGCAGGATAATTTAAGCTAAGAAAAACTGGTTAGCAATAAGCCAAGATAAGTCCAGGCATTCTTAAGAAAGAATAAACCTCTGTATATTTTATGTGGGAGCCTGGTGGCATGCCCCACAAAAAGCCAAATAATAAAAAATAAAAATAAACAACTGCAGATGTAAGAAGATCAAAAACTCAGGGTTAGTTTATCTACACAGTGAACTATATGACAGCCAGTCTCATAACAAGTGAACACTGTAGCATGTTACCCTACTCAGACACACCTTGTGGGAGGGCATTAGAAGACACAGCATGAACAACTCAGGCACTAGGAGTCAGTGAGTAGCAGAGCTTGCTATAGACTCATTTATTAAGGAAATTGAATCTGCCTTTATATCCCTTCCCAAGGTCCTATTTGCTCAGGCGCTGACTCTGCTGTTTGTCCTTTCCTCATTGATGTCTCTGGGTCGGGTGTCTCTCTGTCAATGTCTCTGGGCATTGAGGTAGGCTTGGCAGCTTGGCTTATGGAGGAAGTGCCTGCTGTGCATGAGGGCTGGCCTAGGCAACAAGGAAAGGGCAGCTATGGCATGGGTAGGTTGACCTCAGTTTCTCCTACAGAACACCAACATTAAGGAACCATATACAAATCTTGATCAGCTTATAAGCCAAGTGAAAGAATATTATAAAGAGATCAGGCTGTTTCCCTGGCTCTACTACTGTATAAAGTTAAGCAAATCTTTCATTTGTGTGTGTGTGTGTGTGTGTGTGTGTGTGTGTGTGTGTGTGTGTGTGTTTTGCATGTAAAAGAGAGACTAGATGCAGAGACAGAAAGCCAGAGGCAAAGAAACTGAGGGTAGAGAAAGGAAAGGAAAGGAAAGGAAAGGAAAGGAGGGAGGGGGAGGGGAGGGGAGGGGAGGGGAGGGGAGGGGAGGGGAAGGGAAGGGAAGGGAAGGGAAGGAAGGGAAGGGAAGGGAAGGGAAGGGAAGGGAAGGGAAGGGAAGGGAAGGGAAAGGAGAGGAAGGAAAGGAAAGGAAAGGAAAGGAAAGGAAAGGAAAGGAAAGGGAAAAAGGAAAAGAAAGGAAAGGAAAGGAAAGGGAAGGAAAGGAAAGGAAAGGAAAGGAAAGGAAAGGAAAGGAAAGGAAAGGAAAGGAAAGGAAAGGAAAGGAAAGGAAAGGAAAGGAAAGGAAAGGAAAGGAAGGAAAGGAAGGGAAGGGAAGGGAAGGGAAGGGAAGGGAAGGGAAGGGAAGGGAAGGGAAGGGAAGGGAAGGGAAGGGAAGGGAAGGAAGGGAAGGGAAGGGAAGGGAAGGGAAGGGAAGGGAAGGGAAGGGAAGGGAAGGGAAGGGAAGGGAAGGGAAGGGAAGGAAGGAAAGGAAATGAAAGGAAAGAAAGGAAGGGAAGGGAAGGGAAGGAAGGAAAGGAAAGGGGAGGTGGGAAGGAGATTTACTGTTGGTTTATCTCTTAAAAATTACACGTTAGGGATACCTTAGTTTATAATTTTACATTTAATTAGGTGACTCCACTTCTCATAGATATTGGAAAACATGATGGTTTGCTATAATGTGATTTATGCAAATAAACACAGGACAAAGCCATGGCAGATCTGAACTCTCATTTTTATATAAGCAGTTCATTCCATATATATTCTGTGTTTCCAATGCAAGTGTGTTGAAAGGCACTCACATATCATCTCATTCAATAAAAATTCAAGCACCAATGTCCATTCAAAACATAGAACCTGAGAAGAGTGAAACTTGAAGTATTTATTTCACAGAATATCCAATAAAACCTTCTATTTTCTGATTTTCATTAAATTTTAGTTTTGAATGTTAAGTTAGTTCAGAATGTATAAACACATAGTATGTTAATAAGATTAGCATGACATCATCTTTTCTTCAATCCAGTTTCTCTTCAGATAGCTTATTCTCAGAGATATTCTTTGTAAATTTATCCAGTCTTTTACATACTGTCTGAGTAGCCCATTGTCAGAGGGCAGTGTAGTGATTTTAGCATGATAACATTGACAATTGCTATTTCACTAAACTAACAAGAGACTTAATATGCTCTTAATTCTTTTTTCAAACAGGATGTAATTGTTGCATTGTTGTAGTTCATATACTTAATAGGTTTATTACAATAGTTATGCTCAAAAATGATCTACTGATTCTGACTCTCAGGGGGCACACAATAAAGGCTTTAGCAATGAATGAGCAAAGGCAACATTGAAATTAAATACTCTAAACATTTCAACAAAGCACTTTATCTCAAAGCCTAGGGAAAGTCTGAATTTGACATCTGTACTAGAACAAAGATATGTATTTCCATGGCATGGAGTCTTGTCTTTATTAAAATGCATATCATGTGTAGCTGCGGCTCCAGGATGACATGCTCTGTCATGTTGAAATTACTCCTGCCAGAACATGGATTAGGTACCAGGAGGGGAGAGATAGAGTTCTCTCTGCCTCTCTCTGTCTCTCTCTGTCTCTTTCTGTCTCTCTCTCTCTCTCTCTCTCTCTCTCTCTCTCTCTCTCTCTCTCTCTCTCTCTCTCTCTCTGTTTGTGTGTGTGTATTTAAATGACTGAAAAAAGACATAATGAGGATTAATGTTCTGCTTCTATAATTGTAAGTTTAATAAAGGAAAACTTTACTGTGTAATACATCTTCACAATATGAATCATATTTTCAATATTGTGCATTTTGTATTCATCTTCCATTTGTATGGAGTTGGAGTAAACTCACTTAATTTATGAATCAATTGCAAACTACTTGAAAATGAAGGAAAACTGCATTATTTTTAAAATGGTGAATATAAATATATTATCAAAATTAATAGTATTTAAAAAGATACTTTAGAAATATACTAAACTTAGTCTGTTATTTTTTCAAACCACTTATCTTTTTAAACATATGCTATAAAAATTTACCCAAGCCAGTCAGTCTGGCCATCCAATAGGTCTCTCTCTCTCTCTCTCTCTCTCTCTCTCTCTCTCTCTCTCTCTCTCTCTCTCTCTCTTGGTTTTTCGAGAAAGGGTTTCTCTGTGGCTCTTTTGGAGGCTGTCCTGGAATTAGCTCTTGTAGACTAGACTGGTCTTGAACTTACAGACATCCAGTTCTCAGTCTCTTAAAGCAAATTTTGGTAGGACCCTACAGTTGAATGATTCACAGCAAACTTTCCCACACACTCTTACTATCTGGTAGTATGCTAAAATTAAAACAAGTATTATATAATGTAGATGAAATTTTGTCAAATGTAGCATAGTAACGAATCAGTTACCAAATGTAGGTGTGTAGGTTCTCACTCTCAGTCCATAAAAAGTTTCACATGTTTCCTTGCATGGCAGCTTCATTATGAGTAACCTCAGTTAAAATTCTACATCCATCAACAGAGCAATCACCCAAGAAATAACAAAGGACAGATCCTCAGGCCTCACTCATACAAAGGCTCATACAATTTATTTTACTTTTAGATTGTTAGCCTTGTCTTTTAACTGCTGGGGCACAAATTTCAAAGAAAGCAAGGAGGGGTATGTGCTTTTGTGAAAAGAAAATAGGTAGGGAAAATGATGTAGTTTATAGTTTTTTAAAAAAAGTCATAAAAAAGAAAAAAATTATTTGCCACCTTTAAGTCTGAAATATTCATTTTGTACTAATTATGGAAAATATCACTTTTGTGAATCAATGAAATTTCTAGTGCTTATTTTATTTTTACATGTGGTTATTACAATGGTCATTACTCACTAAGCCTTCTTGCCAGCCCTGGAATGTAGATGTTAATAATGATACTTGAATTCTTTTTCATTTTTATTTTTGTTATTTTCAAGACAGTGTTTCTCTGTAGCTTTGGAGCCTGTTCTGGAACTCATTTTGTAGGCCAGGTTGTCCTCAAACTCATGGAGGTCCACTTGCCTCTGCCTCCCGAGTGCTGGGATGAAAGATGTGTATTACCACTGCCTGGAAATGCTTGATTTCTTATGGAGACATTCTTAATGTATGGATTCTGACCAAGGAACTTAAATATCTAAAGACTTCATGTGATAAATCCAAGTTAACATACAGCTACATAAGTAATAGTGATCAATTCCAAAATGAATCACTAAAGTTTGAGCAAAATAGCTTTCAAATTGTTCTAACCTACAATGTTACATGTACAATGGTGATATAAATTAGAGTAGATAACCTACATGTGGAATATAGTATATCTGTCTTTAAAATGCATACATAGATTTACCGACAGATATGACAGAAAGATTTCCATTGTATAACATAAATATCATAAGAATAGACTCACTGAGAATTTTGTCATTTGATCCAGGGTCTCTGTTATGTATCTACTAAGGGTCTCTGTTATGTATCTACTAAGTAATCTTAACCTCCATCCCCATGAATTCTTATGTACTCAAATAATGTAAACCCGCAAAAGTATCCTCTTCCAACTGTGAACTTCAGTACCAGAACCTTTCTTATGTAAGAAATTCATTTCCTGCAAAAAGAAAACCAACTCTGGACTCCAATGGGGTTCATTACAGGATAGGAAAAGAAAATAAGGGCTATGTTATATGTCTGCATCTTCCCAGAGAGAAACTCCTGGGGAGAGAGAGCTCTAAAGTTTCCCTTACAAAGGGAAGTTTAAAGACATAAAGCTAGGCCTCTGTGGGGAGAGTGCTAGTGGTTCCCTGAAAACTACTTATAGAAACCTTTTCTTTGCAGGTGGAGAGTTAGCTTATGAGCCAATAATAGTGGTATGTTCTCTACCTTGCAGTTCATTCTCTGAACATGAAGGAAGTAATTTACTTTTAAACAGTGTTTCTAAGTCCTTTTCCTTTGAGAAAGCTGTTTCTCCTCATATTCCCAGGTCCCCTTGTTTCCTATAATGTGATATATGTGTAAGGGCTTTCTCTAATGCCTCTTGTGTTGATAAAAGATTTTGAATAAGTTGCCCTAAGATTGAGTGTACCCCAGTGAATCATACTGTGTCAAACTTCGTTTTTGCTGTGCCAAGCACATTTTGTATGTTGTAACCAGTTTTACTGAACAGAGGATCAGCTATTCAAATGTCAATTACAAAATATGACTCTACCATCATGATCTTTGCTTGCATTGCTCACTCTGACTGAAAAAGTTTAGCTCCTGATATTAAGACTTAATTCATTCAAATGCAAGTTTCAGGTCAAATATCAAAGTACAATTAAGCCACCCCTTACACCTTATTATGGAGAGCCTACCAACATACCCTAGATATCCACTGTCTATACCTAACTTGCTTTCTACTCTGGAGTTCAGTTACTTTTTCTGTCATTCAGATTATTATACAGGTTATACAAAGGCAAGACTCTTGTCTTTTCTACTCTCTTTTGCCTTTTACATGATAAGGGCCATTGTTGGTTGAATAGTGAAATAAGGGCAAAGTTCTTCCTTCAATAAGTTGAGAATGGAAATGGTCGTCACTTCAGTGTGGTTTGAAACCCTCAGTATTACAATGACTAACTGTTCTGAGAGTCCCAGAAAGTAAACTTCCCTACTTAAATCTAATTTAGAACAATTAATTACCTAAAAGTCCACCAAAACAATGCTAGGTTAAATTTTAGAATCTCCAATTCCTTCAGCTCCCTTACACTGTTGCTTGGTAAATCATCCTGGAAGGAAAGGAATAGCATCATATTTAATAGCTAGGACAGCCACATTTTATTTGACCTCAGCTCCAATGAGAATTGAAATATTGAAAGCTCAATATCAGAGCTTTACAACAGTTGTCATTTTAAAGTGTGACTCCTGCCTGGCAGTAGTGGCACACACCTTTAAATCTAGCACTCAGGAAGCATAGACAGGCAGATCTCTATGAGTTTGAGGCCAGTCTGATCTACACAGCAAGTTCTGGGACAGCCTCCAAAGTTACCGAGCAACCATTTCTCAAAAATTAAAATGAAAGTGTGGCTCCTGAAATGGGAGGATCAACACAAAGTGAAAAGATTTTAGAGGCAGATTCTATGAGTCCTTCCCTGACTTGTATGATTAGAAGCTTTATGTCAGTTGGAGCAAGCCCTTTGCAACAATACAAGAATTAATGCGCCAGGATAATAACAGGGCCTAACCTTGGATGTGCCTTACAATTACTACCAACGAAGCTTTTTAAATTTCTTATGTCTGGCTCCCTGTTCTATATATTTTACCTTAGATGATCT
This sequence comes from Cricetiscus sungorus, assembly GCA_030556225.1. NCBI lineage: Eukaryota > Metazoa > Chordata > Mammalia > Rodentia > Cricetidae > Cricetiscus > Cricetiscus sungorus. The sequence continues at coordinate 12,773,596 of JANBXA010000126.1, forward strand.
GCCATTACATAAATCTCTGTTTTATTTAAATCTAATGAATTTGTGAAGTTTAGGATCACAGTTCTAGGATGGTCAAAGGCAATTGTATCATGTCCAGGCCCTTTTTAAATATACTTATGGAAAGAGGTACAATTTGGAGTTCAAATATCATTTGCCTCGCAGTTTTGCAGAGGGGTGAATGAAAACGATTTGGCCTAAAACACAGCATATGGTTGTAAACGTTAGTGTTGAATAGCTTCATCCAAATTATCCATTCACAGAAAAACACGTTAAAGCGGTATAATGTTCAAAATGGAAATTCTAAAGCAAGCATCTGCTATGATACATTGACTTATTTCAGAAGGGAATTTTCATTTCAGGAAAGCTTATCATGATATCAAATATGTTTTGAGTTAATGAAAACGCAGGAAGCACCAAGTTAATAGGGCAATTTTAAATCATAAAACTTAATTTAATTGCAGTAAGAATGACAGTATAATGTTCCTTACAAAAGGAAGCTTCAGAACCTTATTGAGCAAATGGAAAATTACTAGGATGCTGCATGATATCTCCTTTGGAAAACTTGACTGGGAGAAGCAGGCTTCCTTAGAATATGGTTATTTACTTCTTAATTAAACACAGAATGATTAAAAAGTGATTTCACTTTAGAAAGCCATGAAGCAGCTTGTTTGATAAAACTGTTATAAGCCTCCAGACTCTCATTTACATGTTAGTATTTATTTCTTATATTTGTCTTCAGAGATATTTAAATAAGGTTTTTTGAGGTTCTTCCTTATATATTTGGTTTTTAGTTGTCATTATAAGTTAAATAAAGTTAGAATGCTGAAGGAAGGATGCTTATTTTTATAATAAAAGGCCTACTTTGTTCAATTTTGAGGTTATCACTTTCTGATAGGGTAAAACCTACATTTTAATTCCTTAATTTCAAATTAAATTAACTAAGTGAAGAATTAAATGTCAATATTAATAAAATTGGTCTACTTATTTCTGTTAGTTTATGGATATTTTATAGAAGATAAAATAGTTCTTTCATTTCAAATGTCTTGAATTGAACCACCTTAAGGGTTTCTATAGTATCATATTTAAGCAACAGCTCTTTAATAACATACTTTATAAAATGTATTTCTAAATTGGTGTTACCTACACCCAATATTTAAGTGCCGTTATTAAACTTTTAAGGACATCTTGTCCAAGCGGTCATTGTTGTGGTTTAGTAAGCATCACTTGGTAGGATCATTGAATACTTCTCTCTTGGTAGTTTGCATAGAACCTTCTAGTACTATAAGAGTTATTCCTCAGGAAGCAATTTTCCAGGTTGTTTCCAGCTAGATTCCAACAAGTCTTGGGTCCAAAGTCTGCCGTGTCTACAATAGGCACTTACTTTCAAATTCTGAAAGACAATTTAGTAGCATTTCCTTTACTCATAAAATCAATTTTTTAATGTGTGTAATAAGAGCAGTTCTAAGGTTCCTTAACTCATTAGAATGACTAGCACAAGTAGCAAAAATAACCAGGCCATTTACTACTTAAGAAATATTAAAAATACTACATACAGCAATCATAATTTTATTAGTAAACTTTACATGTTTGAAAATAGACTAATGACAATACAATTTAAATTTAAAATAATATTCTACATCCATTTTTTCCAGTAATAAACTAGGCATATGTTTTTTAATATTTGCTTATTTTATGTATGTGAGTGTTCTATCCGTGTGTACCTTTTATGCCAGAAGAAGCCATTGGATCCTATCACAGATGGTTGTGAGCCACTATGTGGTTACTGGGAAGTGGGACCTCTGGAAAAGCAGCCAGTGCTCCTAACCACTGTGCTATCTTTCCAGCCCAAATAGGCTTTTTAAAGCTACATTACATACCATTTTCTACACAGGACAATGCCAACACAGTGTCTATCATCAGAGAATGCTCTATTTGGCAGTCAGTGCTGATTGTCTACCATATGAGTAAATTAACTACTGCATCATTTTCTTGACTCTCCTCTCATTCTCCAACCCCTCTCATATATCTCTTTGCTCCCTCTAAGTCATAACCTCTTTTTCTTTACATGCTTATTGCCTAAAAATACAATTTGCTCAGTATATTTAAAGTGTTACTTGTATGTATATAATTTCAGGTATAACCACTTTAAATTATATAAACAAATGAGGGTTATTTCCTGAGGATGACTATTTCTCCCACAGTATTCCTTAGTTTTAAAAACTAAAATGCCTTTCAAATAAGTACACAATCCACATTTCTTCAGAGTTAATAGATGGGAAATGTTGTTTATCTCACTTCCATAACTATTTCATCAAAAGTATTGCAAAATCCATATCCCCTATTATTATTGGACTTCTAATCAGTTCTTTCTGAAATCACCAAAGCAATTTGGAATAAGAAACATATCATAAATATTTGTCTTGAATTTGAATGGTGGCTTGTGGCCTGTGTTCCACGCCAGTACTCCATTGCATTCTCACTGCCCACAATAGTAGACCATGACCTCCTTTTGATTCATGCCTTGTTGTTTAACCACTTACTAAGTGCCCCTTAAAATGAGTCCCTGAACTAGATGTTACCTGTATTAATACAGAGCTCATTCTCTCATAGTTATATGCTTTTGCTTTATCCTAGGACCAGAGAACCTAAACAGAAACAACCTCCTCAAGCAGCACAGATGTAGCTTGATAGTAGTATATTTGCAGTACACTTTGCTATCTGGATCAAGTGAGGTCAGCTGGAGTCAGTAACTTCACATTTTAATCTCTGTTATAGATTTCTGTAAAGAACCCCTAATTCCTTCTCTTTTTCTGTTATTCAATAACTATAGACCAAAGTCCTTTTTTACAGACACAGAGACAGATAAAGATAGATAGTAATAAGAACACAGTCAGATCAGACACACAACAGAAAGACTACAAATAGGCTAGGCTAAGTAACGTTTAGTTTGAATGTAGTTGGCCCCCCATAGGCCCATAGGAAATAGCACTATTAGAAGTGTGGCCTTGTTGAAGTAGGTGCGGCCTTGTTGAAGGAAGTGTGTTACTGTGGATGTGAGCTTTGTAGTCTCATATATGCTCAAGCAGCACACAGTGTTGCCACTTTATGTTGCCTAAAGGATCAAGTTGTAAGTCCTCCTCAACTCTCAGCTTCTTTTCCAGCACCATGTCTGCCTTCATGCCACAATGTATTGCCATGATGACAATGGACTAAACCTCTGAAACTATAAGCCACCCCATTAAATGTTTTCCTTTATAAGAGTTGCTGTGGGCATGGTGTCTCCTCAGCAATAGAAACAGTAACTAAGACAACTAGTAACCACAAAGCTACATACATACAAAAGACACAGAGAGAGATGTGGAGAATTCAAACCTATGCTCAAACTAATCCAAGAGGAGGAGTTGCATTTTCATTCCTTAATGTGGCATCAACACATTTTGGTACATCTAAAATTATCTTTTATCTTATGGATACTTGGTTTTTCAAAACAGTTTCTCTCTTCTTTCTCTTGTGTACACACATATTCAAATATACATATTTATAATTATACAAATAGTGATAATAAAAATTTCTCCTGCCAAATCAGCAATATATTATTTCCAATTACAAAATATAAATTTTATAAGGTATTCAGGCATTTCATTGAAAATTATTTCAATAAATATAATATTTGTAAAAAGAAAAAAATCAGTGAATATTACTTTAATACTTAAAGAAGCATACGCAGCGTCATTTTATGATTCAAGCAAAGAAAAGATTTTCTAAATTTTTCTGACTCTAACCCCAAATCCTGTTGTCTGGAAAATAAGGTGGGATGGGAATCATTGACATGACTTAGTACTTTGCATATTTGCTTGAGACAGATGTTTAGAGGATGTTTTTGAGGCAGAACTAGCAGAAGTGTAAAGCTAGGCCTGGACACCTGTTAAGCCCTTCTGTGCCATCTGCTTACAGGAACATACACATGACCTTAAAATAGTTGCTACTCTGCAAGGTTACTTTCCTAGAATTGAGAGTTCTCCTCTTCCAATCCATAAGACTTACAAAGCGATTCATGTCAGAAGGGCACTGTTGTCCTCAAGCATGAACTGAAGTCCCTGACATTTAGAAATGACATGTGTCAGTGTGAGCTTCCTTCAAATAATCTTCCTACATTTGATCAGCTTTGTAAAATGTTATAAAAGGCCTCTATTGAGTTTAGGAAATGTTTCAACTATTGAGAATTTTATGTTGGCCAGAAGGAGTAGAGTCCTTTGCTAAGTTTTGCCAAAGATAGTTCAGTGACTGTTTTATGCAGGGATAATATTCTCTAAATGTTTGTGGTACAAATAAAAGAGTTCCCTAGTTGCTTTGTTTTAGTATATACTCAAATTTATTGCCTTTTAATGTTTTAATAGCATGATATATTTTTGAATTACCCTTGGGAATAAAAGGAAATCACTCAAGATAGCAGAAAATTTAATTGACACATTGAATATGTTAATGACTTTAATGCATCTTATATTAAACTTTAATATAATCATAAATAATAACTTAGAACTTAGTAAATATGGAAATAATGTTATTATTAATGTTTCTATGTATGTAACATATACTTATGTTTAATGTAGTTGAGATTATTGACTCAGTTTTTGCCCCATTTATTTGAACAATTTGCTCAACCCATACATCATTTAAAAAAAATAAGCTGGCACAGAACTTAATCCCAGCACCCAGGAGTCAGAGGCAGGTGGATCTCTATGAGTTTGAGGCCAGCCTGGTCTACAGAACGAGTTCCAGGACAGGCTCCAAAACAAAACAATACAGAGAAACCCTATCTCGGAAAACCAAAAAAACAAAAAAAAGTAAATAAAATATTAAAAAATGGCATGGAAAAAGTTACTAGCTATTCTTTAGTGGGTTAATCAGATAAAAACTGTACTTGATAAGAAAAAGTTGGGCTGGTCTTGATAGTTAATTATAAAGCTATTTTGGAAATGCAAAAAAGATGTTTTCTGTTTACAATGTGTCACTATGTGATCATATTTGAACTCTGTGAATATTAATGCAAATAATGTCAAACACCATTTTCTAGCACTCATGTTAACTATAAAGGAATTATAACTGAAATCTTAGCAAGTTGACGAAACCTCGGTTCATGTTTTTACTTCTACCTAGAGGGTGTTTGGTGATGGCCCCATCACAATTGGTCATATTATATAGAACTCAACACCCAGTCACAATGACATAGATCATCGGTGTATATATTTTGATTAGTATCATTTTTATTCATACTTTGGGAATTTCACATCATGCACCCCAATCTCAAACCCATTTCCCAACCCTTCTATGTCCACCATTCACCCTTGTAGTCTCCCAACAAAACAAAATTAAAAAAATAAAAAAAATAAAAAAACACAAAACAAACCAAAAATCCAGTACCCTTAGTTGAAGGTCTGGGCTAGCCCTCCTGTGCCCTCACCCTCAGGCTCAGCTCTCTGAGCCAATGTTATCAAAGTTATCAATGTTATCAATGTTATCTCCTGCATGCATGCTGTTTGGGGTTAACTCTCCTATGTGTAGAGCCAGCTCTCTTACTGCTGCAGCTGGCATTGTGGGCAGTTCTCCCAGGGCTGTCAAAGATTGGGGCCTGCTCTCCTATGCTCATGCCACTGGAGCCAGTTGGAGGGGACATCTCTCTGGTGCTCAGGCCACTAGGTCCAGCTTTCCCATGCCCCCCATGGTAACACAGGCCATGGACATCAACACATACCCTAGCTCCAGTAGGACCATGGACCCAGACATGGCCCTCAGTCACAGCTTGGGCCTGGTGGCAGTGGAGGCCACTCAGCTTAGTATGGCCCCAAGTGGCAACATGGCCCACTAGTGGAGGCCCAGACCCCATGTTTCACTTCTAACACAGGTCACAGACATCAACACAGACCCAATCTGCAGCCTGGCCACGGACCCAAACATGGCTTTTGCAGCAGCTTGGGTCCATACATCACATGGCCCCAGGTGGCAGTATAGACCACCCATATCAGCATATTCCTCATTGCCATAGAGTCAGTCTTCAGTTTTGCTTCTCTCCACAATGCACAAACTGCTCTGCTTCTCCTCTCTCCCATTTCTCCACCACATACCTGTTCATCTTAGTGGTGCCTACTCCGATTAGTCTATATTTTTAATAAACAATCTGATGAATAAAAAGACTGATACAATGACACTGAAAGTTAAAAGAGCAATCTTGACAAGGTCTAGGTGTGAGTTTGCAGTGGGTGAAAAGAACATAAAATCCAGAGATGGTGTTTGACTACAATAAAACATCTTCTAAACAGAGCAGGGCAGCTGCATCTATAAACTCACCATGATTATGACAGCATACAGAACAGCCCAAGCTGAGCCAAATCATACCTTGGATAGTGAATGTGGGCATACAAGACCACACCTAGCCATGGAGTTACTGACAATTAGCTGCTAGGAAAAAGGGAGATATTTCTCCAACAGTGTAGCTCTAGTAAGTTGACCAGGCTGCAGTGGAAGACTTCACATCCAAGAATATTTAGGCAGCATGAATTGGTCTTAAAGGGTTAAAAAGACACATCATATGTGCACAAATGCACACAAAGTTGATTGAGTAGGGAAGAAGCAGTGTATCTGGGAAGAATTTTTCAAAACTGTTTTTTTAAAGGCTATACATTAAATATTTATGTGTAAATTAAAAGAAAACATTTTTAACACCTAACCCACAAATTAGAAAATTAATGGGTAATTGGATAAGATCTCTGACAGAATTTAATTTATAAAACAAGGAGTGATCTTTATATTAGTTTGTAAATAATAGGGAAAATAATAAATAATAAGGATAAATAAATTGAAAGTAAACATATTTGATATTATAAACAATTTATAAGACAATAACTTATATTTAAAATAAAACACAAATATTTTTCCTGATAGTTTCCTCAAAGTTATTAGGTAAAAGGTACCCTCAAACACGATTAATCAAAATAAGATATTGCAGGATGATTGTGTAAGACTTTGTTCTAACAATTCAAAATTTTGCAAAACTATCTTAAGAGGTGGACTTCTATCATAATGTACATAACAAGATAGTTTTCATGCTAATTCTTATGTTACTAAACTTTTCAAGGTTTCTAAATCACAAAACTAAGCAGTATGTTCTCTTAGAAAGTAAACTTTTTTGTATTTCTTTAAAAAACAAGGTAATATGTAACATTCCTACAGCATAAAACAACATTACATTAAAGTAAAACCATTTAGTGGAATTAGGTCTTACAACTCTGTAAAGTTGCAATAAGGTCCTCGTGTGTTACTAATTTTCATTAAAGGTTGGAAAGCTTTTGTATTTCAAAATTATTTGATACATAAGTTCAAATGTGCTAACACTGCTTCAAAAACCATATGTTGTACTGATTTACTTTTTGTTAAGCATCACTCATTATCAGGTTGTAAAAAGTGTGCTGAAAACTTTCCACGAAGGTAGGTGATTTGTATATGTCTACTTACCTTGTGTCAAAATTTAATGATATATTTTCACACATACGTTAAGTGCATGTTTACACTGGCTGAGTACAATTTTTACACAGACACATACACACACACACGATGCATCATTCAGATAAATTGAAACTTCACTTTATAGAGGACCTCTCTATCTCTAATATTTATTCTTTAAGGCCAGTTTAATTCATTACTTACATTGGTAAGCTTTACGCTATTTATTTTTGCTGTATGTAAATACTTTACACATTATTCTATTTTCATTAAGATGTTTCTCTTTGCAAAGCATGCAGCTGGATTTGAGTTTTACTTTGCTTCTGTATGATGACCTTTTATTTAAAAGTTCCAGTTCATCTTTAATTTTTAGTTACTATTATTTTCATTGTTTCTATCATATTTTTCTCTCAGTTTACATTCCCTTCCTGCATTATTGTTTCCAATTTCTTGTCTTATCTCACAATGACTGAGTGTGGAATGTTTATATTTGACATTTACTCTTTGCATAACAATTGTAAATATCATATATATGCTTAAATAATGAAAGCCATTGTACATATTTTTGCATTTTTGGAAAAAAATATACCTACAGTAAAAGTAGGTTCTATGAAAACAATCAAGTGAGCAAGTGATTATGAATTATTGTCCCACAGTATTCATGGAATACAGATTCTAAGAACTTTCTGCAGATAATAGGATCCATGATTTTCAAGTACTTTTTATAAGCTAGCATGATATTTGCATATAGTCCACAAATATATTCCAGTACATTTCTCTGCATTATGTGTAACACCTAAGACATTGTAAATGCTGTGCAAATAGTTGTTATACCTATTGTTTTAGGAATAATGGCAAGAAAAAATAACCTGGATAGGTTCAGGTGGAGCAGATAGAATTATTTTCTTTAACATTTTAAATCTTTGATTGATTGTGACTATTTATATGTAAAGTGTTCATTAACAGAAAAACAATTGACATGATTTCAAATTATAGCAGAAATAAGAAGAAGCTTTAAGTTTTGATATGTATATGTATGGTTATAATATAGTAAAAGTCATCTGATATAGACTTTCTGATATAAAGTTCAATAAAAATAGCAAAATATTTTGTTTATAATATAAAAATAATTTCATGAAGATTCAAAGGCAGTCAAACAAGATTAAACCAAAATATTAATGGTTGTTGCCTTGGGAGAATGAGGTTATGGATATTTTTCTCTTTTCTTCATATGCTAAATTCTCTATCATAACTATGCATCATTTTGCTCATCAATGTTTTTGAAAGTGACTAAAAGTAACCCTTAAATAATTTTCTTTTTATCTTTCGATGAACTGGATTTTTAAAGAGTCCTCTGATAGATAATTTTGAGCACATAGAGAAAATTGTTCAGAACAGCTAAGCAACTTATGGTGAAAGTGACAAGGTTATAGTCCAACTTTGATGTGTTCATCACTAATGTTTCATTGGTGACTTGCATGTCTGAATAGATTGAGATTTATTCATTATAGATGAGTATATAAAAAAAGTGATTTTCTCTCTAAATTAATATAATGACACACTTCTAAATCACTTCAGGTTATACTATCCTCTTTAAAAGTTCACTTATCTTTGTCATAAAAAGGTTTCTTTCTATAGATAACCTTTGCCCATTTGTCATAGTCTAATTTAACTATGAAGCTATTAACATCCTATTTTGATCTGGTGATAAATTGCCTTTTAACCTATTTGAAATTTTTGAAATTAAGGGATATAACACTCATAAATGTAACCTTACCAATTATAAAGAGAATAAAAAAACAAAAACATAAATATAATTTTAACCTTGAAATCTGACAGGCATTTACATAAAAGATGAGCTATTTTTTATATTTAAATTTTCTAGCCTCCCTGTACTCTGTGTGGCACTGTTTTGATTAGGCTTTTTTAACACTTATTATCTATCTTGTACTAAATGTGCAAAAACATATGCTTCCTTTTATCAGTTCTTCTGTAATGCTTAAGTCAAAAATTGCACAATCTGAGGAAGTTTCAATAACAGTGGAAATTTACATTAACATTTGCTTCTTATCTGTTCAACACCTTTCTCTATGTTTTATAAAGATAGTGAGGAAATTCGAACTAAGATTTGCATTTTAGTCTAAACCACTTTAGAAAATGTTCCTAGAGCTTGTCACACGTTTGCATTCTTATAATTTTTTCTTTATTTATTTATTTTTTTATTTTACATATCTATCCAGTCCACTCCCCTTCCTCCTTCCTTCTCTCCCTCCCTCCCATATCATCAGACCACCCTCCTATCACATCCTCCCCCCACTCCACAGGGAGGGTGGTGCCTTCCAGGAGGGAGCAACAAAATTTGTCAAAGCATTTGGAATAGGGACTAGGCCCTCTTTCCTGCCACTAGGTTAAGGGAGTATCCCTCCATGGGGCATGTGCTCCCAAAGTCATTTTGTGTACGAGGGATATCCTTGTTCCACCGCCAGAGGACCCTTAGACTGCCTAGGCCTTCTGAGACCCATATTCAGTGGGTCTGAGTTGGTTCAATGCTGGTTTCCCAGCTATCAGTCTGGGGGCCCATTAGCTCTTCCTTTTTCAGGTCAGCTGTCTATGTGGGTTTCTGTAGCTTGGTATTGTCATCCCTCTCTGCATCTGGACTCCAGTTCTGCTCAGTGTTTAGTTGTGGGTGTCTGCTTCTGTTTCCATAAGCTACTAGACAAGGGCTCTATGATGGTGGATAAGTTAGTCATCAATCTCATTATTACGGAAGGGCATTTATGGTAGCCTTTCCACTGTTGCTCAAATTGTTAGTTGGGGTCAGTCTTGTTGGACTCTGGACATTTCTCTAGGTTCAGTTTTCTTCTCTTTTCTCTCGTCTATTCCTCCTCTGACTCAATCTTCCTAGGTACATGTGCTCTCCTCTCCTCCCCTTCTCTTTCTCCTAGCTCCTTCTCCACTCACTGCCCTCTACACTCCCAATATGCTTAGGAGATCTTGTTCTTTTCCCCTTCTGTGAGGGACATTATATGAATTGCTTAGATTCCTCCTTGTATCCTAGTTTCACTGGCAATGAGAATTATAGGCTTGTGATCCTTTGCTCTTTGTCTAAAATCCATATATGAGTGAGGACATATCATGTTCCTCTTTCAGGGTTACCTCATTCAGGATTGTTTCTTCAAGTTTTATCCACTTGCCTGTGAATTTCAAGATTCTATTGGTTTTTCCCCCCACAGAGTAGTATTCCACTGTGTAAATGTGCCACATCTTCTTCATCCATTCTTCAGTTGAGGGGCATCTAGTTGCTTCCAGGTTCTTGCTATTACAAATAATGCTGCTATGAACATAGTTGAACAAATGTCTTTGTTGCATAGATGTGGGTCATTTGTGTATATGCATAAGAGTGGGAAGGCTGGGTCCTGTGGTAGACTGATTCCCATTTTTCTGAGAAACTGCCATAATAATCTCCAAAATGGCTGTACAAGATTGCACCCCCACCAGCAATGGAGGAGTGTTCCCCTTTCTCCAAATCTTCTCCAGCATAAGTTGTCATTGGTGTTTCTAATTTTAGCTATTCTGACAGGAATAAGATGGTATCTCAGAGTTGATTGATTTGCATTTCCCTGATAACTAAAGATTTTGAGCACTTTCTTAAGTGTCTTTCAGCCTTTTTGATTTCCTCTGTTGAGAATTCTCTCTTCAGTTCTGTACCACATTTTTTAGTAGGGTTATTTGGTGTTTTGGTGACTAGTTTCCAGAGTTCATGGTATGTTTTGGAGATCAGCCTTCTGTGAGATGTAGGGTTGGTGAAGATCTTTTCCCAGTCTGTGGGTTGCTGTTTGGTCTTGTCAACTGTGTCCTTTGCCATACAGAAACTTCTCAGTTTGAGGAGGTCCCATTTATTAATTTTCAATCTCAGTGTCTATGTTTACTGGAGTTATGTTCAAGAAGCTGTCTTCTCTACCAATTTCTTCATGAGTACCTCCCACTTTTTCTTATAAGAGGTTCAATGTGCCCAGATTTACGTTGAGTTCTTTGATCTATTTGGATTTGAGTTTTGTGCATGGATAGACATTGGTCTATCTGCAGTCTTCTACACAACATCATCCAGTTGTGGCAGTACCATTTGTTGAAGATGCTTTCCTCTTCCCATTGTATACTTTTAGCTGTTTTGTCAAAATTCAGGTTTTCGTAGGTGTGTGAGTTAATATCAGGGTCTTCAATTCAATTCGATTGGTTTTCCTATCTTTGTGCCAATACCAAGTTGATTTCAGCACTATAGCCCTATAGTGGAGCTTGAAGTCAAGGAACAGTAATGGCTCTTGAAATTCCTTTATTGTACAGGGTTATTGTTTGTTAATCAGTTCTTTTGTTTTTCCATATAAAGTTAATTATTATCCTTTCATTGTCAGTGAAGAATTGTGCTTTTATTTTAATGGGGATTGCATTGAATCTGTAGGTTGCTTTTGGCAAGATTGCCATTTTCACTATGTTGATCCTACCTATCCAAGAGAATGGGAGATCTTTCCATTTTCTGGTATCTTCTTTAATTTCTTTCTTTAAAGCCACAAAGTTCTTGCTATATAGGTCTTTCACTTGTTTGGTAAGTTGTTTGTGGCTATTGTAAAGGGTGATGTTTCTCTGATTTCTTTCTCATTCTCTTTGTCTTCTGAAGAAAGCAGGGCTACTGATTTATTTTTAGTCTATCTTGTATCCTGCCACTTTGCTGAAGAAGGTGTTTATCAGCTATAGGTGTTCCCTGATAGAGTTTTTTTTATAAACTATCATATCATCTGCAAATAGTGAAAGTTTGACTTCTTCCTTTCCAATTTGTAACCCCTTGATCTCCTTTTGTTGTCTTATTGCTTTAGGACTTCAAGTACATTGTTGACGAGATATGGAGAAAGAGGGCAGCTTTGTCTTGGTTTTGTTCCTGATTTTAGAGGAATTGCCTTAAGCTTCTATAAATTCAGTTTTTGTTGGCTGTTGGGTTTACTGTATTTTGCTTTCATTATGTTTATATAAGTTCCTGTTATCTCTGATCTCTCCAAGACCTTTATCATGAAAGGGTGTTGAATTTATGAAGGCTTTTTGCCTTATATTTTTAAATAAGTATTTTCAAATACCTTCTTTTTTTTTTTTTTTTTTTTTTACTACACCATCAACTAACCCGATGACAAGTTTTTACATATTACATTAAGTAGCTTTTGAAACCAAAGAAAGAGCTTCTTGGGACTGTATTATTTATGTCATTTCCTTAGAAGACACAATGGAAGAGTTGAATTTTCTAGTATTTTATAATGATACATATTCTTATACAGATTTCTCTTATTTTCCATTTTGTTTTGTTCTGTTTGGTTTTTTAATGGCATTTGTCAGGTGTTCCATGCCTTTAATCCTAGTACTCTTGAGGCAGAGGCAGGAAGATCTCTGTGAGTTCAAGGACAGCCTGGTCTTCACAGTGAGTTACAGTTCCACCTGGACTATATAGAGAAACCCTGTCTCATAAAACACAAACAAACCAGAAAACAATGATATTTAATATGTCACAATTCCCTCCCAAAAGCACACATTTGTTTAGAAATTATATATCTGTTCTTTCCTATGCTGAATTGGTGTCTTAGGGATTAATTCAATAGTTTTGTAAGAAAATCCCCGTTATATATAGCCTGTGTGTTGGTAAAATTTGTGACTTTGTCTTGTTACCAAGATAAAGTTTTGGTTTTGTTTTGTTCTTCCCATATATATATTTGAGAAAATTTAAATCCTAGCCAGACATTTCAATTCCTCCATGCTATCTCAAGTTTAATTTGAACAGCTTTGTGCCCCACCCCTCCCCTTTTTAAACTGTTTTAGTCTTTACAAAAGCTCTTGACTTAGGGAGTTTACTTTTACTTGCTGTGTTAATTACCTAGCATACAGTTCAATTTTAAAATATCTTAGCCTACTTGTTGGGGAAGGTGATCATTTTTAACAGGTTACTGGCTTTTTTTGTATTCTAATACACTCATGTTACTTATTTCTTAGTCATTCCTATATATTTTGTTGGTGAATTTTCACTCTTCACCAATTCCCCAGAATATTTCTCAATTTATCAACATTGTGCCTGTAGCTTATTTCCCTTTGTTGGCAAAACACTAAATAGGAAGACATATAAAGTAGTTTGTTATTTCTTAGAACATTTTTATATAAGTTGGCTCTATATGTGTTGGTGCATGGTACATTTCTGCAGTGATGTCTCTCTGGGAAACAGCAATAACATGAATCTAAATGTTTCAGAATTTTTCAAGGGAAAGTTCTCACATAATTCACCAAAACTAAGATGGATTTCCAGCAAAGTCATAACTCAAGAGACTAAAATATGGACTAAATGATTTTGTTTGACTAAAAGTTCACGAATGTGGAACTTTCGAGACAGCATGATTCAAATGATGCTACCATATACTTGGGTATTTTCTATTTTTGTTTTGTAATTCAAATCTTAGCATCAGCCTGTGTTGGTGATAAGATTGTCAGAGCTGCATTAGTAATAATATATATATCCAAAAAATGAGAACAGCCTTTTTCTAGGAATATATTTTAGAAACAAGTTGTTCCCTGAGTCTGCAAAAGACTTTTTAAACTTCAGATCAAAATGAAGTCACACTTGGAGGGGTCCAAAATCATAGGCAAAATTACTCTTTCAAAAAGAAGCCCTCCCTAAAACTGGGATGAATTTCAGTTTCTCTTGGTACATATGACAACCTGTACTTAGAAAAATGTCTGATCAAATGCCCTAGGATTTTATAGTATAATGAAGTGGATACAGTGATGATGGCAAGGCAACAATGCCCATTATTGGTTTAATCATAATCATTGTTCCCTGAAGAAATAGACAGGGAAAGGATATTCCCTGTAAGCAAGCTGAAATAACCAATTTGTGTTTCTAAATATAGCTGGAGGACAAAGAAAGACAATGACAATGTTCATACTTTAGCCTTAAGTTAAACTAATTGATAGAATTCCTTAACAAGAAGGAATTCATATATTCAATTAATTAAGTTTCCAGTACCTAAACAGACACAACCCTAGATAAATCTGCAGAGCAGTACCTTATGTTGATAAACATTGCATCTTTTGCTAGTATCTGTACTTTCATATCAACTGACCTTTGAGTTGATTGGAAAACATTAACAATCTTACAGGTGAATGACAACAATATATTTTAAATGTATATTAAGTTCATATGTTTAGTGACAAGATGATATTTTAACTGCTAGCAATTCAATAGGAAATAAACAGCCTTTTCTTATTTCTAACATAAAAGCATAATTTAGTTTATGATTATAACTCTTCATGGAGCCAGATGAATATACATGCAAGCTAGAGTGAAAATTTCCCTTTGTCAATTATAATAAACTATAAAATATATCCTTATGGAACTAGAAATCCACCCTGAGTCAGGTAACTCAAAAGCATAAAGACAAATATAGTACATACTCACTCAAATGTGGATACCAGACATAAAGCAAAAGATACCCAGCCTACAATCCACAACTCCAGAGAAGTTAGAACCCTTGTCCAGAAACAAATGGAAGCAGGTGCAAAAATCCACAACTAACCATTGGGCCAAGCTCCTGAAGTAATTTGAAGTGAGGGAGGAGCAATAATATGAACAAAGGTGTCAAGACCATGATGGGGAAACCCACAGAGTCAGCTGACCCGAGCTAGTGAGAGATCACTGACTCAGGTCTGATAAATGGGAAACCTGTATAAGACCCAACTAGACTCCTTTAATATAGGCATCAGTGGTACAGCTGGGCAATACATGAGGCCACTGGCAGTGGGTCCAATATCTATCTCTAATGTACAAACTGACTTAGTGGAGCCCATTCTATATGTAGAGATACCTTGCTCAGCCTAGACATAGGGGTGTAGGGGTGGAGAGATGCCTTGGTCCTGCCTCAATGAGATGATGGGACAGACTTAGTAAACTTCCTAGGGAAGGCCTTACCCTCTCCAAGGAACAAATGGGAGGTGGGAGCAGAAGTGGGGCAGTAGGAAGAGAGGAGGAAGGGAAAACTGGGATAGGAATGTAAACTATAAATTAATAAAAATGTTAAAAAATATCCTTATAGTGAAAACCCATTTTTAGTTAAGAATTAGAAAGTCCTAGACAGCTTAATTCTCAATTCTCAATTCCATTTGACTCTCAACTTCTCCTAGAAGATAATTTGCTGCACTGTATTAATTGACCCATGTGAAACCTTCCTTAACATTTGAAAAGCAAAACCATAGTCTGTTTTCAAAAGACATTTACATAGTTAGTATGTAACTACTGGTAATATTAAGCATTCTTTCTGCTAGTAAATACTATATTCATTAAGACAAAATTAAGATTAAAAGCTGTTGAGAGAGAACAAGGAACATTTATGTTTCTGAATTAGTCTTATCTTGCTCAGTAAAATTTTTGTAGATTCATTCATTTAACTGTAGATTTCATAATGTCACTTTGCTTTACAGATAAAAAAAAGTTCATTATGAATATGTTCTACATTGTCATTATCTGTTCATCAGTTAGTGGACATCTAGTCTGATCCAATAGACCAAGGGTGAGCACGGCTGAGCAAATGCCTAAGAAGTAAGATATATAAATCTGTGTATATGCCTTTGATATAGGTATGTAGTTGAGGTGCGTTTGTAGCCGAGGAACCTCTGCATTGATTTTATAATGACTACATAAATGTGGATTCCCAACAACACTAAATAAAGGATCCTCTTTCCCCGTATCCTAGCCAGTATTTTCTGTCATTTGATTTCTTGGTGAAGACTATTCTGACTACAGTAAGATGAAATCTCAATGTAGTTTCAACTTACATTCCCAGAGAGCAAATAATGCTGACTATATTAAAATATAATTTATTAGCAATTTCTCTTCTTTTGGGAATTCTTTATTCCATTCAATGCCTTACCTTTTCAATAAAGATTTATTTATTTTATATGAATGCTTGTGTATCTGTACCTATAGATGGCAGAAGAGGGCATGGAATCCCCTGGAACTGCAGTTCCACATCGCTGTGATGTACCATGCAGATGCTGGGAACCAAAATCAGGCATTCTAGAACAGTACATTCTCTTAATCATTGAGCCATCTTCTCCCGTCCTGATAGCCCATCTTTGATTGCTTGGGGTTTTATTTCTGTGTGTGTTATAGATATTAATATTTTGTTAGAAATGGAATTGGAAAAGATTTTCTCCCATTCTCTGGTCTAACATTCATTCAATTAAATTTTCCTTTTGTGCACAGAAGATTTTTGGTTTCACGAGATTGCATGTGCCTTGTTTCTTGATACTATTGAGGAAACTCAGTGCCTGTGCCTGTATATTAAGAGTACTCTCTAATTTTTATTGTAGCATTTTAAAAGTATCCAGTACTTTGCTGAATCTTGGTACACTTGGAATTGAGTTTTGTACAGGGTGAGAAACAAAGATTAATGTCACTCTACTTGATTTTTGATATCCAGTTTTTACTACACCATTTGTTAAAGATGCTATCTTTTTATCAGTGTGTTCTTTTTGAAGTTTTGTTCAAATATCAGGTAAGTGTAGTTGTATGGTCATATATCTTGAACATCTATTCTAACCTATTGATCTACATATCTGTTTGGGGGCCAATGTCATGAAATTTATATTGCTATGTTCTGTGCTATAACTTGATATCAACTATGATGATACCACCAGGAGTATCTTTCATGTTCAGGACTGAAATAGACTCTGTTTAAAACTAAGAAAACTAGAAAGTGGCCATTGAGGTTGGAGAGTGCCTTAGGGGAGAAGGAAAAGCATAACATAGCTGATACAAAAACAGAAAGTTGGACTTTGGGAGGTCAAAATTTTAAGCAAAGATGAGTGTCTGCAGTAGGGAAACGAAGAAGGAGAGAGGGCTAACCAAACCTAAGGTTGTATGAAAAAAAATCATATGGAAGCTCGCTGCTTTTTAAACCAATTTTAAAAACCATATTTTTAGAAGAGAGTTAGGAGTGAGATATTCCTGCCTGCCTAGAGTGCTGTTCCTGAAAGCCAAGGGTTAGTAAATAAAAATCCCAGTGTTAGGTATTAGACACCTCCTTATGAATTGTTTGTCAGGGAATCTGCAACAACCTTCAAGACAGGCTCTTATCACTCTTCCTAATTTCCCACCAGAACTTGTTGATAAGACCCTATAACTAAAGACACCACAATTTTTGGTCACAAGGTACAGAGAAATCTAGATGGGGGTTACCTAGAAACTTTCTCCCTGCTGGATAACCTTTATTGGGCATGGAGGTATTGTACAGGCTGGTAGGGAGCACATCAATGGTTTTACCCAACTCTGAATCTTCCAGTCTTAATAACACCAACCTGCCAGGAATGATGTGCCTGATGGTCCAACAATGATTTGACTACTATGAGGATAAATAAGTATAGATTTGAGCCTTCCTTACAAAAGAGATTCATACCAGTTACTATAAAACTAATGAAAAACTCATGGCTGGCAAGATCTTAGGCAGTAGACATGAACTTAATATTGTGATTTAGTTCAATTATCATGACACCAACCTACTTTCTAAATGTTTACGCTTGTACTGATAGAGAAATGGTACTCTAAACCTTCATCTGAGAATCCTTGATTTCCAATGAATGGTGGTGAATGCTCAATTCCCTAAGTATAAATGTCTTCAATGAGACATTTATATCACCTACTGTAAAGCTCAAAGGAGGCAGGAAAAATTTAAGAGCCAGAAGATGGCAAAGGGGCCTATGAAACACTGTCTTCTCAGTGTAGAACAGCCAATATACTCATGACCTTATACCAACCATGTCAGGCTGCAATAGACCTATAAAAATAATTCACTGTCAATCAGAGAGGAACTCATGGCTCCTTACCCCTTCCTGCCTTACCCCTTCCTGATGAACTATTGGCCAGCAATCCATTCTGGAAGAGGGGAAGTCATTATCTTCAGTTGTGTACCCACCAGGCTCCAATAGATAGATCCAACTTGTAGTCACATAGTGGTTAAATTTGATGAGACAGACAGACAGACAGACAGATAGACAGACAGACAGACAGACACACACACACACACACACACACACGAGAGAGAGAGAGAGAGAGAGACAGAGAGACAGAGAGAGAGAGACAGACAGACAGACACAGAGACAGACACAGATAGCGACAACAAAACCACAAAACAACAACAAAACTCATGAATACAAGGAGGAAACTTGTCGGGAAGAGGGAGTATAACAGAGGTAGGAGGGAGATTTGGGGAGGTATAATAATCAGAATGTATGTTATCCATATCTGAAATTGTCCAAAAGAAAAAAAAAAGTCTGTAAAAATCTAAAAATTAAGTTTCAATTTTTCTTATGGTACCAATGTGATTTTAATTACAGTTGAGATAAAATATCCCTGTGAAACATTTTACCAAAATATTCCAAGTACAGATAAGGACACTATATTTAACAGCTTGTTTCTATCAAAATACCTCATAATTATCTAGTTGCCTGTAGGTAAAATAGTAATATAAAGATTGATTTTGATAAGCATAAAGGTAATTATATGCCCATGTGTGAGTTAAAATTATTCACTTAAGCTGTGTCATGATATATGAACAGTTTATTAGCATAAATAACACCACCAGTCTTTATCACTATATATCACAAGAAAGAGATGAAATGTTTAAGACTCAATGATATATCTGGATATTTCTCACTAGTAGATTTATCTAAAAGTCAAAGAAAGTGATTCTAAAATTGTTCCTATTATTATTTTTAATGGTACAGTTCTTTCTTTAAACCGATATTTACAAGGCAGCCCAATGGGAGCTCTTGATTAAAGCCAAAATGGTGCCTTCAGAAACTGTTTTCTGAGCCCATCCATGAGCATGATCCATGGTCGTGAATGAGGCAATTCTTACTCAGAATTCTTAGGTTAGCAATAAGATGTGGGACTAAGATGATTTTATTCTGTTCTAACAATTATACTTACTCAAGGCTCTCCAGTGGGTCAAGAATTAGGAAGAGTAATGGAAAGTGATCTGAGCTTCAAACAGAAGGATATCTGATTGCATAAAAGGGTTTCATACTTCATAATTTGGCAATATTGAGAATTCTTTATTGCTTGTTCTGAATCACCTTTGATAGATTTGACACAGTATAAAGTTGATGCTATGTTTTTCTTAGTTTCACAGTTGAGTTTTCTTCTCTTTTGTATAATGTCCTTATGCATTTGTGTGTCCTACACTGAAGACCATCTAGATAGCATGATGACTTTTGAGGAATGCAAAGAACTATAGAACTAATTTGATTGTTGCTCTGAATTGTTGCTCATTACCCATAATGTCTCCTAAGGCACACTACAGCGGAAAGAGGTTTAGCAGTTAGAGAGGAGCCAGACAATGGTGGTGCATGCCTTTATTCCCAGCACTCAGGAGGCAGAAGCAGGCAGGACTTTGTAAATGGAGTCCTTAATTAGTCTAAATAATAAAATATATAGAGGAGAAAGTTGAGAGATCAGAGAAAAGAAGGAGCAAGCCAAATCCACCTTTATCTCATTATGTTTCAGCAAAAGAGATAGCAAGTTCTTGTTTCTTTCTGCCTATATTCTCTTTCCGACTAGCCATCTCAGTTCTTGTCTCTGCCAAGCCATCTCACTTCCTGTCTGTCTGTACAAACTTCCTGACCTCTAATGTTTAGCTAGTGGAAAGCTCCATTCTCTGATCTTCACACAAGCTTTATTTTTACAAGCAAGATATCACTACAGATTTCTGTGAGTTTGAGGCCAGCTTGGTCTACAAAGCAAGTTCTAGAAAAGGTTCAAAGCTACACAGGGAAACCCTTTCTCAAAAAATTAAAAAAATGTTAGGGGGAATAAATTGAATATCACCTCAATTTTAGTTATGCATTTCTTGTCTAAATCTTTCCCTTTACAAATACCTGATATCAATTTTAAAAGCTAAATTTATTTATAACATGCCATATTTCATACTATACTATTTAATCATTCTGTGATCATTATTGTAATCTATACCTTCTTACAGACTTGAGAAATATTAGTATTCTTTCATTGTATTTGCTATGGGATGTACTATATTTAAGTATTGAGTATTATAGCTGAATATTAAGTACAAATCAAAGGCCAAGGTATGAATATTAAGACTCACTCTCATATCAATTTTATATAGTTTTCCATTTCTCCTCTTAGTGGCATTCTTATCAAATTTACCCAAGGTTGTCTGATATAATTTATTCATGTTGCATTTTCTTGATTCAGCCAGCCCTCCCTCAAAATTTTGTCATTTGTCTTGTAGAGATTTCTGTTGTCACTTAATTGGATGAGATTAGAATTCCTTTGTGTTTGGCGGGAAGCATTAAGTAATTTATTATTTTTATGTAAAGATTTGTTTTATCCTTGTGTGTGTATGTGTGTCTCTGTGTATAAATATGTGTATTTGAAGTCTTAGGTTCTTGATCAACCAGGAGCTGGAGCTACAGCTCAGATCCTCTAAATGAGCAATGGTTTCTCTCAATCACTGAGATCTCCTCAGCCCCAAACCAGCAGTATATAATGATAGAAATTGAAAAGAATCTTAATTCAGGCAGATAATAACAATATGAACAATCTAAGCTTCCTCCACTTAGTAGATTTGTACAGACAAATCAGTTGTCAACTGTACAACTGTCAGGCAAATGGATGGAACTAGAAGAAATCATACTAGGTGAGGTAACCTAGTAACAAAAACACAAATATGGTATCTACTCACTCATATATGGATTTTAGACATAGATCAAAGGATTACCAGCCTACAATCTACACCTCCAGAAAAGCTTGGAAACAAGAGACATACATGGTTCCCTGGAGAAGTGAAAAGGGACAGAATCTCCTGAGTAAATTGGGAACATGGCAGAAGGGGAGATGGAGTTAGGATAAAGAGAGAGAAGAGGAGGGGAGAGGAGAGCATTAGAAAGCAGGGAAATTGAGTCAGAGAAAAAATAGAGGAGAGCAGTTGGAAGGCGAAAGCACTCTAGGCTAAATTTAGCAACCTTCATGTCTAATTTCTGTTTTAAAGTGGCAAGAGTCTTTAAACTCTTAAAGTCTACCTCCAGTAACATACTTCCTCCAACAAAAGCCACACATTCTAAACCTCTCACTCAGTTTCATCAACTGGAGAACAAGCATTCAAGTGCCAGAACTTTTGGGGGACATTCTCATTCAAATGACTACAGCACATCATTTGGAGTATCCACCAAGATTACTTTAGCTGTAGTGTGTAGGGTAGGTCTTATAATGGAAGATAAACAATATTAACTTGGAAAAGAATGTAAATGCTCATATAGAAAGGAAGAAATAATAGAAGCAGTGAACAAGTACAGTATATATGTGTGCATATATATGTATGTACACACACACGTTTATATATATATATATATATATATATATATATATATATATATATATGCTTTAGTCCATTTCTTCAGTTTATTTATGATTTGTTATCTCTTTTGAGTCTTTGGCTGACCTCATTTCTCCAAAATGCTTCCTTTGTTCACAAGATTTTTTCTTTTTTAATTTATTTTTTAAATTTGCAACAATCACTTTTTTAAAATCAATCCCAGTACCCAGATCATCCCCTCCTCTCTTGTCTACCTCTTAACCCCCACTCCATCCCCTTTCTGCTCCCCAGAGAGGCTTAGGCCCTCAAAGTCTGTCCTATCATTTGGAGCAGGACCTAGACCCTCCCCCCACTTGTCTACACAGAGAGAGTATCCTTGTATATGGAATGGACTCCCAAAGTCCATTCGTACAAGAGGGATAAATACTGATCTACTACCAGATGGCCCATACATTTCCCAGTCCTCTTAACTAACACCCATGTTCAGGGGGTCTCAGTAGGTTCTATGCTGGTTTCCCAGCTACCAGACTGGGATGCATGAGCTCCCCCTTATTAAGGTCAGCTGATTCTGTGTGTTTCTCCAACCTGGTCTTGACCCGTTTACTCATCACTCCTCCCTCTCTGAACTAGATTCCAGGAGTTCAGCTCAGTGTTTAGGTGTGGGTTTCTGCTTATGTTTCCATCAGATATGGGGTGAACTCTCTAGGATGGCATATAAGGTAGTCATCAATCTCATTATCAGGGAAGCACATTTGACGTAGCCTCTCTACTATTGCTTAGATTCTTGTTTGGGGTCATCCTTGTACATCTTTGGACATTTCCATAATGTCAGATTTCTCATTATACTTATAATGGCTCCCTCTATTATGGTATCTCTTTTGTTGCTCTCCTCTATTTTTTCTCTGACTCAATTTCCCTTCTCCCTAATGCTCTCCTCTCCCCTCCTCTTCTCCCTTTCTCTTTATCCGAACTCCTTCTCCCCTTCTGCCATGCTCCCAATTTACTCAGGAGATTCTGTCTCTTTTCACTTCTCCAGGGAACCATGTATGTCTCCTGTTTCCAAGCTTTTCTGGAGGTGTAGATTATAGGCTGGTAATCCTTTGATCTATGTCTAAAATCCATATATGAGTGAGTAGATACCATATTTGTGTTTTTGTTACTAGGTTACCTCACCTAGTATGGTTTCTTCTAGTTCCATCCATTTGCCTGAAAATTTCAAGATTCTATTACTTTTTCTGATAACTAGTACTCCACTGTGTAAATGTACCATATCTTCTCCATCCATGCTTCAGCTAGGGGGGGCATTTAGGTTGTTTCCATGTTCTTGCTATTATAAATAATGCTGCTATGAACATAGTTGAACAGAGGTCTTTGTGGTATGAATGTGCATCTTTTGTGCATATGACTAAGAGTGGAATTGTTGGGTCCTGTGGTAGACTGATTCCCATTTTCCTGAGGAACCACCATACTGATTTCCAAAGTGATATACGAGTTTTCACTCCCACCAGCAGGGGCAGTGTTGCCCTTTCTCCACATTCTCTCCAGCATAAACTGTCTTTGGTGTTTTTGATTTTAGCCATTCTGACAGGAGTAATATGGTATCTCACAGTTGTTTTGATTTTTATTTTCCTGATGACTATGGATGTTGAGCACTTTCTTAAGTGTCTTTCAGCCATTTTAGATTCCTCTATTGAGAATATTCTATTTAGTTCTGTACCCAACTTTTTAATTCGATTATTTGCTGTTTTGGTAACTAGCTTTTTGAGTTCTTTGTATATTTTGGTAATCAGTCCTCTGTTAGATGTGGGGTTGGTGAATATCTTTTCCCAATCTGTGGGCTGCTGTTTAGTCTTGTTGACTGTGTCCTTTGCCTTAGAGAAACTTCTCAGTTTGAAGAGGTCCCATTTATTAATGGTTGATCTCAGTGTCAGTGCTACTGGTATTGTGTTTAGGAAACTGTCTCCAGTACCAATTTGTTCAAGGGTACCTCCCACTTTCTCTTGTAAGAGGCTCAGTGTGGCTGGATTTATTTTGAGGTCTTTGATCCATTTGGACTTGAGTTTTGTCCTTGGCCATAGACATGGGTCTATCTGCAGTCTTCTACACACTATCATTTAGTTGTGCCAGCACCTTTTGTTGAAGGATGCTTTTCTCCTTCAATTGTATACTTTTAGCTGTTTTGTCAAAAATCAGGTGTTCATAAGTGTGTGTGTTAATATCAGGGTTTTCAATTCAATTCCATTGGTTTTCCTATCTATTTTTGTGCCAATTACAAGCTGTTTTCAGAACTGTAGCTCTTAATAGAGCTTGGAGTCAGGTATGGCGATAGCTCTGGAAGTTCCTTTATTGTACAGGGTTATTTTGGCTATCCTGGGTCTTTTGTTTTTCCAAATAAAGTTGAGTATTATTCTTTCAAGGTCAGTAAAGAATTGTTCTGGAATCTTAATGGGGATTACATTGAATCTATAGATTGCTTTTTGCAAGATTGCCTTTTTTACTACGTTTATTCTACCTATCCAAGAGCATAGAAGATCTTTCCATTTTCTGGTATTGTCTTTAATTTCTTTCCTTAAAGACCCAAAGTTCTTATTATATATGTCTTTCACTTATTTGACTAGCATTACCCCAAGTTATTTTATGTTGTTTGTAAAAGGTGATGTTTCTCTGATTTCTTTCTCAGCTCCTTTATCATCTGTATATAGTTAAGTCTATTGCTTTTTGTTTGTTTGTTTGTTTGGGTGGTTGGTTGGTGGTTGGTTGGTTTTCTTTTTGTTTTTGTTCTTTGAGTTTATGTTGTATCCTGCAAGTTTGCTGAAGGTGTTTATCAGCAGTAGGAGTTCCCTGGTAGGGTTTTTGGGTCACTTACATAAACTAACATATCATCTGCAAATAGTGAGTGAATTTTTCCTTCCCAGTTTGTATCCCCTTGATCTCATTTATATATATAGCATAGCTATAGCTATATCTATAGCTGTAGCTATAGATATAGATATAGATATAGATATTAATTTCAGTGAGTAACAGTCTTGTTTTACATGCTAATCCCAGTTCCCTCTCTCTCCCCTCCTCCCCTGCCCCCCACCAACTTCCTATCTCATCCCTTTTCTGCTCCCTGGGGAAGGTGGGCCTTCTGTAAGGGAACCTCAAAGTCTGTCACATCATTTGGAGCAGGGCCTAGGCCTCTGCCATGTGTCTAGGCTTAGATAGTATCTCTCTATGTATCTCTAGGCTTAGACAGTATCTCTCCATTTGGCTACCAAGAGGGATACATACTGTTCCACTACAAGAGGCCCCATAGACTGGCCAGAGCTCCTAACTGACACCCACTTTCAGGGGATCTGGGTAGATCCTATGCCAGTTTCCCAGCTATCAGTCTGGTGTCCATGAGCTCCCACTTGTTCAGGTCACTAGTTTCTGTGAGTTTCCTCACACTAGTCTTGACTCCTTTGTTCATCACTTCTCCCTCTCTGCAAAGAATTTTCATAAGTCTCAAGTTTATAATAATCACAATTATTCTAAAATAGAAACCTATAAAAGAAACCACCTCATTTTTGTGGAAGTGGTCATTATAAAATGCTAAAACTTTGGACTACAGCTGCAAATCTGAACTCCTGCTAGACTCCACTGGAAGCCATTTTAAGCCTTCACTGAGGAACTATTTATTAACACTCTCAAATACAGGCTGAAGAGATGGCTCAGCAGTTAAAGGCTAGGCTCACAACCAAAAGTGTCAAATATAAGCCAGTAAATTATATTAAATTGATTTCTGTAATTTCCACAGAAAAATCGAGTCAGAAGGGGATACCAACCTATCAAGAAGTCATACGAGGTGCTGGAGAGATAGCTCAGAGGAACCAGATTCCATACCCGGCACTCCGATGCAGTTTACAAATGTCTGTAATCCAGTTCCACAGGATCTGAAGCTCTCTCTTGCCCTTTTATATTACTGCATGCCTTTGGTAAACTGACATAAGTACAGGCAAAAATATCAGTATGCATAAAAAGAAAAAAGTCTTTGAAAACTCATATGCTATTTCATTTAGCCATAACAGTACATTATTACATTCTCATGCTACTAATATACTATGGTTAAAATATAAATAATGATGATAGAAGTAGCAAAAATATGTGTACTTATTTTATATAACCTCTTTCAGAAGACTTGAAAGTCAAGTGGGAGATATTTGTAATCCCAGCACTTTTGAAGCTAATGCAGGAGGATACTGAGTTCAAGGACAGCTTGGAGCTGGAGAGACAGCTCAAAACTAAAGGACATTGTGGGCTGCACAGTAAGACTTTGTCTCAAAACAAAGCAAGAGATGGGGGGTAGGCTAGAGAACTCATATTGCATTGCAAACTCTGAAAGTTTTTTCATCTTTATTGTCAGTATCAGTGCTGATTGAAGTTACAAATGCAAATAACAGGTTTGACTTTCAACATGTCATCAAATTTTAAGGTTCATATCTTAAAAGTTTATTTCAGTTTTTTAGAAAACCATCTCCAAGTGAATCCAGTTCTCCAATACTGCATGTTTAGGGAAATGTGGTCTCACATTTTGTATGACTTAACATATTATTTGCAATTTAAAAATGAAGGAGGTTGATTTAATTTTTTATTTCAACTCTTTGTGTTTGTATGAATATTGTTCTAAACAGCATCTAACCCAAAGTATATCCAGTATTTCTAGTTTGGTAGTAAAGTGTGTGTGTGTGTATGTGTGTGTATGTGTGTGTGTGTGTGTGTGTGAGAGAGAGAGAGAGAGAGAGAGAGAGAGAGAGAGAGAGAGAGAGAGAGAGAGAAAGAAGAGAGAGAGAGAGAGTTTATGTGTGTATGTCCCTTCTACTTCTTAGAATCCTATCCTGGATGCTCATTTCTTTAAGCCAGACTTTCTCTCTCTCTGTCTCTCTCTGTCTCTCTCTGTCTCTCTCTCTCTCTCTCTCTCTCTCTCTCTCTCTCTCTCTGTGTGTGTGTGTGTGTGTGTGTGTGTGTGTGTGTGTGTGTGTGTGTGTTTATGTATGTATTTTCCTTCTACTTCTTAGAGTCCTGGATACTCATTTCTTTAAGCCAAACTCTAAAGAACACAGATATCATGAAAACTAATTCATGGTACTTGATGTCAGTATCCCTACAAATTCTAGAGATTCTGATTCCACAGGATTGAAGAAGTCAGAACTTTGTATTATGATAAGCCTTGCTAGGTGGTTCTCTGACTTGGGTTCTATGGATTGGACTGTAAGTAGTTGTAAGTTTTCCACTTTGCCTTTACTATAGGTGTTTAGAAAGGCTTATTTTGACTGACAGTTTCAGAGGTTTGGGGCCTAAATAAAGCAGCAGGAATTGTGGTATATTCTGCTCTCTTCCTGGATACCCTGAAGCACAGAAATGGTAAGAGGCTAGAAGGACAAAGTAGCTTTCCATGACACATCCTTAATGTTCCATTTCCTCCAACTAGTCTCCATCACATAATGATGCCATCACATTATGAAATAATTGAAGAGATTAATCATTGATTTATTTGAGCTTTCATGGTATAATTACTTCCCAATGATGAGGTCCATCAGTTGAGGACTAAAGCCTAAACATAGAACTTTTGGGGGATCATTTCATGTCCAAACCATAATATTTGTGTTTCATGTTATGGTTCCAACTTTAAATAACTACTATTAATTATTTAATTTACATCAAGCAATGTGGATGACTAGGTCTTAAAAACCATGTCCCTTAGTGAGATTGATCATCCCACATCAAGAGTGGCTATTTTATGCTATTATAGCTAATTATAAGATCTCACTTATAGTATGTGCTAATGTATTTCCTGAAAAATATCCCTCCCAATAGTCATCAACTCATTTAATTACATTTGGGCCCCAACCCAATTCAAAGCCATGTCTGTTGACATTCAGTCAGCTAAACCTCCGAATGCTTCATTATTCCTTAAGAGGACAGCAAAAGACTAATTTCCCTAATTAGTAACTGCAGGTACAGGTTTTGTTTGCAGTCTTCCAAAAGAAAGTGTCTCAGTGAAGGAGAAATTAAATGAGAGGGTAAGGAAGGATATTTGAATCCTTTTCTATTGTGCTCTAAAATCTATCTTTCTTAAGAGGTGAGGCTAAATTATGGGATGTCTTCTTAATAGTAGCTCAGGGGGCTGGAGGGAACCAAAAGAAAAGAAACTGTCCAAACATAGTCATTAGGTCATCTTAAGTAATTTTCAATAAAACTAGACACAGGTAAGAATCTACACAGGGAAGGATAAATAAAACAACTAGGGATTGGATATAATAATTGCATGCTTTTGTCATCTACTGGAGAGAAACCAGATTTTACCTGTAGGGCTTTCATTTACTTCCTAAACTGAAATTTATTTGTAGTCTTGGTGTTGCTTTTTCTGTCAGAAAATAC
The DNA here is from genome assembly GCA_030556225.1 of Cricetiscus sungorus. Classification (NCBI taxonomy): domain Eukaryota; kingdom Metazoa; phylum Chordata; class Mammalia; order Rodentia; family Cricetidae; genus Cricetiscus; species Cricetiscus sungorus. The sequence goes on from JANBXA010000126.1 coordinate 12,801,906, forward strand.
TTCCAAGCATGCAGTCTCTGAGGAATCTAAACACTAATGAGCCAAATAGTATGAAGGCCTCTTAGACCTCCAGTGTGGACACAAAGAGGACCATGTCTTCAGATAACAATAACCATCAGAAATCACTGTTGGCAAGAAGGGTTTTTACATAGCCATCTTATTTGTCAGATTTATGGTTCTTTTAAACTTCACTACTAGTCTATGAAACTTTCCATATAAAATTGAAGGCATCTGCTTTATTTATTTTCATCTTATGAGTACCAGTGTTTTGCCTATTTATATGGAAATGTACTGTTTGTGTGCCTAGTGCCTAAAAAGGCCAGAAGATGGTACCAGATCCCATGAAACTAGATTAAGCAATTAAGCTTGTGGAACGCTATTTGGGTGCTGGGTACTGAACACACATCATCGGCAAGCACAAGGTTTTTGTTTGTTTGTTTGTTTGGGGTTTTTGTTGCTATTGTTATTGTTTTTCAAGACAGAATTTTCCTGTGTAGCTTTGGAGCATTTCCTGGAACTCGATTTATAGACCACGATGTCCTCAAACTCACAGAGATCTGATCTGCCTGCCTCTGCCTTCCAAGTGCTGGAATTAAATGCATGCACTACCAGTGCCTGGCCATGCACAAATTCTGTTAAGAGGTCGATAATCTCTTTATCACTAGAACCTCTTTTTAATGACTTTCCTTTCCTTTCTCTATTTGCTGAAATTCTATCATGCCTTGCTCCTCTTAAAAAAGCCAAATTCCTATTTGTGTAGTAGATCATCAAACTGATGCTTTGGAGAAATAAACATACAATATCTACTGTTAACTAAGCAGAGGTTGCAATACTTTTTCTGCAGGCACTTAGTATTAACTATGTTTGACTTAGTAAGTTAGATGATCTGTCACAGATATGAAGCGCTTACATTCTCATTCAAAAGAGGCCATACGTAATATTTAAACAAATAGGTGTGGTTTAATCTGGTGAAACTTCAATTATAGCTTCTCAAGCCATCTCATATCATTTTGATATTACAAATATCAATCCTCTGATTTTCTTAACAATCATAAATGTGGAAATAATTATTGGTACTTGGACTCTACAAAATGTCAAAAGTAAACCAAAAATGAGTTATCAAATATGTTTCCTGGTCCAGGTTGAGAGTTGAGAAGTTTTTGAAGGTTCTTTTCCTACACTATAACTTTTAGTACAGTGCTGTGAGAAAGTTAATCTTCTACCATTTTATAAATGAGGAAGTTAAGATGCAGAAATGTCCTGGATTCTACAATGAGCAGACTGATCAAGCCATGAGGAGCAAATCAGTATCACTCCTCCACGGCCTCTGCATCAGCTCCTGCCTCCAGATTGCTGTTCTGCTTGAGATATTGTCCTTGACTTCCTTTGATTATAAAATGTGATGTAGATGTATAAGCTAAATAAACCTTTTCCTCCCAAGTTTTTTATGGTCATGGTGTTTCATAGTAGCAATAGTAACACTAACTAGGACAGGTAGTTTTCCTAGAAGATGTTTTATGGTTTAATATAAATATACTGAAAAACACAAGTCAGATTATAATGGTCTTCATTGTTGTACTAAGGAATTTGTAGTTTGTGATGACTAAGCTTCAGATAGCTACTGTAAGTATGCTGACATAAAAATATGATCCAACTATTTTAATCTTCCATAAGAAACTTAAGCTTGTTAGAACACTTTTAAAGCTTACTTTATAAAGCATGGGTAAGTCATGGAAGAGCAGAGTTTTCTGTCTAAATATGAGAGAAATAAATATTTATTGTCAGAAGTATTGATAACACAGAAACCTTTTTCTACTCTCTCCAACAATATTTAGTTAAAAGATATTTCATTACAAACTCTGGGTATTCAAGATTCTAATATTACTGTCTTGTAGTTTACTACATAATATTATTAATGAATGATCTAATATTAAATTTAATGAGAAAGGAAGATTTACTTTGTGCTAGTTTGAGTTAATGGTGGTATAATTGCTTATAACATTGTCAACTTCATGACCAAAGATAACATTCTTTTTCATGATGTGACATCACGACTGATAATGTGTGTGATGCTAAAACAGTTGAAATAACTGGTCACAAGACAGAAGAAAGTAAATATCATCTGTCTTATTCCTTCAAATGAAATAAATACTATTGACTTTAAGTATACTTGATAAAATATATTAATTAATACATGTTATTAAGAAAGACACCAATTTGAAGAATAAAGTTGAGAGAGTTTTTTTTGTCTTACAAATGTCAATTTTATCTACTAATTAAAAAATACTTAGTATTCTCTTATTTAAAAAAAAAAACTCCATATAATGAGATCTTTCCCATTTGTCATATCCAAACGATAAAATATAAGATTGCTTGTTAGTTTGAAGAATAAATAAGTAAAACCTGAGAGTGTGAGTAGGGAATTTGAAGAAGAAAGGTCAATGAATAGAAAGAAAAAGTCTTATGAATATCTCCGACTGTCCATATGAGAGACAGTTGGAAATAATGACTTGCAATACAGTATATGATTTATTGTAACAAAGACAATACAAACATTACCCAGCATTGACTGCTTATTGAATGGAATTTATTTCTCAGTGCCAGAATGCCCCCATTCCCGTGCTTCAGTAAATATGAAATATGGTCTAACTTTTTTTTCTTGTTTTAGTTGGTTGGTTGGGTTATTTTTGTTTTGTTTTGCATTTGCTTTTTAGCATACATGCACATATACATTTTTTCCCTTTCAAGTGTATTTATTACTTCAAATCTCCCCTCCTTTCCCCTTTAATGAATATCTGTTGACTTTGATGTTCACCATAGAGACAGAGAGATTCACATAAGTTTGGTGCATTCTGCTAAAGTCTATGACATTGAACAAAATGTTATTCATTAGTAAATGCCAGAAGAAGCTCACACATTTATAAGTGCCATGTTTGCTGATGAAATAGGGTGGAAAAAGTCAGTTGAATAAATTCCCCACTGCTTTGAATTACAAATATCATTAAAAATTACTATGTATTTTAAGGTGTCTCTTTTATTAAAATTCTATAGATACAAAATAACCATTGTAATGATGTTGGTTGCAAAATTCCAAGTATACGAATTCTTTCAGAGAAAGACTATACTTTCAGGGATCATTTCTATAGTTAGTTACAAATTCTTTCAGACTACCTTATGTAAGATAAATATATAATACTAGGATTTTGAATACATTCATACAAATATGTATGCACATAAGCACATATACATGTAATTGATTGCTATAGATAAAAATCAGATAGATAGATAGATAGATAGATAGATAGATAGATAGATAGATAGATAGATAGATAATTTAAACTCATGGTTTATGTCCTCCACAATGGAGTTGCAAGTTGCATGACGGGCCTTACAATCCGACATATTTTTTTGGATTTCGAGAGAGGGTTTCTCTGTATTGTTTTAGAAACTGTCCTGGGACTAACTCTGTAGACCAGGTTGGCCTCCAACTGATAGAAATCTGCCTGCCTCTGTTTCCGGAGTGCTGAGATTAAAGGTATGCACCACCAAAGCCTGGCTAATCCCACACATTCTTATGTGAATCTTTTAAATTCCACTTTTCCAGGCTGTCGCTGAATATGTTTAGGAGATGTATAGGCAGTGCATGAAATCTCAACACACAGCATAGAAAGCTAGTGATAGGGATCTAAAACCTTTCTTTAGAACACTTGAGTTTATTCTTTTGGAGATCATTTTAGAAACTGAAAATATTCCTAAAATGACAAATAATTCTCATTCCTGAGAAAATTCTGATTAATCTTAACTGGCTGCCATATGAGAAACATTTCCAAGATATTATATTTTGTGATATCATATAAAAGAGCAGAGATATCTGAGAGATGTCTGCTTTGGGCATAGCACATGATTGATTTAGTTCAAAATAAGTGTACCATTGATCTTCTTGAAATTCTCTCAAACCTGTGAAAAAGATCTGCCATGTTCCATCTAAAAGAATATTGTCTAGCAACATCTGAAGTCTTCTTGCTGTCTCCTAACAAGTGCTGTAACATCTCACACTTCTCTCAGTGTGCCACGGCTGGTTCTGTAAATATCTCCCTATCTATCACCTCATCCACAAAACACAGAAGAGGTGTGTATTTGCAGAAACTCTAACCTTTCTTTTGGGTCACAAGTGGCTTGAGTACTTCCTGAAAGTTACTCTGAGTATAAAACCTCAGTGTGCTAAAAGCAAAATTTTCTTTATTTTTGACTACTAATAGAGTGTGCTGCAACATTAAAGAACTGCTTTAAAATGCATTATTATTTCTTACCTTGTTTGTAAAGGGCACAGCTAACCAACTTCATGTTTTATTAATACCTTGAAGATTTTGTGTACTTATATGTCTCACTAAATACTGCTATGGGCCCAGTGATAACTCCTGTCATAAGTACTTTTGACATTAAAAACAAAAACAAACAAACAAAAATGGCTTATATTTGTTGAATGGAGATATCACAACAGAAACCCTGTTCCTACATTCTAACAAAGGGCTATGAAAAAGATAATTTTGGAATCAACTTTGTGTGGTGTTCTTTTAAGAGATACTGGGGCAAAATAAAATATGTTATCACTTTTAGTTCTACTTGAGACAAAATTCCTCATACACACTCATATGATGTACTCCCAGAACAGCCTTGAATCAATCAACAGAATGCCAAATAATATACCTGCAATTTAATAAATCTATCAGTATAAAGCAATTTGAGTTTGAATATCCATCCATGCTGTATTACTGGTTGAGGAAAGTCATCCTGAGTTCCTGAATTCTCATGTTCTGTTCATGCACTGATATATTTAAGAGTCTTTGGTGGAGCTATAGTTATAGTTCTTTATTTTATATTTTGCATTATCTTATATCAGATATATATATATATATGTATATAAACATTCATGTTTCCTATTATGCACCTCTAAAATGTCCATGTCTCAGAGCTGTATATCAAAGTGGCAAACATAATAACACAACATAGGTTTGTTTTGACTAATATGGATTTCATGTTTGTTTCACAGCCCCTTGGCCAAACATTCAAAAACACTGTAGTACTCTGTAAGTAACAGTCCAGAAGCAAAATTCATATGACTTGTCTAATTTTTTTAGCACAATTTATACATACAGAAATGCACATTGCTTTTTTATCATTTTGCATTGTGTTGTGTACCCTGGATTTTTAGTATTGACGTACTACATTCCTCAAATTCCAAAGCTGTGTGAAAATAAAGTAAGGGGTTTTAGAAAGTTCTCTTAGTTTTCCAACAAATTACGAAATATCATTAGCCAGGACTTTTCTAGACTTCTCTGGAGCTTACAATGGGGCTATGTACTTATTCTTGTATTTTCATAAGAATTATGTTAAATTTTATAATGACCCTAGTAGGCAGATTAGATTGTTTTTTATGCCACAGGTAATAAAACTGAGACTTCCAAGACATTACATAATGTCTAAGCTTTAAAGTTAGCACTAGTGTGGTCAGCAATTGTTTCTGGCTAGTCTAATGTCTGAGGTTTGAGTTGCTGATAGATGTTTCCCAGCATATATAAAATTCTAAGGAAAGTCAAATTTTGAGTGAGTAATCTGTTGAGTCCCTAATGTGTATTATGAATCCCGACAGACAACATCATCAATCTTCCTTAATTTCTGTATCAGATCTACTTGTGCAAGACCAACATCCTTCCATTTTGTGAGTATCACTTAAAAATCAAAACTAATAATCATGGAAATTAGAAAAGACAATTCTCATTACAAAGATGGTAAGGGAGAAATACTAGATGTGGTTTCCCTTCTACTCACCTGGGCTTGATGTTGATTCTGCTTGTGTACCATCTTTATTCTCAAACAAAACATAAAAGAAAAAAATGGTTAGTTAAATTGTGTTGTTTGTTTTATTTAATACCCCTTTTATTAGCATTTATTAATTGTGTAAAATAATGGATTTCATTATGTCATTTTATATAAGTATATTACATACTTTGATCATCTTCAGTTCCATACTATCATATCCTGTTCCAAATTCTTAGATTGATAGAACAAGATACAAAAGGAGTTTGGGTCAAACAAAACGTACTTCTGTATTTGTAATGTTTTCAAGTCACAGTAAGTTCATTTTAGCATCATCTTGTGTTAACTTTTTTCTTGGACAATGAGTGGCACTGCTAGCATTTTGAAAGGCACTGATACAAATGCATATTATATCATAAGAATAGACAATTAGAGAAAGCATATAAGATAAAGTACCTGTATACAGTCTGTAATTGCAGCTGGTAATTAATCTGAAGTGTTTCATTTTCTCAGTCAGCTCATCAGTGACACTAGAAAATAAACAATTTGGAAGTGAAACCCTTGGGGGCAAACAATAGTAATTAATTGCATTTTCCAATGTAAAAAAGGTTTCCTAAAGTCTGTTTGGATGACCTCTTGAGTAACATACCCAGTGATTTACACTGTGAGCAGAGGGTGGGGTTGAGAACCAGACCTGATTGGACTTGAATATTCATGACATCTCCAGCTTGATTTATATTTCAAACCCATGTCTTTTGTCAAATTTATTGTCTACTCAGTTAAAAATTAAGGCAGATTTATATTCTGAAGTATTCACATCATACAATGAGATAATTAGCATTAAAATATTTGACAATGGTGAAAACACGTACTGTAGGGCTTACGCGTTCCTTCCAACTTGGAATCTCTTTAAGTATCAGGAACATTTCTCTTTTAGATCTTTAGGAGGTGAAATGAAAAATATTTATGTCTATAAATCTGGGTCTATAAACAATTCAGACTGTCTGCTTTGCCACTGTGAACTTGCACAGAAGAGAGCTATATTCTGGATTTGTGTGTGTGTGTGTGTGTGTGTGTGTGTGTGTGTGTGTGTGTGAGTGAGTTTTGATCACATGGAATAGACATCTGTGACTTAAGTCTGATATATACTGCTTGCTTTAATGCCTGACCTGAAGTAAGTTTTATTCTTTATAATATCACTTCATTTAGTGAAATGCTGTAGCACTAATTTCTCTTCCTTGTTTTCTTATGGTATGAATATTCCCATAGAATTAGATAGGCATGGATAAGGGTCAAAGCCCCATAATATACTGTTTGTTGTTTGATTTTATAATATAACAGTCTTTAAAATAGTAGTTTAAAATAATTGTTGTTTAGGCTTATGATTTTGCAAGAAGGCTTTTGAGTCTGGGATTGATCTCCTGGGTTGCTCCAGGCTCATCAGATCTCAACAGATATATACTTCAGTATCTGCAAGTAGCATCCAGTTTGTTTGTGGAGACTTCTCTATGTACAGCTTGTTTGTGTAGACTTTTCTATGTCATCCACTGGAGTGGCTATTTTTTATTCCATACAATTTTAAATTTTTTAGTGGGCATTTCCAAATGGTGTTACAGGTGGGGATTCCAAGCTCAGGAAGAGAGATCTAATTCAAATGAACAAGCACCTTTGGTGACTCTTATTCCCTTGGCTACTTCAAGGGACAAATCTCAATATTTGACAAAATACATACACAACACACACACACACACACACACACACACACACACACACACACCAAACAAAATCAACAACAATAACAGGATACCCAGAGGCATAAAAATTTCAGGGACTATTATCACACCAAAAGACTCCCTACACATAAGAAAATACAAAAGAGCTTTTTAATTCTCAGTCCCAGTTTTGCTATTATTTTAGGAATTTGAATTACTACATATAAATCAATGGAGAAATTGTCTGATAAAAGGAATACCAGATACTGACTCCCTTTTATTTTAAATGGCTATGCAGAGTTATATATTGAATACACAAAGTTTAAATTTTCCTCAATTTTTTTATGACTTTGATCTCTTATTTTAAAAGAATTCAATGAATCATTAATAGAATAAAAAGTATAATCCATGCAAAAGCAATCACTATCATGTTTAGGAATCTATCATCTATTTACCTATCCATATGATAAAGCAAAAGGAGGAAAAGCAAGATTTACTGCAGTACTTGACAGTGACTACCTCTAATAACTAAACATCTTCAGATATTTTAGTGAATTATTTTTCTCAAGTGCCCTAAAGGAAAAATAAGGATTTTCTATTCCTTAATTTGCATTTCTGTAACATATATACATGTATAAGAGACATCAAAATAAATATAATAATGGAATTCAGACATTAGTCTTCAGTTACATCCACATAAACCATTTCTTTTCTTTTTTCCCACATAAACTATTTCTAATAACATTCCACTTCCACTAAATAAGACAACTACAATAACAGTGAAATATTTTGGCCACCATTACCTATTTTGGTTTCTTTCTATGTCCTTTCCAATGGCAAGATATGTGTCCCCAACAAGACTGTTCTGTCTTGCATCTACACAAACAACAAATGTGACCTGTAGCCACTATACAAAGAATTGTATTTGAGTCAGCTAGGACACAAGACAGAGTCTAGCTTTGGAACATTGAACCAATGATGGCATGTTCCTTGGAAGGATCCTGATATAAGGCTGACAATAACAAAGATTTTTTCCCATCCCCAGATTTAAGCACCTCGATGCAGTCATTATGTCACAATGGTGATACCTGGTTTTATTTTATCCACATGTGTACTTTGAGATTGGGTAAAAGGCATCTACATACCCACTGCATGTATATTGTAGACAATTTCAGAATAGTTCAAGGAAGCCCTGCAAGACAGAGTTAGAGTAAGTCCACAGCCAAGGTAATGGGGCTCCCTCAAAGACTTGGTTTGAGCCTTCAGGGTTCTCCTCCTTGATTTGGCAGAACTACATACATTGGGATTTTTTGCAATAATTTTTCTGTTTTACATCTGAGGCAGGGTGACATCATGTGCTTCCGAATCATTAGTATTTAGCACAGGAAATATCCAAAGGCACATGCTCAGGAATTAGAAGGTTTAGCTAATTCTTCATGTCTGACACAATCACAGAATTGAAAAGTATTTTCTTTCATAGCATATCCTGTGATGGTCTCCACAGTGTTCACTCTGGCCCATATAATATCAGACTCCCTGTGTTATAAAGACATCAATGAAACTCTCATTTGGACCTGCCTGTGTTCTCTCTTCCTCAGATGTCATTCACTCTTCATTCACCTGCTCAGTGCATTTTAACACTTACAAGATTACTAGATATTAAACCCATACTGCAATAAGAGATCATGCCCTCCAGAAAACCTTTTTTGACTTTCCTTTCTAAAATTTCCCCATGCCTATTGCATCTAGGTGGACCTCTATGGCCCTAATTCAAGCACAGGAACCAGAGATGAGTCATTTCTTTGTGCCCATCACTCGGCAGTGCTTGGCACTGGACTGGGCTCAGAACAACACTAATGGAAGGCATCAAGTTTTAGGAAGAAACCCACATACAAGAAAGACATATTTTGGATAGGATCCTACTACTGCCATTTAATGGCTTGTACCAGTTTCTTTATTTTTTTATTAACATATTGATTGATATAAAGTAGGTATATTTTTAAGGTTTTTGTTGTTGGTGGTGGTAGTGGTGGTATTATTTTCTTAATAGTTTTTATTTATTGTTCTACTTTTCAGTTATATTTTTTCTTATTTTACGTATCGATCCCAGTTCCCTCTCCCTCCTTTCCTCCCATGCCCCTGACCCACCTGTCATTCCATCCCTACCCCACTCCACAGGGAAGGTGAGGCCTTCCAGGAAGGATCATCAAAGTCTGTCTAGTCATTTCGAGTAGGGACTAGGTCCTCCCTCCTCTCTCTAGGCTAAGGGAGTATCCCTCCATGGGGAATGTGCTCACAAATTCCTTTCATGCACCAGGGATACATCCTGGTTCCACTGTCACAGGTTCTGAGACCCACCTTCAGGGGGTCTGGGTCAGTCCAATGCTGATTTCCCAGCTCTCAGTCTGGGTGTCCTTGAGCTCCCCCCTTGTTCAGGTCAGCTGTCTCTGTGGGTTTCTGTAACCTGGTTTTGACCCCTTTGCTCATCACTCCACCCTCTCCAACTGGATTCCAGCAGTTTGGCTCAGTGTTTAGCTGTGAGTATCTGCTTCTCTTTCCATCAGCTACTAGATGAAGGCTCTAGGATGGCCTATAAGGTAGTTATCAATATATCAATCTCATTAGCAGGGAAGGGTATTTAAGGCAGCCTCTCCACCATTGCTCAGATTGTTAGCTAGGGTCATCCTTGTAGATATCTGGACATGTCTCTAGTGTCATTTTTCTCTTCAAACATACAATGGTTCAATCTATTATGGTATCACTTTTCTTCCTCTCATCTATTCATCCCTCAACTTAATCTTCCTGGTTCCCTCATGTTCTCCTCTCCCCTCCTCTTCTCCCCTTCTCTTTCTCCTAACTCCCTCTCTATCCACTGTCCCGTCCCTTCTGCTCCCAGTATGCCCAGGAGATCTTCTCCCTTTCCTTTTCTGTGGGGGACCTTGTATGACTGTCTTAGGACCCTCCTTGTATCTTAGTGAAGCAGGTATTTTAATATAAAAGTATTCTGATTATGTCATATCATCCGACTGACATACAGAATTGTGTTATTATCTGTTTCACATTAAAGTATCTTTTTTCTTAAAAAATTTCATGTCAACATAAACTCTTACAGATTGATTTAGTTTAATGGTTCCATTTCCAATATATTGAACATGAATGTGTATTAATTTGGCAAATGCTTCTATAAAGAGTGATGTTTCTAAATTTTTGAACAATGCATGGTTATTTACATAAAGCATTTCCATAAGAATTAAACATTCCTTGAATCATCCCTTTAACGCTTTTTTTTTTCCTATACTCTACTAATTAATCAGAGACAAATCTGTGCTAATACAGCTCATACATTGCATCAGGGGTCAGGCTGTATGAGATCATAATGATTCAGTTTCCAAAGTATTGATTATGGCCATTGAAGTGGCTAAGATGTTTTAAATTCTGCTTGACATTATAATCAAATAATCAAAAAAACCCTTAAATTGAATTCTACTTTGGCCTGATAGTCTTTAAAAGCTAGCCCTGATATTAATGCACAAATGTTCACATCTTTAATTTGGAATGAGGCCACTGACACAATAGAGGAGATGAAGTTCCATAATTTTCAAGTGCACACACTCTTTTTCTCATTGATCGTGGATAATAGATCACTCTATTGGCTCCATCACAGCAGTCACATTTATCCTGCCTAATTCAAAATTGGGCAGTAAATGGAATACCTTGACCTGAAGATTGCATGAATGAATACTCCTTAATATCCCAAGAGAATACTGTGTTCGCTATATTTATTGTGTAAAATGTTCAATTTCTTTATTTCTCCAAAATACTATTGCCTTACATACATTTTTATTTTACAGGTCCCTGAAATAGTATAGAGCACTCTAAACACATACACACAAAGACATTCTTTCATGACTGAGTAAACCCCTTTTATGTTTGTGGATTCCTTGATGAAAAAACAATAGAACATTACTCATCATAGATTAAGGCAAAGAAGTGTCATTATAATTGATAATTATGGAATGGCCATTTTGGTGAACCAGAAGAAGAAAGAAAGCATGGATGTATTAAGAGGGGACAAAGTGACATGATTTTAAATGTAATATTGGTTGTGTCAAAATACGCCATTTGAATAACAATGCATGCACACTTGCACACACACACACACACATATATATATATGCATATATTTGTTCATGTATAGTTTGTAATTGATAAACATGTGTAGTTTTAAATCATCTTTGTTATTCAATTTGGTGGAAACCAAACAAATGGCTATTTTACCTTACAGTTTCTTGATATGGAAGAATTATTTTCTTTTTATACTTGAATTAATCACTTATGAGTGGAAACAAGATTCTAAGATAATCTAATTTCTCATGTAAATATTACTAATATTTGACCAAAATTTGATCATTTATATCTATTTTCCATTTGACAACCTTTCATTAAGAATCTAATATATGGCCAGGTATTGGTGGTACATGTCTTTAATCCCAGCACTCAGGAGGCAGAGGCATGCTGATCCCTGTGAATTCGAATCCATCCTGGTCTATAGAGCTAGTTCCAGGACAGGTTCCAAAGCAATACAAAGAAACCCTGTTTCAAAAAACAACAAACAAAGAATCTAATATATGACAAGTGTAATGGTAAATATAGCCTAAGAGCTGTGATTTTGTCACTGAGAGTATTATTGACCTCTCCGAAGAAGAATACTAATGAGTTGCATATTGGCCCTGAAAGATATGTGTGTTAAAAAACAAAAACTATTTTCTGATTGGAATATTGCAGGACTGGGGTAAATATAACACTTCAAATTCAACCCAAATGTAAAAAGTAAATTAAAACCAGAAATGGCACCAATGAGAAACTACCAACTGACTTTTCAGGTATAATGATTCAGTGATGGAGAGATGACTCAGCAATTAAAGCATTTGTGGCTCTTAAAGAGGACAAGTGGCTGATAACAGATCATAAATCTAGCTATAGGCCATCAGAGGCCCTCCACCCCCACCAGCCCCACTATTCTTTGAGGGCACTAGATACTCATATAGTAGACATATATGCATGCAAAACTTTGATACACTGAAAATATAATTCTTTAAAATATTTTTCTTGCTTCAGAAAATACTTAATCATAAAGTTTCCTTTAATGTCCCTCCATTGTTTTCTAAGTCACTACTTAATCTTCTTAAATGTTACTGTATTCACATTTTTCTTTTATCATCTCTAAGTCATAATCCTTTTGACTGTGATCTTGTATAAAATGATATCTCCATAGACATGATTAAATTAAGAAACTTGAGATGAAATCTTCCTGGATATTGGGAGGGTTCTATTTTAGATTATGAGGATTGTTTTAAGAGGCAGAACAAGAGAAGTCATAGAGAAGCATAGAAGGGAAGGACACATGATTCACCCATAAGGCAAGAAGTGTCAATTTTCCAGACAGTCACCAATAGCTTGAGAAGTAACATAAAAAAAGATTCTTCCTATGTTCCAGAATAATTTAAACCTATAGATACCATGATTTGGGACTCTTGGTTGCAATTCCTGTGAAAGAATAAATTGTTGTTTCAAATTACCTTTTTTTTCTAGCAACCCAGGGATACCAACATATGTGTTTAAATCAAGACTTATTTGAAATAAAAATATGAACCTTAGAGATAAATTGAAGCACTTTAGACAAACCTGGTTTATTCTGATGGCTAGATGATAGCAAAGAGGCAGTAGGACTAGAACACAAAAAGAAAAAAATACTTATCTAAAGATAATTTCAAAATTATACTTTAGACCAGATCTAGTAAGAATAACCTTGATTTTTATGGTAAACAATTATGATTTATTCTTCATAAACATTAGCATACTTATGGCATATAAAAAGTGACTTTATTTTTTTCTTTCAAATTATTTCTTTTTTGATATTTTTAAATTTAAATTTGAAACAAGCTTGTTTTACATGTCAATCCCATATCCTTCTCCCTCCCTTCATCCTCTGTCCCCTCCCCCAAACTCTAATCTCATCCCCTTTCTGCTCCTCAGGGAGGATGAGGCCTTCCATGGGGAGTCTTCAAAGTCTATCATATTTAGAACAGGGTCGAGGTCGTTCTGCATGTGTCTAGGCTGAGGGAGTATCCCTCTATGTGGAATGGGCTCCCAAAGTCCATTCATAAACTAGGGATAAATATTGATCCACTCCCATAGGCCCCATAGGCTGCCCAGTCAAAAGGGTGACTTTATATGACATATTTTAGTAGCTAATGGTTTTGTAAGAGATACTGGCCTTTTTCTGAACTCCAAGATAGATTATATCCTCCTTCCTACTCCTCCTCTGGCAACTTTCATTCATATAAAATATGCAGGGTTTAGATTCTCATGTAGCATTGTCTGATATCATGGATACACTCTGATGATTCCCATAAGATAACTTTGCCTTATCTGAGACTATAGATAAAAAAATAACAGGAAAAATCCATGGAAAACCTTTAATTTCTTACTTCTTCATCAAAGCTGTAAACTAACAGTAAAATGAATAAAGCTAAGTGTCATGTTTCTGACTGGTCGTAGCTAATTTTGGTGTTAGGAAGTCATACAATTTTATCAAAAAAGAATAAATGAAATAGACCAGAAATAATTAATGACTTGTTTAAACCTTTAATGTAGATACTAATCTATATGTAACTGTTTGAAATAAGAAAATTTTAGTGCAAAGTCAAATCATTAAGAACACTATACACATTGCTAAAACAAATACCTTCAGTAAAACAAAATTGGAGAATGTATGGTTTTAGATAATATTATGCATAAACTCAGGCTCACTCCTTCATTCTTTTCTCATACTTTCCCTGTCTTGAGTCCCTAAAATCCTGCTTTTTCTCACAGTGTTTCCAGCTAGAGCAAAGCAATAACTCAGTGTTCTCTTTTAATATTGGCCATTCAGGAAAGCTGCCCTCAGGTTAGTATAATCCCTGAGAATTGAATTTTTCTCCCTTGCTTCTCTTTTTCCAATATGGCTAACAATGCACTTCAGGAAAAGTTCCTAAGAATAACAATGTTCCAAAATCTGCCCATCATGGATGTGCGAAAACCTTTTCAGCCACCTGTCAATGGGACACATTGTTTATTTGTATACCCAGGAGCAATCCCTATTCATGGACTCATTGACCCTTTAGATTTTTTTCTGAAAACCTTAGGGGCACTTCAAGTTTAGTCATGCCCATGTGCTTTAGGCTTTGTCTATTATTTATTCATTGGCAGCTTTGTTCAAAATGAGGATCTAGTCCATGCCCTTCCATTAAATAAAATTTTGGATCGCTCAATAATAATTAGCTATTAATTGCTTCCAAAATAACTAAAACCCAGAATTTCTAGCCATTGAAACTCTTGGTGTTCTATGCCATCTTGAGTAGCTCATTTTGAGAGCCGTTGCTATTCTTTACATGTAGATCAGGGACTTGCCTCTTTTGTTCCTATTCTCCAAGGTTAAATTAGAATTAAGATACCTGAATCTCACCCTATGTCTATACTGGATTAACTAATGAAATATACCACCAAATCTACATTAATTTCTTGTGAGGATGATAGATAAGTTTTTTTTAAAAGAAAATTTTGTGAATTCTCCTCTTGTAATAAATCTCAATGATTTTAACCTTAAAATTATTTTCTGAGTACACAAAATCTGGAAAATCACAAGTTTAATGACACTCTGGATTATATAACCAGACTCTGTTTCACAAAAAAATACACCTACATAATTTTTACTCTGTATCTGTCTGATAGAGGCACCAGGACTTCTGTCTCATTTATCAAATATGTTAGTTCACGAGTTGTAAATGATAATGAAATTACACAATCAGTTCAGATTCATACTGAAATTGGAGTTGTGTATATTTGCTATACAATATTGAAACAGAAACAAATATCACTTGATTATATAGCATTCCTTCTAAATAGTCTCACACACTCAAAAAGCCACTGAAATAGTTTTGATGCTGGCAAAGTGTTTCCATGGAGGAAACTTTAATGTTCATACTGAACATTAAAGAGATTTTCCAAAGATATTGTGTTTTTCAAAATTGTCTGTTTCAAGCAGTCTCAAAGTTCTTGCCATTTCTAGCATCCAGAGGCCACCTGGTCCCCTTCCTTTGTTTGTGCGCAGCGATGGTTAAACAAGCTTTGCTTTATGAACAGATGTTGTCTGATACACTATATGGGAGTCATGGGCCCTTTTCTATCCTGACTGCTTTTCTTGCAAGCTCTGATATTTGCCTTTACTCAGTACCTTTGCTCATAATTCTGGGAAATGAAAATAAAAGTAATAAAATGGTTGCATTCTTGGCTCTGGCTTATTGGCAGCCAAAGGTTTAACTTATTTCAATAAGTACATACTGACCACATATTGAATATTATAGATTACAGTAATCATAATGACAAGTTATTCTTAAGACATAGCTGACCCCCTTAAATTATTGTAGCATAAATTATCAGTTTTGATCCAAAGTTCCACAGAGAATGCTCTTCAAAGATTTCCCAAAGGTTTAAAGGCCACACCTTAGATTTATAGCAATGAAAACAGAAATGAATCTGTTCACTTGGGGCAGGTGGATCAAGCTATGAGAAGTGATGAATGCTCAGCCAACTTGCCAGAAACTGATTTATAAACCAGAATGCTTATTCATTAAATTAAATTGGAGATGAATCTGGTAAGATAACCCACATCCATCATTTGAACAGGGCACTCCCTCTTAATGAATAAGTCCATCAGAGACTAAATTGCAGATCAGAAGGACTCTCCACGGGGGGAATTAGTGAGAAGGAAAAGCCATATATAAAGAACCTTCCCACCAACTCAGTTTGCTAAATTTGTTCCTCATTCTAAAGTTTTTGTAAAGAATTTTGGCATCTGACAGGGGAATGATGTCACCCTTGGGCAGTGTTTGCCCTTCAGCTGACTTTTGTCTCTTCTCAAACACATCCTTGTTTTAAAAAAAACAACTACTTAGGTCATAGTTTACTTTGTGTTTCTTAAACTTATTCTGAAGTTTCTTTAAGACATAAAGAATCCAGTTTAAGAAAAATTAAAAAAAAATGGTCTGAGAATTACCTTAAATTCATCACCTGTCTTTATATAAACTATCTTTAGTACTGTGTTTTTTCAACAGATGAATAATCATATCTGTTTCAACTTAATGGTTATTAACTTAATTTTCAAGAGATGGCAGTTTTCCTATTCAATTTAACAACTACATGTTGAGATCCTCAAAAATTCTCCAGAGGAAAAGGAAAATGAACAAAACTATCTGCTATGGATGCTTTTAGTCAGATCTGAGCAACAAATGCAAATAATTATAGGGAGAATTAAGAAATCATGGGTCAGTCTTGGAGAACCTACAGGAAAACAATCCCCTGACATGTTCAAAGAAAAAAATATGGATTCTAATGGAAGACTTCAAGGAGTGCATTTTAAAGCTCTTCTCTACAAATTCTCTTATGAAGGAAAACAAAGCATGACCTTCCAAATCTCATATTTAATTGGATTGACTACTAAACACATTAGCTGTTTCTTTTACCTTTTATGGATTTGAAAAGTTATCTGACCCCTACAGGTCTTTGTCTTGTGACAAAAACTACTCAAGGAATCAAGTGTTTTGTCTTACAGCTCAAATCCACAGTCTGTCACGGCAGGGATGGAAGCGGGGTTTTGAGGTAGCAGGTCACATTACATCCATGGTTAGATATCCAAGAGTGATAAACTCTGTTGTTAAGCTTACTTTTTGCTTTTCATTTAGTCCAGAATCTCAGATAATGGAATGGTGCTACCAACATTTAGGGTGGATCTTCTGAGTTTGGTAAATCTAATCCAGATGATCCCTCACAGGTATGCCTGCAGGCCTGTCTCCTAAAGTGACGGTAGACCTTCTCAAAGTGACAATATTGACCATCACAGATGGCATAAAATAACATATGGAAAGTTAATACAGAACCTTTACTTTATGTCTTTTGATAATTCACATAAGCTGTGGGCTACCTGAGCATATGAAATTCTCTATCATATTGTTTCCCTCAGAGGTGCTCTTTTGTGATAGTCTAACCAGTGAAACTTCAATAGTGAATGTTTCAATAAAATTAGGTGACAAGATTTTTTTACTCTATTACAATACTTTTATCCAATTAAAATGACTAAGATATTGTGTTTTCATGGTTGCTGTATAAATAATGGAAAAGGACTCTGACTATATTTCAAGTGTATGTTTCCTGAGACCTTATTTCAACATTCTTCCAAATTCTTGATATATAAAACATGACTTTCTGGCTTTCGATACATTGTCCCTGAACTGTTGGTATTCATTAGTAACAGCTGTCTTCTGAATACTTACAGAAGAAAGATTTCTGACACTAACTGGATTAGTTTACAACTGAGAGAAGACTGGAACATTATCAGCACTTCCTGTGTATCTCACGTTATATGCTCTTGTAATGACATATACAGCCCATCAAGTATATGTCCAGGAAGCTGAAGTCCAGAAAGTAGTGAGTAGACCTGTTTAGGTTTAAACCATAGGGCTTTCCTGTTATGGTAGGTTGTTCCCGCCAGCTGCAGCGGGTCCTGCAGCCATGGTCCCGCAGCCACATGTGCCCCAAATAACAGTCAGAGACTCTGTATATGATACAATCCTGTTGTCCAGTTACCATTATTGTTAATGGGCTAGCTCTGCCTTAATTATTAACCCATTTCTACTTATCTAAGTATTTCTACGTGGTGGTCGTCTTATCAGGGAGCCGCCCCCCCCCCCGCTACATCTTGACTCCTCCCTACTACTTCCTCTTTCCTCCTCCTAGTCTCCTAGCCCCGCCTATCTTGTTTCCTATTGGCCACAGAGCTTTATTAACCAGTATGAGAAACATATATACAGAATAACATCTCCCATCACTTTCCTAATATGTAGTGAACAAAAATAATATTGATGATATCAAACTGATAAGTAAGGGATATTGTAAAAAAATTCAAGTGAGATTTTGTTTTAATTCATTCTTAGTTAAACTTGAAGAGGACTACTCATTAGAATTGGCCAGCCATTCAAATACAGGACAGTGGTTTGGCCTGGCTTTGAGATTGTATGGCAGAGTTGACTTCTAATTTTCCTTATTCCTGTGACTTTGGGAAATTGACTCATTCCTTCACCTCTACAGTAGTTTACTTTTTCCAACTGGAAACATCAATAGTGTTTTCCTGTAATTATAATGATGACTAAATTTTATGACATTTATGATTATTATGCCTGACAGAACAATAAAACCAATAATGGGATCTAATCTTAAAAATTAAAAGTACAATTTCGCAACAGCAGAAATTATTGTATATGTGAGGGAGCTTGTACAACATTTTTTCTAAGTAATCATAAGACAATTCTAGTCATTTCTGAAGAACAATTTTGAAATAGAGGGACATTTGTGGGGACTTGTATACAAACCACTGTATCATGAAGACAGTATGTGGATTTCCATCTACCACTGCACTTGAGAAATTTCCCTCATTAAGAACAATATGGTTTCATAACAGCGTAAGGACGATTCAATAACCATCAATATCTTTGCTCTGTTTATTTTGTTTTGTTTTGCTTTGAATTGCTTAGTTTTTTTGTTTGTTTTGTTTTTTGAGTTAAGATCTTATACTATGTAACCTTAATTGGTCTGGAACTTGCTATGTAGATCAGTCTGGCTTCAAACTCATAGAGATCCATTCTTGCCTCTACCTTTGGAGTGCTATAATTAAAGGCATATGCCACCATCCTTAGCCCTATTAATAACTTGAGATAAATAGTACATTTCTATTGGAATTGATCTGCATAAATAGATTGATGTACACATATATGGTGACTTTAATGATCTTATGCAATAAGCTCATATATTTGAATACTTGTTCTCTAGGGGATGGAATGTTTGAAAGGGTTAGAGGTGTGGCCCTGTTCAAAGTGGTGTGTCACTTGGAATGGGCTTTGAAGATTCAAAAGCCTCATTCCATCCCCAATGTACTCTCTGCCTACTTGAGGTTAGAAACATGAGCTCTCAGCTATTCCTGCCACCCAGTCTTCACTCTGCCATCACTGATTCTGAAATTATAAGCCCAATCAAATGCCTTCTTTTATAAACTGCCTTTGTTTTTATCATCACAAGAGACAAATAACTAAGATAATATGTATACATATAAGCACATATGTATATATGTATATATATATATAAAAATCTTTTTAACCTACCCATAAATACAACAGAGTAGAATTGGAATGGATTGGTTGATTCTTAAGTTTTTAAAGCCATGACATTTTGTTGTTTATTTGGGTCAGATTTTTTGAATAGGAATTTAAATGTTTTGTGGTTATTTAGGGTTTATGTAACTGTCTCAAAATTTAAGTAGATTCTCAGGCTATCGGCCCACTCACCAAAACCCTCACATATATCAGTTACTTTTATCAAAATGCAAAAAAAAGTAGAGCCATAAGATAAACATTTTGAGATTCTCCCTTCCTGTAAGGGCAACTAATGTTCGAACTGTTCAAGTGGTAGAACTAGGGTAAACGCGGCATTATTAAAGCTTAGTCCAACTTTGTATGTCTCTGTGTGTGTTTTCAATTCCCAAATGTTAAGGTTAAATTTTCTATAACTAGCTTAATATTTACCTATGCCTCCTTATGAATGTCTCAGGGAGGACTAAAGCAAGAAGCATATCCTGTATGCCATGTAATTACTCAGAGTGGTGGCTATTGTGATTGCACTTCCAGGCAGAACATGGGTCTCTCATTCATCCACCATCATTGTTCTTTTCTTACTACTACTATCTTCTGAAAAATAGTTTTCAGTTTTCATTGGTTAACACAGTTCTTAAAGGATTTGATAAAAGTTGTGTGACTTCTTTTAAATAAAAATGATCTTATGTACATGCATTTGGTAGGAAAAGGTTCCATATCTATTTTAGAAGATTCCTCTATTCCATAAATAGAGTCTTGGCTACCAAGCTAAGAACTGTGTTAGTAGGCAAAAATCACAGCATAAATGATGGGAAGTGGGCACAATGCCCACCCCT
This sequence comes from Cricetiscus sungorus, assembly GCA_030556225.1. Classification (NCBI taxonomy): domain Eukaryota; kingdom Metazoa; phylum Chordata; class Mammalia; order Rodentia; family Cricetidae; genus Cricetiscus; species Cricetiscus sungorus. Next base: position 12,822,510 of record JANBXA010000126.1, read on the forward strand.
AGTCAAAAAGTTATTCACAAATGATATCTACTGGAAGAGAGAAAATCAACCAGACACCAAGACAGGACACATGTTCAGGAGTAATTGAAAAACTAAATTAAATTCCAAGGTTTCAATGGCTTTGTTTCTTTTGTTTTTGTGTTTTGTAAAAGAATAAGAATATAAATTCAGAAGATAGGGAGGGTGATGATCTAGGACAAGTTATTGATTATGAAAAAATATGATAAAATATACTCTATGAATTTCTTAAAGAATAATTAAAAAATAAAATAATAAATATTTGTTCTGCTGACATGTTGGTAAATCATAAAATTACTTTTGTGTTACTTTTTCATATAACACTGAATAAAACTATTTTAAGCTTAAAAGAAGGAACTGTGCCAGCTAATCAATTCCACATAGTTCAATAACCTCAACATAAGACCTGATGAAGTGAACTAATGGAATAGAAAGTAGGAGATCCACTTGAATTCATTGACACAGGAAAGGAGTCTTTGAACAGGACCCTGGTTATGCAGACACTAAGACCAACGATTGATGAATAAGACATCAGGGAACTAAAAAGCTTCCAAGAGATTAAGGGAAGACCTTATGCAAAATGGAATAAGAGAGTAGTGCCCTCAGGGCAAGATCCCACCCAGCTAATCCTGAAATTTGTAAAAGGAAAACACATTACTGATTTTTCTGGTCTTAAAAAGCAAAAACAAATAAACATTTATAGATATTTAATTCAATGAGGGGGTTTAAATTCTTTCCCAAGATAGGAGGCAAACTACACATCTTTATACAACATGATTCTGGATTTAGAGTCATAAAGGATATGAGAATAAAAGAGATGTAGAACTTCCTTTGCGGTTAAGTAAAGCTGCTGAGACCTGACATGTGACAGAGAAGTCCCTGTACGAAGGCCCTGAGAGGCACTTGCATAAAGCTGTGAAAGTGTAATCTGAATTACATTAGAGACCCTAGGATACTGGAGATGTTAGAGTCATATATATCTGCCAGGGACGGCTGCGTACAGGATGTGGAACTAGCCCAAGAAAAGGAATTGTGTTGCAGTCATTGACATGAAACATGGACCTACAGGATTTAAAATTTTCCCTGCTGAATTTTGGTCTTGTATTGGTTCAGTATTTCTTTACTGTGCCCCAATTCCTCCATTTTGGATTGATAATGTATATTCTATTCCACTGGAATAGAATTGGAAGTATGTAATTTACTTTTTGTTTATGCAGGGGGTTAAAACTGAGAGGTTACCTTGGGTCAGAAGAGACAGATTTTGGACTTTTAGAGAGGTTACCTTGGGACAGAAGAGACTGATTTTGGACTTTTAGACCATGTTGAAACTGAAAGACAATGGAGAATTTGAAGTTATAGTAAGTGTGGTTTGCCTTATGATATGGGCACTCATCTATAGAATGTGGTGGTTTGAATAAAAATGGCCCACATAGGCTCATATATTTGAATACTTATTCTTCATTTTGTAGAACAGTTTGGGAAGGACTGGGATGTGTGGCTTTGATGGAGAAGGTGTATCACTGTGGGGTGGCCTTTGAGGTTTAAATAGCTCATACCATTCCCAGTTTCTTTCTCTCTACCTCTTGTGAGTCAGTATGTAGTTCTTACCTGCTTCTCCAGCATTATGCCTGCTTGCCTGCTGCCATGCTTCCTGACATGATCATCATAGACTTTAATAATTAAATCTTTTGTTTTATAAATTGCCTTTGTCATGGTGTTTTGACATGGAAATAGAAAAGTAATTAAGACATGCTACTCATTTTCTTCAGTCTCCCTTTTATTTCCAAAGGCTTCTTCAAATTGTTTACTACCCCCTCACATTCTAGATAGATGATTGTGATCACCAACAATTATTTGATGTCTTTGTGGAATCAGACATTGGAGGGTGATCTTTTCCCTTTCACCTAAGACCACATGAGAAATATGCAGACACTGATACTATGGTAGCACTAATAATTTCAATACATCTTAGAACATAAAAATGTCCATACAAGAAAAAAAACATAGGTTGTTTTTCATAAGATACGTTAAAATTGAGTTAAAGTACTTGTGCTATGAAACAGCCTCTGACATATATTTCAAGAGGCACTGCATGTGTGGCATGTACAAGTGAGTCCAACTGACACTGCTTTTTACCTCAAGAGATTATATTGATAAAACTCTGATGCAAATCAAATAAATTCCTATGTACTGCAAAGGTCCTCAAAAAGACATTAGTATGTCATTTAATATATTCCAAGATGTATGCTTAGAATAAAATTTATTTATTCAGTTTTAATTGCTTTTAGAGTTTAATAAATGCTTTTATTGTAAATGAGCATAGATAAGAGTATTAGTGCATGAGTGATGAGGTATTTTGTTACAGTGATATGAATTCTGACTAATGCATCTTGTTATATTAAATTCAAAACGTCTGTTATGACCAAGGTACTTCATAAAAGATAGTATGTTGATCATTCTATGTCAAGTCATCTCTACTTGTGTATGTGGAGCCTAGAAGTTGTCAGATCCTCTGGAGCTGGTGTTACAGGCAGTTTTGTACTACCAGCTATGTTTTATGAGAACCAAACTTGGTTTCCCTGGAAGAGCAGCAGGTTGTCTCAACTGTTGAACCATTTCTCCAGCCCCTAAAATATACTGTTTTGAGTAGTGCTAAAAAAATCTCTTAGTAAAAAAAGATATTATGCCCAAATATAGAAAGGTTAAGGAGAAAACAAAGATAAGAAACAATTAGAAAGACTTTGTTGCCATTTTCTCTGTTGCTTCGTTTTTGGAAGAGGATCTCAATGTCTGATTCATCTGTGGGAGTTTGGTAAACTTAGATTCTACACCAGAGAAATTAAAATCACATCTCTTGGGATAGAACATACACATTTGTAGTTGAGTAAACTCCCTAGGTGATTCTAATATCTAGTCACAGTTGAGAAATTCCAGCCCAACAAACTGGAAAAAAAGAAATCTAGCATGCCTCTTAACAACGGACTTGATAGAAAGGACCTCATTTATCCTGGTAAGATTGGTAGGATAACAACATACTAGTAAACTAATAAAGCTAGCTTCAATTCTTTACCAATGTAAGTGACACAATTGTGTTATTTTTCCAAAATTAACAATTGCTATAGTATTTTGAAGTGACTACAGCTAGCTACTAAATCTGATAGAATATTTCTTCTTCTAGTCTGAATCTAAGCTAATCCATCTTGAACTATGAATAAAGGTACTTTTATTAGAACACAATTAAATAATCTGCATATTTGAGGAGATGGTAATATGAGAAGTCAGATATAAAGTCAATATGTGAGTAGATTATGTCTTAAGCTTCTATCTCTTGATGTCAGTAAATACACTATATTCAAGAGCTGCTTATTATGTGCTTGGTACATTCTGTGCCTAAAGTCTCTTCTAACTTATTCTAATTCTAAAAATGTGCTAGTTCCCTGGTGTATAAGAAGAAAGGCTACAGTTGGCCATAAAAAATGATGGATGTTTTAGTGGCTATATTCAGCTGTAAGCAATAAATGCTGAGCTCGGCAGAAAGTACTGTAGGCAAAAATGCAAGTGATTTACTAGCTATCTAAAGCACATGAGATTTGTAATGCATGAAACCCTCAGGCTCATCACTTCCCTTCAGTAATGGGAAAGAATTTTTTGGTGAAAAAATGATACATTTAATTTCAACTTTGCGTTATAAAACAAAAAGCTGGCTGGGCCTTTGAATCGTTTTGAAAATACAAATTATTTCTTAAGTGCAGGAACAAGAGAGGATGTTAGAAAATACACATTGGTAGGCATTTACTATTGATTGCATGTTTGTGCATGGTTCATGGGATCAAAATGAGAAACTCATACTATGACAGACCCATTATATTCTGATAGACTATCCTGAGAACTGATTCTAAAAACCTAGAACACTTTAAGGCAGATATGTATGCAGGTCATTGCCATGGCTACATATGGATACTGAAAACAGTCTTGGCTTCCAAAGAAAAAGCAAAACACCCAAGGAAAAAATAGTAAGTATAATGATACCCGCCCAAAACTGATACAGAATTTCATCATAAAAGACCATCAACACAAAGCTAAACTCTCTTACTGATTAGTAGTTTGAGCACCAGAACCTTTCACAGTGTTGTATTGTATCATTCTTCACTGACCCTTTGGCAGTTTCCCTGTGAAAGATAAATAAAATCTCTTTCTGGGCACTTTGAAAATAAAGTCTATATTTCAGAATAAATGTTAAACAATAATAACGATGATGGAATAGCTGATACAATGCAAATTTTAAATGAAAGATAGTAACTTTCTAATTACTGGCTGTATTTTATCCTTTGTAAGTGTAATTAGAAAGAGACTATGTTCCTTTAATTAGAAAGTTAATTAGATTGTGACCTCTTTTCCTGCCTTATTGTCTTTGACTGCAAGCTGGGAGTAAATTACAAATCCCATGACCTATGTGTCTATAGCCCCTCCAAAGCCAGATTGTTTAAAACCAAATAGGACCATAAGCAACAGTTCTAGGGCTTAAAATTCAGTTGGGGACTTCCTAGAATAGAGACAGTTCTTTTAAGATACTTTTCTGGATCAAACCCATGTAGGGAACTCACTTAATTATATTTTTCGAAATGATGGCTTGTTGTTCAGTGACTCTCATACTTTATTATGTGTAAAACATTAGTTAGAATAAATACTCCTCTTATTTCAGTGAGTCTTGGAGTTACTGAACAAATCTAGGCAAGTTTCTTTATTATGTGGTAGCTTAGATTGTTGACATGAACTTGGGGACTCTCCAAGTAAAGGAATACATATGACTTTATCATTTTCTAGAATGTCTGTCATTTACTTTAAACTAATTCATCATTGACAACATATTACAGACTATATGTGTTACTTAGTTATGCTAAATGGCAAAGGTAAAGTTGTAATTAATAATTTCCTAAAGTATACCCCTATAATCACCTTTGATTAATATTAGAGCTATAACAGAGGTTGTGATATTCACAGTGATTTTTAAATAAGATGTTAGCATGGTTAGGGTTTTTTCTTTAGCATTAATATGAAAATGTTAGGAAGGAGTTTCTACTGTTGTAATTACTCATGTCCCCACGTAAAATATGTAGAGCCATTCCCATTCCCTACTACTGTAGTAAAAGGGTATACAAATCTAGTGAGGCATCACTCTTTAATATGAGAAATGGTACTGTTAATTTTATTATTCATTCTAGAAGTTTCTTAATAGCTTTAATTCTATTAGCCTAATTACTTGAATTAATTCTTTAGTATCATATTTGCCTCAGGTGAAAATGCCATGTTAAATGCTATTGGACATCTTTTTAAAATTTTGTGATTTAATAGCCTGGGCATTTTGTATGTACTTGTTAATAGACTCCTAAAGAGGAATTTTCTCTGAGATAATCCCACATTATAATCTAGAAGCAGAAAGCAAAGACTATCTCTCCCACACCTCTAAACAGGAAGATCATAATATTTGTGCAAGAAGATACTGAATTAGGATAGGTCACAGCAGTAGCCCTGTTCCATACTCCAATTCATGTTTGAGATTGTTTTGTGAAATATTTTATGCAAACAGAGCTTTTCAAAAACACTTGAGGAAATGCTATGAAACCGTTTTCAACATTATAGAAGAAAGGGAGTAGATGTCCCAGGGGACCAAACAGCATTAGTAAATGAATCTGTAGCATCTTAGTTGTTTTGTATGAAAATGTTATGCAGAGCAAAATCAGAAGAGGCAATGAGTCTAAGTTTGCCTTCTCAGTAACAGTTTCAGAGGGAAATAATAACTAAGGAGAAATAGTCAGTTGCCTTAATTGATGATACAACTTGCATTTTGTCTAGAGAAGTAAGTGCTCTAAAGCAGGCAAAACCATTTTGTATACAACATAGTAGTATACTGGGAAATTTGAAGAAACCCCATTACTGTGTCCTCATTTAGTGTAATTTAAAGTTAAGATGTTCCTACCTGCATACTGTTAATACCAAGTGAAATAAAGAATTCTAATCCTCACAGTGTTGGTTGCAAAATATTTTCTCACTACATGTATGTGTTTGCATCGAGCATTGAGGTTGTTTATGTTCGTGTGCTGGTTTAGTTTCAATTTAACTTACTAGATGTGCTAAAATATATGTGGGAAAATAATTTGATGACATAATTACTGTATTCTACAGGCTACCTTCAAAGACTAGCATTTAAAACCAGAATGAACAAAGAACACTCCCTTTGGAGTTGGTTTCATGATCAATTGCTAGTTGGATCAAGTATTTACCAGCTCAGTTAGGGTAAGGATATCTTGCAACATTTGACAATGTTTAGAATGTCAATTTGATTCTTCAAAAATACACTAATAAAATCTTACCTTATAAATGTTTCATGTGAAAATCACTTGATAATGTTCTGCATGTTATATGACATGCCAAGACTGGGAACAGCAGGGGATGAACTCATTAACTGCTTTTATGGCTGTCATACCTAGTCACAAAAGACAGGAAAGAGCAACAACAAGCATTTAATATATGGACTACAGATATGGCTCAGTGTGGGAGACCACTTGTTGTGCAAGCATGAGGATCTGAGTTCAAATCTCCAGTACCCATATATAATTAGGCAAGTCTATTTATGCCTATAACACTTGCATTGGTGAATGAAAAAAGGCAAATTTAAGGAACTTGCTGACTAGCAAGTCTATCCAAAATGGTAAGTTTCTACTAAAGAAAAAGACCCTATCTTGGGGGAATAATGTAGAGAGCAATACAGGAAGACACCCAATGTCTTCTGGCCTCCACATGCCTTCACAAGTGAATATACCATCCATGTTTATACTACATACAACACACATGAAAAGAATTAATTACTTAATTTTGCAATATAATATCAAGACATGGTGAGTACCATAATGAAAATATAAATCAGGATAAAAGAGCAAGAAAGAGTAGTGATCATTTATTGGTGAAATTCAACACATAGTTCTATCCTGTTTTAAAAATCATTTCAAGTATGATGAACTAATATCCTTGCCTTTACACCATGACAAATAAACAATTGAAAAAAAAACTGAAGTCTTCAGTATGTTGGGATAGCTTGAGGTAAAGCATATATAAAATATATTGTAAAGTTTGGCACAAGGTAGGTGTTCAGCAAATGATGGGCTGTATTCTATTTTGATTTCCAGCGACAACTCTTTGACATTGATAGCTTTTCATAAGCACCTAACTCATGTGCATATTTGGGAAACAAATATGAGGATAAAATACTTACTAATGAAAGTATATCAAAAAGGATCTATCAGTTAAAAAGAGAATAAGACTTCTGCAAACTACTGCAAAAGAAGTCTGAGCTCTATTTCTTTCATGAGATAATTATTATGATTATTGCAGTAGTTTGTGCTCCCTAGATTATTGATAGAGAAAATATGTGTGATAATAGCTACTAAAAATAATATCAACTGCCACCATTAACTAGTGATTATTTATGTGTTATATTGTACTAATTGCTTTAAATCCACTACTGCTTTTCATTCTCCCACTAATTGTATAATGAAGATATTAAAATATTGTTAAAAGTGATGTATCCAGCAACACTCAGACACTATCAGACCTGGTCTTGGACTTTAGAACAGCATGAAAACAATTATTATTCCATTATTCATTTATGTGCAATAAAATATTTGCAAAAAGAGAAATTACAGCATTCAAACTTTTATATGCTTCAATTAACATTATGGAATTAACAATTAAACTGTTGTCCCAGACTCTGAAGTCCAAATGTGTGTGTGTGTGTGTGTGTGTGTGTGTGTGTGTGTGTGCGTGTGTATGTGTATGTGTGCCTGAGTGCATGCATGTGTGTGTGATTTATATAAACAATGTTTCAAAATCCTCCTATGATCTCAGTGTGTCCTCTCCCTTGAAAAAAATTCATATGCTGAAATGTACTTGCCAATGTGATAGTATTAAGAAATACAGTCTTTAGGTGACCATTAAGCAATGAAAGAATTTGAAGCAACTCTTGAATCCATTCTGTCTTTTCTGCCATGTCACAACCCAATGTTCAAGGTGCTATATGGAAGCTCATCCTGGGATCTAATCAGACAACAAATTTATCAGTACTTCCATTTTGAATTTACCAGCTTCTGGAGTAATGATGAATAAATTTTGTTGTTTATAAGTTATCCAGCACTCATAATTTTGTTCTGAAAGTATAAATGGGCCAAGATAAAAAACAAATAGAAAATAGGTAAGTAAGAGTTTGGAGAACACATTTTTGTTCATGGAATGTTTTGTAGATAACATTTCCTAGGATTCTGGAACCAAGAGTATAGAACATTTACTCTAACTTTAATTTTTTTCTTTGTTATTTGCAATTAAAATACAATCATATCTTTTCTCTTTTCCACAGTCTAGCCCTTCTCATATGCACACTCCCTCAAACTCATATAGTCTATGGTCTCCTTTATATTTATTTGTTTATTTGTTTGTTTGGTTTTTCAAGACAGGGATTCTGTAGCTTTATAGACCAGTCTGGCCTCAAACTCACAGAGCTCTGCCTGCTTCTGCCTCTTGAGTGCTGGGATTAAAAACATGCACCACCACCATCCAGCCCTTGGAATCCTTTCTTCATTTGTTGCTACAGATGACAACCAACAGACATGCCATCATGGAAAGGGGAAATCTCATACCACTCCAGCCCTACACAAAAAACTACAGGAACCTAAGAAATGCTGACATTAGGAGAAAATTATCGTTCACAGGGAACTATCTTCTCTAATTGGTTACCCAATACCAAGTTGTCAGCCCTGAAATAATGCAACTTTTCAAAAAGCATACAGCTAGCATATTGTATGTTGTGATCAGAAACTCCCATATAAATTCACTTAGACCATTCTAATTCATCACAACATTCTGTTCAAAACATGGAGATTTTACAATTTGAGTGTATATGAAGACCTGAATACGTAATTAATAAGGTTTATTTGAATTTTGAACTTTATATACAAATTATTGACCATGCCAAAAAATCCCAGAAATTTAGGTTGCAAATTTCTTACAAAGTAAATAACCTTTTTTTTTAATTTTTTTCAATTTTAGTGTAGTTTATCAAGGTCTAGTCTATCACTTTTTAATTCAATGAGTCAATATCACTGCCTTTGCATCTGTACCACAGGATAATTGTCATTTTGTTTAATTTGATCTTGAGGAAGTTGTATCATAAACAGACAGTACAAATATTAAGGATCCTTTAATTGTGCTATCTGAAAAGAGTTCCCAAGACACTTGGCAAAATTTCAAAAGGAAAAAGTAGAACTGGCCTTGTTCAATTTCTGGAGGTACTGTGTTTTTATTGGTTCCTCTTATATTTTGATATATTCTGTGGATATACTTGTAGATGACTTATAATTAATTCTAATAAAGGAATGGAAGACACAATAGTGAATCGCCACTATCATTCTCTCTGGCCATATCCCTGCCCTATGATCAATGCAATGTATAGCATAAAGCTGGCACTTATTTCGTATAGATTTTTAAAACACTCACTGAACAAATACATATATCAAGCAGATAGCAAGCAGGGAACAGAAAGTTGACCTGTACCTTCTCTTGTTTGTTTGGAGTTTAACTAAAGACTAAAGAAGTAGTTGGATTAAAATAGTGGATATAAATATAACAGTGACAGTTTCATTACTTGTATTTTCTACTAACATTTACCTTTTTATTACATTCTTATTTAGTGTATGTATATATGTGGACACATGCATGCCACATCATGAATTAGAAAGTCAGAGAATAAGTTACTATAGTATTTGGTGAGAATACTTTCCATGAGAAGCAAAATAGTAGTCACCAGGAGAAGCTTTGTAAATTAAGGTGGGATTGGTAATGCTGAGACAAAATTTTTGAGCACTATGACTCAGAAAAATGAAGAGTCTGATTTTGAGCTCTAACTTAGAATAAGTCAATTTCAAACAAGAATATGTGCAGTGAATGGACTATCCACAAGCCTCTCTATCATGAAATTTCATCAACTATAAGAAGGATATAACACTAACAGCCATTCCTTATACAACTAGGGTTCTCTTTCAATTACTCTTAATAAATTGAAAATTATTCATTTAGTTGAACTTAAAATGAGTTTTTTTAAAAAAAAGTTGTGGTATGGAAGAGGCTGCATAAGCACAATAGGAAATTAATCTCAATTGAGGATGGGTGAAGGTTCTTTGAGTAGAGCAAAGATAGCAAGTAGGAGTCAGAGCATTGTGGGTAGGGTTACCATATATTAGCATTGTTTCTTTGGCAGATTCCTTGTGCTAATGTGACAGAAACTATTTTGAGATTGACAGTGGTAGTTTAAATAAGGTATAACTGACAAGATGACAGCAATTAGAGAGGGTACATTAAAAACGGGTAGTCATGATCAATTTTATAAAATTATTAGTGAAAGATATTGGACATAACTAATCGGCATGGCTTAGTTATACATTAGATAATGAGTACAATATCTAGAGCAGTGTACAAGATCATTGAGCATCTACTAATATGGTTATTGCCGAGGAAAAGGGACAAATGAATATGTGAGAAAGTATGCAAAACCAAATGGTAAGATATTTTTATTATTATATTTTTCAGTTTCTGCATAAGTTCCACTTTGGAATCTCCTAGTTCTCCATAGATGTGGCAGAGATACCCTCACCTAGAGGGTAATTAAGACTGAGATTATGCTAATTAAGACTGAGGGTATGCAAATTGCTGTGGTGCCCCATTCAGTACATGACTTAACGTTAGTTAGTTAGGAGACATAGGGTCCAAATGCTTAATTGATGAATCTATCTGCCTGTTCAAAGCCTCCAATGTCACATTGTATACTATATTTCAGAGAATAGTCTCACTCTTTCTAGTTATCCTTGCTTGCATTAGGTATAACTTCTTGTACACACAACTTGTCCTCTAGTTTAGACCACAGTACTAACTTGTGAGTTTCCTCCTAATCATAAATCTAAATTTACATATTTCCTCATGACTTACAGCACGAATTTATTTACTGTATTTCAATGCATTGAGTGAAAAGAATACCACATGGACAGCAATAAATTATACTCCAAACAGATATAGTAAGGAATACTATGGCTGCAGTAGTTTGTACTTCTACTAGTGTTACTCTGATAATAGTATTATAAGCTGCTCCAAGCCCACTTCTCAAAACTCTTCCATATTCCACCTACAAACATATTCCAAAGGTCTCAAAATCATGGGACTGTGTGTAATTACTCTTGAAGTGGTGTGACCATGATACTTCAACAACTTTAAAAAAAAATAAAGGAAATACTTATTTTAGTTCATTGTTTCAGATGCTTAGTTTATCATGCTCCAGGGTCATGGCAAAATAGAATGAAAAGGAGCATGCCAGAATACACTGTTTTTATATCTCATATTTCTTCAAGGCTCTCAGGCCATGAAATGATGTCAAGCACATTCAGATAATGTCTTTCACCCTTATTCTTCTGATAATACCCTCACAGACACAGCTAGTGTACCTAACCAATCTCCTAGGTTATTTTGAATCCAGACAAGTTACTAATCATATCTAAACATCACATAATGAATTTCCAATCTGCTTCAATTGTTACAACTCATTAGTTCATTTTGGATTAGGCCCATTGTCCTAATACCAGGACCCTGTGTCTCATGTTGAAGACACTCATATTTTTCTATTTCATTTAAAAGTCACCTAGATAAAATCATGGTTTGACATGCTATAGAGAAAAAGCATATTTACAAAAAGGAATTCTAGAAATGTGAACTAGTGTAGACTTATCTGCTGACAGAAATTAGCTCATCCTATTGCAACAAATTATCACAGTTTCATTAACTTACAACACGCATACTGTTCAGTGAGTCAGAACACAGGTACTTCTCACTGAGATTAATATCAAGATTTAGGCAAAGTTAAATTCCAAGGAATTTGTGGGGTAAGAGTTACTTTGCTGCTTCCATACCCCATGGGCTACCCATACACTTTGGCTACTCATTTCCTTCTCTGTACTCAAAGGCATCCATGTCCTATTTTTCTGACCCTTCTTCTTTCTCTTCTTTCTTGGAATTTCTCTCTTCTGATCACAGAAAGACAGATAATCAGCTTCTGAGGACTTATGTGATTAGAAGGCACATGAAGATAAACACTATAGTTTATTCTTACTCCTGAGTACTAATTACATTATTAAAATATATTTCCCATATAAAGTATCATACGTGTGTGTGTGTGTGTGTGTGTGTGTGTGTGTGTGTGTGTGTGTGTGTGTCTGCTTTACAAGACATTCCCATGTCTTGGGAGACTATTAGTTTGTGTCACACAAATATATTTTCTGAACCAGTGGCAATAAATGAAAACTCCATATCCAGTACCAATAGCTATTTTGATGAAAAGCACAATTGCCCAATTAACAAAGAAATACGAAATAGTATAAGCTATTGTGTTGGCTAGTTTTATATCAATACAAGCTCAGTTATCTGGGGGGAGAGAGGAAACCTCAACTGATAAAATGTCACCAACAGAATGGCCCATGGACAAGCCTGTGGTACATTTTCTTGATTGATAATTGATGTCCAAGGGCCCAGTTCACTATGGTTAGTGCCACTCCTGGGCTGGTGGTCTTGGGTGTTATAAGAAAGTGAGCAAATATTGGAGGAGCCTGTCAGTAAGTGGGACTTATTCCTGGCCTCTGCTTCAGATTCTGCCTATAGGTGCTTGCCTTGACCTCTTCTCTTGACTTCTCTGGATGATAGGTTACAAGATGGCAGATGAAATAAACCCTTTCCTTCCAAGGTTACATTGGTCATTTTGTTTTATAATAGCAATAGAAACTTAACTAAGACAACCATATGTAATTTTATAAAATATAGTTGTTGTTTTTCTGTTCTTGATGTTTTTTGTTTGTTTTTGTTTTTTACACATGGAGTGGCAATGGTGTCTTACCTTGGAAGTGAAAAAGATTCCTAAATTTTACACATGAAAGTTTGGCCCATTTAAAACAGGGTTAATTTTTTAATCCATCTATTTATTTTATATTCTAGCTGCAGCCTGCCCCCTCCCCCCATCCCCTATCCCAATCCTCTCTTTCTAGTCACTAACTCTAATTTCCACCTTCCCTGTCCCCAACCCCATTCTCTTTTGTCTCTATCCAGGAAAAGTCAGGTCTCCTATGAGTATCCATAAAAAATGGCATATCAAGTTGCAGTAAGACTGAGCACTTCCCCATGTATTAAGGCTGAGCATGGTGACTTAGTATGAGAAGTATGATTCCAAGATATCTCTTTCATTGTTCTCCCCCTCTGACATTCTCCCAACTGGACTTCTTGATCTTTCATGTGCCAATCCTCCATCCCCTCCTTTCTACTCCCTCCCAGTTTACCCAGGCAATCTTAACTATTTTCCCTTTCTGGGGTTTTCCATGTATGTCTCTCATATGGTCCCCCTTTTTACCTAGCTTCTCAAAGGTTATAGATTGCAGCCTGGTTATCTTTGCTATACATCTAATATTCACTTATGAGTGATTACATACCATGTTTGTCTTTCTGGGTCTGAGTTACCTCACTCACAAAGGATTTTTCTAGTTCCATCCATTTGCCTAAAATTTTCAAGGTGTCATTGATTTTTATCTCTGAGTAGTACTCCATTGTGTAAATGTACCATATTTTCTTTATCTGTTCTTAAGTTAATGGGCATCTAGGTTGTTCCCAGTTTCTGGCTATTACAAATAATGCTGCTATGAACATAGTTGAGCAAGTGTCCTCATAGTATGATTGTGCATCTTTTGGGTATATGCCCAGGAGTGGTATTGCTGTGTTTGAAGCAGATTGATTCTCAATTTTTTGAGAAACTTCCATACTGATTTCCAAAACTGGCTGTACAAGTTTGCAGTCCCACCAGCAATGGAATAGTGTTCCCCTTACTCCACATCCTTTCCAGAATAAGCTGTCATCATTATTTTTTATCTTAAAGCTATCTTGATAGAGGGAGCCATTATGGGATTAGGGGGGAATCTGATGCTAGAGAAATTCTCAAAAATCCACAAGGATGAGCCCTGCTAAGACTCCTACCAATAATGGACAGGGTGCCAGAATGGACCTCTCCCTTTAATCAGATTAGTGACTATCCTAATTGCCATCATAGAACCTGTAGTAAGTAACTGATGGAAGCAGATGCAGTAACCCACAGCCAAGCACTTGGATGAGCTCCTGGAGTTCGGTTGAAGAGAGGAAGGAGGGGTCATATGAACAAGGGGGGGTTAAGACCACGATTAGGAAAACCAGAGGCAGCACACCTGAGCTAGGGGGAGCTCATGGAGTATGGACTGACAACTGGGAACCTACATGAGACTGAGCTAGACCCCTGAATGTGGGTAATAGTTATGTAGCTTGATCTATTTGGGGGCAAGTGATGGCACCAGGACCTATCCCAGAGGCATGAACTGGCTTTTTTTTATCCCACTCCCTATGATGGCATATCTTGCTTAGCCTTGATACAAGGTGTGGGGGGCAGCTTGGTCCTGCCTCAAGTAGGTAGGTATGTCAGATTTTGTTGACTCCCCAAGAAGTCCTTACCCCCTCTGAGGAGTGGATGGGGTTAGAAAAAAGGGGAGGTAGGGGTGGGAGAAGGGGAGGGAGAGGAAACGGGGGTTGTTATATAAAATAAAAAAATAAATAAAAATATTTTAAAAATAAGGAAGAAGGCTTCCAAAAGCCACTAACAGAGTTGGAGACAGCCCCTGTCCCTGCTGTTAGGAATTCTAGAAGACAACGAAGCTATATAACTATAACATATATGCAGAGTGCCTAGATCAGTCTTAGCCAGGCTCTTCAGTTGCTGGCTCAGTCTCTGAGAGTCCCTATAAGCCCAGATTTGTTGATTATGTGAGCCTTCTTGTGGTGTGCTTGACCTCTGTAGTTCCTACACTCCTTTCTCCCCCTCTTTCATAGGATTCCTGAACTCTGCCTAATATTTGGCTGGATCTGCCTCCACAATTTGCTGGATGATGCTTCTTTGGTAACGATTGGGTCAGGTGCCAATCTGGTCACAAGAGATAGTTCAGGCTACTTATCCACTATTTCTAGGATTCTAAGCTGAGATCCTCCCCATAGACTCCTGGGAGTTTCCCCTGTGCCAGGCTTCTGCTTGACCACAAAATGAACCTTAGCAGTTTCCCTCAACACTTTCTCACTCCGTGCCCCCCAACCTGATTACTCATGTTTCCATTCCCACCTGTCCTCAGTCCATTCACAAAATCTCTTCTGTTTCTTCTTTGCAGGGAGATCTTGGTGTTCCCATGAACTCTCCTTGTTAGCTAGTTTCTCTGGGTCTGTGGATTGTAGCATAGTTGTAAATAGGTTTTAACTTAATGAGCAAAAGGACTTCAGTTATTTTCTCCTGTTCTCTGTAGATCAGGCTGGCCTTGAACTCAGAGACCTACTAGCCTCTGCCTTCGGAGTGCTGGGATTAAAGGTGTGTATCACCATGGTAGCCTTAAGCTTTTCATTATTTCTTTTTCACTTTTCTTTTATTCTTTTTCACAAATTGAAAGCTTAGCTGGGGGAGGGCTTACTCTGAGGTCACCATTCCCTTTATTCCACTTAGCATCAGGTTTTTATTAATCTGTTTACACTTTCTGGTGCCACTTTTCTCCTCAAACTATATATTTTACGTTATTCCTTTCTCAGTTTGCTTCTTTTCATTATAGATCTGCATAAGACTGGCCACTAATAACCACACACCATAGTCAACACTAGGCTGTTTTGAAATCTCTTCTGCAAATGCAATTAATCCAAACCTCTTCATTTTAGGCTTAGGCAGACATTTCAGACAAGAGCAAAAAGCAGCCACATTCCTCATCAAAATCTCACAGAAATAATCTTTAGGCCACACACTATTATTCTCTGAAACCTCTTGATACCACAGTTCAAATCATCCTCAGCACCACCATCTTCCAAGCTCCTACTAGGATGTATCATTTACCTTCATTTAAAATGTCCAATCGCTTTTCTAGTCCAAAGTTCCAAAATGTTCCATATTCGTCCAAACAACATTGTCAGTCCCATTACAGCAATCCCCCAGTCCCTGGTACCAACTTTTGTCTTAGTTAGGGTTTCTATTTCTATGAAGACATACCATGACCATGGCAATTCTTATAAAGGATTAAACTGGGGATTGCTTACAGGTTCAGAGGTTTAGTCCATTGTCATCATGCCAGGAAGCATGGTAGCACACAGGCAGATATGATGCTGAAAATTCTACATCCAGATTGACAGAGAGGAAGAAAAGAGAGTAACATTGGGCCTGGATTAAGCATTTGAAACCTCAAAGCCCCCCTACTCCAACAGGACCACACCTATTTCAACATGGCCACACCTCCCTGTGGCATAATTTTCTGTTTCACTAGACACCTCCCAAATAACCACACAAAGACTTATTAATTATAAATGCTCAGCTGATAACTTAGGCTTATTTATACCTAGCCCACATAACTTAAATTAGCCCATTTCTGCTAATTTACTTGTTGCCATATGGCTCATGGCTTGTTTCCTCTTCTTTTACATGTCCTGCTTCATCTGCATCTGGCTGGTGACCCTGCCCTTCTTCATCCGAGAGAGCTCTCTTCCTATCCACAAGTCCTGACTAACTCCTTCACATCTAGCTATTGGCCATTTAGCTCTTTATTAAACCAATGAGAACAACACATCTTCACAGTATACAAAAAGATTGTTCTACAACACTTCCCAATAGTCCTATTCCTTGTGAGGAGGAGAGGCCATTTTTATTCAAACTGCCACAGGAACTATTGGCCCCAATTCTTCTCTTATTGGGGTCAATCCAAAAATGAATACCAGTGGTGTTTTTAGCAACCTGACAGAATAATGGGATCCTCATTTCAGCTGCAATGATTTCATGTTAGCATTTTCTCAATGTCAGAACAGAACATTCCTTACAAAGAATGTCATGTCAGATAGCTTTTTAGCATAAAGCCTATAAATACCCTAATTTAAATAATGAGGCCATTGTAACAAGTTCTAGGCTATTGTTAGCAGCTAGTGTGTCTCCTCTGTAAATTATCTTTTCCTTTTCCTGATAATTGTCATATTCAACTAGCAGTCTCTGCTTTTATCTTAATTAAATAGCTTTCTCAAAGTTGACTCCCATGTACCTACATAGAACACAGCACATTATTTTGGAAGTTCAAACTAGGTCACAGTAGATTCAAAGACTTCATCACAAATGTTCATCTTGGCTGGCCATTACTATCAAAATTAGAATGCTATCTCTACCCCACATTGACTGACATTACACTATTTATAATTTAAAATAAAAGTTGACATGAAGAATAGAAAAATAAAAATATGAATATGAAAAGCCTCTGATTCTGCTGCCTCGCTTTTCCCCCACTGATCAAGAAAGGAAACAGAGACCTTTACTCAAAAGCCCCCATTATCACAAATGCTTCTATTTATGATATAATAGCACTAAAATGGATGTGAGCAACAGCAAACTGTGGGACCAGGAAGGCCAAAGAAGCATGAACCATTTGAATAAACTATAGCAGCTCTCCTATTCCATGCTTTTACTGACATAATTAATTCACTCCTGAAACTCTTTAGAAAACCTTTCTCTTTTTCATATAGTATGTAGACAGGTGTGCTAGACAACTACCTCTCATTATAATGAATTGCTTTAGATAATTAACTTATAAAAGAAAAGGTTTACTTAGCTCTAAATAGCAATGGTAAGGATAACACGGCAGAGCAAATGACTGCTCTCAGAATCAAGGAGTAAAAGAGAAAAAGGAAGCATCAAGAGTCCCACAGTTCTCTTCAAGGACTTTCCCAGTGACTTAAAGTCCTCCTGTGAATCCAGTCCCTAGCAGTTCCATCACCTATCAAAACTGACATTTTGGGCACCTAAGCTGTAACACATAGAACTTTGGGGCCATTTATACAAACTATAGCACCAGGTGATTGCACTTCAGCATTTGTGAATTTCTAATTGTTTTAACACAACTAGATTTTCTAGTGTTATACTTTATAATTCATCATTGTGACCCTGAATGTTTATGCCCCACCCCAACAGATACGTCCAAACCTAATTTCTAATACAATATTATTAAGACAAAAGTTTATTGGAGATGATGATGAAAACATTGCACATTTGTTCAGGCAAGTGTATGTATACATACATACATACATGTACACACACGTGCTCGCACACGTGCACACACACATACACACTGTCTTAATTAGAGTTACTATTGCTGTGATGAAACACTATGACAAAAGCAAGTGGGAAGGGTTTGTCTTTGACTTCCTCATCATTGTAGCTCATCGTTGAAGGAAACTAGGACCTCAAATAAGGCAGAAACCTGGAGGCAAGAGCTGATTAAAAAAAAAAAAAAAGCTATACTTATTGCTCTCTCTCCATGGTTTGCTTAGCTTGCTTGCTTTCTTATGGAATCCAGGACCACCTGCCCAGGGGTGGCACCACCCACAATGGGCTAGGCCCTCCAATATCAAAAACTAATTCAGGAAATGCCCTATAGCAGTGGTTATCAACCTTTATAGTTCTACACCCCTTTAATACAGTTCCTCATGTTGTAGTGACCCACAAACATTAAATTATTTTTGTTGATACTTTATTAATATAAATTTGCTACTGTTATTAATTATAATGTAAATATTTTTGGAGATAGAGGTTTGCCAAAGGGGCTGTGACAAAAATGTTGAGAACCACTGCCCTACAGTCTTGCCTATGGCCTGATCTTATGGAAGCATGCTCTTAATTGAGAAATTGAGAAAACTCCACTTCTTCAGTGATTCTAGCTCGTGTCAAAGTAGCATAAATCTAGCTCTCTCTGTCTGTCTGTCTGTCTGTCTCTCTCTCTCTCTCTCTCTCTCTCTCTCTCTCTCTCTCTCTCTCTCTCTCTCTCTCTCTCTCTCTTCCTCTCTCTCTATCTCTCTGTCACACACACACACACACACACACACACACACACACACACACACACACACACACACAGAATTTCTTTTGGGCCACCCACCAGCTCCTAAATCATGACACAAAGACTGACTAGATATAAGTGCTCAGCCTTGCCTAACATATTTCTATTCATCTACATTTTTCCTTGGGGCTTTTTTACTTTTCGTTCATTCCGCCTGTCCTTCTCCATGTCTGGCTAATGGCTTACTGGCTGACTCCAGGTGTCTTTTTTTTTCTCCTGTGTTTTCATCTCTCTTCTCTCCTCTTGAGCTTAGATTCCTCATTCTATTTATTCTCTCTGCCTACCAGATCCACCTATCCCTCTATTGCCTAGCTATGGACATTCAACTTTTTATTAAACCAATCAAGTTCCTTAGGCAGGCAAAGTGAAATAGCAATCCATCTTTACATAATTAAACAAATGTAGCATAAACAAATGTAACAACACCTTTACAAAGTTAAAGTAATATTCCCCAACAATTAAAATCATGCAACTTATTACTTATACTGTGTGTTGGTTCTTTCTGTCTTTACTTGCTTTCCATTTATAATAAATAAGTTCCATAGTGGTACAACACTCTGAAAACTAGTGGTCTCCAAAACATGACCAGATTGCTTTATAAACTTGTATGGTGAAAGAAACATGTTTGTTTCTATAGACAGCACAACTCTACACTGAGTAAGGATGGAAAATATGGCCTTATTCATTCATGGTATCCAGCACTAGTCAATCCTTATTACCAGGTTATCTAGAACATCTTGTCAGTGCCCTCTGGGTGCTTCTTGTTGAAATACATTCCATAGCTTGCTACATATTCAACAAATCAAAAATTCTGAGAATGACACCAGGAAACAGAATCTGTTTGAGTATTTCAAAATTAGACAACCATTGTCCCTCACAGCCATTAGAAATCTGGTTTATATTATTCTAGAATTTCATACAGACAATTACTATGTGCCATCTAACAAACCCTATGCTTACATGTCTGGCCAAGAATCTATAGATTCTACTTATTTAATTGCATTTAAGTTTTTAATCACTGGAGAAAAGTAAGGCAGAGATAGTGGGAAAAGCATTTAACCAAATATGTGCTAATAAGGTAATATGAATAGAAGTATAATCTGACATTTATTATCAGCAAGAGACAATGGTCAAGAAAAATGATAGATTGCAGTTCAATAGATCACTTGTCTAGGATAAACAACGACATAGAGAAAAGAAAGTGTGTGTGTGTGTGTGTGTGTGTGTGTGTGTGTGTGTCTGTGTCTGTGTCTCTGTGTGTGTCTGTGTTTTAGAGAGAGAGGGGTAGTTACTAACTAGACCCAGGTGATAACTTTGTTTTATTCTCTCTGGCTTTGTGACTGCATCACTTGGGAAACTTGTATAATTGTAATGATCGAAATGTAAATGAATGTATGTATATGAATATAGTATGTGCATATGTCATAGAGTGAGCTGGTATAAGAATTTAAAGGCTAATTTAATACATTCATGAAAAATAGATAAATAGTAAGTTTATGTGTATTAGTTTACCTTTGCTGTATTTTCTTCACTACTACCCAAAAGGAACTGAAAGTTTATGGGAGATTTGTTGACAATCTAAAGTGTCATTAGGCCATGTCTCCACTTATATGCAGATACAATTAATTTCTCTAAAAGTGTTGTCTTCTGTATAGTTCAGAAAATGGATACCCATTAGCTTTTAAAAACAGCAGTATAGTCTAGTATTTGTCTGCCTGGGGATGCAGCTCCTGTTAAATGTTCCCTCAAGACCAGTCGTGTAATTGACAGAGTGAACCTAAGAAATGTGCCTATAATAAGAAACCTCTAGAGAAGAGAGATCAGTCTATTGTCTCCTTTAATCCTCATTTTTACTCTCAGGAAGGAGGAAATAGTAGGAGAGAGAAGAGTTAAGAGTCGAAGAAAATGGCACAAACGAGTGCAAACAGGATAAAAAGAGACTAATAAAATAAATAGAGCACAGAAAAAGCTAAGTTGTTTGGCAGTTCATAAGAACTGTTATTTGTATTTTGACTACCAGTTTCTGAGTCAGAGTATACCAATAACAAACAATTAAATAGATCAGACCAAATATTCCATAGAACCCCTTGTTAATAGTGCAAGGTGCTAGAGATAGTGACCCAGTTATAAGAAACAAGGCCTCAGCTCTGCTTTCCTGTGTTTTTTTTTTTAGAAAAACAGGAAACCTCAACAAGTTTGGCACAGGTAATAGATAAGTGGAATAAATGGTGGGGAGAAGCATATATCAGTGTAGATATACTGGGGGGGGATTTTCATGCTTCCTGTAAAAATAACAAACTGGGTTTAATTGTTCATAAAAATCCTAGTCCAAAGATTCCCACTGTAAATCATTGCACACCCAGCTCTTTTGCAAAGCACAAGGGAAACTTCTCTGCACATCTCAGATGCCTTGCCAAATCAACACAGAGGGAGACTTTTAATCATTTCAACAACCAGGGCACTAGTGCTATTCTCAAACAATAGTGGAAGGTTTCTAACACCTGTGTTCACCTTAGTCTGTATTTTTTTGGACTTTTTATTGGCAGAGGTTTTGATTTGCTTGTTGGTTGCTGTTATCACAGCCCAGAAGCAAAAGAATTCTGTCACAAGCAAAACTTATGCATGCATTCTACTATTCAAATCCATCAGCTTAACTGGGGCTCTGTCTTGGTTGGAGGTCTTGCCTACATTTACCTTTCATTTTTAATTTCCTTAAAATGAATGAGGATTTTCTTATATATTTATTATTAATAACTCACTTGAAGGCCCTTGCTCTGTCACTAACATCATGAAACCACTTGGTAAGTAGCATCACTGAGACAAAACAATCTCATCATGTTTACATCCAGGAAAGATGACAATCTATGAACAAATTAACATCAATATGAACTCCTTATAAAAGGGTCAAACTACAAACACAACCTATAAGTACCACAGCAGTGAGTCTTCCTAATCACTGCATTTTCCAAGACATTCTACTGGAAAAAGTAATTAACAACTTATCATGTCAACTTATAAAGGATATAATCACTAAGAAGTTACTATTTGCAGATAAATAGATTTGCATGATAACACATATTTTTTAATCATAGGGATTTGATTCATTAGCTCATAAAATGAGGAAGTTATAAGCTAACTGTCAAGTTCTTACAGTGATAAATATCTAATATGAACCTGTTAGCTCTAATTTTCAATTTATTTAGATAGAAGTCGGAAGTGTCTTTCTATGCTTTAGAGCATTGGTTTAGGCTCAGACCATACCCCTCACAGTGAAAGTACAAATGCTAAGTACTTAATCACTAACTTGTATTACAATATCAGTTCTAAAGTAATAGATTGATCTATTTTGATCCCCAATGTATCTAGTGCCTAAAACATGGTTTGCCGTACTGTGTGCTATTGATAAATGCACTTTCAAAATGAAGAAATGAATAGATACTGTTTTGTTGACAGACTTTCTGGTAACTTAACAACATTGGCCAAGTACAGTTTCAGGCATGAACATCTTTCTTGGGTGGAAAATACATTATATCCAAATAGAACTATCCAGGAGATTATTCTGGAAGATTATTCCAGAAGACCAGGACAACCATCTTTTTGTCATATCTTCCAACTTCTATGCTCAGTTGCCCTCCACATACAACTCAGGGAATTTTACTTTTCCATAGGTTCCTTCATTTATATAATGTATATATATATGTATATATATATATATATATATATATATATATATATATATATGCCTCATTTTACTAAGGGTATTGGTGTGTCACAGGATGTGTCAAAGTCAGAGGACAATTTGTAGGATTTGAATTTCTCCTTCCAACCATGTATGTAGTTCCTGGGAATCAAACTCAGACAATCAGGCTCAGAAGCAGGGATTTTTTTGGTTGGAATTTTTGATGGCCCTCTTTGATGCTTTTTATACTGAAATCTTTTGCACTGTTTCTATACATATTTAAGAAGATCATATTCATTCTTATAAATTCATTTCTCCGGTTGACATGAAACAGAATCTTAAGCATTGGCATAAACAACAAGGACAACAAAAAAATAGACTCAGCTTTCCAAATTCACCATTTTATCCCAGTCTTTTTATTTATTTGTTTGTTTGTTTGTTTGTTTTATTTTCATGTGTATGGGTGTTGTGCTTGCATGCCTATCTGCTCACCACTTTTCTTCTTGGTGCTCATAGAAGCCAAAAGAGGGAGTTGTATTCCCTGAACTAGGATAATAAATAGTTGTGAGCTACCATGTGAAAGCTAGAAATTGAACACAGGTCCTCTGGAAGAAAAGTGCGTGCCCTGAACCCCTGAGCCATCTTACCAGCCTTCCACAAGTCCTTTCCTAAATAAAAACTTGATTGATTAATTCTTTGAGAATTACAAATACTGTATTTTTTGTACCATATTCACTCCTTTTCAGCTCCTCCTGGACCCACCATCTCCATAGATATCCCCTTACCCACCCAACTTTGAGTTTTCATTTTCTAAAAATCCATTGAATCCAATTTGTGTTGCTCACCTATTTTGGGAGTGGGGGGGCAGCGCAGCCAATCTTGATTTACCAGGTGTCAAATCATTACAGAAACCTGAATCTCCCACTTCAAGCTGTTATCATGTGGCAAAACTCTGCAGCTAGTGGTACAATTTTATGCCTGCCCAATACCTTCCTGGGATGTTGTTTGGCTTGAGTTTGTGCTAGTTTTCTGAAAGCTGTCACAGTCTCTGTGTTCATATGTCCAGAAAACATTTTTCATGATGATATCTACCACTTTTGGCTCTTACAATCTCTGGCCCTTTTCCCATGAAGCTCACTGAGCCATGGTAGGGGGAGTGTGATATATATGTTCCTTTTAGAACTTAAAAATTCAGTCTCCTATTTTCATCAGGTTGACCAATTGAGAACCTCTGTGTTAATTGCTATTTGCTGTATGAAGTTACTGTGATAAGCTTTGAGAGACGCATGGATCTGTGTGTATAGCAATAAGTCACTATAAACAATTTTGATACTATGCTGATTTAACATAATAAAAATTTCAGATTCTCCCCTGCAATATACAAACTACTTAGCCATAAGTTCTTGACCCTTTTTGCTGTGCAAGGTATGGGGATCCATCTCATAGAGCAGGACTTAGATGTAAACAGAAAGTGATTGGTTATTCTTATTACATTAGTGCCTCTATAGCAATAGTGGGCATATCTTGCTAGGAAATTTTTAAATTGTTGCTGATATTCAGCTTTATTCCTTTGAAGTCAGAAGAATTCAGGATGTCATTTTAATTTTTACCAATGTGTTGATAACTTTGTTTCTTAATTTGTAGTCACTTTGGTGAAAAGGCTCATAGACTGCTGATATTCTTAATGTTTGGATAGAATGTTCTGAGAAAGTGTGTTAGATCTTTTTGGTTTATGAGAGTTTCATTCTGGATCATTTGTTTATTGGGGAAGGCAGAATATTGAAGACATTGAGTATTACTGTGTTGGAGGCTATCTGTGATTTGAAATATAATAATGCTTCTTTTTAAAACTGGATGTCCCTATATGTGGTAAATATTTATACTTGTAATATTTTCTTGGTCAGTTTTCCATTAATGTCATGAAACAACCTTTTCCCTCTCCATGTCATATTTTACCAACCACCCCTTTACCCTAACACAGTATCTATCATTGATGTTGAAGTATAGATTTTGGAGACAGCAAAAAAAATGGATCCTATTTTCCTATTTTAAATTCCAATATTTTAATCTTTGTCATTTTACTGAGGATTTCAGACCATTAATATTAAAAGTCATTATTGAACTATATTATAAATTTCAGTTATTTTATTGTGGTAGTGATATTTTCTTAGACCTCTTTTGGTTAACTGTTGTGGGATTGTATGTCCTTGTGTTCTCTTGAGTATGTTTAGTGTCTTCTTGTGTATATTTAATCTCCTTTTCAGACCAAAGCAGTCTTTCTAGTATCCTCAGTGTAGCTGTGGTAATGAGTACCTTAAATCTGTTTTTATCATGGAAAGATTTTTTTCCTTCAATTATAACTGATAATTTTCTGAGTATAGTAACTTGTGTTGGCACTTGTGGTCTTTATGAAATTGTAGGATATCAAACCAGAAACTTGATGATTGCAAAATTCCCATTTAAAAGACTTGGATGGAAACATGGGGAGGCAGACTTAAGCAGATCTCTGTGAGTTCAAAGCCATCTTGACCTACTTAGAGAGTTCAAGGCCAGACAAGGTGACATAGTGAGACTGTATCAAAAACCAAACAAAAACCAGAAGTTATTCTGATTGGACCTTCCTTTATATGTGGCTTAATCTTTCTCTCTTGAAATGTTCAATAATTTTCTTTGTTCTGTGTATTTAGTATTTTGTTTATTATATCACATGGAGAGTTCTTTTTCTGGTACTATTTGCCACTCAGTGTGACTGTTGCTCATTAATAGAAATCTTTTTCCTTAGATTTGGGATGTTTTTTCTAGGGTTTTATATCAGCTATCCAGATTTCAAGTAAGGATATACATTTTTGAAATGGCCATGAGAAAAATCTCTAAAATAATGGGTCATGCCTTTGTATTGTCTAAAACTATAACTCTTCCTATTTACTAGCTAGAAAATATAGGAAATTCTTCTATTTTCTTTGGATGACAGGTAACTTTGTTTTTTCACAGGCTTCTGTAAAGCCATGTCTAAAAAATGGAATTAAGATGCATCTATTACAAAAGAAGTTTTTTGTTTATTCTTTTAACATTTTATCAGTGTATAGTTTAATGTTTAAATAGCATTTTATATATCTTGTACAGTTAAATATACACTTAGCATGGACTACGACAATTCCATTTCTGGATATGTACTAGAAATAAATGAGCATTTATGTTCACACAAGAATGTGAAATCTATGTTTCTAGTAACATAACTTGTCAGTACAAAAACCTAAAATAATCCTTAAAACCCTTCATTTCATGAATAAAAACTGATCTGTGTAGAAGCAGTATAATGTGGAAATTTTTGAAAAGAATAATCTATTTAGATATATAACAATGTAGTAGATCCAAAGGTGTTGTGTTGAGTGAAATGATTAATCTCAAAAATGACATATTTTACAATTCCACTTATGATAAACATTCTTTTTAAAAGGCAAAGCTACTAGTAGATGCTGTGATTGGAAAGATGGCTCCAAAGTTATGAACATATACTGCTATTAGTGGGAACCTGGGTTCGATTGTCAGCACTCACATGGTAGTTCACAACTATCCATAACGCCAGTTCCATAGTATGTGACACCCTCCTCACATTTCCCTAGGCACAGGCACGCATGTGGTTCATGTACACATATGAAAGTTTTTTCCATAGCTAGGAAAATATTGATATTTTGCATGAAATTTAAGAAATTAAAAACATTTAAACTATTAAAACTGTTACATTATTTTTGTTTTTATTTTAATTTTTTAAACTGCTACATATTTTTCACTATAAACTTACAACATAGAGAGATGCCTGGCAGTGTGTTAACCAAGATTCAGTGGTTTAAATAGAAGTACTTCAGGATAAGAATATATTTCGTTTTCTATTTGAAAAATATGCCATTTCCCCTTTTAAAATATTACAGACTTTATTTTTATTTTGAATTGATTAAAGTGGGTCTTGTTTTAAACTCATTTTCTTACAGCATTCGGTTAATACAAGGATCCAAATTATGAGTGGTTATTTTTGTACAGTATTTTTCTGGAAACATTAACTCCATGTGCTTATGGTGAATGCTATAATACTTCTGCCAAGCTGGGAAGCTGAGATGACAATTTCCGAAGTGTTAAAAATATATAAAATTAATAGTTTCATGCCTAAGAGCCTCTTTGCACATGAGATTAGTACACCATTCTCAATTTCATTTTGTAGTATAATTTGCCTCTTCAGAAAACTCACTTTATTCCATTCAATTGCAAAGCTGGGATGGTTGATATGCCTATAATAAATTTAGAAAATTAAGTTAGTACTCCAATGACGTTTTCAAAATTCCATTCACTCACAAGTACTTTAGCAGTAATATTCATAATAGAAAGAGTGGAAAGAAAGATATCAATATTTCAATTTATTTTCTTATGCCTTAAAAGTTAAAATATGATACCATACCATAAATGAACATACATGTGCATGTAACACAAAAAGAACAAGTGCACAGCATTGTAGCCCTATCTTTATGCTCTCCATTTACAGAAATAGTTACATTTCTTAAGCTAGAATTTTGACAACAGAAAATTAGTCAATATATTTAATGTTTACCTTTCATTCCAATTTAGATGCCCTCTTGGACTTTGTATATTGTATAATAATGTAACATTTTTTAACCAATTCTCTTTCATTGAGGAATCTTCTAAAAATACAGTTTTAATTAAAATGGAATTATAAATGAACATGAATCAGAGACTTTAGAAGAGTGATGCATAAGATGCAACTCATAGTAAACCAGATCCATAAAGTTATTCAAGTGGCAGAATGCATGGTTCAGTGGTTATAAGTGCATACAGCTCTTACAGAAGACGTTAGTTCAATAGCCAGCACCCATGTCAGGTGTCTTACAAACATCTGTAACTCTAACTTCAGGGTAAACAAAGACTTCCTCTGGCTTCTGCAGGAACCTTCACTCATGTCATACACATACAGACAAACAGTCACACACATATACACATGATATATTAAAAATTACAATAAAATATTTGTATATAATTTCTTATTTAATTGAGAAAAAAATCTTGTTTTACTTGCCAATTCCAGTTTTCTCTCCCTCTCCTCCTTCCCTGATCCTCATTGACACTCTTTCTACTCCCTAGGGAAGGAGGCCTTCCATGGGGCATATTCAAAGTCTGTCACATCATTTGGAGCAGGGCCCAGTCACCAAAACACTGAATAATCCAATTTAAAAAGTGGGGTACAGAACTAAATAGAGAATTCTCCATGGAGGAATCTAAAATGGCTGAAAGACTCTTTAAAAAGTGCTCATCATCCTTAGCTATCAGAGAAATGCAAATCAAAACAATTCTCCTGCCACTGCTGGTGGGAGTGCAAACTTGTACAGCCATTTTGGAGATCAGTATGGTGGTTCCTCAGGAAAATGGGAATCAGTCTACCACAGGACCACAGGACGTGGCAATTCCATTCTTAGGCATATACCCAAAGGATGCACAGAGAAAAATTAAGGAAGTAGATATTGAGAGGAGAATAAACTATATTATTTTAAAAACATATATATATTTCATGTTTCCATTTTAGATCAAATGGCAAACAACTAGCCAAAATAAAACATTTTCCTTTCATAGTAAAAATTAGTTGACTTATTGACTTTATAAAAAAATTAAAGCCATCTATCAACAAATATGTATACATTGTTTGCTTTCAAAATACTTTTTTAGTGAAGAATTTTATTCCTGTTTATTTTTTGTTTAACATTACTTAAAAGAAAAATAAATTAAAAGGAACAGCAAATGTTTTTGTTGTTTCTGCTGAAGTGGTTTGTTGTTGTTGCTTGTTTATTTCTTATTTTATCTATCGATCCCAGTTCCCTCTTCCTCCCTCCCTCCGTCCCATACCCCCCACCACCCACAATCTCATCCCCCACCACTCCACAGGGAGTGTGATGCCTTCTAGGAGGGGTTAACAAAATCTGTCAAGTCATTTGGAGTAGAGATTAGGCCCTCCCTCCTGCCTCTAGGTTAAGTGAGAATCGCTCCATGCAGAATGTGCTCCCAAAATCCTTTTTTTTTTGCACCAGGGATATATCCTAGTTCTACTGTCAGAGGTCTCTTAGACTGCCCAGGCCTTTTAACTGAAACCCATGTTCAGGGGGTCTGAGTTGGTACAATGCTGGTTTCCCAGCTATCAGTCTGGGGGCCCATTACCCCCTCCTTGTTCAGGTTAAGCTGTCTGTCTCTGTGGGTTTCTATGGCTTGGCCTTGTCCTCCCTCTCTGTATCTAGATTCCAGTTCTGCTCAATGTTTAGCTGTGGGTGTCTGCTTCTGTTTCCATCAGCTACTAGTTGAGGGCTCGATGATGTGGGATAAGTTAGTCATCAATCTCACTATCAGGGAAGGTCATTTAAGGTACCCTTTTCACTGTTGCTCAAATTGTTAGTTGGGGTTAGTCTTGTAGGTCTCTAGACATTTCTCTAGAATCATTTTTCTCTTCAAATCTATAATAGCTCCCTATTTTATTGTATCTCTCTCTCTCTTTCTCTCTCTCTCTCTCTTTCTCTATTGTTGCTTCTTTTTGTTTTTTGTTTTTGTTTTGTTTTGTTTTTTTGGTTTTTTTTGTTTTGTTTTGTTTTTTTTTTTTTTTTTGTGTGTGTGTGTGTGTGTGGTTTGGTTTGGTTTTGTGAGATGGAATTTCTCTGTAACAGTTCTGTTGTTCCTGGAACTCATTTTGTAGACCAGGCTGGCCTCAAACTCAGAGATATGCCTTCCGCTGCCTCCCATGTGCTGAGATTAAAGGTGTGTGCTTATTTAAGTGACTTTTAAAGAGACATCACAATAGCCATTTATTTTCTTTTGGGCCTTCCTTTATTGCAGGAGGATGGGTTTCAAACTGGAGCCTACTGTTGAAACTGTATGATGAATAATAGTCATAAGGACAATCACTGGATATGGCAGAGAGTTGATTGTGCTCCCAAAGTCCTTTCCGCTGTCAGAGGTCCCATCAACTGCCCAAGCCTTCTAGCTGAGACTCATATTCAGTGCGTCTGAATCTGTCCAATGCTGGTTTCCCAGCTATCAGTCTGGGGTCCATGAGCTCCCCCTTGTTCACACCAGCTGTCTCTGTGGGTTTATGCAGCCTGGTCTTGACCTCTTTGCTCATCACTTCTCCCTCTCTGCAACTAGATTCCCAGAATTCGGCTCACAGCTTATCTGTGAGCGTCTGCTTCTGTTTCCATAAGCTGCTAGATGAAGGCTCTAGGGTGGCATATAAGGTAGTTATCAATCTCATTATCAGGGAAGGGCATTTAAGGTAGCCTCTCCACTATTGGTCAGATTGTTAGTTGGGGTCATCCTTGTAGGTCTCTGGACATTTCCCTAATGCCAGTTTTCTCTACTAACCTATCATGGCTCCCTCTATTGTAGTATCTCTTTCTTGCTCTACTTTATTCCTTCCCTGACTCAATCTTATCTTCCAAATCTCCAGTGCATGTTTGTACATACATAATAATATTCAATGATAGAGTTTAATATTCAGTAATCTATTTTCATGTATTAGTTTTTTGTGAGTGGGGGTTGGGTATGCAAGATTCTCAGGACAACTAAGAAGTCAAAGGATATTTAGTGGAGGTTGATTCTCTCCTCCTACCATGTGGTTTACAAAAGATGAATTTTGAAATATATGATACATTTGTTCCTAAAAGGAGAACTGGGTTCATACTTTAACTCTGCCACTTGGTGACACAGATAAACAGAACATCAAGATCCCATCTGTGAACTGGGCACATTCTGTAATGAGTAATACAGGATATTATAAATGAGAATGATCATATAAAAGTTATATTGTAGCTGGGTGGTAGTAGCACACACCTTTAATCTCAGCACTTGGAAGGTGGAGGCAGGAGAATCTCTGTGAGTTCAGAGCCAGCCTGGTCTACAAAATGAGTTCCAGGACAGTCAGGACAGTTGTACTAAAAAACCCTGTCTCAAAATACAACAAAACAAAAAAATTACATGTGCTATGCAAACATCAAATGTGAGCTTCTTTGTGCTTGTGTTCGATCTGGTGATAGATTATTTCACTTTTATAGCACAAATTATTTGAAGACTTATTTTCCTGAAAATATGTGAAGATTTTTACCAAGAATTAGTCTGTTTCTTTCCATCACTTTTCTTTTAAGTTGAGGAATTAAATGTCTAGGGTCACCTGATTTTATGAACAACAGTGGGTTGTGTTGTTGTTGTTACATTCACTTTTTAAAGATTTATTTTATTATTTACTTGTGTGTATTGGAGGTAGTATATTCATATACATGAAAGTGCCCTCTGAGGCTAGAGGAGGGCATTGGGTTCCCTAGAGCTAGAGAGACGGTGAATCATTTAATGTTCATACCGGAACTGAATTCCAATCTTCTGAAAGAACTGCAAATGTTCTTAATCACCAAGCCACCACTCCAGCCCCATACTACAATCTTGACATTACTTCAATGTACAGGGTAATCGTCAGAGATTATTGGGAGGTAGTGGATACGGTGATCTTTGATTTAAATTTGGCTTCTGCTTAGTTCTTGTTTGTAATGTCACACAAGTTATCTAATCCTCCTGTGCTTCAGTGCCTCATCTTCCATAAACTGAAGTAATAATAATAACATAAATAGTGTGGAGAATAAACTACATGAAGATTCAATAAATATTTTTTCTGTAATAGATCAGACAAAGTTTTATGCTTTAAAAATTATCTTACAGTGTCTTTTTCAGCTTCCCAAATATGTCTATAGTATAAAAGCTTTTCTAAACAATAAATGAATGTGAACAGCTGTGGTTCAAAAATGTTTTATTTTAAAAAACAAGCAACAAGCCTGATTTAGCTCACTGACTCTAATTTGCTAACCACTGACTTACATTAATGCTTAGCATAGATTAATTAGTACAGATTAAATCTTATAAACCATGTAACATCACTTAAACTTATAGAGTATTGTTATTGAAGACTCGCTAAGAGTCATGTAGAACTATACTGCATTACTTGAGAAACTGAAGTTTGAAATGGTGAAACTATCATGATTTGAAGATTAATTTTTGCAAAGAATTTTTCAGTCAATCACATCTTGTGAACTGGTTATTGTGGGCAGTAACCAGGAAAGCTATTTCAGTGCTTTCAAATCAACAACATTAATGGGTGATGCTAAGAAAAATAAACACCAGTGATATGACCTTCTCATAAAGTGGGGCCACAGTCTTTCTTCAGAGCCTAGACAACCATTCCCCTCTTAAACATCACTAAACATACATTCCTTTTAGAAACTTAATTTGATCAACTTGTGATATTAAATTCCTGTTCCTTACAGGCTAAGTGTGATGGCACACGACTTTAGTCCCAGCACTTGGGACCACTTGAGGCCAGCCAGGTCTACAGAGTGAGTTCAAGGACAGCAGAACTATGCAGAAAACCCCTGCCTCAGAAAACAACAAAATCCTGTTCCTTGTAGTCCTAACATAATCTGATCCTTGTTTCTTACTGTTCATTCTGTTCTGATGGGGAAATCCACTGACTATGAAAAACAGCCTTGTATTCATATTCTAATCATTAGCACCACTCTAGCTATGGAGCTGTCAGCATTTTCATCCTAAATGGTGGTTTCAGGGGTTTTCAATTCAACCATAAAAATTATCTGGAGGCAGAAACCTAACATGCAAAGTCCAGACCCAATAGGAACATTTCATTACATTTCTAACAGGGAGAAAAAAGTACATGTGGCCATTACAAGAAAAGAAAGCATAACATCATTGTAGAGGACTTGCTGTGGATCCTTTTCTGTTTTATGGCAATTTAAGATTCCATTCTTACTCTGCCTCCTCTGTTTCCAAGCATCCACAGGGAATACTACAGATTTCCAAGTGTTAGATGACTTTACAACACATTTCCTTCAGGCTACTTTTCTGTTTTAGTTTGAACCTAAGTAGCTTTTTGAATCTCCATTTGTTAATGGGAAAAGGAAATATCAGCCATTTACTATAGCATTCTATGCATTCAAAATTGGAATCTTTCTTTTGCCATAATGTGGCAACACAGGGCATGACCTGCATTGGGCTTCATGTTTTATGACTGAGCATTAAGAACTGGCTTGTGGATGTAAAGACATTTCTTTGATGTGAGGTTGAATTAAGGAAGCTTAATTAACATTTTCTAATTAAATACAGCATGGTGAACTCAATCACGTTGTACTATGCTTTGATGAGATTGCTCTGTCTTTAAATAAACAAGATGGTTTGCAAGGTTGAGAGCTTGAGCAATAACCTTGTCTTTCCTTTCTCGGTTGTCAGCTTTGTCGTTCAGGAACATTTTTAGCTACTCATATAATTACAGGAATTTGGTAGAAATGCATTTTTCAAAAATACTCAAGATAGCCAGGCACACATCTGCAATTCCCAAATGCAGGATGCTGAGATAATGCAATCACTGCAAGTCTGAGGCCAACCTGTACTGTCAACCTTGTGTCAAAAAACCAAGGAAACAAAAGGAGGAATTTTCCTTTATTTACTACTTAACTTACATGTAGGAACACATTTTATGTATATTCCTTTCCAGGTAATTTTATACACAAAATATATAATTTATCATGTAATATATATGTGGCACATGGTATATGATTTCTGATGAATACCATGTTTAATTTAATAGCTAATATACCATCCTCATCTTGTATTGAAGACACAGTACTAATCCAACCTACCATTATATTCCATTAGCCATGGTTTCTAGACATCATACTTCACTAGTTTTCCTTCTCGCCTCTCTGGCCACTGCCTGACATTTTTCTTGGTTGATCCCTCCTATTATTTTTGATCTCCAAATGTTGCAATGCACCAGGGCTTAGTTTTTGGTCCTCTCTAATCTTTCTACTTTATGCCATTGATGACCTCATGCTATCTACAAGCTAGTAATTACTTGCTCAGTGTGCTTTATGCAATTCTAATAAGAATATTTGTTTATTTACTTACATGAGGATAGATACTCCAAACTCCACATTTAAAACCAAGTGCCTGATCCTTTTTTGCATATTTTACCACCCACAACTATTTCAAGGACAGTCGCTCCAGTAGTCAATTGTTCTAGGCCCCAAATGCAAGAATTATCATTGCCATCTTTATTTCTCTCAATCTTCACATCAGGAAATTCTTATGTATCTGGCTTGAAAATTATTTACTATCCCATAACTTCCCACTTCCCTAGTTCTTATCACTTTGTTATGTAGGACTTCTCAAAATTCAATGATACAAAAATCCCCATTTTATGTTAGAAGATATTCTCTTCACAAGGGCCTACAAGAGCAGGCCTTGTAAGCCTCCCCCCCCCCCTCTCTCTCTCTCTCTCTCTCTCTCTCTCTCTCTCTCTCTCTCTCTTTCTTAGTCTGTCTCTACTCCTCTTTCTCATGCCAGAACGGTCTCACTTGTCTGCTTGATGTTCATCTAATATAACAGGTAATCCTCCTTCCCAGAATTTTGGCTCACTTGTCCTCTATCAGAAGTGTTCATTTATAACATATCCTCCTGGACAGCTAGCAGCTATACTTCCTTCTTTCTCAAATATAGTCATGTCCCTGAGTCTTGTCTTGATTTCTTAATTAAAGTTGTAAAGCTACCCCACTGTAATCTTAGATACATTCTATCTTCCTTTCCTTTCTCCATGTATTTGATAACCCTTAAACGCACTATATATTTTTTGTCTATTATCTCTCTGTTGCACTAAGAGTCAAATCTTGGAGTAGATGAAAGTTTTGCTTTTCTCTTTTATATATCCCAACTCACTCAATGACTACCTAAACTATTAAAATCATATCTAGCCATTGAAATTTTATTTATTTATGCTTAATTATTTACACATTACTTTGCTAGGGACCAACTCAGGGACTTGCAGATGCTCGTCCATGAAGCTAAACCTTAGATTCCAAATTTAAAATGTAACTATAAAAATTCAAGCATTAGGGCTAGAAAGACAGCTTAGCCATTAAAGGCTAGGCTCACAACCAAGACTATAAAAATTCAAGCACTGATAATAAGTAGCACAATGCTAAATAGTTTTAAAAGCAAAATTAATTTAGAAAAAATAATTCTTACAAGTAATTTTTGTTTTAAATTATTAACATTTTAAAATACATATTTTACATGATAAAAGCAAAAGTGATAGCATTAAAATTTTAACATGCTTTAAAGAGATAATGCATACTTTGCCACAGAGGTAAAATAGGATTACCACAAATATATAAAGACATATATAAAGAGATATGCATAAATATATAATACAACTTTCTGAATCTGTTTTTGTTGTTTGTGTAGATATGATTTCAAGGCTGACCATTTTGTATTGGGAAACTAATTAGAGGCCTAATCCCTAGGGGAGACTAATTTCTTTCTCTCTCAGCAGTCATTGTTTGTATGTAGTTCCTTGACTAAGGATGAGATGCCTTGAGATTTTTTTCCCCTTCTGTATAAGCATGTGTATTCATATTGCCATTGTTCAGGTCTTGTTTAATAGGCTATTTAAGAAAAGAGAATCATACATACCCTGAACTGGCCATCCCAGATACAGAGACCCACAGTCAAACATTGGGCCAAGCTCTGGGAATCCTACAGAAGAGAGGGAAGGATTATAGGAGCCAGAGGGGTAAAGGACACCTCAAGAAAACCTACAGACACAACTAAGCTGGGCTCATAGGAGTTCACAGAGTCTGAATAAACACACCAGGGAGCCTGCATGGGACCAACCTAAGTCCTTTACATATATGTGACAATGATGTAGCTTAGTCTATTTGTGTGACTCCTCAGCAAACAGAGGTTATCCCTACTGCTTTGACTGGATATTGGAAACCTATTCATGATATTTGATTTCATTTCCCAGCCTTAATACAAGGGTAGGAACTTAGTCCTACTTAAACTTGATATGTCATGTTTTGTTAATACCCATTAGACCCTGCCTTTTTCTGAACAGAAGCAGAGGATGAGCAGATTGGGGGTGGGGGATGGAAGGAAAGGAGGTAGAGAAACCTGCAGTCAGGATGTAAAATAAATAAATAAAATCAAGTCTATTGGATATGAAAATTAAAAAAATTAAATTGATTAGAGAGGGACTATGGGATTAGGGAGAAGTTGGGGTAAGAAAGGAAGGGGATGATATAATTTTATTTTAGCCAAAATATGTTTTAAAAATAGAACTAGCGTATGAAAAAGTTAGCATGTAAACACCCTTATGATTTATTTAATAAAATGTTCAAAAGATATAAGCTCCCTCATAGATTTATCTAAGTGGCTCACATTTAAAGAATTTGGTGCACTGACAATAAAAGAAATTTGAACTATTTTTTCCAAATCTTTGTATATTATTACTTCTAACTAGCACATCATAATTTATTTAGTATGCTTTAATAGTAGCTAAGTAACAAACAATCATTTATTCCCTTTAATCTCTGGTTACTAGAACCTCCTACTCTAAGTATGCTTTTTCCATGTTCTACTTTCTCCATTCCAGATGTTTTGACCATATCCAATTGCTCTTAAAATGATTAGCAAGTGAAAACAAGTGTGAATGTTTAGGGAAAATAGAAATTCCCTTGGATATTAAATCCTAATCAAGTTAAGAAAAACTTTTCTTTGCTCAGGAGTTCTTATCCCTTGCCCTTTCTTCGGGGAACTATGTATTTATTTCTCTCTTAGGATCCACCTTATTTCTTAGCTTTTCTGATGGTATGGATTGTAGCCTGGTGATCCTTTGCTCTACATCTAAAATCCATACATGAGTGAGTACATACCATGCTTATCTTTTTGTGACTGGGTTACCTCATTCAGGATGGTTTCTTCCAGTTCCAACCATTTGCCTGTGAATTACAAGATGTCATTATTTATTCCCAATGAGTAATACTCCATTGTGTAAATGTACCTCATTTTCTCCATCCATTCTCCAGTTGAGGGGCATCTAGTAGAGTACCAGGGACAGGGGTAAGAAAGAGAAAGGGAGAGGAGGAGGGGAGAGGAAAACAAGGGAGATCAGGAAGATTGAGTCAGGGGAGCAATAAAGGAGAGCAAGAAAAGATATTCCTTAATAGGGGAAGCCAGTATAGGTTTAAAGAGAAATCTGGCACTAGGGAAATGTTCAGAGATTCACAAAGATGACCCTAACTAAGAATCCAGGCAGTAATGGAGAGGCTGCTTTTGATTCCTTCCCCTATAATGAGATTAATGACTACCTTAATTGCCATCCTAGTGCCTTCATCCAGTAGCTGATAGAAGCAGAAGCAGGCACCCACAGCTAAGCCTTGAACTGACCTCCTGAAATCCAGTTGTAGAGGGGGAGGAGGGATCAGGAAATAAGTCAAGATGAGGTCATGCTAGAGAAACTTACAGGAACAGCTGACCTGACCTAATGACAGCACAGGGACCCCAGTCGTAAAGCTAGGGAAGCAGTATTGGACCAAACCAAGCCCTCTGAATGTGCGTCTCAGTTAGGAGGCCTGGGCAGTCTATGGGACCTCTAACACCGGAACCAGTATTTATCCCTAGTACACAAATGAACCCATTCCCTATGGAGGGTTACTATTGTAGCCTAGATACACAGAGGAAGGCTTAGGTCTCACTATCCTTGGGGAGTAGGTGGAGGATAGTTTGGGGGGGTCGGTGGGGGACATGTGAAGATGGGAAGGAGAGGGAACGGTGGTATTAATATATAAAATAAAATTGCTTCTAAATAAATAAATTTTAAAAAATAAAAACTAGTCTTCAAAATTCAAAATTTCATATAAGATTATTGGAATTTTTTAAGAATAATGATTTTGGACTCACTGAAAATAGATTAATACCAACAAGTATGCTAGGGGCATAAAAGGGTAAAACAGATCTAGGTGTGAACTGCTGACTCAAATAAAATTAACAATTTTTTCATAACTATTAATTAGATGGAATAAAAATAAGAGCTAAATGTAATTTGAAACATACTTCATAAGACCTAGAAATCAGACTTAATTTAAATGTTATGTTTTCTAAAATAACTGTGTCCAAAAAAACCTTTCTGGAAAAACATAAATCATGAAATGCAATTGTATAAAGTTCTTATTGAATCTGTTAGATATCTTTGTTTTGATGCTTTACAGCATTAAGCTTTCATTTTAACTGAGCACTAAGCAGAATTATAAAACATTAAAGTACTTGAAATTCCCTGTATGAATTGACCTCATTCAATAAATTAGAATTTTCACTCAGAAATAAATACTGCTATTTCATAAGCTGTATTTTAGTTATATATTAAAATGTTTCAGCTTGAAATACTGAATTGTTAGTTCTCCAGTTTAATAAAATAATCTAATCAAGTCTCTAATGTTCTACTAATAAAAACATAATTTTTCTGAGTCAAAACACCACACTCTCTTTCTTAAAAAGATAAAAACAGAAAAATTGAAAAAAAATTCAGCTACAAAGTCGTTTGTGTTTTAGTAATCACAAGACAAATGAAGTAACATGAGTCTAGCAAATCACTTTCCATATTCTCAGCACTAGAAATGATGTTTTTTGTTAGTGTCAATAAATGAAAGCCTTTTTTTGTCAACCATGCTTCACCTTCTAGATTTGAAGCAGATTCTTCTACCTTTATAATTAGAGTTTTCAACTAAATTGTATCTTATCAATAATTAACCTTCCTGGGGTTGGAGTGGCATTTCAATCATTAAAAGCAAAGAATGATCTTCCAAAGGACGTGGGTTCAATTCCCAGGACCCACATGACAGCTTAGGACCATCTGAAACTCTATTTCTAGGAAATTCAGTGACCATTTCTGGTCACCACAGGCATCATGTATGTACATTGCACAGATACACATTCTGGCAAAATACTCACACAGAAAGTAAATGAACTAAAACTTTAATAATAATTAACCTTTCAAAATTATACCCCCTAGCTCATATTTTCATCTTACTAGTCACATTTTATTAATTGTAAAAGAAACCTTGTTTCTAATTGTTTTATTTTTTATGTTAAGCTACATGTTGGAGAGTATTTTGTTAGAGTATTTTGTTATATAACAACAGCTAATAATATATCTGACTGGTCTTATCTTCTCTGAATTTCAAAATACTATTCATTCTCAGTTCATGTCTAATAACTACCCCAAATACATGTTTTTTCATCACCCTGTCCTCTTAATTATTTTTTAAAAGTATTATAAATTAAAACATAATTATATTACTTTCCTCCTTCTAAACCTTCCCATGTCCTCTATCTCAAATTGATAGCCTCTTTTTCTTTTATTATTATTATTACTATATATGGAGGTACAAATATGTAAGTATAACCTGCTGAGTCTTTTTTTGTTGTTTGTGTATTTACAGTTTCAAAGCTAGGCACTTTGTATTTGACAGCAAATAAGGGGACTCATTCTTGGAAGATGCTAGTTCTTCCTCTCCCAGCAGTCATTAGTTGCATGTAGATCTCTGAATAGGAGTGAGATCCCATGAAATTTTACCCCATCTACATTAGCATGTCTATGAGGGTCTACATTTATTGTAAAGAGAAGCTTCTTTGATGAGGAGTGGTAGGTACACTTATCTGTGGTTAAAAAGATGTTTTAGAATATCGTAAGGGATTATGCTGGTTCAGCAAAGTGGCAGTAGTAGATTTTTTATAAGGCTTATGACTAGTACAGGGAAATGCTTAGGTTTTTAGTGCCAGGCATGATTTTCCTTTTCTTGAGTGGGCCTTAAGTCTAATTAGACATCTGTTGATAAGCACTGACATTTAAGTGCCACTTATTGTACCTTTTCTGACACATCAGTGCCACTTATTGCACCTTTCTAGATATCTTGCCTTGGTGGTCATTGTTGTGGTTCATAAGAGTTGCAGCTGGTAGGACTATTAATTGCTTCCCTCCCTTGGCAGCTCACACAGTATCTTCTGGTACCATGAAAGCCAGAACACAGGAAGGAGGGTTGTGAGTTTATCATCTGAATCCTGTATCCTAAGTACATGGCAAAGTTCTAGAGGTCAGCATTAGATATGAGGAAGAAAGGTTTTTATAGCTCAGAAGTATGGATTTCCAAATAGGGCACTTAGTGGGAAATATAAGTGGGGTTGCAGGACAAAAACTTAAATATAGCAAATAAAGACATGATTACAACATGGTCATAAGGTAGTCATAACAACAGGTAGTCATAAACAATCTTTTTAAATGAAAGGATGTTTGTCATTTTCTGGGACAGGAAGTACATAACATTTGTAGTTAAGACTATAGGTGGGGCATAACCCAATCCTTGAGAAACAGTTTTATCATAAATAGGAATGAGCCTAGTTTGTGTTTACTATATAATATGTGACTCTTAAGCCTACAATGGAGGCAGGCTGATTCATCAATATCACATGCATTCTGACATTCCACTTTCAAACTCTCCACCACCAATGCTCCCTTTATGCTTTTCTGGTTTCTATGGTTACCCCACGTTATATACTCGCATCTGAAGATTTTGAACTAGAAATGACAAATGAGACAAAAATCATGTGGTGTTTGTCTTTCAGCATTTCAGTTACTTCACTCAATATAATCTTTTCTAGGTCCATCCATTTCCCTGCAAATCTCATGGTTTCCTTTATGCTTATACCTGAATAATATTCCATTGCATATATTTATCTCATTTTCATTATCTGTCATTTGAAGGTCATTTGGGTAGTTTCCACTTCCTGGCTGTTAAGAGTAGAGAAGCACAAACATTACGGAGCAAGTATCTGTAGAAAAGGATGTCAAGCCCTGTAGGAAGGTGCCAAACAATAGTAGTCATATGGTAGATTTACTTTCAGATTTTTGAGGGCACAGTCTACTGATTTCCAGGGTAGCTACACCAATATACCACCTATAGTGAATGAGGTTGCACTTTCCTCACAAACTTGCTAGCTTTTGTTGTCAATCATTTTGTTGATCTTTGCTACTTTTACTGTGGTGAAATGAAATTTCAAAGTTGTTTTAAGTTGCATTTTCCTAATTGCTAAGAATGATGAATGCTTTTTTGAGGTACTCCAGCCATTTTAATTTCTTCTTTTGAAAACCTGTTTAAAACCCTAGCCTATTTTTTAATTGGGTCATCTGTTCATCTGTTTCCTTAACTCTAACAGATTTATAGCTGGCAAAGAGTCCCATTCTGAAAGTTTCATCTTCACTCAATTGATTATTGCCTTAGCAGTACAGGAACCATTTTTGTTCAGTTATTAATCATTGGCCTTAATTCCTGAAAAAATTCAACCAGTTCAGAAAGTCCTTTCTGACACCTCTATCTTATAGAATATTTTCTAAATTGTCTTCTAGTGGTTTTAGTGTTTCAGGTTTCAAAATGCGATCTTTTTCTCACTTGGAATTAGACCCACATCTATCACCCTAAAAAAAAAAAAATAGATACTAGTGGATCAAGATTTCAATTTGAATCCTTGATTTGTATGTGAATATTTGATATTTAAGTACCACTACAATAATGTGGTTTCTTGGAGTACAAGTCCATGCTTCTGTATATGCAAGACTCTAAAATGTAGACTCATTAACATCATCAAATTAAAACTTGTATTTTAAATAGTAAATGAAGTCTATAAAATTTAGAATCACTGCTCTTTACTGCTGATTAGAACTGTTTGAAGTTTAATGTGTGCTTCAACCTTTCCTCTTTTCATATTATTCATTTGTGTTGTATATTCACCAATCTAAAAGTTACATTTCAATCTCTACATTTTTATCCATTACCTATTTCAATATGCTATATATTATTTATACTTTTCCATAAATATATCTAAAGACATTAAGAACAGCTGATTTTGGAACAGTAAGTACACATGGCACATGAAATTTTTCTTGGATACGAATTGGTTAAGCTATAATTAATGTCCATATTACAATACTCAATAACTATATGAATGAATATATATATATATTGATACAATCTCACTTTTGCTTTATAAATGATAAATGTGTATGTGTGCTTGTGCACACATGTGACAAAATGTGTTGTGGAGTTGGCAAACACTGAAAGGCCATCCAGACTCTGAGATTTAATTAGCCAAATTTTATTTAAGCTCAACCTGACCATAGCCCCCTTGGTTGAACTTGGGATTTTGACCAAGCTAAAAGGGGAGGGAAGCTTTTACAGGTAAAAGCCACAATTCATTTCTGGGGAAGTGCACTTCTTCAGGCAGAAAATAACTTCTTAGGTCTTGTGCATTCCTGGACTAAATTAATGAGCTTAAGTTTCCTGGAACTGTCTTAACAGCCTCAGGTTGCTGATAGGACTGGCCTTAGGCCTCTAAGATGATTTGTCTTGGTCAAACTGAAGTCTTCAGCTGCTACAAATGATACATGTGTACATATTTTTATATATTCTTTATATGCTTTATGTTTATACTTGCGTATTATTTTGTGTAAATGTTGCATAAATATATAGTTCTATGTTGTAGTAGCCAAGGAAGATACAATAGTAACTGTCTCCATGGTTATTCTTTGAAGGTAAAACCAAAGAATAGAATATGGGTAAGGTGATTTTTACTCATCATCTTATATTCTTCTTCAATTTTTTGGATAACCATCTGAATAAGCATGAGATTTATGATATACAAACAGATATGCACATAAATGTATTTATATGACACATTCATTAAATGATTTGCCATGTAATCCTTATATTCAAAGAATTCATTGTATGATTAAGGAATATCCATAATGAAGAAAGACAAGACACAAATCACTTTTCTTATAAAATTTTAATTCTGCTTTTCATTTTTATTCACTAACTGGTTATTTCCTTTATCATTTCAATTCACTGCTATCACAACTAAGAAATAAGCTTGGAGCCATGTGCCCATCACCTTAGAGTTAAGTATATCAGAGTTTATTATCACAGTTGTGGGAACTTATAACAGAATGAGGCCATAGCTTTAAACTGATTAACACCCACAGAAACCAAATACCAGAGATTCTTAACAGTCAGGAAATGTAATCCCATCCCACTCTTGCTCCTTTCTGAATCCTCATTAAGTGTTTTTTAAGCCAATTCAATAAGGCAGAGCTTTCCTTAGGATTAACAAATTCCTGACTGTTTCTAAAATTTGTTAGAAGTTCCTACTACTCTCATCAAATTCATTCTGATCAAGCAAAAAGATGGTTATTTAATCTTAATTATACTAGCACAATTACAACAGTATCCTGTGAGAAGATTCCTGTTTTCCAAACTGTGAATGACTAATTTGTTGTGTACTACTTAGCAGTACCAGAAACTGAGAATTTGAGGCATGCCTCAATTTACTTTGTTTTAGTCACTGAAGAGTTCAAGTGCATGATTTCTACACAGCCATTAGTACCTAGGCACAAAAAGCAAGCCATGTGACTCCTCTAATCAACTCAAGATAATACCAGACTCCAACTCCTCCCTGAGTTCCATCCACCTTCAGTACCTTCAGTTTGTTCATAAATCAACATTCAGGCATTCTCAATCCTGCTGAGTAGCTGAGTCGTTGTTTTAAAAAAAATTGTTTTTCGTGTTTGTTTTCAGTTCAGTCTTAGTGATCTGAGGTCAGTTTCCAGACTCTACATGGTAGAAGGTCAGAAATATTCCTGTAAGTTATTCTCTGACCTCCACATATGTCCTGTGAATCTTGTATACACACACACAGACAGACAGACAGACAGACCAATATATACTATCCCCCTACACACACATAAATTAATAAAAATAAATAAATAAATGTGCTTTAAAGATAGTAACTTTAAAATTTAAGGCAGATATATGTTTTAAGGCAGACTTCCCTCTGTTCCAATAAAAAGGCCTATGATTTCAGGCTTTTCTTAGTTTGGATTCTGCCTTTCCAAACATCTATCAGATAGTACTGATTGGTCTGTAATCAAAAGCTTTTTGGTACAAAGTGAAGAGTGGATGCTGGACCCAAATTCTTCCTCAGAGGCCCATGGAATGACATTGATGGACATGGCTATGCTCATGTTCATTTTAGAGAAGGGCTGCTGTCTACTGTGAACTACCTAAATGATGATGATATACACCTACACCATGGAAAAGAATAAAAAAGTCCAGATTGCAATTTAAAAAAACAAATGAACAACTCATGCAATTTGAGTTTGATCATTTGAGTTAAAGCACCTAAGAAAATCTTCCTTAATTTTGATTTTTAAAAAAAAAAGTATTTGAAGGAATGAATATAATGCTACAATAATTTTTCTTAAAAGTCTATATCCTGGCTAGGCTTATAAGACAGTGGTAGAGCACTTGTCTAGCATGTTCAAAACCCAGCATCACAAAAAGTATGCAGCATGTATATAAAAACGATTTCAATTAAGTAGTAGGAAGAGTGGTGGGTGACACTTAATACCATCTCAAAGAGATACTAGATAAAGAACTAAAGCCTTTGTTAACTAATTATACACTTACCTCATGTTCTTATAAATTATAAACCTAATGTTGTAGAAGAGTCTGCAAGGTAGAATTTTGAATTCTTATACTTCCATAGCTATAGTGTTAAAGATAATATTTTACCTTTGAGTATATGTCACATTTTCTTTTCCCATTCAAAAGAGGTTTACCACATCTGCCTACATTCAGTTTTACCTTTACTTGCTTTAGACACTCTAAGTTAAACAATTATTTCTTGAATGTTGAAAATAT
Source organism: Cricetiscus sungorus (assembly GCA_030556225.1). NCBI lineage: Eukaryota > Metazoa > Chordata > Mammalia > Rodentia > Cricetidae > Cricetiscus > Cricetiscus sungorus. The sequence continues at coordinate 12,866,933 of JANBXA010000126.1, forward strand.
GCTTCTAGATGCAGTTTCTAAAAACAGAATTGTGTTTCATAATTTTCTAGCTTCAGAGGGTTTGCCTTTTTAACTTGTTAATTTGTCTGTTTATTTGCATGTAAGTGAACATAAAGTTAACCCTCACAGGGAAAAAAATCTGTGCCCTATTTCCTTATGAATTTAATCTCTGAGATTTTGCACTAACATTAATGATGTCCCAGATGTCCTTGAATCTAAAATAGGAGGGTTTACAGTTCATAAATTTTTATTTAAAATGCAACTATTGTTTGCAGATAACTTTACAGTCTGATGAAGAGGCAAAGAAATAAAATGAAGATGTAATGAACTTGAATAAGTAGATTGAATTTAGAGGATCTACTGAGGATATAGCAAAGGCTTGAAAATTTAGTCAGCTTTGCACTACTATAATGAAATACCTGCACCAGGCTTCTTATGAGGTAAAGTAAGCCTTGTCTAGCTCATGCTATTGAGTTTCAAGTTTCTCAATGTGGCAGATTGCAATGTGGCAGAGCTAGACTGCAAAATAGAGCCAAGCAAGTGACTGCAACTCAAACCAACAGAAAACAGAGCTAAAATTCTATAATTCACATAGAGATTTCCCACTGAATTCCATCACCCCAAACTATTATCACCTCCTAATACTGGTAGCCCATAGACCATGAGTTCAATTACAGTATACTTCAGGGAAATCAACTAAACCATACCTAACCCTTTCAGCTGTTTGGTCACTTGGGAAGAAACTGAAAAAAAATGTAATAAATGTACAACAGATTAAATATAAAATTTAAATTGTAACTAGTACTAACAATTTCTTGTTATGATTCATTGAGCCATTACTCAGTGATAATTTTTAGTACACATAGCATTAGAATTGGTTCAACTAATTCGTTTTTTTTTAAAAAAAAAAAAACTTGTATGTAAAGGTTTAACACCTGGCTTTGCAAAAAGGAAAGTGATATCATAACTTGATTAATGTGAAAAGATAGTAGTTCTTCTTTTGAAAGGGGAACCAAGATTTCAACTAAAACAATTATGCTTCAGAGTACATATTGAGAATTGGTGTTGATGTATCAAACCACCCTGGGGACCTGCTTTTTGCAGACTACACAACATGTTTCAGGAAAATCTGGAGGTGAATATTTTTAGTAGATGGAACTGTTAACTGAAGTCACCATGCACTTTTGTTTTACCTCAGCTTGACATTTAAGATTTTCCTCTCTTATTCAAACTTATAAATTCATTTTTACACATATGTATATATATACATATATATTTTTTATTTAAATAACATACATATATACTTAAAGTATTTTCAATGTGTTTGTATGTACATATATACTTAAATATTTTTATACTTAAATATTTTACATCCAAACACATAGAAAATAAATTATTACAACATTTAAAGATTGTTTCATTGTCCATGCTGAAGAATTAAACAGGAATCACTTGAGGAAATACTACAATATTTATGAAGTAACTGCAGACTTTACTTTTTTCAATGTTACCATGACAAGTTTTTGGAATTTTCTTTTTTCTCTACTGATTTCAGGTCTTGATTTACTTGAACAGGCACAGCCAGAGGGATTCCCTACGTAATCCTTATCCATATGTCTCTGACAACCAATTAATTGCTTATTAATGCATCAACCTAGGTGTTAATTGGTTGATAGACTGATTTCTTAAAAAGAGGTTGTGAATATGTCCCGGTGTCCCTACATACTCTCAAATGTGAGGATCACAGTGAAGTCAATGTTAAATTTCTCATCTCAAATACTGTCATGAGTTTTTTCACTCATATTATATTGTAATTACTTTTGTTTATACTTTGTGATAGTTTGCATTTTGTTTTACATAGCATAGTTAATATATTTCACAAGGAGGATGCCTGAAAGAACAAAGACTAAAATAATCATCTAGTTTGTATTAAAATATGTAAAACTGCATATTCCTTACAAGCATATAATAAAGCTGTTAGCTGAAAAAAGAATGGTTGAAAGTTCAAATGAGATGGCTAGTGATTTTCATGTTTATTAGGTAGTTTTTGTACTTTTAACATATAGACACAACTTTAAATTATAATTCACAAATTCCAACTAAATGATATTATTGTTGAATTTCACAAGTTTATTGTTTTGTTTTTTGAAAGAAAATAATGTAGCTATGACTTACCTAGAACAGTTGTGTTAAACATGCTTTTCTTTACCTTTGCCAGTTTCTGCCTCCCAAATTCTGGGATCAAAGGAATATACCACCACACCCAATTCTTTACTATATTCTTTAAAATATCTTTATAGCTTAAATGAAATGGCTTTTTTAACTTAAAATGGTTTCTTAGTTTATTTTCACTAGGTAAATAAATGTTTTGGTTTTCTTTCAGACATTTTAAGTAGTTTGGAGTTTGACATAGTCGTTTTATTTTCTTCAAAACACCTAACAGCATTTTCAAAGAATTCTGGATGTTTTTAATTTCTACTAACTCAAATAGAAAAAAAGACAAGTAAATCCTTTACTACTTTTTGAAGTTATAATATACATATAATGAGTTACATCAAAGATTCTTTTTTTTTTTTTTTTTTAGTTTTTTCAAGGCAGGGTTTCTCTGCATTCTTGAAGGTTGTCCTGGAACTCGCTCAGTAGACCAGACTGGCCTCGAACTCACAGAGATCCACCTGCCTCTGCCTCCTGAGTATGGGATTAAAGGAGCCACCAATGTCTGGCTACAGATTCTTTTTTATGATAATACTTTTTACTTAAATTTGCAACAAGCTTGTTTTACATGTCAATCCCAGTTCTCTCAACCTCCCTTCCTCCCCTGTAACCCTCCCAACCCCCATCCCATCCCCTTTCTGCTCCCCAGGGAGGGTGAGACCTTCCAAGGGGGATCTTCAAAGTCTGTCATATCATTTGGAGCAGGGCCTAGGCCCTCCCCCATGTGTCTAGGCTGAGAGATTATCCATCTATGTGGAATGGGCTCCCAAAGTCCATTCGTATACTAGGGGTAAATATTGATATACTACCAGAGGCCATATAGACTGCCCAGTCCTTCCAACTAACACCCACCTTCAGGGGGTCTGGGTTGGTCCTATATGCTGGTATCCCAGCTATCAGTCTGAATTTAACAAACATAATTACATAATTTGCCTTGTCCTCTCTCCTACTTTTTTCATGTCCCCCTCACTCTTCTTTGAACATTGTATACACTAACAAACTTATAAATATAAACTCCTGAATCTATCCAGTGTTACCTGAATATATGTTTGTAGTGCTTACCACTTTGTAAGGGACATACCATCTTTGATCTCATCCTCAGGGAACACAAATTCTCCCTCTCTCAAAAGTTGTTCATTGTTTATACCTCTTCATCTAGGGGTAGAGCCCTATGAGATTTCTCTCATTTATGTTGGGACATCATCGAATATTAGTTAGGTTGTTCAGGTCTTATTTAGGCAATCATGTAGTTGAGATTTCATGGGTGTAGCTTCCATGTCATAGCTATAAGGCACAATTCTTTGAGAATTTCATACTTATATACAGTATATTTTGTTCATATTTACCCTCTACTCATCACCTTAACTGCTCCCTGATTCTTCCTCTATCTTCTACCTCCCTATTTCATTTTCCTTTTTTTTATAGTTCACTGAGTCTCATTTATAGTGTACACATACTCAAGGGTGTAGGGTCACCCACTGGAAGATGAATGACCTACAAGAGGCCAAGCCCTTAAAGAAAACTGAGTGTTCCTCACCCAGAAGCCATCAACTTAAAATAGCTCTTTGAAACGAGGCCTTGGGATTCCTTCCCCTATCCATATTAGACATTTGGCTGGCTTGTTCATGGGTAGCTCTTGTGATGGCAGCCACATATGCTGTGAGTTCATGAGAACAATTTATCTGTAATGTGCAAAAAAATGCTGTTTCACTGGGGTTATCCCCAATCTTGGCTCTTTACAAGCTTTTCGTCTCCTCTTCTTCAATGTTGCCTGAACTTGAGGAAGCAATTTGATATAGATGTCCCACTTTTAGCTCACCACTCCACAGACACTTATTCTCTACACTTAAATCAATTGTACATTAATTATGGATTCTTTTATATTATTCCCACCACACTACCTACAAACATACTTTGTCTTCCTCTCATTTTCAGTGACTAAAATAATAACAAAAACTCCAATAACCATACACACACTACCAACAAAAATAAACATCAAAACTAATAAGCAGAATGAAACAAAAAGCCCTCAAAAATACTACTGAGTTCATTTTGTGTAGGTCAACACTCCAGAGTTTGAAAACTCTATTGTAAAACATAAAAACAAAAACAAACAAACAAACAAAAAAACCACAAACATGATTTTTTCTTTGCCACCTGGTACCATTCACAAATTGATTTTAAGTTAAGGATGGAATTCTGTGTTTACTTCCCCATCTGGGTGCTAGGATCCCATCTTGCTTGAACTTCTATGTAGGTTTTTGTGTCCTGCCACTGTGTCTGTGAGTTAATTGTGCATTGGTCCTATTATATCTGGAAGACACTGTTTCCTTGGTGTTATTCATAACCTCTGACGCTTAAAAGTTTCCTCCTCCTTTTCTGCATAGATCCTTGAGTCTTGTGGAGAAAGGTTGATAAAGACAATGTTGTGTTCTTACATATCAATGACTTTAACAGTCTTAACAACTGTATTTTCTAGTAGAAACAGTCCTAGAGAAGAGATGGTAAAGGATATAAAGGATGTAGAAAGGTGGGGTAAAAGAAAAAATTTAAAACATAACTACCTAAAGAATTTGTTTCAGTCACAGGCTCTCAGTGGAAGTCAAACTGTACCAAATAAATACAACACAAGCCTTCAATGTGTTACATGCTTAAGCAAAAGCACTGGGAAACACAGTGGCAGAGATACTCACTATTTAGTATTTGATATATTCTGCTGCCTGCATACCAAGCTAATAGCTTTGACTATTCTTAAAAGAGAACTCATTGAGAGAACAGAACTCTTTATTAAGGGGAAAAGTCATAACGTCGTCATACCATATGTATCAGTCAGTGTTCTGAGTTGCAGAACATTAGGATTTTATATATGAATCTTACTGCTTATGTATGTATGTGTCTGTGTGTGAGAGAGAGAAAATATTTTTTTAATGGGGAATTGGTTTATATAATCTGGAGGAATAGTAAAGTAGTCTCCCTAAGTGTCTTTGCATCTAGTGCTGAAATTTAAAATTGAGATAGGAGCATTATAAACAAGGCTGAATTCCATTAGGTACTCTGAAACCTGTGTTGACTCAAGGAGAAACCACATATATGTCTAGTCTAGCAATCAGACACTGAAGAAAGATTTCAAGGAAAACAGAGCAATTGTTTCCAGCTTCTATTTCATGATAATGAAGCAAGGTAGTATACAATAGCAAGCATTCATATATTCACTTACACAATATTAAATTGAGGTTATCCGTTTTATTCTTCACTAGTGTTAAGACAATTTCTTCTGTAGCCTGTTATGACTAGATGTACATAAATAAAGGGAATCCTGGGAAATACAATTTGAGTGAGCTAAATGAGCAGTAACAAAGCTATCACAAATTTGGGAACAGTTAAACAGATAGAGGTGACCCAGTGTTGACTTAAATTAAGGAAAGACTATAAATATTATTCACATTACTTTGGTTCTCATAAATGAACAAGCATTACCACAGGTTATAGTTTTATGCTATTACTAAAAACCTTAAGTGGAAACAAGGTGCCAGACACTGCTTTTAAGTAAGGGACCAATAGAAAGGGGGGGGCTAGTCTGAAAACAAGGAAATCTGACTGAACCAGATGAGCAACATTACTCTTCTAGTATTTTCTCAGGTTCTTTTAATGTTGCACTCTCAATGAGTATTAGTGATCTCTAGTTGATAAATTTATACTTTCAAGAAATAGTTAAAGTCACAGATACATAAAACATACTAATTAGATAGAGCTTCGTGGTCTTAATTTTATTGTTTGAGAATTCCATTCATGAATATATTGAATTTTCATATGACTAGTAATTCTGTGCACAGGGATCTGGCTATGTTAGTAATCTAACTCATTTGGAGATTTAGGTTTTCATTCTTTTTTCTTGTTTTGCTATATTTAGATAAATTATCTGATTAATTAGATCAATTAGTTTTTTCATCAATTGAAGATGAGGTCTGAATCATAACATATATCCTATCAGAAGTATTTACCACTAACCTTCCAACAGATAGCATTCTCATGGCTAACACCATAAATGTATATGTTTTAAAGTTTCAACAAGATATGAGCAAATGGCTTTACTCTTTACTTTAGGTTAGGTGGTATTTGATAGGATTTCTTGCAAATATTTAGATACAGTTGTTACATTTTAAGTTACATGAATTATAGTACCCTAATACTGGCAAAACACAAGTTTGTTAGTATATCCACAAGTAGAATACTAATATAAGCACTTGCATAAAAGTTTTGGAGAAAGTATTCATGCGTTTTGTTGTTTTAGTTTTTCAAGACAGGGTTTCTCTTCGTAACAGCACTGGCTGTCCTGGAACTCACTTTGTAGACCAGGCTGGCCTCATACTCACAGAGATCCCCCTGCCTCTGCATCACAAGTGCTGAGGTTAAAGGCTTGTTTGACCACACCCAGCAAAAATATTCATCTTTATGCATTGATTCAAAAGACTATTTCCTAAAGAGTAGAAAATTTGCTTATTTTAATTTCCTTCTACCTTTTTCACTTAGAAGGTTGCTTATATTTAAAAAAAATACAAAAACCCACAGGCAATAATAATAATAATAATAGAAACAAAAATAGACCAGAGAAATGACAGTTGTAAGGATACTCTCAAATCATAACCTTTGTTTGATGGTAAAAATTCTCATAGACTACTTTACAATCGCCTTTATTAAGCACATCTTGAGGGTTAAGTCTTATAAGCCTTACATAGACAGGTGTCACTTAAAAGCATGCTAGGCAAAAAAACTCTCAGTAACTCACAGAAGAGTATCCAGCCTTTCTGGAAATGGGAGACGGGCACTTATATGTATGTTTTAATGAGATGCTTGCTTCAGCACAAAGGCCAGGAATAGAGGTAATATTTTGAGTAGGCAACTAAGGTGATAAAATCTGTGATCGAAATCCCCAAAGAAAGAAAAGACTTGTAAGGAAAGTTGAACATTCTCAGGATATAATAAAATACTTTGAAGCATGGGGGTGGGGGGATAGCTACTGAAACTGAAGTTCTGGCATCAGGAAAGAAAAATAAAAGGCAGAATATAAGGGTTTCTTTCAAGTGGTTTTTAAAGACACTACTATTTGAATGGACTGAGATAACAGGTTCCAAAAGAAATGATGTCTTTCTTAAGAATGAAAAGAATTGAAATAGCTTTGGTCATAGAGTGATAATGAAAATAACAGGGAATTCATAAAATACTGAAAATACTCATGCATCCTACCATCTTCTGAGACCTTTCCTGATTAAATCATCACAGAAAATTCCCTCCCATTTGGAACTTCAGTGGTTTCAACTACTATTACATTTCATTCAAACTGTTACTGCATTTCTTTCTATGGATTGTATACAAAGAAAGATAAACTGTAAAATACTCCATTGGACATTTAGAATCGGAGGCTATCAGACACATTTTACTTAGCCACATGAAGGGGTAACTGAAACACGCACAGTTCTTACTATGGAGTTTCAGGTATAATGGGAAGGAACAAGAGCCTTTCTAGGCAAGATAGAAGAAAATGGAAAACATTGAGTTCACTGACTCCTCAAGTACATTTATTTTATTTTATTATTATTTTGTTTGTTTTCAAAACTCTTCTGGAACTTGCTCTGTAGACCGGGCTGGCCTCAAAATCACAAAGATCTGCCTGCCTCTGCCTTCCAAGAGCTGGGATTAAAAGTGTGTGCCACCAATGCCCAACTCCCAAGTACATTTTAAATAATAACATGCATGAACTATCACTGTCCTTTACTAACCATGTTTTATAAACTTATAAACCCCATCCAAGAATATTTAATTAACCTCAAAACCCAATAAACCTAAGAAATTTATGAAAACATAAGAAAGTCAGGCTTTGTGCATATATCTGAGCTATCCATTCGATCTTTGAGTGTTAGGACACTTGGGTAAACACAAAATGTGACAAAGTGAACCTTTCCCTTTAACCCAAATTGTTCTCATAAATACAAAACACCTTTGTAAATCATGCATGGATGCAAATACAAGGACACACACCTGGAACAGAGTCTATTTACGTTTCTATCTTTAAATAAACCAAATGCCTAAGTAAATTTCTTGTGGTGCTTCTCTAATAAAAGCTGGAAACTTTTGTTTCGATTTTCCTATTTTGTGCATAGATACTTTGGAAAATTATAGGGGGATAAGAATGGCTTTTATATAAATATCAAATGGGTCAAGCAGTATACAGTCATGATTTACCTGCCACCATAAGACTCCAAGGTAAGAAGAAAAAAATATATTGTGTAGGTACTGATAGGGACAGGCTATGATAATTAACAAAGATATCCCAAAGTTTACTATCTTCAGTAAGTTAAAAATCAACTGATTACCTTGTCTCGAAGAAGAAAAAGAAAAATAATCAACTTATTTACTGTTCCAATTGAGAGCTGTCCAAGACTAAGCAAGGAAATTCTATTCCATCAAGTTATTCAGGGATCTAAGTTTCTTATATTTTGTTGCTTTTGTCTTTTGTCATTACATATGTGTATAAATCAGTTCATGGACATATTGGTCTATAGGAAAGGGATGAGACTCCATCATAAAACAAATGACCAGGAAACTGCACATCTCTTCTTCATTCATATCATTAGCCTTGTTTTAGTTGTATTGCCAATTCTACCTATAATAGAAGCTAAGAAATGTACCCTGTAACTGAGTATCCATATATTCAATTAATACTTTCGTGACTGTATTAGAGACAGGAAAAGGGAAATAATAAACACTGGAATATGCTCAGTGGTCTCTCCCTCAGTAGTTATCATACTAGATTAGGAGAGAACAACATAAGCAGAAATAAGAACACAAAAATAACTTTTAAAAGAGAGAAAGCAATGTGTGGACAGGGTCAATAGTAGAGTATTATGTCCCCTGAAAATCCACATATAAAAAAGGTAAGAATTATTTACACTTGTATAAGCTGATTAAGCTATTTTTTTTAATCCATCACATCAGCACTACTATTTCCTTTGCCACCTTCTTTCAGTTTTCTCTTTTCCATATACCTATTTGTTTCTTTTAGGTTTTTTTTTTCCTTCACTGCCTGTGATGCTTGAATTCTAAGTACTTCGCTGATTGCTGACTCCCGATAAATGTTTTCTCTGTGCATTTCTAGAGGCTAGTTTAAATATAGTTGGATGTTGAAGAGTAATAATTTGCTTTAAATGTGCAAGACCCTAGAATGATAGAAATGTATCATAGGGGATGAAAGAATCAAGGAAGGATATATTATAGGGGCTGCATAATTACAAGAGCAAATATACAGTGCATATTTTTAACAAGATGCAATCACAAAATCTAAAGCAGCACATGATCACAAAGCCTCTGCAGTAATGATATCCAAATGTCTGCAACAGGAGATGTGCATCTTGCATATAACTTGAAAAAAATTTAAATTATAAAAATTAAAAAACAGTTATTTGTTTTCATCAGCAAGCAAAGGTGTCATGCCCTCTTCTATCCATTGTTCAACTTAGGAGCAGATTTACTCTTGCTTCCACCTCCCAGATATTGTTACAAAATTCCTCAGTACCCATTTGAGAACATCTGTTTCAGGTCAATTGAATGTATCTCACAACAATGCTACTCCCCCCTTACCAATCTTTGTCTTATACCAATTTTCTGAATACACATGTGCAACATCCTTAAATACAAGCCATCAGGTGACACTGGGAGGCAAATATTTCTGTGTCCCTTTCTTCAGCAATCTTTATTATAGATGTCTTGAACTTTGTTTTAACACAGCCTTCAAAAACTAAACTATGGTTCTTTCCAGCAACCAGTAAGCCACTCCAACATAATGTGATCATCATATTCCCATTTTCCTCCCTTTTTTTCTTCAACTTTATACAATTCTGTCTCTGTTATGGAGCACTTGGTTATGGCCTCTTTTTATTCCATCAGTATGGAAAGTAATCCCAACAGTTTACCCAGATCTTAAAGCCTAACTCTCTGATTCTTGAGTTGGGTAATTTGGTCTATCTTCATGCAAGAGCATCACCTATAGAAAGTCTTCTATTCCATAATAACAGCAATTCTAGCAATCATTACAATCAGTTAATGATAACTCTCAATGGGTACTATGACCGTATATTAATGTGGTTAATTCTAACTTATTTGTAGACACTTAAATACACTTACAATTTATTGCTTGACCACGCATGGCTTTGTTTTTATGGAAGTGATTGGCAAGGTAATTTGTTCCAGAAATCACACAAAAGAGCTGGATTTGTTTAGCATGTTTTAAAATGTATGCCTTGTAATTTTGCTCCCTTGAAATATGAGCAGATACCTGATCTTGCAGGAATAACCTTTTCAAGTATGATTGTAACACATCCAGTCTCTCCCATTGCATTTGCTTTCTTTCAATGTTCTCTGATTTCAGAAGAACTATCTACAGGCTGATGCTGGCAACTCTTTGCTGCCATAGTTTCTAGTTTTCGTATAAGTAAAATGTCTTGACGTAATTCCAAAGAACTTTCTTTCCTGTCTAGAGTATGGTAGGGCCAGACAGGGAATACAGAGAAAGAGACAGAGAGAGAGAAGACAAAAAAAAATAGGTTTTCTTCTTTTCATTTCATGTTTTTTTTTTTAAATTAAGGCTTTTAGCTTTCTAGAAAAAAACACCTATTTTGTATAATTAATGACAAAAGATAAATATGTTTTGTAAACCACTTTGCTTTTATCTTAAATGGGTAGTCTTTGGCAAAACATTTAACTTTACCATGATCATAGAGTTATTTTAATATACATGATTAATGATGCAATAAAATTAAAATTCCCCTACTACTCAACATCTTATTTAAGAAAAATGTTCACTATTTCTTAATTGCTGCAAGTAAAATCTCTGGATGCTGATACTTTTTAATTAGGGAAGAAATTTTCTTTTAATTAGAAAAGGAAGGTTTTGTGTGTGTACTTGGTTGTTTGGTTGCTGTATTTGTTTTTGTTTGTCATTATTTCTAAGTAAGTTCGAGAGTGTCCCCTAGTGGAGAGATCACCTGGTCTCAGCAGTTTTAGAAATGACTAAATGATACCTAATTAGATGCTTGCATTAAATAAGAAATGTTCCTACTTAGCTGATTGGAATATGCTAGTTAAAGGGAAAATGTATTCTTTTCCCTTTAAGACATGCTCAAAACATGGCCTAGTTGAAAACCTGCACTGTGACAAGCATTGTTCTCATTTTAGATAGCAAATGACTTTTTATGATCAATTTCCATGCTTCCTTCAGAACCTAGTGAGATTGAGCTGACGGTGCACCTTTCTGCCAAAAAGGCAGCAGAAGCACTTAGTGCAATTTACTGTAGCTTTTACAGATATCAACTGGCAGCAGCAAGAATACCATTACCTTCACTTCTCCAGCTCTGGCAGACTGATGCAGCTGATGTGCAGGAGTCTCGGGGCCACAGCTTAGTTATGTCTCTTGTTATCAGAAGTTAAGGAAAGAAGAAAATTAAATAAATGTGTATCTCTCCTCTAACTTCTGGAGTTCTAACCCTAATTTCCTACATTTGCAGTTAAGCATTAGTATAGAGATGAGATGCATGGGTGGCTTCTTTTTCAGTAAATAAATGGAAGACGATGAGGAAGAGTTGCGATGCTAGGCTCTCTGTGTCATAGTTAAAATTGCCTTATCAGAAATTGCATGTTACAGCAATTTAGAAATACATAGATGGATATTAGCTCCTAATAACAAGATGAATAGTTCGCTTTAAACCAAACTCAGGTAATTTTTAAATGTTGGTTCTTATATTTGGAAAAGGCTAAAATAACAATAATAGTAATAGTAATGGTACTAGTAAAGTCTTGTCAGAATCATATTATATGCATAAAAATGTTGCTTATTTTATGATATGCAAGCACTAATCGTAGCATTATTGTTAGCAGATGTTTTTCAGAAAAATATACAATCATGACTCTCATGCAGTGTAAGAGGAATGAATTTTAGGAAAAAATATGCATATGATGTGAGAAAGCCAAACAGATAATGCCTTGACAAGGTCAAAGGAAAAGCCAGAACAGCTGGTGTCTATGAAACAAAAGAATGCTGAGCTAAATTACAAATGGAGCTGACATTATTTTTCCCTAGATTTCAGAGGGGAAATGGAAGAAACCAATCAGTTAGGTCGTTATCAGATGGAAGATATATACATCTATCAGTTAACTGAATTCAAAACCAGGATCCAATCACCCTGAAAGATGTCTCATAGACTGACAAGTCAAGTCCCATTACAAATTGTTCCTGCCTACATTCTTTTGAAAACTGGATCTAATATTATGGCTTGGTTTAGATCAGTGACCCGTTTGTACATCTTACTTCTCTATGCCAACTACTAATCTATATGCCATTGTCATTCTTCTGCCTCTTGCCAGCTTTCCTGCCCTAAGTTCCTGCTTATGGTCTCAAATGTTTCTCTTCCTTTCTTCCTTCCTCTCTTTTTTTTCAGGAGATGAGCAATGATAGGGGTGTTTCTGTTTCCCCATCCTAATTTATACAAGCCTTAAAGTAAAAATCAGTCATTCTACTGTTAACAGATAACTTTAACCACTTGAATAAAGTGACCCAAAGTGCTTGTTACAAATTCAAGCTCTCAAGTGTGTCAGTGGTTGTACATGTCTTCAATCCCATCACTCAGGAGGCAGAGGCAAGCAGGTCTGGAGGGCAGCCTGGTATACAGAGCTACACAGAGAAACCCTGTCTCAAAACAAACAAACAAAAATTTCAAATTCTGTACAATTCTCTCAGCTTGTCAAATCAAAATTCCATCAAACGTCTATACATATATATTGAGACAGTAGATATTTTGTTGTCTATGAATTACCACATGGACTCAGTTTATTCTAAAAGATAGTGATTCATCTCCTCTACTTGATGTTTGTTGTTTAGAATGACTTAAGCACTACTCAGTGTCTCATTTTGGAATACTAATACAAAACAATTTTCTATTAGAATGGGAACTTCTAACATTAATTCAAAATGGTTACTATGTATGAGCTTAATTTACATATTTGAAAGAACTCTTACTTCAGTTTTAGGTTTTTGTTGTTGTTTATTTTTGTTGTTGTCGTTTAAGACAGGATTTCAAAGAACAGAACACCAGCTAAATTGCTAGGTGAACAAAGATGACATTGAAATTCTAATCTTCTTTCTTCCACACCCCAAATATAGTTTATCTTAATTTTTCTTATTGTTTGAGAATTTTATAATAAAGATGTCTCTTGTAAAATGTACCCCAACACTTCCTTCCAATTTCTCTGCATTTTTCATTCATTATTTTTCCAATTTTCATATGATTTTTTTAAATGTACTGGGCCACCCTATAGATTACAGTTTTGACAGTTTTGAATAATCACATGAGCATTAATTATAGTACAATGTAGCAAAATAAACACAATTATTTAGCATCCATTACTTCTGATTTAGTCAACTAATAGTATTTCTACAATTTAACTTTTAATTACTGTGTTTATCAGCCTGCTTGTAGAATTTAGGAGCATGTGGATATAAACTCTTGGCAACTGATGACTCACTTCAACATATAGTTGAAGCAATCATCTGAAATATGAGGCTCTACATTTGCAATGTGAAGCCTACTTTATAAGACATATTTGGCCTTTTGAGATGTATGGACATATAACCTTGAAATAATGATGTAATAAAACATTACAAAATAAAAACAAGAACCTGGGTATGGTGGTACATGGCTATAGTCCCAACACTTGGGAAGCAGAGAAAGGAGTAAGAGGCGTTCCAAGGCATTTTGTAATACATACTGAGTCCTAGGCAAGCCTGAATTACATAGAAAAACTCTTTCTCAAAAATGTGAAAGGAGTTGAGATCAAGTGGAAATTTAAAAGCTAATAAGAATATTACTAATTTGTCATTGTTTATTGGGTCTCTAATGTATTCAAGACATTGGAATACATCTTGCTAAAACAAAGGTAAATAAAGCTATAATCTCTACATTAAGGAATGCTTTACCCTGGTTGCTGGGCAGACATGCAAACCATCCAAACAGTTAAATCATTGTGTGTTATATAAAATTCTAAGACTTACAGTAGCTGAGTATTTTTCTGAAAGGTAGGGAAATATATTGGGATTCAAGGTGTGAGCAACGAACTAAACAGAAATAAAAATAATCCCACGATTATGTATGCTGTTACATAGTATAAGAGTATGAAATTCATAATGAAAGGCTATTCTTAGAAGACAGATGTTTTAAACCTGCTAGGTGACTTTATTAGGCCAGATATAAACACAGTCACATCATCTTTGTTTTCCAAATTACCACTTATTTTTCTCAAACAATATATATTTGTAGTATTTGCCACTAGTGGATAGACATGCATTGTCTTCTCCAGATTTTTGTCAACGCTTGATTCTTACTCAGCTTAGTGGAAAAGGATAATAATCCATCATTCCTAATTTCAAAAAACACACTTAGGATCCAAGTTCAGAGCTGTCATAGATTTGCTTACTCACCATTTTCCAAGAGAAAGGTGCCATAGTCACTGAGTTTCTCTCAAGAATGTTAACCATTGGGTAGAATTTCCCATGTGAGCTGGACTTTACTGCTCTTCTCTTAAGAGAGATTCCTCTGGCCTCTCTGGGTCTTCCCTATTAGCAGAGCTATGCACAAGATGAGGACTGGAGCCTTTTGCTCAGCAACACAAGTGGATACAATTTAGAGGAACAACTGATAACTCTGTTTTCAAGACAGCACAGATCAAATCCACTTCTCTATGGCCTATATTGAGAAAGATCTGGTTGCATTTTAAAATCAGTTCATCAATTTCTTCCTCTTTTTGTCTTTTTTCCATTCTTCCTTCTTCTGTTCCCTTCCTTTTTCCCCTCCCCTCCCTCTCCTACTTTCTCACTCTCTCATGAAACATCACTGTGATACATATGATTTACACAAGTAAAACTATATTTTTATCATCATCTGTTTTGTCAAACTATCTGCTTTAAAATTTTAAGTTTTGAGATTTGTTTCTCTCTCCGTGTGTGTGTGTGTGTGTGTGTGTGTGAGAGAGAGAGAGAGAGAGAGAGAGAGAGAGAGAGAGAGAGAGAGAGAGAGAGAGTTACATACATGCATGTCTGTGTACCACATATACCCACAGAGACTAGAAAGCAGAATCAATCCCTGTAGAACTGGTGTTACTGACGGTTATGAACTACCATGTAGATGCTGTGTTGGAAATCAAGCCCTGGTCCTCTGGAATAACAGTAGGTGCTCTTAACCACTTCTAAGCTTTCCTTCTAGCCTCTCAAGCTTCCTATTAAGCTCTGTTTTGAAATGGTCCCTAGTAACACATTTGTAATAAGCATAACATTCTATAGGCATTGCTTCTATGTACTATTCATCCTTGGAAACAATTATGCATCAGCAATCTGATATTTGCAGTGATGACTTGTTAAGTAATGTCAGAGTACTGTAAGCCTAGTCCATTTTTATCCTCTCTGTTCCAACCCTATGTTTGAAAATGCAATGAGAGTTGATTATGCATGACAGATGAGATTTCTTTTCAGATGCTGTTCAAAACCTTTCCCCAGCTTGCTGGGTTTTTTTTTTTTTTTCCTCAAATGAAAGTCCCAGTTGTTTAAATGTCTTACACAGAAGAACAGAGCTGCTGCTAGTCTGGTCTTATCAATATTCTGTACCTACCTATGTGTTCCCTTCCATTCATTTTGCTTGTACACCTAAACTTCCCATTTGGGGAAGACATTTTATTTCCTCCAAAATTTTCTATTTGATATTCTTCTCTGCCATTCACCCTCTTTTATTCTTTCCTTGAATTTTACTATTCTACTATTTTAGATGGGATTCTCCTACTCTTATAGCAACACAGACAGGTAAAATCAATCTTGAAGCTGGAGTAAAAGGTCCCAGACCATATAAAAGCACAACGAGAAAGAAAGCATTGCATGAGTAAAGAAGCCATTTACTAGGTGGAACAACAAAAAGCTTGAAGAGAATGAAAGTGACAGTTAGGGATCTACAAAGTTCCTTTGTCGGATAGAGTAAGGGAGTAATGTGAAGGACTATTTCAGGTCACAGGCAGAGCTTCAGTCGGCCGCTGCTAAGGAATGTCAAGCTCAATTATTCATGGTACAATCTATCTGTCTTTAACAAAATTGTACTGTAAAGCTAGGCAATCTCTGGAGATATTCATTTATTACTTAGAGGCAGTGAATTTTCCTTCAAAACTTAAACTTGATCCTCAAATAGCAGATTATGTACATTATTGGTATGTGTGTTTTAAGTTATGTATGTTGATTCTGTTTGAGATTTGTAGATGAATTATGGCTACATTGGCATGGTAACAGACATTTCAGCTGAATAAAAATAATTACTAAAACCTTAAGTGCACATCCAGGTGTATATGTGCACACACCTGTAATTCTACCGCTTGGAAAGCTGAGGTAGGATGGTCCTAGGTTTAAAGCCAGCCTAGTCTACATAGGAAAGACTTGTCTCAAAAACTGCAAAGAATACTTCATTTAAAATTAAATTATGTGATACATTCTAGAGAAGTATATACTCAAATGGCAATTAAGGACAATGATGTTGATATATCTTTTGTAATATCAATGTCCCCTAAAAATGAATTCAATATTAAATGATTTTAAAATGTTTGTGTACAAAAAGCAACAATAAACTTTTTTCCTTTATCATTGCTGAGGATCAAACCCAGTACCTGCAGCGTTGCTACACAAGTACTTTACAACTAAACTCCAGTGTCAGCCCTTTAAAGACAGGGTCTTCTTATATAGTTGCCAAGGCTGGCCAAGAACACACAATATAATCTAGGCTGGTCAAGAACACACAATATTGTTATGAGCAGGTTTTTTCCCACTGCAGGTCTGGTCCCACCGCCCTGCTACCACGCCACCCCAAATAACATGCTGAGACTCTGTATTTGATATAAGGCTGTTGGCCAGTTACTAATTCCTTATTGGCTAGCTCTGTTTTCATTATTAACCCATTTCTACTTATTTAAGTATTTCCACGTGGTCATCTTATCTGAGCGCCGCTGGCTGGCATCTTGCTTCCTCCAAGCTCTACATGCTGACTCCTCCTTCCTACTTCCTCTTTCCTCCTCCTAGTCTCCTAGCCCCACCTATCTTGCTTTCCCATTGGCCACAGTGCTTTATTCATTAACCAATATGAGAAACATATTTACAGAATAACATCTCCCATCATCTCTTCTTTTCTGTCTAAAATAAAAAGAAGGGGTTTAACCTTAACATAGCAAAATATATCACACAACAGTTATTGAGTAAGAATCACACTTAACAACATTTAGTCCATTAACATTTTGTAAGACTTAAACAAAATATCATCTATCCTATTTTCGTGGGTCTAAAGTCCTATATGTAACTTATCTTTAATCCTAACTAAGGAAAACTATAACCATAACTATCTGCCTTCAACTCCTTCAAAGACCACAGAAGGATAATATATAAACTCTAGAAATGACAGACAACTCACTGCCTGGTCAGTCACCCGAAGTTCTTCTGTAATGTTCCATCTTCAGCCCATTTGGGGTTGGCGTGGTAGCGGGGCAGTGGGACCAGACCTATGGCAAGGAAAAACCTGCTAGTAATACAATATAAACTAGGCTGGCCTCAGACTTATGATGCTCTTGCCTCTAAGATTATAGGAGTGTGACACTTAGCTTGGCAGGAGCTTCATTTTTGACTCTAGAAAGCTTGTAGCTAATTTATGGACTTTCACAATCTGGTTAACCAATGGTGAATGACTCTTACATATAGAATCACAATGTTTAGAAATCTAGTAAAAAAATATTTTAAAATGAGCAAACACAAAAGACTGTGACATCTTAAAATATTAGAAGAGGTGTTTTGGAATTTTTTAGCCAACAAAACTGTTTTTGTTACTGGAAGTGGAGAACCAACTGCACAAAGTGCCCTGCTCTTTAAAAGAGGGGAGCAGAGTACATTGTACTTTCCTCTTTGCTTATCCTGTAGAGGTCCTAAGCACAATTTTACAAAATTTACACTACTACTCATAGCTTGGTTGTAAGACATCTAGTACTTAGAAACTACCTTCTTGGCTCTCAGTGAGCACAGAGTCATACAGACTATTATCATATTTTATTTCCACATCAAACTGAGAGAGTTAGTTTACTCTAGAAGTCAGCACACATGTCACTGGGGCACACATTTTAATTCTTCATTTGGCAACTACTACTAAATGTTCTCTTGCTTTCATGTTACTGGGGTAGGCTCTTAGTGGACTCATATCTCACTCTTTCTGGTTCCACTTGAAGCCAGGAAGTTCATATACCTAGTTAGAGCTAGACTATTTAATTGTGTAACATTGGCTAAAGCTTGAGTAAATTGAAAAGATAAATTTAGCATTCTGGAGTCATTAGATTAACTTGTACATTTTGTCAAGAACATATGTCCACCTTATTAAAGTAGCCATTATACATAAGGAATGATCTAAGTGTAGTAAGTAAAATCCTGAAGAAACAAAACAAAGTTTCATCTCCATCATACATATTCTTGATTTATCTCATTGAAAATCCCAAATATTTATTACCATGAATTTATTCATTTTAATGCAATTTTCTACCTAGTATGGTTGCTTTGCTAAGAAAACATTATCCCTTATGAATACAAAGTCTCTTAGCAGCACTTTCTTGACTTATGATTTTTAGTTGCTTTTCCTCCCAGAGCAGATTCTGTTTTGTTTCTCCATGTATTCTGTGATGGAATGCCTTGAGAAGGACCTATTCCTTCTATTATTCTTCAAAATAATTCATAAACTCTCCGTCTATCAACCTAATAATAAGAAAACATCATGAGATCTCAATGGAAGAATTTTCTATATGATAACTGGTCCTCTTCTAAACCTCATAAGTAATTCTCATTCCATTAAATAAACATACTATCAAAAATGATACATTTGATAAACTTGACAAAAGTGAAAAATGCTTAAACAATTATTCTCTTAGCTATTTCAAATCAATGGAATGATGCAATTCATACTGGTCAAATTTTTTTAAATATGAAGATACAAATGGTTTTCTGTTTCCATCCTGAACAGGTGACTCAGCCAATCTCACCTGCAGAGCTTTCTTCGGGTACAGTGGAGATGTCAGTCCTTTGATTTACTGGATGAAAGGAGAGAAGTTTATCGAAGATCTGGATGAAAATAGAGTTTGGGAAAGTGACATTAGGTAAAATCATTTTTCTTCTGTTTAACAAGGGCAGTTCAGTTAACATGTGCTCTACTAAGTGGGAAGAGGGTGAGCTAAAACAAAAAAATTAATCATTTTATCTTTCTATTATCATAACAGAAATATTGTAATGCTTTGTGTCAAAGAAACAAACTTTTTTTGCAGACTGATTATGGAATTAAAAAATGTGAATGCCATTTGCAAAAAAAATAGGAGTAATTCTTTTCTTTTTGAATATTTTCATTAATCCTTTGGGGTTTCATGCAGTATGTATTGATCATATTCACAAACATACCCTCCTTCTCCAAAAAAAACATTTAACTAGTGGCACACTAAAATTAAAATAATGAAAAATATTGAAGCCCATTCTAACCTTAGGAAATTTATTGTGCTTTTTATTTATCAAATCATCTTTTAAAAGTTACTGAGAGGACCAGGCATGGTGGCCTGGTTTAGAAGAGGCATGGTGGCTAATGTGTGTAATCACAGTGCTTGATAATCTCAGGCAGGATAGTTGCTGTAAATTGAAGGCCAATCTAGGTCACACTATGAGTTCAGTGCCAGCCTGGGCTTGACTGTCTGTAAAAACAAATATTTAAAGGAACCATTATCTAGGCAAATGCAACCTTTATATTTTCCTTGGATGTCTTTACATATTTAAGCTACAGATTAGAATATAAAATGTTTGATGGGATAATGGAAGACATGAATTTTTTGTTATCTTTTCTACTCTAACTTTAAAGTTTAAATATTTATGAAGAGGAAATAATAATAGAAGAACAAACCTTTAAATTTTTAGCTAGCTATTTTGAGGGCATAATGTTTATAGTTCTTTTTTTCAATGTACTTACACATTTATTTACTTATATTTATGTATCAAAGTATTCACTGATGAACAAATATATTTGGACATGAAGAGTTAGTTCTAATCATAATGTAAATGATCAAGACTTTCATAATTACAACCAAGTTATGTCCAAATACAAATGATGGATAGTTTCTAAATATTCTTCCATATAGAGGGTGGATCTTCTGACTGGATATAAGGATTTAAGTGATGGTTCTCCTTTTTAAATGTCAAGACTTTTAAAATTTTAACAAAGATATAAAAGAAATTGTTTTTCAGTAAGAAGCAGAAATATATAAAGCTGTCATAGAAGAAGGTTTCCATTGGGATCTTCTCTTTGGCAACAAATACACAATATCTCACACTGGTCTGCTCTAATTAGATTCCGGAAGATCCAAATGGGCAATTTTCCAATATGGTTGAAAAATCTTTCTTTGCCATTTTTCATATTTAAAATGTCACTTGTAATCATTTACCAATAATTTTGAGTTTTTAAAATTAAAGTTCTGTAGACCTAAATTGTGTAACTTTGGCTGTATTGTGATAGCAAAAAGATCTAGAAAGTTATTTATCTAATTACACACACACACACACACACACACACACACACACACACACACACACACACACATCCAGGCAGCAGTTTGGAACTAGGAATACTGAGAGCAGGAAAAGGGCCACCTAGTTTAAGAAAGTTTCCATTTATTCTGAGAGATTACTAAAATATATAACAATCAGATTTAAGCATTTACTGTTCATTTTAAGAGTCAAAATTAAATACCCATTAGGACTTTTAGCATCTGGGCTTATGGTTTCATTTCTTTAAAATTATGCAGCTTGTTTGTATCATTAGGAAAAGTAACTCAGGTTGGAGGTTTCAACAGATAAGTCAAAATAACTCAGAAATGTTCTCTTTCTTTCCTACTCTTTTTAAAAAATAATCTGATATATAATTAGGCCTCCAGCCTAACATTTTAAAATCACTTATCTCATTTTATATCATATTTTTTCTTAAAGGGAAAACAATTTGTAAACTTTCTTTCAAGGTCTCTTTCACCTCTTTATTATGACAGCATGATGGTCCTGCTATGAGAGATAATTAACTGCAAGTTCATTAGCATCTCCAAAGACAAGCTTCTTCATTAGAAGTGAAGAAGAAAAGGGCATGCTACCATTTAATTAACTTAGCATCAATTCATAGCCAGATTTGAAGCACAAACTCTGTAGGTATATTCTCA
Organism: Cricetiscus sungorus; assembly: GCA_030556225.1. Lineage (NCBI taxonomy): Eukaryota > Metazoa > Chordata > Mammalia > Rodentia > Cricetidae > Cricetiscus > Cricetiscus sungorus. The sequence continues at coordinate 12,888,482 of JANBXA010000126.1, forward strand.
TCAGATTCAGATTCATCTACATTTCTTTCTTTTTCATGTATGTGTATGTGTATGTTTGTGTGGGGGGTTTTGTTGCGTTTTCCTTTATGTTTTAGAATTCTTAAGGAACATCTTGGAGAACAGGAAGTTTCTATCTCATTAATTGTTGACTCTGTGGAAGAAGGTGACCTGGGGAATTATTCCTGTTATGTTGAAAATGGAAATGGACGTCGGCATGCCAGTGTTCTCCTTCATAAACGAGGTGAGTGTAACCTTTCTTGCTAGAAAGATAATCTGAATCTTCAATAGAAAGGAAACCACTGGACTCCAATAAAAGAAAACTATTATTTTTATTGCCTGCATAAATCTAGATCAAATAAAATAATCACATTAACATTATGCACATGAAGGTTTTAGTGGGCTCATGTCCATCAACACATTGTTCAAAAGTCAGTACTCTGGGGTGAAATCTGATAGAAGAAGGCCAGGTTTATTTAAGGGCTAGCACCTGAGAAAATGGCTATTTGTTGCTAGATGAATGACATTCTGAGAGAACTCGGGTATAGAAAGAAATGGATTTCTAGGTAGAGGAAAGGGAAAAACAAGGGACAACTGGAAAGAAGTTATCCCCATCCCTGAGCGTGTGACTCCCACTCCAGAAGCTGATAATTGATGCCGACCTCCTGGGCTAGTTTCTGTATTTTTAAAATTAATACAACTGGCTTGAGAGTTAATTCTGACAACAATTGGCATTTTTTTTTTCTTGGTGATGCACAGAACTTGAATAAGAAAGAACACGTCTTGGTTTGGTCTGAGGGTATCCAGCTGTTTTGGGTTTTGTAAATCTAAAGCTCATTTAGCAGTTAACATCTTCTTCATTTAGGTGCAGCTTTCTTTAACATTTAGAATGGTGGACAATGACAAATCACAAAGGAGCAACCACTATTACAAAAGAAGAGAGTCATAGATGGATGACTGAACCAAACTCTTGAGTCAAATGTCTTTTCTTTGCCTTCTCTTAATATCAAATATATAGCCTGGGCAAGGTATTCTCAAGTGCTGATTTCTGATATGTAGACTGAAGAAAAATTATCAACTCTGCAGTGTTTTATAAAGATAAAAGAAGATAACAAATGAGAAGGGCTCAAAACAGTACCTATACGCAAAAGAAAACATTTAGTTAAATGGTATTTGTTATTATAAGAAATAGGTATTGGTCATTAAAATAACTTAATTTTTAATACAATAGACTGTGTCATGATTCAAAGATTGTTCCATTAGTGCAAGGACCGTGCCTGATTAATTCCCCAGTACAGTATTTCTTTATCTTTTTAACCTTGTATATTTTTTTCATATATAATAATCTCCCATGATCTATAATAACTTACTGTAACATGGATTGCAGCTGAGGGCAGTGTCTGAAATAGTAACTCTGTCTCCACAGTTTCATCAGCTTACACACAGGTGTGTGTATGTGTGTGGTTGTTGTTGTTTGAAATGAGAGATGATTATAAAATATGGCCTATGCCTTTGAATTAGTGATATTTTTGTGCACATTAGAGGAGACAATTTTTTCTGCATTATGCTAAGTTAAAACATTCTAGTTTATTTATTCTAAGTATGCTTGGTACTCTCTGACTCAGCAAATTTACAATGAATTTAATTTCAAAGCATATCTTCAATCCTAGAGTCTTTGAGGTTTGAAAAGAAAGAGAAAACTGAAGACATTCCCTATCTTATTGGGAAACAGATTCTCTCTACCTAATTGGGAAACAGATTCTCTTTGAATAATGTTGCTGAAAGCTATTAAAATAAACACCTTGCCTGTCAAGGTGACAATGATGTTAACATAGCATATTGTGCTGGAATGTGAGGAAAGAAGAAAAGTAAGTAGCAACTAGTAATGTTTCTTCCTTTACCTTAACACGTAGTTATACAATGAGGGAATTGGAGTCCCACTGCATGTGTGTAAGTACAAAAGCAGCCTCAGTGTGGGGAGCAACTTAAATGCTATAGACTTAACTATTTATCCAGCCATAGAACCTTCAAAATAATGTATCACTTTATACTAGATCAGATTCAATCTCTAAGATATCCATTTTGTCTTCAGAATAATCAGTTAGAAAGCATCTCCATTTGTTTAGTTGCCTATCCATTGGCTCTAGTTCACACTTCCAATTGACATTTCCCTAGAAATCAGATGTTCAAACTATTCACCATGACCCCACTGAACCTTGATTTCACCAGATTCAACCTCTCTAGCTCCTTCTAATCATTCCCCATTTATATGTGTCATTCTTGTCACTCTCTTGAATGTAGTCAAAATAAAGAGTTTAAAGTAATCCTTAAGAATTAAAAGTGAAGAAAAGCTAAGGCCACATATTAAAATTCTGTTGATTTGGGGGCTAGTGAGATAGCTCAGTAGCTAAAAGCACTTATTGCTCTTGCAGAGACTCTGAGTTCAGTTCCCAGCACATGTACGGTGGCTAACAACCATCTGTAACTCCATTTCTAGGTGATCTGATACCTCTTCTGACCTGCATGGGTAAAATAAGCCTGAAAAGAATTTTAAGTCTATTATTTGGACAACATTTACTTCAATCTGGATCACAGCATAGATATCAGTTATCATAAGAAAAGAAGAATGACAATGTATTTTATGTATGGGTGAAGCTAAAAAAAACAAAACAAAACAAAAAAAAATGCTGGTTTTGCAGGGAGGCATGAAGTCAGTAAAGGTCAGATACACCCTAGGATATTTTTAGCACGTTTAATCTAAGGATAAGCATACAAAGCTACTAAAGCTTCCAATTACAGAAAAACTACAATTTTGAAGAATCAAGGAAATTGTTTCATGAGAAATGTCATTAATCAGCACTTGAGAGGCAGAAGCAGGCAGATCTATGTGAATTAAAGGCCAGTCTGCTCTACAGAGTGAGTTCCAGAACAGGCTCCAAAATAATACAAAGAAACCCTGTCTTGAAAAACCAAAACTAAAAAAACAAAATAAAATAAAAAAGAAATGTCATTAATGTCTGATTACCTGAATATGAAGAAGACCAAAGTGGCCAGTTTCAGTTGTATTCAAATACTTGTTTTTCAACAATCTTTTCCAAATTTGTATTTATATCAGCAATATTTGTTCTTCTTAAGATAAAAATATTAATCCCCAGAGAGTATTTAGAGTTTGTGTACTCTGAAGATCTTTTCTTAAAATGAATGTGCACCTTCTTTTCAAGGCTGTTGGAGCAAAGGAGTCTTTGCTTGCAAGGCAATAATGGATGCAATCTTATCTCAAAGGGCTCATTGTACGGAATGACCATACTTACCTTGAAAATAAGGAAGGACTTTGGTCAGTTTATGACATTATTGTAAGTCTACCAACCCTACTAAGTTCAGAAAGAGAGGACACTGAAAATATGATGCCATGAGTTGGAATCTTTGATGGGAGTGTCTCTGAGAATATCAGGCTTCTGTCATGCTATCAGTTATCAGATTATTGCTCAGATGTATTGCTCAGAGGACTAATGATGCTCAGACAAACAACTGGAAACTGCCACTGCTAATCTTCTGTTTTTGCCACCAACTTAAAACTTCTCTAATTTACTGGTTTTCAAAATTCTTCCTTTTAAAAATCGTCCTTGGAGAAATGCATTGAAACATTTCTTTGATCTAGATCAGTAGTTCTCAAACTGTCCAATACTGCGACCATTTAGTAGTTTCTCATGTTGTCTTGACCGCTAACCACAAAATTATTTTTGCTGCTCCTTCATAGCTGTAATTTTACTACTATTATTAATTATACTGTAAATATCTGTGTTTTCCAATATTGTTAGGTGACTCCAGTGAAAGGGTCATTTGACCCCAAAGAGGTCATGACCCACAGGTTGAAAAACACTGCTCTAAAAGGATACACAAACACCAGAAATGTGTTTTGGCCTCAAGTCTATCCACTCCTCCATTCACCAGAAATAAGTGAATTCTGTGTCAGTGACCTATAATTTCTGGTAGGAAATTTTATGATTATTGATATCCTCAAAATATGGACATCATTATTTTCTGTATCAAACTACTTTAAATAGTTAAGGGCATGGGTTTGGGAACAAGGCTGGCTGTGTTTAAAACACAGTTCTTCTTGATAATTCTTCTGTTTTAGGCAACCCACTCCATTTATGTGAGCCTTAGGTTGTCTTCCATAAAATGGGGACTTCTAAGATGGTCTTTCACTTATAACACCTATGAGAATTAAATGAACTCATATGTGCTAATGCTTATGACTGCATCTGACACATGCTTAATGCCAAATAAATGTTAACACGCTACTACAAGATTTCTCCGCTCCAACTGTGTGCTACTGCAGGTAATGAAAGATGCAGCAATTGTATTCACTAAAAATTCTATGCATTTTAACTCAGCTCTCATTGAAATGATCATCTTTAGCTCCAGCAATTATGTCCCATTTATTTAGAATTGTACCTGACAATAAATTTGTTTTAGTTTAAATGCACTATCCTAAAGGAATTTCATTTATTTATGCATGCATTTAATGATGATTATTAAAAATCTCCTATATGCCTAGCATTGTGTTCATTTGAAAATTAAGTACCAATGTAAATCAAAATCTCATAACATCCATTTTAAATTACACTGCTACCATTCTAAACACAGAATTTTACTTTTTTTCAAATTAAAAATTATTTTTTCTTATTTTACATATTGATCTCAGTTCCCTCTCACTTCCTCCCTTTCTTCCTCCCTCCGTCCCTCTCTCCTTCTCTCCCATGCCCCCTGACCATCCTCATCCATGCCCCCCCACAACACTCCACAGGGAAGGTGGTGCCTTCCAAGAAAGGTCAACAAAATCTGTCAAGTCATTTGGAGTAGACTAGGCCCTCCCTCCTGCCTCTAGGTTAAGGGAGTATCCCTCCATGGGGCATGTGCTCCCAAAGTCCTTTTGTGCACCAGGGATACATCCTGGTTCCACTGTCAGAGGTCCCTTAGACTGCCCAGGCCTTCTAACTGAGACCCATGATCAAGGGTTCTGAGTCTGTCCAATGCTGGTTTCCCAGCTACCAGTCTGGGGGCCCATTACCTCCCCTTTGTTCAGGTCAGGTGCCTCTGTGGGTTTCTGTAGCCTGGTCTTGTCCTCAACCTCTGCATCTGGATTCCAGTTCAGCTCAGTATTTAGCTGTGGGTGTCTGCTTCTGTTTTCATCAGCTACTAGATGAAGGCTCTATGATGGTGGGTAAGTTAGTCATCAATCTCATTATTAGAAAAGGACATTTATGGTAGCTCAAATTGTTAGTTGGAGTCAGTCTTATAGGTCTCTAGACCTTTCTTTAGGTTCAGTTTTCTCTTCAAACCAATAATGGCTCCCTCTTTTATGTTCTCTCTCTCTCTTTTCTGTCTTCTATCCTACCCTGACTCAATCTTCGTAGTTACATGTGCTCTCCTCCCCTCCCCTTCTCTTTCTCCTAGCTCCCTCTCCATTCACTGCCCCCCTACTCCCAATATGCTTAGGAGATCTTGTTCTTTTCCTCTTCTGTGAGGGACATTGTATGAATCTCTTAGATTCCTCCTTGTATCCTAGTTTCTCTGGCAGTGTTAATTATAGGCTGGTGATCCTTTGCTCTATGTCTAAAATCCATATATGAGTGAGTATATGTCATGTTCCTCTTTTTGTGACTGGATTACCTCATTCAGGATGGTTTCTTCAAGTTCCATCCATTTGCCTGTGACTTTCAAGATTCCATTGTTTTTTATTTCCACAGAGTAGTATTCCATTATGTAAATGTGACACATCTTCTTTATCCATTCTTCAATTGAGGGGCATCTAGGTTGCTTCCAGGTTCTTGCTATTACAAGTAATGCTGCTATGAACATAGTGCTTTTTTGTTAGACTTTACAATTGTCACATTATGAAACTTAAATAACAATACTGGTCTAAATGGTTATGTTTACTATATTGATTACAATAACATGGCAATTCATTCATCATGAGGTAGTAGAACTGGCAAAGTATCAATTTGAGAGACTTAGTGCTAGTTAACAATGACAAACATCTAGGTTTTCTATTTTCCCTCAAACCCTTTTCACTTCTTCTGTACGTTCTGCCTCCCTCCAAAGAATGCAATACATAAGAAGTAGAATTGTTCAATAAACTCTCTAGTCCTAAAAATACCTTTAGTAATGTAATTAATGTGCAAATAATTTAGGATGCATTGTTTAATGCTGGATGAGTTTAGATCTAGTGAACTGTTTATCCTTTCTTGTAATGAATCATCTTTGTAGTGTGTGCCTATGTTCTTGTTTTTATTTTCCTAGTACATTTATTCTCTGAGAGATTCAGTATGATAATGAAACCATGTAAACCTCCTTTGAGGTTTAAGAGGAGCCATTTGATGTCATTGACCACTGACATTCAATTATCTTTTAAAAGTCAAATCTTGTTGGGAAATCACAATGTCCTCCTACTGCATGCGCTGTATGGCACTATCTCCCTGGAAGGTTGAATTAGTATGCATAGGATGGTCACTTTCAATGAGTCTTCCCTTATACAACAACAATGTACTTAAGAGCTTAAGTTGTGTTTGTACAGAAACTCCAAATCACAATTACCAGGTTTATAACAACTTATTCAATAAGATTTCACATTTCATAGTCAAAATTTTTCTTTCATCTTATAAAATTTTTTTTGCTTCTCCAATTCTCTCTGTGTTTATGAAAAATTAAGTAGCTCTTTCCAATTCTATGTTTTTTCTTAATTGCTAATTTTAAAACAGAACACTGGAAGGCTATTGTTAATTTTTAGTATGACAAATTATCCAAATTGTTTGATGCTAATATTCTTTTACCGTCATTCTTCTTAATAAAGAACCAAACTTGAAGACATGAAAATTAACTTTTAAGATGACTAGTTAATTATACAGACTATATAATTTAAGTGAGAATAAAACTAGGTTATTATTTTGCCTATTTTTCACAAATGAAACCAAAGTTTGATAGACTTCTGATTTCAGCCATTCCTGTTGATCATGAATGCAAATGGAAACTCTAAAATAGTTCATTATATATGTTCGTGTTTGTTATTTCACTTGTTTTCTAGTAAAATATTAAATTACTAATAAAGTATGTTTACTTCTCTGTCTTATGCTTCAGTGAACCTAACCAACTTAACAAGTGCAAGGAATGTGTCCCTATCAAATAGATTGATTAAATGTATTCTGAATAATCTACATTTCACCATTGTACCTTTTCAATTTTGTTACTATTGATGTTCTGGGCTGAACAAGTTTCTGCTGTGGTAGAAACTGTTTTGTACATTGTAGATTATTTAGCAGCATCATTTCCCCCTACCTACAGTACCTTCCCAAAAACATTGTAGATTATTTAGCAGCATCTTTTCCCCCTACCTACATTACCTTCCCAGTGCTGAAAAACCAAAATTTCTCGCAGCATTGTCAAATATCCCCAAAGAACAAAAATTGAGAACTGCTGGTTTACAATGTGAATAGAGAAACCTCCATGTAGGAAATGGCTTTAGCATCTTAAATGCTCATAGCAGAGAAATTCAAAGTAAATGAATTGAAACTTTCACCTTGAAAACCCACCAAGATCATGTCAAATTAAATTGGGATGATCAAAGAGTCAACAGAACAACAGTCAGACTATTTGTTTCCACATTTGGAAAGACATCTAGAAGTCCCTATTCTTGTACTTCATAAACTTCATAATACTTGCAAATAACCTAGGGAGCTTATTAGAAAAGCAATTCAGATGCATTAATCTAAGGTGATATTCAAGATTTGAATTTCAAGCAAGTTCATTACTAATATTGCTGCTACTGGTCTGTGGACCACAATTGGCATACCAAGGTCCAAGCTACACAATAGAGCCTACTGATAAACTTAGTAGCATCTAATAGTTAAAGAGCAACTAGCTCACTGTGTCCTTGGAAAGGAATGAAGCCAGAGTACAACCAGTCAGTGTGACTAAATCTAAGTAATTGCCTCATTCCTTTTGTAGAGTCAACACCCTTGCCCTCACACTCTGTTCTTAATGAGGTTACTTACATCACATATTCAATGGCATTTTGCCTTCTAGAATGCATTTGCTACTCAAGAGTTGCCTAAAAGGGCACTCTCAAGTATAAAAGTGATTAACCTCTTGAATGAAAAGCCTTCATTGTTGGCAACAGTTCCTACATGTCCCATGTTTTAAAAGGAAGATATATTCAGAAATCTCTCAACAACTTATATAGATACACATAATGTAACCTATGCAAACAAGTTATCTATAGTGTTCAGTCTGTGCAAACAGTAATTACTGAGTAGTGACATGATATATGATAATCAGTAAATAGTGCTAATTTCCTGTTTTGAATGTTGAATTCAGCCAAATCACAACTCTGTAAAATAAGGAAGAATGGCCATAGTATCAGAATTGAATCAACAAAAGGCAATGGTCATGAGTATACTGATACAGGAATAAGAGAAAAAATATGATATAGTACAAGTAACAGGATAAAGTGCTCCTTGTGTTCAAAAAGTTTAATTTGTGTAGACACCATCTACCTAGCATCTCACAAAGCAGTTACAAAGTTTAAATAGTCTTCAAGTAAGGGCAAGGGAAATCCACTGAAACCCAGAGATTTGTATTAGAAAACAGTAATCTTGCCATTTTGGAAAATAAAATACATCAGTTTAAAATAATTGAAAGGGGCTAAAGAGATGGCTTAGCAGTTAAAAGTACTTGCAATGATTGCAAGCGACCAGAGTCCATCTCACAGTACTCATGTCAAGTGGCTCCCAACTGTCTATAACTTTTTATTCCAGGGTATGGGATACCTACATTTTGCTTCCATGAGCACCACAACTCATATGCACACCCGAGTGCATGCACACACATACACACACACACACACACACACACACACACACACACACACGCACATGCACACATAAATGAAAACTAATTATTAAAAAATAATTTGAGTAAGGCCACCAAAACCATCTAGTTCACACATATCACAACCACAACATGATAAATGTAATAAGATATAATAGATAAGAGAGTATGTCCATGATCAATAATCACTAATAACCCCTCACTCTCCTCAGAATCACCCTCATAGTCTTATTATTTGCAGACCAAATCTACCTATCTATTGATATTGTTTCATATCCAACTTGAAATATTATGTCACTGCAGGCTGTTTAGAGAAGATCGTTTATCTAGTGCTATTGAATGAATATATTTCTACTTGTAAAATATGTAAAAATATGTATGTATTTACCAGCTTCATGTAAAGTGCATACATGGATTAGACTTAGTAGCTAAGTTACTACTTCCAGAGGGATGAATGGCACTATCCTGGGACAACATTGCTGGAGAGAAATGATAACTGTGCATTTGTATGGCTGTGAATTCCTGCATATGGTGAGAAATGGCACAACTGGGTCATAATACAATACAAAAGATATACCTTATAATAAGCAGTCGATCTTTGACAACCAGGTCAGTAAACTGAGAAATTTGACATGACACATAAAAAAAATGCTAACTGTTCTCTCAGGTCACATAGCAGGAAAAAGTATGTTGATTTCCAATACATTACCATGGTAACTTGTGTTAGATTTTTAGTGCTGAGAAATACATTTGCAGTCTGCAAGAGATATGTTAGCTATTTGTGTCTGCTTTTAGGGCACATGTTCTATTTTTAGCATGTGCGCCATAAAGAGTAATATATATGAAGGCTTGGTTTTCTAAATAGAGGACATTTAGATGTCATAAAATGAATGAAAAATAAATACATAAAGAAAATCCATCAGTATATACAGAAAGGCACACAATGATCATTTTTAAAATGCCCAAGAATTATTATCATTAGTTGAACTATGATGTGAATGAAGATTGACTGAAAAGAAATTACAAACAATGATGGAAAAATTGAGTTTCTTGAGAGTCTTTTAATTTTCACTCCTCAGTTGCTTGTTACCTAGAGCAAGTCTCTGCCTCATTGTTCTTCATTTTTTTCGTTTGTAAACTAATTGTCCTTCAGTTTCAGGGCAGAAATCTTGAGAGAACATATTAAGTACTCACAATAATATATATTAGGCCATTTTTCAGATTCTTAGAGTTTGAAGGTGCTGTGCCTGATTTTGTCAAGCCTGCAAGTTAATTGAAGTGGTTGCTCTTTCCAAGGGCTTTTCTTCTGGTTTAAGTGTTAAGTTGCCTCAGAACTTTGCTCGCTTTAGTGCAAAATATAAACTAAAGTTCTGATATGTGTATTTCAAAGCACTGACACTATGGTTGCCTAATTCATACAAACTTGAATGTAACAGGCATTTACCAAAATCTGAAGGAAAACCTGGTATGGTGTTTCGTACCTATAATCCCAAGATTTGGGAGGCTCCATGATGAACTGCCCAAGTCTGAGGTCAGCCTGACCTATGTAATGTGTTTGATGCCCACCTGGGCTATAGAATGAGACCCTATCTCAAAAATAAATAAATAAAAATAAAATCTAAATAAGTGAACCCTAAATTGACTTGAATGAATTTGAAATTTTAATTCTAGACTCAAATGTAAAATTATTCCTCTGGAGGAGGAATAACGATAGATTCTGCTATTTCTCAACCCCCAAGCCTGCTCATTACATCATGAGTTCTTTAAGTTCCATAAACTCTTTACAAATTTAGAAACAAGGCAAAATTTCCACCACATTCCTCAACTGCTTTATGTATTCAATAACGAAGAGTGATCTATAGCATTCAAAAGTGAGAAGAAGAGCTTGCTGTTACTCCCATTTGAGAAATAAACCAGCATGTGCTGTGATTACTGTTTTGGCCTCAATAATCTCCAACTCTGTAAACATCAAGATTTCAAATGAAACTTTTCTCAAGAGATAAAGTATTACCAATGCCTTTCACCAAAAAAAAAACACAGTTGTTTGTAATGATTTGAATAATTAGAACATATATTAAGCCCTTAAAGAAAGAAAATTCAAATGATTGCAAAAGTCTGATGTTTCTCAGTGCTTCCCACTTTATACACTGTAGTACAAGAGGATTTCACATGTGAATAGTGTTTTATAAATCTATTTCCATTGGTAGAATATTCTTCAAATCATAATCTTTTGTCAGAGCCCAATGTTTCTGTATAAAAGTAGCAAACTTGGCTCTTCCTGGTTATCTAAGCAGCCCAGATGTTCTGTGTTCTTTGGGCATTCCAAAGCATTCCCAATGGAAGAATGAGTTGTTCTAACTGTGACAATATATCCTCTGGTGGACAATTGCTTTCAGGATAAGCATCACATCCTTTAACAAAAAAGAATAAAATGGCAATGCCACCTTCACTTTGACAATTTTCTCTCCAGAGAGGTTTTATAACATTCCATCTGTGCCTGTCTATTTGTATGACATGTTAAGAAGGAAATTCCTAGTAGAGAGAAAGCAAATACTTTTTCTTCGAAGATATTTTCTTTTAGGCATCAGTGAGGTTTGACACCTTGATATACAATAGCCCTATCTTCTAAGCTGGTCACCTGAGGCCCTTTTCTTCTTTATTTTTAACAGTGTGCTTATTCTTTGTCTACTTCTCTTTTGAGATCTAAGATGAAAGAGCCCACTCTGAATCTTTCTTTTATATATCTATATGTGTGTGCAAATATGTAGTGATGTGTATGTTCCATGTATACTTGTTACATACTAATATCTCAAATACTGATTTGTAGTCTAAAGGTGAAAGTTTTCTGCAATAAAACCCTACCCGTGCTAGGAACTACATTTTGTACCTTTTGAAGATGAATGTCAACTTTCCCCAAGAGGAAACATAGTCTTAGTGTTCTGATTTAAATTTAGGGAACTAGTTTAACTGGTAACATGACATAAATCCCCAGACAACTATTTTTTTTTTGAAAAGTCACAGGTTATTTACTTTCAAAGTAAATTAAAAAGAAAACCAATATATATTAACTAAATAAGAAAAGGATAATTTGCCTAAAATCATTCAGCATTCAGGAGGTGGGCAGGAATTTTCTCATTTCATGCATGTCAAATCATTTTCAAAAACATTTACACTCTTGCACTATGCCAATCAGTGATTGATTTTTATCTTTGAAATCTGCCAACAAAACCCCACAAACACAAAATATGCCAAGTGTGTTGCTTCCTTGTCTCATGACTATGAATACTTACAGTACTTGTTACATTCACATGAAAATTCTAACACTGTGATATTTCGGTGCCCAACAAATATTAGTGTGTATTTTGTAGTAGGTATGTGCTAGCATGTCAGAATCTACAAGAGTGCAAAAACACTGCACCACTATTTATAAGGTACTTATTAAACAAGCATTGAATGAATGAATGTAAAAAATTGAATGTGAGTGGTGTATCTCAGTGACAGAGCACTTACATAGCATCTTCAAGGTTTGGAAATAGGAGGTGATTCTCACAGTCTAAGTGAATACAAACTTTTTAAATTCTGTGTATCTATACAAGGTTATATTATCACCATATTCATGAATGAAGGATACCTTTTAACTCTATACTATGAAATCTTCTCTCTCTCTCTCTCTCTCTCTCTCTCTCTCTCTCTCTCTCTCTCTCTCTCTCTCTCTCTCTCTCTCTCTCTCTCTGTGTGTGTGTGTGTGTGTGTGTGTGTGTGTGTGTGTGTGTGTGTGTTTAGGCCAGAGTTTGACATTTGGTGGCTTTTTCTATATTGTCGAAACATGTGTAATAGGACATTTCACTGTACCTGCACCTCACAAAATCAGTGAAACTAACTAAGTAGCAGGCAGCAGGGGTCTTCCTGCCCTGCCCACCTCCTCAGTACTAGGATGACATGCATGTGTGACTGAACTTGGATTTTCTCATGAGTTCTTGGGATTGAACTTAGGTCTTCATGTTTTCACAGCAAGAAATTTACAATCTTAGTCATTCGCTCAGCCCCAGATTCTCAACTTTATGTATAGTGCATACTTTAACCAAGTAATGGAATAGTTATTCATAATTATAATTCTTTAGCTACTTGAACGCTATGATACATTGAACCCAAAATCACTCACAGAGATACTGGAATTTTAGAGTAGAAAGAAAGAAATATTTTTTTTAAAAAACTGTGTGTGTTCTTAATCAGCTATCTAGTTATTCATTTATTAAACAAATCATTATTGAGTTTCTACAGTATGTCAGACAATATATAAGGGACTTGAGATAATTATTGAAAATAATTTAAAAATAGAAAAAAACACAAACAGAAAAACAGCTGAAGACTCACCATCATGGAATTTAAGTTTAATCAAGTCAGAAAATGAATAATAATCTAGTTATTAGTACAATAATTGAAAATTATATTATGTGGTGACAAAATCTATAGAAAAATATGAGTCCAGAATTTTTTTCCTTAAAATGAGTGGTTGATAGAAGAATTTCATATGGTGCTGTATGAGCAAAGGTTAAGGCATAATGAGACTACACAGGAGTAATGGCACATGCCTGATGTCCAGCACTCATTTAGGAGAGCCTGTTATGTTTCTCTTCATATGTGACTCTCTGAGTTTAATTCAAGTCCTTGCTTGAGAATGGGTAGAAGGTTATTTATTACAGCCAAGCATTTTGTCAGTATATACACCTCTGCAGAAAACAGTATGTTCCTCCCTTAGCATTGACAGTAGCTCCTCAAGGACATGCAGAGCTTCATGGGCCCTCTTCCCATATGTGAAGGAATGTTAAGAGGCCCAATATTTGCCAGGTCTTGTGACGATAAACACAGCTGCAATATTTCCAATTGATTTGTCTTTTTTAATTTAACTGTTATTTTAGAACACAATCATTCCTCACAAATTTTAACATTGGTATAACAAATACCTATTTATTTTCTCCAACTATGTTCATGAATTATTAACATTTTGTTACACTGACCTTAACAAATTCCTGGACATAGGAAAATGGATGAAATATACTGTCTGCAAACACAGGTTATTGCTGCATCACAGAAAGTTAATTTCAGACATTGTGACTAATTCTTAGTATGATTCTCTTAAGTTACCAAGAGTGTTTTTATATATAGCCAAAGAATATTTACCAAATTTACAAAATTTCAAAATAATAAAAAGCTACTCTCTCTTACATAGTCGGTCTATAATCTAGTTACATTGTCTCAACAGATACTCTTTTTTAATTATCTATTTATTTTTCTTATTTTACATATCGATCCCAGTTCCCTCTCCCTCCCTCTATCCCTCCCTCTCTCTTTCCCACCCTCCCATGCCCCCCCCCGGCCACCCTCCCCTCCCACACACCCCCAGTCCACATGTAGGGTGATGCCTTCCAAGAAGGGTCATCTAAATCTGTCAAGTCATTTGGAGTAGAGACTAGGCCCTCTCTCCTGCCTCTAGGCTAAGGTAGTATTCCCTCCATGGGAAATGTGCTCCCAAAGTCCTTTTGTGCACCAGAGATACACCTTCGTCCCACTGTCAGAGGTCCCTTAGACTGCCCAGGCCTTCTAACTGAGAAACATGTTCAGGGGGTCTGAGTCGATCCAATGCTGGATTCCCAGCTATCAGTCTGGGGGCCCATTAACTCCTCCTTGTTCAGGTCAGCTGTCTTGGTGTGTTTCTGTAGCCAGGTCTTGTCCTCTCTCTCTACATCTGTATTCCAGTTTGGCTCAGTATTTAGCTATGGGTGTCTGCTTCTGTTTTCATCAGCTACTGGATGAGGGCTTTTTGATGGTAGATAAGTTAGTCATCAATTTCATTATCAAGGAAGGGCATTTATCTCATTATTGGGAAAGGCCTTTCCACTGTTGCTCAAATTGATAGTTGGGGTTAGTCTCGTAGGTCTCTGAACATTTTTCTAGAGTCAGTTATCTCTTCCAACCTATAATGGCTCCCTCTTTTATAGTATCTCTTTTTCTCTCTCTCTTTTTTTCTCTTGTATATTATACCATATTTTCAATGTAAGAATATGCTTTGCATGTATATGTTCAGTTTCCCTAGTGCCCATTAATCTGAGATGGTTCCTTACTTTTCTTTGTCTTTAATCAATACTGGTATTTTTTTTGAAGAGTAGTAACAAGCTGAATTGGATTCATGCAGCTGTCCTTCAGTTCAGATTGGCCTGACAAGTCCTCATTTTTCAAATTCTTATCCAATTCTAGTTACCATCAATGATGTGTGTCTTCTTAGTGTATTGTACTAGAGACCAGTTTATATCATTCCTGGCAATGTTAATTTATATCACTTTTAGAAGATTGTGCTGAGTTTTCCTTTTTAAATAATCAGTAGGAAGGTACCTTAAGAATATGAATATCCTGCCTCAAAAATAGTCTACCTCATAATTTTAACACCTAATAATAATTCTTACTTGAATCAATTATTGAGGAAAATGAGGATTTCTATGTCATTTCTTTTGTATTCACTGGCTAACATTCTACTTTTATGGAAAGCTTTCCCATTTTGTTCAATTATAATTTACACAAACTCATAGATTGGTGTTTCATTCTCTCTCTCTCTCTCTCTCTCTCTCTCTCTCTCTCTCTCTCTCTCTGACAATTCATTTGCAACTGCCTTTTAAAGCATACCACTTAAGATTAACCCTTACTTCAAGGAAAAAAACAAACAAAACCATATTCAGTAAAGATTTTAGCAAATTATACCTAGAATGATGCATTTTACTGTAGTCCTTCTTCATTTCTATTTTGTGGTGGGCTAAATGACAATTAAGTTCCAAGGGCTTCTGGGAACTTAGTCTAACTAGGCCAAAATGATTGGGCTCTAACCCATTAACTATAATTTCCAACCTTGATTGGCAGTAAGTAAAAGTTCACTTAATGCTTTCCCTGATAATGTCTTCCCAAAGTGACAAGATACACTACTTTAAAGGGTGATCTTTGTCCAAATATTTGGTCTCACTAATTAAGATATTCCATTGATAATCTATTTTTACTTTGTCTGTCATAACTTTATATATCTTTCTTCTAAAAAATAAAGACTTAAAATTGTTCTCCTTATACAGGAATATATGCCTTCCCAAAACTTTTTCTAGCTGTTGTAAAAGTAGCAATTCGGTTTCTTAATGTATCATGCACATGCCCCACAAGAATGTAACTGCTTCTAAATTGTGCTGATGTATTATAGAAATTGAGTTGAATATCTTTGTGGGCTGAGCATAATTATCCTCCTGTCAGGAACAAATAATTTATACTGCTCCAGAGTAATAAATATGCATATGAATTTATGTAGATGAATAAATCCTTATAAACCTTAGCTCTTTATAACCCAACAGCAGTGGGGGGAATGTACATGGTGAATGAAGCTAATGAATAAACTAGGGTCATTATAGTGTCTATCATGTGTTTCCCCAACAAACTTGCATTTTACAGCCTCTATATCAGGGTAGAACATTTCAAAGGATTTTATGTAAGGACAGAACAATTTTAGAATGAACTATTTAGGAGAAAGCCACCCATCTTCCATTACACTTTCAACAAGTTTTGTACATCTACATAAATATGAATAGAGATCAGAAATGCAAAATGAAAACTCAAACTGAGCTCACAAAACACATGAACTTTTATTTTGTTAAAATTTTACTTCTCCAAAGATTTCTAGCAAAAGTTTCCAAATACTAATACCAGGTACAGGCTAATAAATATATATATTTTACTACACTAGGTACTTGCAGCAAAATTAGTGTAAACCAAGTGCATTTATTATTTGCAATGTAATCCAATATACTAAGAGATGGCATGTACTTTATTTTAATTAGGTGTTTCTTTTAAAGGGTTGCTTGCACCAACTGTCTCGATAAGAAAAAAAAATTGTAGTCATTGCTCAAAATGCTTGTAGCAAATCTAGTTTTAAATTGAAGCAATTTATTCAGAAAGCAGTCTACTACTGCAGCAATAATCAATGTGTTTTCCCTTAGACTGTACTGGAGCTTTCCATGGACTATTGTTAATTGCCTGTAACTAAATGACTGTTAGTTCCCTTAAATGTAACTTTTTGGCACTTGTTCATTTGTAGTGTTTAAGCAAATGCCAGCTCCCCTTAGGTTTTTGCTGAGCAGTTTTGCTTTACAATTTTCAATATTTAGCCTCAATCCCTTAAAGGGCACAGAGTCTATTATTTTAACCAAGTGATACTTTTTTTTTGAAAGTCTGGGTTTTCTCTTTCCAGTCTCAGAAGTTGAGTTTTGTTTTTTAATACTGACACTTCAGGCAACTTGGAGTAGAACTGAAAAGCAGGCTCCTTTCAAAAGGAAACTGACATTTGCAAGGGAAACACCACTCATAGTCACATAGTAATGCAAAGATGAAAGACAATAGCAGGCCCAGATAATTTCTCTTAACTCTGACAAAATTGAACCCTTCTGATTTTCTCCTGAACTCATGAATAAGCCATAAAATATGTAGGCCTCATATTAACGAAGTGTTCAGCTTGGATGGAGCAGGAGTGTACAGACTAAATCTAATGCACCATTTTCCTTAAAAGCACTTCATAATGTGGTCATTGTACATCAACTTAATAAATAGTAATGTGTGTGTATTTACAATGTATATACCTATATAAGATGGAGCAACAGAGAAGCAGGCACTGGTGAGAAAAGTCCAAGTTTCATTCCTGACCTCCTTCTAAGAATGCTGTAAGAACACCATATTTTTACACATAGCATCTGAAGAGAAATGGGAATTATGCTCCAGATTTTGCACAAAACAGCACATTGCAAATACTAAGTTTCTTTGGACCAGTTTTCACATGATCTTATTAGTAGTAAATGACTGCACCCCCAAAGAGTTATTCTTGCTCATTGCTCAGTTTTTAAGTAATATTTCATATCTTTATATATTTTTAAGATGTTCAAGTCACACAACTATTTCTATAACTGCAAAGCTACATCAACTCTAATATTTGTTTTTTATTACATGTCATATAATACTATGATTGTCTAAATATACAGAATATTTAAAGTATTATGTACAACTTTGATGACTTATGACTTTTATAAAAATAAATAACTCATATATTCTCTAGAAATAAAAATAACTTACTCTAGATTAAAGACGGGGCTTTTCCAGTGGGCAGTAGAACTGACTGGCTAAAACTTAACAGAGAAGCAGAATGGAGAAGAAAGTGGTAGGGATTTGGGGGGTCCACTCAGAGTAATGGCTTTTTCATATAGGTGACAATTGGATACAGGTGCTGTCAAGATATCCACAGGATAGAAAAAGGCAAGGTCCCACAGGATGATGTGGGATCCAAAGGCTAAAACAGTCACATGAGAAGAGCAAAGCTCTGGGTAAATAGGAGGAAAGCTCCTCATCTGTCCTCAACCTCTAAACAGAGTCCCATGATCCACAGTGGTGGTCACAGTGGCAGTGTCTCACAGAAGGCTGCTGTGAGACCTCCTTGACTGCTTGTTGAAAGATTTCCCAGCTTCCTTGATGGGTTTAGTGGAACTCTGTGTGCTTTGTACTTCGCTAACTCTTCCACAAATGTAAACAAAATGGTCTCATGCAGAGGCAAAAGTAATGACTTCCTACATACTCATGGGACACCATAATTTTATAAACCCATGGTACTTACACAGAGTTCAGATATGATAACTGCTTGAAAATGGGGGTGGGGGTATGAGAGTTCGAGCACCTGTACATACATAAACATGCATAATTAATTGCTTTTAGGTAGACAGGTGGAATTGCAAATCTAAAAGCCCTCCCCAGTTTCTTCCTGTCCTATCTGTTTGAACATCTGGTTGTGTTTAGAGTAGGATCCATCACCACTTCCTCCTGGGAAATATAATGCTGTCCATAGACAAATTTCACTCTTTTTTTTTTACCCCATTTGCTACTGACTTCTTGTTTCTGAAACAAGAAAAATTAGTGGTGTTAAGCTCATTGACAGGTGAAGACATTAACATAGATGTTTCAGTTGTCTATTTTGAACCAGGGGCTGTGTCCTATAGCAGTCAATCAAAAGGACAAGGTCCTGATCTCATGACTGCCAGGTACAAAGGAAATTTCAATTTCCCAGACTCCAAAAGGCAATGAGAATGTCTTGAAATGAGCTCGACCTGGATCATAGGGGGATTTCTAGTAGTTAAATAAAAGCCGGCATTCTTCAGGAACTTGTGAAGCCAGTTCTGCATCTACCACAATGAGTCATTTCCCTTACCTTCAGCAAAAGGGATGCAAAGCTCTATAATTAACATCTAAGTGTGGCACCTATCAGCATATTCAAGTACCTGTTATTCATTTCAATGTCCCCTGCACCAGCTAAATCTCTATGCTTTCTCTATGTTCCTGCTCCAGCTGCTACTAATCTCACTGTGCTCTCTCTGTTCTCCATTCCCTGCTGTTCTTCCCTCTTTTGCAGATAGCCATGGCCATGTCTAGTCTGCTGGCCATGATCAATCTACTTCTTTCTCTCTTTTTCTGCTCTGGAGTCTTTCAGATGCTCCTGGCTGTTCTTATTTACAATAAAGGCCTCTCATGATAAAAAAAGAAAAAAGAAAAAAAAAACTTTACTCTGTACAACTTTTTCTTTTATTTATTTGTATTCAGTTTCTGAAAAGAAATTGAGAAGGGATATATTGGATGGATTGGAGGGGGAAGGGGAAAACACTATAATGATACTATAATCTCAAAAATAAAAGATATAACAGTTTTAAATTGACCAAGAAAAAATAGCTGTTTGAAAGTATGTAGAAATCTAGTTATGAACACCTCCTAAAGAAAATTAATCCTTTTTTTTTAATTGCTGAGAACATGCTTCAGGTATCATTTTTATTGTGTCTAAAGCTAATTGGGTAGATGTGGTACTTACACTGTGTTACAAGGTTGGGCTTAGTGCTGTGCCTCCAGCTGCAAAAGGTGGAATGGAGGCACTATAGAAAAATCATTCCCTGCCTGGCTACTTATCTACAACAGAACAGCTGTTCTGACTCCAATATTTCCTTAGAGCACCTCCCCACACAGTCCTTTTGTCAGAATTTGTAATAGCTTTTCATAAGTAATCAGAATTTTAAAAAATTGAATTATGATTGGCATAAGATAAAATGCATAGACCACAAGTGATCAGATCAATGAATATTAACGAATGCATACACATGTGTACCCACCCCAAGACAAGATAAAAAGTATTTCCTTTACCCAGTAAAGTTTCCCCTTGTCCCTTTCTAATAAACTTTCCCTTCACTTATCCCATAAGAAAAATACAGTTTCCGGGTTATATCACTGTACATTGTAATAGGCTGTTCTTGTAGTTTAGTAGAACCATACAATAAATACTGTGTTTCTCTTCCTTTACCTATGAGTTTTGCATAGTGTATATCTTTAGTTTCTTCTTTTGCTTGCTGAATAAAATCTATTTATGGGCTGACACTAGTTTACTCAACATCTCCTGTTAATGAGACCGGTTGTTTCCAGTTGTGATTAGTATGCATAAGACTACTCCAAACATGTTTTTGCATAAGACTCCCTGAGAGTATCTGTGGAATTGATATTGACATTGAAAACTTTATTGGAAAACATACCCAATGTAATGGCACAATTATGTTCTCTTACCAGCAGTGTTTTTTTATTTTTCTTGTTTTTTTAAAATTTACATATCGATCCCAGTTCCTTCCCCCTGCCTCCCTCCCTCCCTCTTTCTCTCTCTTCTTCCCTCTCATTTCCCTCTCTCCCACCCTCTCATACCAGCAGTGTTTAAGACCGGAAATTATGTATTCTTGATCAAATTTCCATTCTTACGTAAGAAATTTTAGTTGTAAATTGTGCACGTGTGTGTCTTACTTTAGGGTTTCAAATCTGTGATCAAGAATGACCAAAAGCAACTTGAGGAGGAAAGGGTTTGACTTACTATCCTGAATCACAGCCTTTTGAAGGGATTCAGAACAGAAACACAAGGCAGGGACCTGGAGGCAGGAGCTGCTGCAGAAGCCATGGATAGGTGCTACTCACTGACTTGTTTCCCATCGCCCCACCAACAATGAAAGGGGCCCTCACACATCAATAACTAAGTAAGAAAATGACCTTCAGGCTTGCCTAAAGCTGGATCTTATGGAGGGAATTTCCCAACTGAGGTTCTTTCCTCTTAGATGACATTAGTTTGGGTCAAGCTGACATAAAACTAGCCAGCACAAAGTATAAATAAAAACCAGAACCTTAATTATATATAAAAATAAAAGCCACAATGTGGGCTAGAGGTGTATTTGAGTGGTAGCACATTTGCCTCACATGAGGTCCTGGGCTTGGTTCCTTGGACCACAAAAATGGTCATGATCTAAATTATTATCTCCCATAATGTCCAGTGTATTTTAAATCAGATATTCTGGTATTTGATCCATTATATGGATCATAGGGTGTTGTACTTTCATTCAGGTTTCTCCGTGTGGTGAAATTCAACTGGCATTCTGAGAGAACAAAGATCCAAAGCATGCCACAGTATTATTTCCCAACTTATTCTTTCTCTTCGCACAGTAAAAGGAAAACACTACTCTGAAGAAAATGTTATGATTTGTCCCCAGCACATTTGCAGGAGTCTCTTTTGTGGTTCCTTACAATTTTTAACAGATAGAGCTAGTGAAATTATTTTCCATTATTTCCTATTAATTTACTTTGACTCTCAAATACTTAATTTCTTATCTAAACTTTTTCTATCTTAAATTCATTGTCAGATTTTTTAATAAAATATTTTCCTTGGCCTCCTATTTAATTTTACTAAGTATAAAAATGCATTTGATTAAATGGTCGTTACATGTATTTACTTTATTAAACTGCTACATTAGGGATAAAGAACTAGACAATGAGAAATGTGACTGATTATTTTTCTTAATTGTTACAGGAAAAATGTTATCACATACAAGCATGCACATATACACATGCACACACGCACAAACATGTTCTCTCTCTGTTATACACACACATTCTTGTGAGAAAATGATGACCATAATTTCCAAATTATTTTCTCTACACTGCCTCATTCCTGTTATTATTTTACCTCATTTATGAGGTAAATTGAGAATTTAAGAAAGAACTTGTTACCTAATAATATGTATTATTGCAAGTCATGAATTATCTTAATATTTTTAATCTAAGCTTTTATTGACTGTGCTATAAATTATATAACCCATTCCTTCACAGTTTTCCAATTACAGAATCTAAAACATTACTTTAGTGTTTTAATTTAAGAAATGACTATATGTTGTGTGACCCTACTCCTGGGAAGATGTGAATAAAAGTCTAATCACTCTAGGTAGGAAAATGATGACAGACCAAAATAAAGATACCACCAAAGATTAATTGGGTGAACCAATGAGTTTTATTAGTGTTACTTATAGGAGCCGAACTAATTCAAATGACAGGAGCATTAGCAAAACCCACCCTGACATGAATGATAGGTAGCTCATGAAAATAAATCCTAAAAAGCACACTCGACAGCTGGCAGGCAGTACAACAGATTGGAGAGTGTCCTTTCCCAATGACTCAGTCTGAACATCTTTCAGGTATCTTGGCTGGTTTTTGTTGCTTCCAAGCAGCTGGTCTAGTCTCAGAGTCTTGGCAGTCTAGTTTGTCTGATAGTGACTCTCAATGATTTTTTTTCTCATTCTGGCCAGGAGAGACCAAGTAAATCTGTTTTGAGTTGTTCCTTCCCAAGCTTAAGAAAGGGATGTTCTATTTCCCTAAAACATTCTGTTGCTTTACCTCCCTTTAGCATCCTCTGTGCTACTGAGCTTCCTTCCAAGATGTAAGTTTTCATCTGGTACAAAACTGCTACACACAGAACTAAACTTACTGAGTTAAAGAAACTGTTTACACGCAACCTAAATCTTGTTACAATCTTCATAAACTCTAAAGGAGAAAGTGTAACTATTTTATTTCAAATTTGACCTATTAATTTTGTTATAATATCAGCATTCAGTGTAATAATGGAGAGCTTATATGCATCAAATGTCAAAAAAATGTAACATGGCTAGCATAAGATGAGAGGAAGTAAAGAAAACATAAGGAAAAAAAATTAGTATCTTAATTTAAGAGAACATTTCGTTGTGATATCCACAAAGGAGACCCACTTTTTAAATTCAGTTAAGCTTTCTGTCTTCAAGATTATGTATGTGAACACACCTGAACAGTACTCTTTTCAAAAAAGTGAACATCATAAGTCATTACTTGTTGCAGGAGAAAGCAGGTAGCATTCATTAGGTAGTACTGCCAACCCTCTATGTAGCAGTGTACATGTCCTCTAGGAACTTTGCTATTTGCTCCCCCTCATTTTAAAACTTGAACTCAAACTCCCAAGCAACAGCTCATGTAAAAAAAAACAATGATCAAGACTCATATGCAGGTGATCATAAATGTTTATCAATTCCAAAAGCATAGTTCACAGGACCTCCTCAAGGGATATGTGTACATGTAAAAGTTGGTGCACTGGGGCCAAGCCAATACTATAGATTATTATTATTATGTATTATGTATGTATTATTATTATTGTAGGTTATTATTATTATGTATTATTATTATTATTTTACATATTGATCCCAGTTCCCTCTTCCTCCCATCCCCCCCATGCCCTCCCAACACCCCCCATCCCATTCCCCACCCACTTCCCAGGGAGGGTAAGGTCTTCCAGGAGGGATCATCAAAATCTTTCAAGTCATTTGGGGTAGGGCCTATGCTCTCCCTCTTGCCTCTAGGCTAAGGGAGTATCCCTCTATGGGGAATGTGCTCCCGAAGTCCTTTCATGTACCATGGTCCATTGTTAGAAGTCCCTTAGACTGCCCAGGCCTTCTGAGACCCACATTCAGGGGTTCTGGGTCGGTCCTATGCTGGAATCTCAGCTATCAGTCTGGGGTCCATGAGCTCCCCCTTGTTCAGGTCAGCCATTTCTGTGGATTTCTCTAACCTAGTCTTCACCCCTTTGCTCATCACTCCTCCCTCTCTGCAACTGGATTCCAGCAATTAGCTGTGGGTGTCTGCTTCTGTTTCCGTCAGCTACTAGATGAGGTCTCTATAATGGCATATAAGGTAGTTATCAATCTCATTATCAGGATGGGTACTTAAGGTAGTATCTCCACTATTGCTCAAATTGTTAGTTGGGGTCATCCTTGTAGGTTTCTGGGCATTTCCCTAGTGCCCTTTTTCTCTTCAAACCTATAATGGTTCTCTCTATTATGAAATTTCTTTTCTTGCTCTCCTCCATTCCTTCTCTGACTCAATCTTCCTGGTCCCTCATGTTCTCCTCTCCCCCTCTGCTTCTCCCCTTCTTTTTCTCCTAACTTCCTCTCCACTCACTGGTTCCCCCTCTCCCAATATGCCCAGGAGATCTAATCCCATTCCCCTTCTGTGGGGGAACTTGCATGTCTCTTTTAGGGTCCTCCTTGTGTCCTAGCTTCTCTGGTGGTGTGATTTATAGGCTGGTGATTCTTTGCTCTATGTCTAAAATCCATAAGAGTAAGTACATACCATGTCCGTCTTTTTTGTGACTGGGTTACCTCACTCAGAATGGTTTCTTCTAATTCCATCCATTTGCCTGCAAATTTCAAGATTCCATTTTTTTTCTGATGAGTAGTACTCCATTGTATAAATGTACTACATTTTCTTTATCCATTCTTCTGCTGTGGGGCATCTAGGTTGTTTACAGGTTCTAGCTATTACAAATAATGCTGCTATGAACATAGTTGAACAGATATCTTTGTTTCATGGATGTGCATCTTTTGGGTATATGCCTAAGTGTGGAATTGCTGGATCCTGTGGTAGACTGATTCTCATTTTCCTGATGAACTGCCACACTGATCTCCAAAATGGCTGTACAAGTTTGCCCTCCCACCAGCAGTGAAGGAATGTTCCCCTTTCTCCACATCCTCTCGTGCATAAACTGTCACTGGTGTTTTCAATTTTAGCCATTCTCACAGTAGTAAGATGGTATCTCAATTAGATATTTACAATATTTTAGTCCAGATGCAATGTGTAAACCAACTTAGTTTTTACAAAAGCAGTGTTACTAAGCAACGCTGTCACATATCACCTTATCCAATTACCACAGAAACAGAATTGAAAGCTGTAGATGGATTAAATCCTCATACAAGATGAGTATGTTGGTACATGACCATGGTCCCAGAACTTGAGAGGCTGAGGCAAGTGAGTCACAAGTTCAAAGCCAGCCTAGGCTACACGGTGAGAATCAAACAATAAAAACAAAACTGTTGTCACAGAAAAGGGGATGAGATTGTTTTAACACATCTGCAGTCACTTGCAAAAACAAAATATAAGTAAATAGAATTTAATGGTTTTTATTTGTGATTATTGTATAATTTTCCATTTCTTCCTCCCCCGTCCCCCCCTAGAGTTAATGTACACCGTTGAACTTGCTGGAGGGCTTGGTGCTATTCTCTTGCTGCTTGTTTGTTTGGTGACCATCTATAAATGTTACAAGATAGAAATCATGCTGTTCTACAGGAATCATTTTGGAGCTGAGGAACTGGATGGAGGTAAGATGATTTCACTGCCTTCATTTTTATTTTAGCAAAAGAAAAGTTATGCACATCTTTGTAATACCATATTTGCATGGAAATATGTGTGGTAATTTAGATATAATAGGTAGTTTTCTCTGCAACATATCTAGTAACATCTACCCTTTTTTAGAATTTTGTTCCAAACAGCACATACAAATTACAGAAACTGATTGCAATGCCATAGGCATGTTCATTTGCTCTCACCTTGTAATCGGTACTGAAAGGCCAGCTTTACTTTTCTATAGTAATGTATTTCTCTTTTAATTGTCTTCCCTAGTCTAGTAGTTTGAAGTGAATTTCAATTTGTTCTTCTTTAGACTGATAGCTGTTTTATTAAACTGTACTGACTATTTTAGCATTCTTCCAAGAGGCTTGTCAGTCTTGTCCATCTCTCTATTTTTAGAGACCGTTATTCCAAGGGTAAACCAACAAAAAGAGTATAAAACTACATTGTTTTGATAATTACACATCTAACATTTTGGCTCATACTGAACAAGTAAACACTGTTTTTATAGAAACAGTAATTATCATTCACCTCTGGCCAGCCAAGAATATGTGTACATTCTAAAAAGAATTTATGGTTCACAGATTGAGTTCCCACCACCATTCATTAGTGAACTTAAAGGTCCTTTGTGTTCCCTTGAGGTCATTGGGAAAACATAAGTTAAACTTGCAAAATAGCATTGCAACTTGACAATGACTAGTGGAAATGATTAAGGTTTCTCGGTTATGTTGATAAGCATTTTTCTTTGTCAGTTTTGCACTAAGCAGTACAAAAGAAAAAGAAGCCTTGTCCCTGTTGTATACTTCCAGGGTCCTCCTGAGCAGTCAGTCCATAGGCAGAATTGTCAGTTTTTAAACATGTAGAAAGGAATGGTTTATTGGCATTGCCAACAGTCCTTTCCATTTACCCTTTTCCTGTTGCCACTGAGGTGAAGGCTGTGCTACAGCAACTCTATTGTTTTGGGGAGTTTTCTTAATGCAATGATTTTTCTTAGTTGTTTTTTGTTTATATTTTCCTCCCTGTTCACATAAATTAGTATATATTAGTTGTTTCAAAAATGTATTAGGACACTGTCAATATGAGTGAGGCATTATGTGTGCCAGGTATCTTGAAATCATCCCTACTAAGCCTCATAAAAATTATAAGTGCAACATTCTAATTTCCATTTCATTTATATGATAACCAAGGCTTCAAGTATTACTGCAAGTGGGCAAGTAAATCTACTTCCCCAAGTCTCTTTTATTTTTAAAATGTAATATACTCAGCATACTCTGAAGGCATGTTGTTGTTTGTGCCAGTATCTAAACAAGTCTTACATTATCTATTAACTTTTATTTAAATATGTTTATTTTTGTTCAGCATGATATGGATGATTTTTTCCCAACCATCAATTTCTAGTGCAGGCTTTATCTGTCATTTTCTGAACGTAGAAAATGTTAGGCTTCAATAAAAAAAAATCAGAACCATATTAAGTTGAATTTCTGCTATCTGAAATTTATTTTGAGAAACCTTGCTACTTACCCACACTAGAGTGGGCTACATGGATAAGCTTAATGAATTTTGGTGCTGTTCTGGGGATATTTAGGCTTTCTGGGTTTTTGTTTGTTTGTTGTTGTTGTTTTAGTTTTGTATTGTTTGAGGTGAGAAGATAAAATCAGACAAAGTAACAAATAGTATTTTAACATGTTAAATTTTCTTTCAAAAAGCTAATTGAGCTTATAAATGCCCTAGGATTTATTAAGGCCTGGCCTTCAGGCCATCTCAAACATAATCAGGGCTATAAGTACCAGGGCTTTCTTTCAGATGCTCCTGTGAATACAATTAGCCCAAAGAAAGCCAACATAATAAACTTAATTAGCATCTGGGTAAGATTAATGTACATATAATATGGCTAAAGAGAAAAGGAACGCAAAGACTGCTAAGGCTCAGAGTATTGAAACTGATTTTATGAAAAGGAATTCATCCTGCAAGTGCAGTGATCCTCCCTGAACTAAAACAGTCCTGCTCTTACTGATATGATCACCAGAGCCCATCCTTAATAATCCACCTTACTACAACCTACCTGACTCCTACAACATCCAGAAACTGTGTTTCATAGGAAACCTTTTGCAGTAATAGAACAATGTAACCATTTGGGGGGTGTGAGATGGCTCAGTGGTCAAGAATACTGGCTGCTCCTGCAGAGGACCCAGGCTGAGTTCCCAGCACTTGCATGGTGGCTTCTGAGCAAAAGAGATACAAGTCATTACTCTTACAGACTCTGCTTCACACCTCACTCCCTTCTACCACTCCCTTGCCCTCCCTAGTGCCCAGAAACCCACTTCTCAGAAGCCCATATAATGTCTTAACCTTAGCAACATTCCTTTGTGTCTTAAATAATTACCTAATCTTCTAATGGTGGTAACTGTTTTAGAAAATATCTGATCCCTATATTCCTAGCTCCCCAGTATTTTTCCTCTGCCAAGGATGATAACTAGTAACAGAAATGCCTGGCCTTTTAGTGGTTTTCAACTTTTTAAAAGTACATAATTTAATGATCAAGATGAGCCCATTTCTTTCTTCCTTTCTTTCCTTCCTTATTAGACATTTCAGCAATATATTGATTACGAGAAGGAATTTTTTAAAACAGTCTTAGAAGTAACAATAGATAAAAAGCATAAAGAAGAATGTGGAAATAGAGATTAGCTGATAGGCTACTGTAGATAGATCACTGGTAGAACACATGTCTAGCACACATGAGGCACTGGATTCCATCTCAATCACACATTTACTAGTCTTCTGAAGAGATAATCTAATGTATTGGCATTATAATAACACATTCATTAATTAACAAATTATGAATTGATTAATTCATTTTTACTTTGCCACACACAACTAGAAAGAGTTAACCCAAGTCTTAATGACTCCCACACACAAAATTATATTCAATGGACCAGGTTGGGAAATGGAGAATTTAGCATCAGGAAAATCATTCAGCCAGTTTCTTTCAAGTCATTACAGTAGGTATTTCCTAACTCTATGGGATCTATATCACAGAGATTCTGACATAGAAGGATTATATTGTTGTAGTTATTTTCAGGATATAACATGTTCGTGCTTTGCTTTTTTCATTTGGCTCCATCTCAACTACTCAATCCTTCATATAAATAGCAAATGATTTGTTATTGAATTCAAACATTGCCACTTCTCTTTTTTTTAACTTAATCACTCCCAATTTTTTGATATTTATTGTAATATTGTCAATTGTGTTTATGAACACATAATTCTTAAATATCAGGATCCTACATAAAGTTCTGTTGTTTTAGTATTACATTTTTATAATATGTTGACTATTTCTACCAGGTTAAATAATACCCAGCCTAAGTTTTATATTACCTGCCTTTTATAATCATTCTACATCAGTCCATATATTCCTTAGTTGTTCTTCACACCCTCCACCTCAGTGTCCATGATTTTCCCTAAATTATCATCAGTTAACGCCACCTCATGTTAACCAACCTTTTGTCTTAATTGCAACTGCCTTTTTATTAGTCTCCTCCACTGTCTTTTTGCTTTTATATTTTACATGTCTATATTACCTTTCACATTCTTCATAATTACCTTTCTAAGTACAAAACAATTGTGACTTCTTTTTCTCAAGCTTCTTACAATAAAACTGCCCCATTTTTCCTACCAATGCATATCTTGCCATCCCAGCTCAGAAAGTAATTGCTACCAAATGGTAGATTAACTCCTGTTTGTAATATTGGCACTTCTGTTGCAAGTATACTTGGTCAAAGACAGCTATTGAGAACCCTCCTAAAGCAATGCAATTATGCATCATTCTAAACTTATTTTAACTAAAATAGGTATCTATAGACTCTAAAGATTAGAGGAGTAGTTTACATAATGTTCCCCCATATTTATTACATAATAAAATTAAACTTTATACAAATTCTGCTATATGTACTTTTTAAAATGTCATATGCTGCCAGGTGGTGGTGGCTTACACCTTTAATCCCAGCAGAGGGAGGTGGATCTCTGTGAGTTTGAGGCCAGCCTGGTCTACAAATTGAGTTCCAGGCCAGCCAGTGCTGTTACACAGAGAAACCCTGTCCCAAAAAAAACAAAACAAAGAAACAAATAAATACCATATGCTGAGCCTGGTGGTGCATGACTATAGCCCCAGCACTTGGGAAGAAGAGGCCAGCAGATCTCTATGAACTAAAGATCAGCTGTTCTACATAGTAAGTTCTAGAAAGGCCACAAATACACAGTGGGACCCTGTCTCATAAAAAAACAAACAAACAAAAATGTAAAGAAGTTCAAGTCCTGGATATGAGTATGTGTTGGGTGCGTATAATTGTGTTTCAAATGAAAGAACATTTTAAAAGAAACTTTACATTGAAGCTTATATAACACCATTCCACAGACAGGAGCTAGAAATCCAGCTGCTGACACCCAAACATCCTTTTCTGGGTCACAGGACCATGATGGAGTTTAACCTAGACTTCTCCAAGGACATTGACCCTGATATATACTTGTAAGGATGGGTATATCTCCAAAATGTGTTACGTCATCCATGTGCTTTGAGTACAATGGATTTCTAAGGTTATATACTTTATATAAATCAACTAATTTTAGCAGTTGATTTTTTTTAACTTCTCTTGAGCTAATCAGTGAAGCACCTACTTTTAATCATAAATAAAGGTATTTTAAATTTTTGAAGTAGCTGCCCCTAGAACAATGTCGTGTTCTAATTAAATAGCTGAGCATCATGATAAGGAAGACCTAGTGTCTCCAGAGGGGAACTTATACCAACACAATATCTTAGTCTACAATACAATAAATTAGAGAGAAAGAAAAACATCAAAATATCAGCCTCCTTTGCTTTTGCATGCCTTTGCCTGGGGTTTCCTTTTCTAGGCTTATTTAAAAATGGCTACCTGACTTTTGTTTATTTTTTTCTAGATCACAAAGAGTTTATCCCATATCCCTCTGCCTAAGAGGTATATAGGTCATAGTTGCCCATAATCATAGCAGTGTAACATTAAGAACATTATAATTACCAACACAGTTCATATTTTAAAGATGAAGTCAGAGATCTATCTTGATGATTGGTATTACCAGTATTGAACAAATGAGGTAGAACAGTCTTTCAAAATCTCTACCTCATCTTCAGAAAATGAGAAGTTGTTCCCTGTCTACAAAACAAATTGGCATCTGTGCAATCTTAGGCCATACATACTTAGTTTTCTTTCTGCTTCAACTACAGGTTTTTTCCTTATGTGTATAACTCAAGAATTGTCTTCGTGTGTGTCAGTGAAATACTTTGTCTGTGTACATCATGTAGAACACCTATGGATCTGACCTTTTGTTTAATGTTAGTGCTGATTAGTTGAGTTGCATACATGGTTTTTGAATTCCAAAAAGGAAAAACAAGTTATCTTGGGCATATGACCTATTCAAACTCATAAACAGTTAAAGGGTATATCAGCCCTTCTTAAGTCACACCCAGTAGGCCCTGATACTAGTCTGCTGCCTTTTCTCCTCTTGCATTAACACTTCCTGAGGAAATAGAAACAAATGCCTATTCTCCCCACATAGGTCACCGCAAACAGATGAATGTGTAATTCCATCCAAACCCAACTTGTTCAAGCAATGAATTTTTGAAAGGGTTGCTTAAAAGATCACGGCTGAGGGGTTTCTTATGGGAGTATAGGTGACCTTCAAAGAGCTGTATCACCACAAAATCCTACTCCATCATGAATAATGTCCTTATGTAAACTGAGTCATTATGTCCTACTTTCTGTTAGCATTTCTGTTCTTACACACACACACACACACACACACACACACACACACTACCACCACTGCCAACAACAATGACAATAACAATAATAATAAATAAAAAGAAATTAAGCAAAACCTAGTATCTCCCTTGATCACCTGTTGATTGTAAGGAGTGAGGGCAGGATCCCTCACTGGCTGCAATCGCAGGTGAGTAGCACTTGGTGTCCCCTGCCTCCTAACGAGGAAGTGCCAAGAGCTCCATTTCTATTATATATACACCTAAATATCGCTGTACAGATTTATTTATTATTTATTTATTTATTTATTTATTTATTTATTGCCATGACTAACTATCCAAAGAAATCACTATTTCAAACCTGCAGATGTGATGATTATGTAGTACCCCAAGTAAAAAGCCATAGTACAACAGCTATGGCTATGCCAGCCACTGGTTTCTTAAGGTTACAAAGGAAGAGATTTTTTTGTTTTGTTTTGTTTTTCAAGGAAAGAAATTAATAAGTGTTAAATGACTCTCAAGCCAGACAATATTTTATATAATTAGGAAACATTTACTACTAAACAACTTTAAGAAGTTATTGTTTTATCTCACTTTTTCTCTGTTCTGAGGATCAAACCTAGGGCTTTGTATGTGCTAGACAAGTGTCCTATTGCTGAAAAATGTCTTAGCCTCCAAGATGCTCTTTCACTGATTAGAAAACAAAATCTCAAATGAGTTAGAATTTATGGAAGTCAGAAGTTCAGCTCAGCTGTTTTTGTTTTTGTCATATCAGACTCTAAATATAAATTTTAATTTTTTAAATTTACATTTGTATGTATATGAGTATAAATGTGAGTGCACATGGGCTATTCACACATTTGGAGCTCAGGAGAGACTTGTGTGTTGGTCCTTCCTTTCCATGTTATTTGAAATGGGGTATCTTGGTTTCCCCTGGCTTATGAAGGCTAGCTGGACTGGGAGTTTCCAGGGAGTCTCTTGTCTCAGCATCCCATCAACCCAGAAGAGACTGGGGAATTCAGATGCCACTGCTACTGTGTTTGGATTATATATGGATTCTTGGGTTTCAATACCAGATCCACACACTTTCATAGAAAGTACTTTCAAATTCTGAGCCATGTCCCCAGGACAATAGTTTAATTACTGGCATGTGTACAATGCTTATCATCTTAACACTCAGCAGGGTAAGGTAAGAGGATGGCAAAGTTGATGCTACTTCAGTTTGTACATAAAGGCCCTGACTCAAAAACTATGTAAATTAGTGTTTCATTTAAATATTTAATAATCTATAGATAAAACAGTCTGGAAAAATACTGAATG
This sequence comes from Cricetiscus sungorus, assembly GCA_030556225.1. Taxonomy (NCBI): domain Eukaryota; kingdom Metazoa; phylum Chordata; class Mammalia; order Rodentia; family Cricetidae; genus Cricetiscus; species Cricetiscus sungorus. The sequence continues at coordinate 12,921,087 of JANBXA010000126.1, forward strand.
ACAAAACATATAAACTAGATAGATCAATGTTATTAAATGTCAAAATGCTTGATTCAAGTAGCTTTCTTTGCAAATATAATTTACAAAGACTTCCATAACAGAATTGAAATTAAAAGTAAGTTAAAATTAGGTAGAGCATTTGCCTACCATCCATGTGCAAACTCCTGGTTTAACTTTAAATATCACCAAAAAATGTAAAATATCAACAGATATTCAATATGCACAAAACTCAAAACATTAAGATTATAATTTAATAATTTAATGTGTATGCATTCTCACATTATACAGTTCTATAATTTTTAACATGAACAAGGCACATTTCAGAAATGTGAGGCTATAGGAAAATAAAACCTGAGACCTAAGAAAGAATATGGCTCAAGTTGTATCGGTGACAACTTCTAACTAAGTTTTCTGAGCTATCTCATTCCTAAATGTCCATCTTTGAATCCTCTGGTTTTATTTTTGTAACCCATTTGGTGAATTATGGGTTCTATCACTAGTCAGTTTCATTTATGTTATTTAGTAACACTGGAAAGTAATAAAAAAAGGCAGTTGCCAATAACATCTGACAATTACTCAATAGATATTTAAAGGTTAAAAAGTATCAAAAACCCAGCTGTAAATCTCAAACCATTTCCTTGTCAGTATATCTCTTTCTTAACCCAGATTCAGTATATTATGTTCATCTACAAAAGAGAAAAGGAAGCTTACAATTGCTAGTTATTTTAAAGTGTGTTATTCTGAAAACAAAATCCATGCAGTCTTCTTATATAATATTTGTAGCAGCAATCTGCAGTAACCTCACTTTTTGTTGTCAATCTGTAGTATCCCATCTTTGTGGGGCATTAGCTAGATTCAGCCCACTTGCCCAGTTCCTAACTGACAGGGGGAGTATGGATTGATAAACACAGGTAAAGAGACTAAGAAAAAGATAGAGGCACAGAATAGATTCAGGAGGGCAATCCAGTGAATACTGAATGCTCCAAGTTTATTCTTCAACATTCTTTAAGTACCCCAGCCAAAAAAGGGGGAAATGGCAAAAAGACTTTTTTATCAAGATACAAAGAAGAAGCAGACCTACTTCCATAATTCTCCAAACATTTGGTAACATGCCTTAGACTAAATCTCTAGTTATCTAGCCTTGAGGGTTAAGAGTAACCACACCTCAGAGAAAGTCTCTTGTTATTTAGATAAGACATCAAAGACCAAGAACAAACATCCGATAGTAGCCATGCCTTAGACTTTTAGGTCTTATGACTTTAACCTTGGAAGAATAAGGACAGTTTTGTACTCTCTAACCTTAAGCAAATATATTTTTATGGGTCCCAACAAATATTGAAACCAAAATCCTCTTATGAGTTAAAGAGAAAGATGCATTTATTTGTCAACACCCTAAGCATTTTTATTTCTGATATGATTTCAGCTTTGCTTTCTCCCATGAAGATTTCATAATGATATTTGAATATATTTAGTGTTGGTTGTTTGATTTGGTTTGGATTTCTTTTCTTGAGACTGTACTCACTGTGTTATACATAGACTGATCTGAAACTCTTGGCCTCAAATAGTCTTCTTTAGCTTTCCAAATAGCTTAGACTATGGATATACACCACCACACTCAACCTGGTTTTATTTTTGTTTGGTTTTTAGTTGTCTTTTTTAGAATATCATACATGAGTAATTTATTTACATATTTTCCATTTCTTCCTCTTCACCTAAAAAACCACATGCTTCCTACTACCTCTCAAATTCAAGGTTTTTTCTTTATTGTTGCTACAAACATCTACACACACACACCCACACACACACACACACACACACACACACACACACATATATATATATATGTATATATACATATATATATACCTTCTTAATAATATTTTAAGTTAGTTTTTATTTCTTAATTTCATAAGCTATAAACTCTCATTTTATATATATATGAGTCCATTTACTGTTGTTTCTAGGTACATGTATTTAGGATTAACCACTTGGGTTTGCATAACCTATCAGGGTCTTTATATTTAGAAAAAACAGATTCTTCTTCTCATAGCGGCCATTTATTCCCCATAGCTCCTCATACAAGGGTGCAACCTTGTGAAATTCCCCTATCAGCATTGTCCTGTCAATATTTTGTAGTCATTATGCAAGTCTCATTTAGGCAATCTTATTGTTGAGTTTCATGAGTAAAACTTCTCTGTTAATGTCTACTAGAAAACCAGCAGGTATCCTGGTTTTCTGGCACATAGGATCTTTCAGCCCCCTCTGTCATGTTCCCTGAGTCTTTGGTGTACAAATTATGCTGTAAATGTTCTAATTGGGGCTGAGCACAATAAACCTTCTTAATAATATTTTAAGTTAGTTTTTATTTCTTAATTTCACAAGATATAAACTCTCATTTTATTCTAAAAAGTATTTTTATAAAATAATAAGTATGATGGTTATTTAAACAATATAAAAAGGAGAAAACTGTTGGATCTATTGTTTGACTGATTAGATGCTGGGCTTCTTATTTACTTTCCATTTTATTGGTGGCGTATCTCAGTCAAAATCTCACAAAACCCATGTAAAGAGTAACTAAATGACTACACTTGAGACTAGAGACATATTAGAGATCTTACAAGCTGTTTTCTATCTCTGCAATAGACAAAATTGTAGTTGGTGACTGAAACTGCAGAAAAAGAAACAGTCTCTTGCCAGGCAGTAGTGGCACACACCTTTAATCCCAACACTCAGGAGGTAGAGTCTTGTGGATCTCTGTGAGTTCAAGGCCAGCCTGGTTAACAAAGCTACACAGAGAAACCCTGTCTCAGAAGGAAGGAAGGAAGGAAGGAAGGAAGGAAGGAAGGAAGGAAGGAAGGAAGGAAGGAAGGAAGGAAGGAAGGAAGGAAGGAAGAAGGGAAAGGAAGAAAGGATGGAATGAAGGAAAAAAGGAAGAGATCTTGTAATGCTAATCACTACTTTTAATCATTTTTTAAATCAAAGTTGAAATTAAATGATTATAGCTCTCTTCTTAAAAAAAACATATTCAAAGATGAGGTTGTTAAATGCAGCACATACAATAATAATGTACTGTTGTCTGAAAAAATAGCTATTTATATAAACAGTAAAGATTTCCTATAATTTGTACCTAAAAAATTATGGAAATTGGCATGACATTACCTTTTTCTTTTTTCTGGCTGTGCTAGTAGGTGTACCCGCTGGTGATGCCAAAGGTTTGTGAGTTCCAGCACTAATCTTCATCCCTATCCTTTATTCCTTCATTACTGTTGCCATTGATTTTTTTCCTATTATTTTCATCACAACAAAAATAACAATGTGTCACCTTTGTACCTTTCAGCTAGTTGCAGAACACAATATTAAAATTGATACAGGTTTCTTTTTTATTTTCCAAGAGTGGAGATGTTTGTAAATATTTATCAGTGAAAGCAAATATTGTGAATATCCGATTGTTTTCTTTCTAAAACTTAATTTGTAGAACTTACTTTGTAATATTTTTGACAGACAACAAAGATTATGATGCTTACCTGTCATATACCAAAGTGGATCCTGACCAGTGGAATCAAGAGACTGGGGAAGAAGAACGTTTTGCCCTTGAAATCCTCCCTGATATGCTTGAAAAGCATTATGGGTATAAGTTGTTTATACCAGATAGAGATTTGATCCCAACTGGAAGTAAGTTAATATTTTCACTTGCTAATTTCATGTGTGTGTGTGTGTGTGTGTGTGTGTGTGTGTGTGTGTGTGTGTGTGTGTGTTGTAAGCTGGTACGTCTGTGTAGTCACCAATTTTACATAGCATTTTGTGTCTTAAGTAATTTTGGTTTTGTTTTTTGAGAAGAAATGTTTTTATATGAAATTCTATTTTTAATATGGCAGAGAGGATACTTTATCCTTCTATAGAGCATTGTATTCTATGAGCCTTAATATTTATTTAAATCAAATGAGGTATTTCCACCTGGAATTAATATCTCTAATCTTGCTAGAACAGAGGCCAAAACTCTATGCAAAGTGCTTGTGCATCCACTGTTTATATAGTCACAACTATTGACAACAAACAATTCTTACGGGAACAAGTATCAGAGCCTTTTGGATCTCTTGTCAGTTCACTTACCCTGATCCTTCTTCTCTTTATAGCATACATTGAAGATGTGGCAAGATGTGTAGATCAAAGTAAGAGGCTGATCATTGTCATGACCCCAAATTATGTAGTTCGAAGGGGCTGGAGCATCTTTGAGCTGGAAACAAGACTTCGAAACATGCTTGTGACTGGAGAAATCAAAGTGATACTGATCGAATGCAGTGAACTCCGAGGAATTATGAACTACCAGGAGGTGGAGGCCCTCAAGCACACCATCAAGCTGCTGACGGTTATTAAATGGCATGGACCAAAATGCAACAAGTTGAACTCGAAGTTCTGGAAACGTTTACAGTATGAAATGCCTTTTAAGAGGATAGAACCCATTACACATGAGCAGGCTTTAGATGTCAGTGAGCAGGGGCCTTTCGGGGAGCTGCAGACTGTCTCGGCCATTTCAATGGCTGCGGCCACCTCCACAGCTCTAGCCACTGCCCATCCAGATCTCCGTTCTACCTTTCATAACACCTACCATTCACAAATGCGTCAGAAACACTACTACCGAAGCTATGAGTACGACGTACCTCCTACGGGAACCCTGCCACTTACATCCATAGGAAATCAGCATACCTACTGTAACATCCCTATGACACTCATCAATGGGCAGCGGCCACAGACAAAGTCGAGCAGGGAGCCGAATCCAGATGAGGCCCACACAAACAGTGCCATCCTGCCGTTGTTGCCAAGGGAGACAAGTATATCCAGTGTGATTTGGTGACAGAGAAGCAAAGGACATCCCATCCCTGGGAATTTGAAAAGAATCTGCAGTCCAGTGCCTGGAACTAAATCCTCGACTGCTGCTGTTAAAAACATGCATTACAATCTCTAGAACACGAGGAAAAACAGGGTCTTGTACATATATTTTTTGGAATTTCTTTGTAGCATCAGTGTCTCCCTGTTCTACCATGTCTCTTACCATTACATTTTTTTTTTACTTTGTTTTATATGTCACTGGATTTGTAAATTTACATTTTTTTTTTAAGAAGAGACTGATGTGTAGATAGGAAACCCTTTTTTGCTTCACTAATTTAGTTTTAGAATGGGTTTTTAGTTTTATTTTTAAATTTTGTTTTGCTTTTAACATTTTCTTGGGGTGCTTGGACAAATCTATCTGACGGGACAAGGAGCACCGGATCCTCTCTCGGGTTCTTCCTAGGACCAGCTGGGCCACGTCGGCCTTCAGAGAGCAGTGCAACTGAACGCCAGCAATGCATTGCTGTTTGGCAACAAAAAAGAGAGAGAAAGAGAGAAGAACATTTGTTCATAGGAGGGCCCTGCCAATCAGGGCCCTGATATCTCTTCCTTGTCCCCACCTCATTCCCCACCTCTACCCTTCTAATGGCAGCATGATGTGTAAAACTCTGCAGAAGGTAGGGGTAGGTCTAACTGTCTTAACATTTAATTCACTGCTCTTCAGAATACACTCTAGACCCAAAGTTGTGCTAGTCACTTAACTGTGACCACTACAGAGTGATCACTACAGAATGAAGATGGAAAGCATGAAAACGGGGAGAGTGTTGTTTCCGTTTTTTAAAGATGAGTTGATGTACCCTTATATATAAACATATATATAAATAGAAATACAAATAGAAATATATATATATATATAAAAGAGCAAAACAAAACAAATAAATAAATAAAAAAACACACAAAAATACAAAACCAAAAAAAAAAAAAATACCAAGCCCTGTATTTGATCACTTCCTGGAAAGGCATGAATGTGTTTGTGGCTGTTTTTGTTTGAAAATCTACTTCCTCTTTTCCCTCTACAATTAATTTTTCTGCAAATGAGATTATGTGCAAATACCAGGCAAGTTAACTCAGATAGGTGAATCAAGGCAAGTAAAAATGAAATTTACATTGAAGGCTTCCAAACCAAAGGGAAGATCAGGAGGTGTCCTCAAATATGTCTTGTCACCTTGTATTATACAAAATGTTATCTTCTGAAGAGTCAGAAAACAATCTGTGAAGCTTATTGTGGGGTCCCCTTGTACTTAAATGTTAACTGACTTGTATTTACTTTTCAATGCTACATTCAGTTTATGAACATAAGCAGCATTTATTAATATAAAGGTGTTTAAATAAGATCTCAGGAGGTCAAACATGAATAACAACACAAACTATTTTCAAAGTAAATATTATTTACACAAAATAGTTTTAATTAGATCAGAAAATACTTAAAATACTTAATTTTATTGTATAGAAATTAATTTAATTTTAACTATATAATTCTATCAGAAACAGAAAGTTGATGCTCACAAGAAATTTGTCACTTACCGTCTAGCTTTCTGTTTGAAATGAATCACATCAGCAGCTAATTCCTTGTTGTGTTAACAATGACGCTAAATCAATCACAAAAGATCCTGTATAGGGCAGAATTGTTAAAAGGAAATGTTACCTATGTAGATTTTAGTTGTTTGTTTGTTTGTTTGTTTGTTTTAAATCAATGTGACAAAACCACTGATAATAGAACTTAAGCTTTATAGAACTTACTTTAGTGATTCATTATGGGAAATTCCTTCTCAGCCATCATCTATGGGATCAAGTAGTAACTACTGTGTTTGCTTTATTCCTGCCATACCATATAACTAGAAAACAATCCGAGAGTTTGTGTCTCAAGGCTAAAAAGGTGTGAGTGGGCCACATGGACATAAAAGTATAAAATGTAATAGAGGACATTGTGGAGGGCAAGGTAGAACTATGAATGTATGAGATACAAGTACAATCATTTTGTAACAATGCAAAGGTCTCAGTGTCTGCGTGACAAGGTAAAGGAGCCTTGGGATGTGCATTGATTTTTATTTGCTTAAAAAAATGTTTACTTCCCTGACAACTTGCCTGGGTCTTCTCTATAGTATGTCTTTATTCTTGTGCTCCCCTTGGTTCTGTGTCACATTTTCAAACATCAGAACTGAAGCTACAAGGACACATAAAACATTAAGGTCAGCTTTGCACATTGGGTTATTTTCAGAAACAGAGAAGGCCATTGTTTCCTTTGTACTATGGACACTTGTTATTGGACTGGATTCCAAACTTCCCCAGTACTCAGAAGATTGTAAATGTGGCAATGGCCTGATTTATTTCTTTGTTTTTTTTTTATTTTTTCCAAGTTTTAAGTGCACGGTGGGTGTGTGGAATAATGTGGAGGAGGTAATCAGACCACAATCATATTTTAGGCATCCATAGGTGTTAATTTAGCTGCATTGGGAGTACATTTTTTGTTCTATTTTTAGTATAGATTTAAGCACTTTGAATAGCATGATTCAGGGATTGATGGGTAATATTTGATACTCTCACAACTTAAGAAACTTTTTTTCCTCCAATGTTTTGTTATATTTACAAATGAAATAAATGCAAAGGAAGCTATCTACAGCTTTAGAAACGTTCCTCCCAAGTTCTATTCCTCTATCAGCTCCACATGAGAACTCATGGGTTCACATATTCTATGTGTAACAGAAGTTCTATGAGAACTCACAATAAAATAAAAATACATGTATTTCCCCTAGTGCTTAGGTTTCATCCTTCTCTTTTTGTTTGTTGGGGTTATGGGGGATAAGATTATTCTAGCTGTAAAAACACATTTGAAAACGTGAATGTGTTAGCCAAGCTGGGGGGAAGAATGGACTTCCAGGCTTGGACATGTGTGATGTTTGGTATTGCCTGTTTTTCATCAATCACCGCCTGAGCTCTGAATGATACATTATAGATTCAAATGTTCATCTGATTCTCTAGTGTAACCTCAACTTGCTGCTTCTGAGCATCTTAGTCTTTATTCTGGTGCTCAAATATTTGATTATTTAATTTGTATACCATCCCTTTGGTCTTCTATGGGCAGAGAAGACTTACATATGTTGTGCTACCAGTTGATTTAAGTTTAGATAAATTCTACGAAATAAATTGAAGATGTGATAAAATCTGAACTTATTATATTTCTATAGCTAAGAATTTGATTGTTCAGTCAACCATTTTGTAATTATTATTTTCCTCATAGTATATGTATTTGGATTCTATCAACTTAATCTTAAATATGTAGATGCTGGTTTCTTCCATATTTCATTGTTAATAAATATTTTATAACAAGAAGAAATATTAACTGAGAGCCAATTCCTAAACTCTAAAGTCCATTTTGTTTATCCTAGAATAGTCATTAACTTTTCAGATACCATTTATTTGATTTGCAATTACTATTTCTAGGAAAACATTTATTTGTAAATTGTAAGCTATTTTATGATTTCTGGAATGGTACTCTAGCTCTCCTTTTAAAGGAGCAGTTTTTAATCTTGTGTTTAATTTCTTTTTGCTTGATATTTTGTTTTTGAGGCAGGATTCAGGCTAGGCTAGCCTCACGTTCTCAATCTTCCTGCCTCAGCCTCCTGACTGCTGAGATTACTAGAGATTTCTTCTTTATTAATTTTAGTTTATATCAGTATTCCCAGAAGAAATCTTACTGAAATTCTAAGGAAAATATCAGAGTCACACAAGTGAAATCACTGAGTAAAATTAAGAGAACACATATATACAGATCTGATCTGAACTTCTTTGGCCATTAATCCCACTACTGATGCAGTTGAATAGAGGTGAGATATTGAATAGGCTAGAAATCCCACCACAGATTCATATTCTCTATTGTGGAAAATGTTTCCAACATACAGTTGGAATACAATTATTAAAAATAAATCACAATCTGACTCTTTTGAGATAAAAGAAGAAAGTTTTATCAATGGAAGCAGAGACTATTTCTTGACTTATCATGGACCTTTCCCACCTGACTATTCTGAGCAAAGAAAGTAACCAACAGTTTCAATTATCCTTAATGATGGGCCTTACACTTGAGTTCAAGAATATCTTGGCCCTTTACAATCAATTTAAGGAAATAATGAACACTACTTGAACTTCCAGATGAGATTGATAATTGTGAAAATCTGTTTTCCTGTGTGTGACTCTCAAGACTTCCAGCATCCAAAAAAATCCAAAGATGTTTAGATTCAGAGGACAGTCTCATAGGCTAACATTCAGATAAACTCACGTATCTTGCAGACATTGTTGAGCTTGTTATTTTTCCTATTATCAGTCATGAAAAGTAAAGGGTGACTATTGTTCTTCTGACAGAGATACTTCCTCATCCAAAATGGCCTGACTTTATGATAGACATGGAAAACACTGAAGAAAAATTTAACAATGATAAGTAATATACTCCCAAACAATTGAGAAATACCTAGTATTATTATTATTATTATTAAGGTAATTTACTCAATTCTAAATTCATTTCAAATAGAAATGCAAAATCATATAGTTTAACAAGTGTGACCCATTTTGTTATTTTTTTTGTTTTAAATTATATTTTCTACCAAAAAAGATTCAAACATTAGAGAAAGAGAAGAAATAAGCATTTGATGTGCTTTTCTAAAAGAAACCAGTTTTATTATGAAAAGGTAGAATTTATGGTCTTCACTTTTAGTGATTAAGTTTTTACTACTTTCACAAATTCTAATGTGACCTCAGAACAATATGTACAGTTCTGAAAATGGGGTGGTGGTGATTTAAAGTGGTTATTTTTTGATTCATTGCAGAGTGAAAACCTATGCCTTATTTTAGAAAGTGAAATACTGTCAGAAGGAACTATACAATCTTACTTAACTTGAATGGAACAAAAGAAGGAGGAGAGTTCATTCTACTCCTAATTTGATGTGTTCTTGTCATAATCATTCTTTGGTTGAATCCATAGAAAATATCTTGAAGAAGGAAATCGACTTAACTTTTCCATTCAGTATAATGCCTTTTTTACAGCCTCAGAACATAAAATGTTTCTTCATTAGAGATAGGATATGCATATATATATTTATAAGATGAATATGGTTTTATAAGTTTTTATGTGTAAATTCCTTTTGTTCATTAGTAAATTGTCCTTTAATGGCCTCTGCGTTCACTGACAAACTCTTTCTTCTGAATCCTTCATTAAAGTAAGTAAATTTACTTTTATTTTTTTCTACCACTTCTCATTGATACATCCCTCAGTGTTCATAAATCTGAAATTTTCCTGTTTCTAACAAAAAGAAGCACTCTAAAATATCATTACACCGTGTTCTCTCTACTACGAAATAACAAACTCAAAAAAACTGCCCATGAACTTCAGAGTACTACATGTAATATCAATGTTGTGTAAATTTCAAACTTCATAATTTAAATGTTACCTTTCAAAAGGCATGCTGTGTCATTAAAAAAGATTTAATGTGAAATGATTTTATTACATAGTGCATGAATATGTGGCAAAGTAATATGGATCTATCTTTACTAGTCAATGAGAGGATAAATTTGAGGAGATCAAATGTGTTTAAGTTAATGTTCAATTGGGAGGATGGCTTCTTAATGTTAGGGTACATGGGCAGTTGTCCATACTGCTTGCAGTATATGCTCCTGTTACCAAGAATCCTTAGTGCATTCTTTCCACCAAAGTAGTGGAGATATGTTCATATAACTGCTATTTAATTACATCTTCAGAGTTTGAGGTAACCCAAATAGGAAAGTGGATGTAGTCCTTTTCCTCTGCTGGTGTTCAAATCATATTCTAAACTCAAACACACTCAGACCTGTTCACAGTCAGTGCAAGTGCATTTTACATAGTACTCTTGAGTTTTGCTCATCCTCTTTTGACTTTGTACAATCTAGAATGTATGTAACTCATGAGTAGGTGATGGGGGCGCTCCTTTTTTTCTTAGAATACTTACAATTATATATTTGGTTTTGCTTTGACTAGCAATAGGAAAATAGACAAATACAAGTGTAAAAATGAGAAATTTTAAACTCAACTTATAATTTGTGTTTTATAGTCGTTTCATAAGTCTGTTGCTCTCTATGAGTATGCTCTCTATATATCCTGTAAAAATAAATTTATATGTTACATAGAAAATCAAGAAATTAAATTATTTATTAAGCTACAAGTGTTTCTTCTGATTTCTACTTGATAATAGATGACAATAAATTAAATTATGTGTTGTTGGAACATATGTAAGTATGTTTGTTAATTTAATAACTCTTGTTATACTTTTCCTTCCCTTTCTTTGTATACTTATAATTCTTAGGCCTCATTCCTACCATAATTGTGAGGATAAAGTTTAGAAATGTCCAGCTGACTGAGGGAAAAAAAGAAAGGCTGGTTGAAAAACCAAGTCTATTTACAATTCTATTTTATCCTTCACTATTGGATTTAGAAAGATTTGAATCGTTAATTCAAACATTTAAAGTCATTATCACATGAATGGTCTTTTTAAGGTTAAATTCCACCTGTGTTTCCTTTGAGAAACAGAAATGAAAGGAATGATAACATATGAATCATTTGCTGATTCCCTTTCTTCTGGATATTTTCTCCTTGTAAGATACTATTTCCATGACAATATTTTGAAGTGACCAAGATCTTGAATCATCTGGGTTTTCTACTTGTAATACATAGTCATTCCTAAAAGGAAATATATTAGGCCTTACTTTTTGTTTTTAGTTGAAGATAAATAACCTTGTTATTTATTTATCATCAATGAAGATTTAAAGTCATAATTTCAAGCACTCTGTAAAGATGCTTTATGTTTCATCTGAGATTTCATAAAGTCATTTCTACTTCAGTGTGGCTTTTAATTTTTATTTTATTTGTATTATTTTTCTTTTGGGAGGGTTTCAAGACAGGGTTTCTCTGTGTAGCCCTGGCTATCCTGGAACTTGCTGTGTAGACCAGGCTGGCTTTGAACTCACAGAGATCTGCCTTCCACTGCTTTCATTGGGCACCACTCCCTGGCTCTCAGTAGGGTTTTTAATGTGAGAAAATAAAAGTGTAAAATGCCATCAGGATTATGAGCACTGTCTAACTTTAATAGTATGTTAAATAACAAATCCCTGGATATGTCAATTTATTCAAAATATCATTTGAGTCCTCTATAGTTAAAGAATCTGTGGTATCAATTATGCACTTCAAAAATACACATACATTTTCTGTTACACTCATGTTTTTGACAGGCGTTAAAAGATTAAAACTAACAGAACATTTTACTTCTAGAAAACTCTTAGGTGATGTTGATTGCACATTTAACAACAAATTTAAATAAAAAGTGAAGCAAATATTCAGAAATTTATACTTTGGTGACCCAATAACTATTATTGCTGTGAATTTCATACTATTCATATAAGACCTGTAAGAGCTATTTGAACAAATCTTTTAATTCATTCTAATTTTTCAATAAATATTTACTATCTAGTAATACCAACATGAGATAATTTAGGTAATGTAGAATCCTATTTTGTGTATAAGATAGCAAGATACAGTTCCAGATGATAGAGAACACTGAAGTTTTTGGAAATTGCTTAGCCAATTGATAGTCCAAATTAGGAATTTTTAATCATCCTCATATCAGTTCATTTTGACTTGCATTGCATAAGACTCATGTTACAACAGTTGTACAGTGAACTTAAAATTTGTCAAGACCTTCAAAATGTAAGTTAAATATCAAACTCAGGACTTTATGGATGTTATTCTTTACAATTTTGCTTATATGGTAGATTAAATTTAAGCATATACAAATAGGAATCTAGGAAATGTGATATATGACAAATATCATCAAGTCTACTAATGACTTACTTATTTGCAAAACCAAAATGGCAGTTGATTTTCCTTTAGCCAAAGAAAATAGAAAAAGAACAGAACAAATAAATGGATACTGACAGAAGGTAAAATAACCTATAAACATAACACAGAGTATCAAAATTCTTTCTGAACAATCAAGAAAGCTGTAAAGTTTGGAACACTAATGACCAGCTTAAGTAAAAGAAATAGTCTAGTTTGCCTATTGTACTTACCAGTAAGGAAATTATTGTATATTACATAATTGACAGGAAATCTGGTCTCTGAATGTAATTTTTTTCTTGGATGATCTCAGGCTAAATGGAGAAGCATTTCTCAATTATTTTAAATTAAATGTAAAAATTGATTACTAAACACTGTAACATATGAATACAAATAATGACTTTGGCATGCTTGATACTATGACACAAAGACTTTGTGACTGATGATTTATACTTTTCTTGTATGATGCCTCCTAGAAATAAATAGTTCTAAATCTTAGAAGTGTTTAGAATAACCTGAGATTTAAAAATAACAGCAAATGTCAGAAATATAGAAGCAACTAACCACTCTGAGTTTGCCATTAATGTTACTGTTTTTTTATTAAATCTTCCAGAAAAAAAACTTTTTTGAAAATAACCAAAATTGCAAACTGTCCAAAGAAAACCAATTGGTCTCAAATTTTTGGCTCTAGAAGAGTAGCCTGGAAACATCTTTAGAAGTGAAAATTCAGAGCTGGGTATATAACTCAGAGGGCATGTGATAATGTAAAGGCTTTGGGTTCAAACCCCAGCATTAAATATTTCTAAGTAGCAATTTAGACAGAACCCAGTAAGACATTGACAGAATCAAAATGTACAATACTAGCTTTCCCAGGTGATCATGAAACAGAGGACCATCAATCACTCTTTAAAATCATGGTGTAGAATGTGTTGCTTCTGTCCTTATGACTACTGTTTATCTTTGTAATGCAAAATTATGAATTGTAGCACATAGGTAGTGCTATAACTTGGGACACCCTCCTGAAATCATTCCTCCAAAATTGTGATATCAAAACACAATAAAAAATTTCCAAGGAAGAAATATTAACACCACAAAATTATCAAATATATGACTTCAAAACAGTAATTACACTAGCAGAAAACATCAACTAATTAACAGTTATATAATTAAAACAAACCTTCTTTATAAAAGAATACACACATACACACACGCGCACACACATACACACACACAATATCAATTGTTTTTACCTGTAAAGGAAAAGGTACAACCAGACACGAATACTAAAGACATTCATTGTGAAAATAAATACATAAATATCAAATTTGTTAAATTAACTAATCAATTATTTTCTTCAGGTTAATAATAATTTCCTTAATAGATTAACTCTACAAAGGGGTTTTCATTTTTCATATGTTCTTTAGTATAAGCATCACTTGAACATAACTGAGCATCATGGCTGTAATTTGGCAATTTAGAAGACTGAGACAAGATCCTGAGTTTGAGATGAGACCAAAGAAAGAGAATAAGGAGAGGAAGAGGGGTTGGGAAGGGAGAATAACTTGTAGAATGTGTTAAAGCACTGATAGATATCTGAGTCTCAAAATAATTGAAGACCAGGAAATGTATTTACTTATTTATTTTATTTTATTTATTTGGCCAATTCTCACTAAGTAGCCTAGATTTGCCTGGAATTAAAATTTTTGCTTGAACAGCATCTTAGCCACTGGGCAAATGCTATTCACCATTTGTGAAAGTTTTGATCATGTAATCTGACTGATTGCTATTTTAGCAGATGATACAAAATTCAAACTATATTCATTTAGTCTCAATATATTTACTACTTCTTATGATACACAGAGTGTAGCAACAAACTATTTACTCTCTATTTAAACTTTCAATCACTTATTCTGACAACATAGTATGAGTCAAATGCATTTATCTCACTTGATTAATTTATTTAATATTGCACATGATTTTATAGTACTATAGTATAGTAGTATTGGAGACAAACATTTTAATGAATTTACCAAATTTCTTACCACCACAATGGTGTTAATAAAAAAATAAAACTTCTAGTTTTTGTCAGAAGCAAAAGATAAAGTGAATTTTATTCATTGGGCTCCATCTCCTAAAATCACAGAAAGAGACTGTTTCTGTCCATGATACCTCAAATTTGTATACTTTTATTAATTACTTAAATTAGTTATTTCTTCAGTAATTTATATAAATACGTTTTGAATAATCTCTCACCTCACCTTCTCTCATTACTTTCTTTCTTATCCCTGACCTCCTCACCCTTCCCTAGCAGTTCCTTTCTTAGATTCATGACTTTAGGGTTGGATTTGTGATCCATCTAGTTTATCTAGGTACATTTGTGTGAACATTGCATTGGGGCTATCCATTGGAAACTGGTGGAGTAAGTAATGTGTACACAACTGAAGGTAACAACTTATCCTGAATTGGTAGTATATGTGATAAGGGTCCCAGAGCCCCTCCTCTATCCATGCCTGGATATTGACTTACTCTAATGTATAGCATCACCAGGTTCATTTTGATCAATATGCCTTATACTACTACTAATATTGAAGCTGTTTCCTTCTAGGTCTAAAGAAGAATGCATTATTGATGCAAGATTTTCATGAAATAATCAGATCTCTGAATTAATGTTCAAGAACATAAACCTTGTTAGTTAAGGACAAATTTCTTTTTGTTTGTTTTTCAAGACAGGTGTTCTCTGTGCAGCCCTGGCTATCCTACAACTAGCACTTTAGATCAGGCTGGCCTCAAAGTCACAGAAATATGTCTGCCTCTGCCTTCCCATTGCTGGAAGTAAAGGCATGCACCACCACAGCCCAGCCATAAATATTCTTATAATTTTTCTTGGAATTGCCAAATCAAAAACTACCTAGAGTATGCCTTTTGAAGTTGTAAAAATGTCACTCAAACTTTAATGACCTAATTTTGTTTTTGTTTTTTTTTTTGGTTTTTGGAGGTAGGGTTTCTCTGTATAATAGTCCTGGTTGTCCTGGAGCTCACTTTCTAGACCAGGACAGGCCTTGAACTTACTGAGACCTGTAGCACGTAAGTTTCCGCCAGCCTGCCAGCCCGCCCGCCGCTGGTCTGGCGTCCTGGCCCCCAATAACACGCAGGAGACTCTATATTTGATACAATCCTGTTGGCCAGTTACCATTACTGTTTATGGGCTAGCTCTGTCTTAATTATTAACCCATTTCTACTTATCTAAGTATTTCCACGTGGTCGTCTTATCGGGGAGCCGCGCGGCAGGCGTGCTGCGTCTTCCCTGGGCTACATCTTGACTCCTCCCTACTACTTCCTCTTTCCTCCTCCTGGTCTCCTAGCCCCGCCTATCTTGTTTACTATTGGCCACAGGGCTTTATTAACCAGTATGAGAAACATATATACAGAATCACATCTCCCATCAGAGACCTGTCTGCCTCTGTCTCCTAAAAGCTGGGATTAAAGTCATGTGTCACCACCACCCAGCCTACCTAAAATTTTATAATACTAAAGCATTTCAAAAATAATAAACAACAGTAAATTTCATTGTATACAATACCGATTTTGCTATTCCTGCACAGAACAGAAATAGAACATATATCAATGTATCATCACAATGCATTCTGAACTTTAGTATTTCAGAACTGTGACAATACTAAGCTTTTAGAATTCTAAAATAGTGTAGGTATATGTATAATGTGTATAGACCCAAACTAAAACCATGCAGTATCAATACTTTCAATATACTTGCTACCGTGAACCAACACCTATGAGTTGGCAAGTTAAAGCATTTCATAAGAAAATTATTCAGTAGTCATTTTTGTACAGGCTAAAAATAAGTCTCTGGGTTTCTGCTCAATCAACTTTTCTTTACGAATATACATTTTATCTTAAAGAACAGTCAGCTCATTTTGCTTTTTCTGTAAAATTCTGTGATTGTCTCCATTTCCCACACTTTCCTTCCATGGTATCCCTGAATTATTTATTTATGAAGAGTGAAGAAGGTAATGTACTCAGCAACTGTCACAAGAATAGCCTGTGGAAGCCTCAAAGTTGTTACTATGAGTGTCCTATCATTCCATCAAATTTATTTTTGCAGGGCTATAAAATCATGTATTTTTTTCAGATTACATTCAAATTATGTCCTTAATAAATAACATGTCCTCAGCAAAGCCTAACCTTAGAGATTTTTTAAAGTTTTCTCTTTACAGACTAGACTACATGCCGCCACTGATGTGAAATAGAAACACAATAGAATTAAATAAATCCACAGCTACACTTTAAGTATTCTGCACTAGGAAGTGACCTTTATTCATAGTCATCTTCAAAACAGGCATCTGAATAACTCGCTGTGTATTACAAGAATGCTGGACATAGGATGAGAAATCAAAGAAAGGGGACAGCAGGGATTTCTGCTCAGGTAGCTTTGGGAGATGTGTATTTTTGTGTTGCTATCTCTAAAGACAGCTATATATAGATAAGACTGCATAGCTATGACAAATATAGTATACTTAGCATTTAGACTTTTATTTTTATAAGTGAAGGAAATCTGTCACTATATATGAATGTTGCATATATTAGCACTGAAGATAGTGATTTTGTAATTTTGATTGCAGTTGCCTTTACTATTTTTCAAAAAGAAAAAATATGTACATATAAACAAATAAAGATGAAGATAATTGAAGAACATTGTTGAGAAATTGGAAAGTTTTGAATTGATTATGCTTTTTAAACATAATTTAAGACATAATCACAAAGTATACTTGCTGTACTCATGTAAATGAGTATATGTGAACACATAAAAACAGAAGTTTGTGTAAGCACAATATATTCCATATTGAGATTAAGAGCAAGTGATAACTTTAGTGTGGTTGCTGACAATTTAAAAGCTTAAATGTTCAAAGAATCATTTATTACATACAGAAGAATATTTTTTATAATATTGAGAAAGGCTTAAAAGTGGATTATATTCATGGAACACAAATTTTAGGGAAAATAAATGGGATATATGTCCAGTTTGTAAAATGTTTCTTTCAAGATTATTACCTCACTGGTTGAATGGAAAGGTATGATGACTTCAAAGACATTTGTGAATTGTACACTCCCACCAACAATAAAAAAATAAATAAAGCAATGTGAAGAAATTGCATATGCAAATTTCCTTTAGTCAATGCCAATCTATCCTAAAATCAAAAAAGAAGACCCACTTTTGTCAGTATAATATTAGAGATTTGGTTTAGCAGCTGAGGAGTAAATATATATTCACATTTTTATAAGAAAATACAAATAAATTATATTTTTCTAATATATAGTATTTATAGAGTCAAAACTAACATATACAGGTAGTTCTTAAGTTTATAAAAAGTTACATTTGTACTTAATAGATAGCAAATGTAGGTAGGTTTTAGGATGGAAATATTAGCAAATTTGTGAGAAAGAAAAAAGCATGAAAATAGCCTACTAATTGATATTATTCAGAACTTATATACTTAGCTCCCATATATCACCCATTTATATGTACATTTAGATGTGTTTTATACATATATATGTTCTATATAAATAATTGTACTTAATTTAAGTACCATATTTAATATCTATAACTGTAAGTATGACTGTATTTGGGGACAAAACAGTATCAAGACACAATAAAGTGACTCTTGAAGATTAAAATGAGAGATAAGAACATGAAAGAAGATAATTGCCCCAGATAAGATGCAAAAATTTTCACACGTGCTTTCCTAAGTATGGCAAATTATTTTAGTAGATTCTATGAAATCCTAATTGGGAATGCATAAGAACAGAAACAGTGTTCTTTATTGTGGGTGGACATTGTAACAAAAAAATCAGAAAAAGAAGCATAATTTTTAAATAGGAGCTATTGTACTGCAGCACTATGGAATATGACAAGGTAATGAACTTACATAGATGCTATTGTTTATTTTATGTTTGGAAAACATGTCTTCTAAAAAACAAAAGGGTATTAAAATGAAAGCTTAATGTCTGGTATAACACAGATGTTTCTATACCCATGGTAAGTATTACTGCTTCTTAATGATGCACACTCATTCTGCATTTTGAACATCTGTGTGAAAGTTTGTAGTTATTACTGTATCAGGTTGTGCCCAGAGGAAATGCAAAAACCAAGGGTGGGCGGATAGATTTGCTCAAAACCCATTATAGACATTTATTTATGAAATAAAAACAACATTTAATATCAATAAAAATATCAAAAATGAAAAATTGACCCATAGAAATCAACCCTTATGTACTGTTCTTTTTCACTCAACCCCCAATTTTCTTTGTAGCATCCTTGATGTAAATATGCTGTCATCCTTTATTTTTGTTATACTATATCCAAGAATTTGGCTAAAGCACCACTACGGAGTATTCCTCTTCATGTCATTTCTCTAATCTGTAACTTAGAAACAATATGAAAATACAATAAACCTTTATATTGCCCCACTATCTACGCACAGAAAGGTAAACTCTTTCTTTCTTCCAATTTTCTGAGCTTCCTGCTTCAGTGCAGGCAGTTTTCCATATAAATACCACCCCAGGTCAAGGTTGTGGTTCTGGACTTCCTGTGACAATGTTAACAGATGTGCTGAGTCAGCTCAGAGAAGGACTCTGGAGAAACTTATTGATTCTCCATGATAAGACTCTGAAACTTCAATTTTGAATTTTTCTGAACTTAAGTCTGCTGAAGAGGCCTAAGAATATTTTGTCTTATATAGACTTGTGCTAATCAAATATTTAAGATATTGTCTGTGAATTCTAATTCTGCCATCCCTTCCAGCCCACTGCCAATAAACAGTTATTTAAGGAGGGGAAAGAAAGATATTGTCTTCAAAACAAATGATGACTATTAAGAGCAGTCATGGGAACCAGAATGTTCTTGTGAAGTCATAATCAGAAGTACATTTGGGAAATGTGGAATCATAAAGAAGAAAGTTAATAGAAAGCACTTAGTGCTAAGTAGCAAGATGCATCTCTCTTCACCACTGAGATATAACAGTGTGGTGATATATTTATTATTTATTAAAGCTTGCCTGAGGATTCAGAAAGCAAAGTCAGTCACTAGCTGTAGAAGCCAGGCACACACCTTTAATCCCAGCAGCCAGAAGTTAAGAGGTGGTGGTACACACCTTTAATCCTAGGACTCAAGATTAAGAGGTAGACCGATCTCTGTGAGCCCAAGGCCATCCAGATCTACACAAGGGTGAATCAATCTAAAAGGGAATTGTAGCTCACACCTTTAATCTCAATATTAGGGAAGTATATAAAACAAAAGCGAGGTCTCAGAGAGGCATTCATTCTCGAACCACACTGAGCAGAGGCAGCAGTTTGAGACTTGATGAAGAGTTCCTGCGTGGATCCGCCCTTTCAGCCTGAGCTAGAGGTGAGAGCGAATGAAAGGCTACTTTGCTTCCCTGATCTTCACCTTGAATCCCACTGTCAGTATCTGTGTCTTTTATTTATTTTTGTTACATTAAATCTATTCTAAAGCTAGCTTCTGGGATTTTTCTTCCATACACAAAACTAGAAAGAGACCAATTCTGACTAGTAATGTTTTCTCTTTCTGGATGTGTTGATGCCCTTGCCTTCACATTAAGCAACAGAACTTTATTTAGGATCCCATAACCTTACCTACATCTCCCTTCCTGGGTTATTAAAAATAAAAAACTTCTTAACTTTCCATTTGTAATCTCTGCCTGTCTTAAGTGTTCTCCTTAAGCATGTTATCTATTTTGAGTCTTGAAAAATAACTTTAGAATTCAACTTTTGAGTCGCATGCCTTTGTCTTGTTGCTAAATTAGCTCAATACAAAAAATCAGATGTATCTACGCAAGCTGATGATGTTGATAATTGAATTAAACACTATAGAACTCTTTTTACCTTTTGAAACATAAATATAAGTAACATCAGGACAATATTCCTGATTTACTTTGATATTTTGGTAGAAGAGAGTCACTGGTTACTTGGTTAGATCATATAATCAGTTGATGATTACTTTTGCTGGTGTTGCTAGCCTATTAATTTAACAACATAGAAATCCTATCATGGACAGCAGAATATAGAAAAGAACATACAAATAACATAGTTTAAGTTGAGATCTTGACTGTGTTATGAGACCTTCTTTAGGTCCAAATTCCATGTCTAGAAAAAAAAGTTAGACAGTGGTATCTTCTATGGAGGTGAGTTGTCAAAGTTCGCTGGTTGCTCCATTCATCTTTTCATTGATACCAGGCATTGTTATAGAGTTTAATGAGGTACTGGGTAATCACATCTGTGGTATTCCTTAACCATGGGTCTTGCTCTCTGATAGAGGGCAATATAAAAGGCAGAAGGGAAAAATGAGAAAATTGTTAAACGCAATCACAATGTTAATGGAATGAAATTACTACCTAGAAAGGTTAATATGCATAGAATGAATATGGGAGGCTCTACATAATGGGGAAAGTTATGACTAAACCTACAATCAAGAGAAAAAGATAGCCAGTGCCTGAGTTTCTTTTTCTATTACTGTGATAAAACATCATGACCAAGGCAATTTATAAAAGAAACCATTTAATTGATGGCTTGCTTACAGTTTCAGAGGGTTAGTCTATTTCCCTAATGGGAGAAAGTAAGACAGCTGGCAGGCATTTCTTTGGAGCAGACACTGACAGCTCAGATCCTGATCTGCAGACAGCAGGTATAGAGGGCTTAACGTTTTTTGAGACCTCAAAGCTCAGGGACACATCTTCTCTAACAAGGGCACACCTCCTTATCATTTCCAAATGGTTCTTAAATCAGGGACTAAGTATTAAAATACATGAACTTATAGCGGCCATTCTCATTCCAACCACTACAACCAGGAAAGGGTAGGAATTAACAGCTTTCACTTTAATAGATAAGGTAACACAAAGGACTTGAAGAAAAAGAAGAGTACTGGTACTGAGTCTCTAAATTCAGTAGAGACAGGGAGATGGCAAGGGATAGGAGGGAGGGCCAGAAGGAGATTTCTCCCCATTGCTCTCTTTGTATAGCATAACATATAGTACATTCTACATGGATTGTAACTATTAGTATTTTTCAGGTTCAAATGAAAAATTATTTGCTTTAAACTTGTTTTATATTTTGTTATTATTAAATACACATATAACATGCATACATATATAATATTTTTGTCTTTTCTAAATTTAATCTACTTATAATTTATCAGTGATGTTCATAATGGCCTTTTTGTTAGTTTGGTTTTTTAAATTTTTTGTTGTTTGACAGAGCATTTCTCTGTGTGACAGCTGTGACTGTCCAGGAACACTCTATATAGACTATGCTGGCTTCAAATGCACAGAGATCTGCTTGCTTCCACCTCCCGAGTGCTGGGATTAAAGTTGTGCACCACTGTTCATGAAGGGCTATAACAGTTGGTAATTGAAGAGGACATATACTCACATGTATTCATGTTAATTATGGGGGGAAAAGCTATGAAATCAAAACATATACTCGGAATATGGGCCCGAGTTTACAATTTGAGCCTTCAGCTCATGTTTCTTGTGTACTATCACCCTTGAACTAATACTTTCATCTCTCACTTCTCTAAGACATGTAAAGAAAGTGTAAGCAAGTAAGAACTTGGCAAACCTCAGAGAATTAAGAGAAATGTGTTAACTTAGTTCTCTGTTACTCTATGGCAAACTACTTCACAAATGAGCAGTGGATATCAGCCACCAATTGTTTGCAATCAATTGGAAGCAAGTGGACAGTTCTTCTTTTGGCCTCTCTCATTCACTTTTGGTCATATTGGAGGTGGGGATGGTGTCCTATAGATACGTAACGTGGATGTAATGATTGTACTTATCAACTTCTCCCTGTAGTTTGGAGTGTCTATTCCTCACCCGAAGCCTCTGCAAGTTTTCTCTGTGGTCTCTCCAGCTGATTAGTAGTCTTCCGTGGCAGCTTGAGTGTCCAATAGTGCAACAATGACTACAGCCACGACTTCTTGATGCTCAGAATGACTCTTACCACAATTTATTGATTCAAGTGAATGAAGACAGAAAGTAGGATAGGTTCCTTATGTAAGGAACTATGCAAGTACATGAATTCTGGAAAGCACAGTTTATGGTGGTCTTTGTTCAAGATTGTCTGACAGAATCAATAAGAAGGACAAGATATATGGAGCTGAATCTTCTGTTTCAAAGCTAGTTAGCTGCTCTTCCTCAAGGTATATGTAGACTTGTTCTATTAGACACAAAGTCCACAACTGCTTTCAGCATCTCAGAAAAACTGTCTAATTTGAAATGCCCGTTATTACCACAAAATACAAACACACACACACACACACACACACACACACACACACACACACACACACACCCCACATGAACACATGTGCACACAAACACACAAAGAAAAGCCTCTATCTTCTTCCCTTCTTGTGAACTCGGGTTCTTGCTTGCTGTGTTTACAGAGGAAAATAGGGTGCTGGCTGATTGATGGGAGCTCCATACCATCTTTCAATTTCAGTGGTAATAAACTGGTGCTAAATCTTCATCAGCAAATACACTGATGATAAATCTGTATGTAAATAATGATTTAGAGATGCATAGGGTTAATTTATTTCCTATCTGAAGTCTTCAGAACTGAGTAAAAACCACAAATACAGTTTTCTAGCCAAGAGGTCACACTAACCCTTTGAATACGTTAAAGTTATGTTAAATACTCATTAGCATTTCTTTGATCAAATGTATATTTTCTTCCTTTTCACAACTTTCAAATGCAAATATGTGCTTAAACTTTAGCCACCAATCTTCAACTGGGAGAGCATCCACGGAATGTTTAAAAATGCAAATTCGCACCTTTGAAAGGAAAGAATGAACCTTCCCCTGACTTGGCTCTTTTGTACACAGCAGCAAGTGGTGGGAAGTACAATTAAACACAATCTCTCTGAACTCTTCCATCTAGAAGTATATGTATTAGCAACTGAACTACAAGTGTCTGTCTTTAAGAAGTCTTAGCAAAATGCCACGTGTGCCCCAAAAGATTCCAAATAAATACAATTACGGTTAAATTGAGACACTATTTTTAAAAAGGCCCAATTGGTATTCCTACAGATCAAATAGAAAGTTTTGTTTGAAATTCAGATCAGTCATTTCACTATTTGCCTTATTTTTAAAGTAAACATGGATTATGAATTCAAATGAAGGTAGGGATTTAGAGGAACAACTCACCCATTATTGCTTTATTTAAAAACTATTAGTTTAAGAAAGAATTAAGAGGTCAAAACTTATTTTAAAATTAGTAACAATTGCAAATAAATATATACATGCTAATTAAAAGTTACACTGAGAGTTGGTAGAGTACCAAAGAAATGAAAGAGATGGGGAAATGGGTACAACATAATTACCTGCCAGAGAAGGGTAAGGTTATAACGTGATTTCTTGCATTGAAAAGACTGTCCACTCTTATCTACTCTTATTCTTTATTTTAAAGGCTTTTTGTGATAATATTCTATACTATGGTTGATCAATGACAAGAAAGTCACAATGTTTTAAATTTAAAAATGTTTTAAATGTTTTAAATATTTTGAAGGTCTAGAGAAATGGCTCAGTAGTTAAGAACACTTGCTACTCTTCCAAAGGATTTGTGTTTTAGTCCAAAAACCTATATATGGTGTTCACAGATGTCTATAACTCTAGATCCTGGAGATTTGACAACTTCTTGGTGTTCACAAATGTCTATAACTCTAGATCCTGGAGATTTGACAACTTCTTCTAACCTATGTGGGCACCAGGCGCATAAAATGCACACAGGCATATATACAGACAAAACAGCCATACAGTAAAATTAAAAACAACAAATTACATTTGGACAGGGGATGGGGTGATGATTCTTAAAAGCACAGATGAACTTTCACAAGAGTTCTACTAAACACTGATGATGGGTTGGAGAAATAGCTCAGTAGGTAATACTTGCTGTGAAAGAATAGAGGACCTGAGTGGTAAGTACTAAATCCCCTGTTGTTGGGTTACTCTACTGCTGATGCAATAAGCCAAATCAACCCAAATTGATAAATCCAGATTTAGTAAACAGGGCAACACAAAGGAGAGCACTCCCTGGTGTCTCTCAGGAAGGCAGGAGACAAAACAAGAGAGCACACTTGGCACATCTATGGAGCAGGTCTTAAATCACCAGTATATGTGGTCCTGGGCGCCTCCAGGGGGTGCAACTGCCCATGGCAAGCTTCCTGGAATGGGGCCCCAAGCTGGAGATTCCAAACACTGAATTCGGACTCTAGCACTAAGGCAAAAATCTACACAGGAGAGCTAGGAGAAGGCAGGTGGTGGTGGGGGAAGGCAGGGGCAGTGGTAAAGCCTTTGAAACATAAGAATGAGAACCTGAGTTCTGATTCACAGCATTGCTAAAAATGGTGCAAGAGCCCACCTGCAATTCCAGCCTGTCTATAATACCACCACCCAATGTGAGCAAGAAACAAGAGACAAGGGAGCCCTTGAGCATGAAGGCTGGCTAGAAAACTTACATCATTAAGCTCTGGGTTCAAATGAGAGATCCTGCCTTAACGTACATGGTGTAGAGCAATCAAGGAGGACACTTGAGATAAACTTCTGGTTACCACAGGCACACAGCACACATCCATTCATGATACAAGGGAAAAGGAGGTTTCTTTTTTATTTTCAATATAATTGATAAAAGAATTTAAGGCTGGAGAGATGGTTTAATGTTTAAAAATGCTTACTACTCTTCCACAGTACCTGAGATAGGTACTCAATCTGGCAGCTCAGCTACCTTCAACTTCAGCTCCTTTCCTGGTCTCAATGCTCAGCTCGCACATACAGAAATAAATCTTTAAATAAAAGAATCTGAACACAGAATACAATTGAGGTCGATTTTATTGAGAGAAAAACAACAGGGCAAGCAAGATGTACATTGTGACAGTTGTCAAAGAAGGAAGTGAAAAAGCCAAGCTTTTTGCAATGTTTAGCAAAGACATTTGGCAAACAGCCACATTGGGAAAGAGGAACATGGCACTTTGGTGAAAGAATGAGAAAGTCTAAAGAAAGTCAAAAGTCCAAAGAGAAAACATGCTTAGGTATTTGTTCAGTATCTAAAAGAAAAAAAAAAAAGATTTTAATGCCCGTCTTAGTTGTTATGAATCCCAAACCTATTATTTTTATGCTATTATAAATATAGCTGGATTTTTAACCTTTGATTGCTCAAAAATTTTGACCTGTATTTAGGTGGGTGCTCTTTTCAGCAATGTACTTCCTTCAGCAAATTTGATGGCTTTGATGGATTGGAATTTAGTCTCTACAATCTGTTTGTAATCATATTCACAGTTTTTTTAACATGCAGAATTTTCCCATTAGATCTGCCCTTTTCTTTCCCTATTGCTTTGCCACTCTATCAACTTAAGCACAATTCTCTTGAGATCATCTTTCATAGTGGTTTTCAACCGTTCTAATTCTGCAAAACTTTAATACATTTCCTGATGTTGTGGTGACCCACAACCGTACATATTATTTTCATTGTTACAGCATAACTGTAATTTTGATACTGCTGGAATAATAATGTAAATTATCTGTGTTTTCAAATAGTTTTAGACACCCCTTGTGAAAAGATCATTTGACCCTTAAAGGGAGCGCAACCCAAAGGTTGAGGATCACTGACCTAGCAGAAAAGGTCTAGATACAAAATGTTATAGATAACAAACACGTAGAGAATAATCGATAGATGCAGACTCATTCTGAGGGAGGCTGTGAAATGGCTGAGGTAGTTTGTTACTACTCAGGGCAATGTCCCCCAACCACTACCCCAAGATCTATCCTCACTCAAACCTCCCAGAATGTAAAGGAATAAATTTGTCAAATCTGAATGAAAGCTCTGAGTAATATATCACAGTCTATCTGTCAGTAGATACCAATGGAATACTAAATTTCTAAAGGTATAAAGTAATGTCAACTGATTGAGGAAGTTGTTACTCAGCGACAACTTCATATCATGGAAAAAAGGATTAATATTTGCTAATAATTTCTATTAGATATCAAAGCATGTACTTTTATGGTATCAGAAAGTATTTCTAAAGAGTTATTTTTTTCTTTATTAGATATAATGTGCCTTTACAGATATTAGAGTCAAACTTACTATGGCTATGCCTTTGCAACATTTGTACAATTGCATGTATTTCCAAATCTATCAATTGTATTACTTCATTAAGTGTGTTTTTACTTTTAAAATGTACTCAAATATTGATAGACTCAGTAAAAGAATTTTGAATCACTATATTACCCCTTTTGATAAGAAATGTCCAACCTTGAAATTCTTAAGAACATTTTTGATACACATACAATATATTAAGTAAGTAATAGTTTTAATATAAAGTATTTGAATTCATTTCTTTATGTGAATTATAGGAGAGTTATAGTATTTGGATTATCCTATGTGTCAACAATCTTTTAAATCAATCACATAAAATTATA
Organism: Cricetiscus sungorus; assembly: GCA_030556225.1. Classification (NCBI taxonomy): domain Eukaryota; kingdom Metazoa; phylum Chordata; class Mammalia; order Rodentia; family Cricetidae; genus Cricetiscus; species Cricetiscus sungorus. The sequence goes on from JANBXA010000126.1 coordinate 12,948,327, forward strand.
AAAGTTCTTCATAAAAGCATCAAATCTTGTATTTAATTTCTTGGCTAAATGTACATGATTATTTCAAAGGTGCCTGGAATGTTCCATATACTGGGTTCATCAAGGAAAAATGATCTTTCACTGTGATTAGTGATATGACATCATTAGGGTCTTCCAAAGACAGCATTAATATCTTTTAGAGAATTCAAGTTTTGTAAGTTCTCCTGTCTTACTATGTATATCTTCCCTTGAACTTCACTCCATACATGTTTCCTTTTCAGTGTATATTTAAATCATGGCCTACAGTGTATCCAATTGAAATAACCCATGTTACTTCAAATATAATGAAAGAGAAGGCCTCCAATGACATCTTCTATGATATTATAACAACCTATTCTTTATTCATTGACAAAATCTACTGCTTCATTGCCATAGCCAACAAACAATAATGTGACACTCAGAAAAAAAAAAGGTAAGATAAAACAAAAAAACAAAAAAGTACTAATTCTCTCTTGTCTAAGTCATGCCTAAAATTTCAACACTAGAAAGTCATTCCTCAATCTAAAAACCCAGGTGTAGTTAAAGCATAATTATAAGTATAACTTTTATGAGACTATAACACATTAGTTTAAACAGTGATCACACACTTTTTTTTAATCATTCCCGAAGAGATAAATCTGGAAACAAATTATACTGAGTAGAAAAATAAAAATATCAACAAATTTGCACATAAGAAAAGTATATTATCTATTGTTTGTTCTATAATTATCCCCAAAACTTAAAGTTTAAACTGGTACTGATTAAATTATGTCACAATTCCTGTGGGATATGTGCAGATATTCAGTCGAGACCACTGTGTCACGGTATGTAACAGAATTTTATCAACCAGTTAGCTGAATCTATTGTCTCATCAAGCCCACTTCTACAGTTGTTGGATACAGGTTTCATTTAATGACCTGCTACATATGCAGCTTGTTTCATCAAAATGTGGTAACCAACAGGGAGACAGGAACAGGGAGAGAAGAAGGGAGAGGGAGAGAGAGAGAGAGACAGATGAAGACAGAAAGAGATACAAAGACAGAGAAAAGACAGATATTACTACAAGGGAAGAAGTTGCAGCCCTGTAGTCACAAAAGCGAAATTCCACCACTGTTTCTACATCTGAGTTGCTTCAAGGTCACTTTGTTCAGCCCACACCCAGGAGAGTTTACACAAGAGTAAATGTAGCAGAACTTGGGAATTGTCAAGAAATATCTTAGAAATCTGCTTTGTCATCAGACGGGGGAGTATTCCAAGCACTTTTCCTGTCATCTGGTCCCAGAGCCATGTTAGCCGCAAATAACACAAAGACACTGTATTAGATATAAACCTATTGGCCTGTTACTAGCACTTTTTATTGACTAGCTCTGTCTTAAATATTAACGCATTTTTATTAATCTAAGTATTTCCACATGGTCTTATCTTACCAGAAACAGGGTCCAGACCTCTTCCTCTTGACTCCTCACTACATCTCCCAGAATCTTCCTTGCTTCCTAGTCCCACCTATCTTGACTTCCTATTTGCCAACAGTGCTTTATTCATTAATCAATAAGAAAAACATATTTCCAGAATGATATCTCCCATCAGGGGAGTGTTAAAAAGGATGGATATGTTGATAGGTAACTTAGGTAATATTTCATATCTTTTTTATCCATGATTTTGTCCAGGTGATTTCCCAAATGTCATGATTTCTTTTTTATCATAAGCATGAATTTAAGAAAGCATGCTAAATGAAATCTAGAGTTTCTAGGAATATGTTTTGTCACTGACAAACTAAGAGTGAAAATATTACTTTTAAGACATCATTGAAAGTCAATGAGAATAGTTTTAGATATAATGTTCAAGTAATGTTTCTCTGTGTTTTCCAATACCTTATTTTTTTCTAGAGCCACATACATGGTTAAAAATGTTAAAGATATGCTGAACAGTCTATCCTTAAGGATATGCCATATAATTAAGTAAATATTAAAATATCTCACCTCTAAACCTGAGCTACTAAGCAGAAAGCATATTTAAGCCATGGGATTGATCAATGACTTATTATTCCTTTATTTAGACATTAATCATTGTAACATAATCAGTTTGTAAACATTAACTTCTATCTCAATAAGAAGAAATGAGAATAGAGGAAATTTGCTCCTTAGAATTTGATGCAGATTAGTAATGTGCTCCATCAATGTTCAGTATACAAGAAGTTGATAATGATATTTACATGGATGATACCCTCTTTATCATGTAAAGATTCTTAGTAGCATTTAGGAAAGAAGAGAGAAATCCATAAACTTAAATGCAGCCAATTTATCATTGTCTCAGTTAACTGCAATTTGGTAACACTTCTTTATCTCTTTCCTGCTTAGCTTTATGCCAAATACACACTTCAAGTGTTATGCATTGTCACTCTATACTGTTTTCTCTGTCAGTGCTAATTAGGGTCACATTTTGGTGGGAGTTTGTTGGAGAAATGTGCTTTTTTATTGCATTATTATCTCTGAAATACATTTTGATCTCATTCATTCATTTAAAATTGGCTAACATTAAAAAACTTTATTACATTTATTTATTCATTTGTGGGTATGGATATGCATGAATACATGCCACAGCACTTATGTATAGGTCAAAGGACAGCTTTCAAGAATTGCTTCTCTCCTTCTATTATGAGAATCCTAGGAATCAAACTCAGGTAGTAAGGCTTGGTCAGCATGAACCTTTCCTCTCTGAGCTATCTTGCTGTTCTAATTGACTAGTTTTTATAATAACCAACATTTTGAGAAATCTGTCTTATATAAAAATACTCTCACTGACTTTAAGAACACTATGAGCCACTAATGAAGCTACATGATTGCTAAAAAGATAAACACTGTAAAATTTATCAGTTTATACTAGTATGATCAACAAAAGAAGCATTAGGTGCCATTTTACATATGTATGTAAGGATTACAGTGTGTTAAAGCATAATTATGAAAATGTTTAAAAAACCTGATCTTCATACAAATATGGTGAAAATTTAATACTAAGAGTTTTAAAATGCAAAGATTTATATGATCTTAGTATGCAAAATAAGTGCTTACTTGAAATTGAAAATCCATTAAAAGTAATATTATACCACACAATAAAACGATGTCATTTGGAGCAGTCATTTGTTCTAAGTAGACATTATTAATCAGCATGTAATTTCAAAGCTTTGATTAGACTATATTATACTGTGTTAGTGTTACTGTGTTAGTGTTCTGACTGGTTTTATAACTAAACTTATACATTTCCCAATTTAGGACTTTAGTTTCTTTGTTTATCTAGTATGTTTTCTAAAATACCTCTATTCTATCATATTTGTAATATGGAAATGTAATTCTATGTAAACCCAAGAATGAACAGAGAAAATTTTATTTACACCTTGGATACCATATAAGCACTTTCCTCACAGCACTGTGACAAAGATCCCTATCTCAAACACCTTAAAAGGGTAAAGGACTAGTTTTGACTTACAGTATGACAAGACTCAGCTCATGGTCACCAGAATTCATGTCCCAGGGCCTATCTTGATTGTAGGAGCCTAAGGAGAGGGAAACCATTCACCTCATAGTGGACAGGAAGCTGAACAGCAAGGAGGGGACCAGGAACCAGGTATAGCTTTCAAAGGTAAACTCATGGATGTGCTTTCTGCAGCTAGTTTTACCTCTTGACATCTCCAGAACCCTCCAAAATTAGTGTACCAGCAAGGGACACATTATTCAAACACATTTGACTGTCAGGGACAGATTTTCTTTACTCTTTCAATATATTTCCTCATTTTAAAATCTAGTTACTGTGGGAGAGACCTCTATCAAAAAAACATTTGAAAGACTAATGGAAACACTACATACTTTGTTTTGAGCTGATATCGTATTAATTCAGAGATACATTATTTTCTTGCAAACCTGAAATTTTGGTGGGCATTGGTTACTGTTTGGCATCCCAAAATAATAAAAGGATCTTTACAAAACAGGGTTTGATAACTACTGTCCAATGTGGATCCAAATGGAATTACTGCAACAATACCAATGCCTGATGAGCAGAGCATTATTCAAAGCCTGACATTGGCAACAATTCCAACATATGGTAAAGCATCATCAACTCTCAAAAGATGGGAATATTGCACAGCTGTGACTTGCTTGTGTTTAAAAAGTACACTGACATACATAATTAGCCACCTGCATATAAAGGTAGGAAATATCCTGGCTGTGCACAAATTATTATGAGTTTCAGATTGTTACTAGATTAAGACTTACATGGCTACTGTCATATAATAAAATACAAGACAACAAACCAAATTTAGATCACATTTTAATTTTTTGTCAATTATCTACATGAGTGTTATCATGATCTCTAATAGAGCAGAAAATCAATAAGTGAATGAAAGTAATTATTTACACTTCTCAGCTAGATAAACTGAAGCCCACAAAGGTAAAGGATTTGTTCAGGACCTCATAAGTAGTAATCTAGAAACTGGATTGTATTGGTAATCAATACCAGATAACAAACTACCACATGGCCTCATAAGCATAAAATACAAACAGCTCTTGACCATAGACTGGGGATGTAGTGCATCAGCTCTATTAATCCCATCTTAAGTAGGGATACAACTATGGTTTGGGTGACTAGCCAGGGACAGAGTTGGCTAGAGTTACTACAGAGACTTTGTTCTACGCTAGTCTTTTATCTTGAAGTTCATGAGATTGTATTTGTTTTCTTGTCAATGGCACAAAACTAGGGTGTGAATAAAAATACAAGTGATTTTGTAAGCCTCCAGTAATATCCCATTCTTCAAAGTATATTGTGTCTCACATTCAGAATTCATTAAAAAAGACATGGTAAATGTTGACTTACATCCACTAACTCCTTGGAATATGAACCTATGTTTTCTTATTCTATTTCTTATTTGTAGCTGTAATGTGTATACAGTATAGGAAGCACAATTTCAAAAGAAATTTTGACTCTTAAAAACTGAAGATTTCTAGTGATATATTGAATGACAATGTGGTTATCATTAATTCTTTCAAAAATCGCTTAGATATTTATCACTGACTATATGCCAGGTGCAGCCCCAAGAAGTGATGATAGTGATGAAGACAATGACAATGAAAAGGATGTACATGGATGTTTTGTCTGAATATCTGTTTACCACTTGTACACCTGTTACCTGCATAGACAAGAAAAGATCTTCTGTTACAGAGTTATGAACTACCGTGTGGGGGCTAGGAACCAAATCGGGTCTTCTTCAAGAGTAGCCAGTGCTCTTAACTGCCTAGCTACCTCTCCAACCCAACATGAGCTGCTTTAGATTAATCATGAATAATGCTCTGTGCTTAATCACATTAGTATAAAAGTTCATCTTTCCAGACTCCCCAAATTCAATATTCTGATGCTGCTTCCAGGAAGGAAAGGGATAAACAAGTTGGAGGGCACTTGAGCAGTTCTACTCGATTATGCTGTGCAGCTCTTTCATCAACTGCCACATTCTTCACAGCCTTGCATACTAAACACATTTTCAATCCCTTTCTCTCCCCTCAGACACGATCTTATTTTAAAAAGACCCAGGAGCTCAGTATCTGTACTAAATGCCTGCAACCACCTTAAGTTATAAAATTTGTTCTTTATTATTTCTTTTATTTTTGAGATTACCATGTAATTATGTAATTTTTTTCCTTCCTTTTCCTCCCTCCAAACTCTCCATGTATTCCTCCTTGCTAATTTTCAAGTTCATGATCTCTTTGTGAATTGTCATTGCATATACACACCACACACACACACACACACACACACACACACACACACATATATATATATATATATATATATTCCTAAATATATTAAGTACAGCAGATTTTATACTGAGTGTTTTAGGTGGAAAACTCAGTTTCATTTCTCCTTCAAGGTTCCACATACATGCTATATGCATTGGTATGTTAGAAATGGAAGAGATGCAGGCTTGTCTAGATCAGCCATTACAAATGTTTGATTATTATTATCTTCATTGTAAAGAAGCAGAATTCCATTTGTTAAAAATTCCTAATAGATTATTTTTGTGTGTGTGCACGTGGGTGTGGGTATATGAGTGTGCCATGACATGAGGAGTTCAAAGGACAACTAGCTGGAGTAAGTTCTCTCCTTCTGCCATATGGGTCTAGTCACTAGGCTTGGCAGCAACTACCTTTACTCATTGAACTGCCTTGGAGTCCCCCCAAATGCTTATAAATGAGTCTTTTACAGGACCCATGGTTGAGCACAGATAAAGGCTGACTTCTGGTTAAGTTGAAAGCACAGCATTCAAAGCCCTGTCCACTTAATTTGGACAACGTTTAAATCAATGGGAGCATTCCAAAAGAATGTGTATATTCTTTGGATAACACTTATTGCTTTTGAAGGTTCCATTATCCCTGCACATGACTGCCTTAGCACTCAAAGAAATACTAGTATATGACATTTATACTACTAAGATCCAACTTTCCATCTTCATAAAAATGTGATTAATAAAAACAGTTTTTCCTACTAAACCCAAGTGAAATATTAGAATTCTCACCATTTGATTATTTACCATTACAAATTGGAATTTGCATTCAAGATGAAGCTTATTTCAAATATATGACAGCCTTTCCAGTCATAGAAAAATATACATATGTGATTATGCATCATTCTTATGCACACATTGCTTGCTCTGTAACAGTTGTGATATTTCCCTGCTACCTACTCAGATGAAGAAGCCATGAGCTTTGCAAAGACACAATCAGGGAATTAAAGAACCAGTAGTTAGAATCTCAATTGTTCCTTCTACCCAACACTCTGAAGGAATTCACATCACTCAATACATGGAGTACTTGTGAGTTTACCAGAAACCAGGCCCTAGAGACATATTTATGAAATTGTAATACTCTGAAGCTGGCAAAAGTACTGTCTTTAAGGGTACAAATAACTTCATATAAGAGTTCAACTATTCCTATTTCCTCACCTTTCTGTCAGAGGCTTAGAAACCTCCACCCTTCCAAAGCAATGATTAAGCATATGAGGAGTCCCCAAGCCTGCCATTTATATCCAATATTGTTGTCTTCCAATGAATAGTCTTTGCTCAAAAGCTGCTGTTAGATTGGGTGAGACTATCAGAGCTGCACCAAACACCGTAGTCTCTTCCTGTCCAGTACTGTTTCCCCTAACTTTCTTTCATAGATGTCATATTTTAAAAAATACAGTTAGTTAGAAAGCTTTCCTTGTCCATTCTCACTTCTTCACCTGATTCATCATTTGCAAACATGATCTTCTTTCCCTCTCTCACACTTCTGACTCCAATGTAAAGTTGGTTTCCTGATGGACCCAAACAGCACATTAACAAATGCTGTAAGAAGTTCTATTGCATGCCAATAATTTTATGAATGAGATCATATAACAAATAAATTTTTTTATTATTTTTTTTTGTTTTTTGTTTTGTTTTGTTTTGTTTTGAGACAGGGTTTCTCTTTGTCTGTGGAGGCTATCCTGGAAGTAGCTCTTGTAGACCAGTCTGGATTAGAATTCACAGAGATCGATCTGCCTCTGCCTCCCGAGTGCTGGAATTAAAGGTGTATGCTACCACCACCCGGCAAAATTTGATATTTAAAAAAATTCATTATCTGGTATTTTCATAATGAATTTGGAGAGGATAAGTGGGATGTTTAGGAACATCAGTTACTTACCAATACAGTTTTGGTTGCCTGGAACTATGCCAAGCTGACAGATTTTTTCATATGCCCCTTCTGAGCTAATGTTTGCTACCATGAAAACTGTTTAAGAGGCCAGTGATTCTGAATACCACTTATAATTCTTCCAATTTATGAAGCACCTAAAAGTATTCATCTATGTTATGATATTCTCATTCCTTCCTGTATTCATTTAATGCCAGAAATACTTACTAAGTTTCCTTTAACACAGGATTATACACTCCTGTATAAGATTCTGATTTTAAAAAAGAAAAACAACAAAACATAACCAAACAACAAACAATATGATAAATTCTTGGGTAAAATTTTAAATCAAGTTGTATTTGAGTAGCTAAAAGACTACTTTTAGAGATCAGTTTTTACCAGATTTTCTAGTTCACAAAAAGCATTCATAATGGCTAGTCTACTATGATGTATATTTCTATCAGTAGGGATGACATGCTTCCTTCCCTTGAGACTATCTTTCTGAGCAGTACCAACTGTAGTATAGGTTGTTGAATTCAGCTACATTATAGTTGACAGATTGAAAGCTCACAAGTGCCTTGAGTCTACCAGAAAACATTTGTCTTTCTTGTAAGAGAACTGGAACTATTTCAGTTGACTGTGCCAATTTTTTCACTTATACATTTTTTAATGGAACATTTCTGTACTATCAAGTTTATTTACCAGGCTATGTTCTGCTATACATTAAGCATTACAGATTTTTCACTTTCTTCTCAATTTTTAATGAAAATGCATGGAGTAGAATAATGCTTCTTTAAACAAATTGAGACACTGATTTTGTGTGGTTTTCTGTTTATTTTCATTTATTTTTTCAGTTGAAAATAGCATGTTTGTGTTCAGTTCTTCACAGATCCCCATTTACTTGCATAATGGAAATGTCTAATAAGCAAGGTTAAAATGGGTTATGACAGACAACATTCACTCACAGCACAATGGAATAATTACTTGTGATGTCAGTATCCATTCTGTTTCTGAAAATCTAGGCCAAATTCTATTTCAGTCAAGGTGGTGAAAAAAATGGTACATCAAAAGATAAGTAATCTGAAGACTGGTTGCTATAAATATCATATCTATGGGTTGTTTTGTAAGTTTAAACCATTTTCTAACCATGACATATTTAGAACTGTTACATAGGTACTCACAATGTTATTATTATTTTATAATTTATTGGCTTCAGACAGCTCTAAATTTCTGTTTAGAGCATAAAACCCAGAAGTTTATTATTTGCTGTATAATAAATGAGACATTTAAGAAAAAAATATTAGAAGATGCTATCATTGGTTATCATGTATATTTCCAATAGATGTCTTAAAATTTCTGTATAAACATCACTTACATGTAGCAGCTGTCAATTATTTCAAAGATGAGAAGTCAAAATTGTAGTAACCCATCTTTAGTGGGGCTTCAGTCTGATCCAGCCAACCTGAGAGGGGAAGTGTGGGTTGAGAAATGGCAGGTAAAGATTCTAAGGAAGAGATAAAGACACAGGAGAGAATCAGGAGGGCAATCTAGTGAATACTGAATGCACTAAGTTTATTCTTTAACATTTTTATATACCCCAACAAAAAAGGGGAAAATGGCAAAAGAATTCTTTATCATGTGTAAAGAACAAGAAGACTTTCTTTCTTAATTCTCCAAACATTTAGTAAATATGCATTAGACAAAAATCTCTTATTATGTGGGGTTGATGTTTAAGAATAACCACAACTCAGAACAAGTCTCTTATTATTTAGATAAGGCATCCATGCCTAAGACCTAAGATCCTACAGTAGCCATGTCTTAGACCTTTAGGTCTCATGACTTTAACCTCAGAAGTGTAAGGATAATTTTGAACACTCTGATCTTAAGCCAATATGAAGTGAAGCCATTTTTATGGGCCCCAACATAAAATAAGGTTACATTTACATTGGTATGCCTAGTTTAACCAGATTTAATACAAGAAAATTGAGGCATGTACAACATTCACAGCATTCCTAGCATGAGAGAAACTAAATATGCAAGGTTCACAGGAGGTATGGGAACAGCTACTGATGACCTCAGCTATCTATAGGTTTGACATGGAAAAATTTGAGTTTTCCTACTCTGTTCCATTGCAACAGTTACTCTCTACTTCCCCTCATTATGTGTTTTTGTTTTATCTAAGTCTCTTTCTGTGACCAACATCACTTAATCTGGAGAGATTCAACTAAGAGGATTTTGACATTTTGTTGGTAAATATAGAAGGGTAGAGAATGATGCAAAAGCCAGGAAAGCTAACATTCAGGAGAGTACAATAATCCAGAGGAAAGCCAACACTTAAGAGTAAATAATCTGTTTTCACAAATAGCCTCCAAAAGACAGTCTCCTATCTTTCAACTTCTCATTACAGTAAGCCATAGTTTCTTGATCTACAACTTTTACAATTATTATACACTATTGACCAGTTGCAATTGCAGAAAGCCTCCTCTGTTTATATGTCAGGTTTTCATCAGCCAGAAACCCTGACCCAGATTTTTCCCAAGTGAGTGATATCATTAAAGTGAGGATACCTTTTTCTAAAGTGTCTACTTGCTAAGCTTTGGAATTTCCTCATATTGCATGATACATGAACTGTGAAGTTAGGCTCCACACTTATAAAAGTATTTTCTTTCTCCCCTGTTGTAGTAGAAAGTACTCAGGTCACATTCCACATCTACTGTCTAGTACTAGAAATACTCCATTGCTTTTCTTATGTTCCAAACTTGAATTACTAATTAGTCATTACTAATACAGCATTTTATGATTGATTTGTTTTTATTTTATATGTAAATGGGTGTTTTGACTACATGTATGTGTGTTTGTATATATCTGTGTACTGTGTGTGTATAGTGCCCTTGAAGACCAAAAGGTGTCAGACCCCCCTGAAACTGGAGTTACAAATGGTTATTAGTTATGACACAGGTTCTGGGGACCAAACCCAGGTACTCTTAAAGAGATCAAGTGCACTGAGCCATCTATCCAGCTCCAGTTGTTTTCATGCTTTGTTTTGTTGTCTTTAATAATTTGAAGCACAAAATGTTTTCTTCTGACTGACTTTTATACAGTAAAGCTTAATTGGATCCATGGGTCCACAAAAGTCTGTTTTAAAAAAGTCTGCCACTCACAAGAAAACATCTCCTTTAAAACTTTGAAATTCAAAACCTGATTAGGCTCTTGTAGGGGATAAAGAATTCCCAGATCAAAGCGAGATAAAAACCTGGGTGACTTCCTGGTAGGGTTAAAAAATCAGTTTTTGTCCCCTCACAATGAATCTCCAGCAGGTTGAACACTATGATATTTCTCTGTTGGTTGCCCCTTCACATCAAATTTGCAATAAATCAACCTGCCACTTGCTAGAGGATTATCTTTTCCAATATCCGTGAAAGTGAAAAATATTCCTCTAGGAAAGTCACTAGGTTGTACTTATTCTCACAGAACTAAGCCATATTCAAGTGGGGGTGTATAACCCACATTCAGATGACTGTCCCAAGCTGCCATATGACTTAACTTCACAAGAATCTATTCAACTGGAAACCACAAGAACTAGTAGTACACAATCGTTCTCTATCTCTGGGTTCTACATCTATGGATTCAAACAACCCCAAAGTGAACATATCTGGAAACATACTGCATCTGTATCACAAATATATATTCATGTTTTGTTCATTATTTCCTCAGTGATCAGGGTGGCAATTATTTGCATAGAACTTACTATGTATTAGATAGCATAAAATTTTAAAATAAAAGTGCAGAGGATAAAGGGCCTAGAACATATGCAAATACAATTCCATTTTATATATGGGACCTGGGTGGATTTTAGTATGTAAGACAGGTAGAGAGTAAATATCTCATACACACCAGGAGAAGGGTACATTGTTCTCAAAACACTAAAGTTTGCAATGGTTTATTGTGCAGCAAAAGATACATACTGACCTGAGGCTAAGCCTGGCTGTGAGTATTAAGTCAGTCTAGGTGTAGAGGAAAAGGAAAGAGAAAGCAAATGAACTACCCATTAGCTAATTTTAGCCTGGAGATAGATATATAAGATAATTGAGTAACTTGAGGTTATATATGTATCAAACCCAGCTGCATTGGTTTGAAGATTTTCTATGCTGTATCAACACATATATTACCACTTACATAAAATTTTGAAAATTAATAGAAAAGTGCTATCAACTTGGCATCATTAAAAATCACATTATGCCGCAATTTCTTTGATTTAGACTCCTTAGTCTCTGTGCAGAGACTTACAAGGTTAGAACCAATAGTCAAAGAGCTCAGGATTCTCTTCCTAGCTAGCATATTTATGGGAAGACTTTAGTTTCTTTTATAGGACTATGATCCTTGGCTCCTAAAGACCCTACACATGAAAACACAGGTAGTTCATATCATAACAGTTCTCTCCCTTAAGGCTAACAGCAGAGTATTTCTAATGCAGAAAACAAGAATAAATAATATAACAGAATGAATAAATGAGTAAAAACATATTTGCTGTATACTTATTATATATAAATATAGTGAAAATTAGTTTGGAATAAAAGCTTTTTCTTGAATAGTTCAAGGTATAGAGGATTTTAGAGTAACAGGAAGATTTTCAAGTAAAAAGTCAGTCCTTAAAGGTTAACTCAATCTGGAGCAACTTCAAGAAGCCATCAGCTATTTCTACAGTTATTAGAAAAAGCACTAATGAAAATTGAAGCAGTTGGAGTTAGTGTTTGAACCAAAATGAGCAATTAAAAAATGACAACTCTTACAAAATCAAAATGGAATAAAAATCACTTCAAGAGCAATCACCTAATCGCTCACATTTTTCCAGAGGCTGGGAGCTGTAAGAAGACCACTAATTTTGGTAATGCTAACAGATATTGTGCCTGAGGGCTGCTGTTTTATGTTAATTTAAATTATTCACACACAGTGTATGGATGAAGCCTCAAGAATGCCAGATTATTTTAAGATGCTTTCTAGACCTATATTTGAGGTTGCAGGAGCGAACAGTGTACCTGTGAGGAGAAAATGCAAAGCCTGGTTTCTAGGTAATGACCTCTATTGAAAAGAATATATGAAGGTTCAGACTACAAGCAAATATTGGAGCCAAAGTAACAACAGTTAAGAGAAGGGACATTTGTCAGGAAATGCTGAGAATACAATAACATATAAACAATTTTGCCTTCAAAGTTATTCTTAGTGCATTGATGTAAGGATGGAAGTGTTAGTACAGTTCAACCATAAATATAAGTGCAAAGACATTCATGATTTGTGGGGGAAAATAAGTTGGTGCCTTGCTCTTTCCAGGCCTTTACTGTGATGGCAGCAACTACACTCAAAGGTTCAAAGTAAAAGCAGATAAAATATGCAGAAGAGTCATAATAGAACTGGAGATACCACAACAATGTCTTTGCATGTCTAAACAAAAACTGGAAGGAGTTGACTTTAACCTGGCCTTTGGTTTTTAGCACACTACTTAGCTCCTTTAACCCCTAGTCATTAGTAAGGAAGCCTTATGTAAGGAGCAGTGAAGGAAAAAAATACACATTTTCCAAACACAATGAATACTTCCCATACTGCAGTATGTCAATGCAGCTTCCCTCGGGGGGGGGGGGGAGTCAGTGGAAAGGTTTTAAACCAATAAGGCACACATAGGGCATGGCTAAGCCCTATGTGTAGCAGTTAGCTGCGAAAAGACCATAGATGGAGAAAATGTAATGTTTACAGTTGGAAAATGCCAAATATTAAGATCCTGATGCCAATGAGAAGCAATATTGTTATAAACCCGGAGACTTAGGAAAATTAGAGCTTATTGTAGGTGTTTTTTTATAACACAGACACACTGCTATCTGTGCATTACTTCAAAACAACATTTAAGTTACCAAGTCCTAGGACAATTCTCCAGAATGTGAGAGATATAAACTTGTAAGTCTGAAATACCCCCTCTCATTCTCTTTTGTCATTTTATTTATTACTATTACTCTCTCTGTGTGCGTGCACACATGTGTGCGCGTACACATGCGTATACTACAGAATGTAGGTGGAGGTCAAAGCACACATCTGTGGAGGTGGTTCTAATTTTCCTTTAACTGGGTTCCAGGGACTGAACTTAGATTCCCAAGCTTGTGCTGTAAGGGCCTTTGAATGGCAGAGCAATCCAGCGATCTCTCTCTTTTCTAATTCAAGGTACTTCTGCTGGGCAATCTTGTTGGAGACTGTGAAACTTAAATGAGTTGAGGCAAGCAAGTTTATACAAGTAGGTGGCTGAGAGACAGATGTTCACAGAACAAACTAGCCTCTATATTTTAGAATAGTATAGTACATTGGTCCTATTGGTAAAACTCACAGTAATGAAGATCTTAGAAAGTAAATTCTGCTTCAACACAAGGAAGAACTTAGACAATTACCATTAAACCAAGTGCAATGATCAATATGATGCAAAATACAGACTAGATGAACACTTGGCCCTCTAGTTACAAATTATCACACTCAGCAAATTGTGCATGAAATCAATACAAACATTGAGTCTGTGTACTGAAAACATACAGACTTTTCCTAGCTATTTCCTAAAAATACAGTATAATTATTATAGAATACACAAAGTATAGTGAAAGAGGTGTATGACATACTCAAATACTGTGACATTTTTACATAAAACATGGGGATCTGAATTTTGATATCTGTCCATTGATGACAAGGAACAAACACACACACACACACACACACACACACACACACACACACACACACACACACTCAGTTGTCCATCCAGTCCAACTGGTTTTGTTATCAGTTCTTTCTTGTCACTGGATTTGTTCAAGAGTTATGAAAATGATTTTGTCAACACATCTTTTAGCCTTTAACCCATCCCCAAATTACCCTCTGTTTCTACTGCTCTACCAGCCTACCTTTCCTGTGACACATACAGCCTCCACATTGCCAAGTTCAAAAATATTTTTAAGTGATATTAAAAGCTCATGTATTTATTGAGTTCTTAGTGTTTAATAGATTGTTCTCTTTGCAATTTAGGTTGTACATATATATATATATGAAGTAAATCTTTTCATGTAGGAAGTAAACCTCTCAGGAGTTTCATACTTGAAAAAGCTGTGAATTCGGTAGCACATGCCTATAATTCTAGTCCCCATGGGGCAGAGCTAGGAGGATCGTGAGTTGGAAGCAAGCCTGCGGTGCACACACAATTATGTTAGTCTGGGCTACAACAGCCAGATGCTATCTCAAAATAACAACAAAAAAAAGCTGTAGCTGCATCATCTTATAACTGAGTAAAAATAATGCTGTTCAATAGTCGTGATATTAGACCCTAGAGGTATATATCAACAAATGAATGGATTAAAATTGTGGAAATTTTTTGCATACTCAAGATTGACAATGAAATTTTATTCACTATAAAAGAAATGAGATGATAATAGTGTAGAAAGATAAATGAGCAAGAAATAAGTGTGCTAAATAAGATAATGTAGACCCTGAAATAAAACAAAATACTGTCCTCAATAGAATAGCTTGTCTTCATCATATGTAAAACAAAAATAAAAAAGAATAGCTTGTCTTCAACCATATGTATTTCTTTACAATATATAGAATGTGAACAAAATATTTTCTTTTGCTATAATGAATTCTTCTCATTTGTAAGTTGCTTAATATTCTAATACCTTCAGAATGGTGAAATAACATTATCACTCATCATTACGGTTTGAATATGAAGTCTAATCCCCGAAATCCATATTGAAGCCTTGGTCCCCAATGTGAAGTTCTTAGGTGGTTCTTTTATACACTGTTTGTATCTCTGACCTAACTGATAGATTAATGCATTATGAGATTCATATTTTAATGGTACTCGGGGGACTTTGGAGAAACTAAGAGATAAAGTCTCTTGAAGGAACTATGTCACTGGAAACATGCCCAGTAATGTCTTATGTCTGTTCCCTGATTTTTTTCAGTTTCTGTGCCATCATAAAGTAGAAATTCCTCAGATTTTTTTTTTACAGGAAAAGAAAGTAAGGAACACACTCACATAGCTGCAGTCCACTCAAATAATAAGACTGATGCGTTATAACTACTAGCCCAGCATGTTGAGATTGTGACATGTTTTCTAGTTGTCACTTTTCACACTGGTCATGATATTTCCAGTGGAATAGCAAAACTCCAGATTCCATAATCTGAAGATGTACATGCAGGCAACACAACCATGAACATAAAATATTTGTTTTAAAATTAAAACATGGAATAGGTAATAGTCTTATTTACTTTTGCATGGATAGAATCTGAGTCAGATAAGGATAAGCTATTTTTTCAAGATTATATGAAGAAAGTTAATCTATAAGAATCCAAATCCTAGAAGAGTATTCACAACTAATTTGTTACCCATAACTAATACCATGCAAACTTTAGGTTGGCTGATATGTGCCTTTTTAAAAATACTGTTTGTTTTTATAGCACCACATTTTGAAATCTTCCTACCTTGTTAGTCATTTCTGATTTCCTTATTGGCTCCCACTCCATAGGAAAATAATGGCACCATTATTTCCTGCTTTTTCATCTTCTCTGGTACATTGTTATTCATTTATTTGAGTTTTCAGCAGCATCTATGCAAATAGGACTGTGGATATTTTGATTCTAGTTCAAGCCATTTTATATGTTTGTTAAATATATTTTTGAAGAACTTCAGAGACATCCTTGGCATTTCTTTTTTCCCTCCTTAATTACATTCTCTTTCACCATGTCTGGTCTATTGTGCCAGCACATAATATGGAATCACTTCATTGCTTTTTAGACCACTGCAACTAGTCTCGTCTAAGTTCATCTCTACTTTGACAAAGGCAAGAACTACTTTATTAGCTTTGTTTGTATGTTTTCTCTTCTAAGTAGACTTCCTTACAGGAAAGTTAGGTCCTTTCCTAACTAATAGGGAATTTCCCTATTCCCAAATTAGGCTGGTTTTTTTTTTCTCATAAAGCCAATTTTTTAATTGTACAATCTTCAATCACGTAACCATTTGCAACTTGTTCTTTTCCTATTACTGATATTTTATTTTATTTTTAATGTTCTAAAATGGAATAGAATTAAGCCACTTCCACTCTCCCTTTCTTCCCTCCAGTGCCTCTCAGTTACCCCCTTCCACATTAACATGTCCATTGATATTACTCTTGCCCTGGTCTTGTTTATGCAGCCATTTCTAAGAGAAACTGTTACAGTAGCCTTTCTGGTTTTCTGGCTCTTGCATGTTTCTGTCCCCTCTTTTGTGATGTTCTCTGGGCATAGATGCAGAAGTTGTGCTCTTCATTATCCATTGATATCAGCATTGAGTCCAGTTGTGGTTTTCTGTGATGATTTCCATAAAGACAAGCGTCTTTGATGAGGGATGGTAGCTCCACTTAACGGTAGGTATAAGGATACATTTATATACATGTATTTGTGTGTTTGCATACATGTATTACTTAAATTCCTTAGTAAACATAAATGTTCATATATTTATAATATATTTATATACATACTTATATATTAAATGTGACATATATTTATATATCACATATAAAATAAGGTATTATATATAAATGTGCATTTCATATTAATAAACATGCATTATAAATATGTAAACACATTATAAGTATATTTATATTTATAAAGAAATTTAGATAATTTACACACACATGCACGCATGCGCACACACACAGACGCACTTGCACACACACATAAATTAAAGCAATTTAAGCCATTTGAGTTGACAATACTCCCCATAGGAACCATAGACTAACAAAACTTCTAGTACCAGACATGAAGCTTCCATTTTCAAAGGGTTTGTCAGGGGAATCCAAATAATTCCAAAAGTAATATATATTTTTAAAAATATATATGCTTTGGTTGCCTCGCAGAGGTTGATGGTGGGACCCTATTGTTGAAGACACTTATGACAGAGAACTCAGATCACTAAAACTGCATCTGACATAAAAGTCTCTTTCATGCAGTCCAACACTATGCTTCCAAAAAATACTATGCAAGCTGCCGAGAGGGAAGCAATTAACAGTTCTACCCAGCCACAACACTTGCAAACCACAGCAACTGGCAGTATGACAGCATATGCATAAAGCTACAATAAGTGGCACTAACATGTCAGTAGCAAATAAAAGCTGTCTAATTGGACTTAAGGCCCATTCATCAGGATGAAAATCATAGCAGGCACTGAAGAACTGGCCAGCTTCATGGGACAAGTAAGGTTACGGACCTTGTCACATTGCTAAACCACCATTTCTTACTATTATAGATCATTAATTTTTTTTTACTTTACTTTGTGTATGTGTTGTTGGATATATGTGTGTCACATCACAGGTATGGACATCAAAAACAGCTTTAGAGAGTTGCATCTTCTTCCACCATATAAATCCTGGGTGTTGAAATCAGGTCATCAGGCTTGGCAGCAAGTAACTTTATATGCTAAGACAACTTCCTGGCCCCTACTACAGATCATTTAGGTCACTCATGTGTTTTAAAAATTAACAGAGTTCATTTTAGAAAAATTTTAGGCTGAAAGAATTCACAATATGCTTCTCTTATCCTCACAGTTTTTCCTTTTTTTTTTAATATTTTGTTCCAGTGTAGTAAGTTTCTAAGACTTGACAACCTATACCAATATAGTATAATTAACTTAGATCTACAGATTCAATAAGGTTTATCTGTCTACCTTCTATTGTTCTTGGGTTTTGAAAAATATATGATGATACTAATTAACTTTTAGAATGTCTACAAAAATATTTTTACTTAAAGTCCCTTGTATTCCAGTCTTACAACCTTCCTTACTCCTGTCAAATTACTGGGCACCTCTGATCTCTTTATTTCTTCTTTATATTCTTCCTACATCTGAGCCATCATTCAACCTCTACAAACACAATCTTTAGGCACTACCACAAGAAATGTGAACTATAGTGCTAGTTTTATATTTTTCTTTCTTGTAGATATATAGCACTTTGAGAAACACTGTTAGAGATTATCTAATTCAATGGTTTTTACCCTTTGGTATTTTGGTATACAATTCAATATTTCAGTTTTTCTTGCAGGTGGGAAGAGGTATGAGTCTGAACCAACATGTCATTTTATTTTGAAAATACAAATTACAATTTACAGAGCTGCAGAGCAATTTAACACAGTCTTGAAAATCCTATAGCTTTGGGGTCTGTGTGAGTCATATCAGCTGTTGATTTCCAAATGTTCAGGAAAATGAATAGTCTCAGTAGGGCCAGGACATGGTAAATGTAATAGGCATTTTAATTTCATATACCAATTTGTCTGGGCCACAGTATTCAGACAAGTGTTGATATAATTTTGAATAATTCTTGAGAAGATTTTAACATCAACATTTAAATCAGCCCTCTGTCATGCACCTGGGCTTATCCCATTGAGTTAAGTCTGCAAAGAACTAAGGGAGAAAGGATTCTGCTGGCAAACAGCTTTTGATTCTTTCCATGGAATCCATTTTTCTTTCTATATCGATCTGATTTTGAACTTGTGAATCTCTTAATTATGTGATCCAATTCCTTAAAATGATTTTCTTTTATTTATATACATACATCCTACTGCTTTTGTTTATTTCAAGAGTCCAAATATATTTTCAGCTAGCAAGTTCACCAACAACTTCTAAACAGTGGATATTAATTTAGAAATCAGAGGACATGATGCTAAAGGACAGATTTTTCCCTTGCAAGCATAAGCGCTTAAGAACCTTCCCTCATATAACCAAACAACCTATTTTCACAGTAAATTTTAGCAGAAGGAAATTGGCTAAATGACTGAAAATGAAATTTCTTTTCTTTTCTTTCTTTTTTGGGAGAGGGGGTTGGTAAGGAGTTTCTGTGTGGCCCTGCCTGCTTTGGAACTTGCATTGTAGACCAGAATGGTCTACCTACCTCTGCCTCTTGAGTGCTGTTTAAAAGCATACATTACCACCCCCAGCCAGTCTATAATTTCTTATGAGAGATTGCACCATAACTGTCAGGTTTACAGCAGAATGAGAATTTATGTTTTTGTTATTCACATCATGGATAAAGAACTCATGAAAGAGACAAGAAAGAAAGAAAGAACATTAATGAAAGAACAGAAAATGCATCCGACTCCCTATTATGGAATTTTCACAAGCATGTTCCAGGAATCTGAAAGTGACAACACAATGCTGCAGTGCAGGCCCTTGACAACTGGTAGGTTATGCACACTGGCATTCAGGCAGATACTTAGAGAGCTCAAAGGTCCCTGTGTTGTGTGGCTATGTCACACATTATGTGGCTGCATATGGACTCTGTATGCATGTACAAGCTTTCTGTTTTAAGCGAGCGTCTCTTACTTGTTCACCCCTTTCCCCCCTTCTTTTCCCTTCTCTTTCTATTTCTGTTCCTCACTGGTCAACAACTACTCTTCCCTTTGCTCCCTTTCCCCAATAAACTACATGTGGGTTTTGTTGAGTTTTGTTGTTTGTGTTTCATTTCATCGCTCACAGCTGCAGCAAAACAACACATGTGCCAAGACCAGATACTTTGACCAGGGCAGTCCTTATTTGCATAACCTTGAGTGGAATTCCAAGAGTTTATAATTAGAAATCAAGTTCACAGTACTTGAAGCTAACCTTTAAGAACTATACAACAGCAAAATCTGGGCTGTCCTCCTTTGTATGGTATGAATTACATGGTAGTAAACTATACAAAGAGAAACTCACCCTAAATGCAAAGTACTTCTCTCAAAAAAAGTCCAGTGTCCTATGACAGTTTGCATTCAGATTATTGCCCAGCCTGGTGGTCTTTTGTAGCATTGCTACTAAGCTAATCTTTATTGTTCTAGCCTAAAGGGTGAATTCATTCATCATCCACCAATCTGCAGTGATATATGTAATTAGTCAATTACATATGTTAGATTAATTTAAGATAAAATAAAAATACATTTTTTCTTAGTTTGTATTATATCATGGGAAAGAACTCTATAACTGTATGTAATCTTTATATTTTACATTTAATTCATTTCATTAGATTAAATGCATTATTTTCATTAAAGTTCTTTTTAAAATTATTTCTTAGGAAAAGTTGTTAGGGAACTAAGGTTGTATTTTAGAAAGTGAATGGTTGACAATCATGTATAGGATTTGATCCTCAGCTGTGGTGGTTTGAATAAGAATGGTCGTCTCTCGCCCCCAAGCTCATATATTTGAATTTGTAGTCACCAAGGAGTGGTCCTATTAAAAGAATTACAGGGATTAAGGGGTGTGGCCTTCTTGAAGGAAGTATTTCACTGGGGGGGGGTAGGTTTTTGAGGATTTAAAAGCCGATGCCAGGCCCAAGGTACCATTCTCTGCCTACAGACCAGGGTGTACTTTCAGATACTTTTCCAGCATCTCTCTGAATACCACCATACTTGTGCCATGATGATAATGGACTAAACCTCTAGTATTGTAAACAAGCCACAAATTAAATGCTTCCTCTTATAATGATCACCTTGGTTGAAAGATTAAAAGTAAAGTTAAGGAAACCCCCCACTTAAAATGAATGGCAGTCTGACCTGGAAAGCTAACCCAGGCCACTATCATTTCCTTGGAATTTGCTAACCACCTGCAACTTCCCCTCACAAGGCCCTCAGATAGCCGGATACCAAGAATTTACACTGCCCCTCCTATCAGTATGTCAGCAGGTGGTAAATAGGGTCCTTAAGAAACAAAGAGATAGCTGCAACTTTGGTTTGCCCAGACAAGATTAATAATCACACCCTAAGGCCCTAAGGTCTGCTGACCCGAACAGAGACCATCCGACCTCAGGGGGAGAACCCATGACTCTGGTCACGTGCTCAATGGACAGGGGGGTCACAGCCCCACCCTAGGCTTGTGGTTTTTTCCTTTAAAAGTACCCGCACCCAGAAAATATTGCTTCTCTAGCCTGTGTGCTGAGGGAGTCCATTTGCGCAAAAGCTCCCCGTCCATTAAAGCCTCTTGCATGTTGCATCAACTGGACTGAACATTGAGTTCTTGGGGGTACCGACTGAAACGGGGATACTCCTCATTCTGAGGGTCTTATATGGTCATGGTGTCTCTTCACAGCAATAGAACAGTGATCAAGACACCAGCACTGCAAAAATACAAGACAAAGAGGAGTTCATGTGATTTTCTGCTCCTCCCTTGAAAACACTACTATTATTATTATTATTATTATTATTATTATTATTATTATTATTAGTTTTTTTGAAATAGGATTTATCTGATCTGTGTAGCTTTGGAGCCTATCAGGGAACTCGCTCTGTTGACCAGGTTGGCCTAGAACTCAGAGAGATCTGCCTGCCTCTGTCTCCTGAGTGCTGAGATTAAAGGCGTGTGCCACTACTGCCCGGCACATTAATGTTATTTTTAAAAGAAGTGGCAATCATCAGCATTTCAAAACTAGGAACTTAGCAAATATAATAATATATAACAATTTTGTTGGCAAATAAGGTATTTAATATAAACCCTGTGCATATCAAAACTATCATAGGTTATATACTATCACACTGAGTAGCCCCTACTTTAAATACTTCAAACCAAATATGTTTCAGATCTTAGGTTTTTTAAAATCATATAATATTTGCATATAATAATGAGATATCTTAGGATGATATGAAAATACAAACATGAGATTCATTTTGTATATACATTATTCACATAGCCTGAAGAAATTTTCACATATTTTTACTACTTTTACATTTTTCTAAAAAATTTAGTTTAGGTTTAGGGGTGTGAGTGTGTGTGTGTGTGTGTGTGTGTGTGTGTGTGTGTGTGTGTGTGTGTGTGTGTGCTTGAGAGACAAAAACAAGTAAGAGTAGTGCCATGGAAGCTAGAGGACAAAAATGAATCCCATGCTGCTGTAGTGAGCCACCCAGTGTAGGTGCTGGTAATTGAACTCAGGTACTCTGTAAGAACAGCATGTTTTTCTAACCAGTGAGGTATGTCTCAAGCCTTGGTGCCTTTGATTTTTAAGTATAGCCCATCATAGAAGATGAAATATCTTTTTAGCATGTGGATTAAGATCTATACTTAAATTGCTTTTCCATTTTGAAGTATTCTAGATTTTGGATTTTTGGACTATTTGAGGAATACCCATGAAAAAAAGTCAGTGGAAAAATGAGCTATAATTTTGGTAGGCAGTTTTGAGGGTACATGAATTTTGGTAGTTTCTTAAAAATTACATGACACCTAAACTATTGTGATTTCCACTATGAAGTCAAGATATATACTGATGACAGTGGAGGCCAGCAGGAAGATACATTACTTCTACAGCTCCTCGACTTCCAACTGAATATAGTTCCCACTAAAGTGTATGCTCCCAAAATAAGTAATAGCGTTCAAGATAATGACATAGACCTCATGACTCCCTAGGGCAATATAACTAATATTCCTGTGGTGTGGGAAATGATAATGCATCTTTCTCAGAAAATAATCTTTAAAAAATCAGTTCTGTTGTATTTCTCTTGCATTTCTTCTTAGCAACTCAACCTATAGTAAGAAAATATGACTAGAGACACAAATTCATAGTTGAATCTTTGCTTCATTTTCTGTGCTGTAGAAAAATTATAAATTCCCCTATAAATTTCTCCTTTTACAGCAAAAATATTAACAAGGATTGTTCAACAGAAACTTTAAAAAATTATAAAATTCCCAAGTCTGGTAGACAGGAATTAACATCCTTTCCCATGTTGAGGCAGAAGAAAAGTCAGTAAATATATATGGTTTGTGACTCTAGCCATGGAAGCAGGTAGGCTAACTGCATATCTTTACCTCTTATTCTAGCTTTCCAAATCCAAGTCCCCCAGTCTCATCCCCAGCTCTTCAATGGACTACCTACTGCTGGCTCTCTTTCTCCCCTGCCCTCATATCCAGTGATTCTAATAGATCTTCCCTTCCTAGCTTCTCTTCCCAACTCATTTTTCGCCCAGACTTCCACTCCAATAGGCACTCCTTGAAAACCCACAGGTTTCTCCTGCTAGGGAAGCTGTTAGGTTAACTGCAGATCTTTACCTTTCTTTCAGTTCATTTGGGTCCAATCCCCTAATCTCATCCACACCATTGTAGTAGACAGCAGCCTTCTGAGGCCTCTCCATACTTTCTGTCACCATTCTAGAGGACTAAGCAGACCATGGTAGAAGATCATGATTTTCTTCATGCTGAGTGACCCCTTAAGCCCCCTCACTGCAGCCCCATTCCTAAGTGTCATCTCCCAATACCTAGAAGCATATTTTAGTTGG
Source organism: Cricetiscus sungorus (assembly GCA_030556225.1). Taxonomy (NCBI): domain Eukaryota; kingdom Metazoa; phylum Chordata; class Mammalia; order Rodentia; family Cricetidae; genus Cricetiscus; species Cricetiscus sungorus. The sequence goes on from JANBXA010000126.1 coordinate 12,972,311, forward strand.
AACCCCCAGGGGCTACACCAATCATGATGGCAGAAGAATTTTCTACCAGGCAACACACAGCAACCATACTATCCTAAGAACCATACAGAACAATGGAAACCAAAGAACAAAATACCCATAAGATCAGAATTCAGTACCTAGAATTGTAATTTTCCCAAACCCATGTGCCTATAAAAAAGCATAAAAATGTAGTCAATAACAGTCAGGATACTACTTTTTCACTAAGCCCTACAACCATACCACAGGAGGCCCTGAGAACCAGAACATTAACTGAAGCACTAATTAAACATAGAAATTTGGAGATCTGTACAGATGGACAGGAAGTGATATGGCTGGGAGGAGAGAGGAAGGATAAGGTGGGAGGAGACAGAAGCTCCATCTCTTTTTGGCTGGGAATTTGAGTAGGTAAGGGGGCTGTGGTTTTGCTCCTTCATCTCTCTGATCTCTCAATATTTCCCCTTATATTTGACTTGAGGCTTATATTATTAAGAACTATTAGAACTCATGTTACACTTCCATCTATTTTAATTTTGTTGGTGAGGCTACCTCTGAGGTTACTGTTTGAATTTCTAAATTTTTCAATTTTAGATTTTCCTCAGTTTGAGCTTTATTTTTTGATTCTGTTTCTATTCCCATGTCTATAACACGAGAAGCCTATCAAGGTACCAGAAGAATGTAGGACACCACATAGACTGGACCAGAAAACAGAGTCCTCTCAGCACATGACAATCAAACATTTGAATTATAGAACAATAAAAGAGTATTAAAAGCTGCAAGGGAAAAAAAAGACCAAATAACATAGAAAGACAGACTGATTAGAATAACACATGACTTTTGAATGGAGACTCTAAAAGCCAGAGAGGCCTGGACAGATGTTCTACAGACTCTAATAGAGCATAGATGCCATGCCAGATTACTATGCCTGACAAACTTTCAATCACAATAGATGGAGACATTAAGTTATTTCATGATAAAGCCAAATTTAAGCAATATCTGTCTACAAATCCAGCCCTTCAGAAGGCACTAGAAGGAAAAATCTAACCAAAAGAGGCTAACCACACCTAAGAAATAACAAAGAATTGAAGACCAGCATATCAAAAGACAGATAAGAAACACATACACACACACACACACACACACACACACACACACACACACACACACACACAACCACCACCACCAACAACATCAAAAGAATAGGAATCAATGAATAATGTTCATTAATATCTCTAAACATCAATGGTCTTGAGTCTGCAATAAAAAGACACAGACTAATAAAATGCATACATAAAATTCATCCTCTGCTATATCAAAAAAACATACCTTAACATCAAGAGTAGACATCACTTCAAGCTAAGAGGATGTCATGGTGGTTTGAATGAGAATGGCTCTCATAGGCTCATAGATTTGAATGCTTAGTTGTCATGGAGTGGAACTATTGGATAAGGATTAGGAGGTATGGCTTTGTTGGAGGAAATGTGTCACTGGTTGTGGGATTTGGGGGTTGGAAAGCCCTAGCCATGTCTCAGTGCCTCTTTCTTCCTGCTGCCTATGGATCCAGATATAGAACTTTTAAATACTTTTCCAGTACCATGCCTGCCTTTGTGTCATCATCCAAGCTCCCTGTCATGATGATAACAAACAAAACCACTGAAACTGTGAGCAAGTTCCAGTTAAATGATTTATTTTAAAAGAGTTGTCATGGCTATGGTATCTCTTTAGAGGAATGGAACACTGATTAAGACAGAAGTTGGTATCATGGAGTATCATGGAGTAGGGTATTGCTAACAGGCCTGACAATGCTGCTTGTTGGCCGAATGTGGATTTTGGATCATGAAAGAAAATGAATGCTTTAAGTGGGGTTTAATTGACTATGCTACTAGAAATGTGGAAGATAGTACTACTGAGAGCAATGTATATTATGACAACCAAGCTCCCCTAGCTCGAGAAATTTTGAAGGAGACGAATATTAATAAGGGACTTGAAAGAGTTCTTGTGATATTTTAGAAAAGAATGTGACTGCCTTTTGCCCCTGTCCAAAAAATCTGTGAGAAGCTAAATTCAAGAATTTGACTGTATCTTGTGGTTATTAGTCCTCAGCCTTATGAAGATCTATGATGAAAAGAAGCAAGCTGAGCAAAGGAAAATATAAAATGCATGTCTTAAGGAAAAAAGGGGAGAGCCATGAAGTATAATGGAGCTAAGTCAAGTGTTCAAGGAGATAAAATGTTTAAAGAAAAGACTGGTGCTAAATGGAATAAAGGGAGTGGTGACCTCAGGGAAAGATGCTCATGTTAAGCTTCCAACTTATAAAAGGGAATCAAAGATACATTTAAGCAACAAAGGAAACCATCAAGAACAGTAAGTTGGTGAAAATTGTTTGAATGAAAAGGCCCACATTCTAGCCCCAGCAAACAGAATAACTCCGCAGCGTTGACTGCATAGTTTTGGCTTTAGAGTCATGGATACAAGAAAGGAGTTGTGGTGTCACCCCCAGGGCTACTAAGTAACACCATTAAGGCCAGAGATGTTTCAGGAGTATTCTTGCATAGAGGCCCAGAGAAGTCATTGCCTGGAGCTATGATGATGAAGCCTGGATTTCTTTGGCAATCTCAAGATATTGGAGATGCCAGAGCCATAGGATGCCTCTTGTCTTAGCTAGATGTTTATTTCTGTGAAGAGATACTATGACCATGGCAACTCCTACAAATGAAAACATTTGATTCAGGTAAACCATTTACAGTTTCAGAGGTTCAGTCCATTATCAACAAGGTAGGGAGCATGGTGGAATGCAGGCAGACATTGCACTGGGAAATGTAACTGAGAGTCCTCTGTCTTGTGGGCAGTAGGTAGTGACTGAGACACTAGGCAGTATCCTGAGCATAGGAAACCAAAAAGCCTGCTCCAACAGTGGCACACTTCCTCCAACAAGGCCATACTCACTGCAACAAAGCCACACCTCCTAATAGTGCCACCCCTACAAGTTCATGGGGGCCAACTGCACTCAAACTAACATACCTGCCAAGGACAGTTACATACTGGGTATAGAACCAGCCTAAGGGAAAGAAATGTGCTGCAGTCAACAATACCAAAAGGAGTTGGAGATCTGAAAAGATCTTGGATATCAGAAATAGTGATACAGAGTTTGCCCTGCTGGCTTTCAGTCTTGCTTTGATTCAATAATTCCTCACAATGCTTCTTTTCCTAGAATGGCAAAGTATATTCAGTACCTTTGTATGCTACAAGTATGTGGTTTTCTTTTTTAGTTTGATTTTACAGGGGATTAAAGAGATTGTCTTGAGTCTAGGAAGACACTTTGAGCTTTTAAACAGGATTGTGATTTTGAAAGGCTATAGGAAAACTTTTGATGTTGGACTGAATACATTTTTACATTTTGATATAGCTCCTAACCTGTAAGAGACAGGGAGTGGAATGTGGTAGTTTGAATGAGAATGGGCCTATAGGCTCATAGATTTCATTGCTTAGTCATCAGGAAGTGGAATTGTTGGAAAAGAATTAAGACAGGTGGCCTTGTTGGAGGAAATATGTCACAGGGGTGTCCTTTGAGGGTTCAAAAGCCTAAGTCGGGGCCCAGTGTCTCTTCCTGCCACTTGCAGATCCAAGTGTAGAACTCTCAGCTGCTTTTCTAGCCCAAGTCTGCCTGCCTGCCTGCCACCATGCTTCCTGCCATGATGATAAAGGACCGAACCTCTAAACCTGTAAAACAGCCCCCAATTAAATGTTTTTTTTTTTTAAAAAAAAAAAAATAGGAGTTGCTGTGGTCATTATGTCTCTTCACAGCAAAAGAGCACTGACTAACACAGAAGTAATAGTAACCAGTGAAGAAGTTACTGCAATTGCTTTGTTAAATGAATGTGATATACCAGCATGCTATTTATGACTTTTTAAAACAAAGAATAATCTGATTGTTGCATAAAGGAATACATAGATAAAATGAAAGTAGCATAAAATTACTTCTGTAAAAGAATATGCCAGAAACCAAACTGGGCTAGCAAGAACACTGGAGCAGTGTCTTTATTTGTTAACATAAAACCAGACAGTACATTGGCTAAGTTAATAGGAACCAACCTATAATCTGTAGAATCACAGAAGTTAGAGAGAGTTTAGAGGGAACAGATGGAGGTTAGATATAGAGACTAGAGGGAACAGATAGATCATCCTAGGAAATGGAAATAGGATAGGTATGGATAAATTGGGGCTAAAATGGGAGGATCAGGTGGGGAAGAGAAAGGAGGAAGAGGGAAGGGTGATACATCTAAAATTGAGACCATTTGAAGGGCATTATATAAACCTAATATAATAGGAGCTTCTTGAAAATATATGTACATCAAGTTTATCTAAATGAAATCTCCAAATACTGGGAAAGATGGAGCTTCAACTGGCCATCTCTTGTCATCAAATGAAGCTTCCACAACTGGGATAGGGTTATATCAGCCAAAGTGATCCTGTAAGAAGCACAAAATGACCCAAGCTATTGCCAAAACTATAAGTTGTTCTTTATAAACTGACTGCAAGGTCCTATTGCTGAAGACAACATCTACACAATTCATAGAACATGAAGAAATAAAACTGGTGCCTACATAGGGCCTTTATGTGCTACTATCTTTGGTACAGGATGGTATTCTGCACCCAACCACAGGAGAAACATATAAACATCAACTCAGCCCCAAATCCTTTGATCTAAATTGGTGTCCTGTCTGTAAGATATGCTAGGGCAATGGTGGCACAAAGCTTATGGAAGTAATCAATTGATATCTGATTTGACTTTAGACCCACTCTATAAGATGGAACCCATATTCAACATTGCTTTGACATTCTTCTATACCAGTGATTTTCAGCCTGTGGGTCAACACACCATATCCTGCATATCAGGTATTGATGTTACAATTCATGACATTAGCACAATTAGAGTTATGAAGTAGCAATGAAATAAGTTTATAGTTGGGGGGTTCATCACAACATGAGGAACTATATTAAAGGGTTGAAGCATTAGGAATATTGAGAAACACTGTTCTATAACTATAGGTCAATGCCTTTCTCAGTCATCACCAGAGAAGGTTCCTCCTGCAACAGAGACCCACAGTCAGACATTATGCAGAGAGTAAAAGACCTTGTAACACTCAACCATAAATGAAATATTTTTGTTAAATCCCTCCCTCAGAGTTCAAGAAACCCTGAGGAAGAGGAGGCAAAAGGACATTTAAAAGCCAGAGGCCAAGGAGGACACCAAAAAAACAAGGCACTATAAATCAACATGATCAAAGTTCATATGAACATAGAGGCTGAAGTGCATGCATGTAGCCTGCACGGGTCTGTACCAGATGAGGCCCTACAACAGAAAGGAGAAGTAGAAACATGTTCCCAATCTCCAATTGATAATGATTTTCAAATGAAAATTTAGCCTCCTCCAGTGATGTCTCATCAGGGAAACCAACCTACTCTTTTTTTTTTCTTTTTTAAATTTAATATTTTTTTCTTATTTTACATATCGATCCCAGTTCTTCCTCTTCCTCCCATCCTCCCATGCCCCCTACAGACTTCCCATCACATCCCCCTTCACTCCCCAGGGAGGGTAAGTCCTTTCATGAGGGATCATCAAAGTCTGTCAAATCATTTGGGGTAGGGCCAAGGCCCTCCCCCATGTTGCTAGGCTAAGGGAGTAAACCCACCATGGGAAATGGACTCCTGAAGTCCGTTCCTGCACTAGGGATACATCCTGGTTCCACTGTCAGAGGTACTTCCCAGCCCTGCTAAATGAGACCCACATTCAGGGGGTCTGTGTCAGTCTTATGCAGGTTTCCCAGCTATCAGTCCATGAGCTCCCCCTTGTTCAGGTCAGCTGTTTCTGTGGATTTTTCCAGCCTGGTCTCAACCTATTTGCTCATCACTCCTCTCTCTCTCTGCAACTGGATTCCAGGAGTTCAGTTCAGTGTCTTGCTGTGGGTGTCTGCTTCTGCTTCCATTAACTACTGGATGAGGGCTCTAGGATGCCATATCAGGTAGTCATCGATCTAATATCAGTGAAGGGCATTTAAAGTAGCCTCTCCACTACTGCTTAGATTCTTAGTTGGGTCATCCTTGTAGGTCTCTGGATATTTCCCTAGTGTAAGATTTCTCTTTAAACCTATAATGGCTCCCTCTCTTATTGTATCTCTTTTCTTGTTCTTCTCTGTTCTTCCCCTGACTCCATCTTCCTGCTCCCTCATGTTCTCCTCTCCCCTCCTCTTCTCCCCTTCTCTTTCTTCTAACTCCTTCCCTGCCTCTGCCTGCTCCCAATGTGCTCAAGAGATCTTGTTCCTTTCCCCTTCTGAGAGGGACCATGTATGTCTCTCTTAGGGTTCTCCTTGTTTCCTAGCTTCTCTGGCTGTATGGATTGTAAGCTATTGACCATTTGCTCTATGTCTAAAATCCATATATGAGTGTTCCTCATATATATATTCATCTTTTTGTGACTTGGTTACATCACTCAGGATGGTTTCTTCCAGTTCCATCAATTTGCCTGTGAATTTCAAGACAGCCCCCCACCCCCTGCTGAGTAGTTCTCCATTGTGTAAATGTATCACATTTTCTTTACCAATTCTTCAGGTGAGGGGCATCTAGGTTGCTTCCAGGTTCTAGCTATTACAAATAATGCTGCTATGAACATCGTTGAACAGATGTCTTTGTTGCATGAATGTGCATCTTTTTGGATATATGCATAAGAGTGGAATTGCGAGATCTTTTGGTAGACTCACAAAAAACCTAGGATAGCCAAAACAATCCTGTACAATGAAGGAACTTCAGGAGGCATCACCATCCATGACTTCAAGCTCTACTGTAGAGATATAATCCTGAAAACAGCTTGGTATTGGCACAAAAATAGACAGGTAGACCCATGGAATCGAATTGAAAACACTGATATATATATATATGTATATATATATATATATATGTATAACCCATAAACATGTGATTTTCAACAAAGCAGCTGTAATTATATAATGAACAAAAGAAAGCATCTTCAACAAATGGTGCTGGCACAACTGGATGCTGCTGTGTAGAAGACTGCAGATAGATCCATATCTATCGCCAAGCACAAAACTTCAGTCCAAATGGATCAAAGACCTCAATGTAAATCCAACCACATTGAACCTCTTAGAAGAGAAAGTGGGAGATACCCTTGAAGAAATTGGTACAGGAGACTGCTTCCTGAATATAACACATGTAGCACAGACACTGAGATCGACAATTAATAAATGGGATCTTCTGAAACTGAGGAGCTTCTTTAAGGCAAAGGACACAGTCAACTAGATAAAATGGCTGCCCACAGAATGGGAAAAGATCTTCACCAAGCCTACATCTGACAGAGGGCTGATCTCCAAAATTTACAAAGAACTCAAGAAGCTAGTCACTAAAACACCAAATAATCCAGTTAAAATACGGGGTACAGAACTAAATAGAGAATTCTCAATTGAGGAACCCAAAATGGCTGAAAGACACTTAATAAAGTGCTCAACATCCTTAGCCATCAGGGAAATGCAAGTCAAAACAACTCTGAGATACCATCTTACTCCTGTCAGAATGGCTAAAATAAAAACACCAAAGACAGTTTATGCTGGAAAGGATGTGGAGAAAGGGGATTACTCCTCCACTGTTGGTGTGAGTGTACAGCCACTTTGGAAATCATTTTAGTGGCTCCTCAGGAAAATGGAAATCAACCTATTCTTATGGCTAGGCTGCATGACCAGAAGGAGATTGCCAACAGAAACAAACTAAATGGTATATTTGGAAGTTCCTTGTCTCACAATGTCATGTCAGGGCTTTTATTTCTTGTTTCTTCTTCTTATTTTTTATTTTAATTTTGTCTTTTTTTATTATTTTTTTTCTTATTTTACATATCGGTCCCTGTTCCCTCTCCCTCCTTCCTCTCCCTCTGTCCCTCCCTTTCTCCTTCCCTCTCTTCCTCCTCCCTCCATTTCTCCCTCCATCCCTCCCTCTCTCCCATGCCCCCCATAATTTAGTCTTACTATATATTTTTCTTTTCTGTTATTACCATATAGGTCCTTTGTATACATCATGTCTTCCTATTTAGTGTTTTTATAGGATTCCTGGGTGTGTGAATGAGTGGGTCTTTGTTTCTTGTGCACTGGGTTCTTTTCCTTGTTTGTTTTATTTAATTCTGATGTGTTACTTTTTGTTCTATGTTCATATATTATATTTTAATTTATTATTAACTCTTAAACATGTTTGCTTTCTGATAAGAGACAGAAAGTAGGTAGATCTGGATGGGAGGGGAAATGCAAAGATCTAGGGAGTGTAGAGGGAGGGGAACTGTAATCAGAATATATTACATAAGAAAAAATCTATTTCCAATTAATGGAATTTTTTAAAAAAAAATATGTATGGTTTGTGTTATGCAGTATTCATTTATTTAAGAAAAGCTTGGCTATTCTTTGCTGAACTAAAGGTCCTCTTTTACATAATCTGATGACAATGACTAGCAAGACATTGGTCCCAACTTTGGGAAACTCATCACTTAGCAGAAAAATAGCCAAACAATTACCTGTCATATGAGAAGATAGGTATCTCAGGGATACAGGTGGGAATATTCAACGAAATAACATTCAAGAAGTTCTTTCGGACTTAGAAGAAATATGAGTAAACGGCATAAGATAAAACTGAAGAAAGAGCTGTAGACTTTAAAAACTATCCTTATAGTAGAGATAATTTTAATTGTTATTTTTTAAAATATTATTTCTAAGTTCACATTATTTGGCTTCCATTTTTCACATTCCTTCCTTCTACCCTGTACCCTCTCTCTACTTCTCTCTCTCCTTTTCTTCCTTTCTCTTTTTTCCTTCCTTCCTTCCTTTTTTTCTTCCTTCTTTGTTTATGTCTCAAACCCAGGACATTGCACACAGTAAGCAACTGTTCTACTTGTGAGCTCTATGCCCCGTCTTTGTCTGGGTTAAAGTTTTAAAATTGATATAATGCCATGCCTTAGTTATTTTTTAATTATTTCAGAGGTTTCAGAAATAAATCATTACCTTTTATAAAGTAAACTGTTACATTTTAAATAAAGCTAAATAAATTTATAATCTAAAGGTTGGCTGTTTATAAGAGAATTCCAAATAGTTCTCCATGTTTCATTACTTTTAAGAAATGGGATATCATGCTCATCTAGATGAAGTATGCCTCAGTGATTGCTGAACAGAGTTTATGACTAATTTTAAATATAAAATATGTTTTTGTTTTTAATTTGGTGAACTATCACCATTCAGAACAAAAGGTAATATGGAACTGTACAGAACTACTTCCAAAGCAGTGTACAATTGTGTAAGTAAGAAGAAAGCAGGTAATTCCCCCTTTGTGCAAGGCATGTACATATTATAGAAAGTAGTTCAAAATAGAAAAATATTAGGTATTTTATTTAGTATTAATTAAATTTATTTGTTTATCACCACATGAAGTGATGGAGCTCCACTTAAAAAGCCTCTGAAAATGTGTGAGGCCAAACAGACAAGAATGCTTTCTCTCTTCTTTTCTCCACTGCAGGAAGCCAGTGCCCCGCTGATGGGACTCAGAGACAGCACTGGCCTCCTCATGAAACAGAGTGATTGGACTTTGTTCTAACTAGGCTTAAAATTTTGTTTTTAAAATGAGTATATATGTGCCAGATACGTGCATACATTATTTTACCTTAAAGTGTGACAATTATGTAAATTAACTTCACACTGAGAAGCAGAACTATTATTCAATTGAAGGAAATCTCATCTTGGGTGAGAATTATTGTACAATTTCCTCTGTGTTTTGAATGAGGCACTTCAGTATGAATAAAAAGATACACATATTGCACTCTAGAAAGAAAAATAACAGCTTCTCATAAGAAAGACTCATGCTATCATTTTCCTGTTATTTTATGCAATTCAAAATGGCAAGTGTGCAGATTGAAGAACTTTTTGCAAATCATAAGTTTTCATTTTCAAACAATACACTTAACAATTGCATTAGTAATAAAGTGACTTCTTTTGAGCTATTGTTCATGATGACTGTGTCTCAGTCTGGAATTTGAAAGGGCTCTAATATCAGCACTCTCTGAAAAACACGAAAATCACTACCTTAGTCTTTTGCAAGCACAATTCCTTTTCTTTTCATAAGACCTGTGGAACTGATTTAACACCTGCAAAATAATAAGAGAAATAAGATTTTGAAACATATTTGTCAGGCACTGGACTATGTGTAGTAACGTGAAAGGAATAAACCAATTCAAAAGATGTAGCTAAGTTAACACTGTGACTATAAACATCAATCTAACACACAGGCTTTGATACATGGTCTGAAAAATAAATGCCTATATGTTATGCCTACATTTTCTGTCACACAGGCAAATGAAGTTGAGTGACTAAAGTTTTACAGCATTTAAAAATAGCATTAAAGTTTTCGAAATCATAGAAAGACTGCTCGCCTTAATAGAAAACAATGGTATTTCACTGATGATCATAAGATACAAGGAAGCAAAAATACATTATGGAATCTCAGGCATGGGAAGCTCAAACAAAAAGTATTAAGTATAGTATATCATTTTCTATTAATTAAATGTATTTTTTTTCACTTGACATAATGGAGCTCCTCTTTAAAAGTCTCTGAAAATGTGTGAGGCCAAACAGACAAGAATGCTTTCTCTCTTCTTTTCTCCACTGCAGGAAGCCAGTGCCCTGCTGATGGGACTCAATGACAGCACTGGCCTCCTCATGAAATAGAGTGATTGGACTTTGTTCTAACAGGATTAAAATTTTGTGTCTTATGTGTTTTCCAGAAGAAAAAATGGAAACTGAAGAAGGAAAGACACAGAAGTGGGGACATAATTTTTTTGGGTTTTTTTGTTCGTTTCTTCTTGTTCTTGTTTGTGTTTTGTGGTGGTAGTGGTGTGTGTTTGTGTGTGTGTGTGTGTGTGTATGTGTGTGTGTGTGTGTGTGTGTGTGTGTGTGTGTGTGTGTGTGTGTGTGTAGAGTTTTGCATACAGGTACAGGTGAATGAATATTTGTGTACAGGTAGAAGGCAAAGGTTAGTGTTGGGTGTTTTATTTGATGACTCTCCATTTTATTTTATTTTTTTTCTTTATGAGACAGGGTCTCTCATTGAAATCTCTGGCTCACCGACTTGGTCAGGCTTGTTGGTACACAAACATCTACTTGTCTCTTACTATTTAGTGCTAGAATCACAAGCACATGCTGCTTTGCCAGGCTTTTGTGTGGGTGCTAAGGATACAAATTCGAGTGTGTATACGTTTTAAGTAGGTATTATATTGACTGAGACAATTCCCTAGCCCTTTGGTTGGGTTTTCTGAGACAAGTTTTCACAGTCACCCAGGATGAACTGAAGCTTATGACTGACCATTCTACCTCAGCCTCTCAAATACTAAGACTATAGGCATGTGCTATTTTGTGTTTATTTGGTGCTGGATGAACAAGGCATGAACATAGAGGCAGACAAATTACAGATTTGTCACAATGGAATGCACAAATCTCTGTAAGCGTGACCTGAAGTTACAACAAATTGCTCCTTCCTGTCCCCAGACACAAAACTGTTCTTTTAATACTTTTGCCAGAGTCTATGTGTGAAATGTATGGTGTATGTGCTTCGAGGAATATCCATTAATTTTGTAGCAGTGGGTTTCTGGCTTTGACAAGTAACTGAGGACAAGTTTGTCTTCTTATTGTAAATAAATATCAAACTGAATTTAATATAAAAAGCAACACCTTTTAGACACGGGCCTACATACAATGTATTATGGAGTTCCCTAAGAAAAAGATACCAGAGTGATCTTGCAGCCAATGCTGAGCAACTTATAGCAGATAGGTTTTAGCCCCTTTAGGTTGTCCCTAACCTATTTGAGATCGTGGTCGCCTTGTAAGAACATGAGATAATTTTTAGCACAAAATGTAATTGGAATATGTAGATAGACATTTGAAAAAGATGAAAACATTTTAAAAACAGCGTTATGTAGGCATAATTGATAGACAATGAACTGTATTCATTCAACATTTGCAATTTGAAGAGTGTGCATTCCACACAGCTGTGCTGACAGGTATGCAATAGTATAGCAGACACAGATCTGAGATTCAATCAGTATTTGAACTCAATATGCTCAATGTTCTTTAGAGACAGTACATAGAGAGTTGTGAAAATTAGCAGTTATAATGCAAGTTTCATGCTATCACTGAGGTGGGTACATTCATGTGCTATTTCAACTTAAAACATTGTCACAGACCTGACAGCTAAGTAATTGAATCCCATTTGTAATGATCAGAAAATTAGAACTCAACAAGATAACTTGCTACAACTGGAACCAATACTTTATGCAAGATTCAAGACAGTTAATTTAGATATTTGATACTCAATAGCCCAATCTCATTTCATCAAAACAAGATGACAGCATTCTGGTGTTTGTACTGAATTTCAAAGGAGGAACATTCCAGAGAAGGCTGACTTGGTGCACCTCAGAACATAGGCATGGCCTACAGGGTCAGCCTTACTTATCTTCTTAATAATCTAATCTTACCTCCCAGTACTTATCTCTCCATAACGGTCAGCCATCATGGCTTCTGGGTTTTGCAGAGAGGAAAATGAACACAGTGGAGTATGCTCTTACATAGTATGCTCTTACTCTGGTACTCACTATCGATTCAGAAATCCACATTACCAGGGTATCATCATGGTTTACTTACTGTCTAAATTCATTTAAACTTCTGTTTAAATACCAGTTCCTTGTGGAGCAATGTGCTTCCCACCTAAAATGCAAAGTTTTTATTTTCCAAAAAAAGTTTAAAATTCATTGTGTTCTTTGAAAATTTCATACACATGTATAATGCATACTTATTACTAAGCTCCAAGTGGTCAAGGAAGTTTTGTGTTTTTATCACTGCTTACTCTTCAATAACTAGAACATGATGTGAAGTGTAAAACATCTCAGCAGTTGTAAATGAATGTATGTGTGTATGTGAACTTATTCTCTACTGAAGAAAAGTATGAACCCCTTAAAGCAAACATGTGCTGGTTTTCTCCCAATCAACATATCCAGTCTATAAGTCTACATGTCTTCTGCAGAGTTCCATTAAGAATCTTAAAATATTAGAGAAGAGGAAGATAATATTTTTTAAAAGATGAATGATAGCTAAACATAATGAAGTTACTAATTGCCAGGGGCTAGCTCTGGCAGTTAACAGGTCCAAAGAGCATGTAAGGAGTAGGCAAGGGGCAGAGTGAGCCAGGCATGATGGTCGGGAGAATCTTGCAGCCAATTGACTAGCAGTGCTTCTTTATTTATACAGAATTCAACAAGCATGGATAGATTCATGTTGTTCTAAAACATAGAGCATATCATTTTTTGGTTTTGGACATGTGTTTCACTCCTTGTACATCATTGATTATCATCATGGAATAAACAATGACAGAACAGAGCTATCTTTTATAATCATTTCACCTCAAGTTTTGACATCATTGATAAATAGTTGTCTTTCATAACCATTTTTACTCATTGACCCCATAACCCAAATTTTAAGAATTTATGCATATATGAAAACCTGTTCTTTAGTAGCTACAAGGACACCAGACCAAAACAAAATTTTCAAATCAGCTAGCATATTTCCATGTCCCAAGCAGTGTATTATTAACTCTTAGTGGTAAGTGTGCCCAGGAAAATCCTCAGGCCAAAGATACTGTTCTTCAAACTCTTTGAACCTCTGTTTCCATATCAACAATAGGACCCCAACTGAATTTGTTTTGCTGAGCTAATATCTCCTGGAAGTTTTATGAATTAGATGGCACATTCATGGCATTCAACACGTTCTTTTTACCCTGAATTTGTTTGTAAAATAATAATAGTCTCCATTTGTGTATTGGTTGTTTATTATTGTCTATATACTACTATTCAACTTAGATTCTATCACATATCTTATTTATATAATTATGTGAATACTATATAAGAAGTGAATATTTCCCAAGGAAAAATATAATTGGTAATAAATAAAAGCAGTAACTTGTATCGTAATTTAGTAAGTTTAGAATGGACATAATTTTCTAACAAATGAGCACCAACATCTCATTATTCTGTGGGTTCAGCTTGATGGCCAATCTCCACAGTATCTAATCTCTATATTCACTCTTGAATCTGTAGTCAACTGATGGTTCCTGGACTAGTTCATATTTCTAATGGTTAGTTACATATCTGTTAGCAAGGTAAATATCAGTATCCATGCTGTGTGCCTTACATCATACAGCAGGCTCAACACTGCAGCCCTTCTCAGGTCTCTGCTTGCACTACATATGCTATTCTCTTACCAAGCAGAACAAAAGCCATATGGTTATATACCCAGACAGTGACTTGAACTACTGAGGCTCAGAAAACAAAGAAAATAAATATGTGACTATTTACACACAGGTTAAAAACAAGCACAGGACTATTAACTGAGAATATCTGATGTGAGGAATAATTGTTGATGAAGAAAGTAAAAGAGACTTGGATAAGAAAATGAGTGTTAGGAAGACCAAGTCTTTTTAAAGCCTTAAAGGGGAACATCTTTATCAGAAAGTGTACGCGCCTAATCCCTGCCATCAAGGAGTTCTGATCTGAAGATTCCCCATACGGGCCACCATTTGTGCCATGCCTGACCCTCGCCAGCAAGGAAGACTCGACTCCGGGAAGATCTTCTTCATGCAGTTTTATTCAATATCCTTGAAACATGTTCTTCTGACCCGCAGGACCCCGGGGGACCCTTGCACAGGCTTAAATCTCCTTGTGCTAACCAACCCCAGTGAGCTACATGGACCCTGCAGATAGGCTACTCTATCTGTTCAGAAGCAGACAGGCTGAATAGACTTAACCAAATAAGGGCTTGTTTATGCCAGAGAGTGCTCACCCTTGGGGAGGTGGAAGGCGGAAGCCAGCGCCATCTTCGCAGCTCTCTACAAGAAAATAAAAAGAGAGATAAAACAATGGGTATAAACAGAAGGTATTGCTATAAAAAAATAAACAATATATAGTTTGCTATAAAAATAAAATCCCTCCCCCCCTCTCTCTCTTTGTGTGTGTGTGTGTGTGTGTGTGTGTGTGTGTGTGTGTGTGTGTGTGTGGCATTTTAAACTAGATTAGCTACAACAGACAATGGGAAAGTTATTTTGAGAAAACCTTCTTGCTGATTCCCCATGAATTTCAGATAATCTAAATTCGACTCTGTAGGCAACAGAAAACCCTTAAAGGATTAATTTTATGTACATGTTTTTCTCCAAATGAATAAACTGGTCATTAGGGTTAAATCAAACATCCTGTAGAAATGGCTGAACCCAGTCTCCCTACCCCCAAGTAAATATGAAGGGTTATAATAATAAAAATTTTTATTTTTACATTATGTTTTGCTGGAAATATAGTTGGTAAGACTTATTGTCTTGCATACATGAAGTCTTGGGTTTGATACATAGCCACACATAAAATAGGGCACTGTGGCCCAGGCCTACAACTCTATACTTGTGGGGTTGAAACAAGTGAATCAGGGTTATCTTTAGTTATATATCAAGTGTGAAGCCTGTCTGTGTTACATGATTTTCTGTCTTGAAATAAAACAAAACAGTTATGTTTTAAGGACTATGGAGTTGTCTTGGTGGATAGGTAAAGCACTTGCTCTGCAAGCATGATGACCTGAGTTCAAATCCCCAGAACCCACAGTAAAGCTGGGCACAGTGTTCATGTGTCTATATCTCAGTGCTTCTATGGCTACATGATAGCCAGAGACAGGAGACCCTCCAGAAGATCATGAGCCAGTTAGCCTGGCTTACCCAATAGTATACAACAAAGAGTTCCTCTCTCAAACAGTGTGGAATTCAAGGACCAAGTCCCAAGGTTATCTCTAACATGCATGTACTGCAGCATGTGGGCACTTGATCCTAGCCCCACAAAACTCATACATACTCATAAACACACACAAAATAATATTTTAAAATATTGTTGAACTTTAAGAATCTTTTTTGAATTACTCTAAATTTTTGTTGAAAAGTGAGAATACATGAATACCTTGCAAGTTTCTAATGGCCAATTATTATTTAAATGAAAATAATAGTCATTTTTCTCAGAGGTAGATTACTGTTATAATTTTGCCTCTTACCTGAAATTAAATTTTCTATTTATTTTTTGTGTAAGTATGCATTCATGTTTATATGTATGTGAGTGCAACTGCATGTGCATTTGCTTGGGTGTGAAGATGAAAAGTCAAATTTGGATGTCCTTCCTCAAGAGTTGTCATCTTTGTTTTCTGTGACAGAGTCTCTCATTGGGATTTGGGACATACCAATTAGATTAATCTGGCTGGCCAGCAATCCTGAGGAATTGGCTTGCGTCCACTTTCCCAGCTCTGGATTTACAAATGCACACCACCATATCTGGCTTTTTGGGTGTGTGCTATGGATTGAATTCTGATCTTCATACCTGCACAAAATAATGACTAATCTCAAGTGTCAACTTGAGATCTAGAATTACCTGGAAGGCAGGCCTCTGGGCATGTATGTGAAGAATTATAATGATTAGGTTGTGGTGGGAAGACCAAACCCATAGGGGCCATCATTTATGGTCTGGGATTTAGGACTGTAACAAAAAGAAAAAGGAGCTACCACAGCATTCATTGCTTTCTCCTTGATTGCTGATGCAATGTGACCAGCTACCTCAAGCTCCTGAAGCATTGGCAGGTTGCCATGATGAATTGTTCACATGGATTGTGAATCAAAATAAACCCTTTCTTCTTCAAATGGCTTTTGTCAGGGTGTTTTATCACTGATGTTAGAAAGGTAAGAAATAGGCAAGCCCTTTACTGAACAACATATCTCCCCAGTGCTGAAATTTACATTTCTGTACATTCACACACACACACACACACACACACACACACACACACACACACACACATGTTGTCTTAGTCCATTTTTCTGGTGCTGTAACAAAATAGCACAGACCGATTATTCTATAATTAACAAAATACATTGGTACATGGCTCTGAAATTTCAGATCTGAGACTATTTAGCGATGGTTTTCTCAGTTCTTCACTCAGTGGTGGAAAAGTAAAGAGAGAGAGAGAATAAGAATGAAAGGGAGGAAGAGATAAGATGCAAATGTACTGTTTGATGAAGAAGTAATCTGATCAATTTTGGCCTAGTCTCTTCATAAATGTCTTAAGTTCCCACAATATGCATTTTGGGGCTCTTGTACTGAAAGCCCCCCAAAGGGAGACCCTCACTCAAATCTCGGGAATAGCGCGCACCCAGTGAGGCACCGAGACCGGACTTGCTGCAGTCACACGAGGAAGTTTATTGGAAACGGAATTGGATGAGATCTCAGGCCAGCATGCTGGGGTCGAGACTCATACACCACGCAGGGGTAGAGGAGTTCGACCCCGACCCAAACTTGTGACAAGCTTATAAAGGCAAAAACCGCAAAAGAGGGGAAGGAAATAGGGGAAGTCCAAAGTCACACGTTTACTCATCAGCTGACTAGGGAGGAGGTAGGGGAGGTCCGGAGTTACACGTTTACTCATCAGCTGACTAGGGAGGAGGTAGGGAGGTCCAGAGTTACACGTTTACTCATCAGTTAAGCTATGTATTGTATTAAGCAAGGCGTTGGAACATTCCACAGAGGTCGTTGGGACATCCTGGAGTTATCTCAGGAACTATTTTTCTCAAGAGAGTTCCGTGAGCAGCCACCTGCAGGGGACGGAGGCCCTAGGGTGGCGAGTCCATGTCCTTACAGACAGCTAGTAATTTTTTTTTACTTTTCAGTACAATGTATACCACCTCAGTACATACATTTTAAAACATTGGCAAGTGAAAATAGCCTAGCTTCCACATATTCAGTAAGTATTTTTGGCTAGGGACACTTTACAGGGTCAAATCACATTTACTGGAAATCAGTTTGCTTCATTTTCCTTCCTCTCATTACCAAGAGTATTATCTGGGAGTACATCCAAATAGGTGTTTTACTAGACACTCAGATTAATGGGTGCTCCTCAGTAACTTTGTTCACCAAAAAAATTACAAAGTTATCTGAAGGTAGTTTAATACGTAAATATTGCAAGTGAACTGAAATTATAAAGCTGAGAATCATGCCTTCAACCACAAAACATTTTATTTCAATAGACATTTCATTTCAGTAGCACCAGATTATGGTCAAATAGGTAGGCGATATGGCAATCAACAGTAATCAGTCGATTGACTAATTGTTCTAGTTGTTTCATGTAGCTACATGTGGGACGATACTCAAAGGAAAGAGTATTGGAAAGGTAATTAGTGTATTGATTGCATCTTTGTGTTTAAGAAGAAAATAAAGAAATAGAAATTCACAGTGGGAAAGAAATTTAAGCAATTACTTTATTCATGAACCAGGTTGAATTCTTAATCTGTTTGGGTTTTTCGTTTGTTTGTTTTGTGCGACACTGGTACTACTTAAAAAATGTTTAGTCTCTACTTTAAGGGAACTCAACAAAACAATGACTAAACTTAAATAACAATGTTTACAATAACAACAATAATAATCAGGAAGTGGTTATTTGAAACTAAAAAGATCCTTCAAGTTATTAATAGACACAATCACCTAATTCTTCTATCTATTGCATATGGCTAATTTAAAAAGTATTGCCCCATATAACCTCAGCAATTTTGAAACAGATTTTCTCTCTTTTCCCAATTGACAACATTGAATAAGCTAAGGAATCACCAGCTTCTAAGTTTGAAATAATTTACATGTATAGAAATAACCCACATTATTATCTCTCCACCAGGAAGAGAAGATAGTAGACCACATGAAAAAGATATACTCTCAATCGCATCTACTATAACATAGAAGATATAAATTTACTACCAAATAATACCTAATAAAACTTACCAATATTTCATATGGCCATTTGCACCCACATGTCTGACTTGTAAATCAATTTTAAAATGTAAAAATATTATTATAGTTTGTTCAGTAAAAGAACGACTTAAAATGTTATCTTTTACCTGTACTTTCTTCTAAATATAGAAATTCTGTATCCATGTCTACAACTTAAAAACACCAGTTTGACTTTGTTGTTTAAAATCTCAATAATAAACATTACGAAATATCTTTAGCTATTCCAGTCTTACAAAGAGTAGAACCTGAAAGGACAAGGAAACTGACTCAATTTCTCATACAGCAGGTTTTCTGCATCTTACAGATGATTTCCCCTCATTTATTGAACAAAAATGTTTTATAACTATTGTTTTGTTTTTTGTTTTATTTTTGTTTGTTTTTGAGGCATGCCTCTCTGTATAGCCCTATACCCCTGGGTGAACTGTTTGTAGACCAGGGTGGTTTTGAACTCAGAAAGGTCTATCTACCTCTGACTCCTGAGTGCTGAAATTAAAGGTGTACTCCCAACCCTAACCCTAACTCTAACCAGCTCTATAACTATTCTTGTAATATTATCTTAAAATAAACTATTTCATGATTTATCTCATATACAAAATTTACACTTAAATATAAATATCAAGTTTGCATAAAAGTAGAAGGGTGACTCTAGGAGGAGGGTGTAAGAACATGATCCAAGAATGGAGCCCTGTGAGGAGACTTGTCAGTGCTTATGAGAAAAGCCCAAGAAACTAAGACAAGAATCTTGTGACCTCAGTTTTTTCAAAAACATGGCATGGTTCTTGGATTATTCTTCCCTGCCTAGTGGATAGGCATGAGCTTACTTTAGATTATTCATTATAACTGGTTATTGTTATTTGATTTGCTTTTTATATTTTTAAACTTTCTTTTGATTTATTCTTTGTCTTTTTGTGCATCTTGATCCCACTCATTTCCTTTCCATTTGAATTTGTCCTCTACCCTTGCACCCTCCCTTTCCCCCCCCCAAATAAAATAACATTTAAGAGGAAAAAAGAATAAAAGGCAGGGGGAATCTCATCATGGAAGCTGTACTGTGGCATAGTGAGTCATACAGTAAACACTTTTATCCATATATTTTTATGTGCAAGTGTTCATTGCAAAGTCTTTGGTCTGGATTGAGCCTCTGGTTTCTGCTACAGTATCGATACTGGACGCTCCTTGGGACTCCTCTTGGATATTTTGTTGCTATGTTGTGGAAATCCTGCAGCTTTGAATCTGTGAGACCTGTCCCTTCATCTGCTCTTGTAGATCACAGATTGGGTGCATGTTGGGATAGGTGATCTCATAACCCTGTTTCTGGGTGTGGGTGTTGCAGGGTTTGTCATTTCACCAGCTCTATCCTGTCTTCAACACCAGGGTGAGCTCTCAAGCATTGCCACAGTTAGTTCACCCCTTGTGGTGATGAGCAAGGTGGGAGGGGGCAGTTCTTCTGCTTTCATTCCCGTAGGGTCAGCTTTTTTATACTTGAACCATCAGAGCCAGCTCTACTGTGTTGCCCAGGAAAAATAGAGAGGCCACTCTCCAGAATGTTGCAGCAGTCGAAGGGCAGGGAAAGCTCTCCCACTCTTAAGACCTCAGGGCTAGCTCTCCCACCTGCTACAGGTAGCCAGGGGCAGTGGGGTGGAGGGTATCTCCCCCCTCACACCACCATATGGCAAATAACGGGTGGGGCCAGATCTCCCATGCTCAAGTTCTCAGGGCCATTCACCGGCACCCCTGTCAACAGGGTCAGCTCTACTGTGCTGCTCAGACAAGGTTCAGGGTCCACTTCCCCAAGTACTACAGCTCCTAAAGGGGAGGATCAGCTCCCCTGCCCACTACAAGTGGCAGGGGCAAGAGAGGAAGCATCTCACCACCACATGGCAGCTATCCCACTCATTCCTTAGAGTCAGCTCACCTGCAATCAGAGTCAGCTTCACTGTGCTGCCTATGTGAGAAGCAGGGTCTGCCTTCCTGAGTGCACCAACTAGCAATGGAAAGTGCCTGTATATATGTTTCTCTTATTGGTTGATAAATAAAACGCTGATTGGTCAGTCAGTAGCCAGGCAGGAAGACTAGGTGGAGCTACCAGAGGAGGAGAATTCTGGGTAGAAGATGCAGAGAGGAACCGCCAGAAAGATGCCATGTAGTTGCTGAAGGAGTAGCAGGTCCGGACATTCTCCAGTAAGATAAGACCATGTAGAAATACAAAGTTTAGTAGTTATGGGTGAATAATTAAGAGAAACCTTGACAGTAAGAAACCTAAGCCAAACAGTTTATAATTAATATAAGTCTTTGTGAGTTTATTTGGGGTTGAAGGGCAGCGGGACCAGGCTGGACAGAAACTCTGTCTACACTCATCTGGTGCAGGTGGTGAGTGGTGATGAGCAAAGGGGGGCATCTCTCCCGTGCTCACGCCATCACATGACAGATGAGTAGTGAGGACAGTTTTCCCACACTCACAGCTTTGTTGCAGGCTCACCCACACCTCTGCCAACAGGGTTGACTCTATTGTGCTACCTAGGCAAGGTACAGGGCCTGCACTCCTGAAGGTTGCAGCTGGTGAAGGGCAGGGACAGCTCTCCAGCTCTTATGACCATCTATACCACCTGCCTCAGGCATTCAGGGATGTGATGGGGATGGCACCTCTCCCTGCCCATGACACCATATGTCAGATGAGGGGCTGGCTCAGATCCCCCAGGCTTGTGTCTCCTGACAGGCTCACCTGTGCCTCCATCAACAGGGTCAGCTCTACTGTGCTGTTCAGACAAGGTTCAAGATCTGCTTTCCTGAGTGTTGGAGCTGGTAAAGGGGAGGATCAGCTCTCTTACTAGCTCGAGGTAGTAGGGACAAGGGGAGAGGGCATGTTGGAGACAAATCATGGCCATCCTTGTGAATTAAGCTGAAGCAATTTAGCCTTATTTTGAAAGTTACTTGTATTCATAAAAGGATTTAGCCAATGGAGAGCTAATACTCGGATTCATATTAATAAGATCATAATAGTAGTGTTATGCTAGATAGAATACCATAAGAATATGGAGTATGTAATCTGGAAATGGTAATATGGTCTAAAGATATACCAGTGAGATTTCAAAAACACATAGTAGATATATAATACAGAAAATTTTCATAGTATATTTAATGGTGCTCATTTAATAAATAGGCTTTTATTTACAGCAAAATAAGCTAATTACATCTCTACATATGCCCCTTTAGGAAAATTTTTTAAAGTTTATTTTTTATTTGACTTTTATATTGTCTTTGTAATTGCTGATTATTTCTGACAGACAGCAATCAGTCCCAGTAATATTGTGGTTCAGACATAAGGAACTACCATATGTATTAATTTCTTGTGACCTCAAGAAATTATTAGACTTGAGCACACTCATCATGGTAATCTTTTGGAAGTGAATTTTCTAATTACACATCTTCTAAAAGTAAATGTCCTATTTCCTTAAAAATGTTTCTTAAGATATTATTATTTATGTAATCTTAGATTTTCAATGTTAGATTAATTATTCTTTACTAGAGCTGTCAATCACACAATATTACTTACTTTACATATTTGCAGTTATTTTGAAAAGAAAGTTCCATGAAAGCATACATGTGAAGTAAAAAGAAAGGATGTGATGGGTAGGTAGGAAGGGAAACAAAACAGATATAATTTTTAGAAATAAAGATAACCTTTGAACAAAGAATGAACAAAATAGATCATAAAATAAATAACAGTAGAGTACTAAAATGTGAGATTAGCAGACCTAAGAACCAGAACACATTCAATGACAACCCTCAGAACTAAGGGATATGACAAATACTTCAGGTCACATGCTGAATTAATCTAATCCTTGTGCTATACTAATATATCATATCACTATGATTTAATTTGAAATATATCCCATATGTTTATGTGTGTAATCACTTGGTCCCAGCTAGTTACTGTTTCAAAATGTTATAGAGCCTTTAGGAGGTAGAGCCTTGCCAGAAAAAATGGGTCACTGATGGCAGGTCTTGAGGATTTATAGCCCAATCTTACTTTCTGTTAATATCTACTTCCTGACAATTAATGCAATGTGACTAGCAGCATCCATCTCCTGGCAGTCTACCTTCCCTGCTATGATGGATTGTATCATTTTCAGTGTGAGCTAAAACAAACCCTTTTTCCTTTAAGATGGTTTGATCAGGTATTTAGTCACAGCAATGGAGAAAGATACTAACATACTACAAGCAACATAATTTATAAACATCAGCTTTGTTTCAAATTTCTGGTGGCTGGGAAGCCAAACATGAAAACAACTGAGAGAATTAGTGCCTGGTTATGACCCATTTCTGATAGACAATGTATTTTAATTGGATAGTCACAAAGTCAAGGGGCTAGGGACTTCTCTTTATTCATAATACCAGTCATTTGTGAAACCAAAGAGCTTGCCATATCCTTGCATGGCTCCAGGTATTAACCCAAATGGAGTAGTAGGGGAATGAAGAAAAGACAGACATGAAGACATATAGAAATTCTGAGTTCAGTTGGACTGGGTTCTTTGATGAAGAAACCCAGATGAAACCATCAGATCAAGATGCCTCTGAGATACTATCTTATACCTGTCAGAATGGGGCAAAGATAAAAAGCACTAATGATACCCCGTTTGCAGAGGATATGGAGAAAAGGGAACACTCCTCCACTGCTGGTGGGAATGCAAACTTGTACAGCCACTTTGGAAATTGGTGTGGTGTTTTCTCAGAAAATTGGATGTCAACTACCTCAAGACCAGCTATACCAACCTTGGGAATATACCCAAAGAATGCTCAATCATACCACAAGGACACTTGCTCTGCTATGTTCATAGCAGCATTATTCATAATAGACAGAACCTGGAAACAACTTAGATGTCCCTCAACTGAAGGATGGATAAAGAAAATGTGGTATATTTACACAATGGAGTATTACTCATCTCTTAAAACAATGATATCTTGAAATTTGTAGACAAATGGAGGGAACTAGAAAAAAAATCATCCTTACAGAGGTAACCCAGACCCACAAAAACAAATGTGGCATATACTCACTCATAAGTGGATATTAGCTGTAAATTAAAGGATAACCAGGCTGCAATCTATAGCCTCAGAAAAGCTAGGCAATAAGGATGGCCCAAAAGAAGGATGCACCAATGTCCCTGGGAAGGGGAAATAGAAAAGATCTCTTGGGTAAACTGGGGGTGGACTGGGGTGGGGGTGATGAAGTTATGGCACATGAGGGGTCAGGCTGGGTGGGTTGGGGTGTGCTAGACAGGGAGAATATTGAAAGAGATATCTTGATGAGGGGGAATTTTGGGGTTAGGGAGAAACCTGGTGCCAGGGAAACTCCCAGGAATCCACAAGGACGACCCCAGCTAAGAGTCCTAGCAATAGTGGAGAGGGTGCCTGAACTGGTCTTCTCCTATAATCAGATTGGTGACAGATTATCACAAGAGAGCCTTCATCCAATGCAGAGATCCACAGACAAGCATTGGGCCAAGCTCTAGTAGTTCCACTGAAGAGAAAGAGAGGAAGGATTGTACTAGTCAAGGGGGTTAAGGTCATAACAGGGGAACTCATAGAGACAGCTGACTTGAGCTTCTAGGAGCTCACTGACTCTGGGCCAACAGCCCAGAGGGGCCTGCATGGGACAGACCTAGGCCCTCTGCATGTGTATGAGAGTTGTGTAGCTTGGCCTGCTTGTGGGGCTTCTAGCAGTGGGAACAGAACCTGTCCCTGGTACTTGAATTGGCTTTTGGGCACCTAATCCCCAATGTGGGTTGACTTTCCCAGCCTAGATGAAGAGGGAAGCTTGGTCCTGCCTCAACTTATTGTGCCAGCTGTCTTGATTCTCATGGGAACCCTGCCCCTTTCTGAATGGAGGTAGAGGAGGATTGAAAGAATCCTCCTCTTGGAGAATTCTTGGATTGGAGAATGGAGGAAGGGTAGAAGAGAGGTGGGAGTAGGGAATGGGAGGAGAGGAGGGAGGGGTAACTGTGGTTGGTATGTAAAATAAATGAAAATTATTTAATAACTTTTTTAAAAAGGAAGAAGCTATGCCTGTTTATTATACAGAGTTGAATAGGGACACAGGATTATTTCATACAGCTGAATAAGGATATGGTATCATTACATACAGATAAACAAGAAAACAGAGCTTATGGTATATAACAGCACCAAAGGAGTCAGAGTTAGTAGCAGTTTCTGTAAGGGAGAAGCCTTGGGACAGGAAACACTCAATATGGGAGATGGGGTGATGATAATACAGCAGATATTTTCTGCATACACTATCAACATCCACACTCAGATTCCCAAGGAAGTTTTGACATCTTTCTGGTCCTCACCCTGGGATGGGTGTAGGGAAAGACCTTGCCATTTCTACATGGATGCAAGGCTAGGGTCCTTAACATGCCAACAATACACTTTCAATCAGGATGACTTCATACAAAAACTCTACATTGGCTTCAACTCCTAATATCATTACTTGGGCATTAGGATTTCAACATATGAATTTTGGGTGGATTTAAACATTCAGGCAAAATTATTTATACAATTACTATTCTCCTCCTTACCACCACATTGGAATCCTAACTGTTTAAACAATGGGACCAGCTAAAGAAACTATATCCATCCCCCTTTGATCTGAAAAGATACCTGTGAAAGCTGTTATCTGGGACTTCTTAAAAAAATTTTAAAGGGTAAAATTGACCTGTATCATTTGTACAGAGAGAAGCATGAGAGACCAATGTCAAAGCAGACATCATGGTCCTCTAGCCCTCACAATCTTCCTGACCCTTTTTCTGAGATGTTCTCTAGGTCTTAGGTATAGGAATTTGTATTGTGCCAACTTGGCTGGGCTCAGTATGGCCAGTTCTCTGAATTTTGACTAGTTTAGAAGTACTGTTTTAATTGGGGCTTTATTGACTATGGAAGTATAGAATCTCTGTTTCAAAAGAAAGAGCTAACATTTATAAGTATTACTATTCCTAGAAGTTAAGAACATCAAGAATCACACCAGGTACAATGTCACACAATTTTGTTCCCAGCACTCAGGAGTCAGAGGCAGGCAGACATCTGTTGAGCTTGAGGCCAGTCAGGTCTCTATGGTAAGTTCTAGACCAGTCAAGATCACATAGTGAAACCCTGTCTCAAAAAAATAGGTAGGCAGACAGACAGATAGACACACAGACAGATAAATAGATAAATGAAAAGAAAAAAGTATGAAAATAAATAGAACAGAGGCAGGAAAAGAATGTGATTTGGGAGAAGGGAGGTCAAAAAGTAAGGGTATAATAGACTGGAGGGTGGGAAAGCAGGGTAGAGATGGGAGCATAGGCAAGTATAACTAAGATCTTTGAAAATATCAAATGGAAATACACTACTGTAGAACCTGCCTAAAATATATACCTATATAAGTACAAAAGATCTTGAAATGCAGTCACACTATAATGAGTGCTGAGGAATGATTCTTTAAGACATCATAGGCTATCACATAAAAAAAAACCAGTGTCAGATATGAGTTACCAACTAGTTGTTGGTCAGCAGAGTCCTATAGTCCTCTCTTAAAACATTATAGGCTTTAGCCATTGCTCTTTATTACTCATCAGAACTTGATATAAGGTCTTGTTGAAGACACCATATATCTTTCAAAGTGCTGAAAAGGCCTATATATGGTACTAAGGAAAAAAGTAATTAACAGTCTTACTTCCACCAGTGTACATGTGAGCTATAATAATGACTGGCCTGGTAGCATATTCCCACTGGTAAAATAGTGTCATGAATGTTATGGGAATAATCAACTATTTCTGCTAATTTTTATACTTAATCTTAGCCAAAGGGCTAAGAAGTGATCTCTGGTCATTTTTTAAAAGCCATTTGATGCAGCTCACGAGTGATACAGCTAACTAGATAAAGGAAACCAACAACAAAAAACCTGACGGGTTAGATCAAAAGTTCTAAGAGACTCTAACACTTATTCTGTGAAATGGACATTGCAATAAATGGTTTTCTAAGCTTTCATCTTCATACCCATAGTTAAACACATCTCAACTCTCAACCGTCATCAGAGAATCACCTTTTCGCACTAGATGAAGATTAATACAGATATATACAACATGTCAATAAGAAACTGTGAATTTCTTACTTTACATATAGATCCCAGTTCCCACCCCCTCCCATCCTCCCATGCCCCCTGACACTCCTTCCATCCCATTCCCCACCCAATCCACAGGGAGGGTTAGGCCTTCCAGGAGGGATCACCAAAATCTGCCAATCATTTGGAGTAGGACATAGGCCCTCCCTCCTGTCTCTAGGTTAAGGGAATATCCCTCCATGGAGAATATATTCACAAAGTCCTTTCATGCACAAGGGATACATCCTGGTTTCACTGTCAGAGGTCCTATAGACTGCCCAGGCCCTCCAACTGAGACCCATGTTCAGGGGGTCCAAGTCAGTCCAATGCGGATTTCCCAGCTATGAGTCTGGGGGTACATATGCTCGCTCTTGCTCAGGTAAGCTGAGTCTGTGGGGTCTCTGCAACCTGGTCTTGAACCCTTTGCTCATCACTCCTCCCTCTCTGCAACTGTACTCCAGAAGTTCATCTCAGTGTTTAGCTGTGGGTATCTGCTTCTGTCTTGATCAGCTACTAGATGAGGGCTCTAGGATAGCATATAAGTTAGTTATTAATCTCATTATCAGAGAAGGGAATTTAAGGTACCCTCTCCACTATTTCTCAGAGTGTTATTTGTGGTCATCCTTGTAGGTCTCTGGATATTTCTCTAGAGTCAGTTTTCTCTTCAACCTATAATGGCTCCCTCTATTATGGTATAACTTTTCTTACTCTTGTGTATTTGTCCCCTGACTCAATCTTCCTAGTCCCATATGTTCTCCTCTCCTCTCCTTCTCTTTCTCCTAACTCCGTCTCTACTCACTGACTCCCACCCCCTGCTCCCAATATGCTCAGAAGTTCTTGTCTCTGAGGGAGACCATGTATGTCTCTCTTAGGGTCCTCCTTGTATCCTAGCTTTTCTGGCAGTGTGAATTGTAGGCTGGTGATCCTTTGCTATATGTCTAATATCCATATATGACTGAGTACATACCATTTTGTCTCTTTGTGACTGGGTTACCTCACTCTTCTAGTTCCATCCATTTACCTGTAAATTTCAAGATTCTGTTGATTTTTTCCTGCTGAGTAATACTCCATTTTGTACATTTATTTTTTTAAAATCTATTCTTCAGTCGAGGGGCATTTAGGTTGCTTCCAGGTTCTCACTATTACAAATAATGCTGCTAAGAACATAACTGAACAGATGCCTTTGTTGCATGGATGTGGATCTTTTGGGTATATGCCTAAGAGTGGAATTGCCGGGACCTGTGATAGACTAACTCACATTGTCCTGAGGAACTGCCATACTGATCTCCAAAATGGCTGTACAAGTTTTCACTCTGACCAGCAGTGGAGGAGTGTTCCTTATTCTCCACATCCTCTCCACATAAACTGTCATTGGTGTTTCTGATTTTAGCCATTCTGTCAGAAGTAAGATGGTATCTCCGAGTTGCCTTGATTTGCATTTCCTTGATGGCTGAGGATATTAAGCACTTTCTTAAGTGTCTTTCAGCCATTTTGGAAGGAATCCTCATTTTAAAGGCTACTATTGTAAGGAATTTCTAGTCCTTTTCTATTGCATCATTATTGAATAATTTATATTATTCTGTAATTATTGGTATGGATTTTACTTTTTTGTTTTGAAAGGATGAATTTATTAACTCACTTGATTAATTATTAATTTTTTCAACAGGGTATTCATTAGACATATCAACTCAATAAGTGCATGTAATCAACAAATACAAGGTATCTATGCACAGTAATTTTAAAACATGTGCAGAGATTCTAAGTGATAGCATAAGCTAGAAAAATAACTCAGAAGGATATGGAAAGAAGTAAGTATACCATAACAAATTGTTGATTTTGTATGTCAAAACTACAAAATAATTCAAAACCAAGATAGCTCTCCTACCCTTTGTGCTTTTCAGGGTTAAAAATGGGGGGGCTCCCTCCACTGTGCTGTTCTCCCAGCCTCTGTTGGCTAGGCTCAAGGTGCTCGAGTGGGTGAGGCAGCGAGCGTGGAAGCAGCTCTGGGAGGCCTACTGGGCAAAAGGAGACTTAGAAGTCCTGTATTGCTTCCAAGTTGGAGAGATGTCACCACACAGAAAACCTTGATACTCGGTTAAAAGGCCCACTTTGCGGCTGGTCCAGAGTATGCCCTCCTCCTTCCCTGGACCTACCTCCATGCCACTCAAGGACATAGGACCCAGGGACAGCCTGTTATAACTACTCATTTTTATTCCTCTCTTGTTGCTTACTGTTAGAAAAATTGTTACTTTTGTTAGGAAACAAGTGAGTACAGTCCAGAGTTATGGTATTCAGACAACTGTATGGGAGCCTCCTGAGGCAAGAGAAGGTTGCCTCTTAATTTCCCTAGTTCTAAGATTAGAACTATTGTCAAAAGAAAAAGGGGGGAATGAAAGACCAAAAGTAAAGGACCCCCCCTCACTTAAAATGAAGGACAGTCTGACCTATAAAGCTCACTGGCAACTTTCTCTCACAATGCCCTAAGATAGCACGATAACAAGAATTCACACTGCCCCTCCTGTCAGTGATAGCTGCAACTCCAGTTTGCCCAGACACAATTAATTAGCACACCCCGAGGCCCTAATGTCCTGCTGATCGAAACAGTGAGACCATCCAGCCTCAAGGAGAGAACCCATGACTGGTCACGTACTCAACAGACAGGGAGTCCCTGCCCTACCCTAAGCTTGTGGGTTTTTTTCTTTAAAAGTACCCACACCCAGAAAATGTTGCTTCTATAGCCTGTGTGCTGAGGGAGCCCGTTTGCGCAAACGTATTCTGTTCATTAAAACCTCTTGCATGTTGCATCAACTGGACTGGATATTGAGTTCTTGGGGGTACCAACCAAAACAGGGAGATGCCTCATACTAAGGGTCTTACAGTAATGAACCTTCTGTTTCTGTTGTGTGGACCAATTTGAGGAGTATTGGTATTAGCTCTTCCTTGAATTTCTGGTATAATTCTGCACTGAAGCATCTGGCCCTGGGCTTTTTTTCTTTTTTTGGTTGGAAGGCTTTTGATAACTGCCTCTATTTCATTAGGGGTTATAGGTCTATTTAAGTTGTTTATCTCTTCTTGATTTAATTTTGGTAAGTGATAGTTATCCAGAAATTTGCCCATTTCCTTTGAATTTTCAAATTTTGTGGAGTACAGGTTTTCAAAGTATGACCTGAAAATTGTCTGGATTTCCTCACTTTCCATTGTTATGTCCCCCTTTTCATTTCTGATTTTATTAATTTGCATGTTCTGTCTCTGCTTTTTGGTTAGTTTGGATAAAGTTTTGTCTATCTTGTTTATTTTCTCGAAAAACAAACTCTTTAATTCATTGATTTTTTTTTTGTATTGTTTTCCTGGAACTAATGTATTCATTTCAGCCCTCAAATTTATTATTTCCTGGCATCTACTCCTCCAGGGTGACTTTGCTTGTTTTTGATCTAAGGCTTTCAGTTGTGTTGTTAATCCTCTAATGTAACTAATCTCTGTTTTGTTCATATGGGCACTTAGTACAATGAACTTCCCTGGCCACACTGCTTTCTAGGTGTTCCATAAGTTTGAGAATGTTGTTTCCTCATTCTTGTTGAATTTTAGGTAGTCCTTAATTTCTTTCTTTATTTCTTCTTTGACCCAGGTATGGTGCAATTACACATTGTTCAGTTCCTTGAGTTTGTATGGTTTCTGTGATTTGTGTTGTTGAATTCCAACTTTAAAGCATGGTGGTCAGATAAGATACAGGGGACTATTCCAATTTTTTGTATATATTGAGGTTTGTTATGTCACCTAGTATGCAGTCGATTTTAGAGAAGGTTCCATGTGGAACAGAAAGAAGGTATATACTTTTTTGTTTGGATGGAATGTTCTATAGATGTCTGTGAAACCCAATTGAGACATAACTTCTGTTAGTTCTTTTTATTCTTTTTTAAGTTTCTGACTGGTTGTCCTGTGTATTGGTGGTTAAAGTGGAGTGCTGAAATCTCCCACTGTGTGTGAGGTTTCATGTGAGGTTTGAGTTTTAGTAGTGTTTCTTTTGAGTGCTAAAATCTCCCACTGTGTGTGAGGTTTCATGTAAGTTTTGAGTTTTAGTAGTGTTTCATTTATGAATGTGGGTGCCTTTGTATTTGGGGCATAGATGTTCAGAATTGAGACTTTGTGCTGATGGATTTCTCCTGTGATGAATATGAAATGACCATCTTCATTTCTTTTGATTGATTTTGGTTTGAAGTCTAACTTGTTAGTTATTAGGATAGCCACACCTGCTTGCTTCTTGGGTCCATTTGATTGGAAGATCTTTGAAGCTTAGATTTGTTTCTTGTATGCAGCAGAGGGAGAGATTCTGTCTTTGTATCCATTCTGTTAGCCTGTGTATTTTTATAGGTGAGTTAAGACCATTAATGTTGAGGGAAAGTAAGAACCATTGATTGTTAATGCTTGTTTGTTTGTTTTAGATTTGTTGTTTGTGGTGGTATTGTGAATATATTTGCCCTGCTTCAACCTTGGGTTCTGGTGAAGTGGGATTATCTATTGCCTATGTCTTTGTGAGCGTAGTTAATTTCCTTGGGTTGGAGTTTTCCTTCCATAACTTTCGGTAGGGCTGTATTTGTAGATAGGTATTGTGAAAATCTATAGTGATTGAGATTTTTGCTGGGTATAGTTGCCTGGGCTGGCATCCGTGGACTCTTAGTACTTGTAGCACATCTATCTAGGACCTTCTGGCCTTGAGAGTTTCCATGGAGAAGTCAGGTGTAATTTTGATAGGTCTGCCTTTATATGTTACCTGGCCTTTTTCCTTCACTGCTCTGTATATTCTTTCTTTATTCTGTGTGTTAGGTGTTTTGATTATTATGTCTCAAGGCGTCTTTTTTCTTTGGTCCAGTCTATCTGGTGTTCGGTATGCTTCTTGTACTTTCATGGGCATGTCCTTCTTCAGATTGGGAAAGTTTTCTTCAATGATTTTGTTGAAAATGTTTTCTGCACCTTTGAGCTGGGCTTCTTTGCCTTCCTCTATGCCTGTTATTCTTAGGTTTGGCCTGTTCATGATGTCCCATGTTTCCTGGATGTTTTGTGTTAAGGATTTGTTGGATTTAAGATTTTTTTTGGTCGAATAATCTCTTTCCTCTAGTTTATCTTCAGCACCTGAGATTCTGTCTTACCATCTCTTGTATTCTGTTGGTTATGCTTGTCTCTGTAGTTTCTGATCGTTTTCCCAGTTTTTCTATTTCCAGCATTCCTTCAGTTTGTGTTTTCTTTATTGTCTCTATTTCAGTTTTCAACTCTTGAATTGTTTCCTTTACCTATTTAATTGTTTTTTCTTGGTTTTCCGTACTTTCTTTAAGAGATTTGTTCATTTCTTCCAATTTTTGTTTGCTTTTTCTTCCATTTCTTTAAGGGATTTTGTCATATCATCTTTGAGGACCGCTATCATTTTTATGAAGGTATTTTTTAGGTTGTTCTCTTCTGCTTTATCTGCTTTGGGGTGTTCAGGTTTAGTTGGTGTAGAGTCCCTAGATTATGGTGGTGTTATGCTTGTCTTTCAGTTGTGGTGTTTTCTTGTATTGCTGTCTTCCCATAACTTCTTCCAGTATGTGCAGGTAGGGGTCTCTCTCTCCCTATGGTACTCCCCCGGTGGAGTTAGGTGGGTCAGAAGTTCCATGTCTGCAGCTCTGGGTGGTCCAAGCTCCCTAGGATGTCTCTCCTCAGGCAGGGGCCTGGCAATGGGGGTCAAAGATCCAGCAGGCAGGGACTCAGGATGGTCCCACAGGAATAGGCAAACCTCTGACCAGGGACCAGAGCTCTAGCAGAGGACTTCTAGCAGAGGCCTGGTGATGGGGGTCAAAGATTTTGCAGGCAGGGACTCAGGATGGTTCCTCGGGGATAGGTGGATCTGGCTGGTGCCAGGAACTCTCCAGCTGAGGCCTCTAGCAGAGGCCCGGTCCTGATTTTACTTTTTTAAGTAACCAAATGCTATAATTATTTAGCTGAAATTCACACAGTATTGGATATTGGAACCTCTTTCAAGTATGTTTTTTGTCTATTTTTTTACAGTTTAATTAGATTTATAGTATTTTTATTTAAAACATAATGAAATAGTAATTGATATATCTTTGTATTTGTTATTGCAAATTGTTACTAGCATTTCTAGAATGAATATTCTCTTCTCAGCCCAGCAAATGGCCAATTTTCTTTCTATTTAATTAAAAAAAAACATATTTCTTACACAAGACAATTCAAACTGATGCAAAATATCTACTCCAATTAGTTATTTTATGCAGTAGTTTACCCCATCAACAGACTTGTGATAACATCTGTAAATAATATTATCAAAATAATCTTAATCTTTGAAATCTCACAAAAATTCATAATTTACACTCCACCCTGAATATCAAGGCTGCAAGAATAACATTTCCTATATCCAAGTATTTTACAGCTGTACTCAGAAAGAGGAAATAAACGAGAACAAAAATAAAATAATAATAATAATAATAATAAACAACCACATATGCTTGGTTAAGTGCCAAGTTACCTGAACAGCCAAAAATAAAATAAAATATTCAAATTATTAGCATTAATTTAATACAATTATAACTTCAATAGTCACTTTGCCATTGACAATGATTTCTTGATCACAGGGATGAGTGAGTGCCCAAGGGCTGGTAGTAGAAGCTGCTGAGCAGAGCTGGTGTCTCCCCCTGCATCTCTGCACTGCCAGCTCCCACTTGTGCACGGCCCCACAGGTACAGTGTATGTGCTTAAAAAATCCCACCACACAAATGTTTCTCTATTAAGCAAATCACAGGGAACAACAACAAAAGATAAGCAAGACAATTGCTGTCTCTTTGGGACATGATTATTTCCCTTCTGCATGAAGTATTCAACAGCATCAGAAAAGGAAAAGAACACTTTTTATATTCTCTAAACACAAAGCTGAGCTTAGTGAGGCAGGCCAACTGTGAACACTTATATTTCTACTTCCAGGCATCATCATCTGATGACTCACTGCTGCTTGTTTCTATGTCAGAGCCCTCACACTCTACACTGATAGTGCTTCTCCAAGGCGAGAACAGGCTAGAACTGCGGCTCAGCTGGAAGCTATTCTTTCCAAAGCTATTCTTTCCAAACCCATTTCTTCGTGGCTGCTCTGTTCTGATGTGGAACTCCTTGAGCTCATCCTCTGTGAGTGGAAGACAATTATCATCATTTTCAGATATTCCTGCTATCCCATTTCTTTTAATACCCTGTGCTCTGCTTCCACAGAATGGATTAGGACTGCCCCTTTCTTCCACAATGGGTAGAGAAAGACCATTCTGAAGACAACTTTGTTCTCCATTTTCCAAAGGTTCAGGAGTGTGGCTGCCCTCCGACTGCTCTAGCTTGTCACAATCTCTGCTTTCTTAGTAGTCTATTTCGTTCATCCTTCAGAGTCTTCAGGAACTCACTCTTCTGTCCATAGTTTGGGGGGTCAATTTGGTCAGACAAGAGGAGCTCATCTCAGTTGGAAGTGTAGTACTGGAGGGACTACTGTCTTTCTGGAAGAATTTAGAACTACACCAGCAACTAGTACCACTGGTTTAGTAACAGAAATTGGACTGGTAAAAGCAAACTCCTGGCTAGAGGAAAGGGATCCTGATTTGTGTTCCATTTTGTTAGCTTTCCAAGCATTGGGCTTAGAGGGAGGTGGTGCAGGCTTAGGAACCAAGTACTTACAGACACTTAGGACCATGGTTGACACTTTGTTCCCATTTGCATGATGGGATCCTGATGAGGTGAATGCAGCAGAAAAGGCAGCAACCGGATTCTCTTTGGAAACTTTTTTGAGGGTTGCTTGGCACTAGGTAGATTTTCCCACACTCCAGAAGGGGGTCCCAATAGGTCTGCGTGGCTGATTTTGTTAGCCAACTTCTGTATTCAAAGAAGGAAAGTCTTCCTCTTTGAACTGCAACTTTTGTACTTTATCCTCTTTTATTTTTTTTTCTTCCCTAATCTTGGTTGGTGGTTTTTCTTGAAAGATACACCCTTTCTGAGAGTGGAAGCTGCCATTCCAGTGTTTCATTGGCATCATGACCTCGGGAAAAACCATGCCAACCAGAAAGATTCCCTGTGGTTCCAACATATGCTCTCTTAGAGACATCAGAATCCACAGAATCATGGTGGGATAGAGAGGGTTGGTGCCAAGAATCTCCCATAGTCCTTAGAGGTCCATTGTTTAAAAATGCCATCCTTCTCCACCGGATAGGAGCTCTCCATGTTTGTCAAAGGTGGTTGTAAATGACTTAGCTAACTGTGGCATTGAGAAATTTAGCCAAGCAGAAATAAAATTATGTTGTACCATTTAGGTGCAGTGTCTTTCAGCAAGATAAGGCATCCAACCTCATGGCCAGGATCCTCAGAGTGTCACCTCTGTGGCCCTGTTTCCAATGTTGCTAGCTGTATCTTCCTTGAGGTTTTCTTGTAAAAAGGGTCCAGCAATGAAGCACAAAGAAGCCCAGCTCTTTGTGGCTCACTCTCATAATCCTTTCAATTCCTCATCCTGAATTACCTAGTTCCTGACATGTTTCCAAAGGGGGAAGGGGAAAGAGAGAAGGAAAACATAAAGTTACTTGTTACATTTAAAAAAGAGGGGAAGGGGAAAAGCTATGTCTATGTTCAACTCATTGAACTTCCTTGAGTAATGGCACTATAATGTTGCTTAAATAGGCAAAACACGTACATTTGCAGTGAGTGCAAATACTGTTCATCACAAGGTCATGGCTGGAAAGACATAGGGTTGCAAGCATATATTGTTCCATCTATCTTACAGTGGGATGTTTTGATATGTTTTTATACTATAAAGTGACTTACAAAAGCTAAAATACACACAACTCACCTAATTATCCTATAATATCAAATGATGAAACAGCTGGAATTTACTCATTATTTTAAAATATGGAATATATTATCTTTTTCTATTCTCAACTCAGCATGCAACAGATCTCAAGACCTCTTATTTGTCTAAAACTTTTCCCTTTTGAATTGATTGTAATTTTTTTATAATCACTTTTTAAATTCCATACAATATATTTTGATCATATTCTTTCCCCTCACCCAAGTTCTCCCACCTCCCTATCAACCCAATCAAAACAAAAATCAAATTAAACAACCAAAAAACTTGGAGTTTGTTGTATGTTAGCCTGGGCATGTGGCCTTCCCTGGAGTGAAGTTGATATGAGGTAGCTTTTCCATTTCTCACCTAGCATTGTCCAATCTTTGCCTTCCATGAAGTAAGTCAGGTAGATTCCTCTACATTCCAGAGACAAAAGTGTTGTTTCTTATCAAAGCACCATTATCTTATCAAAGGGCCATTATGGGGTTCAGGAGAAAACTGTTGCAGGGAAACTCCTAAGAACCCACAAGGATGACCCTAGCTAAGACTTCTAGCAATAGTGGAGGCCTTCCCTTATAATCAGATTGGTGACTACCCTAATTGTCATCAAAGAGCTGGAAGAAGATGCAGAGATTCACAGATAAGCACAGGGACAAGCTCCAGAAGTTCAGTTGAAGAGAGGGTGCAGGGATTATATGAGTAAGGGAGGGGGTCAAGATCATGATGGGAAAACCCACAAAGACAGCTGACCTGAGCTTGTGGGAGCTCCCAGACTCTGGATGGACAGCAAGGTAGCCTTCATGGGACTCACCTAGGCCATCTACATCCGGGTAACAGTTGTGTAGTTTGTTCTTTTGTGGGACCCCTAGCTGTAGGACCAATGACCTGTTTCTGATGCATGAGCTGGCTCTTTGGAACCCTATGGAAGGATGCCTTGTTCAGCCTTGATGTAGGGAGGGAAGAGCTTGGTTCTGCCTCAACTTGATATGACAGGCTTTGTTGATTACCATGGGAGGACTTACCCCATCTGAATGGACATGGAGAAGGAGTGAATGGGGGGATAGAAGGGAAGTAGGGGATGGAATGGGAGGAAAGGAGGAAATATGGTTGGTATCTGAAATAAATAAAACATGATAAAAAAAAAAAAACATAGTCAAGTTCTAAGCATGAAAATTTTCTTGACCTCTTCCCCATTTGTAAGTGCTCTTTAGTTTGTGACAGAGAGAAGATCTAAGTTTGGCCATATTTCTCAGATTGTGTGTCTGTGACTAAGTAAGACAGTTGGTCACCATATTGTACACAAGTTAAGTCCTGGAGCACAAAAAGTGTATACGAGAGATCTCTTGTTGGATCCTAACATTTTTGTCTGTTCCATGAAGAAATTCACAGAAAAGAACTTCCAAGGGGCTGCAGATATGGCTCAATGGTTAAAGTCCTTGCTATGCAAGCATGAGCACTGAAATTTGGATCTCTGGAGCCCACATAAATAACTGATGGTTATGGTGGCCAGCCAGTGATTCCAGTGTTCAGGAGACAGACAGGAGTTGCCTAGAAAGACTAACCATTATCAGTAATCTCCATTTCAAAATAAGGTAGGGAGTGATCTAAGAAGACTCCTAATATCAACTTTGAGCTGTGAGTCTCCACACTCGTAAGTACACATGTACATGTATAAGTGCACACACACACACACACACACACACATACACACACACACACAGAGAGAGAGAGAGAGAGAGAGAGAGACAGAGAGACAGAGAGACAGAGAGACAGAGAGAGGGGAGAGATACAACAACTGCCTAAAATGACTTTATAGAATTTGTAATCTTCATGAATTTACAGTTTGAATCTCAAATATCTCCAGTAAACTTGTGTTTTGTACATCTGGTCCCCCAATTTTCAGTGCTGTTTTAAAAGTTGTGGACCTTTAAAGAGATAGAGTCTGGCTGGCAGAAGTAAGTCACTCTGCACAGACATTTCAAGGTTCTATCAAGTGCCTGGTTTCAAGTCCAAATCTTCTGTTTTTTAAGCTTGTTCCATGTGAACACCCACTGGTGCATGCTCATGATACTACAGACTGAGTTTCCTCCCACCATTTTCCGCACCACAATAGACTGGAATTTATCTGAAATCATGAGCAAAATTAAGTCTTTCTTCCCTTAGGCTGCTTTTTTTTTTGTCATATTTTTGGTCACAGCAATGAAAAAGAATATATTTTACAGGTTAACATGTATTTGACATTTAATAGCATTAAAATCCCATTCACTTTTTTCTTACTTGTTTGAATAATTTCTACCTCTTCTTTCCAAGCTGAAACAATTCACCCAATCTCTTCTTGGACAAGAGTCTTTTGTTCCTTCGGAATTAAGTTCATCTCCACTTATAACATCAAATAGTTGAAAGGCTTAACAATCTGTGGTATTGTGTATTATTCATTTTTATTTTATAATAAGGCAGATTCACTACTCTTTGTGTATTCCCATGTCCCAAATTAAAGCAGAAATTGTAATAATTCATCATTATCAGCCAAAATATAAACATATCCTTAAACCAGAGCTACAGATGGGAGTTAAATACTAAAAACAAAACAATGAAAACTGTTTACTGGAAAGGTTCAGTCTACAAAGGTGTATGACACTTTTTGGCTGAGAAAATTCTGAAAACAAAGTAACCACCCCAGGCAGTAATGGAAAATGCATCTAGTCATCACAGGGCATTTGTCATGGGGAGATTAAGGACTTTTAGATGTTAATGCATTTGAAATTGAGATGTGGCTGTAACCTCTAGAAAGGCTTTCAGAGATGATTTTTTGTTCTCCTCTCCTGCTTATAATAGGATACTTTGTGGTTTTAACATCTTTACTTAATAAATTTTATGTTGCATGCCAAAACCTTCTCAGTTCTAAAGATAAGTAATTAAAAAGGAAAATGTGTTTCATAAGCTATACTTATGACTGATTAAAAAAAACCCCAAGAAACACAAATATGCTGATATTTGGCTTCAGGAAGATGAAAAATCTATTCTATTTTCATTCAATTTGACTAGTTCAACTAATATTTTTCTTACATATTTGGGCAAATAATGAAGTTTCCCCTAAGCACAGAGGGTTTTATCTTTGAATATACTCAATGGGAAGACCATGTCCCTAAGGGAACCTCAGCAATTTCCTCTTGGCTTAAGAGGATGTCAGTTCAACATGGAGAAACTTGCTCTGAAATGTGCTTGAGTCAGACACTTTCAAATCCAAAATATAAAGCCAAGAGTCTCAATTCAATATAGTATGCAGCAATCGAAAAAATCATAATTGCCTAAATAGAAGTGTATTCTGAGTTCTTTGTCTGTGCATAATATATTGAAATTTAAAACCATGTTGTACAGTATCAAAACTCAGAAGCTTGCAAATGTTACCAATACAATTTGTTGGTAAGACACTTGCATTGCTTACCATGGGAAGGGAGATCACCACACTGATGGAAGCTTGGTGATACAGTGGAAGCTTGTATCAGAGGGGTATAAATATAGCTAGAATGTTGTTTTTAAAGATGTTTCAGTTTTCTAACATTGTCCTTTAATGTGGTTGTTAATAGGATTAAGGAAGGAATATATCTTTGTTCAGAACATTGTATATAATATGCACATTTGTCCAGGATCACGAAGCTAGCAAGTCCCACAAATAGAATTTAAGCATGTGCACCTTGGCTCCAAGATTGGATTCTTTGAACAAAGTAGCTAGCTACCTTTATTCTCTCATGGTGACGTACCACACATGTACAAGCACAGAAAATTTACATATTCTATAATTTCCCCCATATAAAAATATCATGTCTTAAATATGGGTCTTCAGGCTTCACTATTCTGAAATATTCAGCTCTATCCTTAGGGAATGTCCTTATAGCTGTATCTATATGAAGCACTGGAGGTAGCAAATAGAAAGATACAGGTCTCAAGTAAAGAGAGAGTTAGGGACAAGATTGCTTAGCTGAGAATATTCTTGGCAATAGGGAAAGAAGCGATATTGGTGACAGCACAGCATCTACTGCTTCCTCGATGGATGTCTAAATCCTAGTAGAAAGAGGTTTCCTTTGATGAAACCAAAAGGGGAAGTTTTCAAAACTAAAATAATAAAAATCTACATGGAAAAAATCAAAGCATTACAACTTGGAAATAAGGAATGACAAAATCGTGGAGCCTAAGACTAATCTTTGCTGTGCTAAAGCACTGTCTGAGATGCACATTAACCATGTTCCTTCAGGGGCAGATGAGTGCTATGCATGGCAGTCACTTAGAACAAAACACATGTGATCAGACATGCCTCTCACGTCTACCAGCAGTAGGGCTGTGACAACACGCACTGTGTGGTATGAGTTGAAGGAGAGGAGGACGAAGAGATCTTGGCAGTTGGTATGACTACAAGTAAAAGTATTCTTGCGTTGCCAGGCCAGTGCTTGAATACTTCTGAATCACTCTCAAAAAGGTAGCATATAGGTAGAAGGACTCAATAGAGAACATAAACTTCAATGTATTTCATGGTAGAAAATTAGGGTTACTCTTATTTTTCTCCTAATGAATATTTAACTTCAAAATATTTGCTCACAACCACTCTAAGGCTAAGTCCCAGTGGTTGGGGAAAAGAAAGAAGGAAATGGAAGAACAAGGGAATCTATGACAGGAAAAGAGAAGACAGGATAATAGAGAAGGGAAAGGAGAGAAGAAAGAGATTCTAAGTCTGTATATATAGATCTGAGTTAGCTCTTCTCTAACAAATAAGTAATGGGTCCTTAACAAAGAAG
The DNA here is from genome assembly GCA_030556225.1 of Cricetiscus sungorus. Classification (NCBI taxonomy): domain Eukaryota; kingdom Metazoa; phylum Chordata; class Mammalia; order Rodentia; family Cricetidae; genus Cricetiscus; species Cricetiscus sungorus. Next base: position 13,013,014 of record JANBXA010000126.1, read on the forward strand.
ACAACAGTTTTTGCTTCAAACTGAATTACAAATGTTCTACAAGTGTCTGAATACCATTTGGCTGGGATGACTGATAATATTCTTGATGAGGAATAAAATGTTTTTTTTTCTCTAGAGCTAATTAATGTAATCTTTAAAATATATAATTCCTGTGGTGAGCTCAAATAATTGTAATTGAAATGTGGACCCTGCCAAAACTGAAAAAATTAAAGTTCAAACAAAATCTGTTAATATATTTAAATTAAAAATAAAACAAAAAATAAAGAAAAACTAATTAATGTCTGGAAACAGAGTTTGATGTTTAGAATAAGGAGATCAAATTAGGCAGATATCAAATTAGCACTTTGAATAAAGATGGGCTTACACAGATGCCTTTTAAAGTTTTTTCTTGCTGAGACTAAAGTTGCTTCAGAGCAGTGAAGCAACATGTTTTAAAGGCCACAGTTGTGTTTCCTAACTATTTCACACTGGGGTCATAAAAATCCTCCAAGGATGGTTTAGCAGTTTAGAGGTAATTAGAATGAAGGGAAGGAGTTTATAATTATCCTGCACATATAAAGGAATACAAATACAAGCCAATGATGGAGTTCGAGATTGATATAAAGAAATATGTGTATATAATTGTTTACACAGTTCTATTCTATCACATCTTTTCTTTCATCAAGTGGCTCAGCAATTACATTTAAAACATATTGGAATCATGAACTATAGGATACAATCACAAACAACTATAGGATACAATCACAAACCTTTTAGATACACATATCTGTATGGCATCAAAAATTCTGGTCCATTCAGGTAAGGTAGTGGAAAAAGCAAAACAACCAAATTAGTTTTTATTTTGTTTTATTTTAAACCTGAACTGATGCCTACATAATGTAATTTAGGTACTCCTACATTTTTACTAAATTCAGAAAATGGAATAAATGCATTTTATTTCTTCTAGATATTGCTTTGTTATTTTCACTTTTCATATGGTTGTTTTAGTATAAGTGTTGCTATAACCTTTTGCCATGTATTATTATAAGGAGTTCACTCTGGAAGCAATTTCTGCAGACACACTACCATAAAGAGGTTACAGTATATCAGTATAGATAGATCTGTTCTTACTTCATTAGCCAGCCAGCCAAGAGTAATTCTGAGTATCAGATCTAGACCCTGGTGGAATTGCTATGTTTTCCTAAGACAAGCTGTAAAGTCTGTATTCTGTTGTACAACCTTGGACTGACCATTGAAGTAAAGAACTCCATGATGGATGCTATTGCCAAATAACAACATTAATAAGACATCTGAAATGAGATAGCAATCAGAAATGAGGCTGTTTCCAGAGAATTATACTTGGTACTGACAGGAACATATCTGGTTGTGATTATTTTGCTTTTTGCCCAGACAAAAGAAAGGGAATCAGAAAAACAAAACCTTTTATAGAATTAATTTGAAATCCTTACATTGAATCCCCTAAGAAAGCAAAAGGACACAGATTAGAGGAAGATGTGGAGTACTATAGAATAATTTACTGCCAGTTACTCTATGTGAAAGGCAAGCTAATAAGATGACCAATTAAAAAATAGCATAAATTCATTTAGCAAATACTTACTGTGCTAAGCTTGAAGCTACTAGGATAAGCAAAAGTAGAAAAATGTCATTTCTTCGGGCAAATTACAGAATTGTGTGGATACAGAGTTTCAATATGATGGTCAATATTGATCATTCATCACAATTTAGAATCAGTCACCTAGTAGACATATCAGTGAGGAATGATATAGTTTGGGTTAGTCTCTGGGTATGGCTCAGGGAATTTTTAGATTAGGTTCATTTTCAAGCCAAGATACACCTTAAGTGGAGGTGGCATGGGCTGGGGTTGTGGATTGAATGAAAGAAAGAGCTGAGTACAAGTTTTCATAACTCTCTTCTTCCTAGTTGTGAATGAACTGTGTACAATTACCTCTTGCTCATATCACCATACCTTTTATGAGACAATGGGCTATGTCCACCCCCAAAGTGGAAGTTCAAGTAACCCTTTCTTTCTTTTGATTTCTTTTGTCAGGCATTTTGTTGCAGCAATAGATTTATTTGTTACTGGAGGTTCTTGTCCCTCCAGGTCCAGCCATTTCATCCCAAAATGAACATACAGACACTATATTAATTATAAAATTATTGATCAATTGCTAGGGCTTCTTAATGGCTAGTTCTGTCTTAGGTATTAACCTATAATTACCAATCTATATATTTCTACATGTCCTTATCTTACCAGAGAATGCCTGGTGTATCTTATCTTCCAAGTCACTCCATGGCATCGCTCTCAATCCCTCTCTGCCCACCTTTCCCAGAATTCTCCTCATCTCCTAGGCCAGACTATCTTCCAGCCTCTACAGGCTATTGGCCAAACAGTGTTTTATTCAGCAACTGATAAGAGAAACATATATACCAAAAGACATCCACCATCATTTATTGCATGATTACATGGATGAAAGAAGCACAATTCTGTGGATATGTTACAAAGAAAGGTGACCTAGAATGGGAGTAAATAAAGTCATTTAATGATTAAAAGATGACTATATTAACCCTGTTTCAGGCTAGAATTAAAGTTTATCCAACACATTAGTCCCTTCATTAATTATTCCTATGAAATTGTTTTTTTTTTTTTTTTGGTTGTTGTTGTTTTTACACTAACTTAGGTCTCCAATGTGGGAACTGCAAAGTTCTGCATAGCACCAACTAGTGAAAACATTCCATTCTTTATATTTTAAAGAATATTTGTAATGGCTACAGAGTTGGTTTAGCAGTTAAGAGTATTTGCTGCTATGTGTAGGACCTAGTTTCAATTCTCAGCACCCACACAATGATTTACAACTATCTGTAACTCTAGTATTAGAGAATCCAAGGACTCTTCTGAACTTCTCTAGCACCAGGCACATTTGTTAGGTACACAGACAAAATGCCCATACACACAAAATAATAAAATAAATACATCTTTTAAAAAATGTATTTATCTTTTAAATGAAAAGTAAAGCTGCAACCTAAGTTTCTTGTGGCTGTGAGCAGACACTAGGACCAAGACAACTTATAAACAAAAGTTTATTGGGGAATTGCTTACAATTTCAGAAGGTTAGTGTCCATGATCATGTCTGAAAGCATAACAACAGGAATGCAGGCATGCCTTTAGAACAGTAGATAAGAGACTACATACTGATCCACTAGTTATAAACAGTGAAAGCTACCTGGAAATGAAACCTCAAAGCTCAATCCCAGTGACAAAATTTTTTTCAACAAGCCACACCTGTTAATCTTTCCCAAACAGTTCCACCAACTGGGGACGAATTACTTAAACATATAATCCTATGGGGGCCATTTTCATTCAAATCACCACAGCCTCTTTACGATTACCTCTTTATGAGGTAATTTTAGAGATATGCTGAATTATTTATACTTTTACACTATTAGTATATATGAATAACTTGAAAACACTTAGCTTTCAAATCTATGGTTCAAATTGTAGATGCTAGACATATGGCTCAGTGATTAAGCTCATGTACTTCTCTTCCTGAGGACCCAAATTAATTTCCCAACCTATACACCAGGTAGCTCACAACCACCTGTAATTCTAGCTCCAGGGGCCTCTATAGACCCCTGCATTCATGCAACCACACAGATAAATACACAGAAACATACATGTAATTTAAAACAATAAATTAAAAAAGAGTCTTTTGTTACGAGCACGTTTTCCCCGCAGGTCTGGTCCTGCTGCCCCACTACCACGCCAGCCCCCAATAACACTCAAAGACTCTGTATTTGATACAATTCTGTTGGCCAGTTACTATTATGGTTTATGGGCTAGCTCTGTCTTAATTATTAACCCATTTCTACTTATCTAAGTATTTCCAGGTTGTTCATCTTACCAGCTAGAGCGGCAGGCCGCATCTTGCTTCCTCCATGTTCTACATGCTGACTCCTCCTTCCTACTTCCTCTTTCCTCCTTGTCTCCTAGCCCGACCTATCTTGCTTTCCCATTGGCCAAACAGTGCTTTATTGATTAACCAGTATGAGAAACATATTTACAGAATAACATCTCCCATTAGTCTTTCCTTAAAGTTTCCTTTGTTTAGGACAAGTCTGAAAACTCTTTTCTAGATTAGAAATAAAACATGAATTTATGTACAGCTGATGATTTGTAACTTCACCATCTGCAAATACAAAACAAATTTTTTTTTGCAAGGGAACAGATACAATAGATAAAAATCCAAGTCCACATATCCCTTATGTGAAAAAAAGCACAACTTTATTTTGATTATTTACATACTTTGTTTATTTCTACTTGTCAATGAAAAATTATCTGAACCACTTCATACTCCTGTTTTTTTCTTTCAAGATTTGATATAATCACATTCTTAGGGAGATTGTATTCTGTGAATGAATAAGGAAAGGACTTTTTCTTGAATAATAGATGCATGATGGCAGCTCCCAACAGTTTTCATCTGTTGACTGATACCCATGATTCATAGTTCTCTTTTAGCTCTAAGATCATTCTTTCTATGACATTTGTGCATGTACACAACTGATCTTTTTCTTCTTGTCTAACTACTAACATGAAATTATTCTATGTTTCGATTTTGGTCCCATTTTCCTAGATATGTATACAGTATAGCTTTTATGTATCTCTTTGTAGTGCTACTTTATTTCTAGAGCCTTGTGAGAAAGACCCCCCAAGTTCCAGTGGTTATTGGATCCCAAGAACTACCTGTATTTTCTTCTATTACACCTTTAATCTGAGGCTAAACTTTGTAGCATGCAAGATGTGCAAAGTCAAGGAATTCCTGACTGTATGTGTAAAGAGCAGATAATGTCCTGGGGGAATGTGTGTTGTTGACAGGGGCAAAGCCATGTCAAGGACCTAGGTACATATAGGTTGGTACTGAAATGGAAAAGCCTTCCTCTGTCCAAGTATGAGTATTTATGATCAACATGTGAAAAAACTAGCAAATGCTATTTATTCCTCCAAGATGTTTACTATGTGAGATAACAAGCCTACAGAAACTTCCTATGATACTAGCTAACTTCTCCCCAATGTAATGTACATAGCAAACATGCTGAGGTTTTGAATTGTGATGGTAGTTGCTATAGCTTCATCAGAATACACACAGCTAACCTGAGCCCAGCTTTTCTGTATGTATATTTCTGTATATATATATCTGTGTCTGTCCCTTCTTCATTCCTTTACTGCCCTAGTCCCAGACTCAAACCATGAGGGTCTCTGTAAACCACTTATTTAGCATTTTCCATAGGGGTGCCTCACAATTCCACAAAAGTATATCTTTTTAGTTTTGAGGTAGAAATAATTCTTATCCAAAGTTTTCCTCAACTCTGTTCTTATTAAGAATTGTCCAGATTCCTGGCTATAGCAGGGATCTTTAACAAAGGAAAATGTTGCTGCATTGAGGAATGTTAGTATCATCATTTTCCTGCACTAGCAAAACCCAGGCCAGTACCCAAAACACCATGTAAAACCCATTTGCAGACTACCAGTACTTTCTCAGAGGCTTTCCAGACTTCTACCAACAGTCCCCTTCCTCTTGTCTCCTATTCTGGCCCACAACTTCAGCAGAAGTACCTTGATCTACCAAAGGCCATGCCAGTTCCCAGAACTCCACAGGTAACACAGACCACCAGAACCCTAGCAGAGGCATCCTATGGAACCACAGTACTTACCTGCCACCAGAAACTTAGGCCACACAGGCAAGAAGATCAGAAAGGAAACAGAAACCAAGGGAGGAAAACACCTATCAAAGAAAAACTCAGAAATCAGCAACTAGACCCGCAATAACTCCCACAAATCAAGTCTTAACGGACACAAAAACCTGGAATAACCTCCTGTATCTTACCAGATCACCATGGATCAAAGTTGGAGTTCAACAACCAAACTGCAGAAAGCCTACAAACTCGTGGAAACTAAAGAACTCTCAACTGAGTTACCATTGGGTCTAGGCAAAAATAAAAAAAAAAAATTAAAAGACTTCCTGGAGTTCAGTGAAAATGAATGTACACCTTACTCAAATTTGTGGAACATAATGAAAGTTGTTCTAAGATTAAAGTTCATAGCAATAATTGCCTACATAAAGAAATTGGAGTGATAACATATTGGCAACTTAACAGTACACCTGAAAACTCTAGAACAAAAAGAAGCAAACTTAGCCAGGAGGAACAGATGACTGAAAATAATCTACTTTGGGCCTGAAATAAATAAAATAGAAACAAAGAGAACAATGCAAAACATCAGTGAGATGGGTAGTTGTTTGAGAAAATCAACAAGATAGACAAACCTTTATCCAAACTAACCAAAAGACACAGAGAGGATATCCGAATTTACAAAATCAGAAATGGAGAGGGGGCACAAAACAGGCACTGAAGAAATTCAAAGAATCTTTAGGTTAAACTTCAAAAATGTGTACTCCGCCAAACTAGAAAATATAAAAGAAATGAATAATTTAATTGATAGATACCACTTACCAAAGTTAAATCAAGACCAGATAAACAATTTAAAAAGACTTATAACCCCTAAAGAAATAGAAGCAGTCATTAAAATTCCCCCAACCAAAAAAAGTTCAGTGACAGATGGTTTTAGTGCAGAATTCTACATGACTTTCAAAGAAGAGCTGATGGAAATCCTTCTCAAGTTATTTTAAACAAAATACAAACAGCATGAACATTGCCATGATGTGAGGATTTGTCCCAGTCTCGATCTATCTTGTAGAGCCACATTTGATGGATATCTCTGGAAGGCCTGCTCTTTTCTTTTTTTCTTTTTTCTCTTTTTTTTTCAGGGAAAGAAGGAGGACTTGATCTGAGGCAGAGATGAGTTGGGGAAGAGACTGGGACAGAGGGAATGCTTTGGTTGGATTGTAATGTATGAGAGAAGAATAAAAGTTTAAAAAATATAGAAATACATTTTCAAAAAGAAGAAAAGAAATTTTACTCATATAACAGCTACAGTCAATAAACACTCTTCACTAACAACTGTGAGACTCCACTCTTACCCTTGTATGTTCATATTTCCTATGTGTTTATCTTTTGATGAAAATGTTCTGTAGTACCTTCCCCTGAGATGAACCCTTACATCTGGTATGGAAGCTCTTTAGACATGGGGTGTTCAAAGGTAGATGAAGCATTCCATTCTGCAGAGAAGATTGTCAAAATCAGGAAGTAAACAATTCAAAAGCTTCAGGAAATCCCTGAAACTGACCAGATACGCTGTCATCCCTCTACAAGCATATATAAGAGGTAAGAATTTTTAAGAGACATTCCCAGACAAGGCAAGCTGGTTAGAAGGAAAGACCTGCTAAGCTACAAGTTTGAACAAAATGAGCCACCTGGAGAAAACACTCTCCAACTGTTAAGCAGCCTTCAGATTTACAGTATGTTTCATATTTCCAAGTTTTGTTGGCTGTCACCATGCTGGAGTGGGCTCTGGGTGATGTAGCTGCCTTTGAGTTGTTTTTGCTTCTGTATGTAAACTCTCATCCATATTACCTATAAATAATATCCATAAAACTCATTGGTTTGCCAAGTTGGATTTTAGTAGTATCATTACTTTGGTCCATCATGGTGTCAGTTTCTTATCCTGGGTAAGTAGATATTTGTTCACATCTTCTAAGGAACAAGTGTCACACAGTAGAAGAAAGGCAATATTGCAAATGTAAATAAAACATTTGTTACATTTTTAGAATGTGCCAAAAGTAAACAAGTGAGCCACAAGACTTTTCTCTTTCTTTTTCTTTCCTTCTTTCTTTTTTTTTCTTCTCAGTTTTTTTCTTTCTGAAGTATTCTATGCTGCTTCTCTTCTCAGGTTAAAAAAAAAAGAAAAAGAAAAATGATACTGATCTGTAGTAGTGTGTGCCACTCATTCAGTTACTGTCCTCTATTCTTTTTCATTTTGGCCTATTAATGATTGTTTTTTTTTGCCCTGCCAGGCTCTCAGGAAATAAACAAATGTGAATGTAATTATTTTCCACAGAAGGACTGAATTGATGATTTCCTCCATAGGCATTACCCTTTGACTTAAACCAGATTATGTTTATTTTTCATTTGTAGTAACAGAGTGTTGTCTGGCAGACTACTGCTTGGGAGACACAGCACTCACACATCTACTTATCCCAGAAAAGGAACATATGACAGACCAAGGTAATCGCTGCATCAAAATTCAACTTAGTGAAACAGTGAGTTTTATTTGAGTCACTAGCAAGACTATAGGTGACGGGGTACTCAAAGGAGCTATTAAAGCAGTTGTATCACTTAAATGACTATCCAAATATGGGTAATAGCCCACAAAAACTTGGAGCCTGCAGCATACTGCAGGCTGATCAATAGTTTGAAAAGTTCTTTTCTGGGTATCTTTTATAAATTCAACCCTGCTTCTGTTTCCTACAGCTACTAGATGAGGGTTCCATGATGGTGTATAAGGTAGTTATCAATCTCATTATCAGAGAAAGGCATTTAAAACCAGGCTACAGGAACCCACAGAGACAGCTGACCTGAACAAGGAAGAGCTAATGGCTCCCCAGACTGATAGCTGGGAAACCAGCATTGGACCAACTCAGACCCCCTGAACATGGGTCTCAGTTAGAAGGCCTGAGCAGTCTAAGGGACTTCTGACAGTGGGACCAGGATGTATCCCTGGTGCGCAAAGGGACTTTGGGAGCACATTCCCCATGGAGGGATAATCCCTTAACCTAGAGTCAGGAGGGAGGGCCTAGTCCCTACTCCAAATGACTTGACAGATTTAGATGATCTCTCCTGGAAGGCATCACCTTACATGTGGAGTGGAGGGGGGTAGGAGGGGAGGCTGGTCAGGGGCCATGGGAGGGAGGGAGGAGAGGTAACTGGGATCAATATGTAAAATAAGAAAAAATAATAAATATAAAAAATAAAACCATCCCCCCAAAAATGTAACCTTGGTGTGTTCTGAACATCTTGCAGACAGTTCAAAAGTTGAGAATTTCTCCTTTTAGCAGTTTGCCTGATCAGAGTACCCTCACTAAATAGTATCTATAAAACTGGGAGAGGGGCCTTCTAGAATCTTTCAAGTTTCCTCATTCCTAGATATGTGAATTTTTGTTTACATCCTTAGTCTCAGTACCCACACCTTCCCTCTTAGAAACAGTGACTGAATTCTAAAGAAACTGTTAAACAATAGGTAGCTATATGAACATACTTATAGGTTAAACAATGCATATTTACAGTAACATCATTGTTTTCTATTGGTGTATGACATAAAAGAAAAAGCAACAGAAGAGCTGCTAGTCATTTGTCACAGGTTCTGCCATCTCCTCTGAATTTTGTGATTATGTTAGTATTCACTATGTACACAAATTCAAATGATTCAGTCTGGGTTGGGAATTGCTTTGTTGTGGTGGTCTGGTATAGAACTCATACCTTAGGTATGCCTGTAATTTTACTAACTCTCCTGTTAACTTAGATACTCCCAAAAGAAAATTTTTCTGTAATAAAGTTGAAGGAAAATAAGCATCATGGCATTGGAGTTGGATAAGAGAGTCAAAGAATGTTTGTGGCTGAAATATTAAGGGGATAAAGTTGTCAAGTCCACAAATTCTGTCTTTACAGTTTATTTAAATGTAATATAGGCTGTTTATTGATGAGCTCGATGACACTCCATCCCTTGAGTCAAACAAACAATGATAATGGAATTACAAAATTTAGCAATAAGATGATGAGATGGATCACATCCTCAGCTGAAGGCTGAAGATTTTTTAATAATAATTTTTAGTAATAAAGTTAATTTAAATAAAAAACAGTCTTATTTTACATATCAATCCTAGTTCCCTCTCCCTCTCATCTTCCCATGCCCTCCAGTGACCCTCTACTGACCCCCCCAACCACTTACCAGGGAGGGTGAGGCCTTCTAGAAGGGTTCATCAAAATCTGTAAAGTCACTTGGGGCAGGGCCTAGTCCTCCCCTGAGTATCTAGGCTAAGAAATCTGTTCATGCACTAGGGATACATCCTGGTTCAATTGCCAGAGGCCTATAGACTGCCCAGTTCTCCTAGCTGATACCCACATTCCGGGGACCTGGTTTGGTCTTATGTTGGTTCCCCACCTGTCAGACTGAGGTCCATGAGCTCCCACCTGCTCAGGTCAGCTGTTTCTGGGGGTTTTCTCAAGTGCTGAAGATTTTTATCACTTTGTATATACACAGTGTTCAGAATAATATGTAGCTAAGAAAAAGTATTACAATAAAGTATTAGGATATAGATCTTATAGATTTAAGAGTAACATAAAGGTTCATGTATAATTTAAAGAATCAAATTTGTTCCTAGTAGATCAATGATATTCAGTTTCCCTTATGGTATTGGTGTTAATGTCATCAAAGAAGTTAAAAAAAAGAGGTTCAGCTAACATCAGCTAACATGGACCTACTTTCTTCATGAAAACTCTATTTAAGAGTATGATAGGCCACTGATTCTTTTTTCCTAATAGTTTGTGCTACCTAAAGTAAGAACAGCATTAGGAAAAGAGGGAAAGTCCAGTGTGAAATACAACCTAAAATAAGGACAAATTTAAGAGAAGAAAAACAATACAGAAGTTGCAGTTTATGCTCTGTTTGGGGAGCACAGTGATTCAATATTAGTCATTTTGTTTGATTTGAATTCTTGCAAATTATACTTCAGTGGGTTAAGGTGAAAGTAGTTTATATTTGATTTTTAAAATGAAGGAATGTTTTGTTGATTACTTTTCCATCCCTCGTGTAGTCTATTTTTATTGATCTAATACCTCCTGGTGATGAAGATGATATCTAATTTAAAAGAAAAATAAATATAATCAGTAGTATATAGTGTGAATTCAATCTAAATTGCTACACAGAAGCAATTAAACACAGCCTCCCTCTTGTATTCTTTATAGCCAATGCACTTAAAATAGTTTCTTTTAACATATCCTGAACAGTTTGATACTATTCAATCTACTTCCTGAGCTATAGAGCCAATTTTACTTTACGGTGAAGGGAAACCAAATATAAGGAAGAAGGCTGAAATACAAGCTGATACTAAAGAGGCTTTAAACTCTCATCAAAACTTTGATTTTCTTTTGATAGAAGAGTAGTACTCAACTAGAGGTCATATTGCTTCTAGGAAAATATCCCATAGTTATCACAATTGAGTTGGTCTATTTGTCATCTGCTAGTAGCTAGAGGTCAGGGAAAATACTAATCATATGCAATCCATAGAATAAAAGCTTCCCTACCTTTTATTTCCCTGACTTAAGTATCAATAGTTGGCTAAGTCGATGACTCAATGGATAAGATTCTTGCTGTTGTAAGCACGATAATCTGAATATGAGTTCCCAGAGCATACATAATGCTAGGCATGGTGGCACACTTGTGTAATAGCAGTGATCCTATGGTGAGACATGAGGCTGAAGTTGGAATATCCCTACAAATTTGCAGGCCAGATAGTCTGGTATATGCAGCAGCAAACACCAACAAAAAAACCTTGTCTCAAACAAGATGAAAGGCAAGGGCTGGCACCATAGGTTTCCTCTGACCTTTACATATATTCACATATATGAACACATATACATACAAACATGTACATATCATACATAAAACATTTAAATACACAAAATGATAACATTTTGGTATTTTGGTTTGTTTTATTTTTTCTTAAAATTTTTATATATATTTACCCTTCCCCCAACTCTTCCAAGATCCTACCCACTTACCTAACTTTATGCTCTCTCTTGTGCTCTCTTTCTATAATAAAGCCAAAATAAAAAATGAAACAAACAACACAACAAAACTGATAAGCAAACAGGCAAAAGACCAATAAGACAAAGAAGGAAAGAAAAAGAGAAAGAGACAGAGAGTGAGAGTGAGAGGAAGGAAGGGAGGGGGAGGATAGAAGGGAAGGACAGAAGAAAGAAGGGAAGGGAGGAAGACTATTGAGTTCATTTTGTTAGCCAATAACTTCTAGGCATGAGGCCTTGTCCTCCTGAAGTATGGTTAATACACTCAGTGACACACTCCCTAGAGAAAACTTTTTTTAAAAATCTAGGTTATCAATTGAAAATAGCTTATTGGTTATGGATGGGACTCAATGTTCACTTTCTCCTTTCAGTGCTGATACCAAATCTGGATTGAACTTGTAGAGGCAGATCTTGTGTATGCTGATAGTCTGTGAGTCCATATATGCATTGACCCTGGAAGGCACTTTTTATTTGGAGTCATCTTTCCTCTCCAGCTCTTATAATCTTTCTGCCTCCTCTTCTACATAGATAGCTAAGCAAAGGGGAAAGCTTTGATGAAGATAACCTCTTTAGGATTGAGTACTCCTAAGTTCTTTCACTCTCTACACATAGTCCAGCTGTGGATCTCTAGTTAGCTACCAACTGCTGTAAGAAGTTTCTCTATTGTGGGTTGAGTAAGGTAGTAATCTGTGGATATAGAAGAATGTCATTAAGAGTTATTTTATTGCTATGTTCCTTTACCAGAAAAATAGCATTAGGTTTTCCCCTAGGCTCTTGACCTATTTACTCTTGGGCACTTTAGTAGTATCAAGTATGGGTCCCATCTCATGGAGTAGGCCTTAAATACATTTTTTAAAGGTGGTTGGTTACTCATAACATTTGTGCCACTATTGCACCATTATATCTTGCAGGTAGGTTTCTGTTGTAGGTTACAGAGTTTGTACCAGAAATGATTGTAACCAAATTGAACACTACCAATCCAGCACAATATAATTCTCTTCCCTTTTGGATCTTGGTTTCTTTGCTCAGGAAAGGTGAAGGTGAATATCATAAAGCTTCAGAATTCATAATGTTAGCTGAGGCTAACTAAAATATATGCATGTAGACATTCCATCACTTTCCCCCTAATTCTAATCTACTAGTCTTATCCCAGCTTTGTGTCAGACCACCTGCTTCAGCCTCCCCTTACACCCTGCCCCTGTTCCTAGTAGGGTAGGGATCACCTATATCTTCTCTTATAGCCTTTCTCTACTACCCTATTCCTTTGTCTCAGTCTTCAGTTATTTTAGGCACTCCCTGGAAATCCACTTGCCAAACTTGCCAGGGAATCAGGTAGGATATCTTCAGTGTTCCTCTTTTCCTGTAATTCCAATTCAAAACCTTATCCCCAGCTCTGAAGCAGACCATCTGCTATGACCTAGGCTTCCTTCTTGCCCCAAGCCACAGGATTATACACAATTCCTGGTAGCACACTGTATTAGTTAGGGTTTATATTTCTGTGAAGAAACACCATGGTTACGGTAACTCTTACAGAGGAAAACATTGAATTTGGATGGTGGCTTATAGTTTCAGAAGTTTAGTCCATTATCATCATGACAGTGAGCATGGCAACATGTAGGCAGACATCGTGCTGCCTACATCTTGATCAGAAACCAACAGGAAGTGCTATCTCAAAGCCCATCCTAATAGTGGCACACTTCATCCAATAAGATCATACCTACTCCAAAAAAAGCCATACCTCCTAATAATGCCACGCTCTATGAGCTTAAAGGGATCAATTACATTAAAACTTCCATATATACTCATCTTTTCTCCCTTATGTAGGCCCTCCCAGCCCCACTCCAAGCCCATTTCTATTCCTTAGAGTCAGTTCCCATACATACTGTCTTAGGGACTTTATGCTGTGATGAAACACCATGACCAAAATTTAAGTTGGGGAGGAAAGTGTTTACTTGGCTTACACTCCAGCATTGCTGTTCATCACCAAAGGAAATCAGGACAGGAACTCATAAAAGGGCAGGAACCTGGAGGTGGGAGCTGAAGCCAAGGAGAGATGTTGTTTACTGGTTTGCTTTCCATGGCTTGCTCAGCCTACCTTCTTATAGAACCCAGGACCAGCAGCCCAGGGATGGCACCACACACCATGGGTTGGGCCCTTCCCCATTGATCACTAAATGAGAAAATGTCTTACAGGTGGATCTCAATGAGGCATTTTCTCAGCTGAGGCTTTTTCCTGTGATGACTCTATAGCGTCTAGTAAAGCCACTCAGTATTCATACTCAAGCACAGGACCCCTGGTCAGAAATGACAGAGTCTCAGACATATTCCTTACCAGGCAACACACAGCTACCACCCTCTCCTAAGAACCAGAGAAGGCAACATAAACCATATCAGCACCCAGAATTACAATCATAAAAATCACAGATGCCTAGTACCAGCATAAAAATATAATCAGTGAGAGCCAAGGAAATATGTCTTCATTAGACCCATTGATACTACTGTAGTAGGCCCTGAAGCCCAAGTATAGGACTTCAAAATAGAGATTATGCATATGATTAAGGACCTTAAACCTTTTGTTATCTGACAAAATAGGCTACTGAACAAAAATAATCAGAAAAGATAGTAAAGGATACTATATACTTATCAAAAGAAAAATCCACCAAGAGGCAATTGTAGTTCTAAACATTTATACACGAAACACAAGGTCATCCAACTTTATTTAAAAAAAAACAGCAACAACAAAATACCACTAAAACTTAGAGAACATACTAAAACTCACTTCGTGATAGTATAAGGCTTCAAACTGCACTTTTGCCAATATATAGTTGACCCAGACAAAAGTTAAATAAAGAAATGCTGGAGCTAACTGATGTTATAAACCAAATGGACATAACAAATATTTATAGAACATTTCACCCAAATACAAAATAACATGCTATCTTTATCAGCTCATGGAACTTTCTCAATAACTGACTACATACTTGAACACAAAGCATCTCTTAACACATACAAGAAAATTAAAACAACACCTTACATCCTAGCTGACCACCACAGAATAAAGCTGTATATCCCCAACAACAGAAAGTTGTAAACTCATGAAAACTGAATAACTCACTATTAAATGAAAACTGGTTCAAGGCAGAAATTAAGAAAGAAATTAGAAATGAAAGAAAATGAAAACACAACCTACTATATAGGACACATTGAAGAAGTTTCTAAGAGAAAAATTCATATATAAAAAAGGAGAGATCTCATATTAGTAACTTAACATCATACCCAAAATCTCTAAAAGAGTTGAAAATGTATACATAACAACAGACACTAAGGAAATCCAGAGAATCATAAGACATACTTTAAAATCCTGTATTCCACTAAATTGGGAAATCTAAAAGAAATTGATATGATACTTTTCTTGATATAAGCCATCTGTCAAAGTTAAAAAAGGGACAGATAATAAATACAAAGAGACCCTTAACCCCTAGTAAAGTAGAAACTGTGATTATAGGGCTCCCCATGCAAATAAAAAAGCCAAGGGCTAGATGATTTTAGCACAGATTTCTACTAGACTTTCAATGAAGAATTAATACCAATAACCCTCAAATTATGCCATAAAATAAAAATAGAAGGAACATTACCTAATTCTTTCTCTATGAGGCCACAAATACCTAAACTACACAAAGACTAAACAAAGAGCCAGGTAGTGGTGGCACACACCTTTAATCCCAGCACCCCAGCACTCAGTTGGCAGAGGGAGGCTTATCTCTGTGAGTTTGAGGCCAGCCTGATCTACAGAGTGAGTTCCAAGACAGGCTCCAAAGCTGCAGAGAAACTCTGGCTCAAAATTCCCACTATCAGAAAAAGACTCAACAAAGAAATAGAATTACAGACTAATTTCCCCTACGTACGTAAATGCAAAACATTCAAAAAAAATTATTGAAACCAAATCCAAGAAAACATCAGAAAGATCATCACCATGATCAAGCAGGCCTCATCCAAGAGATACAGGGACAGTTCAACATACATAACTTTATAAATATAATCCACCATAAAAACAAATTCAAAGTAAACAAGCACATAATTGTCTTATTAGATACAGAAAAGGCCTTTGAAAAAAATTCAGTATCTGTCTCCATAATATGCAATGTAGTACTAGATGTCTTAGCTAGAGCAATAAGACAACTGAAGAAAATCAAGGTTATACAATAAGAAGAGAATTTCCATGTATCTTTATTATCAGATGATATGATTATATATATATATATATGTGTGTGTGTGTGTGTGTGTGTGTGTGTGTGTGTGTGTGTGTGACCATAAAATTCTCCCATGTAACTCCTACAGCTGACAAATTTTTGCAGGAAAGTAGCAAAATGAAAAATAAATAAATAGAAATCAATAGCCTTCCTATATGCAAGTTAAAAATGAACTGAAAAAAATCCAGAGAAACAATATTTTTTACAATAGACTTAAAAATATCTTGAGGTAACTCTAACCAAACAAGGTAAAGATTAGTATGATAAACAACTTCAAGTCTTTGAAGAAAGAAATTGAAAAAGATAACAGGAGATGGGATGATTCCCCATGGTCATGGATTGGTAAGATCAATATAGTAAAAATGGCAATCCTATCAAAAGCAGTATACAGATTCAACAAACTTCCCATCAAAAATGGAACACAATTCTTCACAAAACTTGAACAAATTTCAGTTTCATGTAGAACCACACACACACACACACACAGAGAGAGAGAGAGAGAGAGAGAGAGAGAGAGAGAGAGAGAGAGAGAGATTCTGAATAGTAAAAGAACTGCAAGAGGTCTCACCATCCCCAATTGCAAGTTGTACTACAGTACTAAAGTAATTTAAAAAAAAAACAAGTGGCATTGCCATTAAAACAGACATATTGATCAATGGAGTAGAATTGAAGAGTCAAACATAAATCCACATAATTTTAGAACCTGAAATTTAATAAAGAAGCCAGAAATATACACAGGAAAAAGAACAGCATCTTCAACAAATGGTGCTGGTCAAAATATGTGTCTGCATGTAGAAGAATCCAAGTAGATACATACTTCTCATTTTGCAGAAACTCAACTCCAAGATTAAATAGCTCAACATAGGGCAGATACCCTAAATCTGATATAAGGGAAAGTGCAGAATAGCCTTGAGCTTATTGACACAGGAAGGTCTCTCTAAATAGACATAGTACAGGCACTAAGATCAACAATTAATAATTGGGACCTGATGAAACTGAAAAGTTTCTGTACTGCAAAGGACACAATCATGCAAACAAAGTAATCGGCTACAGAATGGGATTTTTTTTTTAATCAACTAAGCATTTCATAGATTGCTAACTTCTAGAATATATAAAGAACTAAAAAATGTGGCACAAATCTAGCCAGAATTCTTAAAAGAGAAAACACAAATGGTTGAGAAGCACTTAAATGTTCAACATCCTTGGCTATCAGAGAAATGAAAACCAAAACTACTTTGATATTTCATCTTATACCAGTCAGATTGGCTAAGATTAAATTGAACAAATGACAGATCATGCTGGCAAGGTTGTGGAGTAAGAGGAACACTCAGTTGCTTGTGGAACTAAAAACTTGTGCATCTACTATGGAAATCAGTGTGGTGTTCTCTAGGAAAGCTGGGAATTGATCTACTTTAAGATCCAGTTATACCACTTTTGGGCATGTACCCAAAGAACTCTCAATCCAATTACAGAGACATTTGCTCAATCATGTTCATTGCTGCTTTATTCATAATTGCAAGAAATTAGAAACAGCTTACATGTCCATCAACAGATGCATTGTACATTTTTACAATGTAATGGTAATCTGCTGCTAAAAAAAGAAATCATGAAATTCAGATGTAAATTGATGGAGCTAGAAAATATCATCCTGAATGATGTAACACAGACACTAAAAAACAAAGTTAGTATGTGTTTGCTTATATGTGGAGGTTAGCTGTTAAGTCTTTGATAAACAGTCTACAATCCATATAACCACAGAGGTTAGGTATATAGTAAAGGAATAGAAGGGAGTGATGTATCTCCTTCTGGATGGAGAAATAAAATAGATAGTTATAAATGAATTGGAACATGGTAGGACAGGAATGGGAGGATCAAATTGGAAAGAAGATGAAAGAGTGGTCCAAGGATGAGGAATACAAGATGGGGCACCTAAAATTAAAGGTCAATAAGGGTTCTTTGAGAACCTAATACAATGTAAGCTTCCTAAAATATATACAAGAATGAAGGCAATCTAAACGGAATTGTCAATTTACATGGAAATGGAGCCTCAAATGGATACATTTTATCACTAAATAAAGCTTCCAGTGCTGGGAATGGGCTACGTGTAATCAAGCTGTTGGCCAAAAGTACTGTGTAGGAACCTGCAAACAATCAAAGGTATTGCCAAGATTATTAGATTCTCTCCACAAAGTGACAGTAAATCCCTATTGCTGAAGATAAAACTTGCACAACTCATTGAACATGGAGAAGTGATGCTGGTGACTATGTAGAGTCTTCACCATTACAGACTAGTGTTCATGGTAGTGGAAGGTACTCTGCACATTAATGAAAGAGAAAAGCAAACACCAACTCAGCTACAAAGTCTTTGATATTCAATAATAACCTGTCTGCAAGATCTACTAGTGCAATAGCGGCACAAAGCCTGTGGGAGTAACCAATGAATATTTTCCCTAGATTTAAAGCCCACTTCAAGAGATGGGATCCATCCATGATGCTGACCAGGTAGCCCAGAACCTGAGACTTGATAGCACAGCTACTCAGGGGAAAACAACATGCACTGTTCTGCTAAAGGAATGAAGCAATATAATGACTTTTGATGACATTCTACTATACCAAATAGTAGATCAGTCTTGCTCAGCCTTCATCAGAAGAACCTTCCTCTGGAACTAAAAGGGGCCAAATACAGAGAACCACAGTGAGACAATGTGCAGAAAATTAGAGACCTTGGAACACGTGGCATGTCTCCATCAAATCTCACCTCTCAGAACTCAGGGAATCCTGTGGAGTAGGAGTTGGTAATAGTGTAAGAGCCAGAGCAGGTGGAGAACAATAAAATAAAGTAACATAAAATAAAATAAGGCCCTCTAAACAGCAAGACCAATGCACATATGAACTCACAGAGCCAGAGATAGCATGCATAAGGCCTGCACCATTCTGTCACATGGGGTCCCAGCACTGAAAGGAGAAGGGAACATAAATTCGCATCCCTAATCCAGATGCTGTCTCCAATTGATAACCACTAAGAAATGAAAAAGAAGTTCTCTCAAATGGAGTCTCACTGAGTATACAAACCACCTTTTTTATATATGATAATTTTTTATATTTAAATTTGAAACAAGCTTGTTTTACATGTTAATCCCAGTTCCAGCACTCTCCAGTCCTCCCCTGTTCCCCCTACAAGCCCCCATCACATTCTCTTTTTGCTCCCCAGGGAGGGTGAGGTCTTCCATGGGGGATCTGCAAAGTTTGTCATATTATTTGGAGCAGGGCCAAACCACTCTTAAGTATAGGTCCATGCCCAGTAACAGATGGCCAACACCAAACAGATTCAATGGCACCCTTGGAAGCTCTTTGTTTCATAATGTTTTGTTAGGGATATTGTAGTCTCTGCCACAAATGACTTTGGTTCCATTTCTACACAATTCACAAGTAGGCAACTCTTGAATGTTGAAAGCACTACTCACTGAGTCTGTTTGAATCCATATGCCTTGCCTCTGGTCCTGACATTAGACAATGTTCCTTTATAGTTTTCCTTTATGAAACTATATTATTATAGCATTGTGAAATCTTTAAAAGTTTTTATACAGGATGTATGTATTTTAGCATTTAATACAGTCTAAGAAATCTATTATTCTATTTGAGATTCTGTTAAGCTAGTTGTATTAGAACTGAATTACTCCCTACTTCCACTCCCACTTTTCAGGGACATGCTAAGATTCTATTTTGCCTCCCATCTCTCATCAGCTTTTAGAACATCTGTAAAACACATGGCATTAGTAAGTGGTGACATATGGTAATATGGCATTCTTCCAAATTGGCTACTGCTTAGCCAATATATTTGGCACACAAATCACTTTGTTTTCAGACTATGTCTCTTTTAGAAAATCAAACATTTTTTAACATTACAATCCAATTCAAGATATAGAAGAATATCAAGGGCCAAGTAATACCAATACACTCAATAAAATAAAATAAATCTATATATCCATAGACTTTTGGATAACAATAGATGCTGAAAAGTCTTATTGAACTTTATCACAGAGTGGGATGAACTTTTCTTTGGTGAACAAAACTCCACAGGCACAGAAGCAGGAAGTTCTAAAGGGTATGAGTTGTCAAAGGCAATATATTAGACTGAAGTGGAGAGGAAGAAAATGAATCTGAGCTTTTAATGGCGTAGTTTTCCTGGAAGGATGGAATAGAATTTTCAAGGTCCCCAAATACAAAAATTTATTTGACTCCACCTAAGGATTTCTATTTCATGCCCTAAGCATTTTTATCAAACTATTTAGCAGAGAAAGCTGTAGAATTTACAGCAGAATTAAGGTTAGAAAACAGTTTATATAGCTTCTAGTGCTTAAATTTTAGTGCCTTGGTGGCACTGAATTCAACGTATAATAAATGAAAATAGCAACAACAAAAACCTAAAGTTATAAGGCAATACCCTATGTGCTCAAACCATAATAATACCAGAGAGAAATCCCTTAACTTGAAGATTGGACTGGAAAGCAAAATGAAATCTTATTTCTGCCTGTAATGGAAGTGAAAGCAAACTAATTAGCTCCACCTTAACTCAACTTGTCTTAGCTGCAATTTAAAGAAAACAAATCCCCTCTTCAAGGCAAAATGAAACTTCAAAACAAAAGAGAAAAGTTCTGTCTTCTCTTCTATATATAAAATTCAGCATACAATAATCAAAAATAAAATACAATATATTATAAGGTGACATGAAAACAGTATAGAGATGTGATGGCCATGAAAATTATCCCAGAGGCATGTTAAAGAATGTGCAACACAGTAAAAACTAAAGAAGGATGCAGGAAATATATTAAAACTCCAAAAGGAACAAAATGCAAATTTTAGATGAAGAAAATGCAAATAGTTATTTAACACGGTTAGAAGAATGGGACAATGTTACAGCAGGTTTCCCCGCCGGCTGCCGCTGGTTCTGCCGCCATTGTCCTGCAACCACGTGTGCCCCAAATAACACTCAGAGACTCTGTATTTGATATAATCCTGTTGGCCAGTTACCATTACTGTTTATGGGCTAGCTCTGTCTTAATTATTAACCCATTTCTACTTATCTAAGTATTTCCACGTGGTTGTCTTATCGGGGAGCTGCGGCTGGGTCTTCCTTCCTCCCTGGGCTACATGTCGACCCCACCCTACTACTTCCTCTTTCTTTCTTCTGGGCGCCTAGCCCCACCTATCTTGTTTCCTATTGGCCACAGAGCTTTATTAACCAGTATGAGAAACATATATACAGAATAACATCTCCCATCAGGACAACACATTTGAGATATTGTAATAGAAATAGAATATTAGCCACCAATAAAAAAAAAATAGAACATCAAAAAATAGGAATAGCAGCTTCTCAGCCTTTTGGTTAAGGTTTAGTACAGACAACAGGAATAGTATCTACCATACTAACATAAAATTAGGTGGATTTTCAAATGAAAAGGAAAGATTTAATAGGAAGGGGAAACATTTGAAAATTTATGATCTCCAGAATTTACAAATTGAAAAAAATACAGTGACATAAATAAAAATATTAATGCTTACTGTATTAGTTTTTGTGCTACTGTGCCCAAAATTCCTGACAGAAAGAACACTTAAAGGGATATGGATTTATTTTGGTCATAGTTTTAGAAGGTTCAGGCTATCATAGTAGAGACAGCATAGTAAAGCAGCACATGTCACATTGCAGCATAGATGATGTAGAGAGAAGGGAATGTAAGCACTAGACGGGCTTTCTACTTTCCCCCCTTTTATTATATCATGTCCTCCAGCCCATGAGATGGGGCTGCTTACATTCAGAATTTGTCTTGCTCCTTCACTTAATCATTTTTGGCAATGCTCTTACAAATATGTTTAGAAGAGTTCTTTAAAAATTTCCTGGTGCTTCTAAATTCTTTCAAGTCAACAAGGAACATCAGCAATTACATTTACCCACCAAACAGGCTGTATCTATCAACCAGACAACACATCTAGCAAATGTGTTTCACTGTAGAATAAAAATGCTAAAAATTCATTATCTTTAGTAGGGGACTAGGGTAGGATCGTAGTAGTGGACAATTTGCCTAACATGTGCAATGTTCTGTATCCCATCCCTAGCTCTGAAAAGGAATCTCAATTTAGAATCAGTAAAAAAAATCTTGGATGCTTTGTGGCAGAGTCTGGTTTTCAACTTTAACACATATTTCAAAATGTTTTTTCTTATCTACTCTTTTCTCTTCATCATCATATGGTCCTTGAAGCACAAATGTAAGAACAAAATATTCAATATTAATAATAGCATTAAATTTTTATCCAAAGCAGGTATCATTCTCTGGGAAGTAGCTGAGTGTCTCAATGCAATAGTTTCTAAGGCCTGTTTCTATTCTTAGGTGTGATCCATTCATTTACATGGACACATTATTGAAATGATCCCAAAGCAAGGTGACTAAGATTGGATTCCTCAAACAAGGACAGGGATATTGAAAAATCCTTAATGGTCAATAAATATGAATTTAATATAGATGACTCATCACTATGGAGGTAGAGAATTGCCAGAAAATATGACTTAATTATGACCTTGCACAACTTATAATTAAATGGGAAGTTGACAAATATAGGAAATACAAAAGTGGCAACAAGTAAGAGGTTAATTTTTGGTTTCATTTTATAATTACATGATAGCTAAAAAATTACAAATTTTATAAAAGCCAGGCAGATTAGGTGTTAGAGCAAAATAACAAGCCTATTATTGTGTATATTTCCATATTTTTAGCAAATAATTATTATATAATTTTGCAATACATTGGCCAATTATATGTGCACTTGCATGAATAAATTGAATATCTACTTACCACATGAAAATAATTACAGGGGATGAATAAACTCAATTTTCTTTGTGTGTGTTGGCAGCTCTGAAACATGACAAGGAATTCCTTTTTGAAAAATTCAGGTTACATGTGATGATCCCACATACTTCCCTTGATATGTAAATATGTGAGAATATATCAATACATGATTTATGAAATCACTATTAAAGAAGAAAGCAGTACCAGTTAGAAGTAAATTTCCTAGAACTAATAGTAGTATTTTCTTTGAGCTGTTTCACCTAACACCGCATATAGCCAGGTGAAGTCAATACCATTGATATTTCATTTTGCAGATGATATGTCTGAGAAATACACAGTTCCTGAAGGCAAAAGTAATAAGAGAGGTAACTGAGGTTCAAACTCAAGTATGCTCTCTACTCTTTCCCTGCCTTATCCCTCTAGTTTACATCCATCCTCAACCAGTTACAGACCACGTTTGTATTTATTTATTTATTTATTTATTTATTTATTTATTTATTTATTGTATCTCAAGTTAAAAGTATCCTTTTAAAGGGGAGCACTCTGTGTAAGTCACCTGAATGATTAATTTTACTAGTATGAAAGTATATCATACAGCTGTTAAGCCTTCTCATCAGATACTAGACCTCATATATCTCCCTCTGTCCTTGCCACACTGACATGTCCCTATAGTTGCTATCTCCTGGTCACAATACAGGTATTCTCTCCTCAAGTATCATGTGTATATTCTAGATTGAAAGAAAATAGAATACTAAAGAATAAAGACACACACACACAAACACACACACATATATATATATATACATATGTGTGTGTATATATATATATATATATATATATATATATATATATATATAATGAATATATGGAAGAGTCCAAGAGAAAACCAATGTTGTAACTAAGCAGTCTGGAAAGTTAAAAGATTAATTTTCAGACTTTTTATAAAGAAGGAAAAAGGTGAGTATAGATGAGAATAAATGCTTAATGACACATTATCTCTCTGAATCACTCCATATTAGTTTAGGACTCATCAACCTTCTGCCCTTACTTTCTAGAAAATTTAATTTGTGATTTGTATCCAATTTTAGACACTGTTGATTGGAAAGTAATTCTATGATACATATTTACTGATGAATTCTTATTCTTTACTATAGGGTTTTGTCACTTGCCTACCTTCTATCCTTGAGTATATAGCAAATGATACAGATCTGTTGTTTTTCTCATTTATGCTATAAATTTTGTTTTAAAGAGAAAATAATTTTCACTGAGATGATTCTTCATAATAAGAAATTGTAACTAATTGATTCAAGGAAAAAGATCAATAGGAGTATTAAAAGTTCAGATATACATCATACAATATAATATTTTGTAACATCTTTATAATACATTTATCTAACCTGATATGATAATTTTTCTGTGATAGATTGAATGAGAATGGTCCCCATAGGCTCATACGTTTGAGTGCTGATTTATCTGGTGGTGGAACTGTTTGGAAACGATTAGGAGGTGTGATCTAGTTGGAGGAGGTGTAGACTTGTGGGAGGAGGTGTGTCACTGAGGTTTCTTTATTTTTCATTTTACTTAAAATACCTTTTTCCTTCACATAATATATCCTAATTACTATTCCTCTTCCTCTACTTCTCCCAGTTCCTCTTTACCTCCTTTCCCATCCAAATCTAGCCTCTTTCTGTTGCTCATTAAGGAACCAAAATGTCTTTTAAAGCATAATAGTAAAATAAAATAAATAATAAATAAAAAGATAAAATTAATCTAAAACATTGAAATAAGATAAAACAAACTAACAGAAGAAAAAGAGCAAAAGAAAAGGCACAAACATATAGATGCAAAATCACACTCTTTACATATTCAGGAATTACATAAAAATGCTAAAGTAGAAATATATATATATATTTAATGGACATTTAGGGGGAAAGGATTATATATTTATATAAGATATAAAATTATATATTTATTTGCATATATTATTTATATATATATTAAATGCACATTTATATAAACTCAAAACAAGATAAAAATTTAAAAATTCCTTGAGACAGTATTATACAACTACTTCCAGGTCTACTGTTGATTTCTTTCTTTGTCTGTTTCCTGAAGACCATATATAAATGTCTCAACTACTGCTCTAGTACCATGACCATGGTTTGCTTCCCACCATGCCAATCATGGAGTAACCCTCAGAAACTGTAAGCAAGTTCACAATTACATGTTTTGTTTTATAATAATTGCCTTGGTCATGGTGTGTTTTCACAGCAATAGAACAGTAATTAAGACAATAAGTAACAAAACCTACAAAGTTTTAAGGTTTATAACATGATGTTTTATGTACATATATACTGGGAGATGTTATTCACAATGAAGTAACAGATACTTATACCAAGTTATCTACCCCTTTAACAAATTTCAGTTATACAATGTTATTATAGATACTATTTAACTGTGGTATATATTACAACTGCATCATTTATTCATTTTGTAGCTGTGGTTTTTGTTCACAACATAATAAACTTTATCCCTCTAGACAATCCCCATTAGGTACACTATTAGGTACTACATATAAGAGAGGTTCACATAAGAGTTAGGATTTATCTTTCTATGCCTGGCTTATTTTGCATCATATCCTGTAGGTACATCCATGTTTTTAAGTTTTTGTGTTTAATAATAAGTCATAGATTATAAAGTCTATATTAATTTATTCATTCACCAGATCTTAGAACATTTCTATATGTTTTCCATGGTGAACAATGTTGCAAAGGTCATGGAACCACATATACCCCTGTGAAGTGCTCTTTTCACTTCGTTTGGGCATGTAGTCAGCAGTAGATTTTCTGGATCATGAGACAGTCATGTAGCTCATTTTTTTGAGAAACTTCAATTATGTTTTTCATAATAACTTTATCAATTTACATAGTATCAAATAAATGAAAGATTCCATGTACTCATTCATATGTGTTATCTTTTGTCATTTGATCTTTTGTCATTTTGTCATTTGATGATAGCTATCTTAAAGGCTATGAAATGATAGCTCATTTGGAATTTGATTTTGCAGTTGATAATTAATGTCAACTATTTGTCAAGATATATTTTCATGTAATTAAGTCTAATTTTATATTTCTCTTGCAGGAGGAAAAGCCTACTCAAACCTTTTGACAATTTTTTTTAACTATTCCCTTATAAGTGTTGCTTACGTTTTGGATGTTAACCCCTAAATACTTTATAAATTTTTCTCCTATAACATTTGTTTCCTTTTTATCTTGTTTATTGTTGCAATTTTTATGTAAGAACGCTTTGTAGGACATGATCCCACAATTCTGTTTGCTTTTGCTACCTGTATTTCATTATATGCATATATATAATATGTGTGTGCATGTGTGTGTATACACATATACATACATATACATATATACAAAATCATGCCCAAGACTGATAATTCTTACTTCTAGGATAGTTATAACTTTACGTCTTTGGTTTAATTATTGAATGAATTTTAGTTTTATAAAACTGTTTTGTTTCTTTTATTTTTTATTTTGCTGTTTTTATATCTATAAATGTATATAATCTTTTCTTTTATTGTATAACTCAGTAACAGTATAAGCATCACAGACATTTTAAGAATCTTTTAACAAAATAAGTTTAAATATAAACCCATATTTCCTTATTTGACACTTGGTAGATTATATTAATCTGGTTATTTTAATGTGGTACATTCCCCCAGTGACTATCACCCTCCCTGTGGAGTGGGGGGGGGGGAATGGGAGGGAGGGAGAGTGGGAGGAAGCGAGGTAGTGAGAGGGAACTGGGATTGATATGTAAAATAAGAAAAATAAATTAGTTAATTAAAAAAGGAAATGGATATTCTTGATCAAATTTTAAAACAGCTTTTATTACCAGAAATGATTATTATGTCTCCATCTTCTCTTTTGTTCTTTTTTCTTTTGTTTTTTGTTTTGTTTTGTTTTGTTTTTGTTTTTTACAAAATAGTCTCAGGTATAGGCCCCAATGTCATCTTCTATATCTCTACATGTGAATACCCAGTATTATCAACATTTATTGAAGATCTTTTTATTTTCTCATGGCATGTTCTTGACATCCTCGTAGCTAATTAGGTGACTATATTCTGGTCATATGTTAAAATCCAAATATTTTATTTATAGGAAATTTAGCTACAAAGATAGTAAATAGCTCTCCCACATTCCATGTTTCCTTCTTGATGTATTGCTCTGTTTTATATCTTTGCCTCTTGTCATTCATATCCTTTTAATCTATCTTTCCTCTATCTTTCTCCATGCTTGTTATTGGGCTACATAAGGAAAAAAAAGAATAAAAGAAAGAAAAAAGAAACACTGTGTGTAATTGCCGAATAATATCCAATAGACACAAACTGTTCAGATAGGTAAGTATTTCTTTAATGTGTTGATGCTCAGTTCAGGTTAATTGTAAATACTAACAAGTAGAATTGAATTTCACATATGTAATTAAATCCTGGAATGTTATATTTCATATGAGGAACCCAAACTTTGTCAACATTTCAATATGGGAATTATTCTAATGGGTGGTATAACTATCATATCCATGAGTGATCACTCATGCTTTAGAAGAATAAAAGAATTAATGAGTTAAGAAATTGCTTTTGCTGCCAGTAATACTGGCCAATAAATATTTCAAACACCATAAAGTCTGTGAGTGATTGGCTCTGACTAATATCTTCAAATGTTAGGTGAGCCCCACGTGAGAAAATGAGAAGGCTGCTATAGGAGTCATTGGCTAGTTTATTCCCCTTTCCAGGTTGTTGATACAGCTGTCAAAAAATTTATCATGATGTGTTATAGGAGATTTTCTCCATATAGCTCCATTCCACTGGACGAATTTTCTCTCCAACCATTGGGTCCTGCAGTTGCTTAATATATGTTACACTTGTTTAGCCAATGGTTTAGGCTTCTTATTCGTTGGCTCTTTCTTAATTATTAACCCATTTCTATTAATCTGTGTATCTCTATGTAGCCTTCACTTACCAGTGATGCCTGGGTCTCTTGACTCACCAGCTGCTATATGGCATCTGTCCTTTCCCTTCCTTCTCCCTGCCTCTTTGTTCCAAATTCCAGCCTAGCTAAATTCTGCCTGTCCATTGGCAGAAACAGCTTTATTCATCAACCAATAAGAGAAATATACAGTAACAGCATACAGAAGGACATAAATGTATAGAAACTTAATGGAAATGTTTATTTTACTTATGTGTCTTTCATTTGGATCTCACCCAACAGGGATTACTTATCTCTGGTCCCTATGACATCATCTGGGCTGGCTCTAAAGATAGGCACTGGAATCATCTAAAGGCTCACTCCTACCTTATTTGAGCTCTGATATCAGCTGTTATTTGGAAGTTCATTTGGAGGTAAAACTAGAAAACTTGTATAAACTGTTTTCTTATCCTGATTAGCTCCTGATTATAGTAGTTTTCCCACCAGCCTGGTCCCACAGCCGCATCAGCCCCAAATAACACACAGAGACACTGTATTAGATTTAAAGCTGTTGGACTGTTACTAGTGTTACTAGTGGCTAGCACTGTCCATTTCTATCAATGTAAGTGTTTTTATGTGGTCTTATCTTACCAGAGAGAGGGTCCAGACCTCTTACTCCTCTTGTGTCTTACATTTTGAATCCTCTCTACTACATCTCCCAGAATCCTCCTTGTCTCCTAGTCCTGCCCATCTTGCTTTCAATTAGCCAACAGTGATTTATTCATTAACCAATAAGAGAAACATATTTACAGAATGGCATCTCCAATCAACTGATAGTTTCTAGACTTTGAGTCTACCCTGCATTTGCTTGTATTATTGGCATTTTTAAATTTGAATTTGAAACAAGCTTGTTTTACATATCAACCCCAGTTCCTGTACCTTCCCATCCACCCATGTTCCCCCCCACTAACCCCATACCATCCCCTTTCTGCTCCCTGGAAAGGGTGAGGCCTTCCATAGGGAGTCTTCAAAGTCTGTCATATCATTTGGAGCAGGGCCCCATGTGTCTAGGCTGAGTATCCCTCTATGTGGAATGGGCTCCCAAAGTCCATTCATATACTAGGGATAAATACTGATCCATTACCAGAGGCCCCATAGACTGCCCAGTCCTCCCATCTAACACCACATTCAGGGAATCTGGGTCAGTCCTATGCTGGTTTCACAGCTATCATACTGGAGTACATGAGCTCCCCCTTGTTCAGGTCAACAGTTTCTATGGGTTTCTCCAGCCTGGTCATGACTGCTTTGCTCATCACTCTTCCCTCTCTGTAACTGGATTCCAGGAGTTTGGCTCAGTGTTTAGCTGTGGGTGTCTGCTTCTGCTTCCGTCAGCTACCAGATGAAGGCTCTAGGATGGCATATAAGGTAATCATCAATCTCATAATCAAGGAAGGGCATTTAAGGTAGCCTCTCTTAGATTGTTAGTTGGAGTCATTCTTGTAGATCTCTGAACACTTTGAAAACCTACTAATTACAATTACTTCCCTGAATTCAATTCTCTATTTGAGTATAAACCAAATAGAATGTCTGAGAAGAGATTGGGAGTCTGAAAGAGATGAGATAGTTTGGAAATTATTGTCAGGAGTGGTCTTTGCAGGCCTGCAATCAGAACCAGCAGAGCACCCCCAAGTCCATACCTCAGTGGGGGAGTGTGGATGAGGGTCCCCAAGTCCATACCTCAGTGGGGGAGTGTGGATGAGGGAAAGGCTAGCTATAAATAATAAATAAAGAGAGAGACATAATAAAGGTCAGGAGGGCAGATCCGTCAAGATTGAAATGCCACAAGTTTATTTTTCGCCACTCTTATATACCATAACCAAAAAGGGGAACACAGTATCTTGTGTATGGAACAGACTTTTCTTCCTCCCTTATTCTAAGGATTCAGTAACTACACCTTAGTTCTAAATTTCTTGTTCCCTAGCCTTGAGGTCAGGAGTAGCCACACCTCAGATTCAGGTCTGTTGTCATTTAGACTAAGATGGCAGAAACATCCTTCTGTAGCCACACCCTTGATCTTTGGGTCTTGTGACTTGCTAACAGCTTTGAATCTCTCCTTGTGCCAAGATGGAGTGCAGCCATCTTTATGGGCACCTATAAATTATAAAGATAAACTGGAGGCTATATCCTTTTAACTGAGTAATGGAGTCAGTTCTTACTATAGTCTTCCTCATGAAGAAGTCATTAGGTCAGCAACACTCAAAGAAACAGACAGAAGGTTCTACTTTTTAAAGCAAGAGTCTCAAGAAATATGTAAATATTCTTTTAAATTCTGCAGTTCTAAGTATGAAACTTAGGGTCTTGCACATGCAAGCCTATGCTACCTATTCTAATTGAAATTAGGCATAGTTGGTTTCTTTTTTCTAATCATTAGCTTGATGATTATCCATTTCCAAGTTTCTTCCATTCATCTAAATTTCAGGCCATCTATTTTTGCACATTACCTTCACCAGACTCAATGCCTGCTGCTTTAGCCTTAGTAGCAGCCAGTGAAACACACTGGCAGAAATGTAGGGCAACAAAAAGAGGAAAGTAAAATGGTTTTTTCCTTCTGTTTCTGCTTGGGGCAGAAACTTCAGTAGTTTCCTGCATTTCAATTCTCTTTGGTCTTAATAATAAAAACTCGGAGTCAGCTAATCAGTGGGTAGGATTGGAGAAGCAGAGCAGCCAGTCACTAGAGTTCCTACCTCTACCAATGCTCATATCAAAGGGACCATCTTGTCCTCAGACTGCTTCCTGACACTGACTGCTCAGACTGAATCCCCAGACTGCTGCTGTCTCTACAAATCCTCAGACTGCCCTATATACCTCTCTTCAACCAACCACAACACTCCTGTTTCCACCTCCCTCGTGCTGGAATTAAAGGTATGTGACTCCAAGTGCTGAGATCACTTTTGTGTGAGCTCTCTTTCTCTTTTAGACTGGACAAGTTTCTTGTAGCCCAGGGTGGCCTTGAACTCAGAGATGTCTGCCTCTGTCTCCTGAGTCCTGGCTAACACTGTCTTGCCTCTATAGCCAACTAGTGTGGCTAGGTCTGCACTCTGATTTACAGGCAAGCTCTATTTGTTAGATTATAAACAAAATATCACCGTACATACCTGAGCTGGTTTGGGAGGACTAGCTATTGGTAGGGATATTATCCTATCCCTACCAACAACTTTGGTGGCAGACTTCTTTTACTAATCCATGATTATCCCCCTCCATCTTCCACTTGTCTGTTTTTGCTTTATCCCTTCATTTATTTATTCACTTGAAAATCACATTTTGTAATTACTTTCAAGTATAAATTTCTCCCTAAGTACTTAGTCAAATGAGTTTTGCTTTTGTAGTTGGATATTGTCATATGTAGCTGTGTAAAGGATACAAAGAGAATAAATAAAAAAATAAAGATTTCATTGGAAAGTTAATTTTCTTAGATAATTTTCTATTGCTGTGAAGAGACACCATGACCAAGGCAACTCACTTAATTGGGGACTTGTTTACAGTTTTAGAGGATTGATCATTGGTGGTTTATAGACAGGCATGTCATTGAAGAGCTTCTCTGAAAGAGTTTTACACCCCAATCCACAGGCAGCTGGCAGAGAAAGACAGAGACAGAGGCTGGTCCTGGTATGAACTATTGAAACCTTAAAGTCAATTCCCAGCGATATGCCTCATCCAATAAGGCATATCTCCTAATCCTTGCCAAACAGTTCACCAACTGGGGACTTGGGAGCACAAAGGTCTCTGTGCTCCCAGATCACCAGGGAAACCAGAAATGTTAATTGCCCAGAGTTGATGCCTCAAATACAGAAATTAATACCTGTTTTCCACCCAGAAGGCTAGGAGTAGATCTTGTTAATGACCTGGTGAATTTTATCTGTAGAGTGAGACCTCACGTAATCTCCCAGAAAGTTTATCCCAGACTTTCCTTCTCTAGACCTTTATGTTTAGTTTATTTCTCAGGTAATAGAAGCAATCCTTAGGGGAGATGCCAAATGTACTGTATTGCCTGCTGAGCTCCATGCTATCTCAATCAGAGACCATACCAGATCCTAGGCCATGAAGCTATAGAACCTCTTCAGGTCACATGTACTTGGCAAAGGAGTTTTACCACAGTCACACCTTAAACTTTATTATGCACGTGTGATTGTAATGATTGTTACCAGAGAACTTTTTAAAAATGTACTGGATTTAAATATGTATAAAATAAACTGGTCTTATATCAGAACCTCTAAAAGTTTGTCCCAGCACTGACTAAGCAGTGATGGACTGAATTTTCCTTCTTGCTTCTCATGGTTCATTTCTCTGCTGATCATGGCTTAGATGCTTGCAGCGATGCTTCTGGGACTAAGCATGGAAATATATAAGTCTATAAGGGGCAGTTCCATTCCATATAGGGGCCATTTAATCGAAGCCTGAGGTTCATTTACTCAGTTTTCCAGCAAAGTAGGAATGAAGTGACATACTGTTATTTGGAGTTAAATAACATCCCACAATTTAAAATATACTAAGAATCATATCTATTAAAAATAGCATAGTTTATATGTCTGAGTCACAAGTGAATAATTTTTTCAGGATAACAGTGTCAGATAACAGTCATGCTAAGAGTCAATTGTGAAATTTTAAAATTAAATTCTGAGGGCTGGAGAGATGGTTCAGTGGTTAAGAACACTGGCTAGTCTTCCAAAGAACCCTAGTTCAAGTCCTAGAATCCATCAAGTGGCTTATAGCCATCTCTAACTCCAGTTCCACAGTATCTGACACACTCTTCTGGCCACTGTAGGTACTAGGCACATGCATCGTGCATAAATATACACATAAGCAATACAGCCAAAGACATAAAATAATTTTTAAAAAATAATGTTAAAAACTACAATAAATGAAGAAGGCTAAAGAGATGGATCAATGGCTAAAGCAATTTTTGAGAAGGCCTTATAACGCCTGCAAGTTAGTAGGAGAAAAACAATTTCTGTGAGTCTTCTTTAGTAACTCCACATATATACACTCAGTAGCATGTCTGCACCTGCATTCACATATGCATAGGCACATACCATACACACACACTCACACACACAAACATACACACACACGTACATGCTCAATAAATAAAAATAAATAAAATAAAAACTAAATAAAGACTATGGATATTTATATTGAATTGAGTAGCTACTTCATCTACATTTTTATATGTTTCTATTTTATTATATTATACCTAGTAAGTGAAAATTTATGGGACACATTATGTCATTTTGATATATGCAGACAATGTGTAATAAGTACATTCAATGATAATATTGATCAAAAAGAGAAAACATAGTGCATTTGCTACATGAACATCAAACAAGTTTCACTGTGATATTAAATTGTCAAATGAACCTATGATCCAGTTCTTTAAAATCTTACTCCAACATCATGCAACTGAAAGTAATTTTGTCTGGTAAAATAAATTTTATATGGCTTTTTTGAGTGTTCTATTATGTAATAAGGGACTTCAGTCTACATTCCAGAGAAGAGATTCCTTGAACTTTCAAAAACAGAAATGATAATTAAGAACTTATGATTTACCAGCAACAATGACAGAAACATTATGGTATTTTTGGAGGAGAGTAGGGGGACAATTTATAGGAATCTGGGTGCTCAGTGGGATAGCTTTACAGGAGCTATGAAATTACACAACTGAACCCTCTTCTTACATTATGGATGCAGTTTATTTGTAATTTTTTTCCGTTTAAATTGAAGTCACTAATCTTATGATTCCTTTGCTGCCTTGACTTTGTTAATAATTAAATTCGTTTGCTTGGCACATCTTTAATTTGAACCATGGTGTTTGAGAGTTTCCAATCTGTGGATCTGTGTAAATGCATTATTGAACATTCTTCCAACAGCTCTCCTCTTTTCATTTTGCTCCCCCAGCTTCCTCATTACTCAGTCTCTAAAACATACCAAGCTCATGGGCTTTCGTAGAAAGTGCATGGCTGATAGCATATTCTTTTTGTATGTACCACTCCTTTTTCCCTTTTTTAAAGGAGTCTTAGGTATTATTGATGGCACTATCAGATAGCACAGGTAATATTATGTCAAGTGGAGAAATGTTAGTCTCTTTCTCTGTAGCTGTAGACTATATGTCCCCAAAGACATCCTTGTCAAGCAGAAGCAAAGCCATCCAACAGAACAGAGTGTATGCACATGCAAGCATTCTTTTTTTTGAGGAAGCTTACACATATCAAAGGGTAGTGGTATATTGGTAAATTATGTAGCAGACTTCCTGACAAGGACTCACAGCATAGGGGCAGCTCCCAGGGGAGTCCTATATAATCTATCCCTATTTTTCAGGCAGAATTGAGAGAACTCATGGTAGTTCCCAAGTATACACTGACTGTTACCAGAAAATATTGAATAATATAAATGAAGTGGTTGAGTATAAGAAATATAGGAACTTAAAGATTACTTGATAAATTTTAATCCCAAATGGTTAGGAGGAAGATGCAAAGCAACTCTAAATACTGCCAATTAAATTACACATCTTTAGTATACCCTTGCTATCAACTCAGAGGGATGCCAATGTCTTCCTCTGGTCCAAGTTCAAATGTTGACAGTGTATGCAGAAAATGTCCACTGTAACTTTTTCCATAGTAACCCCTTAAATGTTTATGACCTGAAAATGTTTCCTTTACAGAGTCTGCTCCTACCAAAGTTAGCTAATCCTACCTCCATATTCAGTCTCTTTGTTTAACATATGCAATTATTCCAATGTTCTTGTTAAGATGTATACAATAACCCTGCATACAATAAACACTCTGAGGTTCCAGGCTACTGTTGTTTCTCCATCTGAGAACCCAAATTACACAATCCCAGCTTTTCTGTATGTGTGTCAGTGTGTCTGTCAGTTTTTCATTATCCCCTTGATTCTAGTCAGGGTTCCAGGACTGAAACTGTTCCAGAATGTGGCAGGTTGATGCGATGGAGGGAAGAAAAACAAGTCTTGGCATAGTTAAAAGTGTTATTAACAGTTCAAGATTACTGCCTAGATTGCTAGGTGTTACCAGTTTCTTCCAGATGTTCATCAGAACTTAATGGCAAATCTCTATTCCACTTTATGTGCACATATATTCACATAGAAGAAACATATACAGAAATATTTTTGCAGGTGCAAAATACTTCAGTTCTGAAACTGCATTTTATTAAGTAATATCTATCGGTCTATCCATCCATGTATCTATCTATCTGAAATTGAACCTTAATCATAATAGTATTTTATTATATTGTGTTTGTCAGTTATAAAACATATTATACAAAATAATATTTCCAAATATGAATATCGAGGAGTTCTTGAACACTGAAAGACCACCCAGACACTAGCAAGATTTTTAATCAGCTGAGTTTTATTTCAGATGCAGCTGATCATAGCCCACTTGGTAGGGCCTGAGGCCCTGGCTGGAGCCAGGAGGGGAGTTTAAAGGCAAAAGGCCCAAATTATTCCTGTGGAGTTGCACTTTTGCAGACAGGATTCCTGCAGATGTGCACTTCTACTTAAGCCTAGTCTCCTCACCCCTGACTCACCTGAGGCCTTTACTCACCTGTAAACTGAAATAACAAGGCTTGGCCTCCTCACCCCTGCACTCACCTGAGACTTTCACTCACATGTAAACAAATATTTTCTCACAAAGCAGTGCCTTTCTGCAGATCCTGCCCTTTGATATTAGCAATGAGTGTGTTAACACAGATGCAAGATTTTTACCACAGACTGAAAAATTCCAAAACATCCAGAGCAAATCTCCACCATTCATGAAACTTCCACCAGAGAAGATAGAACTGACTGAGTGTGGGAACTTTTTCATGTACTCCCTCTTACAGGCCCCTGAGACCACTCTCATTTTAAAATTAGAGTCTTATCACTCCTTCCTCTCTACAACTGGATTCCAGGAGTTCAGCGCAGTGTTTAGCTGTGGGTGTCTGCTTACTACTAGATGAGGGCTCTATGATGGCAGATAAGTTAGTCATCAACCTCATTATCAGGGAAGGGCATTTAAGGTAGCCTCTCCACTGTTGGTCAGACTGTTAATTGGGGGTCATTCTTGTAGGTCTCTGGACATTTCTTTAGAGTCAGTTTTCTCTTCAAACCTATAATGGCTCCCTCTATTATGGTAGAGTCAGTTTTCTCTTCAAACCTATAATGGCTCCCTCTATTATGGTATGTAGGGAGCCGTTACAAGTGCGCTGGGTAACTGTCAAAACCGTTGGTAGACAGGAGAGATGCGCATGCGCTGGGTAACTGTCAAAACCGTTGGTAGACAGAAGAGATCCGTATGCGCTGGGTAACTGTCAAAACCTGGGTCCCTGCCTCTCCCGTGGCGTCATATGGGCCGATGAGCAGCAG
This sequence comes from Cricetiscus sungorus, assembly GCA_030556225.1. Lineage (NCBI taxonomy): Eukaryota > Metazoa > Chordata > Mammalia > Rodentia > Cricetidae > Cricetiscus > Cricetiscus sungorus. The sequence goes on from JANBXA010000126.1 coordinate 13,049,249, forward strand.
CCAGTCAGGGGGTGACACGTCCAAGGCAGAGGCTGCTAGCCTATATAAGGGATGGGTTTTGTGTGTTTGGGGTCTCTCTTTCCTGTAAGCTTATGCTCTCCCTCTCAAGAGCATTAAAGCTTTACTGCAGAAGGATCCTGAGTGTGCCGCGTCGTTCTTGCTGGCGAGACGGTAGCGCGGGACATCTGGTGCCGAAACCCGGGAATCAAGACCTCATCATCGTCAGCACCACGGAGACCCCTTGGCTACAAGGAGGATTCAGAACTGCAGGTAGATACGCTCGGAGAGGTATGTCTTTTCTGGACTTTGGCTTGGGACTGTTGCCACCTTGGGACAGTAGTGTCGAGGCTTTAGTGCTTGTCCTTGGGGCCATTTTGATCTTTTCCGCTATCCTGTTAGCAAAGTGTCAAAGTACCCTTGAGGAGGTCCAGAATAGCATGTCAGAAACCAAGCGTAGTGAGAGGTTGGGCGCGCGCAGAAAAAAAACCGTCCACAAGAAGGAAAAAGGCCCCCCCGGTGAGTCTAGTGACAAGGGGGTGTATCCGCCAGATCACAGGGATCCTCCCCCTGCTGTCAAACCAGAGAGAGGAGCTGGCTTTTACCCTGTACATAAGCTTGAGGCCTTAACTCTTGATAGCTCCAATGATTCTGAAAGCTCAGGGGATAAGGTCTTAGATACTGAGGAAGAAGCTGAGCTAGATGAGGAGGCTGCTAAATATGAGGAAGAAAGATACCATCCAGATGACCATATGCAAAATAGCAAAACACCTCGGAGACGGCTGTTTCAAACGGCCCTCTCACAAGTGGTTCCCTCGGCACCTCTGCCCTATGAGAAGCGCCCAAGGTCATTTTCCTTTCTTCCGGAAAAAGTAAAACGAAAAATGCGTCTCGCCTTTCCCATCTTTGAAGGCATTGACGCATCACAGCGGCTACATGCACCTGTGGAATATAATCAGATAAAAGAGTTGGCTGAGTCAGTCAGAAAATATGGGGTCACGGCCAATTTTACTCTTGCACAATTAGATAGACTTGCCCTGGATGCCCTAACGCCATCTGACTGGCAGATGGTCGCAAAGGCTACGCTTATCAGCATGGGCCAATATATGGAATGGAAAGCACTTTGGCATGAGGCTGCCCAAGAGCAAGCTAGAGCTAATGCGACAGCCTTGACCCCTGAACAGCAGTTATGGACATTTGACATGCTAACAGGCCAGGGTCGTTTTGCAGCCGATCAAACTAATTATCACTGGGGCGCCTACTCCCAAATTGCTAGTACAGCCATTAGAGCCTGGAAGGCACTATCCAAGAAAGGGGGAGCAGACAATCAACTGACAAAAATCATCCAAGGGACTCAGGAACCCTTTTCTTACTTTGTAGCAAGAATGACAGAGGCAGCAGGGCGGATCTTTGGTGATCCCGAGCAGGCTGCACCTCTTGTTGAGCAACTTATTTTTGAACAGGCCACTCAGGAATGTCGTGCAGCTATAGCCCCGAGAAAGAACAAAGGATTGCAGGATTGGCTTAGGGTCTGTAGAGAACTCGGGGGACCCCTTACTAATGCGGGGTTAGCTGCTGCCATCCTACAGTCTCAGAAGCACCCCCTTAAGGGGCCAGATAAAAGAACCTGTTTTAAATGCAGAAAGGCAGGACATCTAAGAAAGGATTGCAGGATGCTGGACAGGGAGAGAGAGCCACCAGCACTCTGCACTCGTTGCGGCAAAGGATATCATAGGGCCACCCAGTGTCGCTCTGTACGGGATATAAAGGGTAGGATTCTCCCCCCCTATAGAAACACCAATAGAGGTTCCAAAAAACGGGGCGTCGGGCCCACGGTTCCAGGGCCCGCCAAAATATGGGAACAGAGTCACCAGGATGATGAATGAGGCCCCTCAGGAGTCGGAGCAAGGGTGGACTTGTGTGCCGCCTCCGACTTCCTATTAATGCCTCAGATGGGGGGTGCAGCCCATTCCTGTTCCAGCCCCCAAGCCATTACCGGATGGGACTATAGGTCTCCTTCTCGGTAGAGGGTCACTTACATTACGGGGACTGGTTGTTCACCCAGGTGTTATTGATGATCAACACTCCCCCGAGATCCAGGTTTTGTGCTCCAGCCCAAATGGGATATTTTCCATCAGCAGAGGGGATAGGATAGCTCAATTACTGCTCCTCCCAGGCAACCCCCACCATGGTATGGGAGATAAACGGATGGGTTCTTCAGGGTCAGACTCTGCTTATCTAGTTGTTCAGCTTCATGATCGGCCAAAGCTATCGCTCTGGATTAATGGTAAAGGTTTTGAAGGCATATTGGACACAGGGGCAGATTGGAGCATCATCTCATCTCATTGGTGGCCGAAATCCTGGCCGGTCACAGAATCATCACATTCCCTGCAGGGGCTAGGCTATAGCTCTCATCCCACTATTAGTTCCTCTATGCTTACATGGAAATCAGAAGAAGGTCATCAAGGACAGTTCACCCCCTACGTGCTTCCCCTCCCTGTTAATTTGTGGGGACGTGACGTGCTACAGGGCTTGGGGCTCGCTTTATCTAATGAATACTCGCCGCCAGCTGTCAATATTATGAAAAAGATGGGGTATGAAACTGGAAAGGGGTTGGGACGCTTGAAACAAGGGCAAGTAGAACCCATATCCCCTGATCCAAATCCAGGGAGACAGGGCCTAGGTTTTTCCTAGGCGCCACTGGGGCAGCACGGCCCATACCTTGGAAAACAGAGGACCCGGTATGGGTTCCCCAGTGGCCATTGACCTCTGAAAAATTAGAAGCAGTAAACAGCCTTGTGGCAGGACAGTTGGCATTGGGGCACATAGAACCATCTACCTCCCCTTGGAATACTCCAATTTTTGTTATTAAAAAGAAATCAGGCAAATGGCACCTACTTCATGACCTAAGAGCCATTAATGAACAAATGCATCCTTTGGGTGCAGTGCAGAGAGGTCTTCCGGTGCTCTCTGCTCTGCCCAAAAATTGGAACTTAATTATTTTAGATATTAAGGATTGCTTTTTTTCTATTCCCTTGTATCCACCAGATAGGCCTCGCTTTGCATTTACCGTCCCTGCCATTAATCATGAGGGACCTGACAGGCGATTTCAATGGAAAGTATTACCTCAAGGCATGGCAAATAGCCCTACCATCTGTCAATTATATGTACAGGAGGCTCTCAGACCCATCAGAGAACAATATCCAAGTTTAATTGTTATACATTATATGGATGATGTACTCCTGTGTCATAAGGAATTAAACGTCCTTCAAGAGGCCTATCCCTTGCTACTCAAAAATCTACAATTCTGGGGCCTCCAGATTGCTACAGAGAAGGTCCAAATTGCCAATACCGGGCACTTTATAGGGTCCATGGTGCTCCCCGGACAAAATCCTTCTGCAGAAATTAAAAATATATAGGGGCGAATTACATACTTTAAATGACTTTCAAAAATTATTGGGAGATATAAATTGGCTACGGCCATTCCTAAAGATCCCCTCTGCAGATTTAAAGCCCCTGTTTGATATTTTGGAAGGGGACGCCCATATTACCTCCCCAGGTCTTTGACACCCGCCGCAGAGGCAGCCCTCCGCTCAGTGGAGGAAGCTATCAAGGAAGCCCAATTATGTCGTATTGACCCATCACAACCTTTTTCCCTCTGTGTGTTCAATACAAAGAAACTACCCACTGCAGTGCTTTGGCAGGATGGGCCCTTATTGTGGGTCCATCCACATGCCTCCCCGCAAAAGATTATTGATTGGTACCCTGCAGCAATAGCTCAGCTTGCCCTTAGGGGTCTGAAGGCCGCTGTCAGCCATTTTGGCAGACATCCCACGGCTTTAATTGTTCCCTACAACTCTTTTCAGGTACAGACACTGGCCGCTGCCTCTGATGATTGGGCCATATTAGTCACCACCTTTTTGGGGAAAATTGATAATCATTACCCTAAACACCCTCTGTTACAATTTGCTGCATCTCATCCTATCATATTTCCCCGGGTCACCTCTCATACCCCGCTAAAAGATGGATTGGTGGTATATACAGATGGCTCCAAGACTGGCCTGGGAGCCTATGTGGTGGGTACCCAGGTGTTCTCGCAGCAGTATGCTGAAACTTCCCCTCAGGTGGTAGAATGCTTGGTGGTATTAGATGTTCTTCAAAAATTCCCAGGTCCCCTTAACATTGTTTCTGACTCCTCCTATGTGGTCAATGCTGTAAACTTACTGGAGACAGCTGGAATCATTAGATCCACTAGCAGAGTGGCATCTCTATTCCAAAAATTACAAGATTGCTTGTTAACCAGACAGGCTCCCATGTATATTACACATATTAGGGCTCATTCGGGACTTCCTGGCCCGATGAGCCAAGGAAATGATTTGGCAGATAAAGCCACAAGGCTGGCTGCGATGGTTTTTGTTCCCCCGCTGCAAGCCGCTAAGGCCTTCCATGACAACTTTCATGTTACTTCTGAGACCCTACGCAGGCGCTTCTCTCTTACCAGGAAAGAGGCACGTGATATTGTTACTCAATGTCACAATTGCTGTCAGTTTCTCCCTGTCCGCCATACCGGAGTAAATCCAAAAGGGATTCTGCCATTGCAAGTGTGGCAGATGGATGTCACTCATGTTCCTTCCTTTGGAAAACTCCAATATGTGCATGTATCAATAGACACCTGCTCTGGTGTCCTCCATGCCACACCACTCACTGGAGAAAAGACCTGCCATGTAATTCAACACTGTCTTGAGGCATGGAGTGCCTGGGGAAAGCCTAAATGCTTGAAAACTGACAATGGACCTGCTTATACTTCTCAGAAGTTTAAACAATTTTGTGCACAAATGCAAGTCACACATGTTACGGGCTTGCCATACAACCCTCAAGGGCAGGGCATCATTGAGCGCGCACATCGCACGCTCAAATCATACTTAATTAAACAAAGAGGGGGAATAATAAAAGATTTGCCCCCTGTGCCACGAGTTGCCATAGCAGTGGCACTTTTCACCATAAATTTTTTAAACTCAGATGAGCATGGTCAGACTGCGGCAGAGCGACAGTGCTCAGACCCACATCGACCTAAGGAACTGGTGAAATGGAAAGATGTGTTAACCAATGAATGGAAAGGCCCGGATCCTATTTTAATAAGATCCAGGGGAGCTGTTTGTGTTTTCCCGCAGAATGAAGAAAATCCTTTCTGGGTCCCTGAAAGACTTACCAGGACAGTCCTGGAGCAGAAGGATGCAGCAGACCAGACACATGAAAAGGGGAACAAGCTGATGTTACTGATGATGATCAAGACCCCAGCTGTCCAGGGAGAACCACGTTGGGGAATCATGTCAACGTTCCCACTTCCAATGCCGGTGATGTATAATGCACAGGTTTTTCCCTGATTGACTTTACCTTGGACTGGATGCCAGTCCAGGGGCTCTGCTTGGGCCGTTGAGGGCTTGTTCTATTTTTCCCCCAATATGGGTATGGGAACTAATTTCACATCCTTGGATCCCATGCGATCCAGCCTTGACCCGTTTGACCAATGGCTGCTCTGTGGCATTAATGGAAGCTGCACTGATCTTACACCTATGGCAATGCTTAAAAGGGGTAAAAGTAAAAAAGGGCGGTTGGAGTTTGACTGGAAAGGGTCTTTGGGGATCAGCCTCCAGTCGGGCCATAGCTCTGGGTCATTTAGTTGGACTGCCAATGATATAAAGTATCAATCCTTCAAACATACAAACTATGATGCCACACCACACCAGTGTGTGTCTGGTCTCCTTTTATGTGGATTGTGAGCAATAAGAGTGCTACAGATAATGAATTACATTATGAGTCCGGTAGATGTTACTATACTTTATGTTGGGATGCTCAAAAATTCCCCCTTGCGGTGGTAACTCGAATGCCGCGCTTTGTGCCCATTCCAATAGAGGCGCCCAGCAGCATGACATTATTTCGAGAAGAGAGGGACTTTGGAATCTCAGCAATTATTGTCGCCATCGTGGCTACTACTGTGGTCACGGCGGCAGTGACAGCCTCTGCCCTTGCACTATCCACCTCGGTGCAAACTGCACAGGCTATTAATGGCTTGTCGGCTACTGTCTCCGAGGCCCTGGATAAGCAGGCCTCTGCAAATACTCAGATACAGGGTGGCCTGATGCTGGTAAACCAGTACATTGATTTAGTGCAGGAGCGGTTGGACATGTTGTGGCAGATGGCCCAATTAGGCTGTGAGCAAAAGCTCCCCGGCCTATATGTCACCTCCATCCAATATGAGAATTTTACCAAAACAGCTAATTTGTCTAAAAGCCTTTCTCAGTTCATGTTGCAGAATTGAACCTCCGAGTTTGAGCAGACACTTCGGGACCTGAGAGCCGCTATTATCCAGGTCAACTCCACTCGTCTTGACTTGTCTCTGACGGAGGGATTGTCGTCATGAATTGCCTCAGCTGTTTCTTATTTCAAAGAATGGGTTGGGGTGGGATTGTTTGGCGCAGCCATTTGTTGCGGACTGTTGTTGCTTCTTTGGCTGGTCTGTAGGCTCAGGGCTCAAAATAAAAGGGACAAGGTGGTTATCGCCCAAGCGCTTGTAGCTTTGGAACAGGGGGCTTCCACAGATATTTGGCTAACAATGCTTAAGCAGTAGGCCGCCGGTCAGACAGCTCTTGCACACCCAGAGCATAGGCTCATTGCACAGGGTAGAGTGTCTGGTCTGAGCAGCCCATGAGGGATGCCGAGCAAAGCATCGCACAGAGAGTTGCCTGGCTCTCTGGGAGGCATGTTGTCCTGCATAAGGGTTGCCTGCCCTAGTCTCCCCTTTCCCAGAAAAACGGCAGAGGACAGGTCGAGGTCACTTCGGGGTGAGTTGACAGCCCCATAGCGACTCTCGCACATGGTCTTAATTTTTGATCTGGGAGGTACAACCTCTGTCTCTATCCCTCGTTATATGGGTGACCTACCTTCTGAAAATTGGGAAGCCTCATTAATTCTGTTCCTATTAATTGACTCTGTTTAAAATAAATAAAAAAGGGGGAGATGTAGGGAGCTGTTACAAGTGCGCTGGGTAACTGTCAAAACCTGGGTCCCTGCCTCTCCCGTGGCGTCATATGGGCCGATGAGCAGCAGCCAGTCAGGGGGTGACACGTCCAAGGCAGAGGCTGCTAGCCTATATAAGGGATGGGTTTTGTGTGTTTGGGGTCTCTCTTTCCTGTAAGCTTATGCTCTCCCTCTCAAGAGCATTAAAGCTTTACTGCAGAAGGATCCTGAGTGTGCCGTGTCGTTCTTGCTGGCGAGACGGTAGCGCGGGACAATGGTATCTCTTTTTTTTACTCTCATCTATTCTACCTGAACACAATCTTCCTGGTCCCACATGTTCTCTGGCATTAATGTATTATAGGTTGGTGATCCTTTTCTCTATGTCTAAATCCAGAAAAACTAGGCTATAAGGAGGAACCTAAGAGATTCATACAACGTCCCTCACAGAAAGGGAAAGGAACAAGAACTCCTGAGCATATTGGGAGTGAGGGGGGCAGTGAGTGGAGAGGGAGCTAGGAGAAAGAGTAAGGGAGGAGAGGAAAGCATGTGAGACTAGGAAGATTGACTCAGGGAGGAATAGATGACAGACAGAGAGAGAGAGAGAGAGAGAGAGAGAGAGAGAGAGAGAGAGAGAGAGAGAGAGAGACAGAGACCATAAAAGAGGGAGCCATTATAGATTTGAAGAGAAAACTGACTCTAGAGAATTTTTAAATTTAATATTTTCTTTGACCAATGCATCTTCAACCCCTGAGATTCTCTCTCCTATCTCTTGTATTCTGTTGGTTATGCTTGTATATGTAGTTCCTGTTTGCTTACCCAGATTTTTTCATTTCTAGAATTCTCCTCATTTCATGTTTTCTTTATTGCTTCTATTTTGAGTTTTAGGTCTTGAATAGTTTCAACTGTTTGTTTCCTTTTTGTTTTCTTCACATTCTTTAATATTTTTATTGATTTCCTTCAATTTTTCAATTGTCCTTTTCTCAATTTCTTTTTTAATGCTTCATAAATTTATTTTTTTCTTATTTTACATATTGATTCCAGTTTCCTCTCCCTCCTTCCTCAATTTATTTAAGGGAGTTTTTCATTTCCTCTTTAAGAACCTGTATTATCTTCATAAAGTTGTTTTTAAGGTTATTTTCTCGTGATTCTGCTGCTTTGGAATATTCAAGTTTACTGTTGTAGGGTAGCTGGGACTTGGTGGTATCATATTGACCTGGCTGTTGTTGATTGTATTCTTACACTGGCATTTAGGCATATGGTTTTGGAGTGATTATGAGTCTAGTTCCTGATTTCTGAGTATGTCTTTGTTGGGTAGGTATTTTATTCCTTAGTTTCTGTTTCCTTTTTGGTCTTCTAGTCGTTGTGGCCTGGTTTCTAGTAGCCAGTGTGGTTCTGATCTAGTTGGTTATTTCTGTCCAAGTTGGAACCTGGCCTTCTAGTGGTTAGATTGGCTTTATATGCATATAAAGGCTCTATGTTCTTCTGAGTACTGTGGTCTGCATATGTTTTTTTTTTTTTCAACTGGTGTGGACTGTACCTGAGCCTATGAAGTCTGATAGAGTTGAGGGGAAGGACTGCCCATAGGGAAGATGATGAGGTTGGAGGGCTTGGGTGGGAGAATGGATCTTAAAGGAAAAGACTCCAGGGGTAGGGCATTCCAAATTGCAAGCTGATGACTGAAACAATCCATAAAACTGGGTGAACTCCATCCAAGCAGTGGAATTCCACCGGAGTTGGGGGCAGGGCACCAAGTAGAGATGAGTTGGATCTGATCAGAGAAAGACTTACCAAAGGTCAGATTTTCTCCAGAATTGAAAATACAGTGTGAACTTGTTTTTGTGCATCATCAAGTAACGGTAAAAAGCAGCTAATGCTGCTGAACTAGAAAGCTAGCAGGCTGTCCCTGTAGTAAAATTACTGCAGCAGCTGTTCAGAACTTCCATCTTTACTCTCCACCCAGGGCCAGGTTATTATGAGTGACAGAAACTCTCAAAATGTGCTATTGCCCCTTTGTGGCCACCATTTTGCTATTGGGGATCTCAACATTTGCCCCAAAGTCTGATCCCGCCCATTCTCCAAAATAAGCCAAGTGAAAGAGTTAAACTAACAGTGGAAAGAATAGAAAGATTTATTCCATGTTACCACATTAGGAAGTGGGACATAAAGAACCAATAAATCCCCATTGACTCCATGCCTCCAGAGTCTATTTTCCAAGCTATACTCCTTAAATTGTCCACTCCTTCCTAATGGTGCCAAGTTGGTGACTAGACTCTTCACACACAGAACTACAAGGAACATTAAACATAAACAATTATGGATAGATGGTAAGGTAGTTCTATTTTCAAGTTCTTCAGGGAATGTCATATTGTTCTCCATACTGGCTATACTAGTTTTCATGCCCACCAACAGTATAGACAATGTATGGAAAAATGAGGTCACAACACTACTTGATAGGATTGAGGAGAAGGTGTAGTGTAGATATGAGGGAGAACACAGCCAGAAGCATCTGGCTTAACCAGACCATGAGAGAAGAGAGAGGTTGGGGGAGAGGAAGAGACAAAAGAGGAGGCAATCAAACTAACAGATATCTAGGAGCTAATCCAGCCAGGAGCCAAGAGACAAAGACAACAGAGATACAGGGATCAGAAGCCAGGGAAAATAGAGCGAAGCCCAGCTCCCAGGAAGGAGAGGGTCAGGGTAGGGAGCTAAGTGAGAAGTATTGGGTGGAGCTCAGGTACTGAATGAGACTTGTGGTTTTCTTTTTAAGCCTAAAATTTCAGCCTTTTCGTTGATGATAACTGCTTCCTGGTGAAAATGAAGCATTGTTGGCAGGGTCCAGGAAGGGTAGAATGATGATCAGAGGATGGGAAAGGAGAGATAAATAGCAGGTTGGGGAACATCTGTTTTGCTTGCTGCCCAGGTGCTATGGAACCACCTGGGGCTAGTGAATTGTAGGCAGCTTTGAAACAATACAGAGGCTTAGGCTGGTTGAAAATTCCATCAAAAGTATCTAGGGCTAGTATATTTGAAGCCATTTTCAGTCTTACATTGATTTGAAATCTGCTCAGACAGATATAGGATAGGGACAGAAGGTAAAGATAAGCAGCTTAGAGGAAATTTTTATCTTGGGTGTACATTTGAAACTCCAGGACTCTGATCTTGGTAGTTCAGAAGGGGGAGTCCCAAGACTGGGGAGATACATACATACATAGATAGATAGATAGATAGATAGATAGATAGATAGATAGATAGATAGATAGAAAGAAATTTCACCCTAAGGAATAGGCCAATGGGGAAACTTGGGCTATTGATTGGCAAGAGTACTTATTTGGAGTCCATTTGACCTACTGATGGTAGATCCAAGTCTACTCCCTGAAACTTACATTAATTTTTTAAGATAACAAAAAGAGATGAAAGTTTAGACATATTAGTATTACCACTGCTTGTAACCTGTACAAAAATCCACATTTTAGAAAAACCAGTAGATTTATGCCTTTGAGTCACAGAAAAATAAAGATTTTTGGTTAAAAACATTAACATTCTTTCCTCTTTCCAGAGGAATGGATATTTAGAGTGGACATTTTAGCACATTGAGAAGCACTTTAAGTGTATATTTAGAAGACAACCATAGGAAATTTAAATTTTGAGATTGTTTGCTGCTATAATATCATCAGTGCTTTACCAGTGCTAGATTAACAGCTTATCAGAATTCCATTGATTAATGTTAAAACTCTGAACTTTTGAAGTCTTAGTATACATGCTAGCATCTTATTTAGGGTTTCTATTGTTGTGAAGAGACATGGCAACAGTTGTCCATGGCAACAGTTATAAGGAACACACCTAATTAAGGTGGCTTATTTACAGTTCAGAGGTTTAGTCCATTTTCATCAGGGCAGGAAGCAAGGCAACATGCAGGCAGACAAGATACTGGACCTGAGAGTACTATATCTTGATAGACAGGCAACAGGAAGTAGTCTGTTTTACTGGGCATTGACTGAGTGTATGTGAGACCTCAAAGCCCCCCTCCATAGTGACAAACTTCCTCCAACAAGGTGACATTAACTTCAGCAAGGCCACACCTCCTAATAGTTTCACTCCCTTTGGGGGCCATTTTCTTTCTAACCACAATAGGTAGGCAGTTTGAGTGAAAATGGCCCCCATAGGCTCAAAGGGAGTGGCATAATTAGGAGGTGTGGCCTTGTAGGAGTAAGTTTTTGCCTTGTTGGAGGGAGTGTGTTACTGGGGGTGGGCTCTAAAGTTTTCAGTGCTCAAGCCAGGCCCAGTGTAACTCTCTTTATGTTTCTGCTGTCCACCAATCTGGATGTAGAACTCTCAGGTACCACTCCAGCACCATGTCTGCCTACATGTCACAATGCTTCCTGCCATGATGACAGTAAACTAAACCTCTGTATCTGTAAGAAATTAAATGTCTTCATTTATAAGAATTCACGTGACCATGCTGTCTATTTATAGCAATAGAAACCCTAACAAAGGTAGTATAACAATAGTATAGAGAGGGAAAGAAGTCTGAAACATTTCTCAGTTTTTACATGCCTTTAATCACTTTCTTGGAGCTTTAAAACTTACATTTATACATCTTGGAACACTGTCTTAAATTCTCATAACTCACATAAATTTCCAACCTTTTTTTTATCCAATCATTTACCATAAGACACAAGGAGAAAATTATTGTGAGCAGTCATTGCAAAACAAGTTTCTTTAAATAAATGAAAAAAATATTGAAACCTGTTTTGCAAGTTTATCTTTTTTAGCATGAACTCTGCCAACAAGGTAAACTGTCTGTGTTTGTGGTTCTCAGCTGAAGACCTAATAGCTCTAAGGAACTGAAGCCTGATTTTACATATGGATTGAACTGACAAGGTAGCTGCAACCTTTGGGAAGGAGCTGAATTACTTCTTGCTATTAACATAAAGTTATAGTTAGCCATCAATATCACCAGAGATCTATAAAGACTAAATTATAGCAGGAAGTATAAACCAAATGACCTATGTATCAACTAAAATGACAGAGACTTACCAGATACCTAGACAGTTACCCTAGGCTCCCATAGTCTTGACAACTTCATTGGGGTATAGAGGTCTTCAGCTGTCACATGGCACATCATTGTATCTTCAGGTGCTGCATAGGATAATAAAGGTCTTTCCTTTGTCTGCCACACCTAGAAGGTTTCAGTGATTTTCCTATAGATGAACTTGGAAAAATTGACTTGCTTTGGCAAGGCAGATCAGGGTAGTCAAACCAAGAGTGTCTATAGTATGGGAAGAACCCTGCTAGCAGGTGAAGCATGGGGAAATTCCTTGCCCAGTAGTTAGCATTATTACAACCAAGGTGGAGTCATCTCTGCCCCTTGTCTTGGGGGCCTTAGTGTTTCTGCTAGGAGCTGGCATTTCTGTCTTTCACGGGCAGTGGGTTTTTACTAAATGTTTTAAATGTCTGATCTAATAGAGACCTCTCAAGAGTTTGAGGGCCACAATCTATTCAGTATACCTGGTTTTACCAAACTTTCTTGTTTTTAGTTACTTGTTTTAGGCTTAATCTTCAAAACATATACAGAACTTTAAATATAGCTTGACATTGTAAATGAATTACATTTTTACTTAGCATAACTGTGAGCCTAGTTCTGAGCACATTAAAGCATTTTATCTGTTATGAGATAACTGAACAGTAAGCCATTAGTGACTGGAAAGTTTCCTGATCTACTTTTAAGTGCATCCTTATAGAATATTGGGGTGTTTTTGTTTTTGTTAGTTCATTTAATTATCTTTGTTGTTGCTTTTGTCACTCAGTTTATTCAAGTAGCTAGAGCTTACCAGAGTTGACAAAGAGGGTAGATTTATATTTTCAAGTCAGTTACTGTTAACCTGAGTTAGTCCTTGGGAATTTATCAATGTTTTTGTTTGTTTTTTAGACGAGGTTTCTCTCTGTAGCTTTGGAGCCTCTCCTGGAACTTGCTCTGTAGACCAGACTTGCTTCTAACTCATAGAGATCCACCTGCCTCTGCCTCCCCTCCCAAGTGCTGGGATTAAAGGTGTGCATCACCACTGTCTGGCAGAATTTCTCAATCTTATTTATCATATATATCTAGAAGCCTGGTGTTGAACACAGTTAGCAAAGACCTAAGTGGTTAGACATACATACATTTCTAAGTCAGTTTCTGTTAACCTGAGTATGTCTTTATAACTTTAGGAATTTATAAACCACATTTAGTAAACAATTTATTCAAACATATGTTGTTCCTTATATAATCTTTTCTTTAGAAACCTGGCATTAAACACAGATAGCAAAGACATAAGCAATTAGATGCCATTTGTTTGTCCTGCAGCAGAGGTTGTTGCCATGTGGGATATTTAAGAAATCACATGTGCCATCTTTGGCCATTGAGATGAACTGAGGCCAAGCCACTTTCAGTAAGACACTCTGGTGTGCCACGACTCACAATGGGCTTGGTATTCCCCCATCAATCACTGATTAAGAAAATGCTCTGCAGGGTAGCCCCACAGTTCAATCTTCCAGAAGTAGTTATCAATCAAGAATTCTTCCTATTTGATGGCTATAGTTTGTGTCAAATTGACATAAATCTGTCCAGCACATATAGGCATAATTATATTTTTTCATTTTCTGTCTCTGTCTCTGTCTCTGGCATAATGCAGAACTCTATCTTCTGTGTCAGCTCCAGAAACTGCTCAGGGTAAGTGTTGTTGGCATCTCCAAAACGCCTTTGGTTAAATGGTATAGTGGAGCCCCTGACAATAGCACTTACTTTGCTTTCACTTTGGTCCCTTTTGCAGAAAAAAAGCACCTATATTCTTCATATCAGTCTTCATATTATTTTTAATTACAGCATAATTATATGAGTATAAGTTCATTGTGAAAATCCAAATAGCGTAGAAAGAAATATGTACAAAACACTGAAGTTTTTCTATACTCATATCCCTTGGTTCTTCACAGTCTTCTTTCTTTTCAAATTTTACACAACAGGTGAAAATATATCTTGCCTGCTATTTGCTTGTACTTACTCAAACAAATACAGTTTCTAAAACATCAAAGCAGTCATACCATACATACTTCTTTTCAACTAACTTTTCTTTGAATTCTTCCCATCTCTGTACCTAAAGATATTAATAACTGACACAGCACACTCACTATTTGCCAGAAATATTGAAAGCATTTTATGTAATCTAACTTACTTAATGCTCGAAATAACTCTGTGATCTCAGATGATAGATGATGAGGCAGGCCCTATGAAGCTTAGTGACTTGCCAAAGAAGATCAAGAGTGGAATCACCTGCAATTGAACATACATGAGGTAGCTTTAGGACTTACATGATTACCACCACCCAGACTATTTCTCTAAACTTTTTTTCAATGATTGAATAATACATTTTACATATTATAAACAACACCCTTTTATATAATAGTCACATTATAAAAGGAAATAATGCCTCTCTTTTTGTTCATCTCATCACAAATAGTTTTCTCAGCCTTTCCTATGCAATTCTAAACTTGTTAGTTCTGAAGTGGGGTCCAAGACTGTATATTTTTAACAACTATTACAAGATAATTGCTATCAGCAAAATTATCATTTGGGAAAGACTGAGAAACACTAACATAAAAATTTATTGTAAAGAATCACACAGCCAAATAGCTCAAAAACTGTATACAATATACTTCTTAAATTTAGCTCCAAAACACTAGGATTCAGTGATAATTGTCTTAATGTCCATAAGCCCACTCAGTGTTACACTCCATGGCTTTTCTTACTTGGGAAGAGAGCCCTGACAATGGTAGTTAAAATATTTCCCCAGGGCAAGCTTTGAGCTAAACAAATCAAATGAAAGAAAAAAAAATTTCCTACTGGAGAGAAAAAAGCCAGACTCTTAGTAGATATTTAGGCTTTGCAATACCAAAGAAGAAAAAGAAAATTAAATCCGGGTATTACGATTCATGCCTTTAATGCCAACCCTCTATAGGCTGATACAGGACAATTTTTATGAGTTTGATGTAACCTAAGACTACATAGTTAGTTTACTGTTAGCCTGTTTTACAGAGTGAGACTGTCTGAGGAAACAAAAAAAGAAGAAGAAAATAAGGTTATTGTTATTAAATCAATCACATTTTAAAAGATGAGAGTGTTTTAAAAATGCTTTATCAGTCATTGTGGTTACTCTATTCATTAAAATAATTTAGTGGAGATAATTTTACATCTCAGAAAAAGAATTTGTAAAATTATTTTTCTCCATTAAAAATGGCTCCAGGCCTGAGGGTACTT
Organism: Cricetiscus sungorus; assembly: GCA_030556225.1. NCBI lineage: Eukaryota > Metazoa > Chordata > Mammalia > Rodentia > Cricetidae > Cricetiscus > Cricetiscus sungorus. Next base: position 13,064,553 of record JANBXA010000126.1, read on the forward strand.
ATTATCATTTCTTTTCTTATGGTACAAAGGCTGCCCCATACAAGAAAATTGAAGGAAAACATGAAATACTACATTCTACCTCTTGGTAGGTTTAACTCTGCTAAATAAATGTCTTGTTCCTCCAACAAGTAATACCCTAACCCCCCACCAAAAAAAAATAAATAAAAATAAAATAAACCCTGGAAACTTCAGGGTGTAGGGTATCAAAATGGTAATTTCTTACTTTACATTACATTTCATTGCCAACATTGAGTTGTGTTATAAACAGAGGAAAGGAAGCATCCTTTATGCTGTAAAACAATACAGTTGATGTTTCTCATGACAGAAATAGAGCCCAAATAAGGGTGCTTAAAGATGACTATGCCACTTAAAAACTGTTTTTTATTTTTTTAAGGTCAAATGACAGTACCTTATTTCCCATGGAAAAACATTCACCAATTTGAGTACACAAGTCTTCCATTCACTCCTGAGATTTACTACCTATTACCAAAAAATATTGTAACAAAGAAAAGCAGTTGTACCTTCACCCTGCTTTTTTTTTCCTTTGCAGATTTCTTATGTTTCTTTCTGCTTCCTTTCCCTCTTTTTGTTAGGGAAAATTAAAAACACTGTCAATGTGAAATGCTTCTTTACAAAATGTACTAGAAAAGAAAGAAAACAAATGTATTACTGAACAAGCACTGAACCAGACTACAGAAATGCAATAATAGATTAAAAAGACAGAAGGAAATCCCACTCATTCTCCACAGTCAAGCAGTTATGATTCATGTTCTCTAGATTAATAGTAACTCATGACCTTATAGGAGAACTTGACAGTACCCTTTGCTACATATTATCTTATAGTTTATCCAAAGTTTACTTGGTAATTGAGATAGCCATTTTTTTTTTTTTCTGAAACAGGATTTTTTGTATTGCTTTGGATCCTGTCCTGGAACTAGGTCTGTAGACCAGGCTGGCCTCAAACTCACAGAGATCTTCCTGCCTCTGCCTCCCGAATGCTGGAACTAAAGGCATGGGCCATCAACGCCTGATGCGGTATCCATTTTTAAGTTATTGCCTTTATCCAAAGAAACTTTTCCTATCTCAAAGAGAAACAAGGGTTTTAGATATTAGAGAAATGTGCCCTGATTAGACTCCCAGAATGAGAAACATAGGAGCAGTACCTCCCTTAATGTTTACATCTTAAAGAGATGGTTTTAGAACCTCTAAGGAAAACATCTCTGAGTTTTAGAATTGGTCTTGCCTTAAAGAGTTACATACATATCAAAGTTTAAAGGAAGGACTCACAAAATATTAAGTTTCTCCTGGAATTTCTGTCATTATGAAAAATAGAAAAAGTTCCTCATTCATAAACAACAAAAGATTTTTCTAGAATTACCCGTATATATTCAGGGAGTATTTATATAGCCCCTTCCATTTGCTAGTACTGTACCATTTATAGGTAAATCAAGGAAAAGATATAACATTATCCCATTCTGTTGGAATCTGAGGCTGGTTCTATGCGCAGCTATGGAACGAACCTTGGCTGAACTCTGGCTTTTTCTTGGCTGTACATTTAGAGCCTTCAGTTATTCCACAAAGGTTTGATGATTTAGTAACTAGCCCTATTTAGCAAGGTCAGCCTAGCATATAACCACTTGCTCCATCACCATAGTAACCTTTCTTGTTCTCATAACTCCTGATCTTTCTACCCATGTCAACATTCATTCTTTGTGATTTTCCTATATTCTGCTTGCAAGAACACCTGGTCCTCAACTATTCATCTTACTTCCCCTGCCCCTTATCCTACATCGTTGCTCTGCTGATGCTCCGGGTAGAAAAATAAAGTTTGCCACTTGATCAGAATCCTGTCTTTGGTCAATTCCCCCATGTCTTTTGATCCCCCCATCCCCTTCTTGGGTTTTTGGGTTCTAGGTTGAAATCTCATGGGTCGAAGCACCATCCCATAAGAAATCAATCTATATTAGTCTGTCAATCACTTGGAAAGAAAAAAAAAACACTCAGGCAAAGCTTCCTGATCTAGATATTTTAGAATTAATTTTAAAAACTGCTCAATATATAGATTGAGGCAATGGTGCCTTTTGCCATCATCTACAATTATACTCTTGAATAAACTCTGCCTATCTTATACACTACACCCTTTATGTCTCATCTCCATATTCTCTTTCTGTCTCTCTGTGTATATAGTATCAGAGCATGTTTGGATGTGTAAGTGAAGATATATCCATGTGTACACATGGCATGTGGTCAATGTTATTATCCCTCAACTTATTTTTTGAGACAAAGTCTCTTACCAGACAAAGAGCTTTTGCTAGACTGGCTAGTCAATGAGACTTTAGTATCTGCTTGACTTTATCCTCTAACCCCTAAGATCTTTGGTTACAGCTCAACCTGACTTTTATATGGTTACTGAGGTACTCATGCTTGTTCATTAAAAAGTACTTTACCTACCAAACATTCTCCACTGATTGCATCTGAATTCTTTTGTGATCACAAAGAGTCAAGGGGAATATTGCATCTATCATGGGATACTATTTATCCTATAAAAAGAATGGAAGCCTGCCATTTACAACAACATCAGTGAAGCTTGCTACTTTCTTTGTAAATATTTACTCCAACAGAAGTATTCTCTTTGTTGAGATACATACTATATGGCTGAAATTATTTTAAAAATTTTATTATTTAAATGAGTTATAATTTCACTAGCGCTGTCTATAACGACATTAAAGAAAGCCTTGGAGAAAACAATCTGATATATTAAATACAACCTTGAATAATCACCACTAAGTGATGTGATTTTTAACACTTATATATTGGTTTGTTGAAATCTTCATAGAGAAAATTGTAGAAAAAAGTATCCCTTAGGCTCCTTTCAATTATTTGTCAAAATAATTTATAGCCCAAGCCACTCAGAATGCAGTCCCAAAACCAATGGCAACATCTGGGTGTTCTTAGATATGTGCCATCTAGAGTAGGCTTGATTTCTGTTGAATCAAAACTTGCATTTTAATATCTCCAGACTAACACAGTCACATTAAAATTTGAGAAGCAGTGGTTTATAATACTGGAAAAATGGGAGGGGATTAAACTATAATGATACAATTGATCTAGAAATATGGAAGATGGTTGAAATATATAGATTAGATGGTACTGACTGATCAGAATAAGAAGAGTAAATTGTAGTTCAGAAGAGCTAAGAATGCTGTACAGAAAGTTGTAGTTGGAGAAAGGGGTACCTAAAACAGAACTTTGCGTCTTTTTGGACCTAAACACAGACCAAAGGAAACCATGGAAAAGATGAATAAAGAAGCAAAGTTAGTTTCCTGGGAAACTCTGGGAATTCTCCCTTATTCTAGAAATTATGGAGCTATGTGAATCTAGATGCATGATGTTATTTTTTACTCCACTACAGTAAAGTGATTTTTTTATTTAAAAATGTATTTCCAAATATGAATAAAAGTTAATCTAAATATGTGGATGGCTATAAAATATTAAGAACACACCCTCTAAAACAATAAGTCAAGTTACATTCCTGAGTTAATTCTAACAGTCTCAAGAACAGGAACATATGTTCTACTTAAATTGTCTTAGAGAAAAAAAAGATGAAGAAAATTCCAATGTGTCTTACCATATTTACATAACGCTCATATTCAAATATTATGTGGCATTATGAGTTAATATAATTTATAAAGGTAAATATAAACATCTTTAAACTGATTGATTAATTGATCATTTATTATTAGTGTTTTGTTTTGTTTTGTTTTTTGTCTGCATGGATGTCTGGGTACTACATACTTTCATGGTACCTGCAGGAGCCAGATCCCCTGAGACTAGAATTACAGATTATTATGAGCCACCATGTGGATTCTGGGAATCAAAACCATTTCCTCTGGAAGAGCAGCCAGTGAGTGTTTTAATGGCTGAGCCATCTCTCCAGACCCAAAATGTAAGCATCCTAAATAAATTTTTAAGGAAAAAAACATAAAGCACTGTAGTGTAACAATTAGACCTAAGAACTAATTTTAGGAATGCAAAGATAATTCACATTAACAACCATGTAACTATACTTTATCACTTTAATGAAAGAGATTATTGAATTCTAAATTACTTTAACCATACTTAAAAACTTTTTCATAATAAAAAATATTAATGTAAATAATATGACTTTCAGGCTTAATAAAAAATGCTTACCATAAAGTTATAGACATCATAGTTAATATGGAAACTTGATTAATGTTCTCGATATAAGTAGTCACAAGACATGAATGTTCATTATTTCCATAACTTTGTCCAAGAAAGCCTAGCCAGTATAATAAGACATTCAAATGTGAATTATGATAATTTATAGACAATAGGAATTCAAGAGAACAAATTATGCCAGTACAAAACTAATTAGGAAATCCATTAAGGTGACCACATTCATAATCACAATTCCTAAGTCCCTAAAGTTATGCTGTGCATCAGAATCCACCAGTCTGAAACTTCTATGGACTCAACAAACATGTCAATAGATATTTTTTGAATGAACAATTTTTGAATAAAAATTGCTATGAAAAGCAAGCCCCACTTAAAAAACCAATGAAGCAACAATGTAAAGCTGTAAAGCTCTTACAGCTGAGCCCGAGTTCATGGCTATAATCTCATTTACACAAGAGGACAAACCAAGAATAATGCAAAATATAGATCTTCCTGGGCTACAAATTTATATCAGTCCAGATGAGATAACTTAGTGAGACCATGCCACAAAAGGAAAGCAGAAGATATAGCTTGGTGGTAAAGGGCTCTTGTATACCACACACAAGGCTCCAGGATCAATCCTTGCATGAAATCCAGTCTCTTAGGAAGCGTATTTACAAGAAATATGCAGATCTATTTTAGGAAAAAATATGAAGGACATAAAAGAAAATATAAATTAGTATATATAGTTATGGATTTAAGAATACATTTCTAATGTAACAAATATATCAACTTAATTCATTAACCCAATACTAACATATCCCTAAGATACTTAATAGTGCATGACAAGCTATCTTTCATGCCCCATTTAATAGGAAAACCCTAAGAATAGTCAAGTGATTGCGGTAGAAAAAAGAAACAAAGAAGAGTTTTAAAAAGAATTTGAGAAGTGTTTTACCTTACAAAACTACAAATGTTCTACAGACTTTTGAAGCATCACGTTGTATTTCTAAAGAACTCTTCTATGTGATGTATTTCTGAAGGAAGCTTTTCTCATACTCGATAAAGGAGCTCCTTAATCATTGAAGAAAGGTTGACATAGTATATATGGTAACTGCTTACTCACTTGGAATAAAGAGATTCTTGCTTCCTAATATCCCTGAAGGAAACTAAAGGAAATTCCACAGACAAAAACTGTAATTTCATTTTAAAAATCACATCTAGATCTCAGGACACCTACATAGAAAAGTTATGTGCCACTAACATGACCAAAGGTAGAACTATATTGAATGTAAAACTTCAGCAAAATTGAAGAGAAGCAAAAGTAAAGACAAGTGACTTACTTGGAAAATAATTTACACATGAGGTTACAGAATAAATTCCTGAAACATTTCATGTGGAAGAAATACTTGCTATTATCACTAAGCAAAAGATAACCAACACAGTGGAAAGTTGAACATATGCTATTAATAAAGAGACAGAAAATAAATAATGTGTGAGCTCATATTCATAATATTCTTTACATGAACATTCATAGTAATATTATTCATTTGGTTTGAAAACTTTTACTTGTAAATGTGCCATTCATTCTCCTTATAGAAGGGTATACTTGCTATGTTAACAGATACTGATCTACATCCTGATGACAGAACAAGTTAGTAACAAGTGCATCCCTAGGATTCACTGGTCAGCCAGCCTGTCAGCCTACTGGAGAGCTCCTTCCAGGCCAGTGAGAGATCATGTCTCAAAAAAGAAAAAGAAAAAATGTGGATGGAATGTGAGAAACAACAATAACGTTTTCTTCTAACCTCTGTATTCATACTCATATATATCCATGTACTCCTGAACACACACACACACACACACACACACACATATGTTAGACATCCATGTGCCAGTATCACAGATAGAGAATATTGTATTATTGTACTATTTAGGAGTAAGAGTTTTCTAGTTTTTGCATTAATTGATAATTTTTATCTTGTACTTCTTTTCTTATCCAACAAAGTTTTGTCATTTCTTTCACTTGTCAGACAATGTAGTATATATATTTGAATACAATCAGTGTACTCACAGTTCTCTAACACACACACACACACACACACACACACACACACACACACACACACACACCTACCTCACTGGAATGGCTGGAATGGCTTCCAGCTTCCAGGCTGTAGTCTGGTTCAACAATGGCTGTCTCCCAATGGAAAGACCAACAATCAGGTAGTTTTTCAGTCCATGCGACTATATGCCACAGCAGTCTGAGTCTTGTGCTGGAGTACTGGAGGCTTCTAGAGAGAGTGTTAGAATCCAAAAGAAGTGGGTTCCAATACCAGCTAAGAAATGCCTCAGCAGCAGGATAAATGAAGTTACCAGTGACATGAGGACAAGAAGGCAAAAAACAAATGATCTCTTCTTTTATGTCCTTTTATGTGGACTGCCACAAGAAGGCATGTACCAGATAAAAATGGATCCTTTAATACCAAATAATCCAATCAAGAAAATCCTCCAAGGTGTTCACAGCTGCTTGAGTTTTAGTTGATTCCAGTTGAAGTCCATGTGACAACCAAAGTTATCCATCACAATCACTTTAAAATGTGTTCCTTAGTGGACCTATATTCTAATAGAGATAGATAGGTGATAAGCAATGTTATGTATGATTGGCTATTTCATATGTGTGGATAAGTGATAAGTCTAGGAAAAAAAGGGCAAGGAGTGCAGAAAAAGTCACCGAATAGTATGGTAACATTAGGATGATGTCATCTGAGCACATGCTTAGCAGAGATGAGCCATTTGATACAGGGATGTGACTGGAGGGAATGTCATGAAGAGTGAGTGACAGGCACAAGAGGGGACTGAGCCTGTGAATATTTGGAGGCCATAAAAGAAGCCAGGGTGGGTGGCAAAACACTAAATTTGTGGGAAGATGGTGGCAAACGTGTTTAAAAACACAATAGGAATGTGTGATTGAGTAGATAGATCATATAGGACTTTGGCCCTTACTGTGGTTCTTTTGCAGTACCTTTAACAAGGCAATGACATGATTTTAGAGCATCTCTCTGATTGTACTCTATATGAAAACAAACCATAGTGGATAAGAACAGCGGGAGCAATTTTAGGTCAGGACTTTTCTAGTATTCCCAAAGTGAGATGTTATTACAGTAGTAGTGATGAACATAGAAATGGTTAGAGTCAATGTATATTTGTTGTAGAGATAATAGGATTTCCTGGAATTTTGCATGTGGAGAAAGAATAAAGAGAACTCAGAGATAACTTTGTGCTTTTTGGGGCCTGAAGATCTCAGAATGTAAATTTGCCACCCATCACAAGCCATATCATCTGATACCTTGTGACCTTCTAGCCTTGTTTCTTCTTCAGCCTTCCTTCAACCTGCTGCAGTCCAAAAGGCCTCTTTGCTGTTCCTGAGGAACATCAGGCACTTGCCCTTTTTAAAACTTTGTAATACTTTCCCCACAAACGTCCTATGTGGCTACACTCATCCTTTTCAAGTTTTGCTCAAGTATAACTTATCTGAGTCCACTTTGATGATGCAACCCCTTGCCAGCATGCTTTATACCTCCTGAAGGCACTCTCCAGGTTTCATTCTATAACCACAAAATATACCATATCCTGGCTTATGACTTATGCGCATCATTATTTTCTGCTTCTTCTTGTCAATATGTAACCATTATGAGGACAGAGGGATCTTTTTCTAAAATTATGCATGTACAGACAGCATTTCACAAACATGTCTTGAATAAATGGATATAGTTAATAAATGTTCCAATTTTTTTTTAACCAATATCTGTTGTTTCCTAGGGCCAAGGACATTTTGTTTTACTTTCTGTGAAATAAAAGATGTATTTCTGTGTACTTCTCTGGGATAAGGAAGAATACACTAGACTCTGCCTCTCAACATTTACCTAATCTTAATCATCTATTTCATTCTGAAAATAGGGTTACCTGTGGCTAGCAATTAGCTGCTGTAAGTTAAATATCATTAGTGTAAGGATTCAAGCGTTATGCTGGCCTGCCCCTGTCACCTGGCAGAAAGCACTCAAGTAGTACCCTGGTCAGCCCAGGTTTCCATGGTTGTGTAGTCTGCATGCAGGTACAAAGGACCCCTTTTAAACAAAGGCCCCCCACCCACTTATGCTTTCTTTGTAGAGAGCTGAGAAGTGCTGCACCTTAAAGATGGCGCTGACTTCCGTCTTCCACCTCCCCACGGGTGAGCACTCTCTGGTGTAAACAAGCCCTTATTTGGTTAAGTCTGTTCAGCCTGTCTGCTTCCACGTTAGAGTAGCCTATCTGCAGGGTCCACGTAGCTCACTGGGGTTGGTTAGTGCAAGGGTATTTAAGCCTGTGCAGGGGTCCCCCGGGTCTCGCGGGTCAGAAGAAACATGTTTCAAGGATCCTGATTAAAACTTCATGAAGAAGATCTTCCTGGAGTCCCGCCTTCCTTGCTGGTGAGGGTCAGGCGCGGCACACTCTTTGCCACTCTTTCCTGCAGTTCTGCTTGGGAAGACAGGACTTTTCCAATCTCCCACTTCTCCTCTGCCCTCTCTTTGCCTCTGCGTCTCTTTACCTCTTTTCTCTTTCCCTCCCTACTTTCCCTTTCTAATAAAACTCCCCACTTAAGCTCTGTCTACTTAGCATGTTTGTCCCCTGACTTGGTTGCCCTTGCCTGACATGGAATCTGACAAGGTTCCACACACCCTTTATCATTACAATTAGTTTTCAGTTATCCAACTGCTATTTTAAGTTTCAGTTTTCTGGGTCTTACCTATCTAGAGTACATTCATCAACCTCTATGCTTCCTTTTGGAATTTTGTTAGTTATGATTTTTATTGTTTTCCCCATCTCACTGAATGTTTCTCCCAAATTCTTTACTAACATTTTATAAGAGGTTGAGCATGTTGTGACTGTATGAGCCAGTTAAAGTGTCCATCTTGTGAGTGTGTTGTGGTATTGATTATAATTTTATGTCTGGGAATATGAAATTAATTAATTAACCAAAGCAAATATCAGAAAATATGTGAAGAGTGTGCATAAACTAAGTAAAATTTTATAAAGTGTTCAACATCTCAAACCAATTTCTTTATAGGAAAAACTGAAATGAAAGACAGATTTCCTTTACAAATAGCGTTAAGAAAAACCAAACATGTAATAATTGCTTGGTAAATGATTTCCATGAGCCAAAACTCGATAAAAGTAGTTAGCTATTATTACTGTTACTATATTATACACCTTATTTTCTCATTTAAATATTTATAACATTATGTTTACTCTTTTTTTTGTCATGGCTACTAATCCTAGTCCTCAAATTTAGGAATGAATAATTTTCTTTATTTAATAATTGAATATTACCTTTATGTTGAGATTTCATATTAGATTGCATGAAACACTGTTACAATTCATGCTTTTACCGTCCTATTTGCTCTTCATATGTATTCCATATGAGTTGTGTCTCCTCATCCTGCCTCATGTGTGATTAGCATGTTAGAGGATCTTAGCATTTAGGAGACTATACATCTAGAAGAATTGCAGCAGTGGTAGAACCAACCAGAGACATCAAGGGCAAAACAATCACCTGATAATATATCTATCAGCACTCTATTTACTTGTAAACATATTGAGTACATATATTTGTAAAGCCTGGGAAAGCTTTATTAGGTTATACTCCAAATAAGAAGACATACACCTCTAGTAAAAGGTAGGTATTACTGATCAGATAGTTGGTTTTGCACCATTTCGTCTCAGTTTTTTATGGATGCTTTAGAGCTGTGACTCTCAAACCAGAATCCTCTGTTGGTCTTATTGGAATTCTGATTACTGGTCCCTAGCCAGTATTTTCTATTTCTAACAGATTTATATGTGGTGCTAAGTCTGCTATAAGAGTAAGCATGATTCAGGCTTATGCAAAAATCATGGAAAATATAAATTATGTTTTAAACAAGAAGTTATGTTTAAGTAAGTGTGTGATTCTTAAAGAGTTCACAATGAGTCTGTACTGAAAAATATCCCACTTTCTAACTCAATAGTTGTTTGTATGATTCTGGAAGACTGGTCACATAGTGTGGCTGTGTCCTCTTCTGCACCAGCTCATGTGTAAGTTTCTGCTCCCTTAGACAATCACTCACCTAACATTCCAAAGTGACTACCACTACTTCTAGTGAGATTATTCCTTCAGGTCCTCTTTCCAACCAAGAAGAAAATACGATGCACTATTGAGCAAACATTGAAACATTAAGAAAGAAACTAATGAATTAATAGTTTTTTAGATCCTCTATTCAGTTCCATCAAAGTGACCTATTTGCTAACTAATCACTATCACTTTCCTCCCTTAATCTTTTTTTTTTTCTGGAGGGAGACCAGGTTGTGTACACAACTAGTATATTTACAAAGTATCATTTTAAAACTTTCCAGCATCTTTTGCAAATGGCATTACTTTTCTGTTTCAGATTTCAGTTTCCTGAATTTGTCCTGTAAAGTAATGTGTGCGGCTTTGGATTTTTGTGAAGTATTCTCCTTAGAGACCTGGCCTGGTTTCTACCTTTTATGGTTTCTTCGTTTGCATTTCATGTCTCTGTGCAGTGGTAGATCTGGCTCTAACTCTCAAACTTCCTGGTTTCTTTGCAGTCTGCCAGGCAGAAATTTTATTTTAAGGGAATTGCTTTTATGGATTAATGCTTCCTTGGTTCTGTGAATCTAAGCAGTCAACTAACTCTTTTCACACCATTTTATTTGCTTACCTAGGGAACTACATGTTCCAAATGTATAGAAAAGATTCATGCTGAGATTTTGTTAAGCTCCTCTTCAGCATGACAGGAAATTTCTGTCACAGATATTTTCCTTCATTATTCTTTTGTCTGACTCTTTCTATATCATGAAGATCTCGAGTCTGCCCTGGTCATGTTACCTTACTTGTTTCCCAGTAAACATGAGTAGCACTGTTAAAATGCTGGAGTCTTAATGTGAGTATGTCTTTAATTTAAACTTCATATTCAGATAGATGGAGCTGTCTAGTTTAGCTGTCTCTAAACACACTCTGTTATTTTAATCATAATCACAGAGTGGCGTGTTGCTTAAAGCTGCTGTAAATGTATTCCTTAGAATTAATAATAAAGAGTCTAGAGAAATTACTATTTTAAATCAAGATTCAGTATTAACACATTTTAGCCCTTTCAAAATTATATTTTTAAGCCCAACAGTTCTCCTCATATTTTTCACACTCTTTTAGACAGCTATGACAAAGCACTATGAATAAAGTAACTTATAAACAACAGACATTTCTTCCTCCCATTTATAGAAGAAGTCCCTAGTCAAGGTGTTAGCATATTTGGTATCTGATAAAGTATATTTGGTGTCTAACAAGGCCAGCTTTGTTTTCTTGTTCATCAGCATGACTTGTCCTTGTGACACCACATGGTAGAGAGATAAGTAAACTTCCTCAGGTCTGAGAGGAAGAATATGGATTGGATTGGAGGATGGGAGTAAAACATACCACAACAATACCCAGTAGAAAACTAAATATTAATTTGCTGAAATAGATGTATTAAAGGCTTCATAGTGGAAATATTTGTAATATATCAAAACAGTTTGTCAAGTAGCCAAATTGCAGTGTTGTCACATAATGCAATACTGCATACAAGTTAAAATGAACAAAAATTATATACAGTAGTATGTATAAATTTCACACAGTGTTTTACTGATTAGAGTTGTTTGCCTTTTTAGTACTGGATACTGAATCCAAGGCTCATTCATGATAGGCAAACACATTCCCATGGTGCTACATCCCTAGGTACAATATTGGATTGAATAAAGCAATCACACGCAAACACACAAAAGAAAAAACATGGAAAGAAGAGTACATATGTTAGTTGTCATGGAACTTATTTTATTGGACATGTTCACTTTTAGCAGACAGATAAGGGAAAGACTTGTTCTACTATCCCGCTTTATCGGCTCCTTTTACTGTATTCCTTCTCAGATTATAATCCTCTGATTTCAAAGTCATTTCCAGTTTCTTTCACATTCTATATATCTTCTGAGTAGACACATTGATATGTTTTGTTCCGAAATCTCTTAAAACATATGTCACATGACATTGAACACTAAAACTGGCATTACCTGCTAAGGGAGAAGACTTCTTTATTCATGGTTAAGAAGAATGAAGAAATAGCCAAGTGCAGAGATGCTTTACCTATAGTTCTAGCTCTATAAAAGGTTCAGCTAGGAGGGTTGCTTGAATTCAAGACTTGGAGACTAGCATATGAAAGATAATGGTTTAGGATAAGTTTTAGTTTTCTCTTGTAAGCCCACTATGTGTGACACATTCATTTCAATTATACCACCTCATTCCCAGAAGACTTTAGATGGCAAAGGCCATTAATATAAACATAATATTCATAACACTTTCTTTGTATAAGTCCTTTGCTCTGATTCAGAAGTCTGTTAATGTCAAGGTCCATCCAAAGAAACCAGCAATTAGTATCCTAGCTATCCTAGTTAGGGTTACTATTGATATGATAAAACACTATGATCAAAACAACTTATAGAGAAAATGGTTTATTAGGTATATATATACTCATCACTATTCATCATTAAAGGAATTCAGCCCAGTAACTCAAACAGGGCATGAGCCTGGAGGCAGAAGCAGAAGAAACCATGAAGGAGTGTTGGTTATTAGCTTGCTCCTTATGTCTTTTTCGGCTTATTTATAGCACCCAGGTCACTGGCCTAATGGGCTGGGCCATCCTCCATCAATCACTAATTAAGAAAATGTCCTGTAGGCTTGCCAATAGCTGATCTTATGGAAGCAATTCTCAGTCAAGGTTTTCTCCTCTCAGATGACTTTACCTTGTGTCAAGTTGACACAAAACTAGCCAGCCCACTAACTTTCAAGTAGGGTAAAACTCCAAACCTTAGATAGCGTGCAACCCTTTTCTATCCTAGCAATTTATGTTGCATTATATTGTTGACTGTATTAGCCTCACTGCATTATATTGGTCTCACTATCACCATGAATCAATTCTTTAGAAGAAATTAAAATATTGGAATAAATAATTAACACTTCCTGAGTACACACTATGTATGAGGCACTATGAAACAAAAGACAATCCCACTTTACCAACAGCCAAAAAAAAAAAAAATGGGGGGAAATCCACACATAATGCCACAACCACCAACAAATTCAAAACAAACAAGAATTAACAATCAATGGTCATTAAGTGCCCACGTGAAGAAAATGGAGAATATTCACATTAGAATATTAACAGCACAATTGAAAGCTCTAGAAAAAACAAAGCAAATTCATCCTGGAGGAGTAGACACCAGGAAATAATCCAATTGAGGGCTGAAATCAATAAAACAGAAACCAGGAAAATAATAGAATCAATGTAACAAAGAGTTGGTTCTTTGAGAAAATCAACAAGATAGATGACACTTTAGCCAAACTAACCAAAAGACAGAGAGAGAACATGAAAATTAACAAGATCAGAAATAAAAAGGAGGACATAAAGGCGGACACTGTGGAAATACAGAGAATCTTCAGGTCATACGTTGAAAACCTATACCTCACAAAATTTTAAAATTCAATGGAAATGGACAATATTCTGGATAGATAACCAAAATTAAATTAAGAATATATAAAAAATTTAAATAGACCTATAACCCCTAATGAAATAGAAGCAGTCATCAAAAGCCTTCCAACCAAAAAAGGCCCAGGGCCAGATGGTTTCAGTGCAGAATTCTACCAGAAATTCCAACAAGAGCTAATACCAATACTCCTCAAAGTGTTCCTCACAGTAAAAGCAGAAGGGTCATTCCCAAAATCCTTTTACAAAGCTACAATTACCTTAGTACCCAAACCACAAAAAGACAAAACTAAAAAGAGAACTACAGACCAATATCCCTCATGAACATTAATGCAAAAATACTCAATGAGATAAAATCCTGGCAAATCAAATCCAAGAAGAACACATCAGAGAAATCATCCACTATGACCAAGTAGGCTTCATCCCAGGGATGCAGAGATGGTTCAACATACAAAAATCCATCAATGTAATCAACCACATAAAAAACTGAAAAAGAAAAACCACATAATTTCACTGCATGCTGAAAAAGCCTTTGACAAAATCCAACACCCTTTCATGATTAAGGTATGAGAGGGATCAGGGACAACAGGGACGTAGCGAAACATAATAAAAGCAATATACAGCAAACCAATAGCAAACATCAAACTGAATGGAGAGAATCTCAATGCAATTCCTCTAAAATTAGGGACAAGACAAAGCTGTCCAGTCTCTTCATATCTATTCAATATTTTATTTGAAGTTCTTGCTAGAGCAATAAGACAACAAAAAGAGATCAAGGGGATACAAATTAGAAAGGAAGAAGTCAAACTTTCACTATTTTCAGACAATATGATAGTTTATATAAGTGACCCAAAAAAACTCTACCAGGGAACTCCTACAGCTGATAAATACCTTCAGCAAAGTGGCAGGATACACAAGATTAACTAAAAAATATCAGTAGCCCTACAGATGATAAAGGGGCTGGGAAAATCAGAGAAATATCACCTTTTACAATAGCCACAAACAAAATAAAATATCTTGGGGTAACACTTATCAAACAAGTGAAAGACCTGTATAATAAGAACTTTGAGTCTTTAAAGAAAGAAATTAAAGAAGATATTTGAAAATGGAAAGATCTCCCATGCTCTTGGATAGGTTGGATCTACATAATACAAATGGCAATCTTGCCAAAAGCCATCTATGGATTCAATGCAATCCCCATCAAAATCCCAGCACGATTCTTCACAGACCTTGAAAGGATAATAATCAACTTTATATGGAAAAACAAAAGACCTAGGATAGCCAAAACAACCCTGTATAATAAAGGAACTTCAGGAAGCATCACCATTCTTGACTTCAAGATTTATTTTAGAGCTATATTTGTGAAAACAGCTTGGTATTGGCACAAAAAATAGACAGGAAGACCAATGGAATTCAATTGAAAACTTTGATATTAACCCACACACCTGACTTTTGGCAAAGAAGCTAAAATTATACAATGGAAAAAAGAAAGAATCGTCAACAAATGGTGCTGGCATAAGCAGATGCTGGTGTGTAGATAGATCCATATATTTCACCATGCGTAAAACATAAGTCCCAATGGATCAAGGATCTCAACATAAATCCAGCCACACTGAGCTTCTTAGAAGAGAAAGTGGGAAGTACCCTTGAATGAATTGGTATAGGAGACTGCTTCCTGAACACAACACCAGTAGCACAGACACTGAGATAAACAATAAGTGGAACCTCATGAAATTGAAAAGCTTCTGTAAGGCAAAGGACACAGTCAACAAAATAAAACGGCAGCCCACAGAATGGGAAAAGATATTCATCAACCCCACATCTGACAAAGGGCTGATTTCCAAAATATACAAAGCACTCACGAAGCTAGTCAACAAAACACCAAATAATCCAATTAAAAAGTGGGGTAAAGAACTAAATAGAGAATTCTCAATTGAGGAATATAAAATGGCTGAAAGACACTTAAGAAAGTGTTCAACATCCTTAGCCATCAGGAAATGCAAATCAAAACAACTCTGAGATACCATCTTACTCCTGACAGAATGGCTAAAATGAAAAACACCAACACAGTTTATGCTGGAGAGGATGTGGAGAAAGGAGCATACTCCTCCACTGCTGGTGGGAGTGCAAACTTGTACAGCCACTTTGGAAATCAATATGGCAGTTCCTCAGGAAAATGGGAATTAGTTTACCTCAAGATCCAGTAATTCCACTCTTAGGCATATGCCCAAGAAATACACATTCATACAACAAGGACATATCTTCAACTATGTTCATAGCAGCATTATTTGTAATAGCCAGAACTGGAAGCAACCTATATGCCCCTCAACTGAAAGATGAATGGAGACAATGTAGTACATTTACACAATGGAGTACTACTTAACGGGAAAAAAAAAGAAAAAGAAAAAAAAAAAAAACAATGGAATCTTGAAATTCACAGGCAAATGGATGTAACCAGAAGAAATCTTACTGACTGGGGCAACCCAGTCACAAAAAGACAAACATAGTATGTACTCACGCATATATGGATTTTAAACATAGAACAAAGATTACCAGCCTACAATACACACCGCCAGAAAAGCTAGGAAACAAGGAGGACCCTAAGAGAAACATACGTGGTCCCCTGGAGAAGGTGAAAGGGACAAGATCTCCCAAGCCAATTGGGAGCATGGAGGGAGGGTAGAGGGAGTTAGGAGGACAAGGAGGGGAGAGGTGGGCATGATAGAGCAGGAAGATTGAGTCAGGGAAAGAAGAAAGCAGAGCAAGAAAAGAGATACCATAAGAGAGGGAGCCATTATAGGATTTTTTCCTTATTTTTCATATCAATCCCAGTTTTCTCTTCTTCCCTTCTTCCCTCCTTCTCTTCCTCCCTCCCTCCCATGTCCTGCCCCTACCACCCTCCCATCCTAATCCCCCACAGCTAAACATTGAGCCCAACTGAAATCCAGATGCAGAGAGGAAGGAATGATAAGAAAATGAGGAAAAGACCAGGCTATAGAAACCCACAGAGACAGCTGACCTGAAAAAGGGGGAGTTAATGGACTCCCAGACTGATAGCTGGGAAACCAGCATTGACCCAACTCAGATCCCCTGAACATGGGTCTTAGATAGAAGGCCTGGGCAGTCTAAGGGACCTCTGACAGTGGAACCAGATTGTATCCCTAGTGCACAAAAGAAAGGACTTTGGGAGCGCATTCCTCGTGGAGGGATACTCCTTTAGCCTAGAGACAGGAGGGAGGGCCTAGTCCCTACTCCAAAAGACTTGACAGATTTTGTTGACCCATCCTGGAAGGCATCACCATTATAGGTTTTAAGAGAAATCTAGCACTAGGGAAATGTCCAGAGATCTATAAGGATGACCCCAACTAACAATCTAAGCAACATGGAAAGGCTAACTTAAATGCCCTTTCCTGATAATGAGATTGATAATGGAAGCAGAAGCAGACACCCACAGCTAAACACTGAGCTGATCTCTTGGAATCTAGTTGCAGAGAGGTAGGAGTGATGAGCAAAGGGGTCAAGACCAGGCTGGAGAAACCCATAGAAACTGTTGACCTGAATATGGGGGAGCTCATGGACTCCAGTCTGATAGCTGGGAAACCAGCATAGGACCAATCCATTCCTTGAATGTGGTATTATATGGGAGGTCTGAGCGGTCCATGGGGCCTCTGGTAGTGGGTCGGTATTTATCCCTAGTATAGGAATGGACTTTGGGAGCCCGTTCCACATAGATGGATACTCTCTCAGCCTAGGCACATGGGGGAAGTACCTGGGCCCTGCTCCAAATGATATGACAGACTTGGAAGACTCCCCTTGGAAGGAAGGCCACACCCTCCCTGGGGAACAGAAAGGGGATGGGATGGGTGTTGGTACAGGAACAGGGGAGGGTGGGAGAGTGCAGGAACTGTGTTGACATGTAAAACAAGTTTGTTTCTAATTTAAATGTAAAAATAAAAGAGCCAATTCACAAGCAAAAAAGACAAAAAGGAAAAAAAGAAAGAAATGGCCATCCCTTGTAGCTTGTCAGTATAATTTAGAGTCTCTAACAAAAAGGATATTATTTCTCCCAGTCTAACATTTACAATGAAAAGTCTTTCCATTTTTGGCTATCCTGAGAAATAGATTAGATGAAAGAAGCAATGGTGTTCAAGTAAGTGTTCTTTTTTAGTATTTATTAATTTACTCTTGCTAGGATATAAAGAATAATTTTTCTTTGAAAAAGTTCAGTCCTTTGTTTCTTATGATTCAGTTTAGTTTATTTCCATTAGTGACTTTTAAGAAAAATAAACTGGGGGTAAAAGTATATTTATTTGAGGATTCAGAGTTGATATATGTATATATATATTCTCATAATTTTGTATTTGGAAATTAAGCATATTGAGCAATGAATTTCTTTAAGTGAAAGAAAATCGATGTTTTCAGTGGCTGGGGAGTTATTTGTGGGAAGAGTTTCACATTCCTCAGCTGGAACTAGCTAAGAACCAGCAGTCTGATTCCTGCATGTAAGATATATGTTTTAGAAAGCCTGTGAGTAAACACTGCAGCTTTCAGAAATCACCTCCAAATTTGCTATTGAATTGATGAACAATTATTAATCAGTCAAACTAGTTTTGCATATATGATACAATATAAGACAAAGCCAGGGAGTAGCAGAAGCCTCCTCCTTGCTTTCTTCCCTGGATTTGCTGCTTGCCAGATTTAGTTAGCTCAGAGAAGCGAAACAGTCAGGGTTATGTGGAGAATCACAAAACAATACATATTTTCAAGATGCAGCCTTTCTGCATGGAATCTGAAAGTGCTTGAGCAGTGGAAAAATAAAACAGAAAACAGCAGCTTGTCTTTTCCTCACCTCCATGAATCTACCTTAGGTGTTATTTTGTAAGCTTATTGTTTATTATATAATCCTGCTTTCTGAGCTATTCATTAATTTTTATCATTCCTTTTTCTACTGAATTGTCTATATATTTTTAGTAATGATTCATATTTATTTTAAGAACATATTCAGACCATCATGGTAAAGTAAGTTTGAATACCAAAATGCCCCAGAGACTAAGTCAGGATTGCAAGTTCAACCTGTGCCTGGGTTGCAAAGAGTTCAAGGCCAGTGTGGGCTACCTAGTGAGATATACCCAGAAAAAAGACCATGTGTATTACACATGCTTTTGACAGCATATATTTGCCACTTCACTAAGTGCTCTGGAAGAAGGTTGCTACTTTGAAACAAGTCTTAGCACCCTGAGACTTTCATGCTATCTACAAGGTCAAAATTAGCCAGGTAGAGAGGCTAAATAGAAAGATGTAGGATTGTAAGAGTAAGTTTCCCTGCCAGCCTGGGCCCACTGCTGCACTAGCCCCAAATAACACACTGAGATGCTGTATTAGATATAAAGCTGTTGGCCAGTTACTAGTTTCTTATTGGCTAGCTCTGTCTTAAATATTAATCCATTTCTATTAATCTAAGTATTTCCATGTGGTCTTATCTTACCAGAGAGAGGGGCCAGAATTCTGCTCTCTCTGTCTTCCATCTTGAATCTCCTCCCTACTACTTCCTCTCTCCTCCTTGTCTCCTAGTCCCACCTATCTTGCTTTCCTATTGGCCACACTGCTTTATTCATTAACCAAAAAGAGAAAAATATTTAGAGAATGACATCTCCCATCATCTCCTCTTTTCTGCCTAAAATAAAACACAAAGTTATAACCTTAACATAACAAAATATATAACCAGTTATCAAATAAGAACCACAGTTAACAATATTTAGTCCATTAACATTTTGTAAGATTTAAAGAAATTATTTTATTATCTGTCCTAACTTTGTGAGTCTAAAGTCCTATATGTAACTTATCTTTAATCCTAACTAAGGAAAACTATAACTGTCTTTCAACTCTATCAAAGACCACAGAAGGATAATATATAAACTCTAGAAATGACAGAGACATCTTGCTACCTGATCAGTCACCT
The DNA here is from genome assembly GCA_030556225.1 of Cricetiscus sungorus. Taxonomy (NCBI): domain Eukaryota; kingdom Metazoa; phylum Chordata; class Mammalia; order Rodentia; family Cricetidae; genus Cricetiscus; species Cricetiscus sungorus. Next base: position 13,084,287 of record JANBXA010000126.1, read on the forward strand.
GAAGTTCTTCTGTAATGTTCCATCTTCAGCCCATAGGTCATAGTGTGTCTGGCAGACTCCTCAGCAAAGTAGGAAACTTTAAACTGTCTACCTGTATTGGCCATTTGTCAGTCACTTTTCTGTGTCCTACAGACTGTCTGGCAGACTCTTCCATTAAGCAGGAACCCTGTAGCAAATGTCCATCTTGTATCAGCAGTCATTTTCCTGTAGGTCCTGCATGTCCAGTTTATACAGCATAAAGTCAAACAGTCCAGACAAGAGCAGTACCTTGCCCAAATGGCTAGTTTTGCCATATTGAACGTAAACTCCATAACGCGTTTCTTTGATGTCCATCTTCCTTTCTGATGCAGGTGGTGTTGCCAGGAGCAGTTATGCCTCACTGTTAAGAAAAACCCTAATTGACTTAAATTTGGAAGTCAACAAATTTTTAAAATATATAAATTGGATTAACCTAGCAGCATTTGTTTTAATAGTTGTTGCTATTTCCTAAGGAGTTAAAGACAACAGAACAGAATATAGTATCCGGAGTCTTTTTGTGCTTTACATGGCTTTTTTATTACTCTATTTCTTCTACTTCTATTTTTTTTTTCATTTTTTGAGGCAGAACTTCTCTGTGTAACTTTTACCTCTCCTGGAATTAACTCTGTATACCAGGTTTACTTTGAAATCACAGATATCTGCTTGCCTCTGTCTCCCACGTGCTGGAATTAAAGGTATGTGCAACCACACTCAGCTACTCTCTTTTTATTATTCTTTTGTAAACCATTTTATGCTGTTTCATTTTCTCTCCCAAGCACACATATATTTAGAACACACTGTAAACCTTTAGATGTTTTTCTTAATCTGAATCTGTCTTTACTGTAAATCTTTATATTTTTATGGCCATGAGTCATTTATCTGGTAAAGAACAACATTGCTAAAATGAAATCCATAGCTGTGTTAGCCACAGTCTATCCAAGATGGCAGTGAGTACTTTTACCGCCAGAAATGAGAGCTGTGCTCACTGTCTTGATATACACTGCCATCCAGCAGCATGTTGCCGGCATGAATATGTGGTCACTGCCATTGCCAGTACTCATACACACCATTAAGTTGTTAGCAGAGCTCTTTTAAAAAAACCTTCCATTTTTTTTTGCCACTTATAGTTAGCCAGGAAACCTCCTTTAAAGGAACCACACAAGTCTCTTTTTGTCTCTAGCAAAACAGATCCCAACTGAGAAAAATGATGATAACAAGAAGCCTTGCTTATCTCTGTTCTTTTGTTTCTAAAACCCTTATTTTATACTTTTGTTAAGTTTTAAGTGAAAGTTCTCTGGTCCATGTTGGATGCCATTTTGTTAAGAGCAGGTTTTCCCCTGCAGGCCTGGACCCACTGCTGCACCAGCCCCAAAGAACACACTGAGGTGTTGTATTAGATATAAAGCTGTTGGCCAGTTACTAGTTTCTTATCAGCTAGCTCTGTCTTAAATATTAACCCATTTCTATTAATCTACATATTTCTATGTGGTTTTATCTTACCAGAGGGGCCGGAATTCTGCTCTCTCCGTCCTGTTACAAGTAGGTTTTTCCCGCCGGCCACCTGGTCCCGCGTCACGCGCACCCCAATAACACGCTGAGACTCTGTATTTGATACAATCCTGTTGGCCAGTTACCATTATTGTTTATGGGATAGCTCTTTCTTAATTATTAACCCATTTCTACTTATCTAAGTATTTCCATGTGGTCATCTTATCAGAGAGCCGCGTCCGGCATCTTGCTTCCTCTAGGCTCTACATACTGACTCCTCCTAACTACTTCCTCTTCCTCCTTGTCTCCTAGCCATGCCTATCTTGCTTTCCTATTGGCCCAACAGTGCTTTAGTTATTAACCAGTATGAGAAACATATTTACAGAATAATATCTCCCATCACTGTCCTCTATCTTGAATCTCCTCCCTACTACTTCCTCTTTCTCCCTTGTCTCCTAATCCCACCTATCTTGCTTTCCTATTGGCCAACACTGCTTTATTCATTAACCAATAAGAGAAACATATGTACAGAATGTACAGAATGGCATCTCCCGTCATTGGATCACCTTCAGTGTTCCAGTCATCCAAGTTGAAGATATCACACATATGAATAATGAAGCCACCTTACAGATTCTGTTTCAGCAGATGCATTATGAAGAATCAGAGACACATTTGAGAGTCAGAGATAATAGCTAAGGTAGAAGAACCCAACTGAACAATTTCAGACCTCTCTAGCCTTTCAGATCATCTACCTGAGATTCTAGGCATTGTATAATAAAATTCTTTTTTGCAGGAAAATGAATTGAAATGGAGATAGATAAAGTCAGTCTCATAAAGAGTAATATTACATCTTTTTTTCATTAGTAGGGCATTGACTTTATATAGATGCATGTAGTTGTTTGATTGAAAATGTCCCTCACAGGCTCAGCTCATATGTTTGAATGCTGGGTCCTTAATTTGTGAGCAATTTGAGATAGATTAGAAGGTTTGGGAGGTGTGTCCTTGTTGGAATAGGTGTGCCCTTGTTGAAGTAGATGTAGCACTGGGAAGCCCACATCAGGCTGTCTTTCTAACTCTATCTGTTGCCTGTGGATTGGGATAAAAACTCTCTGCTACTATTCCAGTGTCATGCCTGTTTACTTTCCACTGTATTGATAACAGACTGCACTCTGAAGCTATAAGCAACCCCTAAATTAAATGCTTTCTTTTACAAGAGTTGCCTTGGTCATGGTGTCTCTTCACGGCAACAGAGCAGTAACTACAATAATGCATAAAATCATGCTTACAAATAATATGAAAGTACAAATAAAATTGTTGATGGAGAAAAGGAAAATTAATAGGAGTGGGTATAGATAAGAATGGAGAGGGTAGCAGGTATGGGTAGGATATGCTCAAAGTACATTCTATGCTTTCATGAAAATTGCCTTATGTAACCTACAATAACATAATGAAATATCCACAGAGGAAAATGATCTGTCATTGGTGGTCACTACGTAAATTCCTGGTGAAAAAATGTGTAATGTTTGTTGTCTGATGTCAGTATGTTTTAAATGAATTAACTAGATGGGAAGATCTCAGTGTTGAACATGGGATAAAGCCTAAAGCACTGGAATAAGTATCAGAGAAATGGTATCCTGGGAAAGGAAAATATATGAGCCAGACTGGAGAATACATAATATACATATAGAATCTAGCTGTCAATGAAGTGACTATTCTAAAGAAGAGGAAGGATTGTTTTAGGATAAATTGTTCTTTGTTCATTATTGAATATATAAAGAAAATAAAACTGTGTTAGTATAGTTCACTGGTTTTTAACCTGTGGGCATGATCCCTTTGGGGGTTGAAAGACCCACAAGGGTCACATATCAGATATCTGCATATTAGTTGTTTACATCACAATTCATAACAGCAGCAAAATTACAGTTATGAAATAACAATGAAGTAATTTTATGGTTGGGGGTTATCACAACATGAGGAACTGTATTAAAGGGCTGAAGCATGAGATACAATGGTATAATTGCATGTGAAAATAGGACTACATAAGTTGAAAGAAACAATTTCTGTGACCTGTGGCTGTTTAAGTCTGAATAATTCGAAGATGTAAAACATAAATGGACCCAGGACCAGACTTATATCACTTTTAGAATGAAAGAAGATAGATGCAGAATAGAATGATCTCCTGAATATTCAGCTACATGTGTATTTAATTTGTCTTTTAACTATGTGCAATCTCTATATGATATACTAAGCTTATTCATATGCACATAAATACATATACAATGAAAGTTGAACTCCAGGCATACTAAGCAAAGCATTTTACCATCAAACTATACTACTAAACCCAGACTATGTATTTATGTAACTTATGAGAAGCATAAAATATGAAAGACCTTAAAATCATGAACAGATATTTTTGAAGTGTTAGAAAGAACTGAGAGCATTGCAATCATGATCCCTCTGTAGCCTTGGAAAGGGAAGAAGAAAGGAAGAAGAGCAAAAGAAAGTAAGAAAGAAAGAAAGGAAGGAAGGAAGGAAGGAAGAAAGAAAGAAAGAAAGAAAGAAAGAAAGAAAGAAAGAAAGAAAGAAAGAAGGGAGGGGGAGGGAGGGAAGAAAGAAATTAATTCACTGACTATATAAAGAAACAATGGTGACATTGTCATTAGGACAAAACTATGGGAGAATGACAACAGAACAGTTGGCATTTCACTGTGTTATTTTTTTTTCATTTACCAACCATAAACTTGCCTTTGAAGCATAAGTGGAATGAACTGTTGATTAAAGGGAAACATATGGTAGTTACCATACCTCAACTGTCCCAACTGTGAATAACAGCACAAATATTATAGAGCACAAACTAGATGAGTTCATATTGACTTTTTCTGTCAATGTCTTATATGATAGCTTATTTTGTAATGCTGGCATCTTGCACTATAGTAAATAAAACTTTCTGAACAATGAAGAATATATTCTTATTCTTAGTGACACATAACTTCAGGTACTTTTAGAGGAAAGAACATACTGAGTTCAATAATAAAATGTTTATTATAGTACTGAATGTGAAAATGCCTCAGCCATAGTTTTAAAAAATGCATGATGAGAATTCATGGCCCTTCAGTACAGTGATGATAAATAAATAAATAAAGCCCAGAGGCAGAAAAGCTCAACCACATTATATAGTGAAGATACAGCCAAAAAATGATTCATAAAGTAAAAAGTTCACATTAAAACTTCAATTTTATATAGATCTTCACCTCTGAAATTTCTAGTCCTTTTCTTTGATTAAATTACATATTTTGACAATAGGAGAAAATCTTTTGTTTTTCTTTAAAAATTTTTCTTATGATAAATAGATTTGTGTTTAGCCTATTTGAACTATTACAATAGTTATGTTTTGATACCATTTTCTAAATATAAGTTTTATAGTTTTGTGCTAATATAAAAATATCTTGGAAATATGCAGCATGCATGATGTCAAACACTACTAGGAGAGGATGTATAGAAAGAATTTTGATACTATAGTACTTAATGTAAGATAATAAGATAGCAATGTCTATACTGATAATGATAATAGCATGACAAGTTGTGCATAAGTTTGCATGTTAAATGAAACATACTCTTTGATAAAAATGCATGACTTTTTCCTATTGCAAAAGAAAAACTAATTTTTTTCCCAGCTATGTCTTTTAAATAGGCTGTTTTGTTATAAGGGTCTGCAAACCTGTATTTATTGAGATCTATTTTTCATTGTTTTGAAGAATTATAAAAACATAACTGTGAAGTCTCTGCATAGGAACAATTTAATTTCACATGAAAATATGGAACCATTTCATGCCTTTAGTATTTGTGTATGGTCCACTGTACACATAGTTTATTGTACATTTCATCTCCACATCTCTGTTTTTTCAGTGATTTAATGGAGAAGATGTCAAACTAGGCCTGGGGGCTAAATCTACTTAGAGTTTGTTTTCTACTGCCCTATAATGAAGAATGTTTCCTTTTTATATTTTTAAAAGGTTTTAAAAAATAAAGACAAAGAAAAATATGCAATAAAGATAGTAAGTAACTCACAAATCCTAAAGTATTTACTATCTAGAGCTTCACAGAAAGTTTGTTGACCCTGAATTTAAAGTAACCCATAAACCATGAAGCTCCGCTCAATTTGAGATATGGTAATTGGGGTCACTGTGAAACCAAGTGCAGAATGATTTCCAACCACACTGGTCAAAGCCTGAATAAAGATACCTCAGATATTTTACTGAATTGGTCTTTAAAGCTCTTCCTGTATGAAAACAGAAAGTTATTCTCAAGTCAGACTTGTTGTACAGGCAGTTTCATCTGTTGATGTTCCAGTAACAGCATAAGTCACAACCCTCTGTAATATTGCTGACTATTTAAGTAAAAGAACTAAACCTAGGTTCCTCTCACCTTCACACTTCCAGCAAGCAAGTTGCCAGTGTTTTAGCATTCTTTGTACAAAAGGTGCCTATAAGGACCTTTGGAAGCTTAGTGGCATTTATACATTTTTGCAAGTCTGCAGCTGATTGCATCACTACAGGTTCCAGCTGTCAATGAATCTGACAAAAAATATATTTTCCCAAGAAATCTTCTGCTTGTGATCCAGCAACCTGGCTTTTAGTAAGTTTTGGTATGTACCCATTGCTGATGAAAATGGATTTCATAAAGACATCTCACTCAGGGGTATCATTATGCACTTTGAACATGGGAACCCCCAATATCTTTCCCATTCTGCTGTCACCCACCTCATCTTAGTCCTCTTCCTCTTCCCAGAGCATCACTTCTATTTTCATAAATACAAATACATAAGTTCTGCTGTGGTCCAGATTTGTGCAATGAGAACTCAGCTAACTCACCAGGATCACACATTCTGATGGAGGGGACCCACCCTCAGGGTAGTGGGAGTACTTGCTTTTTGAATAGTCACTGTCCTTTCTGTAACTTCCCTGTGAAGTCATAGCACTCTCTTTCTCTGGTGGGACTCATCTCCCAAACTCCAGCAGTGTATTAATCAATTACTGGGCACATATATCTGTGGGTGGTCAGAGAATGACTTTTCATTTAGTTACATAGTTTTGACATATAGAATATATACTGGGACATACTTCATAAAGGGATCTATTTGTCCCATAAGGTCCATGGACACTTAATAACCTGCCTTGTTCTTTTGCTCAGACTAACTGCACACAACAGCTCACTTTCACCTCAGAGAAAGTTCAAACTAGACTAAACACCTTTTATAAATAGATCATAAATTTGAAACCTTACAGCAATGTACAAGGTGTGAGTTGCAGATGTTCAACCAAAGTTACTAAAAAAAACAAAACAAAACAAAAACATGCCAGTTCTTCACTTGCCAGTCTACTAACAATGGGTTTGTGATCTGTGTATCAAAGTTGTCACTGGGCACTGTACCACGCATCCCTGCCTTCCCGTCTGGGCATTGGTTTGCTCCTATGGGCTTAGGACCTTATGTTACCATCATAATGTCTGTGCCCTTATTGCTTAGCCTAGGAATGTTTTTTTGACCAATGAGAATTATTTTTGTAATTCATTTTGTTTGCTTCAAGCCTCTAGGGAAAGGGAGATTTTTTAGATTAGATTAGAAAAGCAGAAGTTAGGAGAAATAAGAAGTAGGACAGGAATATTAGAGTAGAGACAGAACAATAAAGAAACTGATGTGGGAGAGTATGTAGTGTGAATTCATTTTACTCTCAGATCTTTTTCAGTTAGTTCCTTCTCCAGTGGTAGCATCTAAACTAGACCTTGAAGGGGTCTAAGGGACTGGTATCCAAAGGACTCCAATAAAATTAAATCATTGTATATATGATATATGTGCATGTACTCTTCATCTGCATATTAAAGAAAATGTGATATTTGCCATTTTGAATCTTGTTTAACTTAATATGATCATTTTCTGTTTCATCTATTTCCTGTAAATTATGCAATTTATTATCTGTTTATCTTTTATAAAACATAAATCTTTATTGATCCTTTGGGAATTTCACATCACTTACCTCAATCCCACTCACCTTCCAGGCCCTCTATATCTGACCCTCACCACTGAAGCATGCCCCTCCAAATGAATTAAAAACAAAACAAACAAACAAAACCCAACTTGGTCCTCCCATCTTTCAAACACCTCTTCATTGATCCTAGGCATCGGGAGCTGAGGTGAGTAACACAGTATTCCCTTTTGTCAGCTCAGCCCCACCCACAAATGTTCATTTCAATGAGTCATTGGTTTGCTTCAAGGTCTCTGTCACACAATCATCACTGGACCCTCACAAAAAGTCCTCTCTGATATCCTGCTGTTGCCAAGTCATGGAGATCCTGCAGTTATTGTGCCAAGGGACCATTCCTTCACTCTCTGCAGCAGTTTGTAAATGGGGTAGATGTTAGGAAGGGCAAATTCAAGGCCTGGTGGTAGCTGGGATGGTCAGTCTGGGCCACTGGGACTGCCTCTTCAGGTGAGGGGGTTAGATCCAGCTCCCCTAGTTTCATGCCATGAGAGCCAGCTCTTTTATGAACTTGGTGAGGGGTGGGGCAATCTATCCTGAGTTGGGGGACAGCTCTCTCATGGAGGACAGGACCAGCTCTCCTACTGCACTGTCCAGTGAGGGACAGGGACAGCTACCCCAGGGTCAGTGAAGTGAAGGGATGGCTCAGCATGGCCCTTGAATTTCAACACACATGGTTTCTATTTCTCCTTGTGATAACATTGTCCATGAACATCATCATAGACCACAGGTGCAGCAGACAAATGAACTCAGACCTGCCCTATGCAGCATCTCAGGCCCAGGTTTCACAATGGCTTTGGTGGCTACTCAGACTACCCAGATCAGTATGGCTCCAGTGGCAGCAAGACACTCAGAAAACAACATGATCTCAGGTAGCTTTCTAGACTCCAGGCATCCACTCAATTCCCACTGGTAACATGAGTCATGGACATCAACCAAGACCTGGTTGCTGCTGGGTTGTGGTCCTGGACATGGCCCATGGCAACAGACATTCAGAGGAAACCATAGCTCCATGTGGCAGCACTGGCCACCCAGATCAGTATAGACCCACTGGTGGCATGGCCCTCACACACCAACATGGCCACAGGTTGTGGTCTAGACCCAGGCATCTTTATGTCCTTTGGTGGTACCATGGGTGATGGACATCAAAAAAGAACTAGCTATGGTAGGGCCATGAACTTAGGCATGGTCCTTGGTAGAAACCCAGACTTGGATGTCACTATGGCCCCAGGTGGGCAAAATAGGCCACTCAGTTTTGCATGGACTCTGTGGTTGCATGGCTCTCAAACACCAACATGGCCCAATCCCTGGGCAGCGTATTTGCCTATGATGGTATCAGGAGTTATGGACATCAACAAAGATGCTGACTGTGATAGGACCATGGACCCAGATATGGTTCTCAATAGTACCCATGGCCCAGATGATACCATGGCCCCAGGTGGCAGCATAGTCAGATCAGTATGGCTCCCTTGGCAGCATGGCCCTCATACACCAACATGGTCCCAAGTGATGGCCTAGACCCCTAGTATTGTCATCGCCTTCAATGGTATCAGATGCTGCCAATATCAGCATAGACCCTGACATGGCCAGGATATCACCATGGCACCTTGTAGCAGTACAAGACACTCAGATACGTATGGCCCTATTTGCAGCATTACCCTCAGATCCCCACCTGGCCTCAGATGATGGCCCAGGCTCCAGGTCTTCAGTGGTATCAGAAGCCATGTATATCAGCCAATGGCTTATAGCAGCAACCTGGGCCCATATGTCATCATATCTCCTAATGGCATCATAGGCCACTCACATCAATGTGGTTCTGGTGGTGAGACAGCCCTCTGATTAGCTGATGCCATTCTGCAAATATGTTTCTCTTATTGGTTAATGAATAAAGCACTGTTGGCCAATAGGGAAGCAAGATAGGTGGAACTAGGAGACAAGGAGGATTCTGGGAGTTGTAGTAGAGAGGAGTCAAAATGTAGGACACAAGAGGAGTGAGAGTTCTAGACCCTCTCTCCGGTAAGATAAGACCAGATAAAAACACTTACATTGATAAAAATGATATAATATTTAAGACAGAGCTAGCCAATAAAAAATGCTAGTAACAGGCAGTTTCATAACTAATACAGTAGCTAGCTCTCTGTGTTATTTGGGGCTGATGTGGTTGTGGCTGGCAGGAAAGTGCTCATTAAAAAAAATGGTTCCCAACATGGGTACAAAAATGGCCATAAGTGGCGGCCCAGATCCCAGATATCCCTGTGGTCTTGGTGGCAACATATGTCAGGTATGTCAACATAGACCCCGGCTGCAATAGAACTGTGGACATAGGCATATTCCTAGGCAGGAGTCCAAGCATTGATACCACTGTGATATTGGGTGGTGAGCAGGCCACCAGTATCAGCCCATTCCTCAAGGCCCTCATTCTTCAGAACTGCTTATTAACACAGCATACAAACCATTCTGCCTCTCTCTCTCCCATTTCTCTGCCACATACTTGCTTATCATAATGGCACCCACCTTGTGGTACTGGGACAGGCTTCGGATGCTTCAGGCAGGCTGGACTGTGAGGGCTCTGGCTGCTCCATGGGTGGTTTTCACATGCCTGAGCTGCATGGTCTCTATTTATCTTGTGATGGATATCAAGGCTGGTTCCACATCTTGGCTACTGTCAATAGTGTGATAAATAATTATGTGGAAGTATCTCTATGGTATGCTGGATAAGACTCCAGGTATATAACCAGGAGTGGTATAGAATGATTTTTTTTAGTATCATTTGCTATTTTCTAAGGTGCCTCCATCCTGATTCCACTTGACTATACAAGTTTATATTCTCTACACTCTCTATACTGTTTCTCTACACTCTCTCCAGCATGTATTGCCATTTGTTTTATTGATAGCTATTTTGACTAAGGGGAGATGGAGTCTAAAGCAATTTTAATATGCATTCTCTTGAAGGATGAGGATATTGAACACCTTTTCAGGCATTTACAGACCATTTATAATTCTTCATTTGAAAGATATCTATTCAATTCATTAGCATATTTATTAGTTAAAGTTTTAAAAAAGTTTTGTTTCTTTTGTCTAGATGTTGGGCTGGAGAAACTTCTTAGCAGTTAAGAGCACTGGCTGCTCTTCCAGAGGACCAAGGTTCAATTCCCAGCACCCGCATGGTAATTTATAACTGTCTGTAACTCCAGCTCCAGGGGATCTGGCACAGCATACTCATACAGACATACATGCAGGCAAAACACAAATGCACATAAAATAAAAATAAATAATTATTTTTAAAAATTCTAGGTGTTAATTTGCGACCTGTTGTGTAGCTAGTAAAATTGTCTCCCATTTTGTAAGCTGTCTCTTCATCTGCTGAAAGTTTCCTTGCTGTACACAAGCCTGATAATTTCACGCAATCCCATCCATCAATTTAGGGTTTCATTTTCTGAAAGTCCTTGTTTATGTTCACATTTTTTAAAAATTTTAAATATTTCTTTTAAAATTTTCAGAGCTATGTCTTACAGTAAAGTTTAAGATCTACTTGTAGTCTAATTTTGTACAGAATTGTAAAGAGGGTGCTGGCTTCATTAGTCTACCTGCAGATATCCAGTTTTTCCAGGACTATTCATTGAAAGGGCTGTATTTTCTCTATTGTATGTTTGGAGCATATTGTAAAAACCTAGGTGGGCATAAACTGTAGGTTTATTTCAATGTTTCCTATTTTACTCCATAAATCTTTTTTTTCAGATTTTGTGCCAGTACTATGCATGTTTTCCTACTATGGTTCTGCAGCATAATTTGAAATCAGGCATAGTGACACCTCAGGTGTCAATCTGTTTGCTCAGGGTTTCAATGGTTATTTGAGGTCATTTGTGCTTCCATGAGAATTTTAAAACTGAGAAAACCTTTGAGTTAGCATTGCAACTGGAATTTGTAATGTATAATCATTAGGTTAATATTCTTCATATTCTCAGAGTAAATTATATTTTATTTGTGCCTTAAAAAGCATTTTTTATGAGAGTTCAAAATTACATGTTCAATTTTCTGTATTTTAGTAGCTCAGATATTTTTGGACTACTTATTGTGCTGTCTTTGGGAACATGGCAAAGTGTTTCTATTGCTACAGACAGAGGATGGTACAAGTGAAATGCACAAAAAGTAGAACAAATGTCTTGTAGCTTTAAGGAGTATGACAAGTAAGGATTAATAAAATACCAACCAATAAAAAACTTGTTGATTGTCTTTGGGAGACATATTCAATTGCTTAGACTGAAAGCACCTTTCTTATCTGGGTAGATCCCACTTATTCAGTCAGGAATCTATCTGTCATTTGATCAGATCTGTTTGAAATAGAATCATGTCATACTTCCCATGAAGATTTAAAGTGTCTGATAACTAAATGCTTTTTTAAAATGCCTAACTAATGTCAGGTACCAAATATGTGTGCATGGCTCAGAGAATAATTCAGAGAATACCTGCCTGAATAAAGTGTTAGTTATAACAATTGTCATATTAATATGTATAAAGTTCTTATTCTGGGTTGGTGTGTATATTAATTTTAGTAGGCAGCTATCTTGGATGGACTAGAATTTCAAACTATCATTCTTAAGAAGGAAATGAAATATGTTTTTTTGGATTTGTTGGGTCATTTGGACATTGCCTTGAGTTTATTTGTAGTCCATCCAATGTTATGAACTGACGCTATATGTGAAATCTGGAGTAGTCTTTTAATTGAATTTCTACTCTCTGATATTTCCCCATGTTCACTGATTCAAATGTCTTAAGCAATATTCTCACTATCAAGTTCTGTAGTATAATCAAGAGCAATAACAATAGCCTGAATTATGTGGGGGTCTATGGGATCTCAATGTCCAACTGTAAAAGAAATAACCCATTTCTGGTCTAGGTTTTTTATATGTTAGCCTGTGGTGTCTAGTAAGGCTTTAATTACTCTATTATAGGGCAAATTCATTTTATAAGAGCAACACAAAGTATGCTTAATAAATGTTTTAATCTGATTTCTATTGCTATGTTAAACATTATAGCCAAAAGCAACTTGAGGAAGTAAGAGGGGGGGGTTGGCCTTATATATCCTGATTATAGTCTATCATCACTGGAAGATAGAGTAAGACCTCAAAGCAGGAGGTGAGAACTGAAGTCAAAATCTTGAAGGAGTGCTGCTCACAGGCTTGCTCTCTATGGCCTGTGCAGCTTGCTTTTTTGTATACAACACAACCTAGGACCACCATCTGAAAGGTAATACTTCCCACAGTGGCCTGGGTCTTTCTACCTCTATCATTAATCAAGGAAATGTTCCATAGATATGTTTTGAGGAATATTTCTTTACACACTATGAAGATGTGTCACTGTGATTGGTTTAATGAGGAACTAAATGACTAATAGCTAGGCAGGAAGAGGTTGAGCAGGTCTTCTGGGGACAGAGAGGTCTCAGGGAAGAAGAAAGGTGGGTTCACCAGCAAAACACAGAGGAAGCATGATGGGCAGTACAGAGTAAAAGTCACATAAAAGAATATAGATTTTAAAATATGGGTTAAGTCATAAGAGCTAATTAGGAACAAACCAAAGCTAAGGCTTTCATAATTAATAATAATTCTCCATGTCTTCATCAGTGAGCTGGCGGCCCAAAGATAAAACCTGCTAAAGACATGACCACAGGATAATCTTCTGGAGGCATTTTCTTAGTTGAGATTACTTATGTCCAGATGACCCTAGTTTCTGTCATGTTGAAAAAAATAGCCACCATCACAATGAATTTACAAAAAGGGGGGATCACAAAGTTGGATGGGTAAAGAAGAGGGGTGGGTAGATATGTGAGGAGTTGGAAGAAGGGACAAATATGATCAAAATATGTTGTATGAAATAATAAAACATAAGAAAATAAATAAATGAAAGTCAAACCTCACATCTCCATACAGTTAGTTTATAACCCTGCCTCATCCAGGGAAAACTGCTAAGGACTTCCCTCCTCTCACCTATAAATTTGCTGATTGCTCTACTCTTTATGATCTTTTATTCCTTCCCTTTGGGTTGTTAAAACTTTCTAAGTGAAAAATGCTCCTTCTATGGAAACATTTCGACAGATATCAATTCAGACAGAAAAACAAAGTTTAGACAAGCAGACATGCAGGTATCAGCATCCCCTATTCTCTGTGACTGCTTTTGGTGCATATGTGAGTGCTTAATGTTGGAAAAGAAGACCTAGAAAAATTCTTTGCTGAGTAAGTCATTCATGTCTTGTTTAATGTTCATGGTACCTTCATACTGAAAAGTTTTGTCTTCAAATTATAACTTAAAGTGTTTCCGTGAACCAAAAATCTTTTCTCAAGAATATTAGGGACTACATGGTTTCATTTGTCCTTTCTTTCTTTCTCTTTTTCTTATTAATCTTTTTTCTCTCCTTGTTTTTTTTTTTTATTTAGAAGCAGGGTTTCTTTGTATAACAGGCTCTGGCTGTCCTGAAACTCACTCTGTAGACCAGGTTGGCCTTGAACTCACAGAGCTCTACCTGCCTTTCCTTCCTAAGTGCTGGGATTTAAAGAGTAAAGGCATGTGTCACCACCAGCTGGCTTCGTTAGCTTTTCTCTAACGTTACTGTAATGTTTAATTTTATGTGATGATGTTCTTCTCTTGTAGTAGTTCTTCTCTTGTTACTGAGAAGTGTGTTGATATATTATTTATGATTTATTAAAGCTTGCCTGAGGGTACAGAAAGCAAAGCTAACCACAAAACATAGTGCTGGGCAATGGTAATAAACATTTTTAACTCCCGCAGTTATATTAGCTAGCCATAGAGCCTGTGTGTGTGCTACAACAGCTTTAATCCCAGGACTCAAGAGATAAGCAGATGGATCTCTGTAGTTCAAGGCCACATTGAGCAGCATGAAATCTATTCAGTCATAAAGAGAAAAAGGTGATCCCAGAACTTGGGATCACATGCCTTTAATCCCAGCACTAGGGAGGTGGAAACAGGAGTAATATGGCTAGATAGAGAAAGGTATAAAAAGAAGAATTAGTCTCTAGCCACATTGAGGAAAGCATAGCAGTCTGAGTGAATCTGAGGAGCAGTGAAGTCAGGAGCAGTTTGAGGATCACCCCTTTGGTCTGAGCTGAGGTAGAGGTAAGAGCTAGTGGCTTGGCTGCTCTACTTTTTTGAACTTCAATTCAGCTTAAAGCTTGAAACCCACTACCAATCACTGGGTCTTTATTTTTCATGCTACAGAGAAGACTTGAAGGTATAAAACCTTTTTAAGTCTGAGAGACACTGATAAAAACAAAAAGAGCATGTTTCTGAAATCTGTTTGGAAGGGTAAGGGATATCCAATGGGAAGCATCATAGCAACTCGAGGATGGTTGGATATGCTATCAGATGAGTAGTTTTGTGTAAGTCAAAGTCAATTCTAGAAAGAATGGACATTTCTGTTTAAAACACACTTCCTATTTGTTTACACTGTTCCGGCAGTTGTTGCCCTTTGCCTATCCTAAAGGAAGTAGACGGCTCCTTTATACTATTTCATTATATGTTATTTCAGAATAAAAGTTTCACACACCATCAAGACTGGCCAAAGAAAAAGTTTGCATATATGTTTGTTTATAAATGGTAATAATTATGATACTAGAAATGTGCTTTACCTTTCAATTAAGGACAAAAATTAAGCAATCATCCCAGTGATGCATTTTGTACTGTAGACAACTAGAAATACAGAAATTTCATGAAGAGCTCTTTTATAAAGTTTACTTTCCCTTAAAGTCAGGGAATTTAAGTTCAATCTATTTGTACTTTTCTATCTGAGAAATATATAGCAATCTGAAAACAATAACTTTGAAGATAGTAGGCTGACAAAACAATTTTTAGTCTATTGCTTCTATGAATTAAAATAACACTGTCAACAAAATATATAAAATGTGTCATTCTTAAGACTCATAAAAATCATGAAAACATTCTATACAATATTTGTGTAACTAAATACTACTGATATTTTTACATGTTCCATTTTTAGATACATTGGACACAAGCTAAAAATCCAGGTTATTTTTATTATTTTTTGTTTCATAAAATGATGAAGTTAGAACATGGTTTGTAAAACACTTTAAAGCAATAATAGCAATGTAGCTGATGGTGACTTTCTGAATACAAAATTTGAAAATCATATTGTGGATATGGAATTGTGACTAACTTACTAAAAAAAACTCTTGACTATTTGGAATACATTCTGTAGTTAACTGCTCTAATTAAAACTTTTGTTTGGACTACAGAGGTGATTAAGTTGATAAATATCGCTACATGATATAAGGACCTTAGTTCAGATCTCCAGTAACTATAAAATAACTGGTAATTGTTAGTATTCAAGCATCTGTGCTGGCCTGTCCTTGGGGTTCTGATGCTCTTAGCTGTAGCCACTAAGAGCACCACCTGTGCATAGTCACTGTGTTCCCTTTTAAAAGGGTCCTGCCCACCTCCCATCCTTCACTCCCCTCTCTCTTCCTCTCTCTGACCTCCCCCTCTTGATGGGAGATGTTATTCTGTAAATATGTTTCTGATACTGGTTAATGAATAAAGCACTGTGGCCAATAGGAAAGCAAGATAGGTGGGGCTAGGAAACTAGGAGAAGGAAAGAGGAAATCGTAAGGAGAAGTCAGCATGTAGAGCGTAGAGAAAGCAAGATGCCGGCCCGCTGCTCTCTGCTAAGATGAGCCATGTGGAAATACTTAGAATAATAGAAATGGGTTAATCATTAAGACAAAGCTAGCTGATAAACAATGATAATAAGTGGCCAACAGCTTGTATCAAATACAGAGTCTCTGCGTGTTATTGGGGCTCGTGTGGTGGAGGGACCAGGCAGGCTGCAGGGAGTAACAAAGATTGGGACCAGACCGGCAGCAGGGGAAAAACGTGCTTGTAACACCCTCTCTCTGCCCTTCTTTCCTCTCTCCTGCTGCTCCTATCCATGGAGGCCAGTCTCTCCCATCCCATTTCCCCTTTTTATAATCCCTTTCCCTAATTAAAAAAATAAAATTAAAAACTCTGCTCGAACCCTGTCAAATGGGTTTCTCCCTCGAGCTGCCTTTCTTAAATTACAACAGTAATGACAGTATACACTACTAGTCCTAGTACTGGAAAACAGAGACAATAAGATCTCTGAACCTTACCAGACTAAAGGTCTAGCCAGTGATTTCTAAGTTTACAAAAGACCCTATCTTAAAAATATAAGATGAGGACCAATGAAATAAAACAACCAACATTAGCTTCTTTCCTCTCCAGACACATGCTCATGCATACGCCTGTACACACACACACACACACACACACACACACACACACACACACACACACACACAAGAACAAATAAAACTTATGGCAATCAGGTCAATGTCAGAACAAACCTCATGTGTTATTCCTTACTTTGTACTTTGAAACAAGGTCTCTTATTCACCACTATATATGCTAGACTAGCTTGCCAGTGGCCCTCCTATCTCCACCTCCCATTGAAGTAACAGATAAATGCTTCAACGTCTTGTTTTTTACAAGGGTTCTGGGGATGTGAACTCAAGTCCTTATGCTTTTCATGACAAGTGTTTTATCCAGGCAGCCATCTCCTCAGCACTATAAATAGAATGTGTGTATCTATATGCATGTATAAATAGCATATGTATATTATTAACTCAGTCTAAGAACAAAAACAGGACAAAATCATCTCTATTAAAATTTTTACATTTATAAATTTACATTGAGTTTTTTAAATTATAAAACAAACATATTGACTTGTCTTTTTTTAGTCAACTGAATGCAATAAAAGGGACAGATGAGTCTTTATAGATGAGAAGCAAAATATCAGAAACATTAGAAGGTTTGAACAAGGTCTGACAAGCAAGATGAATTTACAACTCAAAATTTATGACCCATTTTTTGGGGATGTTCTGTAAAATATTTAAACAAAACTTTTAAAATATTTCAGAGATAATGATGTGACTCAGGGGAAGTATAGTTTTCCAGAAGATACAGGGCAAGGTTCACTATTACCTCAAAACTATTTTCATATTTTCAAATGTCCTCCTCCTCTCTCTCTCTCTCTCTCTCTCTCTCCAAGTTTTGCATGAGAATATGAGAATTTGTGTTTTGCCTGAGAACATGAATGTCCTATGTGGTTCCACAGTGTTTAGTATAGTATATTGGTTACCCCATAGAAGGGCTTCACGTTTTACAAAACCAGATAGAATAATATGAACTAAATTGATGAGTTGAAGCTTTAAAAATAATTGTGTGCCAGTCACAATATTTCCTTTTTTCATTTCATTTTTTTTTTTATTTTTATTTTTAGTTTACATATCGATCCCAGGTCCCTTTCACTCCCTCCCTCCCTCTTTCCTTCTCTCCCACCCTTTCATGCCCCTTGACCACCCTCCCCTCCCAACCCCCTCCACTCCACATGTAGGGTGATGCCCTCCAGGAAGGGTCATCTAAATCTGTCAAGAAATTTAGAGTAGGGACTAGGCAGCCTCTCCTCTCTCTAGGTTAATGGAGTATCCCTCCATGGGGGATGTGCCCCCAAAGTCCTTTTGTGCACCAGGAATATATCCTGGTTCCACTGTCTGAAGTCCCTTAGACTGCATTGCCTTTTAGCTAGGACCCATGTTCAGGGGGTCTGAGTCAGTTCCATGCTGGATTCCCAGCTATCAGTCTGGGGACCCATTAGCTCCTCCTTGTTCAATCATGTCAGCTGTCTCTATGTGTTTCTGCAGCCTGACTTGTCCTCCCTCTCTGGATCTGGACTCCAATTCATCTCAGTGTTTAGTTGTGGGTGTTTGCTTCTGTTTCCATCAGCTACTAGATGAGGACTTTATGATGGTGGATAAGTTAGTTGTCAATCTAATTATCAGGGAAGGGCATTCATGGTAGCCTTTCTACTGTTGCTTAAATTGTTAGTTGGGGTCAGGCTTGTAGGTCTCTGGACATTTCTCTAGGTTCAGTTTTCTCTTCATCCTATAATGGCTCCCTCTTTCATGAGATCTCTCTGTCTCTCTCTCTCTGTCTCTCTCTCTCTCTCTCTCGTCTCTTCTCTTTCTCTCTCTCTTGTCTCTTCTCTTTTCTATTCCTCCTGACTCAATCTTCTTAGTTCCACGTGATTTCCTCCAATCCCCTTCTCTTTCTCCTACTTCCCTCTTCACTCACTGCCCTCCCCATTCTCTATATGCTCTGGAGATCTTGTCCCTTTCCTCTTGTGTGAGGAACCTTATAGGAATCTCTGAGAATCCTCCTTGTATCCTAGTTTCTCTGGTGGTGTGAATTATAGGTGATCCTTTGCTATATAAAATCCATATATGAGCGAGTATATACCATGTTCTACTTTTGTGACTGGGTTACCCCATTCAGGATGATTTCTTCAAGTTTCATCCACTTGCCTGAGAATGTCAAGATTCCATTGTTTTTTTCTACAGAATATTATTCCAGTGTGTAGATGTGCCACACCTTCTTTTTCCATTCTTCAGTTGAGGGGCAACTAGGTTGCTTCTAGGTCCTTGTTATTACAAATAATGCTGCTATGAATATAGTTGAGCACATGTCTTTGTTGCATGGATGTGGAATATAGTTGAGCACATGTCTTTGTTGCGTGGATGTGGATCATTTGGGTATATGCCTAAGAGGGGGATTGCTGTGTTCTGTGGTAGACTGATTCCCATTTTCCTGAGGAAAAACCATACTGATCTCCAAAATGGTTGTACAAGTTTGCACTCCTACCAGCAGTGGAGGAGTCTTCCCCTTTCTCCACATCCTCTCCAGCTTAAGTTGTTATTTGATGTTTTTAATTTTAGCCATTCTGACAGGAGAAAGATGGTATCTCAAAGTTGTTTTGATTTACATTTCCCTGATAGCTAAGGATATTGAGCACTTTCTTATGTGTCTTTCAGCCCTTTTGATGGCTTCTATTGAGAGTTCTCTATTCTGTACCCCATTTTTAATAGGGTTATTTGGTGTCTTGTTGACTAGTTTCTTGAGTTCTTTGTATATTTTGGAGAACAGCTCTCTGTCAGATGTAGGATTGGTGAAGATCTTTTCCCAGTATGTGGGCTGCTGTTTGGTCTTGTTAACTGTGTCCTTTACCTTACAGGAACTTCTCAGTTTGAGGAGGTCATATTTATTAATTGTTGATTTCAGTGTCTGTGCTACTGGGGTTATGCTTAGAAAGCATTTTCCTGTACCAATTTGTTCAATGTACCTCCTACTTTCTCTTCCAAGAGGTTCAGTGTGACTGGATTTATGTTGAGATATTTGATCCATTTGGACTCGAGTTTTGTTCATGGCAATAGACATGGGTCTCTATGCAGTCTTCTACACACCATCATTTAGTTGTGCCTGCACCATTTGTTGAAGATGCTTTCCTCCTCCCATTGTATACTTTAGCTGTATGGTCAAAAATCAGGTGTTCGTAGGTGTGTGGGTTAATATCAGGATTTTAGATTTGATTCCATTGGTCTACTTGTCTATTTTTGTGTCAATACCTGGCTGTTTTCAGGATATAGCTCTGTAGTAGAGCTTAAAGTCAGGGATGGTGATGTCTTCTGAAGTTCCTTTATTGTACAGGGTTGTTTTAGCTATCCTGGGTCATTTCTCTTTCCATATAAAGTTGATTATTATCCTTTCAAAGTCAGTGAAGAATTGTGCTGGAATTTTAATGGAGATTGCATTGATTCTGTAGATTGCTTTTGGTAAAACTGCCATTTTTACTATGTTTATCCTTCCTATCCAAGACCATGACAGATTGTTCCATTTTCTGGTATCTTCTTTAATTTCTTTCTTTAAAGACACAAAATTCTCATTATGTTGGTCTTTCACTTGATTTTTAAGCCTTATCCCAAGATACTTTATGTTGTTTGTGGCTATTGTAAAGGGTGATGTTTCTCTGATTTCTTTGTCAGCCCCTTTGTCCTCTGTATAAATTAGGGCTACTAATTTTTTTTTAAGTTTATCTTGTATCCTGCTAGATAGTTGAAGGTGTTTATCAGTTGTAGGAGTTCCCTGGTAGAGTTTTTCAGGTCACTTATATAAACTATCATATCATCTGCAAATAGTGACAGTTTGACTTCTTGCTTTCCAATTTGTATCCACTTAATCTGCTTTTGTTGTCTTATTGCTTTAGCTAGAACTTCAAGTAAAATATTCAAAGATGTGGAGAGAGAGTGTAACCTTGTCCTGTTCCTGATTTTAGAGGAATCACCTTAAGCTTCTCTCCATTCAGTTTGATGTTGGCTGTTTGTTTACTGTATATTGCTGTTATTATGTTTAGGTATGTTCCTGTTATCCCTGATCTCTCCAAGACCTTTATCATGAAAGGGTGTTGAATTTTGTTGAAGGCTTTTTCAGCATCTACTGAGATGATCATGTAATTTTTCTTTTTCAGTTTGTTTGTATGGTGGATCACATCGATAGATTTTCATATGTTAAGCAATCCCTGCAACCCAGGATGAAGCCTACTTGGTCATGGTGGATGATTTATATGATGTATTCTTAGATTCGGTTTGCCAGTATTTTATTGAATATTTATGCATCAGTGTTCATGAGGGATATTGGTCCTGTAGTTTTCTTTCTTAGTTGTGTCTTTGTGTGGCTTGGGTACCAAGGTGATGGTGGCCTTGTAAAAAGGGTTTGGTAATGAACTTTCTGTTTCTATTGTGTGGAACAATTTCATATATATATATATATATATATATATATATATATATATATATATGAAGATAATGATCTATTTAAGGAATCAGGGATCTCAACATAATTAGCAAAAAGTGCAAAACTACCTTGAATTATGTGGCACAGAATCCAAGAGTTATGTGAAATGAGAGCAAAGGAAATTTTTGCAGACTAGGAAAATCATGGAAAGAAAGAATTCTTTTAGCAAGCCAACTTCTGCTCATCATCTTTTTTTTCCACTTGTTAACTGGGCATGTGTCAAGCTATTCATAAAGCTTGCTTTACCTTATTTTGATTAAACCAATTGTGTGTAAGTCTATCTACTCATTTCAGAGCACTGAAGTTTATTAATATAAGCTTTCACTATTCATATCTACCACTTTTAACTAGTATACCTTCCATTGTTTTAGTATGGTAGCCTCCACAATTAACTCACTCAGTTAAGTCCTTTGATTGATTAAATCAAATTATTGGGCTGTGGTATGTTTGAATTTGATATGGTGCCAGTCATATAGCAGGCAGAATACAAGTATTTAAATGAAAATCCATTAAAATTTTAAATGACTAAACTGGTCAAATTGCATTGCTTCACTGTCAATTTAATCAATCAGACAATTTAATAGCTTTATTCATGTAGATAAGAAAATAGTTCATTTAGTTACTATTAGTACATATTACTTAGAAATTGGCAATGTTAATTGGCATGTATGACTTCATAGTATGTGCATATGAATGAAAACAGATTACCATAGCTACAGAGCTTGGTATCTTCCAAGACCTGTGTCTTGACAGAGCAATTCCTCTGTCTAGTGTAAATGAAGCTATAGAAAGTATTTGTCCTAAAAAATTAAACACTACCCAAACATTTTTTTCTGTGTCTTTGTATTGATTAATTGTCATAGTGATTCATTACTTGCTACAGTTAAAAACAAAAGGCAAAATCTAGACTACATTTTAGAAAATGCAATGTTGGGAGCAATATACTACATCTGAAAAAGGTTTACTATTATATTTTTCTATGGCTAAGATCCAGAATATTTAGGAGACTATTTTATAATTAAAATATCATTGTACTTTCTTTTCCATCACTTACTAGTTGTGTGATCTTGGGATACTTGTGTAATTTCTTTAAGATTCTATTTCCTCATAAGTAATAGATGGATTATTAATATACATTCTTTGGCCAAGATTCTACTCTAAGGCAAATGTTCAACAAAAATGCATATCCACATCTTCCCCAAAATGAAAGTAGAAGAAACTTCATAGTGTCCATATGCATAATGGTCTCCAAATTGAAACTACCTATATATCTGTTGAGAGTAGATATGTGAATTATTATATCATGACATATTCATACACACAATGAAACATAGTACTGCATTAATTCATGAAGCCCTATGACTCTCTTATTCCTCATGCAGGGTGAATTAATACTAAGAAGAGTGTACATTGTGTAATTATATTGTTATAACAATTGACAAACCCAATACGAAGAAGTAGGAGTGAGAGTATTTGTTTACGTGAAGAGTGAGGTTTTGTGATTAAAAAAAAAAAAATAATCAGGAAGGCAGCTTCTACAGGGAAGAGTGCCAGATATCAGAGAAAAATGGCAATAGTGTCCATGCCATGGGAGCAGCTGATGAGCATATTAGTTTTCTTGACCTGATAGCTAGTTTCACAGGCTTTTACAATTTGTAAGAATAAAACCCATAAAAATATAGAATTCTAAAATATAAATTTAAAATCACTTTAATTTTCATAAACTATTAAAATTATGTTAATGTATCCTTCTTGCTACTTATATGAAAACCAAGCCAAACAGCATTCATAAATTTTATTCATATACATTGCATTAAATAAATGTTCCTTTTTATACTATGCTTAAGGCATATTGCAAATAGTTTGTATAATCTATATCATGTTGATTTTCATAAAAATGTGTCATGATAAGGCTATAAACAGGTATCTCTCAGAACATAATTTTTCATTCCCATTATATCTTGTACATATTGATATAAGACAAGAGGCTATCCTGATCAGGTTTCATTGTCAGGTTGATACCTTGAATTGCTCCTTTCCTGAACTGTGTACACACATCACAGCTATATAGTAGTACCAATCACACACTAATAATAAGCAAACAACAGCAAAGTGGATTTCATAATAGAACAAAAACAATCTATAGTCAGAGCAGAAAGTCCTTCAAATTTTCAACTGACAAGGAACATACTGCTTGAAATTATGATTTGGCAGTTCATCTCAAAGAAACTAAGATGAAATGACTTCCTCCATCAAGAATTTCTTGATCAGACTCCCACAGATATAAATACTTTACTGAAGCATTCTTTCTATTTTTTAGACTGAACATGGAGAATGAGGAACTGATAGAACCCCTCAAGTTTTCTAATGAACATTTGATACAAATTGCAAATTAGACTTATTTTTAAAGGAAAGAATTAAACATGACTTCTTTTATTTGTGTGGCTTTGTATGTAATTATAGTCAATGGGTTCACTGAATTTAATCACCAATAATGGTCAATATCTCATTATATAGCATGTATTTCATAATCTGATCAGAGCATTGTGGTTAAAGGATGACCATTGAGTTGTCAAATTTCACAAAATTTTATTATACATGAACACTAATTGTCTTCAGTATCGATATATTTACCATATGGTTGAGTTTCCACATCTTAATAAAAAGAAACCTTATTGTGGCAAAAGTATTTTCATGGTTCCTGAAAATGCTTTACATCTACCTTTTTTTAGCAATATAAATAACTATATTAAGAATGGAAGATCAATGTTGAACTTGCTTATCTCAAATCTTAAATAATCAACTTCTTTACAGATAAAGCAGAAACAAAAACATTGGAGAACTGTTGTAATTGATTTTTCTTAGAATTGAAAAAGTGTTTGTGAAGCAGTAAAAAAAAGCAAGAAGCAGACAGTATCTAACACAATTAATGGCATCTCAGAAGACAGATTTACTTAGACATGAAACACCAAGTGCAAAATCATTCTTAACTGACTATTCAACAGCACTTTCCCAAACCAATGATCCAACCTCCTACATTTCTAAATGAGAAATGAGAAAGAAATGATGACTTTAATGAAGTAAATGCAACTCCAGTATACCAGTACCTAACCCCGTGAGCCTCACAAACTAGCCATACTAATTTGTCTTTAAAGGATACTTACAGAATATATCCATTAAAGATGAAGTAGATGAAGTAGAGGATGTTAGCAGTCAGAGAGTAACTCAAGAGAAGGTACATTTGCCTTTGAAAACCTAAATGGTTTTCAGTGAGTGATAATGTAGTTGGACTCCTACTTTGTTTGTTCTGATAAATTCTATTCCTGTAAGGCAAGATTTTCCTCTTCTCCATTTCTACACCTGTTACAGATAACATAAATGGTGGAATGCAGGTTTTGTTTTGTTTTAGCCAGAGTCTTCTGCTTAGTTAGAACTCACTATACAAACCTGGCTGGCCTGGAAATCCCAGAGAAAATCCTGTCTCTGCCTCCCATATGCTGGAATTAAAGGCATGGCCACCACACTGAGCCATGTAGTTTTAAGAGGTTTGTGGTCTTAGAAAACAAAATTTGCTCCTATCTGTCTATATGATGACAGAAATGCTAGGGAAATTGTGGATATTGTTCACACATTTCTGCCTATCTCTTTACACCACTCAATAAAGACCTGAGTACTTCACTAGATAGAATCTTAGTAAAATTGATTTGTTCAGACTATATGCAACTTCCTTAACCCACTGAGGGAGTTTGACATGTTGAAGCATTTCTCTTTTTTCCCCTTTTTTGTAACATTTTTGAAATTATAATGTAATTATAATATTTATCTCATTCCTTTCTTCTTGACCAAACCTCTTATGCAATATTTTGCATTAGCTATTGTTGCATATATATGACCCACTAAGCCTGTATAATGTTACTTGTATGTATGTTTTAAGGGCTGCCCATTTGATAATTGGATAACCAATTGGTGTGTTCTTCACTAGGGAAGAGTATTTATCCCAACATCAGCATTCCTTAGTTGTCTATACTTCTATGTAAGGTTGAGGCTTCGTGGCCTTTTCCTCATCCACTTTGGCATGTTTATTGGTGTCATCCTTGTTCAGTTCATGTTTGGGCAATCATATTAGTGAAACTTTATGGATTTAGCTTCTGATACTACTAGGAGACACACCATCACAGCAAATTCGCTTATTATCTTGCTCTTACAATTTTTCTAATTCCTATTCCATGATGGTCCCTGAGCATTAGTTATAGCAGTGTTGATGTATCCTGGGATTGGGATCCACAACTCTGCATTTTGATTGTTGTGACTTTTGTAATGTTTTCCAACTGTTGCAAAGAGAAGTTTCTTTGGTAATAGATGAGGGCTACACTTATCTGTGTATATAAGGACAAATGTTTAGATTGCTAGGAATCATGCTTGTTTGGTAAAGTAGTAGTTTTAGATTCTCCAGTAACCACAATTTCACTAGCACTGAGTAGCTAGCTGAGTTTCCAGTACCATACATTGTTTTCCTCTTGTTCAGTGAGTTTTAAGTCCAATTAGAAAGCTATTGGTTACTGCCCCTTAGGGTTATCATGCCATGTTTATCATTGATGTTGTTCATAGGTATCATAGCTAGACAGAATAGTTGGTTACTTTAAGAAACATTTAATCAGGAAAGTTAGGTTTATAAATAACATGTAACTCCACAGTAATATCTGTGGGAAAATTGTTGGTTCATAAAACCACTTTTTTCTATTTTTTTAAAATTTATATATACCAACCACAGTTTCCCCTCCCTCCTCTCCTCCTGTATGCTACCCACTACAAAACCACTTTTAATAGTAACATGCTTGTTATTTGAAGGAAAGTAAGCAAAAAGATTTCAGATAGTTCTTCTATAATCAAGTTATTCTAAGGAAATATATTTGCAATTGAACAAAATAGTTTTGGTTCTTTGAGGGAATTTATTTATCATGGAACCTAAAACACTAAGGGAGACATCTATCAGTGGTCAAATATCCATGGAAAGGCAAGCACAAACAGAGAAAAAAAAAGATGTAACAGATCAAATAATGAATTGATAATATTGGTTATGTCCTATCAGTATTCTGTTATCATAAAATCACATGCTGATTTCAAATAGTAAGCACACAATCAAATTTTGTGTAGCACATTCTTAAACAATGAAAAACCTAGTGAATTTTATTGGCCAATCACCTAAACAACTTTTTATTAATCTATAATTTTAATATGATCTAGATAAATATGTTTGTATTCTTTTGATTTACCTAAGTTAATTTAGAAACTTTCCCATAAACCAATACATGAAAATATATTTGCCCACCATTTCTGTACTGAACATCTACTATATTAGATGACATTCCAGAATTTAGACAATACAACATGAATTAATTATACATTCTATCTGTAAGTATATTATACAATATAGTCAGAGAGATATGTAACTAAATAATATACTTATCTAAAATATATGAAACAAAGAAAGAGGCCATCTACATGCTATTTAAGTGATGTTGTCTCACATATTTTCCCAGAATGGCATTACCACCAATGGAGATATCTTCTCGCATTCTCCATTTAATTCTGTGCACATCCCTTTATCTATGGACATGATTATTTTATAATTATACTTTTCTCCATTTGAATGTAGGTTGTGCTGTCAGTTTTATTTTAATTGAACATTACCTGGCATAAAGAACTCTGGAAGAATGAGAGGATGAAAAATAACTTTATGTGACATTTGATTCTATCTTCAATTCTTAATAAGTGATTGTTATGTATTAGGTGGAACCCACATCTTTCATTAATAATATGGCCAAGAACCTGAGATTAGGAGTGTCATGGCTTCTAGAGGAAAATCTACTACTAGTATTCTGCAAAAGGAGTCCAGTAAAATGTTCTTAAACCTATAATGAGTTACAGAACCCTCCTCAAAGAAGCTTGTTCTTACAGTAGATGGTAATTAACACAGAGAATCACAGCTGAACGAGGTGCAGAGAGTAAGAGACTTTGGAGCACTCAGTCCTAAATTACATGTCTTTATCAAGGCCCTCCCTCTCACTGACAGATTGACAGATCTTTGCAGAAAAAGAGATGTGAGAGCTGGAGGTGGAGGGTGACTCCAAGGTCACAGTATCATACAGACACAACAGAGCTGATACAAATATGAACTCATGGAGACTATGGCCACATACATAACACTTATACAAGTTCAAATGAGACAAGTTCAAATCACAACATTGAGAAGGGGCAGTAGACACAGTTTCCCACCCCTAACCAAGAAGCTATTTGCAACTGATAAAGGAAAAAAAATCAGTTTTCTCTAATGAAGTCTCACTAGGTAGGTGAGCACATTCCATGGCAGGCCTTATCCCTAAGAGCCAAAACAAAACAGAGACTCCATGGTGTGTGTGTGTGTGTGTGTGTGTGTGTGTGTGTGTGTGTGTGTGTGTGTGCTCATGCACACACGCACACTTTTTGTGTTATTTGATAGGTTTTTTTGCTTTTTGTTTTGTTTTGATGCTTGTTTTTGTTTTGTTTTGTAAGAGAGAGAAAGAAAACATGAAGTTGGGTATGTAAGGAGGTGTAGAGGATCTGAGAAGAGTTGGAGAAAGGGAAAGAAAATCATCAAAAGTATTGTATATAATTTTTATTAAAAAGAAGAAAAAAACTCAGTGAAACTATTTCTAGACCCAAATGTTCTGTTTTTATAGAAGACATAGCAATAAGAACCTCATAATATTTGAAAGTTTAAAGAATGTAAAGAGCTTGAAATGTGTCAAATATTCTTGTTACACCCACACACTTTTCTGAGAAAGTCTAGAGTAAATTATTTGCATCTTATCCTGGAGCAGTTGATGAGTTCTTTAGTTTTTGTCAATTATGTGGGAAGACAGAAACTCAGTTGAGGAATTATTTTCATCTGATTGGTCTGTGGGCATGTTCTCTGTGTCACATTTTCTTTATTAATGATTTGATGTGAGAGGATCCTACCTCTGGTCAAAATGTCATGAGTCATGTAAGAAACAAGCTGAACAAGCTATGTCAGTAAGCTGTGTTCTTCCACCACCTCTGCTTCAGTTCCTGCCTCCTACTTTCTGTCCTGTTTGACTTTCTGTCCTGAATTCCTTTAATGATGAACTGTGATCAGGATATACAAGCCAAAAGAAAAAACTTTCCTTTTTAATTTGCTTTTGGACAGAATATTTTATCACAGTAAAATATTTTGTAGCAGTTTGCCAATGATATTAGTCATTTAGTTTGAGAAAAGATGGCATTTCAGAAAATAAAAAAAAGAAGAGTATGGATGGGGGAGGAACTCTGTAAGCCTCTCTCCTAGCCTAGGATCTATGGGCAGTGGATGGCTACTGAGGGGAAGAGCTTCAGTTTTCTTCTGGGATGTGGCCTCTGGTACATTGCCTATGCTCCAGTAGATGGTGCCATACCCACACCCATATGAACAGCACTAACTGGACTCAATGGGTTTATAAAAAAGAGGCGATGGAGTTGGGAGGGAGATGGGGTAAGAACATCTGAGAGGAGTTAGAGGACATGAAAATATGATCAAAATATATCATGTACTTCTAGATAATTCTCAAAGAATAAATATAGAGGAAACCATCCTGAGTGAGGTAACCCAGTCACAGAAAGACAAACATGGTATATACTCATTCATATGTGGATATTAGACATAGAGCAAGGGATCACCATCATACAATCCACACTGCCAGAGAAGCTAGGAAACCAGGAGGACCCTAAGAGACATACATGGTCCCCTGGAGAAGGGAAAAGGGACAAGAGCTCCTGAGTAAATTGGAAGCATGGTGGGAGGGGAGAGGGAGTTAAGAGGAAGAGGATGGAGAAGAGGAGGGGGTAAGGGAACATGAAGGAGCAGGAAGATTGAGTAGGAGGAAGAATAGAGGAGAGCAAGAAGGGAAATACGTTAATAGAGGGAGCCATTATAGGTATAATGAGAAATCTGGCATTAGGAAAATGTCCAGAGATCTACAAGGATGACCTCAACCAAGAATTTAAGCAATAGTGGAGAGGCTACCATAAATGCCTTTCCCTGATAATGACATTGATTAACTATCTTAAATGTCATCCTAGAGCCTTTATCAAGTAGCTGATTGAAGCAGAAGCAGACACCCACAGCTAAACACTGAGCCGAACTCCTGGAGTCCAGTTGGAGAGAGGAAGGAGTGATGAGCAAAGGGGTCAAGACCATGCTGGGGAAACCAACAGAAACAGCTGACCTGAACAAGGGTGAGTTCATGGACCCCAGACTGATAGCTGGGAACCAGCATAAGACTGAACCAGCCCCCTGAATATGAGTCTCAGTTAGGAGGCCTCGGCAGTGTATGGGGCCTCTGGCAATGGAACCGTCATTTATCCCTAGTGCAGGAATGAACCATTCCCCATGGAGGGATACTCTCTCAGCCTCGAGACATGGAGGAGGGCTTAGGCCCTTCCCCAAATGATGTGATAGACTTAGATTATCCCTCATGGAAGGCCTCACCCTCCCTAGAGAGTGGACAGGAGGTGGAGTGGTAGTTTTGGTGGGGAGCTTGGGAGGGAGAGGGAACTGGGATTGGTGCATAAAATAAGGTTGTTTCTAATTTAAATGAAAATTTATAAAATATATATTAAAAATTAAACAGCAACATTAAAATTTTTAATTTTACATTCTTCTTTAAACACTTAAATTGGGTTATATATAAATGAATGTCATGTGTTATTTGCTACTGTGTTTTCCACCAATTCCTTCACTTTGCTGATCACAACATTAGTAGATATTTAAAGTAAAATATCACACCCAAAAAGAAAACACTGGAACTTATAGGAAAAACAAAAAAAAAATTCACTAAGAAATGCTACTTGGGAAATGACCAAATACCTGTGATAATCGTAGGCAATGTCAGATAATTGCAACAACAGTTCCTGAATCAAGAAGAGTGATAGGAAAACCAGTATGCTGTAAGAAAATTGTATGGCACTGGGCTATAGTAAAGCATGCCTCTAATTCCAGCACCCAGGAAGCAGAGGCAGGTAGATCACTGTGAGTTCGAAGCCAGCCTGGACTATAGAGTGAGTGCCAGGACAACCAGAGATACACACAAAGAAACCCTGTCTTGAAAAAAGAAAAGGTATGGCTATTGATGAATACCTTGTTTATATAGCACTATATTTAATTCAGAGTGTCACTTCACCATGGGATTCTATGAGGGGAGCACCAGTATAAATTGGCTATCTTGTTCACATCATGACACTTTCTCATTTTTGTCTTCCTCATACTTGCAGTTACAGGTGAAACTTTCAAATGAATTTTTCTATTCAAATTAAATCTTAAAATCAAGAAGCATTCTTTAGGGTTTATTTTAAACTCCATAAAGAAAAAAAAATCCCTCTAACAGGGTAGCTAGTAACAAGCTGATTTTTATTTCCTTTTCATGTAGAATAGTGTGTCCTTTGGGCAGCAAACACCATTCCATTCCTCTGCTTCGTTCCAGAACTTGTTTCCATTAGGTTTTTTACATGATTGGGCTGACAAAGGTTCCAGCGTCTGGACTTGCTGGAATGGCTCATGTTTTGGCTAGGTAAGTACAGACTGTTCATATTTATTCTTCCTCATTGTCTCCCATTCATGTGTCCTTTTAATAGACATTCATGCAGCGTTGAGGCTGTAAACATCCTATCCAGATGGCAGACCGGTTTTTGAAGGAATGTTTTCAAAGGTCCCTGCCCAACTGACAACAGTTTATTCCTTCCTAGCATGCATGTTTGTGCCATCAAGCAACAGGAGGTACCTATTTTGGGCAATAGAAAATTGGCAATTCATGTATAATTGTTGGCTTATTGAGCCAGTGGGTTTTTTTTTCACTTTTATGACTCGACTCAATTTTATATGCTTGCTGATGAATTTTCTGGTATCTAAATGTAAGCCAAAACTGTTTTCATGTTCATCAGTCATTATTCTCAGCCAGAAATTCCTTATGCTTCTCATATTCCACATGAATAAGAAATAATTGAATCAATAGATAAAAACTTCTGCACTGCCAATTTTAAATTTACTGAAAATCTATATGGACTCAGTGAAGCACACAGATAGACAGTAGATTTTCATGAAATGAACATATGTATGTAAGTAACATTCATATAAAGATAGACTGTTGGGGCAGTAAAAATGACTCCGTCAACATAGTGTCTGTTACACAAGCTTGGTTATATCATTTCAGATTCTCAACACTTACATGAAAGCTAGAAATAGTTCTGTGAGACGTTGATGCCAGGGGTTGAGGTGGAGGACAAAGACAGCCAGATCATTTGGAGTTCACTGGCCATCTAGGCAGCGAGTTTCTGTTTCAGTGAAAGATCCTGTCTCAAAAAATAGGGTGGAGAGTGATGGATAAAGACCCCTGATCTAGATCTCTGGCCTCCACACATGCACACCTGCACTATATATATATATATATATATATATATACACACACACACACACACACACACACACACACACACACACACACTCGAAAGATATATACTGTTAGCAACCTTACTTTTACCTTTTGAGTTCAAGTATACATACTCTGTTGACTTCTTACACCATCTACTAGTATTCCAGTATTTGAATCTTTTGGGAGTGAAAAAAAATCAATACTCTTTTGTGTTGGGCTTTCGATGCTGAACCTTTTCCACTCATTATCTGCCCTTGCATATGTGAAGAGTTATAATTGATATTGATCTATAGTAGTCTATTATGTGATTATACTATGATATATTATACTGTGATTTATTTATCTACTCTGGATATTAAGAGCATTTTTGTCTGGGTCCTTTGGCCTACATGTCTCTTGACCCATTTCTTTATTGCTATTGTTACAAGAAAAAATATGAAGTAAAAATACTCATGTAAAAAAGCTAGACCCATGATGCCACTGCTAGCTGGGACTTGCTGTATGAGTAATTATATTTTGAATATAAACAATTCCCTCTGCTACATTGTTTTCCCTCAGCAACCCAAATTCATTGAATAACTTAGTAAAATGGCCCCAAGACACTCTTGTTCTCATTTGAAAATCAACCAAATTGCATAAGGGATGAAAGAAAAACTTAGAATAAACATATGCAAGTTTAAAGGAGTATAGAACAGCATTGCCAAAAAAACACTCATTAAAATTACTCATGGACAAAATAGATTTAAAGTAATTAAAATGCCTAGTCACTCTAGAATGGGCTGAGAGGGAAGATTGACTTGGTACCAAATGGCTTAATTTTATGGCTTTACATCAAACTTTTGAAATATTTTTAGTTAAGGAAATAAAAGAATTATGGGAAAAGTCTCACAGGGAAACATATAAAATACCATATACCCAAGGAGATCATTATCATCATTATGGCAACATTTTCTATCACATTTATGAATTTAGGTAGTTTTATCATACTTGAGAAGGGACAATTGAGCAGGTGCCATTTTATGAGGTACTAATTCTGTAGTGATCCCCAAGTGGAAGATCCACACACAAGGGTCAATTATTATGAGTCTAATAGAAATGCTGTGAGAGGGAAAAATTCAAAGTAGCATTAATCTCTGCATTGCTCCCTTGAGCAGAGTTCAGCTGTCAATTTTAGTCCTGAGGAGCTTGGAGACCACCAGTGTGGCCAAAAGCATTTTGAATTTGTTACATCAAGGGCAGAGTGAGCTCTAATGTAACTTTGAAAAACAGTTCCTGATTTTTAAATTATAAGAATATATCAAGGAAAAGAAGATTAAATATGATTCCTATAATTAAAATATAGATGGGATGTTCCACATATTATCCTGAGATTTTAACTTTCAAATTCAACATTATTTCTAGCTAAAAATCTGTCTTTATTCTCTGGATTCTAGTCAGCATTGATATAACTCTTCATGTTTTTATTCAAGTTATATAGCAATTACATTATTTTTCATATATGAAAACATATATGAAAACAATCACATATCCTTATAATAACAGAAATAACATATGTGAAATATACAGCATTGTCATATGCATTAATTACTCATTGAAGTTAGCATATATGGTAATCACAGATATTATATGAGACCTATTATGCTTTGGGAATTGACTATCAGCCCTCTCCCAGAGGCTCTTTTGTTGAAGGCTTATGAGATAAAGATGGCTCTGACTCATCAATGGATTAGTCCATTCGTGGATTCTTAATTTAACAGTATTTTAGTGGATGGCTGCAGTACTAAAAGGTTGGGACCATGATAAAGACAAGTCATTGTGAGGAAGTGAGAATTGTGAGTATACTTTGTCCACTGTCCCTTTCTCTCAACTCCACAGTTGTCATGCCAGGAAGTAAACGCCTCTGCTCTACCATGCATTCCCCACCTTGATGTTCTGCGGCAATACTGACCTAAAACCATCAGACCAAGAAACCATGGATTGAAACACTAAAACTGCAAGCCAAAATAAGTCTTTCTTCCCTTTAAGGCTTTTTTTTAAGATTTGTTTATTTTTGTTGTTATGTGTATGAGTTTCTTGCCTCCATGTATATTTGTGAACTACATGTGTGCTTGCGGAGGCGAGAAGAGGGTACCAGATACCCTGGTACAGGAGTTGTGGATGGTAATGAGCCACCACATAGGTTCTGGGAACTGAAACCAGGTTTTCCACAAAAAAACCAGCAAGGGCTCTTAAATACCAGTCTATCTCTCCAGTGCCCTTATAAGTTTGTTTTTCATCTTTTGTAATTTGTGTGTTTTCTCACAGTGAGAGGAGCACCATTTGACACATAATTAGCACTGCAGTGGCAACAGGGGGAAAGGAACATAAGTGACAAGAGGACTAACATTTATTAGTGCCCAATTGTAGGAAAGGAAATAACCCCAGTAGATTACATATTTTGTACCTTATTTTATCCTTTTAATAATAACTCAGGTTCTGATTTGGTATGCTCCTTATAGACACTTGAGAATAATAAAGGTTAAATACTTTGACCAATGTCACCACCTAATGAACAGTTGATTCAGGAACCAAAGCTATGTCTGCTTACTCAAATCCATTTCCAAAATATCATTTTCCATTCTCTTTCTAAGGTCTGATTATCTGGTAGTTAAGATCTTTAATGTTGTAGGGGAAAGTTTTAAATCAAAATACATATACATATAGCAGCTCGCCAAGTGCAAGGTCATTATTTCTCTAATTAGTAGATTTTTTTGTAGCCATAACAAAGGACCTGACACTGAGTAATCTATAAAACAAACAATAAAAATTATCTTTGTACAGGTCTAGGTGTTGAGAAGTCCACTGTCAAGGAAATTGCATGTCCCCTTGTCAAGTGAGGGATACTTTATTTCCTTAGTGATACTTATCTAATCATTTGAAAGGGAAAAATATTATTTCTTCACTTTATAGATGACAGAGGCAAATGAGAAAGTAATGCTATATATACAGCCTCCTTTACAATGACATTAATTCTATTCATAAGGAACTGTATTACTTTAGTGTCGCCCCTCATTAACATCATATTTGACATTAAGTTTTAACAACTGAATTTTGGAGAGAACACACATTTGAGCCATACCAGCTTAATTTTTTGATTTTTGTTTTGTTTGTTTTCTTAAATAGATGCTTACCAGTTATGGTTTCAAGTCAACAAGGAAGGTTTATTCAGTAGTTGCATGCTACATATGAGCCAAGATTAAAGTATTAGAAGGAACAAGCCTTCTCCAATATACTTCTCCAAGTAGCATGTCTTGATTCGTTTCTCCCAGTATGATGCTATCACTATATATAATCTGTTCTAACTGAAAGATACTTACTATGCTATGACTAGAGACTACAAAGCTTATAAAATTTCACCCGACCATGTCAATTTCCCCTGAAACATTTTAATAGCTCTACATAAAATATGGTAATATTCATAATTCTTTCTTAAGACTTATTTTTAGTAAGTGCATGTGTGTATGTATATGTAAGTGTATATGCACAAATGGGGAGGTCAAAAGAGTTTGTAAAATTCCCCTGAACTCCAGTTATAAGTGATTGTGAACTGCCTGACATGGGTGTGGAGACCCAAACTTGGATCCTCAGCAAGAGCAACAAGTGTTTTCTTAACAATTGAATCATCTTTTAAGCCTCAATGTACCTAATGCTTAGATCAGAACAAAATAATTTAACCCCTTCCTTCTCTGATCTTGCTTTTTTCCTGTTTACCCCCATCCTCACATCTTTTTTTCTGGTCATTCTGTTTGTGAATACCAATAAATGGAAAGTACTGCATCATTCACCCATGTCTTTGCCCAATGTTGATCTGTCTGCCTAGAAAGACCTTCTTTTCCTGTTTTTAACCTAAGCATATCTGACTTTTCTTTAGTAGTTCAGCTTCAACACAATGTCTGATTTTTGTGTTCTTCTATATGATTTTATGTAATTGCATCAATATCAATTAACACTAGACTGTGATTTATACTGCATGATAAACTCATTGAAGACTGGTTATGCATTTTAGCATGTTACCTGTACATAGCATTAGAGAATAAGTTTGGAATTATGAGAGGTTATTATTAGAATTAAGTGAGATTAATCTATGCAACTATAACACAGTGTCAGTCATATGAAAGGTATTAAGTATGCTGGAAAGAATTGTAACCATTTATGCATGAATAATCATTCTACAAGTCCAAAAATAATGATTATGACTGTAAAAATAGTTTATCAGTGTTTTTCTATAGAACTACACACAGGCCTGGCTCAAAAGTAAATCCTACTGGAGAACTAAAATATAAGGTCTAGTGAGAGCCAAGGACAGTAGGTGCCTTATGCCAACAAAGGGAAAAGCAATGGGCATGCACTACAATTGTGCATAGCATCCTGCATTGACCTTCCGAACACAAGTCAGCTGCTCACTTTCCCCTTCTAAATCACATATAAATTTCTCTTGGGGTCAATTCTAACCCAGGGAAAGAAAATATTTGAAATGTAGTTTTGGCACAGCTGAAAGTTATCACATCAAGTTTCGAATCTCCAGATACATAATTATAGAACTGGCCCAAGGAACCAATGTTCTTTCCACTAGATTACTCTTCCTTCTATGGTAGAACAAATTGCAAAGATGATAAGAACATATACTTAACACTGCAAGGATTAATTAGTAACAGTTTGAAAGCACACATGAAATCACCGGATATCCATGCCAGTCTTTCCAGTAATTCTCCTGATTCCCTTTGGCATTCAATTTGCTTTTTTTTCAGTTTCTGAAGTGGTGAATTTGAAATCATTTAGGTCCTAGCCTGATTATTCAAAATGACATTTACAATGAAAAACATGGCTTTAATACAAATCCATAGTACATTATTTCTCTCCACAATATTAGGAGAGGTGTTCCACGGTTCTGATCTCTTTGAGAGAATTTCTGACCCATTTGAAGAATTTTCCTCTTTCAGAATTTGGCCAGTCTAGGACAGCAAATCCAGAAGATGCCAAAGGACTTTCACTTTGAATTTTATAAAAATGTTTATTTTGAATATTATTGTCAAAACCACAACATTTAAAATTAGGAATGTCTATGTAGGGATGAGACTCATCTACAACCAGTTCTGAATAACTTTTTACTAATTTAATGAAGTGAAACATAAAGAATCCACTGACAAAATCTGCTACTCTCTGCAATTTTTAAATATTTATTTTAATTTTAAGTGTGTGTGTTTAGGAGTGGGGAGATAAGCACATGTTGAGTACAGAAGCTGTGGAATTCAGAAGAGGACACTGAATTCTCTGGAGTGGGAGTTAGAGGTGGGCACTCAGGACCACCAGCTCAGGGGTGGCACTGCACACTGCCTCCTTAATCATCAATCAAGAAAATTTTATCACAGACTTACAAACAGGTCAATCTTGTAGTAGCCTTTTCTCTTTCTCTTTAAAATAGTTATATTTATTATTTTTTCTTATTTTACATATTGACCCTAGTTCCCTCTCATCTCATTGCCACCCCCCCCCCACACACACACACTCCACAGGGAGGGTGATGCCTTCCAGGAGGGTCAACAAAATCTGTCAAGTCATTTGGAGTAGGGTCTAGACCCTCCCTCCTGCCTCTAGGTTGTGGGAGCATCCCTCCATGGGGAATTGGCTCCCAAAGTCCTTTTGTGCACCAGGGATACATCCTGGTTCCACTGTCAGAGGCCCCTTAGGCTACCCAGGCCTTCTAACTGAGACCCATATTCAGGGGGTCTGGTTCGGTCCTATGCTGATTTCCCAGCTCTCAGTCTGGGATCAATGAGCTCCCCCTTGTTCAGGTCAGCTGTTTCTGTGGGTTTCTGTAGCCTGGTCTTGACCCCTTTTCATATTACTCCTCCTTCTCTGCCTTTTCTTAATTGAGGTTTTCTCTTCCAAACTTATTCTAGCATGTATTAAGTTGACATAAAACTAGCTGGCACAGCATATGAAGTAATGGATTTCATTATTGCATTGTCATACATAGTTTGTTTTGTTGA
Organism: Cricetiscus sungorus; assembly: GCA_030556225.1. Classification (NCBI taxonomy): domain Eukaryota; kingdom Metazoa; phylum Chordata; class Mammalia; order Rodentia; family Cricetidae; genus Cricetiscus; species Cricetiscus sungorus. The sequence goes on from JANBXA010000126.1 coordinate 13,122,048, forward strand.
TCCTCTTTCCCTTAAAAGTGGTGAAAATTTTGGCTGCTAGAGGACCTGAATTTCCATGCTATCCTTTAATTAAATGTTATATTACAAGTTTTTGGCTATGTGAAATGGCTGTACATTACTTTCATTCTTTGCGCCATTGAAGTCACACAGAGATCTTCAGATCCCCCTGGAACTGGGGACAGAGACAGTTGTGAGCTACTGTGTTTGCTAGGAATTGAAACAGTGTTCTTTGCAAAAGTAACAAGTGCTCTTAACCACTGAACAATATATATAGTCCCATAATCTTTTAATAGCTTCATACAAACAGTTACATATTGTTTCTCAAGCTAGCAAAACCACAATAACTAACTAAAAGCCCTATTATTTTGAAGAACAACCTTTGGGTTGCCCCAGAGTTACTTTTTTATTCTGTTATCTTTGAGCTACAAAAAAGCAAAAGAAACAAAGCTAAAATGACAGAGGGACTCAAGCAAAACTTTCATTGTGAAAATTCCTAACATATACTACTTCTTTTCCTATTTTAGTTTCATTTTAACATAACCATACCTTTTTGAAATGTTTAAAAAACACCTTCATTTAGTTCCCCCACAACTCTCATTTTGTCTATTCAGTATAGATTATTTAGCTCACAAAAATAACTTCATAGCTTATTATTATCTGTTTTATGTATACCATCTAAAATATTTTAAAATATCTTAATTTTTGTTATTGTCTTTTGAAAAAGAATAAAAGTTCTGTAAATATTCCTGAAACATTTTTTGCCCATAGTAAATCAAAAATATCAAGAATCTAATGCCTTTCCTTTGGCTGAACCTTAAGTTGAAGGTTGTCTGTGGGGATAATCAGGCTTGTGACCCACGGCATGTGTTTGGCAAAAAAGACGGCTGTGTTTCCAGCAGTAGGTTGTGATTTTAATCACCCCTTTGTTTGAAGTTCAGAACTGACTTTAGAATCCAGTTCAAGGCAACTGACAGTTTTTTTTAATTGGATAACCTGAGTTAGTACTATCTTTGGAATGATAACCTTGCTAGGATGAAGCAATGTGAAGAATATCTTAACATACAAATTCTCCTGGGACCAGTTGCATCTACTCTTCTTGCTAGTTCCACGTGTTCTTTTAAATTAAACAAAGTATTTACTAGTGATAGTCCAGCACATGTTGCCCAAAGATATTTTCATTATTTCCTTTTGTGTTTTTCAAGCTTGGTACAGAGCCAAGGGCCTTAGACATAACACACAAGAGCTCTACTGAATCACATTGCCAGCACAACATTTTATTTGAATAATGAATTGTTACGTTTTTAAATAAAATTGCTTAAAATTCCATGAGATTTAGCATCAGGAAGATGTGACCTTAGTTCTAGCTCTGCCACTTACCATCAGTGTCACTTTAGAAAAATTACTTCAATATCTGTGAGTGTGGCTTTCCAAGTGATATTACAAAGCCTATACCTAAGACTCTTATTGAGAGCAGCAAATGAAATGTTAATGGATGTGGTAATTCCCAGGAAGGGAGCATAGCATAAAGCTGGCAATTACTATTTTTTAATATTGTAAAAATAAATGATTTATGTGTGCCTATGAGTGTGTGTGTAATTGTGCATGTGTGAAGATTTGTGCACATGTGAGTACCAGTGCCCTCTCAGTTCACAAGAATGAATTAAGTCTTCTACAGCTGGAATTTCACATGGGCCACCAAATATGGGTGCTGGGAATCAAACCAGGATCCCCTGCAAGAGCAGTATGCACTGTGAACCACTGAACTATCTCTCTAGCTCCTTGCTTTTTTTGCATGACAGGATCTCATGATGTAGCCCTGTCTGTCATGGAATTCCTGATATAGACCAAGCTGACTTTGAACTCACAGAAATATGTCTGCCTGTACTTCCTGAGTGCTGGGATTAAAGGAGTATGGTACTATTTTTAATATGTTTCATGCAAAAGTGAAATTATTATGGCCTTGATGGCAGCATATTTTAAGCATGGAGTCTGGTTTCAAGTCTTAGATTTCACCCATGCACCCTGTTTCTGTATTCTGAGATTTTCTGTCTTCATATGCAGATTAGGGAAATAGCTACTTTTTAAGGACTATTGTCAAGTTTAAATAAAATTGCATACAAACAAAAAATAATGCTACATATAGCAAATTCATAATACAGTTCATGCACTTCTCATTATCCATGTCTTCCATAGCTCATACAATTTTTCTACCCTCATTTGCAGATTATTATAGAGGCTATGATAATGAAGTAAGGGCATTTAAATGTCCACAAAGTTCAGGGAAAGAAAAAAACTTAGAAATGGAATTAAAGATTTGTCAGTGTCTATTACATTAATGGGTAACTTGTTGAAAAGTGAAGAACCCAAGCCTTCACAATAGGTCACAGAAAAGAGGTAAGTCATTCTCTGATATTGTAATTTTCACAAGCAATCCAAATGAGTTTGATAGTACCCGTTAAGAATCATGAAAATAAGAGCCTGCTGACCTCAGAAACCTGAGACAGCCCAGCCCAGGTCAAACATCCCAGCTCAGATCTGAAGAACTTCACAGTCAATCTTTATAAATATGAGATAAGTGATTATAATTAAAGCTACTCATTCTGGGAGTTGTTTGTTATACTCTGAATATCAGTTAAGGTTGTATGCACAGTAAACACTCAACATGAAGTAACATATGAATATAAAACACTCTTATATTGGAAACTTATCATTTTTACAATTAATATATGCACCATCAAAAAATACATGGAACAAAATTATCATCACACAATACTGTGCCTAAATGGCCAATCACTGAAAATGGAGTCATTAACTAAACAATCATTACAATGATTAGTTATACTAGAGGCCCCTATCCTGACTACACATTATTAAATATAATACTAAGCAATAGAAAATAGCAGGGATAATTGCAGTTGGCATCTCTGATTTGGAGTAAATATTGGGAAGGGGCGGATATTAATGTCAATCATCATGGCTATTACACACTTGACCACACAGCTGGTCAGTGATGGAGCACAGTCATTTGCTAGCTCCTCTGAGATCCTGACTTTTTTTTTTATTATGCCATGCTGTGGGAGACAGTGATACCCTCAGGCATTCACAACAAGTTAATTATTGGGCATATTGTTCAACAGCAGAGGGAAACTTGTTCATACTGTTTTTCTTTGAGCTGCACATATTCTGAGGCAAAACAGAAAACTTCAGATACAATTACTCAGACGTTTTCTTGGTCTTTTTTTTTCCTGCATGCCCAGCAGCTGCTGAGTGTTCAGCATCAGATATGAGAACTTAAGCTGAATAAACTAGAGGAAAACCTTCTAGAGAAAGCAAGCTCAGCTTTCAAAAAAAAAAAAAATGCTAAGGTTGCCTACTCAGGAGCCCAGGACAGCTTAATAAAATTGAGTAGAAAAAAACCAATTAGACATTCTAAACTGCTTTTCTGGGACTCACCAAAACAACACAAATCAAAAGAGTAATTATTCAATTATTAGTAGCAGCTGGATTTTGTTATTTCTTTTTAGTTAAATCAAGTCTCCCTATGTTTCTCCCCCACCCCAACACATATACCTTGCTGCTACTTCCCAGAGGGCCAAATGATATCTTTTCAATCACTAGAAATTACTTCACTATGAATTTGCCCACAGGAATATTCAAAGATAAATTCATGCTTAATGCTTAACTCAGATACTATCTCTTCTCTTTTCAAAAACATCCAGGGGAATCAATAGTCCCAGCCCGATAAACAAAGCATTTTCAATATGACCCCTGCCATGGTACCTTTTACATTTTATGGTAGCCTGAGTTCTTGGCAAATGTAGGATTCAAAGTTCCATAACAAATTCTGTGTTCTACTTTTCCATGAGTGTTGCTTCACGCCTACCTTCTCCATATGTCTCCAACAGTTATGTAGCTTACTGTTCAAAGCAAATTTCAAAGCATACCCTTTTGAAGCCATTCTGTTTATCATTTGTCTAAGTTCACCATGAACAAGTGTCAGAGGCATGAACAAGTGTCAGAGGAACCATGAGTATCTGGGCTTTTTCTGGATGAATCTAAGGAGACTTTAAGGATAAGTCTGTGAGGATTGGTATATCATTCAGCAGACCAAGTATGGAAGAACCACACTGATTGTGGGTAGCACTATCCAATAGGCTGGGTGACTGGATGGAACAAAAAGCAGAAGAGTGAAGCTTATGCCTGCACATTGCACCTGAACAGGTGCTTCCATGCTGTTCTCTTTAGTGTCCAGACACTTCAGGCCTGAATGCAAGCTTGTAACTCTGTCTATACTGGCAGGTTTTAAGTCTTCAACCTCTGACTAGAGCTACATCACAGAAGCTACTTCTTCTGAGCTTTGCAGCTTCTTGGACTGAGTAACTAGCTCCTGGTTTTCTTAGCTCTCCAGCCTGCAGGTAGCTGTTGCAGAACTTTTCAGTATCTGATATAAATCAGCTTAATAAATCCTTTCTTACAATTAATTATATCTTCTGCAAATTCTGTCTCTATGGAGGACACTGACTAATAATACAATTTTCTTTATATGGAAACAAAAACAGATGATAGACAGGCTTTAACCCACAAAACTAGTGCTACTTTTGAAGTCCATTTTGGCCAGTTGATCTCAAGCCAATTTTCATTTCTAAGTTTTGCATTCTGGCATGTAAAATGTCAATAATAATATTTGCTATATATGTGAAGTTCAAAATGAAATATAATCACATGTATATTTATAAAATAATGTTATCTTATATATTTGAGGGCTAGAACTGCTCATATTTCTACAAGAGAATTATGGATATAAATATGAAATCTTGCCTGATACTAGATTAAAAATCTAGTCAACCTCTGAGGGCTAATGAAGTCATGTACATTATAATAGAAACTACTCCGTCATTTTACTAGACCAGTATAATTCCTTATTACATTCCAAATCTTATCCTTATACTCAAAGATAAGTATAGCTACCACCTCTCATCCAAAAATCTTCTTTTACCAGCAAATGGAGATCATCACAGAAAAACACAACTGAATACAATACAGATCAATTGATCAAGGCTAGCCCAGACTCAATGGATACATCCATGTTACAGTTTCTGTATCTATGGCTCAGAAAACATCACAGATGTGAACCAAAAAATTACAAGAGGCATTATACAAGAAAGAACAGAACAATGATCATATCACTGGATATGTTAACAGGGAATGGGGTAATTTTTATGGGATGCCACTCCTAGATAAAGAACTGCAGGCTACTAATGACTGTGGGAAAGGGAGACTTAGTCTCTCCAAGGTTTCCCCTCATTGGTCATTCAGTACAAAAGTGTCAGAACTTGAAACTATATATACACAAACAAAAAAATAGATTCAGCAGGTTATGTGATTTTATACATATTCATATATTATATATGGAGCGATGATACTCAAAGAAATAGAGGCTATCAATTTGAGAATATGGGAGCATAGGAGGGGTTGGAGATTAGAGACCTGAAGGAAAGTTATGGAGGAGGAGACTGGGGATTTAGCTCAGTGGCAGAGCATTTGCCTAGCAAGCACAAAGTCCTGGGATCAATCCTCAGCTCTGAAAAAAAGAAGACAAAATAACAAAGAAGACAATAAATACATAAATAAGTAACTAACAATATTTGCCAGATGTTGGTGGCATACACCTTTAATCCCTGCACGTGGGAGGCAGAGGTATGAGTTCTGGGCCAGCCTGGTCTACAAGAGCTAGTTCCAGGACAGGCTCCTAAGTAGTACAGAGAAACCTCATCTCAAAAAAACAAAAAAAATCACATGATAGTGGCATAAATAAAGACATTTTGACAAATAGAATCAAATCAAAGACACAGATATAAATTCACATACACATGAACACCTGATTTTTACAAAGAAGCTAGAAAGTTACAATAGAAAAAGAAAGCATCTTCAATAAATGGTTCTGTTCTAACTGTATGTCTGTATGTAGAATAATGTAAATATATTCATATCTATCACCTTGCACAAACTCAAGTCCAAGTGGTTCAAATATCTCAACATAAAACCAGATACATTGAACCTGATAGAAGAGAAAGTGGAGAATAGCCTTGAACACACTGGCACAGAAGACAACTTCCTGAACAGAACACCAGGCACAAAGATCAACAATTAATAACTGGGACCTTTTGAAACTTAAAATCTTCTGTAAGGCAAAGGACACTGTCAATAAGACAAAACGGTACCCTACAGAATGGGAGATCTTCACCAATCCTATATCAGACAGAGAGCTAATCTCCAAAATATATAAAGAACTCAAGAAACTAGACATCAATATATTAAATATTCCAATTAAAAAATGTGGAACAGATGTAAACAGAGAATTATCAACAGAAGAATATCAAATGACTGAAAACCACTTAGCAAAATGTTCAACATCCTTAACCATCTGGGAAATGCAAATCAAAATTACTTTGAGATTCCTTCTTACATTTGTCAGAATGGCTAAAATCAATTACACAAGTAACAGCTCATACTGACAAGGATATGGAGCAAAGGGAACATTCTTCAATTGCTGGTGAGAGTGAAAATTTGTAGAACTACTATGAAAATCAGTATGCCAGTTTCTCAGAAAACTGGGAATCAATCTACCTTGAGATCCAGCTATACAACTTTTGGTCATATACCCAAAGGATGATCCATCCTACCTCAAGGACACTTGATCAACTATGTTCATATGTATTTTATTCATAATAGCCAGAAACTGCAAATAACTTAGATGTCCTTATACTAAAAAATGGATAAAGAAAATGTGGTACATTTACACAATGCAGTATTACTAAGTTTAAAAATTTCACCATTAAATTTTCAGGTAAATTGATGGAACTAGAAAAAACAAAACATCCTGAGTGACTTAAACCAAACCTGTAAGACAAACATGGTTTATACTCACTTATACGTGGATATTAACTTTTAAGTAAATGATAACCATGCTATAGTCCACAGACCAAGAACAAGGAGGGCTAGAGGGGGTCACATGGATTTCCCTTGGAAGAAGAAATAGAACAGATATTGCTGGTGGACTGGTGGCAGGTGGGAATGGGAACTGGAGGATCAGGTGACGGGATGGAGGAGTAGAGCATTGGGAGAGACACTGGAGTTTGAGGGCATTTGGGAGGCCATGTGGAAATCAAGTGCGGTAGAAACACTCAGAATTCTATGAAGGCAAGCCTATCAAGGACTCCTAGCAATGGAGGATATAGAGCATGAGCCAGTCATCTTCTGTAACAAGACAATTTCTAATAGTAAGACTGGGATATCAGCCTAGTTACAAATCCTTTGACTTATAATCTATCTGGCTTGAAAGTTGTGCGGGGGCAACATAGGGGCACAACTAGTGGGAGTGACCAACCAATGACTGATCTAATTTGAGACCCATACCACAAAAGAAACTTATGGCTGCCACTGTCTAGATGACCAGGAACTGCAGGCAGATAGTCAAAGACCTAGGATAGAAAAAATATCAACAAAATGACTGCTGATGATATTCTGTTATAATCATAGATAGTTGTCTAGCCTAATCAAGTTCCCCCAGCAACTAATGGGAAAAGATGCAGAGACACACACCAAACATTAGGCAGAGAGAAAGCCCAAACTGGAGATCTCCTTTGGGTTTCTCCCTTTGGAGCAGCAGGCACTGTTCCCCAGCCCCAGAAGAGGTGAAGTAAGAATTGTGGGAATCAGAGAGATGGAAGACACCAGGAGAACCTAGCCCACAGAATCAACTAGAGTGAGCTCATAGGGGCTCACAGAGACTGAACTAAGAACCGGGAAACCTATATGGGCCTGACCTAGGCCTTCTGCATGCATGTTATAGTTGTGTAGCTTAGTCATCTTGTGGGACTCTGATATCAGAGTAGGAGCAGGGGCTGTCTCTGACTCTGTTGCCTGCTGTTGGGACCCTTTCTTCCTACTGGGTTGCCTTGTCCAGCCCTGATAGTAGAAGAGGTACCTAGTCTCAAAGAAACTTGATATGCCAAGTTTTGTTGATATCCAGAGAGAAAGGGTGGTGTAGTGAGGACTGGAAAGAGTAGAAAGAAGAGAAACTTCAGTAAAGGTACATTTGTTTTTTTAATTTTTAATTTAATAATTTTTCTTATTTTACATATCAATCTCAGTTCCCTCTCCCTCCCATCCTCCCCACCGACCCCCCACAGACCATCCCCCACCCACTCCCCAGGAAGAGTGATCCATGAAGGATCATCAAAATCTGTCAGTCATTTGGAGTAGGGACTAGGCCCTCCCTCCTGCCTCTAGGCTAAGGGAGTATCCTTCCATAGGGAATGTGCTCCCAAAGTCCTTTCGTGCACCAGGGATACATCCTGGTTCCATTGTCGTAGGTACCATATACTTCCCAAGCCTCCTAACTGAGACCCACATTTGGAGTGTTTATGTCAGTCCTATGCTGGTTTCCCAGCTATCAGTCTGGGGTCCATGAGCTCTCCCTGGTCAAGGTGTATTGTATGAGAGAAGAAATAAAGTAATGAAAAAAGAAAAACTTAGATAAGCAGACATTTTTTAATATCTATTAATCTTTTAATAAATAAATAAATAAATAAATAAATAAATAAATAAATAAATAAATAAATAAATAAATGTGTCTCTAAGATCTTCCTTTAAGGAAAGGTTTGGTGTCCACCGGTAGAGAGTATAGTTATAAGTGGCCACCAGGGGACTACTACTTCAAGACCAGCCATATCTGCTAGTGTCTACTTCAATGAAGGCCACTCATTTTTAGGGCAAATCTCTTGGAGACAAATCAGGACTGGGGCATAAAATAAAATGGTTTTGAGTTCTGAATGAAATATGAGTTTGTTTTATATTGGTCTAGAAGAGAAGAGGGTCTGGGGTATGTAGCAATTCCTAGGGAAATTGGGTTTCTGTACAGAAGAAATTGGTGACTTGGGGTTCTTGGCTTTATAAACTATAATGCGGGGGTCTTGCCTATATAAACTATAATACGTTCCCACCCATATAGTCATAGTACACAACCAAGTCTTCTAAAAGGAGCATCAGAACCATACAAGGGTGGACCTGAGAAGTTAGAGTGGTTCTAGCAGCATATTAGCAGCCTGTAGTTCTTCAGGAAAACACACAGGGATAGAACACAAATAGTAAATCAGGACTCTGATGATGCTGTCAGCCAGGGTGATTTACATTTTGAAAAATAAAAGTAATGTGACATCCCTCTTATATTGTAGCTATTGAATATAGTACAATCTACTGCATTTATATACTTAGAAGTTTATTTTGTGAATGCCATGGCTAATATTGATTATCCACTTAACAGGATTGAAAATGTCCATATAAACACATTTCTAGATGTCATTGTGAAGATGATTTCAGAAAGGTATAGCAGAACAAGGAAGACTCACCCTGAATTTGGGCTAGCACCAAGCCATGGGCTGTAGTCCCCACTGAGTAAAAAGGAGGAAATGAGCCAAGCAGCAGCCTTCATCTCCTTCTGCTTACTAACTACAACTACACTGCTGTTTGTTCCTGCCACCATAACTTCCCAGGCATGATGAACCTCAACATGCAAGCCAAAATACACCATCTATTCCTCAAGTTGCTTTCATTAGGAATTTTGTTACACTGATAAGAAATATATCTGAAACAATGAACAAATTAAATTCAATAATTTCGAGATAATTAATAATTATAAACAAAAGTTTCATATCAGTCCCTAACCTTGAAAATCTTTTAAGATCCTACATTACTCCTAGTATTTTCTTGGTATAGAGAGATGAACAAAGGAGATAGGGTCTGTACTGTGCTATGGATAGGGTTGAAGTGTTTTCCTCAAAGGTTCATGTGCTAAACTTAGCCATATCTGTGAGCGAGTAAGAGAGGGTAAACCAAAGATAGCTATGTGATTTAGAGATAAGCCTTTGGAAACTGATTAGGACTAGATAATTTCATAATGGAAGAGTCCCCATGGTTGAACAAGGTGGCACTGAAGAAAAAGAGGGTTGACTATTGTTATATGTTGGCATATATTACCCTAGACATCTGCCAGCAAGAAAGCTATCATTATTTGCAAACTTGAGTTTCTAGGTCAGTGATCGAAATAAATCTCCCATCTCTATAAATTGACCTAGTGTCTACTAACAGAAGCTGACTATTATAGCCAGCAAAGAGTTTCTAGCTTGTTTTCTCCTGTTACCTTAAGGTCAGACAGCTAGACTCACAAAAAGCTGGTAGAATCTTTAGAATTTTAAGGTATCAGTATGTCTCTGGCTACTTTTTGGAAGATTGGTTCACTACAACACACAGAGGCTTTTCTTGGTAGTTGCACCACAATATCTACCTTAGGTCTTTCTCTAAAGAAACACATTCAACCTTTTGCAGGACAGGTCTGAGATATTTTTATATGGGAGAGTGATAGCAGTATGGTTGTGATGTGATATTGATGTTTCTGTGAGCCAGACACCACCACTGGACCCAAGAGTTAGTAGATCAATGTCATTGATTGCTTGTCCTAAGATTGGAAAGCTCAGTGATACACTCCACCCAGAGATCTGTAATGGGAACCAGCTAGAGATATCCAAAATAACAACATGCTTATTAATGCAGTCTGTCTCAGCTGCCTTTCATTCCTATTCAGTGACTCTCAGCATCTCCAAATTAATGGTTTCCATTTAAATCTGTTGCAGTGGCATCTGATTCCTAGGGAAACTAAACTAAGACTCATATCACCTTCAGACATCCTTCAACCCCTGGGAAGAAGGGGCACCATGTCCACCCCAGCATAGTACATGAAGAAAGTTCTCCTCTCCAGGACTTTCAGTGATAAATGTGTATGCTTTCAGAGATGATAGCCTCTAAACACTCTGATTAACATTACACCTGAAAACAGCAGGTAAATAATTCCTTTTGTCTTCCACTTAACCTGGTTCAAGCCAGGCTTTTGTATTACTTATTTTTCTTACATCAATGAATATGATCTTCAGTATAAGGTAGGCAAACAACAATGAAACTGCATTTATTCCCTCAGAGTCACTTCCTACTTATAACTGAATGGCATTCTTTTTAAGATTTATTTATTATGTATACAGTGTTTGACTGCATGTATGCCTGCAGGCCAGAAAAGGTCACCAGATCTCGTTACAGACAATTGTGAGCCACCATGAGGTTGCTGGGAATTGAACTCAGGATTCTCTGAAAGAGCAGCCAGTGCCCTTAACCTCTGAGCCACCTCTCCAACACCCTGAGCAGCATTTTTTAAGATGTTAATTTATATTTCTTTTTTTTTCCTCCAAGAGTTTCACTACATAGTCAGGGTAGTCTCAAACTCACAGAAATCTTTCTGTCTCTGCCTTTCTGCTGCTGAGATTATAGCAATATGCCACTATGGTTGGTTTAACTCATAATCCAGTTATTCTTTGGTAACTGAAGGAATAGTCTGTGTGCTGTCTTTTGTGAAGTAGTTGAATGCCTTCATATTTCCACGAACTCCTTGGACATTTCCATGGGGAAAAAAAATCTGAATTCGCATGGACAAGAATGACTAAAACAACCAAGCATGATGGCACATGTCTTCTTCCAGAACTTGGGAGGCAGAGACAAATGGATCTTTTAGTTGAAGGTTAGCCTGGTCAACATAGCAAGTTCCAAGGCAATCACAGCTACATAATAAGACTCTAGAAAAAAAAAAAGACACAAACAATCCAAAAAAAAAAAAAACAAAAAACAAAAAAAACAAAAAAACAGGAGGAGGGAGGGAGGAAGGGAGAAAAGGGGGGGGGGAGGAAGAAAGGAAGGAAGAAAGACAAAAGGAAGGAAAATAATTCCTGGGGCTAGGGAAATGATGGCTCAATGGTTAAGAGTGCTTTGCTCTTTCAGAAGATTTGAGTTTAAGTGTTTAGTTCCCTGAAACTATTCCAGGCCTTAATCACCTGTAACTTAAGGTCACGGTCTCTAGTGTCCTCTTCTGGCCTTTTGGGGTACTTGCAGTCATGATCACATTGCATTTCTCTCTTACACACACACACACACACACACACACACACACACACACACACACACACACACACCATTTAAAATAAAAATAGTCTGCCATAGTGATGCACACCAGTACTCAGAAGGCAGAGGCATCTGGATCTCTGTGAGTTCAAGGGCAGCCTTGTTTAGGTAGTAAGTTCCAAGCCAGTCAGGGTTACATAATGAGACCCTGTTTCATATATAAATAAATAAAAGTAAATATGGAAAACCAAAAGAGAAAGACTACCCAAAGCAAAGGTAAGGACTTATTCTATGTCCAGACCTATTTTAGGATCTGTCGCCAGGTATTACGCCTTGCTCAACTGTCACTACAATGCAACCAGTAAGAGGGTGTGTACACAAAGGTGTTCAGATGTGATAAAACTTTACCTATAAAAGTAGACTGAATTGACCTTATAATAGATACCTTTTGACTCCCTACTCCAGTGTTGTGCTATCAAACAGATTTCTGAAGAATAAAAGTATTCTATAACCCATCTAATGGTAACCAATTTAATGCTAATACTACAGAGGCTATGAATTTTTTAATTGTAATTTGCATTTAAATAGACACATGTGGCTAGTGACTACCATATTGGACATAGTCTGGTGTTGCTTTGCCAATTTTGGCAAACTCTCGACCACTCAATCATGTTTCTGTCAACATTTCTGCCCCAACTGCTTATTCACTGGGAAGCACAATGTTGGAAACAGTGAAAATGAGAACAACATATGCTTCGGTTTCCCAGTGAGCCTGACAGCCTCCTTTTGCTTTTGGTCTGGTTGGCTGAGCATCATACATATGGAGCAGACAAGCCATCATTTCTCCCTGAGAATATTAAGGGAGAAAAGCTCTTAGGGATGTAGTTCATGAGCTGCAATGTCTCTGCCAATAATTCAGACATCATCGGGTGGTCTTGGGTACTAGTAAAAGTCTCATCAAGGTTGGGGCTTCAGTTTTCTGTTTCAGTGCGCATTTTCACTTCCAAATTTCTGACCTTTTAAAAGCTGATAACTCAATTTAAGTAAGCTTCATTTCAAACCCCTGCTTTCCCCTTTTAAAGTTTGCTTTTCAAAACCAACCAAACAGGGATTGTTCTAGTATGTGATGAAGTTGCTTCTAGGAACCCATAAGCATAAATCCACAGGTTTATTGCTCAGTTAGTGCTTATGGGTTTCTAGAAGCAACTTTGCCACAATCCTGTGAATTCTTGCTCACAGTTCATTGAACTCTGACTGGATCTTGAATTATATTTGATGCTCCAATAGAAAGCAATATTTGTCACATTCTATTACTGTATGTTCTTTGGCTTTGGAAAATTGAGTATTGCTTTGAAAAATTCTCTGTACTAGAGTGTACTGCCCTCAGATCTTAAATCAAAACATTTCAAGTTGTCACTGTGTTAAAATAATAAGTTATATGCAAAAGTTGTATACATTGAAACTGGATACCAGTTTACATGTTTATCCCAGTCATTGTACAGACATCAGGATCATACCCACTAAAGTGGGAGTCACCATCCTTACTTCTGACAGTCAGTTATTTATACTTTTTCACTTTACTTAAATTGAATTATTATCTTGAGAGATGGCTCAGTGGCTCAAGCATTTAGGACATGAATTTGCTTCCCAGAATCCACATTAAAAACCAGGCCTGGCAGCATGTGATTTTAACCCCAGTGCTTGGAGGGAGTCAAAATAAGTGTATCTCTAGAGTTCATTGGACACCCAGTCCAGATAATCAGTGAACTCCAGGTTCAGTGAGCCATGCTGTCTTCAAAAGAAAAATCAGATGAACAATATAGAAAAGCAGCAGAAGTAAGCTCTAGCCTACACACATGCACACACATGTATAATCCATACATACAAAATTTAAATAAGCACATTTAATCTGTGGCTATATTATCTTTTGCAATTAATCTAATCCCTTTATATATGTATATACAGGTCATTAACTCTCAGTGGTGTGCAGTATTCTATTATATGACTGTTTCAAAATATATTTATCAACTCAACTATAGTCATATACCTGTTATTTTGGAACAATTGTAAAGAGAGGTTTTAAGACATGTATTATAGACATATATATATAACATTTATGTTAGATTGGTGTGTGTGTGTGTGTGTGTGTGTGTGTGTGTGTGTGTGTGTTTCCTGTAAGTATGCATGTGTGTCACATGTATGCCCGATGCCCATGGAGGTCAGAAGAGGGAGTTGGATCTCCTAGAATTGGAATTATGGATGATTATGAGACAGCACGTGGGTGCTGGGAACCAAATCTGAGTCAGTTGAAAAAGCAACAAGTTCTCTTAGCCACTGAGCCATCTCTTCAGACCCCTATAGGACATTTTTATTTTATAACTACAAGTGAAATTTCACTGTACAAAACCCTCCTAACTTTCTAAAATGGTTGGGCCATTTCACACTATCACCTACAATGCATATTGTCCCAGCTGATCTACACATTCAAAAAGATGTTTTCTTTTTCATTTCACTCATTGTGTTTGGGATACGGTAACTTATCATGAATGTGATTTGAATTTTCTTAATACAAATGAAGTTGAACATCATTTTACTTCCTTACCAGTCACTTGGATATCATGCCTGATCAGGTTTCCAGTTCAATACTTTTACTCAATTTTCATTAAAACCAACTGATTACTTTGTTTTCAACTTCAGTTTTGAATATGCAATATGATTGCAAGTTCAAAAATAAAAGTATTTCATAAAATATTACAAAATATATTGCTCCCAAGCTTTTACACATTCAGACAGCTTCCATTTCTTCTCTTAATATTATAGAACTATTACATAATTTTGAAAATTAGTTTATTGGTTTTGTTGTTCATTCCAGAACTTCTTCATGGGAGTTACTATGGTTTACATGTTTAAAAAGATTATGTATTGTATATTAGCAGTTGAAATAATGCTAGCTTTTGTATGCAATCAAATAAACAAGAGAAATTTGCAAAGTCTTCTAGATATGAAATAGAGGGTATGCAAATGTTGCCTAATTCAGCTGCTTCATTAGGACTGAACCACTGAGACAGTTAACCATAAGATTAAAAAGCAGTCCTCAACTTCTAAGTCAGACTGTTCATCCACTAAGCTGTAAATCCTCTGAAGAGGAGGCATCATTGGTGTTGTAGGACTTACATAAGCAAGATATATGATTTGCTATAGAAATGCTGAATCAACTGGGCCTGTGTTCCACTTCCTCAGTTACTCACTCATAGTAGGTTGGATACTCCGGGAGGTACAGTAACTCTTTTGGGCCACCTGGGTAACATTACTGCACAGAAAATTAGTGTAAAAGAAGATTGCTTTTCTATAAATGTTCGTTTTTGCAAGCTTGCTTAAGTGCTGAAGTTCTTCCTTGAAGCAGAGTCTGGATAACTTATTCATGAAACACTGGAAGTGTGCACATGCACAGTATTGCAATGGCCATAGGTTAAACTATGGGAGAAAAAGCCCTATGCAATCTGGAGGTGTAAAACACTAGCAAAGCCAGTTTCAGGTTTCACTTCCATGACATCTCCAGAGTAGTCAAGTTCATAGAGCTGGAAAGAATTGTGGTTGTCAAGGTAGAGGAAAGAAGAGAAAAGGGTGTGACTTAATGGATACACAGTGTTACTTTTGCAAGATGGGAAAGTTCTGGAGATGAAAAACAGGTGATGATGGCTGCCCAACAATTTAAATGTTGCCAACCTTAAGCAGATACACAGATTAAAGTCAAAGTGGTGAAGTTCTACCTACAACTCTTACCACAGAAAAGAAGACAAAAACGTTTCAAGACTACTTTAAGAATTGATATTGAATTGATATAAAAGTAACTTTTAAACTCTTCTTTCTCCTTAAAGTTTTTTTTTTGTGTTTTTTTGGGGGGTGGGGGTGTTTTTATTTGTTTGGTTGGTTAGTTGGTGGTTGGCTCTTTGGTCAGTTGGTTTTGAGGCAGGGTTTCACTGTGTAGCCTAGGCTGCACTTGAATCCTAGGTCCTTCTGATTTAGCCTCCAGATTAGTAGCTTACATTTTGTTCTAATCATTTGTGTCTGCAACTGCAAAGTTTTCTTTCTTATTAAGTGTTCTATACATTATCTCAGTATGAACTTTAATGGTATCTAATGCAAGTAGAATTGTTCCATTTGAGAACTTAAGATTGTTGGTAAAAAATAATTTTAGCTATAAATATAATACTATTACATTCCTCATATGCATTGACAATTATACTTTATTGCTTCAAACCTGAATAACTAATTGATGGATAGAAGTTTTAATGACTCAAGAACACATTTCTTTCCTGACTAAAAATGTGGCTTATGAACAGACCATTATGGTCTCAAGTGATCATATTTATATTTCAGATCAATTAAATAAATGTATAGCACAAAATAAGCTCACTTCCTTTTCAGACTCAGGGTATTTGGTGGGAAAGCCCTTAGATTTATACAAATTATAAAGAGCCCTCAGAATAGGTTATTTTCCTATGCTCCAAATGATATGACAGACTTTGAACACCCCCATGGAAGGCCTACCCTCCCTGGGGAGCAGAAAGGGGAGCAAAATGGGGTTTGGGAGGATACAGGGGAGGTGGGGAGGAAGAGGAAACTGGGATTGACATGTAAAACAAGCTTGTTTCAAATTTAAATTTAAAAAAAGAAAAATTTCTTCTCTGAGGAAGCAGCTCTCTTTGTCTCCCTCTGTCTCCCTGTCTCTCTTTTTCTCCTTCTTTCTTTGCTTTTCCTTTCCCTCATACATGTAAGAACAAATTTCTAACACCTCCAGATTTTCCAACTTACAAATGAACTTACCAATTTTAAGTGCCTTCATTGAATAAAAGCACTTGAAGGTCCCAGATGTAGATACAAATCACAATAGGAGAAATAGCATAGCATAGATGGGAGATGTCATTTACAGCAAAAAGGGAGTACATTTTGAAATAATATCTTTTTATGTCATTTATAGGACTATAAAAACATACATTTATTTAGTGTGTGTGTGTGTGTATGTGTGTGTGTGTGTGAGTGTGTGTGTGTGTGTGTGTGTGTGTGTGTGTGTATGTGTGTGTGTTACATGTGTACTTTTGGAGGATAGATGAGGGCACCAGAGCTCTATGAGCTGGAATTACATGGAGGTTGTGAGCTATTAGCTGTGGATGCTGGAAACAGAGAACTTAGGTCCTCTGGAAAAGCAGAAAACACTTTCAACCACCAAGAAATACTGTCAGCCCCAATGTGATATCTATTCTTGGTTGTCAACTTTACTGTATATCTAGAATAAACTACAGTACAGAAATGGAGAGTACACCTGTAAGAGATACTCTGCTTGATTTAAAGTGGGTTAATTGACTTCTATCCACATCTTTGAGATAGGAAAACAGACCTTTGATCAGAACCTTGAAGCAGGAATGCTCAACCTTTAATCTGGGCCACACCTTCTGCTGGAAGCCTCCATAAGGACACGGAAAAAGGAAGGTTTTGTTCTTTGCCTGCCTACACTTGACTTGCTAGCTCATCCATTCACTCAGTGGCACTAGAACCTACTTCTTCAGGATTCCAGCATGTACAGAAGGCCAGCTGAGACACCCAGACTCATGGGACTGAGTAACTTCTAGATTCTTGAACTTTCCATTCACAGCTAGCCAATGTTAGACTGCAGCTTATAAGACATTACAATAAATTTTTAGATAGATAGATATTCATTCCATAAGTTATGTGACTCTATAGAACCCTGACCAAAACACTCACAGGTATTTTCCATAAAAAACTTTCAAAGCTTATATTAAAATGTGGCTTATATTAAACTATATTAAAATTACTATGTTGAACCTCAGGACCAGAACATCACCTATAACCTAAACATCCTAGAAGATCCCATTTCCTTTCTTGAATAAGGAAAATAATTACTGGGAAAATATTTCTTGATAGAAGAAAGCCTTATTGAAATGGGGTTGCTTTCAATAATATTACAAATTTCAGTCATTGTTTGCTTTGTTTTGATTGGCTCTTTGCTATTAGCTACAAGGTTTCAAAGGAAATTTAGACTGTGAAAAATACAAACAAATTTATCTTTGATATTTTAGTGGGGGTTGAAAAGATGTTTAAAAATGCAAGAACACATTGAATTTTAACTTGACAAAGTACTAATTCTTCTGATATATGAATCATCCTGAAATATGTATTTGACAATAAAAAACACATTTTAAGTTATACTGTGACTGAGAAATATGCTTTATCGCTAACTGTGGAAGGAAAGCATGCCTTTTATTCAGTGTTTCACTGAACAGCTGTGAGTTTTCAGATCATCTCCACTAAACAAGTATACATATTTGCTTCCCCTTCAGCCTCACTCTTTCAATATTTAATCATTGAATTCAAATCATGTTGTTACTCCAAGTGTCCAAACATCAATTTAATTTGCTACAAGTAGGATAAATCATGCATTTTCATACCAAGACTAAATAAAATTGTCACATATGGGCAAGAAAAACATAAAAATAAGTTGAATATTTAACAACCAGATGTGAGTCCATCTTAACAGACATTTGACATCAAACCCCTAATTTTTAATATTGAAATAAGTATTAAGAATCATCTAATCAATTTCAAATCTCCCCAACAATATAGTAAGATATTTTAAAAATATAACACATCAGAATAAGACAAAACAAACAGAAGGAAAAGAGCCTAAGGAAAGACAAAAGAAACAGAAAGGCACAGGGTCCAACAAGTCAAACCCTCCAGAATCCCAGAAAAACACTAGACTAGAAACTAATATAAACACAGAGGACCTGGTACAAATCATTGAAGGCCCTGGGCATGTTGTTCAGTCTCTGTGAGGTCATAGGTGCATTGATCATGTTGATTTAGAGGACCTTATTTTCTTGGTGTCTTTTATCCCCTCTGCCTCTTAGACTCTTTCCATCTCTTTTGCAGGGTTCCATGAGCTCTGAGGGGAGGGAATTGGTGGAGACATCCTATTTAGAGTTAGGTATTCCAAGGTCTCCTTTCTGTGTACAATGTCTTGCTGTGGATCTCTATATTTTTCCCATCTGCTGCAGGAGGAAGTTTCTTTGATGATGGTTGAGCAAGACACTGGCTTGCTGGCTTCCCTGGCAAGGGTTAATGTTAATTTCTAAAGAAAGGTGTTGGTACTCATCTGTATTCCTTTTTTATTTTTAATAATCAAAAATTGTTCCTTCAGGGAATAGGATAGATTACCAATTTTTATAACTACTGCTTTCTTTCCTTTCAATTTTGAACATTTTACAGAAATTTTGTCTTTTCTTATTATATTTGTTTATGATGTTTCAAAACATAGAATGTAGATTCTTATTACTTTCTCTTAGCAAAAAAGAAAAACAATGTTAAATAATTGCCTCACAACTTTCCGACTCTCCAGATGAATGTTTTCAGTGAAAATTTTATATGTATCACATGTTAAAATATTTTATGTATTTGGTTTTATTCCTGAGCCTAGCCTTTTTTGGCAGCAAAAAAATTTAAGCTACAATTTAACAAAAGGTAAATACCTACAGTGTAGTTATTTAATCCATGTGCTTTGGATTATATACCTAGGACTACTAGATAGGAAGGTTTTTAAGTTTTTATTTAGTATATACTAGATTTTGATTATAATCATTAGTATATTGTAGCATGTATGTTTTCCGCCAGCCCGCCACCGGTCTGGGCCCACAGCTGCGCCAGCCCCAAATAACACACTGAGACTCTGTATTTGATACAATCCTGTTGGCCAGTTACCATTATTGTTTATGGGCTAGCTCTGTCTTAGTTATTAACCCATTTCTACTTATCTAAGTATTTCCACGTGGTCATCTTATCAGGGAGTGGGGGTGGGCCCAGCACCTTGCTTCCTCTAGCTCTACATGCTGACTCCTCCTTACTACTTCCTCTTTCCTCCTTGTCTCCTAGCCCCACCTATCTTGCTTTCTCATTGGCCCAACAGTGCTTTATTAATTAACCAGTATGAGAAACATATTTACAGAATAACATCTCCCATCATCTCCTCTTTTCTGTCTAAAATAAAAGAAGGGGTTTAACGTTAACATAGCAAAATATATCATACAACAGTTATCAAATAAGAATCACAGTTAACAATATTTAGTATATCATAAACATTTTACCACTATAATGAAATAACTTTGGATATTATTTTAATGAGTTGATAGAATCACAGTTAACAATATTTAGTATATCATAAACATTTTACCACTATAATGAAATAACTTTGGATATTATTTTAATGAGTTGATAGAATCACAGTTAACAATATTTAGTATATCATAAACATTTTACCACTATAATGAAATAACTTTGGATATTATTTTAATGAGTTGATAGTCCTACTTACAATATCTTTATGTATACTAGATATATTTAGGTCTTGCTATTATGAAATATGCTATGATTAACATATACATTTATATCACATCTGAACATTTTGATATATATTTACAAAAGAAACACAGCTATTGAAACAATTGGAGAAAATATGTGTTTTGTCAAATTTCTAAATATATAATTGTTACTAAAATTAAATTGATTTGTTCTTGTGTTTAGCTGATACCTTTAGTTTTTCTACTCTTAAATGGATATTTCAAAGTATTCAATTAGTCTTGATTTTAAAATATTATTTTTGTTTAGGTCTTTTTACTGATATACTTTCTACTAGGTGATTCACACTTGTTGCTGCTATTGCAAATGGCATCAGTGTTTATTGATATTTAGTGTTTTGACAGTGAAAAGGTCTTCTACTTTTACTTGTATTTTTACCCCTTTAAACACCTTCTCCAATCTGCCCCTGTGTAACAAGGAAGGCAAAGTAATTCTGACAGGATACTACATCTATAACTTAGCTCCTCCATCATTGTGTCTCTGCCTGCATCTTCTTCCTTGTCTCTTGCCTCCTCTGTCTCTGCCCTCCCATTTAAACAAAAGTAGTTTTAGGCTTATTCTAACTACATTTTCCCCTATATGTGTCTTAACTTCTATATTTTAGCAACTATGACCCTTGTACATTTACATAAGCAAAAGCTCTTGTTAGGAAGTCATTAACTAATAAATAAAAATCATATAATTTGGGTGAGCCCAGCTAGCCTGTGTGCTTTTTGGTTACAGACAATCCTTGAAAAAATTTTCGTGAATAGGGAAATGAAGTAACGTAGTATAAATAGCAGGAAGCTGAACTTTGAATACCTGTTAAGCATGTGGTTATAGCTGTATAAGGCTTTTCATATTGTAATGTTAATAAAGCATCATGTTCTATTATACCAAACCATCATTATTTTCTAGACACAGTGTTGATTTTGTATGAATATTTTGTAACTAGCTGTTGTATTGTGACTTATTGTTATTCTAATAAAGTTTCCATTTAGGTACATTCATCAGTCTGATTTTTTTCTCCACCTTTGTATTTCTAATATGCCATATATTTTTCCTGGTATATAACACTGTGTAATAAACCCGAACTAGAGTAAGGATATAAGGCATTTTTATTTCATAACTGATTTTATTAGTATTGCCTTGGTAGTAAATGTTTAATACAGTATTGTCACCTGAGATGAGACATCCACATTTGTAACACTCCATAAGTGACTTTCTAGTCTTAGTTTATAAACAATGTTGATTATTATTGAAAACTGAAATGTTGAGGGCTAGAAAGATGGCCCAGTAGGTAAAGGAGCTTGCTGCTAACCCTGACAGTCTAATTTCAAGCTCCAGAACCCGTATGATAGAAAAAAATCTGACTCTCAAAAGTTGTCATTTGACTTTCACATGTGTATGCTAGCAAGTGTGTCCCTGCATGCAAAATGAATAAATAAATGTGATATTGAATTTTATCATCCATTGTCATCCAATGAGTTACCTATTGAGCTTTTATTATGTATTAATTGGTATGAAATATATTTTATTTCTAACGCATTATTTTATTTTTATTTGCATTTTAAAAGAGATTTTCTAATTCCTTTCATCATTCTGACTTCTAACCCTAACCCATCATGTTTATTCACGTTTAGGTATTATATTTTTATTATAATTTTTATTGAATTTTTGTATTTTTGTATTGATTTATTATATTTTTGTAGAGAAATTTAGGATATTATCTTTTCCTTCTTACTTCATCTATTAAAGCTTTAATATTTTCTTCCATTTAGTGTCATAGGTTTCCCAATCATTTGTTCCCATATCCCTGTCCACTGCCTCATGAATTTTATAAATATCCAATTAGAAATATATATGTACCTTCTCTGTTGATATAAGGTATGGGAAGATGGGATGACTTGTTAAATACAATAGTTATACACTGTTGTATATATTTTACTTTATATATTTATATATTATACTTGACCAGGAGCAGGGAAACAAAAACATTTTGTGTGTTTAGTCCATTTTTTTTTCTCACCGAGATGAGGAATACCAGGTCAACGTAATATTTCACTCTTCAAAAGTGATCATAGAATGAAGGATACATGAGAATCTGAGGAATAACTAGAGCCTGAATGTAAGTTAACAAAAATAAAATATTTGTTGTAATACTTTGGAAAATAGGTTTAAATTTTTACCAAAGCATTTAATAAACTCTGAAGTTGCTAGGAGCTGTTCATTTATTTATTTTTTCAGAAACCTCTTATTTAGCTAGAATAAGAATCTGTATTTATTGTATTTTTTTTAACAATTCACAGAGCAGCCCAATAGAGCAGAGTTATATGAGTAATGATCAAATTCTATTTGTTTTATGTGAGGACAAAGCAAAATTAATTCAAGTTTCCCATTCTCCCATAGTCTTTTCCTTTTGTAGAATGCTTATATAATCATACCTTTGTTTAAGGCATATATAATACACAAGAGAACTATATTATAGT
The DNA here is from genome assembly GCA_030556225.1 of Cricetiscus sungorus. Lineage (NCBI taxonomy): Eukaryota > Metazoa > Chordata > Mammalia > Rodentia > Cricetidae > Cricetiscus > Cricetiscus sungorus. The sequence continues at coordinate 13,144,946 of JANBXA010000126.1, forward strand.
ACTTCTGTATCTCAAATCATGTCTTATTTCCAATGGCTGATTTCTTAGTTGCTTTTAAGAATAAATTGTGAGGGCACTCACCTGATCTTTGAACCCCATCACCGACAGCCCTGAGGTGAGTCTGGGACCAGTTAAGGCTGAATCCCCTGGGAACTTCCCTGGGAACTCCCTGGGTTAGCTCCACATGTCGCTCCCCCACTATATCCTGGCCCTGCATAGTACCGTCCTGGTACTCTGCTCTATACACCACCCAGAGCCTGCTTTCCCCTCACTCTTGGTCCTTGGCCCTCTGCTTTTGGTGAGCACTGGGCCAGAGTGCCAGTCCAACAACCCCTCAACCTCCTTGGAACGCCCTGGTTCTGCTCTGAGCACACTGGATCCACCTATTCACACAGGACCACCTTGAGGCCACTCGCCTGATCTTTGAACCTCATAGCCTGACCTCTGCAATTTATATCCACAAACCCATCCATACAGAAAGTTCTGGAAGGAAAACTCCAACCCAAGGAAGTTAACTACACTCACAAAGACATAAGTAATAGATAATCCCACTTCACCAGATCCCAAGGGTAAAGCAGGTCAAATACACTCACTATACCACTGCCAACAACAAATCTAAAACAAAGAAGAATTAACAATCAATTGTCCTTACTTTCCCTCAACATTAATGGTCTTAAATCGCCTATAAAAAGACACAGGCTAACAAAATGAATATGAAGACAAAATCCATCCATCTATTGCATACAAGAAACACATCTAAGCTTCAAAGACAGACATTACCTCAGGGTAAAGGGTTGGGAAAAGACCTTCCAATTAAATGGACCCAAGAAGCAAGCAGATGTAGCTATCCTAATATATAACAAGGTAGACTTCAAATGAAGAAGGTCATTTCATATTCATCACAGGAGAAATCCATCAGTACAAAGTCTCAATTCTGAACATCTATGCCCCAAAGACAAAGGCACCCGCATCCATAAAAAAGCTCACATAGAACCTCACACACTCATAGTGGGGGACTTCAACACCCCACTCTCACCACTAGACAAGACCACCAGACAGAAACTTAATAAAGAAACAAAAGAACTAACAGAAATTATGTCCCAATTGTGTTTAACAGACATCTATAGAACATTCCATTCAAACACAAAAGAATATAACTTCTTCTCTGCTCCATATGGAACCTTCTCTAAGGTTCTCTACATGTTATGGCACAACAAACAACAACAGATACAAAACAAATGGAATAGGCCCCTGTATCTTATCAGACCACCATGCTTTAAAGTTGGAATTCAACAACAACAAAAATCGCAGAAACCCTACAAACTCATGGAAACTGAACAATATGCAATTACATCATTCTTGGGTCAAGAAAAAAATAAAGAAATTAATGATTTCCTAGAATTCAATGAGAATGAAGACACACATACCCGAACATATGGGACCCTTTGAAAGTAGTACCACAAAGAAAGTTCATTGCACTAAGTGCCTATATGAAGAAAACAGGATAGTCACATTAGAGATTAACAGCACAACTGAAAGCCCTAGAACAAAAAGAAGCAAACGCAATAAAGTAGAAACTAGGAAAACAATTCAAAGTATCAATGTAACAAAGCATTAGTTTTTCAAGAAAATCAACAAGATAGACAAAACTTTATCTAAACTAACCAAAAAGCAGAGAGAGAGAACATGCAAATCCATAAAATCTGAAACAAAAAGGGGGACACAACAAAAGACACTGAAGAAATCCAGAGAATTTTCAGGTCATACTTTGAAAACCTGTACTCAACAAAATTCGAAAATTCGAAGGAAATGGACAAATTTCTGGATAGCTATCACCAAAATTAAATCAAGAACAGAGAAGCAAATAGAAGCAGTCATCAAAAGCTTCCCAACCAAAAAAAAAAAGCCCAAGGACAGATGGCTTCAGTGCACAATTCTAACATAAATTTAAAGACGAGTTAATACCAATACTCCCCAAATTGTGCCATACAATAGAAGCAGAAGGTTCATTACACCAAACTCTTTTTATGAGGCTACAATTACCTTGGTACCCAAGCCACACAGACACACAACTAAGAAAGAGAACTACCAATATCCCTCATGAACATTGATGCAAAAATACTCAATAAAATATAGGCAAATTAAATCCAAGAAAGCATCACAGAAATCATCCACCATGACCAAGTAGTCTTCATCCCAGGAATGCAGGGATGGTTCAACACACAAAAATATATTAATGTGATCCACCATTTAAACAAACTGAAAACATAAAACCACATAATCATCTCAGTAGATGCTGAAAAAGCCTTTGACAATATCCAACACCCTTTCATGTAAAGAACTTGGAGAGATCATGGATAACAGGAACATACTTAAACATAATAAAAGCAAAATACAGTTAACCAACAGCCAACATCAAACTGAAGGAAGAGAAGATTAAGGATATTTTCTCTAAAATCAGGAACAAGACAAGGCTGCCCTCTCTCTCCATATCTCTTCAATATTGTACTTGAAGTTCTAGCTAAAGGAATAAGACAACAAAAGGAGGTCAAGAGGATACAAACTGGAAAGGAGGAAGTCAAACTGTCACTATTTGCTGATATGAGAGTTTACATAAGTGACCAAAAAAAAAAAAAAAAAAACTCTACCAGGGAACTCCTAAAACTGATAAACACCTTCAAACACCTTCAGCAAACTAGAAGGATACAAGTTAAAAAAAATCAGTAGCCCTACTACATACAGATGATAAAGGGGCTGAGAAAGAAATCAGAGGAATATCACCCTTTACTATAGCCACAAACAACATAAAATATCTTGGGATAATGCTAGGCAAACAAGTGAGAGACTTATATAGCAGGAACTTTGTGTCTTTAAAGAAAGAAATTAAAGAATACACCAGAAAATGGAAAGATCTCCCCTGCTCTTGGATAGGTAGGATGTACAGTAAAAAATGACAATCTTGCCAAAAAGAAATTTACAGATTCATTGCAATCCCCTTCAAAATCCCAGCATAATTCTTCATAGACCTTAAAAAAATACTCAATTTTATATGGAAAAACAAAAGACTCAAGATATCTAAAACAACCCTGTACAATAAAGGAACTTCAGGAGGCATCATCATCCCCGACTTCAAACTCTACTATAGAGCTATAGTCCTGAAACAGCCTGGTATTGGCACAAAAATAGGTAGACAAATGGAATTAAGTAGAAAATCCAGATATTAACCCACACACCTAGGAACACCTTATTTTTGACAAAACAGCTAAAAGCATACATTGGAAGGAGGAAAGCATCTTCTGCAAATGATGCTGGCACAACTGGATGATGGTGTGGAGAAGACTGCAGATAGATCCATGTCTATCGTCATGCACAAAACTTAAGTCCAAATGGATCAAAGACCTCAACATAAATCCAGCCACACTGAACCTATTAGAGGAAAAAGAGGTACCCTTGAACAAATTGTTATAGGAGACTGCTTCCTGAACTTAATACCAGTAGCACGGACACTGAGATCAACAATTAATAATTTGGACCTGCTCAAACTAAGAAGCTTCCATAAGGCAAAGGACACAGTCAACAAGAACAAAGGGGAGCCCACAGACTGGGAAAAGATCTTCACCAACTCCACATCTGACAGAGAACTGATCTCCAAAATATTCAAAGAACTCAAGAAAGTAGTCACCAAAACACCAAATAATCCTATTAAAAATTGGGGTAAAGAACTAAATAGAGAATTCTCAATTGAGGAATATAAAATGGCTGAAAGGCACTTAAGAAAGTGCTCAACGTCCTTAGCCATCAGGTAAATGCAAATCAAAACAATTCTGAGATACCATCTTATGTCTGTTAGAATAGCTAAAATCAGAAACACCAATGATAGCTTATGCTTGAGAGGATGTGGATAAAGGTGAACACTCCTCCACTTCTGGTGGGAGTGCAAACTTGTACAGCCATGAGTTCAGTATGGCAGTTCCTCAGGAAAATAGGAATCAGTCTACCACAGGACCTGGCAATTTTCTCTTAGGAATATATCCAAATGATCCACATCCATGCAACAAGGACATTTGTTCAACTATGTTTACATCAGCATTGTTGGTAATAGCAAGAACCTGGAAGCAACCTAGATGCCCCTCAACTGGAGAATGAATAAAGATGTGGCACATTTACACAATGGAATACTACTCAGCAGAAAGAAAAGATGGAATCTTGACATTCACAGGCAAATGGCTAGAAATTGAAGAAACCATCACGACTGAGGTAACCCAGTCACAGAAAGAGGAACATGGTATGTACTCACTCATATATGGATTTATACATAGAGCAAAAGATCACCAGCCTATAATTCACATAGCCAGGAAAACAAGGATACCAGGAGGAACCTAAGAGATTCATACAAGGTCCCTCACAGAAGGGGGAAGGAACAAGATCTCCTGAGCAAATTGTGAGTGGTGGGGGGCAGTGAGTAGAGAGGAAGCTAAGAAAAAGAGAGGGGAGGAAAGGAGAACATGTGGGACTAGGAAGATTGAGTCAGGGGAGGAATAGACAAAGAGAGAGGGAGAGAGAGAGAGAGAGAGAGAGAGAGAGAGAGAGAGAGAGAGAGAGAGAGAGAGAGAGAGAGACCATAAAAGAGGGAGCCATTATAGGTTTGAAGAGAAAGCTGACTCTAGAGAAATGTCCAAAGACCTACAAGGATGACCCCAGCTAACAATCTGAGCAACAGTGGAAAGGCTACCTTAAATATCCTTCCCTGATAATGAGAGTGATGACTAAATTATTTACCATCATAGAGCCCTCATCTAGTAGCTGATGGAAACAGAAGCAGACACCCACAGCTGAACACTGAGCCAAACTGGAATCCAGATGCAGAGAGGAAGGAGTGTTAAGAAAACGGGGACAAGACTGGGCTACAGAAACCCACAAAGACAGCTGACCTGAACAAGGGGATGCCAATGTACCCCCAGACTGATAGCTGGGAAACCAGCATTGGGCAGACTCAGATCCCCTGAACATGGGCCTCCATTTGAGGGCCTGGGCAGTCTAAAGGACCTATGCCAGTGGAAGCAGGATGTATCCCTGGTGCACAAAAGGACTTGGGGAGCACATTTCCTGTGGAAGAATATCCCTTAACCTAGATACAGGAAGGAGGGCCTAGTTTGTACTCCAAATGACTTGACAGATTTTGTTGATCCCTCCTGGAAGGTATTACCCTCCCTGTGGAGAGGGGGGGGATGGGATGGGGGCTGGGAAGGAGGGAAGAAGGGAGGGAGGAAGGGAAGGAGGGAAGGAGGGAGTAGGAACTGGGTTCAAATGTAAAATCAGAAAAAAGAAAGAAAGAAAGAAAGAAAGAAAGAAAGAAAGAAAGAAAGAAAGAAAGAAACTAGGATACAAGGAAGAACCTAAGAGATTCTTACTAGGCCCCTCACAGAAGGGGAAAGGAACAAGATCTCCTGAACATATTGGGATGGGGAGCAGTGAATGGAGAGGGAGTTAGGAGAAGGAGGAGAAGAGAGGAGAACATGTGGAACCAAGAAGATTGAGTTGGGGGATGAATAGACAAGAGAGAGAGAGAGAGAGAGAGAGAGAGAGAGAGAGAGAGAGAGAGAGAGAGAGGTACCATAATAGAAGGAGCCATTATAGATTTGAAGAGAAAACTGACTCCAGATAAATGTTTAGAGACCTACAAGGATAACCCCAACTAACAATCTGAGCAACAGTGGAAAGGCTACCTGTATGACCTTCCTTGATAATGAGATTCATAACTAACTTAAATGCCATCATAGAGCCCTCATCTTGTAGCTGATGGAAACAGAAGCAGACACAGCTAAACACTGAGCCGAACTCCTAGAATCCAGTTGTAGAGAGGGAGGAGTGATATGAAAATGGGGTCAAGACCAGGCTACAGAAACTCACAGAAACAACTGACCTGAACAAGTGGGAGCTCATCCACCCCAGACTGATAGCTGGTAAACCAGTATTGGACCAACTCAGACACCCTGAACATGGGTCTCAGTTAGAAGGTCTGGGCAGTCTTAAGGGACCTCTGACAGTGGAACCAGGATTTATCCCTGGTGCACAAAAGGCCTTTGGGAGCACATTCCCCATGGAGGGATACTCCCTTAGCCTAGAGGCAGGAGGGAGGGCCTAGACTCCAAATGACTTGACAAATTTTGATGAGTTCTTCTGGAAAGCACCACCATCCCTGTGGAGTGGGGGAAGGGCATGGGAGGGAGGACTGAAGAGGGAACTGGGATTGATATGTAAAATAAGAAAAATAATAAATATATTTGTAAAAAGAATGAAATGTTTGCCCCACCCAGTGTGTGCGTGTGTGTTATATGTGTGTGCATGCATGTGTACTTTTGTATGTATACATATACATATACATATACATATACACATACACATACACATACACATACACATATACATATACATATACATATACATATACATATACATATACATATACATATGTATGTACTCAAGAGCATTCATAGAGGCCAGAGTAGGTCACCAGGTATCCGACTCTATCACTAGCTCTCTTTGATTCCTTCACACAGTCTCTCACTTGACTTGTGATAGTGTAGACATGATTCTGATGCCACGGCATCTATTTAAAGCTGAGCATGGCCACAGATACCCATAACCTCAAGGTTGATGTGAGAGGTCAGAGACCAGTGGATCCTAGAAGTTCTTAGGTCTTTATGTCAGTACAACAAACACTCCTACCTGCTCCCTAGCACTTTGTCTAATTTTACATTGACATTCCAGCTAAAACTCAAGAATCACAACTTGTTCTAGGTTGATTTTCTGTTGCTGTTAGAAAATATTCTGTCCAAAGGCAGAATATTTGTGAAAGTGAAGAGTTTATTGGTTTATATAGATTATAGCCCATCACTAAAAGAAGCCAAACCAAGAACTAAAATGGAGGCAGGAACTAAAGTAAAGATTGTGGGAGAAAGCTGCTTTCTGGCTTGCTCCTTGGTTTTTTCAGTTACCTTTCTTATTCAGCCCAAGAATAGCACTGTCCACAATGTGCAAGGCCCTCCCACGTCAATCATCAAAGCAACTTAGAGAGAAAAGAATTTATTTGTCTTACACTTCCACATTACTGTTCATCATCAAAGGAGGTCAGGGCCCAAACACAACCATGGCAGGAGCCTGGAAGCAGGAGTTGATCGGAGGCATGGAGGGGTATTGCTTGCTGATTTTCTCCCAATGGCTTGCTCAACCTACTTTCTTATAGAACTCTGGACCACCAGCCCAGTGATGCTACCACCCACAGAGGGCTGTGCTTTCCTCCATCAATCACTAATTAAGAAAGTGCCTTAGAGTCTTAACTACAGCTTGATCTTTCTCAATTGATATTCCCTTCTCTCAAGTAAGTATAACTTATGTCAAGTTGACATGAAATTAGCCATCACAACAGTATACATTTATGAAATCTTTTTAAACAGTTTTCCTTTTATTTTGTGTAATAGTAATTCCCATTGTCATTGGGTGATTTATTGTACAATAACTAAACTTGAATTAATCTTTTGGATGATGTGCAATGTGCCAGAATCATGGGTGATACACATCATTGAACTCTCACTCAGGGAGCCACAATTTCTTCCTAGGATCACAAATTCATCAATGTTCCCCCAAATCATGAGAATTCCTAAATATAATTCAATATGTTAAAGGTTCACATTAAATACAGTGAATATAGAAAATAGGATATGTAAAAAAAGGGACTGGAAACTCCATATATAAATAAAAAATTTTCAAAAGTCCTTGGAGGGGTAAAAAGAATATCAGTGTAGAGAGTACTAAGAGTCAACAATTTTGTAATTTTAGGTGAAAGTTTATGCCTAGCATCTGCATACTCAGGAAATCTTGGGTCCAGCTGATTTCATCATTCATATTGAAAAAATATTTTATCACCCATCTAAGCACACATATATGAAGAATTAGGTTTACTGTTACCTTAATAAAATAAGTAATATGAATTTTCCTTTGAAAATAATTATTTCTTTTAAAAAAGATTATACTAGTCTGTGGCCCTGCCACAGCCAGGTCTGCATTGATGGCCATAGTTCCTGTTACCATTGAAGGCTGAGTGGATGCTTCAGGGTTGGGCTGATATCCGGGGACTTGCTGGCATTCAAATGCCACTCTGCATTGCAGCCATGCCAATCTGAGTGGCCTGTGATGTCAGTTAGAGCCATGATGACATCTAGGCCTGGGTGGCTGCTAGGGACCATGTCTGGGTCCATGGTTTCTCTGCAGCTTGGGTCTATGTTGATATCCATGGTGTATGTTGACACCAAAGAACACACAGACACCCAGGATCTTGGCTGCCACCTACGGCAAGATTGATATCCAAGAGCTGTGCAGCTGCTGAGACCATACAGACCTGAGCGACATTAGCTGCAAACCAGGGTCATGGAGCCATATGGGCTAAGCTGTGGCCAGGGCCATGTCTGGATCTATGGCCCACTGTTGTCACGGTCTGTGTTGATTCTGAGGCTCCTGATGCCATTGAGGGCTGTGTAGATGCTGGGGATCTGGGCTGATACCTGAGGCCATTTTGGTGTTTGAATGCCTCAGAGCCACTGGGTCCATGCGTATCTTGAGTGACCTGCACTGCTAACCAGGGCCATACAGACATCCAGATCCAGACTGCTGACAAGGACCATTTCTGGGTCCATGGTCCAATTGCAATCCAGGTCTATGTTAATAAATATCCATTGCCCACACTGCTACAAAGGGCCAGCACCTAGAGCCATGTTAGTGTCACAGGGCCATGCCCCTGCTGGGGACATGGTATTGTTCAGACCTGGGCTGCTGCCAAAAGACATGTCTGGGTCCATAGCCCTGCCACAGTCTTGGTCTGTGTTGATGTCCATGGCTCCTATTACATCAAAGACAGTGAGACAAGGGCTTCACAGAGTTGGCCCTGCTCCTCACTGGCTGCATTAGGGAGAAATGGCCCTATCCGCCACCAACTGAGCACTCAGGAGAGTGGCTGCTGCATCTGGCCTGGACAATACAGTATACCTTATCCCACTAGTGGGGTGCAAGTTAGTCAGCCCTGAAGACATAGGAGTGGGAAGGCTATTCCCATCATCTGTCTGCTACATGGTGTTGCAGGTAAGTGAGAAATGTCCCCCATGCCACATGTCACCTACTGTAAGAAGGAAAGTTAGTCTGGGGGCCCAAGAGTGGTAAAGCTGGCCCTGCCCCTCATCTGCTGGAACGCTTAAAAGAGTAAGCCCTGCACTTCTCCAGGAAAGCATAGTAGACTTGACCTTGTTTATGGAAGTGAGGGGAAGGTGGTTGATCTGGGTGATCGGGCCCCATCCCTCACCTGCCATATGGTGGAATGGGTGAGGGAGAAATACCCTCCCCTGACCTCCACCATGCCTTGCCACCTGTGGTGAGTGAGAGAACTGGCCCTGAGTGCATGAGAGTGGAGTAACTGGCCTTGCCCCTCACAGTCTGCAACATTCAGAAGAGTGAGTGGGTCCTGCCCCTCACCCAGGCAACACAGTAAAGCTGACCCTGTTGGTGGGGTACAGATGAGCAGACCCTGAGAGCACAAGAGCAAGGCTCTGTCTGCCACATACACCCATGCTCCATCCCCCAAGCCCCTCCCTGTCTACCATGTGGTGTCAGAGGTGAAGGAAAGATGCCTTCCCCCCTCTCCTTGTCACCTGCTGCAGGCAGGGAAGCTGACTCTAGGGACTGAAAGCAGGAGAGCTGGCCCTGTACCTCACCAACTACAGCACTCATGAAAGAGGGCTTTGTGCCTTGCCTGGGCTAAGTAATAGAACTGGTCCTGATGGTGTGGCTGTGGGTGAGTGGGCTGCAAGGGTGTGAAGGCAGGAGAACTTGTACCACTCCTAGTTGCTTGCTACAGTGGGTGAGCTACCTGGGGCAATGCTGGAGAGCTCACTCTATTCATGTCAATAAGGGAAAACTGGTAGGCTGGCCAACCCAATTACCACCCAGGCCCAGAGGCAGTGCTGTGAGTTGGCCCATCTCAACATCCACCTCATCTATGAACTGGTAGAGTATGTGAAAGGGCCAAACTTGTAGATCCAAAGTTGCAGGATCTCTATAATACAAAGCAACAACAGAATATTTTAGTGGAGCCCCAGTGAGGGCCAAGTATCAAGAGTGTAGCAGAAGCCAGAGACCTCAAACAAGACCAATGACTTATTACAATGAACACTTACACATAAAGATATATGGATTAAATGGTATACTGTGACTCAGTATTTCACACTACAGCATCCACGCTGCTCTCTCTCTCTCTCTCTCTCTCTCTCTCTCTCTCTCTCTCTCTCTCTCTCTCTCTCTCTCTGTGTGTGTGTGTGTGTGTGTGTGTGTGTGTGTATGTGTGTAATTTTGTTTCAATTTTGGGTTTTATTTTTAACTTTTCATTTAAATTATTTTATTTTGTGGGGGAAATTGCAATGGTGGAGGGCAGATATGAAGAATGGGATACGAATAGGATTAGGATGTATGATGTGAAATCCACAAAGAATCAATTAAAAATATTATATTATAATTAGCCAGGCATAGTATTACATACCTTCAATCCCAGCATTCTGGAGGCAGAAATAGATGAATCTCTGTAAATTTGAGGCCAACCTAGTCTAGGTCACATAGAGAAAAAGAGAAAGAGAGAGAGAGAGAGAGAGAGAGAGAGAGAGAGAGAGAGAGAGAGAGAGGTTATAATATGATCCCATGATTTCCCTATTCCATTTCATCCTTCCAAACCTTCCCATATATGCTTCCTTGTTCTTTTTCAAGTTTATGAACTAATTTTCATTAATTATTGTTATATATATATATATATATGTTTACATATATATTCTTAAATATACTTGTTCATATCTCTTTATATAACAATAACAATAAAAACAAGAGGCCATCAATTTAAGAGGAAGTAGGGAGGAGTCACAAGAAAGTTCAGAGGGAGGAGGAATAACGTAAATACAGTATAGATATATGAAAATAAATTTAAGTAATTTTAAAAAATGATGATGTTCTGAACTCCTTTTTAAAAACCTCATTATGCAGATAGTGTAGAAGAATTTTGCTGGATTTTATATACTTCCACCACCTTAGGAAAATTTATTTCAGGAAATATCTCATAACTTCCTTTTATGTGGTCTCATAACATTGAATAAACATAAAAATGTCAATGTGTTGTATATAAACATTATACTTTGCTTGTATAGAAGAGAAAAAAGAAAAAAGCTCTCTTTTTATCTCATTGTTGCCACAAAAATTCAACCACAATTTTCAAAAACATGGAGAAAGAAATGGCTTTCTACATTGAGTGAGACAAAATCATGGATGAAAATTTTCTTTTCACTTTTGGAATAACATTCATTGGCCAGTGATTTTTCAAAGTTTACCTAACTTTGTTTTCAAATGTCTCCCCAATTTTTCCCGCTAAATTTACTAAACTTAGATGTCAAATATTCCTGTTCAATTTCAAAAGTCAAATATACCTTGTCTTTTGTGGTAAATAACAAATTACAACATAAGAAGAAACCATAAGCCTTCCTGACATTAAACCTGTGATCTTACTTGTATCCTAACATGTGCATTCTCCCTTCTTATGCATTTATAAGTCATAATTTTAGCCCTAGTGTCTCTCATAAAACACTCAGTCTCTATAAATATATTTAATCAATGGGAGGATACAGGAAGAGTAATGCATGGATGCTGATGAAAAGAAATATGAAACCAAGGACAAAGGATACACACTATAACTTCAAATGCCAGAGGTAAAGATTTCACACAAGTCTCCTTATTTTTCAAAAACCACAGCAAATGCTTCTGAGATGTCAAATGGGTGTGTGGAGAGTTACCCATTATGTTTGAAACTGAATAGTTTAAGAGTTGAGGCATAAGATTTTCAATGGTAAGGTAAGAATATAAACTATAGTGGATTGAGAAGCAAATCAGTAAAGGGAGCTAATATATACAGTTGGAGTGTGTTTGCCTCTGGAGAAAATGAAAACAATAGCATGGTATATATAACAAGTGAGTTGAAAGAAATCCCTTTTATTTTACTTTGGTAAAAAATATTGTGGTTAAATATGAATAAGAAAGAGTCAGCAGAGAAAATGATTGAATATAAAGGAAACCTTGTGTATTGTTTTTGTTAAGAAGCATAAAGCAGCATTGCCTTAGGGCATTTTACTTCAAGTCCCCAAGAATCAATAAAGATCAATTGATAATTTAAAACCTAAGAAATATGAAAATGAAAATAATATGCTCACAAAAACTATTGACATAGTATTCTGCAATCCTGTGAGCCCTGCAAACTGGAATATCACTGTAGCAATTGGAAACATTAAAAATTAAAGTTTGGGAATATTTCAAACTTTAATTAAAGATAAACACCTCTCCATCTCTGTCTCTCTCTGTCTCCCTGATTCTATCTCTATCTATCTCCCTGTCTATCTGCCTCTTCATCTCTTTTTCTGTCTTTGTCTCTCTCTTAGTTTAAAACAAGACTTGTACATGTAGTACTGGCTATCCTAGAAATAACTATGTAGCCCAAGCTGGCCCCCAACTCATGGTTCCACTAACCCCCAAGTACTTATAGTTCAGACATGCATAACCACACCTGGCCTATGTCTCATGTTTTAAAATTATTTAAATGAGTTTTCTTTGTAAATAATGCTATTTTCCCTGTTGGAAATTTCTGGAACATATTACTGATTGCTGATCCTATGTTTGTTCCAGTTTCCAAATTTATTGCAGTTGCATTGCATAATAATAAATGGAAGGGAACTGGAGTTAGATCTGTGACTACTCTTGATCTGTTGCTAATTAGCTGTAGAAAATTGTCACTGCAGTTTCATCTTTGCTGTCTTACTTATCTACAAAACAAGGATAATAAGGTCCACTTATACCTTTCTCATTAGGTATATGTGCCCATATGTGAGAATATTTTGCTCATATCAAACCCTGTGCATAACTGGATAAGAAGACATGAAACCAGTGTGAGAAATGTAGTTCCATTTTCTAGGTATGTGTAGTGGTATTTAGTTTGTAATTTAACAAATAAAGTTTGCCTGAAGATCAGTGCTAAGCCACTAGATAGTCACACACACACACACACACACACACACACACACACACACACACACACACACACACTAAGCCACTAGCTAGCCACACACCTAAGTCATTAGTTAGCCATATAGAGGACAGGCAGTGGTGGCCACACCTTTAATCCCAAAATTAGGGAGACAGTGGCAGATGGATCTCTATGAGTTCAAGGCCACTCTGGGGTACATGAGAGTGAGTCAATCTAAAAGAGAAACAGAGATCACACCTTTGGTCCCAGCACTTGGGATGGCATGCCTTTAATCCCAGCACTAGAGAGGAATACACAATAGGAGTCTCAGAGGAGTCTAAGGTTTGGTGGAGAGCATTGCAGTCTGCAGTCACTCTGAGGACAGGATCGCCCCTCTTTGGTTTTAGTCTTGGTACAGGTGAGAACTCTCTAGTGGCTTGGTTTCTTTGCTTTTCTGATCTTCAGCTTGAACTTAGATATCTGTCTCTGAGTTTTTATTATTTGTGCTACAGGAATGTGATGCTAGGAAGGCTTCTTGGCACTTCTTTTTCTTAGTCTTTCACTTAGGAAGTATAAATAATACTCCCTAACTTCTGAAATTTTTATTAAGATTAAATGAGTTGTTATGTTAGGTTCAATGTGTCCAGTTTGACATTTAATATGACTATAACTATGTTCTTTTATTTCTAGATTAAATTTGTAAACTAGGTAAGATGTCTATACTTAAATTACAATAATGAAACAAAGTCTTTTACAGCTTTGGTATTAGAAATGTGGTCCATAGAATCAGAGCAGTTACCCTCCCATGACTACATCTGAGGCCCAATATAGACTTATAAAATCAGATATTCATTTTAACAAAATGACAGATACAGGGTTAATTTTATAAACCAGAAACTGATAAGACACCAGCTGCTGGAAGTGATTTAAAAGAAGCCTATGGTGCCATTTTATTGTGTGGATTTTCCTTTGTCGTAATTCTCTCCACTATGTTTTATTATAAAATGAAATGAGCATGGACCAGGGGATATAGCCCAGCAGTTAAGACTATTTGCTGTTCTTAAGAAAAACCCAAGTTAAGTTCTCATAACCCATAATGGGTGGCTAACAGCCAACTCTAACTCCATTTCCAGGAGATATGACATCCTTTCTGGTCTCTACAGGCACCTGCATGCAGGTGGTACCCATATACAAACATGCAGATACACATATATAGATAAATTACATTAATTTTAAAAAGCAAAACTAAAAAAGGAATTAAAATAAAATGATCTTAAGAAGAAAACAGCAGAGTAAAAAGTGAGCTAGCTTTAGCAGTGTTCATGAAGTAGTTTTATGCTAGCAAGTATTCAACCCATCTTCCATGGGCCTCTGCATTGTGAACCATTAGTCATAAGTGTTTTGCATGAGGTCTTCAAAGTGGAGCTCTTTTTATCCACTCTACCAATTGGTTCTTTCCTTCAAAGCCACCATTAAAGGCATTGTAGTAATGAAGTATGCTAAGGAGTGTGTTCTGCTCATTAACAGCCATGGAGACTATTCTTCTGTCCATTATCTAGATGGCTTCTTTGAGCTGAAGGGGAAATATAAGAAAAAATTTAAGATATTAATTTGCAATTTTTAAAAAGCTCTTAGAGATTTTATTTTTTAAAGCTGGTAGAGAGGAAAGTTGAGTAAAAATTCAGACCATGTAACCCAGAGAATCTAATGCAGACAAGTGTTAGGGTTTTATTTTGATTTTTACTTTGTTAAGTGATCTGTTTGAAGACCAAGTGATCTTGTTACTGTGGACAGTGGTGATATTTCACCAGTGAGGTAAGTTTGCACAATGCTGATGAAGGAAAGTTAAGCCCACTTTACCTTAACCAAAGATCTATAGCCCTTTGTGAGGTATCAAGAGAGTCATCTTGTCACTGCTTCGAATGGGGAGATTTATAAGTTATCCCAAACAAGCTCACATCTCCTGGGCTGTAAAGATATGTCAAGAGAATGAATGTGTGGGAAGGTTATCAGGGAAGTGTTTCCATATGAAGTCCGTACCTTCTATTTAATTTCTCTATTCATTAAAATTCTTCTTTAAATGGGAAACAGCCCTTTAAACATAGCAACAAGATTTTGATTTATGGAAAACCAGATGCTTGTGCAGTTTGATTTAAATGGAGGTTGCTATCATTTTAGCAGAAGTATATATTAAGCTTATGTTGTGGCCTCTCACACTAAAAGATGTGTGGGCCCCTTGGAGATAAAGGTGAGGGATTTGTAGTTCTTTACTGAATGCTAACAGGCTCAATTTTTCAATTTGTAATTAAATATTCCATAGACAACTTAGGATGCTAGAACCAGTGATTTCCAAGCCAACCTTGATGAAGTTATGGCAAATAAAGGCTAAGAAGAAAAGTCACCAGAGAAATTAAGATGATTAAATAGTTATACCCACCAGAGCTCTTGGAATGCAGTTAGCAGTGATTGTAAGCATTTGAAAGAAGCACATAGCCAATCATTGGCACATAATTTAAAATTTAATAATGGATCCAGCTCTTATTATCTGCTTTACAAAATTCAGACATAGAAAATTTTATGAGTAAATATTTTTAAATGGCCAAAAGGCAATAAAAGGGAAATTTTCAAACAGGAAAGCTGTGTATACCACAAATAACACTGTTAGCTTGACCATTGTGCAATTTTGGGGGGTTTTCTGATTTTTGGTTTTTGTCTTTTGCATTCCAAGTTACATTGTTAACCACTTCTAGTTATAGTTTGAGCCTCTCCTCGGATCTTCAGACTAACAATTTACTCATATTTTTACTCCTCACTATCAGGAGAGCAAGTAGTCTAATGCATGAGCAGGAAAAGGGTTGGAAGGCTGAGTCAAGATGATTACAGTTTTGAGTCTAGCACATACTCAGAGTAAGACTATCTCAAAAAAAGAAAAACAGTGCTGAGCTCAACATTACAAAACATCACAGTAGCTCAGTAGTTCTCAGATTCTCAGGGAAACATGCTAGTTGTTATCATAGCAGGCAGAAAGAGATACCACTCTCATCTAATGTGTAAAATTATATACCTTACTATACTGTAGAAACCTAAATAAGATAACCAGTTTGGTTCATGATACAAAATACTGATTTTACTTACAAATAAGTTTTAAAAATTTAATCTCACAATTATCACTCAAAGCTTTTCTTAAGAAACATTTATTTTGATGTGAGTTTTTATAATGACATTTGGAAAATATCTCTAAATATTTATTATCAAATGTTCTTTCTATTATGTGCTTTTATTTCTCTGTCTCTCAAAAAAAATCTTGTTGTATCTTTACCTTCAAATTATAATGTGCAATTCTGATAGATATCATGGTGGTGGTTGTTTTGTCTTGTTTTGTGGTGTATGAACTTACTTCTTGTTCTCTTGGTTATGTTTTCCAGAGATTTGTCAATTCAAAAGGCTATATGCAGGCTCATTGATATAAATTTGTGTATCTGTTTTCTACTCCATATATTTTTCTTTTGTACCCTTGATTCAAGTTTACATACTGATTTCTCACATCTGGAAATGTGTACAACGTTTGTTAATTTTATTCTTTTATAATGTTCCTATCTGAGAGTATAACTTTTAATCTAAGCATTCTTTAGCTGAACCTTACCTCTTTGGGCTTAAGCTATATCTTGCTATTCCTTAAAAATATTTTCTAAATTCTAGACAATTAACAACCACTTTCTGATTGAATCTCAGACTAAATTCATGAGATGGGATTCTCATATCTGTCACTGTTAAGGGACTGTAGGTTGGATATAGGCCCTAGGCAAAAGCCTATTATTGGTGCTAACTGCACATAGTATTAAAATGACTTCTGATGACTAATCACTATACTCATAGGTCAGAGAATTTCTAAATTCTCATGAGAGAGGCTTCTTCTTGTTATAGATGACAACGCAGAAATCCACAACTGGTCAATTTACAGAGAATAGAATACTATAAAGTGCTTAGTCCTAAATGGAATATACCTATAACACCTTTCTCCCCAAAGCTCAGTGATAATTGAGAAATAGGAATGCCAAAAAATTGTAAGACTGGACATGGTTGCTAATGGCAAGGAAACAGAACTTTCCAGGCACAGCAGGGTAGATGTACATAGGAACCCACAGGGATATAGAAGATTTGTACAGACTGCAGACAGACAAAATCCCATTATATAGAAAGAATGTGGGAAAAAACTATCCCGTTGCTCACTGAGAAACTATTGTTGTTTGATAACTGCATTTAGTGGGAGATTCAGTTTTTTTTTTTCATGATATGACACCTGTTAGCAAACCACAAAGCAAGACAGGCTCCATTCTGAAGACTGGCTGGGCAGTATAAATGGACTCAATGAACAGAATAAAATAAAAGAATAAACCTCAAGTTGTGTGGGAAGAGATGAGAAAATAAAGAAGGTAGTAATGAGAGGAATTAGAAATGGAGTGGTGACTATATTAAAATTTATTATATGAAATCTTAAAATAATTAATAAAAATAAAAACAAATATTACCTAAGATGTATTTTCTAAGTTCTAATATCAAAATCTTTGTAACTGAAAACATATGATGAAATAAGTAGTCATTTTATGTTTGAAAGGAATGAAGGTTCAGCAAGTATGGATTTCAAGTTTTGTGTGTGTGTGTGTGTGTGTGTGTGTGTGTGAGTGAGTGTGTGTGTGTGTGTGTGTGTGTGTGTGTGTGTGTGTGGTGTTAAGGTTAAGTTAAATAATCTAGTCTTAGCATTTTCTGTTTGTTCAAAAGAACGTTAACTTTTGGTATGATTACATTTTTCTTGTACTTCCACTGACTTTTATATATTTTGAACCTATATTGGTAATAATAGATAAATTTAATTTTACAATTTCCTGAATATATAATTTGTCATAAAGTTGTGTTGATATTTTAAGGACAAAATGCCATGGAATATTAGTTCATAGACAGAAGCTTTGTTGTATTTGGTATTTTCATAGAATTTGTTTTTGTCTTTCCTTCAGATTTCATGTAACCTTGTGATTTGTATGAAGCTAAAAGAAATAATAGGAGTGGATGGGAAGGGGGTAGATGAAAGGTGGGAGGAAGGAATGGGAGGAGAGGTCAGTATGTAAAATAAATGAAAAAATTAATTAAATATCTTTCCCCAAAGTAAATAATATATGGTTGGATATAGTAATGTAAATAATATATGGTTGGATGTAGTAATAAGTTAAGTCTCATAAGCTTTGGTTTTAAGAAGTTTATTAGTATGCAAACTATTGTACTTCATTATGAAATTTTTCAAATGATATCTCCTTTTATTTATCCTTCCCCTTCCTTTTCTTCCTATTTCCTTGCTCCTCTTCTTGCTAGCCCTAGTAACCTGCTTTTCATTGTCATGTCTCTTGTGTCCTTTTGGCTCCCATTTACATTCCTCAACATTGATTTTTCCCTCTTGTGTTGTGCCTAGTTTCATAATTTATGCCCACTCTCTACCTAGTTATATACATCTGCATAAACATTAAAAGTTCTGTGACAACAATTGGGGTAGTCACCAATCTGATCACAGGAGATGGCCAGTTCAGGCTATATCTCCACTTTCAGTAGGAGTCTTAGTTGTGGTCATCCTTGTAGATCCATGGGAGTTTCCCTTGTATCAGGTTTCTACTTGATCCTTAAATGCTTCCCTTTACAGTAACCTCTTTTAGTACTCCTTCTTTTTCCATCCACCTCCCACAACATGATTCCTACCTAGTTCCCATGCCTCCTGACCCCCAGTCCACCCAGGATATCTCTTCTATTTCCCCTTCCCAAGGAGTTTAATGCATCCCACCTTGTGCCCTCCTCATTACCTAGCCTCCCTGGGTCTGTGAATTGTAACATGTTTATCCTTTATAGTTAATAACCACTTATGAGTGAGCACATATCATGTTTCTTTTTCCAGGTCTGGGTTACCTAACTCAAGATGATTTTCACTAGTTCCATCCATTTCCCTTCAAATTTCCTGATATCATTGCTTTTAACATCTGAACAATACTCCATTGTGTACCACACTTTCTTTACTATTCTTCAGTTGAGGTGCATTTAGGTTGTTTCTAGATTCTGGCTATTATGAATAAAGCTGCTATGATTATAGCTGAGCAAGTGAATTTGTGGTAGGAAGGAGCATCCTTTGGGTATATGCCCAGGAGTGGTCTAACTGGGTCTTGAAATAGATTAATTCCCAATTATCTCAGAAACTGTACAAGTTTGTTCTCAGACCAGCAGTGAAGGCGTACTCCCATTGTTAGACGTCTCACAAGTAGGCCAAGTTACATATCCCATATCCTCTCCAGCATAAGCTGTCATTTGTGTTTTTAATCTTAGCCATTCTGATAAATATAGGACAAGTATCTCAGAGTTATTTTGCCTTCTCATCAGAGAACCTGCATCCAGAAATCCACAGTCAAACATTAGGCCAAGCTAGGAGAATCCTGTTGAAGAGAAGGAAGAAGGGTTGTAGGAGCCAGAGGGGTCAAGGATATCACAAGAAAGCCCACAGAACCAACTGACCCAGCTCATAGGAGCTCACAGTGTCTGATTCAACAACAAGGAAGCCTGCATAGGACCAACCTAGACCCTAAACATATATGTGACAGTTGTGTAGATTGGGCTACTTGTGAGACTTAACAATGGGAGCAGTGGCTGCTTTAATGCTTTCATTGACTCTTGGGAACCATTTTCTCATACTGGTTTGCTTTGTCCAGCCTTAATACAAAGAGAGGTGCTTAGTCTTTCTGCAACATGATATGTCATGCTTTGTTGATACCCCTGGGAGGCTTTCCCCTTTCTGAACAGAAACAGAGGAGGGGATCAGGGTAGGTAAGTGGGAGGGTGGAAAGAAGGGACAGAATGGGAGGAGAAAAGAGTGGGCAACCAAACTGTGGTAACATAAAATAAATAAAATAACTAAATTAAATAAATAATAATAAAGAGTAAAGATCCACTCTGTGAGTTTTTAGGCCAGTATGGTTTACATAATGAGTTCTAGGATAGAGAGACCCTGACTCAATAAAACAAAAAATCTGGAATTCCTGTTACTGACCAGAGATATACTAGAGTCTCCCAAAACAGAGTCTCTTGTCATTGCTCTTGATTATTCAGCCACATTTTGGTTGCAGGACACAGACAAATCAAGCTAAAACTAAATTGGAAACTTCCATCTTTTTAGTTAGCATTTATAGTGTTGGAAGGTGCTATACATGCTGCCAATGGAGAAAAATCAACAATGACCTTTACCAGAAGTGAGTCCTGCATACTACAATTCCTAAATGCCAGCTCTAATATTCCCACTGATGCAACTATAGCATGATTGATGTAGGGGCCACCAATCGCTTTCTGATTGAATTTGAGGACTATTTCATAGAAATTATTGCATGCTCAATTTAAAACTAAAAATCCATCCCAGACCCTAAAGGAAAATATAGCACTAATATTTTGTTAAATATCCATGCAGCCAAGCTGCATCATAAACATTTATGTTTATGCCCATAGTGTTAACTCTCAGCCTGAGCCTGACAAGCACCTTTTTTTTTTTTACAGAGAGCAATGATTAAGAAATTATAACTGGTCAAAATATTAAGACTATGTGGCTTTTGAGTGATGAGTACTTGCCCCTAAAGTAAACAGCCAAATAACCTTCCTTAAGCTTCATGGGACATCACAGAAACTTTGACATGAAAATTCAAATAGCTGGAAGATGAAGAAGAAGATTGATGGAGAAGATTTCTGATTGCTAAGAAACACTGTTTTCTAGATATGGTATGACTGACACAATCATGAACACACAGTAGATGTAGCTATTTGTATAAGACCTACACACATACACACACACACACACACACACACACACACACACACACACATTCACAAGTCATGAGGGTAGGAGGGGAGCAGTTGGGAACGTGTCACCAAAAGTGGAATAAGGACAAGAGAACATAATTGGGGATTAATGTAATCACAATGCATTCTATATCTAATCATCAGAAATTTAAGGTTCTTGTCACATAGCAAGCAAAGAGCATAATTTCATTACAAATGTAAAGGCTTTTCCACTTATTTTCTTCAAATGAACATATAAGAAAACATTACAAACAAATGAACTAGAAGCCAATATATTAAAAAGAACAAATTTCTACAAAAGATGTTGAGATTTCTGTGAAGGTAAAAGGCACAATTGAAATCACTGCTTGATACATGGCAATGGTGTGTACAAGAGAAAAATCTCTTGTATAGATAGTTTCTGTTAACACTTTAACTTGGAGTCTTGTTATATTGTCCAGGTTGCTTTCAAATTGGCCAGTCTTGTGTCTCAACTTCTTGATTCCTTGGATTTCAGACATATACTGCCAACCCTACACCTGGTTTACATAGGAGAATAGAATCAACCTTAAACCTATCCACATGCAACACATGGAAAGTCAAGGAGCTATTTCAGTTACTTGGGGTGTTTCAGCAGTGTATTGTGCTTTACTGGTGTAGAAATTTGGTGCACTGAATTGTCAAAAGCTTCTGCAATCTTTCACCACATGGATTCTACTCCAAGGAAAATGTGGCAGAAGGGGCTCACAGCTAGAGTTACTATCAAAAGCTAAGCAAGCAGAGAAGTATTTATGCTACTATAGCATTTTGCAATTTTAGAACACAATGACACCTTTAGGCCAAATGTTATATCCTGTGGTTTGAATTGAGTGCCCTAACTTTTCCTCACACTGCACATATCTTTGCAGTTTTCTAACCTCTGTAAGACAGTCTGATATTTTCTTTGTCCATGGTGCCTTTAAGTTTCTTCAGTAATTTTTATGAGTTATTTGGTAATTAATCAATTATTCCTAACAAAAATCACAGTTTCCCCTCCTACCTCCTCTCCTTCCAGTCCCTCCCCCAAACAGCCTCCCCCCATCCACTCTCTCTCCCTTCCCTTCAGAAAACTGCAGGCCTTTCCTGTATGTTAGCCAGCCAAGGGAAATCAAGTTGCAGTAAGACTAGGCACCTCCTCTCCTTAAGGCTGTACAGGGCCCAGCAGGAGAAAGGGTTCCCATGAGAAGGCAACAGAGTCAGAAACAGGCTGTGTTCCCCCTGCCAGAGGTACAAAAGAAGACCAAGCTACATAACTGTAACATATTGCTGAGGGCCTAGGTCCGTCCCATGCAAGTTCTCTGGCTCATGATTTAGTCTTTGTGTGCCCTTATGCCCCAGGTTAGTTGATTCTATGGTTTCCTTCTGGTGTCCTTGGCCCCTTTGGCTCCAATAATCCTTTCTCCCCCTCTTCCATAGGAATTCCTAAGGTCTGCCTAATGTTTGACTGTGGATCTATGCATCTGTTTCCATCAGTTTCTGGGTGAAGTCTATCTGGTTACAATTAATCTAGTCAACAGTCTATAAGTATAGGAATATCAATAGAAGTCATTTTACTGAACTTTTAAACTCACAGGCATGTTTGCTTCTATCCTAGATCTCTGGGCTGTCTGGAATCTGGGTCCTGGCCCTCCAGGCATTTTTTGGATTGATCTTCCTCTTATATAATGTGTTACAAGCTGAACCAGTTGTTGGCTAGCCACTCCTATATTTTCTGTGCCGCCCTTGTCTCAGCATAATTTGTGAGGTATTTATTGTGTCCTTACACTGGCATTTAGGCATCTGGGTTTGGGATGATTATAGGTCTAGATGTGAATTCCTGAGCTTGTCTTTGTTGGAAGGGTGCTTTCCCCCCTTGGTTTCTGTTTTTTCTCTCTTCTTCTGAACTAAGTGGGCAGGGATTCTGGTGACTAGTAAGTCTTCAGGTCCAGTAGTATGTCCCCAGTAGGGTTTTTCGTGGCCTGAAAGACCTCTGTGGTTTTGGGTTCCAAGTAACTATGTGGTCTCTGCAGTTCTGGGCACCAGCTTGGTCTCTGGAATTCCTAGTACCATGTGGCCTCCCAAACAGCAGACATTTTCCACTGAGGTTGCAGGCTGGGATATGGAGGTCAGGGCACAGGGTATAGTTGGAGGTTGTTCAGCCAGCTGTAAGCAGTGTTTTACCTTAGGTCAATAGTAGTGGCCTGGTCTCAGGTAGAACAGAAATTGTCTGCTGAAGTTTTTGCCAGAATATGGAACCTAGGGGAAGGGGTACAGTCTGAAAATGTTTTGTGGGCTTTAAGAGGTGATAGTGGATGGTGGGATGATGTCTTACCCAGGGTCCCTAGGACCAGTGTGGCCTCCAGTAAAGCAGCTGGAGGTGTGGACTTGGATATGGAGCCCAGGGGTGGGACATGCTGTTGGGATATTCGGCATGCTTTAAGGAGGGTTAGCCAGTGGTGGGCAGTATCTTACATTCTCTCCAGTACTTTTTTTTTATGTGGTGCCCTTGATCAAAATAAACATACTAATAGTTCTATTTATTAGATAGTTTTAATGAAACTACTTAGATAATACTTACATCCTGATCACTTAGCTGCTTGAAAAAAAACTAGTACAAATAACTTGAAAAAAGTAACATTTAATTTTATTATCTTGCAATGTTAAGGATCAAGTCTAGGTGCTTAGATATGTTAAGCAAGTGTTCCACTACTGAACTACAATCCCATCATTTCATTTCATTTTAAATATTCACAATTTCTTACTAAGAACCCCAGAAGGCAGCCACTCTAATGGGGGTCATGATGGTATTAAGAACCCCAGGTAACTAGAACCCCAGAAACCACACTGGTATTCAGAACTCCAGAGGCCCCACCAATTCTCAGAAACCCAGAGGCAAAAAGAGCACCCAAAACCTCAGAAGCCAAGTAGGCCACCAAAACTCCAGCAGACCCAATACTTGGCCTGAAGATTTGCTTGTCACCAGAACCACAGGCCACTCAGACCAGAAAATCAGAGAGGAAACAGAAAGCAAGGGGGAAAGCATCCAAAATAATAAACTGAGAAACCTGCATCTAAACTACTAATGACTCCAAACCCAGATGACTAGAGGCCAGCATAAGAACACAATCAACAACACCCAGAGCAATACGGCACCACTGGGTATCCTACTTGAGCAAGCCCTGGATATTCCAACACAGTGGAAGCACAAGAAAATCACCTTCAATCCAATCTTATGAAGATGATAGAGGCCCTTAAAGAGGAAGTGAATAAATCCCTTGAAGAAATCAAGGAAAACACAAACAGGTGAAGGAAGCAACTAAAACTCTTCAAAACCTGAAAATGGAAACAGAAGCAATAAAGAAAACACAAACTGAGGGAACCCTGGAGATGGAAAAGAATAGGGAAGTGAACAATAAATACAAATACAAGTATCACCAACAGAATACAAGTGCTCAGTCTCACTGTAACTTGGTAATCCATACTTTGCTGATATCTATTGGAGGCCTGCTCTTTTGAGTAGACAGGAGGACTGGATGGAGGAGGGGCAGAGGGAACTTGGGGAGTAGAGGCTGGTAGGAGCAAAGGGAGGGAAAACTGAGGTTGAGATGTAAAACAAATGAATAATTACCTAAAAATTAGTCTGAACTGACACTAACCCACTCAAGCAAGTGGCTGTGGCAGGCCTTGCCCTTCTCTCCCAATTCCTCCTGCTTTGCTAAATCCAAAGTTAGATGATATTACGAAAGCTGGCCACCAAGGTCTATTCCCTTATTTGGCCACTTCCTTCTCCTGTAGCTGACTACCAAAGTCCAGCAATCAGAATCCCCCCTCTCACCTAATTAACATGCCCAATTAACATTGGGTTTCCCTTACCTTTATAAACCACCATTTGCCTGTGTGCCACATCTGTCTCCTCTCTATCCACAGGCAGTCTTTGTCCCTCCTGTAACAAATACCCCTGTCCCCTTTCTCTTGACCCCTTCTCCCTCTCCCCTATCTCTCTTAGCAATGCATCCCAGCCCATTGTCACACAGACCTCCCCTTTTGTCCTCTTAAGAATTGCACTGCAAGGTCATTTGCTGCTGTTTTCTGCCTGAGTCAGAAAGCAGCTGCTTTCACTTTTCCTCACCACTTAAAGGATCTCTGTGAAAACAGGTGTTTGGCAATAGTTAGTGCTTAACCCAGGGTCCAGGAGGGAGGCCCTGCTGTGTGGGATTCCATTTTAGAGTTGGCATTGTCATGTTGTCTCTTCACAGCAATAAACAGTAAATAAGACACTCATGATCCTCCTGCTCCACCTTCGTGACTCTTGGGATTATAAGTATGCTCAATCAGACTCAGTTTTGACTTTACATGCTAAACCTCACAATGTGTCTCACATGGCCTCCACTCATCTAGAGATTTAATGGAAATTCTGAGAAATAGTATCGCTAAAGTTGTACAACAAATTTGTTACAGCATCTAGGCTCACTTGTCCCCCCACAAGTTATTTAGGTGCTTGTTTCTGTGTCGAGACTATATGCTCCTGGAGGGCAGGAATGCTTCCCACAAGACCTGATTTATAATAAGCGATCATATAAGATTGACAAATGAGGAATAAGTGGATGAAAACATTATATAAGTCATCAGTCAATTTACAGTCAATACTAAGTATTTGGTCATAAACATGGCAGCAAGCAGAAAGGATCTCCTATTTTTCTCCAAAGTAAAAATTAATATACATTTTGATACCTTTAGAATTAGAAGAAACAGTTGAAACCTCCCAAATTTATATCATATATGCTTAGAATTTCTAAACTTTTTGGAGGTTACATAATTTGATTGTTTATTACTTATTTAAATATAAACAGTCATCAATTGCTGGACTATATGAAAAAATATTCTTTCAGAAAGTTTCAACTAAATTCTTAAAATAAGAAGTTGATTTTCTAATGTCCAATTAACTGGTTATTAACTAATGGCAAATTAAGAAAGGATTATTAACTGGTTTATTTTCAATTATTTGTTAAGCTTTTTTTCCATGTTTTAAGATCACTTTTTGAAATACCTTAGTATAGAAACAACTGATGAAAAATATTGTCAACATGTGTTTATTTTTTGTATTTCTCATAATGTCACTTGGAATTAATAAACAGTCCTTGGCTTCAGAATCATTTGCCATGTTTTAAGCCCTAAAGCATCCCTATCATAACTATTGCATAATTTATTTTTAAATCAATAATAGCTGCATTGTCAACAATATATACCTATTTGTAATCACATCCTTAATAGTTTGCAGCAGAAAAGAGCCTCCAATCTTAAGTACAACTAAATAACCATTTTAGAAAGTCGTCAGGAATAGGTATCCAAATTAAACTTACTTTGATCGTCTTCAGGGGAGCAAAATAAACCATTACACGTAAGATGAACACACACACACACACACACACACACACACACACACACACACACACACGCTTACACACTCACACATACACATTTCCACTAATAGTCACAGAATATATATAGCTTTCATCTTCTGCTGTATACTTGTATATACTTCTATTCTTACTGGGTCCCTTTGAAAACGAAAAGTCAGAGAGGGTGGTACATTCATTTATTCCCATAACAGTAGAGTTTGAGGCAGAAGGATCCCAAATTTCAGGCCTGCCTGTGCCCACATGGTGAGCTCTAAGTCAACCCTGGGTCACTACTTAGACCTGACCTTGTTTTTGAAAACAAAGCAAAAGAATAAAAATATAACTGATGCTTCATTCATTGATTTACTTTTCTTGGTATCTGGAACAACTGTTATAGATATTAAATTCACATATCTAAATTGAAGTTTAATCTGTACAGACTGACTTTGGAAAATACAGTATAATTTTTGTGTGGAATTATTTGTTTTATTGGTTTGCATAATTTACTTTTTCTTTTTTTTTAATTTTTATTTTGAGACTGGCTTTCATTATGTGTCTGGCTGACCTGAAACTCACTGTGTAGATCAGACTAGCTTTGAATGTACAGTTTTGCCTTTTGAGTATTGGTGTTAAAAGGCCCATGCCACTATAACTCACCTATTTCTTCTAATTTTATTAAACAATTATATATCTGTAGTTAAACAAGTCAGTCCTTCAAAAGCCTGGGCAAACGTTTTGAAACTCTTAACAAGTAAACTTACTTTCTAAAAGGCTTGTCCATATAACTTCAAGTAATAAGAGGAGGCTAAAATCTCTTTGCTGATAACTGTATCATATATGTGTGCATTTTAAGGCAGTCATTTTTATTTTCATATCTCGACAAGAACACTTAGGTTGAGGCATGCTAAATGTCTCTGTAAGATTAAGCAGCTAACAAATTGCAAAACCAGGAATTTAACTCAGGATTATAACCAGTTTAAAATGAGAAAGCTTTTATTGCCTTCATTATGCTGTAATGCTTCACAATCTATGATTACTATACAAGAGTTTAAATATTTAGAATGAATTTCACAGAAGCATATCAATTCCTTTCCAGGTGTTTTGCATTAACCTTATGCACAGTCATCTTTTATTCATTATTTGATTCAACAAATATTTATCAAGTTCTTAAGATATACCAGTCATTTCTCAAGGAGCTATATAGTGGCAAACCAAAGTCTCTATTCTTACTAGCTTCTAGTAGAAAAGGTAGAAATAATACAGAAACATAAAAGTATAATATGGCATAAGGCAACAACAACAACAAAAGTCACAGTTTCAGTGTATTAAGTGCTATGCATGGTCAAATTAGGATCTATAAATAACTAGGGATGATGGAGATGTCTATAAATATCACCTTTTTAGATAAAGACATAAAATAATATACTTTTAACTGTACTCAGCTGCTTTAAAAACATATACTAATTGGAGTAAGACTAAGAAATAATCATTGAAAGACACTGGGAAAGGACAATGATTTTGAATAATGCAGAAAATAAATTTGCAACTTGTATTGTCCTGTCAGTAGGCTGCCTCCAATACTCTCTTAGATCAGAGTTAACAGTGAAAACTCTGACCTCAGTTTAGAGACCTTTGAACCAAGGGCCTCTCATATGCTAGATAGGCATTCTATGAATGAGATACATTCCCTAGTCCTAAAGATATTTACTCTCCAAATTTAAAACTGTCTTTCCCATCCTGTCTCAAAATGTGATTCACTTTAATAAAAAGTTAATTTTTACTACTTCTGTTCTAAATGGCAGACTTCTGAAGAGTTAGATGCATTTTTTGTCTTTCCTTATTATTCTTATTATTAGTACACAAAACACATATGAATTAAACATTAGTCTCATTATGAGTGGGCTTAAAAGAGATCAGTAAGGAAAAGAAAAAATATGTAACCCTGCCTGTCACTGTACAGGAAATGAGAATAAAGACAATTCAAATGTTAATGTTGTTTATAAAGAAAATATGGCAAAGTGATCAAAATTTTTGTATCCTAAAGTCAACTCTCATGCATTCAAAGTCAAGATATCTTCAAGGTTTGGTATGTGAATTGAATTGATTATTAGATCTTTGGTGTTCATCATATGGGAAGGCATCACAATTATACATGACTTAGAGATTCATTCTAAGAACTGAATAATATTGCTCCTGGAGAATAGAAAGGATAATGAGAAAAGCAATACATATAAAGGCAAACAGAGTTTTTTTAAGAGGAAAACCCTCACTCTCTCCAATCCCATAAAAAACTGGGAATATTAATTATCCCTCATATTTCTCCATTCTTTAAAAGGAGTGAACAGAGCCTCATCAGCCAGTCATTAGATAAGGGAGTGGTATAAGATATAATGTTTCAGGAATTCTAGTTTTCTTCTAGCAGTGCTTTGACCATTAGTAGAGCAATCACAAAACAGGCAACAGCAAAAACTAAAGGTAGGTCTGTGTGTAGCAGTTTTCTCAGAGATTTACATATGCTATCTCCCAGGAAAGCTCCTTAAATCAGGGGGTAGGAAGTCCCTGAAACTGACCAGATTCACTAGGCCCCTTCTTCCCAAGAGTAATCACCAATATTGCTAATAGGCACTCTCAGACAAGCCAAGTTTTAAATAATATTCTGAGACTAGACCAGCTGCTTGGAAGAAACAGGGGGAAAAATAAAAATAAAAAATGGAAGGGCACTCTCTAATGTATTCGGCTGCTGGGAGGCTTTTCAGTATGCTCCAGGTTCCCAGATTGTGTGAATCATCACCCAAGCTAACGTGGGCTTTAGTGATGCAGCTGTCTTTGAAATCATTTATGCTCTTGTGAGTAACCCCTAGCCCATACTCCTATAATTACCTCAACAAAACTCATTTGGTTTGGGTGTGGAGAAAAGGCTCAGTGGTTAAGAGCACTGGCTGCTCTTCCAGAAGACAAGGTTCAATTCCTAGTACCCATAGAATAGCTCACAACTGTCCGTAACTCCTGTTCCAGGGGATCCAACACCCTCATACATAGATGCAGGAAAAACACCTGCCTGTACATAAAATACAAATAAATTAGTTTTTTAAAAGGCATTGGTTCATCAAATTGAACTTTGGTGATATCCATAATTTGGTCTATAGTATCCTATCTGGGGTGGATAAATGTGTGTTGCATCTCCTCAGGGAAAGTCTT
This sequence comes from Cricetiscus sungorus, assembly GCA_030556225.1. Classification (NCBI taxonomy): domain Eukaryota; kingdom Metazoa; phylum Chordata; class Mammalia; order Rodentia; family Cricetidae; genus Cricetiscus; species Cricetiscus sungorus. Next base: position 13,174,505 of record JANBXA010000126.1, read on the forward strand.
GTCACATAGCAGGGCAGTGGGAACACATCCTAAGTGAAAGAGGGAATTGGGATGCAGCATCAGTTGTTTCTTTTACATAAACTCTCTATTTTATTTTTGAGGTGTATGTGTGTGTGTGTGTGTGTGTGTGTGTGTGTGTGTGTGTGTGTGTGTGTGTATACACATGTGTATATCCATGTGTATGTGCAATATCTATGGGGGTCAAAAAAGGGCAGTAGATCTACACTGTCTAGAGCAACAGCCAATTGTCAGCTGTTATGTGGGTGCTGGGATTTGAACCTGGGTCATCTGCAAAAAACAGCTCTTAACTATTGTGCTCTTATCTATTAAGCTGTCTCTCCATTCCCTTAGATTTTATTTTATTTTAAATTATGTATCTATGTGTGTGTGTATCAGGATTACATGTTTGTAATTGTAGATACCCACAGAGGCCAAAAGAGGGCAGCAGATCTAAAACTGAAGTTATAGGCAATTGTAAGTCACTAAAAATGGGTGCTGGGAAACTAAATTCAGGTGTGTTTAAACAGTAGCAAGCACTTTCTGGAGCAGCACATAGACTTTTCTTAAGGCTATCTTGATTATTCAATTCCAGCTTCCATTCACTGTTCTTACTGTTTCTTGTTTCTGGCCCACTTCCAAGTGATTTGCTATGGTGATGGTATAGGACATAGGCCTTGAATATTCCTTGCCACAGTCAATAGAATTTTAACTTCTAGGAATATCCTTGCCTTAAATGACATGAACATTTCCTGAAGAAATCTCTGAGGGCTTATATCGCTTCTGCCACTGCCTGCACAGGATGCATGGCCTAAAGTAATTGCTAGATAGTGCCACAGTGCTTAGGAAGATATTTTGTCACCACTCTTTCCATACCATGTATCTTTCCAACATTCTCTTCTGATCAACAGTAGCTTATAAAAGGCTTTAAGTCTGGTTTAATGCTATTCTTGATGAGCAGACACTCACATGTCCCCTTCTCTATTCCATAGTTTAAGTATCTGCCCAGTACTTTTGCCTGAAGTATAATCTCATTCCATTCTAATGGTTCCACAAAGAAAAAAAAGTAAATTGCCTTTTCCATTTCTAATTAAAAATTTAAAAGCTCTGTCTCCTTCTCTAATGCTCCTGCCATTCTACATGAAGTTGCTTCATCAATATCTCAGCGTACCAAACTGTGTCACCCATGCCTTCTGCTTCACAGCTGGAATCTTTAATATAAGTAGATTTTCTCATTTCTCAGAAAATATTCCAGAACTATGGAACCTCTATTCACAATTTGTCATTACAATGACTATATATATTCTATCCTTTTCTAAAAGTTCATATAGTACACAGAATTTGGTGACATATTTTTCAACCATAGTCTGTTATCTGGCATAAATTAGAGACTTTCTTCAGCAGCACTCAAGAAAGAAAGTACTCATTCTATAAGGAAAATTTATTGCATAACTAAAAAGTACTATGAAAAAAGAAATGTCTCATATAAAACTTCCAGTGGAATCAAGACTCCCTTGTTAGAAATAGCCATCCATGGATAGATTGATACACTTAGATATACTGATAGACTATTTATAGCATATAATACAATGATTTCACTCTACTTTGTTGGTTAGTTTTTAGCTAAATTTTGTTATCATTTTCAAAAAATACATAAAACAAAAAATGCACATATTAATAGAAAAATGTTATATTTCAATAAATATCCATATAGTGTAATCCCATTCATTTATTGTCTCCTTATTATAATGTTTAATATATATATACATATATATCCAACTACACTGGGAAAACCTATGAATAGGGCATGATTTAAAACAAAAACAAACCATAGTTGTTCTTGAGGCATTCAAATAAAATAGGTTGGAATAGAACACTAAATGTAATGTACAAAAATTATACACAAGGGCAAGAGACAAGATTACTAAATGGTCTCAACAGATATCTCTGTCTTCCAGTTGGTCATTTAATGAACTACTTGATCATTATTCAGTTCAGCTCAACCCACTGAGGCTGTTTCTCCTTGTATCTACCCTAGAATCCATCACAATCATATATCTTCTTGCTTTTCTAAGTCAAATTCTCTGAATATAAGATTGTGTCCAATCATCTTGGAACCATAACATAACTGGTGCAGAATTGATTTTAAATGAATAACTATTTAGTGAACAAATAAATAACAAATGAATGGAATCAAGGAGTCAAGGACTGAAGGGCAAGAAGAATTTCTTTGACATCATCATATAGAAATTTATATTTAAGATACTATAAATTACATAAGGTACTAAAATTTTGAAGTTTCAAGTGGGGTATGAGAATAGTCAGATGCCATGGACTGTCCTAAACTTTGTTTTCTCATCTGAAGCAATAGACTTTGTAGACTATGGAAACTCTGATCTCCATCACCAATGCTAACATCCTGCATAGACAGAGAGCAGCTAAACTTTTCAATGCAACTCAAAGATATGCTACAAGAACAGAGTAGTTCATATATAGAGATAAAGGGCCTTTAACCACAAATTCTGGTAAAGTTAGCTTTAAAAATGCCATGAGAAGGTTATTATTTGCTGTCCCTGCAGTGTCATTAGATAACTGCTGCCTCAGCCCTTTGCAAGCAATTATGGTAAGCTTTACAATCAGGCAGCATTGCAAAGGTGAAATTCTTTTGGTTCTTTTGATACAGCTTGACTTTTTGCTTTAGTGCTCTTGAATCCATGTTTATGTGACTCTTGGACTTTTTTAATATTACTGGGGAATAAGAGTATTATGCTGTTGATTTTCAGGTATTCAAATGTTTTCCCTCTTTGAAATATTGTTTAAAAATTCCAGATGTATATTTGAATTAAATCTATTAAGTATTCCCATCATAGGAGTTAGCTATACAGCTAATCATCTAGCCTTCCAAGTTCAATAAACTGTGTGCCCCAAGTGCCTATTTTTACATGTTTCTAGAAAAGTGTTGGCTTGGAAGACAGATGCTTTCCTAAAATTTTTCCTTCATGAGTCTAAAGGGAAAAATTAGGTTGAGAACAACCAAATAACTCTTTCTGGTTTTTCCTTTCAAATAATAAGGATGTGAGTTCTAAAAGGCTGAGGGCTCAATACTTTCAACTAGAAACAAACAGATCTCATACTCATTCTTAAGAAATAACTCCTTGACAAGGTATTTCGACCCAGCATCCTGCTCCTGACAGATCAATATGGTACAATATCAAATGAAGGAGAAACTCAGCTAGCTTATTCTCTCCTCAATCTCCTTTCAGGACTCAGTCCTTCATCCTCTTGACTGGTTTCTCTTACCTCGAGCATCATCGTCTGACCCTGCAGTTCGTTCTTGCTTCTAAGCTTGCTTTCTGTGAGAAAATCCTTTGACTTCTTTCAATTCTTGTTTGCAGACGAACATCAAAATGTTCAAAAGAAACAATGGTCCAACTTTCCTAAGAAGTTAAATTTGTCCATCCCCCCTGGTGAAAGTAACCTGCCATGAGTGTGTTACAAACTGCTAGGCTATCATCTATATAAAGGAGTTCAAAGTTATTTAAAAGACTAAGGAAAGATCTGAAACTTGTGTTTCCTGAGTAAGTAAGCGTTATTAGGAGAAGCGGGTGTTCACGCAGGGGTTTCAAATGCAATTAGCATGTGTCTTTTGAGCACCTGATACACATGAATTGAAATGTTTATCTCAGAATCTATAAAATGACTTTGTATTGTTTTGTGAAGAAAAATATAACCATGCAAATAGAAAATAATAAAATCAGTATAGATATTCTTCCTTGGATTGAGTACAAATATAGCTTTTAACATTTTTAAAACTAAAACACAAGAAACAGCCCATTTGGACCTATGGCCTAATTTGTAAAGAAGGAAATTGTAGGCTGAAAAGATTCGTAGTATCTTTTCATAATGACAAGACCTCTCCAATCTTCAGCCAGAAATAAATATGACTCAGGACATCTGACTTTCTTTAAAACAATTTCTGTTTCACATATGGATCTTATAACTCCATACCTTACCTGTTTTTCTTCCCATCCTTTCTAGACCTATTTGTAGAAGGATATAACTCTTCAATCCTCCTGTTGATCAAGTGGAACTTATCTAAGTCTTAACCTTTGGCAATCAGCATCCACTAGGATAACACAGGCACACACTACCCTCAGTATTGGTTTAATTAACTGGATCTACCATTCCTCAGTTCTTTGCTTTTGAAAATTTAGGATCATTTACTGCTCAAAGCTCTGTGTTTCTATCATTGGCTGAGGTCTGCCTTTTCAGTGAAATAGTGATAACTGTCTAGACCCTGTGAGGTACCTAAGTCATTTCTGATTATCCTACTTTTCCCACATGAAAGAATTTGGCATGCTACAAGCTGTGTAAAACACAATCTCTAGGCCTAAATTAACGAAAAGAAAACAGCTGCCAAGTAAACAAATACTGACCCACAGTTATGTACTACAATGAAAAGAAGACTGTCAAAAGCTGGGCATCCATGCCAATTGATTTCTTGCTCTTTCAACATCCATATTCTACTTTGGGCATTTTAATTCTAGCCTTGGCTCTTCCGAAATTTTTATATTGTTGTCATAATTTTTTTATATACCATCCCATCCTATGTGTGAACTATTATGTAAGAAAGCTGAGAGGGAAAGACAATAAATTACTCACACAGCGTTTTTGAGCATTAGCCAACTCCAGTTCTCAGGCAAAAGACTGCCAAAGCAAGCACCAGTTTTTCAAAAACACACCTTATTTGTTTCTACTCTGTCATTAACTAAGCCAGAAAAGCCAAATTTTCACATTTTCTTTTGTAAGACACAAAATTCATTTTATTTTAACTCTCCTAAGAAACATTATTTGTACAACATGGTAGGTGTTTTTAAAATCTGTTTTTAAATTTTGAATAGGAGTAAATAGAGCTTACATTTTTGGTAAGATTTTTTTTCATAATCTAAAAGTTCCACTGATGAAAAAAGAATACTTCATTAGCCACCTTTAACATCATTCTTTCTGAGCAGAAGTGTGTGTGTGTGTGTGTGTGTGTGTGTGTGTGTGTACATGCATATACATGCATTTCTACATATTACTACTTGATTTTTTTATTTTTGCTGTATTATGAGAAATATTTTCTTTCAATTTTCAATTCTCTGTTTAAAAAACAGAGAATCCAATGTCTTTTCACACATCTGGACTGGGGAAGAGTTCAGTAGCTGAATTTCTGAGAATTATAAGGATACAGTGACATCTACAGGCATTATATATAAATTGCTAAATAGGATATAGTTACTATATGCTGAAGAATGAACTAAGAGACATCTATGTCTTACATTCAAATGCACTCCTGGTACCCAATGAGAAAGGTTAGATCAATTAAACTGGAGCAACTGATGTAGGAGAGCTTGCTAAAATTGAAATCCATGTAATAAATGGGCCTTTGTTTCATCTACTTCATTACACTTCATTTATCTTCATTTTTGCAACAGGAATAGCAGTTTGATTGGCATTTAATTTTGAAAAGCTACATAAGACATTCATACAAACTTGATGAAAATGGTTATTCAAAATTTATGGAAATAAAAAGAAGGAATATGTAAATTAGAAATTCAAAATGTCTTTTCTTTTTTTATTTCTAGGAAGTTCTAGGGATCCAAACCAGGGTCCTCTACACACTAAATTGCACTTTACCACTGACTTATGTTCATGACCTCTGAATGATAAAAGAGTCAACTTCTAATAGTAGTTCCAGGACTTACAACTGAGATCAATATTCTACTAGAATATGGCCTTTCTTTCTCTTCACAACAAGGTTAGAGAGAACAGTAAATGCAGAAAGTAGATAATAAAAATATAATGGAATTAGGTTCATTAGGATCTGTGATTGCTAATTATTTGTGTCAACTTGATTGGGTCAATGCATACTCAACCCATAGGTTAATCATTATTTCTACATATTTCTCTGAGGTCATATGGGAAAAAAATCTATCAATCAATGCAATTGCAGCAGCAATGTGAGAAGGCAGCATCCAAACTGTTGAGGACACATAGAGCAAAAGAGAAGAAAATTAAATACTTTCGCGTCAATGTGATAAGCTATCTAACATAAACAATCATGGGACGGACACACACACACACACACACACACACACACACACACACACACATATGCATGTAGTGGTTTGAGGTTGCCAATCCATTGTGGCAGAGAGGCAATGGCAAAAGAGAATAGTTCACATCATGGAAGAAAAGGGCACACAAGGAAGAAAACAAAGGGGATGGTTTTCCTCTTTTCTACTTCCATTCTATCTAGTCCTCCAATTAATAAGGATTATGTCATCTACATTTAGCATAGGCTTTCCATGGCTATTATTTTATCTGGAAATATGTTCACATATACACTCAAATCTGTGCCTCATCACTTCTCTAGGTGATTCTAAATCCAGTCAAATTGACAATGAATATTAACAAGATGACCTCTTATCCATTTGAAACTGAAACTTATCACTTTAAGCCACAACATTCTTGCCAGAGGCCTCCAAAGACATGTCATATTTCAAAATGTATTTTCAGCCTATCTCTAAGAATCTGCATAGTCTTAAATGACTCCATCATTGTTCTAAAGCCCATGTTCAGGATCTGTGCTGAGGCATAAGGCAATCTCTTAGCTGTATGTACTTGTAAAATACAGAAGAATATCATGAATTACAAAAATACATATAGAATTAATATTACCATTATAAAATGGAGGAATCAAAACATAAAAAAGAGAAACAAAATCAAAATAGGAGTGAAACTCAGTAGAGGAAGTTTTAAAATGCAAATCATGTAGCTTTGAATCCAGCATTTAGGGTATATGATAGAATAAACCCCAACAGGCTTAAACAGCTCATTTGCTGTGGCCTTATATTTTGCATCCTACATAATCTGTCTCCTTTATTTACTCTATTCATTTTCTGCAGCTTTCCTTAACAGACATTCCAGGTCCTTCTCTTTCTAGTATGTATTATCACTCTCTCAGGGGCTCTTCTTCATAGAAATACCACTCTAGTACATATTGCATGGGCTTTCTTAAAATTCTGGGTGGAATACTCCATAAGAATTTTTGTATTCCCCATTCCTGCAAAATCGGTAAAGCAGATAACAAGAATCTCTGCCGTCAGCTTATGGAGAAGCTGAGCCCTTTTGGCCATATGGCTCCAACAGTTTCTTAATGCTTGGCTGCTTGAAACTTGGGAAACACTTCTCAGGTCATCTTGTGTAATTAGGGCATTCTTTGTGCTTTCTCTTCTTAAGAAAAAGTCTGTCAACTGAATTTACAGTTTTATACCTTGAACTTGTGATAGTTAGGGTCTAGGCTCCTTTTGCTTCCTATTAAATGTGATAATCTCTTTAAATGTACACCTTTACTTTTCACAACTGAAACTTACCCCTTTATAGGCTGCTTGTTATTGTTGTTATTGTTTTTGTGTTTGATGTTTTTGAGACAGGGCATTACTTTACTGGCCTAGAACCTGCTTTGTAGACCACAAAGCTGGCCTTACACTCACAGAGATTCATCTAACATTATCTCCTGAGTGCTGGGATTAAAGGCTTTTGCCAACATGCCCAGCCTTAGACAGCGTATTTTCTAAAACTCGTCTCCTGCCTTAAGATTTATTCTCTCTAGTCATGAGACTCAGTGGTAGAGTGTTTGTCTAAAATATGAAAAAATCTTACATGCAATCCCCAGAAAGGAAGGAAGGAAGGAAAAGAAAAAAGATTTATTCATCAAATTAATAAATCTATCACTTTTTAACTGAGCCTCCCACAAAATATTAACACATGAACAAAATATAGATAAATCCTTTGCCCAGATTATAGCATGGATGGCCTCTAGTCTAATTTCCAGTAGAGTCCTTGTTACCATCAGAAACCACCTAAGTCTAGTCTTTTCTGGCTGCATTTGGGCCAACATTTTGGTCTTCTGAGGTTTTTTTTAAGAACCAATGAAATTCTCCTGCCAGAATTCAAGATCATCCAAATTTATTCAAGAAACCAGTTCCCAAATGACTTCTCTAGTTTTCTGAGGACATTGCTTAGGTTATTTTACAAGGACATTTCTTTTTACATAATTTTAATATCAAATTCTCCTAAGTTTGCCTGTGTGCATGTATATATGTATGTATGTGCCTACCTACCAATCTACTATTTATATTGTTGATGTCTCTGGAGAACTGTATTACAGTATTATTTATAAAAATACAACAAATCAAAGAAAGACAAACACAAATTTAAACTTCCTAAATGGTAAAATTATGTTAAAAGCTTTACTGTTTTTCCTGATGATTAGAGATACTTAATGAATATTTGATTAATTAGGAAAATCTTAAGAAGCTACAAACTGCTTTTTAAAAGTTTTGTGTTGTTTATTAAGTAAATAGAAAACATTAAAATTTCAATCAAAATTTGTATTTCAGCAACTAGGCTGCTAAAACATCTTTATCAGTATCCACTATATTCAAAGTTCTACACAAGCTTATTTAAGGTGAAAACATTCAGTTTCTTCACTAGTTCATATCATTCTGCCATATCTTCTGTTTTTTCTTTGAGCTTTCTCCTCCCAATACTTGTTATGATGGGTGCAATGTATGAGTTTCCAGTGGTCATTGTCTAAATCATCTGATTATTATAATTTCCAGTAGCTGGTTATAGGGATATGATTGTGAGTGTACATCATCTGCAAGAAGTAATATAATATTATGTTAGTTGGAAGACATTTATATTAAGAAATGGCACACAAACATGCTTCTTAGAGACCCACTAAAACTTTGTATTCACTAAACACATTCATATTTAAGAACTATCATGCCCAGGAAATCTTCAGTCCCCTAGCATTAGTCATAGAAGAAAGAACGACCATATAAACATTTACATCTAAAACAGAGGAGACACAAAGTAAAATCTGACTCCATCCATGTCCACCAGTTCCAACCAAAAGTCAGGACTACCACTCAAACTCAAACTGAAGATAAGAAGGGCATGGGATTAAAAACTAATTTGAAATGAAAGCTTTAATTTGAGATAAATTTAGTGGCCAAAAATGGCAAAGGCTATATAAATTTTCACAAGCTCATATTGCTGGCCTTCTAAAGGAGATATAACCAGGTAGGAAAGAAAGTGGTAATTGGAGACAGGATACATGGTTTTGCTGATAGACTGATTGCTCAGCATGCATGAAATCCTGTTTTAAACCCCACCATCATGGTGATATATTGTTTATTATCTAATAAAGTTTGCCTGAAGATCAGAGTGCAAAGCTAGCCACAAGCCATAGAGACCAGGTACACACCTTTCATCCCAAGACTCAGGAGATACAGGCCGGTGGATCTCTGTGAGTTCAAAGCCACCTAGGGCTACCTGAGAGTGAATCAATCTTAAAGAGAAATGGAGCTCACACTTTTAATCCCAGTATTAGGGAAGTACATAAGGAGCTCAGTGCAGTTTCAGAGAGTAGTCTGAGATTTTGTAAGGATCAGTGCAGTCTGGAGATGTAGTCTGAGGAATATCACCCCTTCGGTCTGAGCATGGGTAGAGACGAGAATGCTCAAGTGGCTGGCTACTTTGCTTTTCTGATCTTCAGCATGAACTCCAATATATGTCTCTGGTTTTTTATTATTCATGCTACATGCCACATAAAGTGGGTATTGTAGCACACAGCTGTATTCTTAGCACTTGGGAGGAAGATGTAGAAGAATCAGATGATATTTAAGATCAACCTCTGCTGAAACATCAAGACAAAACAAAATTTGGGTGGACAAAATTCAATCCATGGCAAAACAAGCAAACAAAAAAACAAAACCTTCTCAGATAGTAAAAATTATTTAGTCATTGCAGGTAAAGAATACTATATACTGGAAAAAATGAATTTTTCTCACATAACAGTTTCAAAACAATGCAATTTCAGATGGAAATAGCAGAACATCTGGTCATGATTAAGGATTCTGAGACTCAAATACTAATTGGAAATTCAGAGGTCCCACCCACCCTTTATCACCACTGGCAGTGGCAGTTCTTAGTGCCAACTCTTGATTTTTCTAGGGATTATTTCAACCAATTTAACATGGCTTGAAAGTAGAAAAATAATCTTTGAATACTAAGATGTATTACTAACTGGTAGCCTAAAACTCAATAGTAGTATATTTGAAGTTAATCAACAGTGAACTGGACAATATACACAGCAACATAGTAACTACAATGGAAAGACACATGTAAATATAAATATATATTGCCATACTAGCTCAGGCCATAGTGATGCACACCTTTAATCCTAGCACTCAGGAGGCAGAGGCAGACAGAATTCTGAGTTTGAGGCCAGCCTGGTCTCCAGAGTGAGTTTCAGGACAGCCAGGGCTATGTAGAAAGGCACTGCTCAAGAGAGAGAACAGAGGAGACAGAGACAAACAGAGACAGAGAGACAGAGACGGAGAAATATTGCCAGAAAAATGCCATGCTATGCCAAAATAGAAAGTTCACTCTTTAGAAAAGAAATAGTTTTAATTTCTAGTTTCTGATCTCACATGAGGAAAACCTGAACAAACTAAACATCAACAATCCTTATTTCCATAAAAGAGCAGAAGTCACAGGGCAAAATGCTACCCCTCAGACTGTTGAGACAGACAGGCATGTGCAAAGCTTCAGGGCTTATTGACAGTAGAGGTTCAGAGCTGGAGACAGAATTGGTAGAGAACTTCAAAGTGTAATAAATTGTTGGAATTTCCTTGTAAATTAACATGAATCTTAAAAGTCTAGGGGGAAATCTATCACTAATGGGCTAACCACAATTTCTTGAGTTTTACCTTTAAGAGCACCAAGAACTTCAAATGGAAAAAATAGAGACATATCTCATACTTCAGAAAGAGCAAGGAGGAAACATTCACAGAGCCCTCTGTTCTCAAAACAGCCTTGTTCTCTGGGAAATTATTTTATTAGAGTCTAACTACATGGAGTTTTACAAAACTTAAGTGCAGCATGGAAAAGGCAATACAGAATTCTGACTCTCTAGCCTTCCAAAAGGGGAAAAGTGAATTAAAAAGACTAAGAGTTAATCTTTGAATTTTAGAATGATTCCATCATTCCACTGTTTGTCACTTCATTAATAGCAATCATAAACAATAACAGCATATTACAGTTAAAACAGTATTTACTAATTTTCTGTAAAAAATTTAAATGTAATATAGAATGGAGGACCAAAAATAAACAAAACAAAACAAAAAAAGAACACTAGAGGAAATTAAGCCTCTGACATGGCAGTTATAGTACCACTGGCTATCCAGATGATCTTATAAGTTTTACCTACCTCATGTTCTAGCTTCATTCTCCAAGTCCAATAAAGCATAGACTTCAGCAGTAGGGTCTTACTGTCTAATACTAGCAAATAACCAACTGAAGTAGCAATAGCCTATATGGTTTGTAGGGCTGCAGGGTTTCCCTGGCCAACTTTTGGGCAGGTAAACCACCCTTGGCACTGAAGTTTTCATCCAATATTCTGCTGGGGGGGAGATGATACAGGGTTTCTCTGTCTAGCCTTGGATGTCCTGGAACTTGCTCTGCAGACCAAGCTTCAAACTCATAGAGATCTGCCTCCTAAGCCCTACATGTGCCACTCCCACCACCAGCATTATTTCATAATTTTATGACCTCAGGGAGTGTCCTTTTCCATCCATAAAGAGTACCATTTTAATTTTTTTCCTTTTCAATTAATTCAGCCAGATTAGAATTGAAAGTAGGTGACAATGACATTGCATCTGGTTGTCTCTCCAAAGGCTGCTTTCTAGAAGCTTACATCTAAGAAGATGCTAAACTGTAAGCAAGGTCTAATACAGAATGGAAACATTCCATATGTTTGCATGCATTGTTTCTTCCACAGATCAAGATTGGGTACAAAACATGGATAGGAGATACAATGGTTTGAATAAGAATGCCCCTTGCCTTAGGCTCCTATATTTAAATGCTTAGTCCTCAAGGAGTGGAACTATTTGAGAAGGATTAGGCGTTGTGGCCTTGTTTGAGGAAATATGTCATTGGTGATGGGTTTTGAGGCTTCAAAAGACCAAGCCATCTCTCTCTCTCTCTCTCTCTCTCTCTCTCTCTCTCTCTCTCTCTCTCTCTCTCTCTCTCTCTCTCTCTCTCTCTCTCTCTCTCTCTCTGAACCCAGATGTAGCTCTCATTTACTTCTCCAGTACCATGGATATGGCCATGCTCCCCACACTGATGATAATGGACTAAAACTAAGTAAGTCCCCAAGTAAATGCTTTCTAAGAGTTGCCATGGTCATGATGTCTCTTTATAGCAATAGAAAAATGACTAAGACAGGAGGTACTGACTTAATTTGTTCCCCTGCAATTAGTCATTCTGTCTGAACCATTACATTTCTGTATCCTGGAACTCTTCCATGGAAACTTCCTATATTTCTCCAGGCCTGCTGAACTCAGTGAGCCTCATTTAATCTACATAGACCTGCTCAGGGCCAAAGATAAACATGGCCCTGCTCTCCCCACTATGCCTCCTGGCTCCTTGGGTCTAAGAGGCCCTGAGTTGGCACTGTGGTTGTAGTTGTGTCTCTAGGTATTGCCACTCTACCTGGCTGTTAAGAACCACTGACTAGGCAAAATATCTCCACCCCTAACATAGCCTTTAGCTCAAAATAAATGTATCCCTTAGTCTGGGGGAATTACCCACCCCTGGGACAGGCCATGTTTTGGTCACTTTTATTATTCTAGCATAGGTGTCTTTTGTGAGCTGTTCCTCTGTCTTTAAAGCCTTCCAGAACCCACTGAGCACATAATTTGGCTTTTTGTATTTTTTTTCCTCAGAAACTCTGGCTTGACATAAATTTTGTTCTTTGTCTTTGAGGAACCCAGGCAGACCTCTTTCCCTGCTTTGCCTTTTGTTTCTATCTACTAGTTTGCTTTCTTACTCTCAACTGGCTCTACACACTGGTCTAAGTCACTGAGATCTGCCAAAGCCATTCCAATGTTTTATAGATCTTTCCCCACTATGGACTCAGCAAATTTGTTAAAGCTCCATGCCAGCCATAAGATCAACCTATTATTTAATACCTCTGGGGACACAGTTCTCTTATTCCTAGTTCCCTCAATAGTGTCTGTCTCTTCTCTATTGTTTTCCATTCTTGGGCATTCATGGAGACTTCAGATGAAGATAACCTAGTTGCCTAATAGCTCTGATAAACCAATCTATCAGGGAGGGACTTATTTCCCTCATCCTGTCTCAGATAATGGAGCTTTTGACTTAAGAAGGGATAGACCATTTATTACTCAGTTTTTCTGCCTCCACAACAGTCAGACTGATCCCATCCATTCCCACATCCCATAGCTTCACAAAGTCAGGCTGTGACAAGCTTTCATTGCTTATTTAAAAGTCTCCCCCAATTCTAACAGATCAAGTGCTCAGTATTTCCTGATCACCATAATTTCTTGAATGGGATCCTTAAGGCTTTCATTCTTTTGCTGGGTCACAGATTTTTCATCCATTTCCACTAAAGGTCAAAGATTTTCCTTCCATTTCCACTAAAGGTCAGAGCCAGATGATATTATCTGCGGCTTTTGCCACATTTCTCTTATCCTTTTATTTAACTTACTTGGTAGATCAAAGGCTAACATGGAGGATGCCAACCGCATCTCCCTTTCTTGTTACAATTTCTCCTTTAATAAAAAATTTCATGCTTGGTCTACATCTCAGCTTCAGATGCACTTCTAACTACACACAACATTAGCCAGATAACCCCCACCACTAGTTGCTGACAATCTCAACCATTGTGTACTAATTACAAAGACTGAAAATTTTCCTCTAAACCTTTAACTGTTTTGAGGGCATCTTGATATTCACATGGTGGACCCCACTTAGCAAACAGGCATGTCACCCTATACCCCATAGACAATGATTGTCATCCTGGGATTCATCCCACAGACAGTCATAATCTTGATAGCTCAGCCTTAGTTGCAGCCACTGTTACACACCAAAGGCAATTAATATATACCATATAGGAAATGGCAACTTATCAGAATATCTCTCACAGATGTTCTCCTCTCAGTCTGTTCATCCTCAGTTGCATGACTTGCTATCCATTGTCTGGACCATGCACCCATTTCTCCTTAAAAGATCTTTTGTTCCGTCATGTTCCTATTTGGGTGTCAATTATAGTGTATGATAAGACTTTTCCTGGGGGGACACAACACATGTCTACTCACCTTAGATAGGGAGCCAACAACAGACAAAAGTTTGGATACCACCTAAGTTAAACTTGGGGAACCAATTAATTTTATTGTGGTTACTTAAAAGAATGTGGGTGAAGGGTTACTTACAGGATCAGAAAGACAACTACATCACCATAGCCCAACCCAGCATGGGTGACATCTTACAAAAGCTTGGAATCTAGAACACACTTCAGAGCCTACAAGAAGCTTAGCATGCTAGAGAGTGTCTCTGCCAAGTGCTCAGTTCATCTAAACCATTTCCAGGCAGTCCAGCTGGTTTCTGCTTCTTCACAGTGGCTGGTCTCCTCTTAGAGTCTTCTTCACAGCTTGGCTTGCCTAAGAATCTGCTTTACAATTTGGCTCATTTGAAAGTGAATTCCAGATATCTTTGTTGCTTACTCTGGGATAAAGAGAGTGCCTGGTGAATCTGGTCAGTGTCAGAGACTTCCTGAAGTTACTTTGAGTTGTTTCCTTTCAGTTTTCAAGGAGCTTCCCAGGGAGATGGAATGTTTCATGCTTTGAGGAAACTGCTATGTAACAAGAATGAAAGTAAGAATTAAAAATAACGTACATATTATTTGTCCTATCCATAAAGCAACAGTATAGTCTTATTAGAAAGTAGCATTAGATTAGTTCTAAATGCATAAACTCTGTGAAATCCACTGCAGATTTTAAATAAAAAATTGATATGCTAAGGTAGCAGAGAAAATATTAACGCATAAAAAGCTCAATAAAATACAGTAAAAATGTCAGAATATGGTGATACATACCTGTAATTCCAGCATTTAGAAAGTGGAAGCAGCAGGTTCAGGAATTCAAAATCATCTTCCACTATGTAATGAATTCAAGGGTAGTCAGGCAGTGTAAGACCTAATTTCAAAAGAACAACAGCAATAAACAGTGAACTTAGAAACTAAAAGACAACATATAGAAACCAGTAATAGTTTAAATGTAAAATTAATTGAAATATAGATGATATGTAAGTATGTTTTCTAAAGGATAGGGGTTAGACAGATGGCCCAAGGTTGTGAGCTCTTGCTGCTCTTGCAGAGGACCTGGATTTAATTCACAGCATCCACAAGGTAGTTCACAACCATGCTTAACTCAAGTTCCGGGGCTCCAATGACTTCTGACCCTCTGTGTGTACTGCAAGCACATGGTGCACAGATTATACATGCAGGTAAAACATGCACATGCAGAACAAAATAAATACAATCTCAAAAATCAACTTTCTCTAACTATAAATCAGTATCAATGATTTGGTAGACAACTCATACCTTCCTCAGAAACTAACAAAGCAAATTGACCTTTGATCTTGACATGTTCCAGAATATGTCAAGCTGTTCCTTTTATATTTTTCCCTTTACATGTAGGAAAGACTTTTTTTTCAAGACCAAGTGCTATGTCCTCATAAAAACTTTTTCTAATCCCCCAAATCTGACATAACATCATGCTCCATTTCTTATATTTATTTGAAACACACATTTACTATTTTATATTATAATCTATTTCTTTATTATTTTAGTAGTTCATAAATATCTCAGTGGTAGGATTTGAATATTTTTATATTGAATGTGCATAATTTCTTTAATATTTGGATGAAAGAAACCTGAATGAAGAGGAAACAAAATGTTTATCACAGGTCCTCCATATTCTAGTCAAATAAGGTTCTTTGTGCATGTGGTAGTCCAAATAGATATTAAGGTTGAGCCAGAGCTTTCTTTTACTTAATATTGTGTCTATCAAAATTAATACTGTATCATTGTTTATTGAAAATATGTTTTCACCAATCAGCTGAGGACTCTTTTGCTCAATTCAAACAGATTTAAAAAAAAATACAGCTCTTTTTTCGGGCTCCAGCTTTCAGCTCTGTGTGTTACCAGCATTTAGTTTCACCAGGTCAGCCAGGAGTTCTATCTCTTCAATCCAAGATAAAAATCATAAAAAGGCAAACCAATATCAAAACCATCACTGATGCTCATAGTTGAGCACAAGGGAGACCATGTGTGTGTGAGAGAGAGAAAGGGGGGAGGGAAGGAGGGAGGGACGGAGGGAGTGAGAGGGAGAGAGAAATCCCAGATCAGTTACCTGGGAAATACAGGAAATGAAACATACATAGGCAAAGAGGTCAGTTTCCTACTAGCAGAGGGCACCTACACAGGATCACAGAATTTCCACTGCTCTGTCAAATTTTGCTTTCAACACCAAGGTTTTCACTTGCCTCAGGAAACAGCTCCTGTGCTCTGGGACTGTCTGATCATGAGCTGCAAGAGATGAAGGAAGTGTGCATTACCAGCATCTTAGGAGACTAAAAGAAAACTTAAATGATTTTGTCAAAATTGAAGGGATTTTTGTCCACTAGATTAGTGAGAGTGGCAGTTGTTAGAACAGAAATAGGGTGAACACAATACTAGCACAGGTTGCAGCATCAGGAAGGATGGTGAATCAATGGCAACAGTTGCTACAAAAGTATGGGGCCCACAATCTGTGGTGGTGAAATTCTGGCATGTATTCCTAACCATCAAAGCATTTGAGAAGTGGCAGTAGGTGACACTCACTATATCAGTAGCGTGATCTTAGTCTGGATCTCTACTCTATCTTCACCCCATTCTGAGGGCCAGAGGTAGTAGAAGCTTTACATAGGGTTGCCTAGGCCTAACATATAGAAACATAGAAAACAATCCTTTCTGGAAGATGTGACCTCTCCTATTTTATCTCAAATTAGTGTGAGTAATTTACCCATATTCTTACAGCATTTCATGAAAGTGAACTTTTTAACTAAAACATGTTATGAATAATAGAAACTAAATAGGTCATTAGGCATATCATCAGCTTTCATTTTTTATTTATTCTTTCAATTCATATACATTTATTCAACATTTCCCTAATCTATAGCTGCCCCCACTCCCTCCAACATACTTCTCTTGTGACTTCATGTCCTTTAAAAAATATAACCCAAAGTCCAATTATTATTCCCCACACAGACATGGATATGGAACTATCTACTTGAGCTTGGATGAATCTTCCTCTCCCAGCAGCCATCTACTGATGCACATCATATAGGTATAGGGACCCATGAGCCCAACTCCCATGCTACACAAGCTTTTTTAAGGCAGTAATAGGTAATACAAGTGATCTGACCCATTAATAGCTAACATTCACTTAGTAAAAAAAAATGGTGAATAATTGAGACAGAAGAAGAAAAGGAGAGGAAATGAAAGAAAAGAAGAAATTTGTATAGATCAATATAATCCAATAGAAATTTCTGTATTGGTAGACATTTTCTGTATTTGTGCAGCCATATGATCATAAAACATTTAAAATCAGCAGGGTAAAACTTAACAGACAAAACTTATTTAAATGTTTTTATTCATTGAGAATTTCAGGTAGTGTATTTTGATCATATTCACCCCCTACTCCTTCCAAATCCACCTCCACATTCCTCATGACCACTTTGTGTTCTCTGCTCTTTCTGTCATTAACCCATGAAGTCTAATTTCTCCTGGCCATATATTCATTAGTATGGGTCATCCACTGAAGCATGGTAAACCTATCAAGGAAAACACACACACACACACACACACACACACACACACACACACACACACATTCCGCTACACTGTCAACCAAACCCTAATCTCAAACAGTCTATAGTACTCTACCTTAGCAATAGAAAATAGGCCAAGGCCAAGATGCTTACTAACAAAGAAAAAGTATAAAGGATAAAGCCATGATGTTTCATTTTTTTTAATACAGTTCACACCATCTTAAAAAGAAAGTGCTGGATTTAAGCATATGATCAAAGAACCAGTCACCTGTTGCTTGAATTCAGGTTCTACTATTATTAGATATGGATCTCAAATAAATGACTTAACTTCCCAATGTCTCTAAGGCTCTCAGACATTTTCATGAATACTTTATTATGCATGCATTAATTTTCTCTTATTAGAAACATTTGTAGCCTAGAGAGATGGCTCCACAGCTAAGAGTGTCTTCTGCTCTTGTAGAGGGCCTAAGTTTGGTTCCCAGTACCCACATGGCAGCTCACTATAACTTCGGTACCAGGGAATCCAGTGCCTTCTTCAGTCCTCTGTGTGTATCAGACACACAGGCAGACAAACACTCATACAAATGAAATAAATGATAAAAATCATAAAACCATTTAGTTATTTTATTTTTGTAGATGAATTAGTTTAACTTTAGTATAGAAAAATATTTATCCTGACAGAATTTTGATGATTAAGAAACTAAGTTCTGGAAATGATAATAACCTTATGACACTGCAAGTCCAAAAACACTATATGAAGATTTCTAGTCATCATTTGAAAAATCAGTAATAAGGATCAGTGATAAAATTGTTCAATCCTGGCTATGGAAAGTGGTAGCATTAATTCCCCCACTCCCTGTTTTGGGTAGGATAAATGAATCTTCCAGGGGCAGTGAGATGGCTCAGCAGGGAGAGACACTTGTTCCTGAACCAAGGAAAAAAACCACTCTTAACATAAATATGGTGAGTGGAAGTTGACCCCATGTACCCCCATAGTAGAAGGAGAGAATTAACCCTCTCAAGCTGTTCTCTGTTTTCTACACATACATCATCACATTCTCAGTGACAAAAACCAAGAAACTCACCTGGGACTTCTCCATATATTCCAGTATCTCCCACTTCACCATTTCTAAGAGAATTTCACATTCCCACAGAAGTACACCTAGTTCTGTATGATCCAACTTATAATCTAGGCTGGTTAACTAGTTTCCACATGTGGCTTTTTTTACACGCAAAATTTCTACATGACCTCAAGAATATTAATATTCAGTGAAGGTATATAAACCAAACATTCACTGATAATTAAGAATAAGGAAATTTATTTTAAAATAATTTTGCTATAAAAATATGTTAACATTAAAGATTAAAGCAAATTAGGATAATAATGAGATGTACATACTTGTTTATTTCTCCATAAAGAACCAAATCATGGGTTCTGCAGGAAGGCTCAGTGTGCATCTTTGGTGGGTACCTGTCCCCAAACAGAATGACCCAAGTTTGATTCTCAGGAGCTTCATGGTGAAAAGAACCACATGTTAAGAAGAGATAACCAAATTCCCCAAGTTGTTCTCTGACCTCCACACATGTGCCTTGGTGTGAACTCATACAAAATGAATCCATAATATGTGAAAATAAGAAATAAAGAAATCTATAGAGATGCTGCCATTAGGATAAATAGTCTTCCCCTGGGATGAGCACATTAATTGGTTAGACAATGCCTAATGGTCAGCCCTGAAAACTTACATGCATACAACTTACTTTATACATACTGAGCAGGTTATATTTATATTACATGGTACTGGAAAGTGCTACTATATACTGCTGTACTGGGAAATGCAGAGAGTGAGTCATCTGTAGTTGAATTCAGCTGTGAACCTTGTGAACTGCAATAATGACCTACACGTTTAGGTAGTTATGTTGGTGAGACTTTATGTGTGTGGCTTCAGAAAATATCATAGCAAAGTCCATTATCCTCTGGCTCTTATAATCTTTCTACCCCCTCTCCTTCAATGATCTCTAAGTCATTATATATATATATATATATATATATATATATATATATATATGTTACATATATTATATATATACATTATATATATATATATACATACATACATACATTTGGACTCACACATATGCATTTTGATTAGTTACAGCTTTCTGTGAAGATTCCATCTGTTGCAAAGAGAAGTATCCATGGTGTGGAATGAGAACTACACTTATCTGTGGGTATAAGAACAATATTTAGAGTGTAGTTGGGGATTGTGCTGGTTTAGTAAAGTTCTCTTCCAAGATTCATAACTCATTCAGCCCCGGATAGTTGGCTATAGTTTCAGTACCAGGCATGATTTCCCTGATGTTGAGTGGGTCTTAAGTACAATTAGAGAACTATTCATCATGGCGAAGGTGTGGATATAGCTACTGCCCCCTTAGTGTTATCATGTCATGTTGTGTTGTGGTTTATAGGTGTCATACCTAGTAGGCAGGATTATTGGTTGCTTCCCTCCTTTTGAAGCTTGTATAGTACCTCCTGGTACCATGAAAGCTAGTCCTAATTGAGGATGCTTTCAAATCAGTTCCAGAATAGGGGCCTCTAGGCATTGTGTCTGAAGCAAATAGTGTCTTCAGCAGTAGCTACTTACTTTCCACCTCTGTGGGACAAGCAAGGGCAATAACAGTGGCCTATAATGCTTTAGGAGTCTCTGGACAACCCTGACCAACTCCTCAAAGGGAGGCTTCTCATGCCTTGACGTGGGTTTTTTTGTTAGATGTTTTTGGCTATTGGAGCATTGTCAACACAGAATTATTTCATTTAAACTATATATTAATATTTATACAAAGATTTATATTTATCAAAATATTTTATATATTATATATATATATATTAGTATGATTTATTACACCTTTCTTTTACCAGACACCATTAATGTTACTTTACCCTGCTCTTATCTTTTTCTGTATATATCTTCCCTCCCAAAATAGAGGTCCCCTATTTTTCCATTTTCCATATTAGAACACTTCTATTGTGTTCTTCCCCAATCTCTATTGTTCCACAACCTCCAACCCTGGCATTGGTATCTTCTTATGTTCTGAGTTTCTGTCATTACTCCAGTATATACTTACCTCTGAAGACATGTAGCTAAGAACTCACATGAAAGAGAACATGTGGCATCTGTCTTTCTGTGTCTGGGTTACCTCAGCCAAAATTATCTTTTCTAGCTCTGTTCTTGACACTACTTTCAATTGCAGTTAAGGCTATAAAGAAACATTATCAAAAGTATAGATGTGAAAAGATGGTGAAAAAAATATTAAAATTAATGAAGGAAAATGAATTAAATGCATTAAAAATGAATGAAGGAAATTAGCAAGTGACCTAAAATCTGTTTTACTTTGATCTACCAAAAAACTCAAAGTATTGATAGTACTTCAGGTGAATTCAGCTAACATTTTGAGCCAACATTGCTTAATGCACTTTGATATTCTATGAGCAGTTTTATGCCTGAATTTTAATAAATCTCCTTAGCCAGCATTAAAAAACTGTGATTACTGAAAAAAGTTTCAGCAATGGAAAATGATTGCTAAAACATATAATATGTTTTAGGATATCTATGAGCTTCTGATAATTATATTTACATTTAAACAAAATATTTTTCCTTTTCTGAAAGTGCTATCAAGTTATCAAAGTGGGAAACAGCATGACTATCTGGTACACAAGTTTATATAACTGAACTCCATTTTACTCAAAATGGCTTATCCCCCTTGACACAATATTTCCCGATTATGGCTTCCATTCCCTCTAATCCTCACCATTACTCCCCACCTCACCTCCCATCTTGTCCACACCCTTTCCACCTCTCATTAGAAAACAAATAGACTTTTAAAGGATAATAATAAAATTGACATACAACAAAAGCTACTACACCAGACAGTACAAAAAAAAAATACAAAAGGAAAAGTTATAGGAAAGACACAGAGTTGCAGAGACCCACTTGTTCATACACTCAGGAATCGCTTAAAAATACTAGACTGAAAGTATATATAATATATATGTATATTTTAATTCCTCCAGGGTACAAAAGAAAGAAAAATAATTGACTTGGTGGGCCATGTTCTCCAGGCTCCTACAATACTTCCTCCCTCTCTTGTGCAGGGTTCCTCTAGCTCTGCCTAATGTTTGACTGGGTCTCTGTATCTGTTCCCATCATTTCCTAGATGGAGCCTCTCTAATGACAATTGGGCTAGGTGCTAATCTATGAGTATAGCATAATTCATTACGAATCATTTCACTGACTTTTTTTTGCCAGTCATGTTGGTTCTATACTAGGTCTCTTGTCTGTACATCCTCTGAGTCCTGGCCTGGTAGGCAGTGTCAGCAGTGGGCTTCCTTTCATGGTATAGTCTCAGGCTGAACCAGTTATTGGTTGGCTGCTCACACAAGTACTGTGCCACCATTACCCCAGCACATCATGCAGAGAGGACAAATTGCCAGTTGAAGGTTTGGTGGATGGGTTGATGAATCAGTCCCAAAAGCCCACAGGGAAAAAAAAAACTAAGCAGGGTGATGGGAGATGTCTGTAAATATGTTTCTTAATAGAAATGGGTTAATCATTAAGACAGAGCTAGCCAATAAGAAATTAGTAACTGGCCAACAGAATTATATCAAATACGGAGTCTCAATGTGTTATTGTGGGCTGGCGTGGTGGTGGGCCCAAGAGCATCAGGGAAGAACCTTACTCATAACAGCAGGGTTCATAGAGACTAATGTGTCAATCACAGAGCCTGTATGGGTCTGAGTTAGGTCCTCTGCTTATATGTTATGGTTGCATAGCTTGGTGTTCTTGTGAGACTCTTATCAGTGGGAGTGGGGGTGTCTGATACTTTGATGGGAGTGGAGCATTTAAGAATACCACTATCACAGTAAAGGGATCAATAGGTGATTTAAGCTGTAGTAGTGTCTCTTTTATGAACTTCAGATCCCTTATATTTTGTGTATAAGTTTTTAATAATTGCAGTGTCCTCTTGGTGGATTTTTCCTTTAATGAGTATATAGTATCCTTCCCTAACTCTTGTGATTAGTTTTTGTTTAAAATATATATTGTCAGATATTATAATGGCTATACCAGGTTGCTTTTTAGGTCCATTTCCATGGAATATCTTTTCCAATCCTTTTACCCTGAGATTATGTCCTTGATGTTGAGGTGTGTTACTTATATATAACAGGAGGGTGGGTTCTGTGGTTGCATCCATTCTGTCCATGTATTTTACTAGGGAGTTTGAGACCATTGATGTTGAGAGTTATCAATGAGCAGTGTTCATTGTTACGGCCGGTTTTTCCTGCCCACCACCAGCCTGCCAGCCCGCCAGTCTGGGCCCACAGCCGCGCCAGCCCCAAATAACACTCAGAGACTCTGTATTTGATACAGTCCTGTTAGCCAATTTCCATTACTGTTTATGGGCTAGCTCGGCCTTAATTATTAACCCATTTCTACTTATCTAAGTATTTCCACGTGGTCGTCTTATCAGGGAGCCGCAGCAGGCGTCCTGCTTCTTTCCTGGGCTACATCTCGACTCCTCCTTCCCACTTCCTCTTTCCTCCTTGTCTCCTAGCCCTGCCTATCTGGCTATCTCATTGGCCACAGGTCTTTATTAACCAGTATGAGAAACATGTATACAGAATAACATCTCCCATCATCTCCTCTTTTCTGTCTAAAATAAAAGAAGGGGTTTAACCTTAACATAGCAAAATATACCATTCAACAGTTATCAAATAAGAATCACAGTTAACAATATTTAGTCCATTAACATTTTGTAAGACTTAAAGAAAATATCATCTATCCTATTTTTGTGAGTCTAAAGTCCTATATGTAACTTATCTTTAATCCTAACTAAGGGAAACTATAACTATAACTATCTGTCTTCAACTCCTTCAAAGACCACAGAAGGATAATATATAAACTCTAGAAATGACAGAGACAACTCATTGCCTGGTCAGTCACCCGAAGTTCTTCTGTAATATTCCATCTTCAGCCCATAGGCCATAGTATGTCTCCAGACTCCTCAACAAAGCAGGAAACTTTATACTGTCCACCTGTATTGACAGTGTGTCAGTCATTTTTCTCTGTGTCCTGCAGAATGTCTGGCTGCCTTTTCCATGAAGCAGGAATCCTGCAGCAATGTCCATCTTGCATCAGCAGTCACCTTTTTGTGGGTCCTGCATGTCCAGTTTCTACAACATAAAGTCAAATAGTCTAGACAAGAGAAGTACCTTGCTCAAATGGCTAGTCTTGCCATATTAGAAGCAAACTCCATAATGTTTTTCTTCGATGTCTATCTTCCTTTCTGATGCAGGTGGTGTTACCAGGAGCAGTTGTGCCTCACTGTCAAGAAAATCCCTAAACCATTTTAAATGCCATATTCTATAGGTCTTTGAAAGGTTTGAAGAATGCCTATTCATCTCTAATACACCTCTGTATATCTAGAAATCCTAACTAACTTAACACCAAGTTTTAATTATCATAGGTAACTCTCAAGTATACATTACATTTTCCAATGAGCTATATAAACATAATACCTAAACAAGAGAAATATACATATCACAAAATTGACCTTAAATTGTATCAATAAAAGAAAATCCATTCCAAAGCAAAGTATTCATATCTATACCATAATTCCCATTTTACCTTTAAAAAGATTGCTTGTGGTCATTAACCATTTATAATCAAGCCAATTTAAATGAAAACAAACATTTATAAACAATATTCGGGAATTTGGGCGTCATTCTTTCCAAACTACTTCCTGCTGGTAGAGGGCGCTGTCATGGGGTTCCAAAGAAGACACAGAAATCTTGGCAGTAGTCTGCGAGGCCTTGTCTCAACTGCTTTGAATGTTGGATCATCTGGGGCATTGTTTCAGGGGGTCTGGCTTGATCAAACCACATAAGTCTGGAAAAAATCCATAGCTTTTCATTTTCTGTGGAAACAAAAATAGAAATCCTTTTCCCCAGTAACTTGTCCTTAGACTTAAATTTTGGAGTCAAAGCATTTTTAAAATATATAAATTGAATTAATCCAGCAGCATTTCTTTTATCAATAGTTATTTTCTCAGCAATTAAATAATTTAAAGACAACAGAAGCGCGTATAGTATCCAAAATTTCTCTGTGTTTTCCATCTTTATGTGGCTTTTTTATTACTCTATTTATTCTACTTCTATTTTTACATATTTTGAGACAGGGTTTCTCTGTGTAACTTTTATCTGTCCTGGAATTCATTGCATACCAGGTTTACTTTGAAATCACAGAGATCTGCTTGCATCTGTCTCCCTAGTGCTGGGATTAATGGCGTGCGCCACCATAGCCATCCATTTAATTCCTTTTTTCTTTTTTAAACCATTGTATCCCGTTTCTTTTTCTCTCCCAAGCCAGCGTATTTTTTAAAACACAGTGTAAACCTTCATTGCAGCTCTTGTACATACCAATGAATTGTTAGCAGAGCTCTTTAAAAGCAAGGCGGCTTTTTTGCCGCTTATGCTAATTATGGAAACCTCCCTTAAAGGAGCCGTGCAACTCTCTGTCTATAGCAAAAGAAATCCAACCAAGAAAATGCTGCTACTAAGAAGTCTTGCTAGTCTCTGTTCCTTTGTTTCTAAAATCCCTTTTTAAGCTTTTATCAAGTTTTAAGTGAAAGTTCTTATAGCCACATTGGGCGCCATCTGTAGCTTGTATGTTTCTGCCAGCCCGCCAGTCTGGGCCCACAGCCGCGCCAGCCCCAAATAACACTCAGAGACTCTGTATTTGATATAATCCTGTTGGCCAGTTACCATTACTGTTTATGGGCTAGCTCTGCCTTAATTATTAACCCATTTCTACTTATCTAAGTATTTCCACGTGGTCATCTTATCGGGGAGCCACAGCGGGCCTCCTGCTTCTTCCCTGGGCTACATCTCGACTCCTCCTTCCCACTTCCTCTTTCCTCCTTGTCTCCTAGCCACGCCTATCTTGCTATCTCATTGGCCACAGGTCTTTATTAACCAGTATGAGAAACATGTATACAGAATAACATCTCCCATCAGTTCACGATTCTACCATTTTGTTGTTGTTGTGTTGGTGGTGGTGCTAGTGTTGGTGTGCATGTGTTTCCCCACTTTTGATTTGCTGGTCTGTGACAATTTATTTCTTTTGTTTTCATGGGTGTGCTTAACATCTTTAGTTTGAAGATTTTTTTCCCTCAGTGCCTTCTGTATGGGTGGATTTATAAGCACTACCTGTGCATATTCACTACATTTCCTTTTGAAAGGGTCCTTCCAACTTCCTCTCTCTCTCTCTCTCTCTCTCTCTCTCTCTCTCTCTCTCTCTCTCTCTTTCTCTCTCTATCTTCCACCACCTTTGTTTTTCAGGACTTATCTCTGCACCCTTTCTGCCCCTTTTTCTTCCCCTTTTCTCCCTCTTCCAATAAATCTCCTATGTGAGTCCTGACTTCTCTTCATAGCATTTTTAAAAATTACAACATATCTCTTAAATTTGTTTTTATCATAGAATGTCTTATTTTCTCCATCTATGGTGATTGAAATGTTGCTAGGTACAGTAGTCTGGGCTGGCATTTGTGAATTTTTAGAGTCTATAGAACATATATCCTGGCTGTTCTGTCTTTTTAAGTATTATTATTATTATCCATTGAAATGTCTGGTGTCATTCTAATAGGTTTCCCTCTATGTGTTATGTAGCACAAATTCCAATTTTTCTTAATAATGAAAACTAAGAGTCCAGCTATCAGGATGTAAAAGCTGAAGGATCAGAGAAGCAGAGCAGGCAGCCACTGGAGTTCTCACCTCTAGCAATGCTCACACCAAAGGGGCGATCCTGTCTCAGACTGCATCTCCAGACTGCATTCTTAAAGTGACTACTCCTCAGAATGAAATGAGTTCCTGTCTCCTCCCACCTTATATACCTCTCTCCATTCAGCCATATCCTTTCCTGTCTCCACCTCCTTAGTGCTGGGATTAAAGACATTTTATTCCCAAGTACTGGAATTAAAGGAGTGTGCCACTACTGCCTGGCCTCTTTGGCTAACTGCTGTGGCTAGCTTCACACTCTGATCTTCAAGCAAGTTTCATTTATTAGATCCCAGACAAAATGTCACCATGTTTCCCCTTTTTTGTCTAAAATAAAAAGGTTATAACTAATATAAAAAACTATATACAAGTACAATAACTATATAAAATATATACAGGCAATAAATACACCAACAATGCCGTGCCCATTTGCATTTGACAAATTCAGAGAAAATACTGCATAGCTATTCTATCTTGGTGAGTCCAAAAAGTTGTAATTCACTTTCTACTCTAATTTGCATTATCAAAATTATCTTTCAATGTCTCTCAACCAAGATGTGCTTAGTCCTCTGAAAACAGAAGCAGAGAGTCGGGAGAAGCAACAGTCAATCTACCACTCCAGGAATGAGACTAAGGGATTATATTTGGAGTAGAAGAGTGAGAGTGAAGATCCTAAGCTGACTTGCGTGCTTCACTGGCCTCCTTGCTTCTCTGGTAGGCTTGGCTGATGGGCTCCCAGGGAGTGGGTGTGATAGGATACTATTTTCAGGTGTGTGACTTTAGTTTATGCTGCATTTGTTTAACTCTGTGAAGCTGTGATTCTTTACCTGAATGACCAATAGTGAGGCAGCAGCAAGGATAGGCAAGGCTGGCAGGCAGAGCGAATAAATAGCAAGACAACAATGCCAGAACAAGGAGAGGAGGACATCAGGGTCCAGCCTACCCAGTCACCCAGCCTCCCAGCCTCCCAGCCACCCAGCCACCCAGCCACCCAGCCACCCAGCCACCCAGCCACCCAGCCACCCAGCCACCCAGCCACCCAGCCACCCAGCCACCCAGCCACCCAGCCACCCAGCCACCCAGCCACGGGGTAAGAAGGAAAGTAAGATATACAGAAGTAAGAAAGATGAATGCCCAGAAGGAAAAGATTGACAAGATAATTAAAGACAAAAGCTGGCTAGAAACAAACCAAGCTAAAGGCTAGGCATTCATAAGACTCTGTGTATGATTTAATTGGGAACTGAGTGGCGGGGCCTCTGAAAGCAAAATGAGTAAAATACATAGTACCACAGCTGGGTGCTGGGATAACAGGATTAATGGGGAAGAAGGTTGTAAGAAAAGATCTTCATGATACCAGAGTAGTGCAGAGAGGAGGGAGAAGCTGCAACAGGGTGGCCTGCTACGGAGTTGGGGGATACAGTGTTTCCCTGGGTTGAGTGGCCTGTGAGTTTCCAGGAAATGCCTGTTGTAACTGAACTTTCATTTCAGCAGCATCTATGTCTCTCATTGATGTTTTTATAGATCTTGCATCTTCAGCTTGTCATTTAATATGTTCTGGATTTCAGATACTTTTGTTATCAAGAACAACTAGTTTTGCCTACTCCTTCAATGAACTCTGTTTTATTTTCCACATTTTGATATAAAGTATCTTCAATCAAGAGCTTAAACCCACAGAAATCTTTAGTCTATGCATTTTTATCTTAGGTGATACATTTGACATAATCCAATGTTTAAAGTCCCCTCTAGTTCACAAATATTTAATCTATATATCTTAACCTTCAGTTAAAGTGACACATCAAATCCACCTCATTAAATAAGGCTATGTAATGTGTTCTGTTACCTGGATGTTGTGTGTTTAATTGGTGGTAAAGCTTGGAGGGAAAAATCTATCCATTTTATGTGTTATTTTCTCTGTCAATCACTGACAAAATCTGACATTCAAATTGTGATTAAATTTTTTGTTTTGTTTCATTTCCTTTACTCTTTCTTTTTGAGTATTCTATGAAACTTTTGAGCTATTTTTTCCATAAGAGCCTTTCTTTAAAAGGAAAATTATTGCTAACAGCTTAAGTAAAAGTTGAAGCAGGCAAATCAATGCAGTCAGTGGGAGAAGAAAAGAAGCAAGGAGCTGAGTTTCTTAACCTATCTGTAAACTGAAAAAAAGTACCTAGATGGAAGGCTTCTATCACAATTCATAGATAGCTTGTGTATGCCAAGTTCTTTGTTCTAGACATCTTCTAAAGTTTCCTAGTTGCAAACACAAAACAGCTTGAATATAGCAGCTACCTCTGAGTGGCAAAGATTATGCTATTTTGGTTATTTTGCTTTACAGGTTGCTTTAAAATTTCCTGCCTCATTTCAATGATAATTTTGAACAACAAACATTAATACTTTTGAAGAGCCTTTTGATATGAAGTGAAAAACTCTGGTAGAAGAAATGTAAAAATATTCTGTACAATGTGGCACTTTGCAAAAATTGAAATCCATTTATATATTGATGTTTAAATTTCTTCCTTTAGCTTCTTACTCTATGATGAAAGAATAGCATGTGGTTGCACAAAACTATAAAACTTGAAGTTGCTTAAATTTTTAAGTCAAAGCTTTTCTAATTTTGTTTCCACAGAAAATGAAAAGCTCTGGATCCCTTCCAGAATAATGTGGTTTGATTGAGCAAGACCCCCTGAAGCATCGTGAATGGGACAATGCAGCCTTGCAGACCACTACAGCCAGGATTTCTGTGTCTTCTTAGGATTCTGCCATGACAGCGCTCCCTACCAGCAGGAAGCAGCTTGGAAAGAATGACGCCCAAATCCCCAAATATTGTTTATAAATGTTTGTTTTCATTTTTAAAAAAAGGCATGTATAATTATGTCCAGCATAAAATAAATAAATGTTTAAAAAAAACTTGAAGTTGCTTCCTGCTTGTAGTGCTTACTCTGTGGGTATGTTTCAATTGCAACAAATTTTTTTTTGTAAAATCACAATATTCTGCTGCAATTCCCTGATACTTTTATAACATATTAAAACTTTAGCTAGCTAAATATTATGAAAGAAAATAGTAAAGTACTAAAATCCAATGGAAGAGACACTACTAAAATGTATGCTGGAGGAACAAATTTTAGAAATGGTTATATTTAATATTTTTATTAAATATTAAATATTTTATTACTATAATACTTCTAAAACAATATACTAACTGTCATGGGGTTTATTCCACTGGGTGATATAGGCACCAGCAATCACTAATATTGCCCTGCAGATGTGAAATTAGAGCCTTAAAAATCTTACTCATATGCTTTTTGTTTTAAATGTCAGGTATCTTTAGTCATTTTATTTCCTCATATTTAATAATGTTTTGAAATATAGCCTTTAAGAAAGTAATTCCCGAAAGCTCAACATCTGTCTAATTGCCTAACATTTTAAGTCAACATTACAAAATAAATATTTTTCATTGCTTCACAACTCTATCTGAGAAATTGCTTTAGTTAGTGAATTTATTTGAAATCTAAGGAGAGAAAAGGATGTGCTTTTCTCAAGTTAATTTAGATTTCTATAGACCATGTATGGAACAATGCTCTGTGTCCCCATCTCCATTCTCTAACTTTCTCTTTTCCAGACAAGTAGATATACAGTGCATTATTTCTATACCATCTGTCTACATTTTCTGAATTAATCATTACTCAAATAAGAGAAAGAATATCAGTCACTTCAGTTGCCATGTACAGAGGCACCTGGAATGAAGCAGTCTTTTGATGGAAGTATATACTGCACCATTAAGATAAAATACAAGCACTTTTGTGGCTCCTATGTTATTATAATTTCTGTCTAAATAAAGTCATTTCATAAGATACTATTTTTTCTTCCAAATGATCCCCTTCTCTACTGAGGATGATTATTTGCCCTGCCTTATCATTTTTTTTAGGTTCCCTGAAAGTTTAGTTGATACACCCCTGTGTACCTGAGAACTTAGGCATGTACTTTGATTATAATAGCCTTAGCATGGAATCATTTTGGAAGGAGGAACCTTACGGTGTCACACATTTAACATCACTGTTTTGACTATGTCTCTTAACAAGCAGGAGTCTGAAGTGAATTTTAGATGCGGTGGAACTCTATTTTGTTTCTAAATTGAATTTTTAGAAATGAAATAACTGATATTTCATGTCATTTATTAAAATATCTTTGTACTTTAGATATTATCTTTATGGCTAGTAACAAAGACATTTGGTTCTGAAAATTTGCTTGAACTGTATTCTTCCTTTCAAGGATCATTGTATTTTCACTGAAAACATACAGAAAAACACAAGCTGAATATCTGTTAAGAAAATCCACAGTTTAATCACTGAATAAACCTTAAAATGCAATGTGGAAAAATGGCAGAGGAGCATGTTTTTCATGGTCAAATAGATTTAGAAAACTCATTTTCAAACTGTGATCACTTTGAGAGTTTCCCAGTGCATATGGACAAATGGGTGGGTCCTGGGAGACATGGCAGTGAAAACAAAATTGCAAACTAAAGCATTTTATTAAACTGCCTTACTCTAAAACTATTTGACTTTGGGTGGTGTGTGTGGGGAGGGGAGCAAATGTACCACCTATCCTATTTTGGGAAATGCTGGTGTAAATATCATTTCATCACTTTTTGAGAAATGTATTTGATACCTATTGCCTTCAACCTCTCCCCAACTCACTTGGAAGTCCTCCAATTTGCTATGTTTTAGGTATCATGATTTCTTGATACATCTGGATTTCCCATATAAACAGAGAATAATATCTCTATAGTCTCTTACTCCACCATTATTGTGGGACTTAAAGAGTCCCAAGTTACAAGTAAAAGTCTCTCCTATCCTTCTTAGGTAGGTTTCCATGCATCAGGAATGAGGAAAACAGCTTCTGTCTTTTGTTTTTTTTTTCAGTGTTGTTTCTTCTTTATGGGACATCAGTACTTTGTCTGAAGGATTCCAAATTAGCAAAGGGAGAAATTCCAGATTAGTTTTTGAAAAACAAGATTAAAACCCTGATGTGATGGGCACAACAACACCAAAACAAATGATGCCTTATAAAATTACACTCCATCTGTCAATTCTGAGGTGACACAGAAAGAAGAGGCCATGTGAAATGTCTCCTCACTAGCAGTCTTAGAGAATAAATGACCTTGATCTTAAGGAAGATGGCTTTAGGTCACAGAATGACTATCAAAAGAACTACCTGGAAATCCCCAAAATTAAAACTCACAAGCCTCCATAGACTTCAAATGTTTGCTTTAGTGTTGATCTCTTGAAAAATCTGCAGATGGCTAGATGAGTACACTACAACAAGCCTTCTTTCTTCCTCCTTTAATACTTTGGCGGGGGGGGGGGAGGAACTGGTGATGAATTAGAGTCAGCACAGCTGAATGCAGTAGCTAAAGCTATTCACCTACTACTTTCCATTAGGCTATTCTCTCCCTTTCCCGTGCATTAGACTCATACTTCTGACTATGATAACTGAAAAGAATGTGCAAGAAACATTAGTAACTATATATACAAACAACTGTTTCACAGGATGCTTTGAATCCCAGATTGCCTATGGTCTTTTGCGGTGCTTGATAGATGAGTACTGAGAGTACAGGAAGAAGAATTAGAAAGTCAAAGAAACTTGCAGGCTTTGTCAAATAGAATTTTCTCAACTCTCTTCTAGATTATAAAATACCCTTATTAGTGAATGAATGATTTCTTCTCAGTAATCCAATGAAAGAGACATGCTTAAAATGTCATAAAAATATAAAGAACACTATATGAGTTTCCCAGCTTATTCAACTGGTCTTCAAAGATATAGTGAAAGAAGGAGGCCATTCTGATGCCACTGTCAGAAAACTGGACTTTATCTAGAGAATTTTCTCGTATTACAATGACAAAATTAGCTTCCTGATCACTGTTTTGAGTCTGATATTTGTACAGAACAACAAAGAAGATAATTTGGGAAGGACTAAATATAATGACAGTATATTTTGGAGAGCAGTGCCTCATCTTTAGAGATCCCAGAAAGCTAGAGATTGAGTTCAGGAAAGGTCATGGGAATATCACCAAGAACATAATAGTGACTTCCTATATTTCTAATACCTGTAGCATTTAAAAGCCTATACTCAATCCAGGAAAATGAGAAGATTAAAAGTTACTGACACAAGACTTCTATCATAAATGGATCTAAGACTAGTATCATAAATGGATCTTAACATACAAGTCAAAGAATTTTTGAGTGATGGGGGAGCTGGAAACAAATTCTGGGACAAGCTTGGCAGTGCTGTCAAAACTGAAGTATATTCCAGAACCACGACCATCAGTTTCTTCCATGTTTATTAAAGGCTATGGAAAATGTTTTATGTTTGAAGTGGTCATTGTTCTTTGTTGTAAGACAAAACTTTTTTCTTGGGAGACACTAAACACTTGCCTACACACCCCCCAGACAGGGAATCTCCCTCAGAATAAATTACAGATACCACTGAAGTATAAGTTGATGAACCAGTGAGTATCGTTGGGATTATTTATAGGGTCATAGGTGAGAGATTACTCACAGGAACAGAAATAACCCAAACACAGCCCACCCCAGCATGTGCCACAGCTCATAAAAGCTAGGAGCTTAGAGTACACTGTACAGCCTGCAAGAAGCTCGGCAAGTTAGAAAGTGCCCTTTCTAGGGAATTCAGCTTGTCTAAATTTCTTCCAGGTAGCTTAGCTCTCAGCAGTCCTTTTTTGTTTATGCTGGGAGAGAGGGGCCTAAAGAATCTGGTCAGTTTCAAGAACACCCTGAAGCTATTTTGAATTGTTTACCTTCTGGTTTAAGAAGCTTCCCTCTGTGATGGAATATTTCAATCTCAGAGGAAACTATTACATAATAGTTGTAAACAATACAGGATGGTTGTAGGTATACAAAGTGCCCAGAACACAGGTCCTTTGTACTATTGGTGTATATTGGTACCTTGTTTGTTTATTTATTTATGGACAGATATTTTTAGTTATCTTTTTCTTTTTAATGTAAGACTTTTATTTGAGGCAGGATCTACAACCCAGGTTAGCTAAGAAGCCATCAGGCATCACTGGCTGGTGTTGAACTCTCAACAATCCCCCTGCCCCAATCACATTGTTCTGGGAGTGTAAGCATGAACCGTCATACCTGGCTTGAATGGGTGATTTACTTAGCTCAGAATCTCATGTTTTGGGATGATATGGATTCCACATTTTTTGCTGTTTAACAAAATTAAGAATAAGAGTTTTAAGGGCAGGAGATACAGTTTAGTGGGAGATCATTGCAAAAAATAATGAAAAAAAAAAGAAAAAGAAAAAGAAAGGAAGGAAGCAAGAAAGTGTTCTGGTATTTAGCAATACATTGAAAGTGCTTGATCCACACTCCCCCACCAAAGCACAGCATTGAAGTAATGATTTTCTTGGAAATTAGGAATAATGCTATATTAAAAACACCTATAGCCATGAATAGAGAAACAAAAATCCATTCATAGAGTGATCAAGTTGTTTTGTAGGTGGGAGATGGTAGTAGTCTTGAACCTATGGTATTACTCATGTCATGAAAATACCATACCATTGAGCTATACCACTAGCTCCCTATTAACTAATTTTTAAAAATAAACTGAAGTAATGGATATCACTAGGTTGCTCAGAATAACCTTGAACTTTTAATACTTCTGCTTAGCCTCAGAGTAGCTGAGACTACAGACATGCCCACTTGAGGTGGCTAGTTATTGATTTACCTCATTCCATTTAGTGTTTATGTTTGTAAAATCAAAATATATGTATGCACCTTAATTTATTTGGCTTATTACAAAATGTAGAATAAACTAATCTGTAATAATCATTAACTCTTGATTACTGGCTCATATCATCCCCAGTTTAATAATAATAAATAAATAAAACCTGTTCTTTGGGAGAACTTTGAGTTGTATCCTACTGAGAAGGACACTTCCATATATATGTGTGGATATATGTGCTCTAGCAGCAATGACAAATCCCATAATGAGGAAATGATGGTTTTTCCTTTCTTAAGTAGCACCTTCTCTGTTTACAATTCTTTTGCTTTTGGGTTAGAGCATATGGTCAGGTTCACAAGACTAGTTATCCATAGCAGTAAGACTGGTTCCCAGTGTGAATTCTTCTTTATCCCACACTTTTCATTGCATACCCCCTGTACCCAAGGCAAAGCTTGCAACCCTTAATTCACATCTCTTCACAATATTCTCAAATAGAGCTACTCGCTTATGGAATATCCACTGTCTTACGGGAAATTGGCAATATTAATAAAAGCCAGAATATCCTCACTTAATCTTAGGCTTAACCTCCTTAAAGGATTCTGAATAATTCTGTTCATGAAGCATTGAATTTTAGAGTACAAAGCTAAATGAATTGAAAATATTACCAAAAAATGATACTTTCAATAAAAGATAGTGACAGTAGCATCACCCACATATACAATGCCAAGTAGTTGCAAATTTAGGGATCACACAAAAATTCTGCATAGAGATATTTTCCAAGACTGAGATAAATCATTTAAAACAGGGGTAATATCAAACTCGTACTAATTATTTAATAGGAGTATACATCGCCAGGATTTTTCTCTGACACCTCAGTACCTGTACTCAGAGCTTGACATCTTACATGGAGTTGTTTATACCTCATATCAGTCACAAGTGCCAGTGGTCAACTTTACTATTGGGACAATATTCAAGAGGTGTAGCTAGTTGTTTTCCACCAGTCCGCCTGCCGCTGGTCTGGTCTTGCCACCCTGCTGCCACGCCAACCCCAAATAACATGCTGAGACTCTGTATTTTATATAATCCTGTTGGCCAGTTAATATTATTGTTTATGGGCTAGCTCTGTCTTAATTATTAACCCATTTCTATTAGTCTAAGTATTTCCATGTGTCTCATCTTACCGGAGAGTGGTGGGCTGGCATCTTGCTTTCTCTATGCTCTACAAGCTGACTCCTCCTAACTACTTCCTCTCTCCTCCTTGTCTCCTAGCCCCGCCTATCTTGCTTTCCCATTGGCCACAGTGCTTTATTCATTAACCAGTATGAGAAACATATTTACAGAATAACATCTCCCATCAAAGAGGTTTCTTTGACACTTCATTATCCAAGAAATCTCCAAGGGACAGGGAAGAAAAGAACTCTGTGAATGAAAACTAAAACTAGACCATCCCATCTAAAAAATGATAGCCTAATTCAGCAATCCATCTAAACCTGCACTCAGTCCTCAAATGCCTTAGGCAGGATATTCAAACTAGGCATCTCCCTTGAGCCGAGACAGAACATTGGCCTAAGGTGGTGATTACAGTTCAGCAGAGCTATAATCCTTAGGTTGTTAGATATTCAGTAGGAAACCTAAATGAACACTACTTGAGGAAGATGAAAAGTAGGACCCTTTTTAATACTCACTCTACTATCAGCTCTGGTAAGACACAGTGTCCCTAGCCTAATGTGGCATACCCAACAGGAGAATAGAAAGAAAGCAATCCTATCAAGAAAGAACTTGCACCAGAGACAATAAAGAGAACATAGCCAGGCCATATTCTTCTTCTTTGCCTTTTTTTCTACTTAAACTGTTTAATGAGCCTACTTTTTTCTGATGAGGTGACTGTCTCAAATTCTAGCCATACCTCTAGAGGAGTTTTCTTGGGGTTTACTCCGTCTGGCCTTTAAGCACGTAAATGTTCCAGACCAATGTGATCTTATGTGGTCAACCATTTAAATTTTGTCCTCCATATTGATCTCACCTACAGTACTCTGGGCACAGATTCTTATGTATTTAATCATAACTATTTTTTAAAAAATAAATTGTACTGACAGTAGAGTTCTCTATGGATGCTCATTTGATTTTATATGGAAAAGCCAATCATAATGTCCCACTTGTGCTCACCTTGGCAGCACATCTACTAAAATTGCAATGATGCAGACCGCATCAGCATAGAGTTCCACTCTTGACCTCCTCTTCTCTTCCATAGTTGGTATTTCTTTAGGAGGCATCTTCAGTTGAACTCAATGCACTATCCCATTTTTCTGTAGCATCCTGAATCACCCTTTACCTCTCCAGGTTCCCTGACACATCAGTCATGATAATTTTATGTCACCTTCTGTCTTGCTTCCTGGAAAGTTGATGCTTCCTAAACCCTTTCCCAGTCTCACACCAATCTGGACCCTGGCTTCTTTTTACCTTTCTTTTTATTCCTGGTTGCCTCTTCTGCATTAAAAAGGAAGCATATAGATAGGAAAACTGAAGTCCTAAAATCCAGACCTGGTTATTAGCATTCTCCATCACCTCACCTGATGATCTCCTTGCTTGGTACAGAAGGCCTCACTCCTGCTGAAAGAGTTCAATTGTATTTCCCCAAATGCTACCAATCTCCAGAGCTTGCCTTTGACTCTCCAACAGCCATTCCTTTTTCCTCTAGTTTTCTCTCTAGGTCAAACCCTTACAAACTGACAAGATCCATCTCTCCTGTAGCAGATGCCTTGATCTGGACTGTTCAGTGAGGTGGGCTGAGCAGCATCATTTGGCACAGTGTATCACCCAAGCCTCCTTGGCATACCCTTGTCTGTAGTCTCAGTTGTCCACACTCCCGTTTTCCTCATCCCTCTTTGTTTATTCTGTCTCAGTTGGGCTTACTGGTTGTTTCTGGTCGGTTGTTCCTGGTCTCCTTGGGGAGTGATATCATACTCAGCTCCACAATTACTTAGAAATCATGCACAACTATATGACTGTGTGTCCAGACCACTTCTCACAAATGTGGTCACAATGTCACCAAATCACAGAGTCCTAGGTCCAAACCTATCCTAGAATGATCATGGCCAGGCTAGAGACTGCATGGGTCTTTTCCCTGCCTAATATTTCCATAGGCCACAACCAGAAGTCAGTGTCTAATCCATCTGAGCTTCCTCATCTGTGGACACAGGAATCCTTATTGCACTTGGCAGACTTGTGGCAGTGTCTTCAGCTTCTGATTCAGACCCTGTTCTTAAGTATGGGAGAACTCAGGGGAAGCTATGAATCTGAGCTATGTGCTTAGATTTTTTTTCTGGATGGTGTCTGGGAATAATGAGCAAGATGTAATAGTGTGAATTTAACTCTTCCCAATCAGAAAGATGTCACTATATGGAGTTAAGGTGAGGGGCACTACCAGTGTTCATCACACTCATCATGGGACACTCCTGAAGCGTGCTATACCAAAATCATCTGTCCTAAGTCACTCACACAATAAAACAAAATGTCCCAAAATGGACAATTAGGGAAGGAGATGTATTCAAAGGGTTAGAAGGGAAGTAGGAGAGAGTAATCAGGATGCATTGTATATGTGTATGAAATTGTGAAAGAAATAAGTTTAAAAAAAAGAAAAAGAAAAAAGACAGGGCTGTTACACAGAGAAATCCTGTTTTGAAAAGTCCCCCCACCAAGAAAGAAAATGAAAAACAAAGCCTCATCTCTATTTCTGTATCTATGAAGGTTGAGAAAGCAGTCTAAAATGAGGCATATGTACACTTCTACTTGTAAGTGAAAAGGTGAGGACTATATGTTAATGGCAGGTGGGCTCAGAGAAGTAGAATAAGAAATCTCAGGATCCTCAAAATCTTCTGTTGAGCCAGCACATAGAGTTTGGGATGCCCCCTATTTCTGACTTGAAGATTCCAGCAAAGACCCTAAGTTGGAATGAGAAGGACTGCCTCTAAACAGGGAAACGCAGAGTCCTGCTGTCAGGCCTGAGAAACAAAAGTTGTGGGTTCATATAAGGCTTGGCTAGATTGTTTGCTGTGTGACCTGGGAAGGTGTGGGCTTCCTCTGGAGGCTTAAGGGCTTCAATAAGTACAATGATCTGGGCTGTGATGGTACACACTTTCAATACCAGCACTCAGGAGGCAAAAGCAGGCAGATCTCTGTGAGTTCATGTCCAGCCTGATGTAAAGAGCTATTTCCAGGACAGCCAAGGCTACACAGAAAAACTCTGTCTCAAAAACAAAACCAAAAAAATAAGTACAATGAAAAATTACTTGGGTCTGCTAGACCATTCCACAATAAAAGGAGGACAACAGAAGTCCTAACTATTTTCAGCACTGTGAGCCAGAGAGCAATCTGTTTAACTTTGTGTCATATCTAGACTTTCACTCCAAGGATTAAGAAATTGGGAGGGCAAAGTTTGCTGCTGGCAAATTTGAATCAATAGAGGAAAGGATCCTAGGACAAGAAGAAACTGTTCCTGATTGTGGTGTACCAGACAACGTTGCAACCTTGTTGCTCTTATATCTCTAGGAAACCGGAGAGGTTTATCTGAAAGGAAAGCTCCAGTTGGGGAGGGACAAGCAATATAGGTCAAGGCATACAAAATGAGGGGGTTTAGGAGGACTTGAGAAATGGATGGAGGCATGGAGGGGAAAGTGGGGCATATGCTACAATGAACTTCAGAGGCTCACACAAGGGACTTTGCATGCCTTACACTGAAAAGAGTATAAAGGTTTGAGGAGGTTTGAGTACAGTGAGGAATTACGGGCTGCCTCCCATATTGAACTGACAGTGGGGTTCCTTAGCAACCTGGCCCTGCTGTCAATCTTCAGGGCCAGCCCCTGACCGGATGTGGTCTACTCTCACTTCCTGTTGGAAGGGGAGAAACTGGGTTGTTGGTGCTCTTGTCTGTGTGTGCATGCCCATAGACCAACTGGCTGTCCGCAAGTCCAAAGGGAGCCTTCAGTCAAGGTAAGGAAACTTAATATGTACTAAGAAGAGCATACTCCTCAGATAAGCAAAGGAGATGCACTTAATTCCATCCCTGGGTCAGCAGGCTTATTCTGAGAAAGCCATGGATTGCAGTATATCTTGGAAGGTCTCAGAACAGAGAGGGCACCTTGGTCTTGGAAATGCTGTAGTGATATCCTAGACCACAATTCAAGCCAAAATTTGAACCCTAAGTGATAATTCTAAACAATTGTGCTTCCACATTCAGCCCGGCTCCATTACACTGGACTTTAGAAGACCCCACGGAGATTAGGCAAGTA
Organism: Cricetiscus sungorus; assembly: GCA_030556225.1. NCBI lineage: Eukaryota > Metazoa > Chordata > Mammalia > Rodentia > Cricetidae > Cricetiscus > Cricetiscus sungorus. The sequence goes on from JANBXA010000126.1 coordinate 13,214,148, forward strand.
AATATGGCGCAATCTGACTAAATCTTCAGACATTAGGGATTTTGTAGCACCCCCTCATCCCCAAAAAGAAAAAGAAAAACAAAACCCAAACAACAACAGTAAAAAGAACATTGTTTAAAAACAAAAAAAAAGAAGAAAACTAAACAGCCCCAAATATCTTGTATTTAGACAGCAGAGAAGTGTGTGGGAGGGATGCAAAGGCAAGAGGAGATAGTTTCAAAGAGCAAGGCCATCCTGAATTGTGTAGTGATACAATGTTTTAAGTACAAGACACAGAACAAGGAAAACACAGAAGGCTTTAATCCTCTAATTAAGAAGCACATACAGTTTTACATATAAGATGTTTATGAGAAAAAAAAGTCACTGAAGAAAAGGAGGCAGGGAAAACAAAGGACAATGGCCAATGAATATAATCAAACTCCAATATATATATGTGAAAAGTTCTATGATGGATCACATTATTTTGTATAATTAAAGTATACAAAAAAGAAAGCAAGTATTAGTTAAGACTGTTTAAGCATAGTGGTATGTTACAAGGGCTGGAAACAAAATGAAATATTGAAAACAGAAAAGGACTTAGTCTTGTGATGGATCTGACAAAATAAAGTGTTGTCTCCTTTTCCCCAGAGGTAGTTTCACAAAATCACCTACTGTGGGCTCAAGGAATAGGTTTGCTTGCTTAAGCATTGGTTTGCTGTGCCTAACAGGAGTGAAGTGTGTGACAATGAACTATGATAAGGGGACCGCTTTCAGAAAGAAGCCCCATATTTGTTGTGGCATTATTAGCCACAGTCACTGTTCCACTGCTCTCAAGGCATTTGCACCTTCAGAAAGCAAAGAGACTAGCCACTTTCAACACTTCCCTCATCTCTTTATTTTACCCCAAAGGGTGAATATTCTCAGTCTAAAAAGTTTAACACAGAGTGGGTGATGCCAGGGTTTACTGGAAGCTGAGGCAAGGAATCTGAAGGAAGGTTGAAGACCCCAGAGTGTCCAAACCAGAAAGGGTTTGCTAATTCTCAGCACTCAGTGTACCCAGTTAGTGCAATCTACTGAAGCTGCCTGAAGCTTTCTCCCCCAGGGCTACAAGGAATCTTTGAGCTGTCAAATGAGAATAGCAGAGGGGAGTGGCTCAGAAGCTAAAAAGAGTTGATATAATCCTGGAACTGAAGGTGCTTAAACACTAGAAGATAGGGAGCCTTGTTGAACTTCAGCACTGCCTGCAGGCTACTTTAGGGACCAGGAGCCCAGTGGGTTTGGGGAAAGTTAAAGGAATATTAATAAAAGGCAATATATTCAAAACATAATTAAAGTGCTTATATTCTCTCATTTTTTCTGTCCAGGTATCCAAGTCACCTGCACTGCTATCTGCTTTTGCCTGCTGTCACTGGTCATATCCATCATGCCCAGGGGACAAAAGAGCAAGGCCCGGGCTCGTGAGAAACGCCGCCAGACCAAAACAGATTCCCAAGAGCCTGAGGATACTCAGACCACAGTAGCAGAAAAAAGAGAGCCATCCTCTTCCTCTGCCCGTGCCTCTGGAGTTGCTGTGGCAAGCACCGCTTCTGATATCTTTTCCAAGTTATTTCAAGGAATGCCTCACGCCACTACTTTCAGTATCTGCATTGCCTGCAAAAGGTCTGATAAAAGTAACAAGAGCCAACGGAAGAAAAATGTCAGCTCCTCTAGGGCCCAGCACTCTAGTAAGGGCCCACAGAAAGATCTTCTAACAAGAAAGACAGGGATACTGATGGAGTACATGCTCAACAAGTACAAACAGAAAGAGCCCCTGTTGAGAGAAGAAATGCTGAATATTGTGAACAAGAGCTTCAAGGAGCAGTTCCCTGAGATCCTCAAGAAAGCTTCCAGCCGCATGGATCTGGTTTTTGGACTAGAGTTGAAAGAAGTCCAGCCACATGGTCAATCCTACGAGCTTGTCAGCAAGCTAGATTTCCAGGATGATGGAAGTAAGAGCAGTGAGATGGGTCTTCCCAACAGGGGCATTCTGGTCCCCCTCCTAAGTGTGATCTACTTAAATGGCTACTGTGCTCCAGAGGAGAAGGTCTGGCACTTCCTGAATATGTTAGGAGTCTATGATGGGGTTCCACATCTCATCTTTGGGGATATCAGAAAGCTCATTACTGAAGATCTAGTGCAGGAAAAGTACCTGGAATACCGTCAGGTTCCAGACAGTGATCCACCATCCTATCAGTTCTTGTGGGGGTCAAAAGCCTATGCAGAAACCAGCCAGGTAAAGGTGATGGAGTTTTTGGCCAACATCAATGAAACTGGCTCTTCTACCTACCCATCTAATTATGAAGAAGTTTTGAGGGAAGAAGATAGAGCCCAGGCTGAAGGGGCAGCCCAGAAAAGCACTACATGCAAGACTAAGAGACATTCTAAAACCAAGTCAGCCTTCCTACCTGCTAGTGAGATCTAAGGTAGTCTCCACTACATGACTGAAAGAGCCCACTAATTTTTGCTTTTGTGATGCTCAGATTAGTTATTGATAAAGCTGTTTAGTGTTTTTTATCATAGTGCTCACTCGAAGCCAGAAGTTAAATAGAAAAAAATTGCATTAGAACATTTATTTTAGAAAAATAAATAGATCATCCCTTCCTTGTTGCTTACCAAGTTGAGGGTTAAAAGTTTGATTTGATGTGAAATGTAATTTGAAATTTCATAGTTAACTTTGGTGATGTACCATAAGGTAATATGGAATTACAATCTAAATGTGCTTGAGAGTAGGAGAGAAAAGAAGATATAGAAAAAATAATAGAATTTCAGTTCATGTTTTGTTTTACTCCACACTTTCTTTATTCAAACATGTAAGAGATGTATACTTTCTTTGCTTGTGACATTAAAGATGTATAAGAAACTAAATCACAGTAAATTGGATTTCTTGCTCAAGGTTTGTATTTTACCAAAACACTTAATTAAACATCTGTTCTTGAGAAGTGTTGCTGGATGTGTTTATAAAAATAAGATCCAATACCTGCTCATAAAATGATACATGTTGGAAGAAGCTCTTATTAGGGATGAAAGTCAAATGTGGTCTACTTTCTAAAATTAAAAACAGGGGAATGTATACTTGAATAGAACACCCATAACTAAACACTGAGTCGAACTGGAATCCAGATGCAGAGAGAGTGGACAAGACCAGGTTGCAGAAACTCACAAAGACAGCTGACCTGAACAAGGAGGAGCTAATGGGCCCCCAAGACTGATAGCTGGGAAGCCATCATGGGACTGACTCAGACCCCCTGAATATGAGTCTCAGCTAGAGAGACTGAGCAGTCTGGGGGACCTCAGATAGTAGAAACAGGATGTATTCCTGATGCACAAAAGGACCTTGTGGAAAAATCCCCCATGGAGGGATACTCCCTTAACCTAGAGATAGGAGAGAAGTCCTAGTCCCTACTTCAAATGACTTGACAGACTTACATGACCCAACCTGGATAGCATAGCCCTACATGTGGAATGGAGGTGGGGGGATGGGAGGGAGGGTGGTCAGGGTATATGTGATGGGAAAGAGAGAGTAAGAGGGAGGGAGTGAGGGAGGGGAAACTGGGATCGACATGTAAATTTTCAAATTATTAATAAAAAAATGTTCAGGATGGAAAAAAAAGAAAACAGGGTTGTGGTTTTTGTTTTTGTTTTTCAGTTTTCATTGCTTTGTGGCAGAATATTTTTGTTGTTTTATTTTTTGTTCTAATATTTTATTATTTTTTATTATTTATTTTTTTCTTATTTCCCTCTCCTTCCCTTCCTTCCTCTCTCCCTCTTTCCATCCCTTCTATGCCCCCCATCCATCCTCCCATCCCATTTCCCCCAACTCCACAGGGGAGGGTGGTGCCTTCCAGGAGGGGTAATCTAAATCTGTCAAGTCATTTGGAGTAGGGACTACACCCTCCCTCCTGCCTCTAGGTTAAAGGAGTATCCCTCCATGGGGAATGTGCTCCAAAAGTCTTTTTGTGCACCAGGGATACATCCTGGTTCCACTTTCAGAGGTCCGTTAGGCTGCCTAGGCCTACTAGCTGAGACACATGTTCAGGGGGTCTGAGTTGGTCCAATGCTGATTTCCCAGCTATCAGTCTTGGGCCCATTGGCTCCTCCTTGTTCAGGTCAGCTGTCTCTGTGGGTTTCTGGAGCCTGGTCTTGTTCTCCCTCTCTGCAACTGGATTTCAGTTAAGCTCAGTGTTTAGCTGTGGGTGTCTGCTTCTGTTTCCATCAGCTACCAGATGAGGGCTCTATGATGGTGGATAGCTTAGTCATCAATCTCATTATCAGGGAAGGGCATTTACGGCAGCCTTTCCACTGTTTCTCAAATTGTTAGTTGGGGTCAGTCTTGTAGATCTCTGGACAATACTCTAGAGTCGGTTTGTTGTTTTCTTTCTGTGTTTGAGGCCCCCCAGAGATATATATTTTATGGCATCTCTTAGGATAAACATGAATAGAAGTAATCCCAAGTGGATACTACCAATGAAAGAACTCAAAATGTTAACATTAGTGAGTGCCACCCTTTAATACTTACTTAGACAAGTCAGGTACAAAGGCCACACACCACACTCAACATGAATCTTGCTGGTCCTAAAAAAAAAAAAAAAAAAAAAAAAAAAGACACTATTAAATTCACTTTGAGCATTACAGAATATCTGCATGTCCCAAAGTTTGCAGGGGTAGTATTTAAATAATTCTGTTATTTAACAGAGTCCATCAGAGTTCATTCTGGGCCCATGATTTAGAGGCTATGATACTCAACTTATAAGCTGAAAACCCAAACTGAAGCTCTTATTTAAGTACTCCAATACACATCTTGATTAATGTAGAGAAGGAACTTGTGCCCAAATTATGGGATTAGAATACATAGCTAAAGCAAGAAAAGAATGTCCCAAAATAAAATTGAGAGCCTGCAAGATGGCTCACATGCCTGACAACCTACCTTTGATCATTAGGACCCTTGTGGTAGAAAGAGAACAAATATTCACAAATTGTCTTCTGACCTCCATAAACATGCCATCCCATGTGCCTCCTCCCCTCCAAATAATGTGTGTTAATAGATGATAAATAATGAAATCAATTAATAAATGAAAATGTGATTAATGACAGTGTGAATATTTACATTTGAAATGTTATATAACTTCAAGTGTTTAGATACTTCAGGTCAGGATGGGGAATACATTGTCATAGAGCAATTGTCTAGTTGACATGTAGCCTTGGTTCATTCAACTCCCACTATGAACATCTTATTTACTCTATAAAGTAATCTCTTGTGGCAGATGTTAATGTAGTTCTACCTACAAAAAACAAACAAACAATCATTTTAACATGTTTTTGTTAAGCATCCTGGATCTGCTGTCCATCTCACATCACTCCTGGCATAGGAACCCTCTTTTCAAGAGGGTATATCAGGCTGAACTCATTTCAGACTTAAAAGCATTGGACATGAGCTAGAATTATTCAATTGCAGAGACAAAGTCAAAATATACTGAGATATGAACACACCTTTAGAAGAATTGTGTGTAATGGAAAGAACTATCTCAATTATTTTCCGACAGAGTGCCAAACAGAATTTCCAGTCTGATAAGTCTTGGTTTAAAAGACCTAAGGGCCTTGGGGACACCATGCTAATGTGAGGTGAGAAATCAAGGCCAGGCTTTGATAGAAATTAACTAATGGACTGCAGTGAGGGTGACACAAGACCCAAGAAAACAGCACTGTTCAAATATGAACTTAAGGGAAAGCAGATAATAAAAGTAACTTCAGAAAATGTCACCTCTGTATCCCTAGAAGAAAATGAATAGGATTGTCAGGTTGAACTTCTCCCTTCTTTGTGGGTGAGGTGGTCTCATGTGTAGGCTCTCCTTGGATTGATCAGCTTGGGCTCCATATGGAAGATATGGGATACTCAATGCCTGAGACATGGTTAAGATGACAAGCTGTTTGCAAAGAATCACAGAGATAAGTATGTTATCTCATGTTAAGAGAGGTCAGATTTCCAGACTGTACAGGCAATCTGCCAACTTGTTACACATAATAGGACAATATAGACTCCTATCAGTTCCATCTCTAGATGAACAGGGTAGTGCAAGCTTAATTCTAGGACTGTCCCACAGCAACTGAGGAGGGTATATTGGTACTGACACTAATTTGTTACTACCATCATAGGGCTCCAATCTGTATGTCATAGTTTTAATTATAGTGATACTATTGACAACTGTGTAAACAGAAAATATCCACATTGCTTCCCTCTACTGGATCTCAGGAAGCCACAGGCCTCATATACAGGACTATCTTACACTTCAATTAGAGAGGAGCAGAGATAGAGAGATTGCTCAACTAGTAAATTGTTTGTGGCACACAAATGATCCCCAGAGTTTAATCCTAGCATATGTATTAAAGAAGCTAAGTGTGTCAACATGCTCTTGTAATAACGGTGCTTGGGTGCAGGAAACAGAAGGTTTCCTGGAGCCTTCCAACAAGCCATCTAGTCAAATTGGTGAGGTCAAGCTTCAGTGAGAGACCCTGTTCCAAAGCATAAGCTGGAGAGCAATTAGAGAAAACATCTCACATAGACTTCTGCCATCCATATGCATTAACACAAAGGCAGGAACACATACAGCCCACCGTTCTGTCAAAAGACAAATAAAGCAATCTGGGTGGGGACTGACATGCCCATTTATCTTTGACTACAAATGATAGAAATGTCCCACCCTGCTTTTCATCATCACACTGAAATTTATTTCAGGTTAAGGCTTCCTGTGTTTCCTTTATATAATATCTAAGGGAAGAAAGAAAAATCAGTAAATAACAGTTGGAAACTATAGCCAAGAGACAATATAAAAGATCCAGTATACCAGTGACTATACTAAGTACTGTCCATTCTTTGTACACCTAGCTCCATCTAAAGAAGACAAAGTTCACCAAAGCCATTTTACGTAAGTGTATGGGGGTCAAAGGACAGCCTGCAAGAATCAGTTATTTTTTTCTACAATGTGGGTTTAGAGGATCAACTCAAGTCATTCAACTTATCAGCAAGCTGAACCATGTCATGGGCCACAAACTGAGAGGTCATAAAAATCCACTTGTGGCAGTCTGAATAAAAATTGCCACCCATAGCCCATAGGAAGTGGTATTATTAGAGGTGTGGCCTTGTTGAAGGAAGTGTGTTACTAGGAGGCAGGCTTTGAGATTTCACATGCTTGAGTCAGGCCCAGTGTCACTCTCTCCCTGCTGCCTGTTGATCTGAATATAGAACTTTATGCTCCCTCTCCAGCACCATGACTGTCTCTATGCCACCATGCTTCCTGCAGTGATGACAATGGACTAAACCTCTGAACTGCAAGCCAGCCCCAATGAAATGTTTTCCTTTTTTTAAAACCTGCTGTGGTCATTATATTCTTCACAACAATAGAAGCCCTAAGACACCATTCACAACCAAAAAAGAAGATCATTATGTGAATAAAATATGTTTTGTGAATTTAAGGTACAAGTTACTATGGTTTTATATACGTATGAATGACCAAATGATTTCTGTAAGTAAACAGTTTAAAATATGCATTATCTCAAATTTTAAGGGACATTTTTGTAGTAAAAATACCTAAAGTCTATTGTATTAGGAACACATAATATACAGAGCAATAACACAGACTAGGAGTGAACTTAAGCATTGAAAATTATGAAGAATGTCTCTATAAATTCAAAGAGGAGAGAACCATGTGTATTCCTCAGAAAACTACCCCTGAGAAGAGTAGCACCTCAAAAAGAAACCTCATCACATTTCTGGATATGTGAGGGCTGAAAAAATGGTTGTTGTATTAACAGTCTTATCCAAGATCGAAACATTTCATTGTGCAGAGAATTCTAGTTCCTTAAACTAGAATGTAAACAACTCAAAATAGCTTCAAGTCCCTGAAACTTGAATCATTAGGCTCCTCACTCTCAGAGTAAACAATAAGCTGAGAGTCCCTCTCAGAATATCAGGGTCAAGCTGCAAAGACTGAGACCAGACCAGCCACCTGGAAGAAGCTGTCTGAGCTGCGTAGACTAGGTTTAGAACTACTGTAGCACCTAGAAGACACCTCCAACCTGTTGATATGTCTTCCATTATCACATTGTACTGTGAATGTTTTAGATCAGGGTTGCTAGATGAGACTCCGCAATTTTCTTTAAATCATTCCTAAAGTGGAGGAAGAATCATTGATTTTGGAAACTGATGACGTCAGATGGTTGAAGAGAGCTATCTGAAATACGCTACTCATGTGCTGAGTACTTTATTTCATTACATTTCTTCTACCAGATGCAGAGGGCAAGGCTTACCAAAACCATCCCATAGAGTTAGAATCTGAAGCTCTGAGAGTTTCTCAACTTATACAGTTAGCCACTCTGATTAAAAGATCAGCTAGGTCTACTTCCATGGTGAAAGACAATGTAAAGCCACAGCATTCCATTTTGTCCAACTTGAATTTTATGTCTCAAGTCACTTTTTCTCAGTATTGGGAATCTATCATAATCAATAAAAACTTTTTCCTTAAATTCCTGAATGTAATTAGAGCAAAAGCAACAAGTTCATCAAAGTCAATGTAAGGTTTTTGATCTTGTCATTGAGACAGGATTTTGCACTACAGGCCAGGTTCCCTGGAACTTCTATGTAACCAAGGCTAGCCTCAGAGATGGGCAATTTTCATTTCTGAAGAAAGGGATTATAGGTGTAATACAAACCTCCTGGTCGATGGAAGTATACAGAAAGATAAAAAGAGTACATTTAGTTGTAATAAGACTATATATATTTATATATATATATATATATATACACACATATATGTGTACATACACATGTATATGTGTATGTATATATTTAAAAGATAACAAAATCAGAATATCTTTGAATAAGACATTTTTAGGAAAATAAAAACTTCAAAAGAAGCCTGATAAGTTAAGCCAGAGAAAGATAGGAAATTTCATCTTTAGGTTTGTTTGTTTTCTCTTTATTTAGTTCTCTTATTTTCTTCCTGCTCTCCACTCTTGTCCTCTTCTCCTCTTGTATGTTCAGGTTTAGATGAGGCAGGACTTGAATAAGCTTCACTAGTCTTACTGGCATGGGCTACACTGAACATGATATTTTGTTTTGTTTAATTTTGGGTGTATGTTGTTTTGTAACCTACCCTCTAATTTCATACTCTTGTTTTGTGATGTCCATTTCCATATCAAACTCTTTCCCAATGACACACCTCTTCTCTGGAATATTGGAAGAGAAGACTCTGTTCACAAATGCAAATGAAGCAATGTTTTCTAAGAAGCATTTAAGATACAGAAGAAAAAAAAAGATACAGGAGAAAAATTCAATCCTCCATTATTAAATAATAAAAATATACACTTACCTCAAACACATGACCATTATTCAAATCTATTTATCATGTATATAATGCTGTGAGTCTTGCTATGCATTACTTCATTCTATTAATTAAGATCTTTAGTTTGCAGAAGCTGACCTAAATACAGCAAGGAGGAACTCACATAGTATAGATATCCAGATGGGGAATCCTGAATGAGGGCTTTGAAGAAACATGCATAGTTTTGTTTGCTAGAATTCATATTGCACTGTGTGAGAAACATGAACCCTTACTTTATAAGAGCACTAAAGACTCCAAATAGGAAAAGTGAAAGTATTTATGCTCTGGCCTCGAAAGGGTGAGTGTGTTAGTTAGTGTTCTATTGCTGTGAAGAGATATATAACAAGGGCTTGCTTACTGTTTCAGAGGATGAGTCCATTATCATCATGGCTGGAAGCAGACAGACTTGGTACCAGAGCAGTATCTGGGAGCTTTACACACTGATCCACAAATAGCAGAAAGAGAGAAGATGTGAGGGAGGGGCAGGAAAGAGACTGTATCTCTCAAAACCATGGACCTTTGAAACCTCACATCAAGCAACACACCTTCTCCAACAAGGCCACACCTCCTCGTCAAACCTGAAATAATTCACAAACTGGAGACTAAGAATTCAAATATATAAACCTGTGGGACCCATTCTCATTCAAACCACTACAGTGAGTACTAGCCTAAAATGACAGATGCAATTCTGGTTAAGCACAGAGAATAGATTGATGGACCTGACACATACCCCTTCTCGTTTTCCTCATTGGCTGAGTAATAAGGACAGCTTAGTTTTACATCATCATCTTATATTTCCCTCTAATGCTTTCACTTTTTCTTTATATCAATTAAAACCATCTCTACACTTCACAAACTATTTTTAAGCTTATTAGTCACATGACCTTATTATATCTGCTGGCCATTAGTTAAACATGACAGTAGTTTTCCACTCTAAACTTTTAGTATGGGTTGGAGAGAGTTACCTGCATATAGAACCCTTGATAATGGACATTTAAAAATTAGATCCATAGCTGGGCATTGATTGGTAGCACATGGCTTTAGTCCCAACACTTGGGAGGCAGAGGCGAATCTCTGTGAATTTAAGGCCAGCCTGGTCTACAGAGCTTGTTCCAGGACATGTTCCAAAGCAATACAGAGAAACCTTGTCTCGAAAAAACAAACAAAGAAAAAATAGGTACATATCTGAGGGCTCTCACTAGCTCCAAATATCAATACCCTAATGTGCTCTATAGAAAATTACTTCGAATATTTGAATGAGAAAAGAAGCCAATATGAGTAGATAACATGCTAATGAGTATAAATATAAGTTGAGTTTCTTGAGAGAGGAGGGAGTTATCACTTTAATTATAACAGAGAAAATAAAATGAATTTAAAAATAGGATTTACATGATGGCCCAGCAGCAAAAAAGCACTTAATCCACAAGACTGATCACCTGTGTTTAATCCCTGGATGCTACAGTAGAAGAGTCCCTAATCCCAAAAGATGCCCTCTTACCTTGGGGCTTTGAAACTTATATATCCACACATGCAACCATTGAACACATACAAATACATGGAATAAAATTAATGAAATTAATTAATAATAGTAATAACAAACAAAAGAATATACTAAACGTAAAAGACTTTATGAACCGACAGCTGTTGGTAAGCCTGACAGAGCTGTGGAGACAAGCAAACCCTCATTTTCCACCTGAAGGATGTTGGGAGTGAAAGACCTTTCAGACTCAGGAGGCTTGGCTTTCACAAGAACAAAGGTGAGAAGAGCCAGGAATAATCACAGGAGGACCAGTTACCAAGAGTGATACCTCAAAACCCTCAGCCAGATTTACTTCTGGCTGTAAAGGTGAGGGAGAGGAAATGGGCCCTAATTGAGGTGACTAGACTTTCTCTTCGGGTACTGAGGGGACTAAATTCTATGCTAGAAGCAAATGGCTCAAGATTAGTAGAAAAGAAGATGCCAGGAACCCCAGAAGCCATGCTGATGAGCCAGCAGACAGAATTCGTGGTACACCTCATCTCTGTCAGCAGTGTGACAGCAAGCAGCCTAATAGGTTTTAAGGGTCAGGACCCCAGTTCTGCAAGGCAGAATTCCCATTCAAAGCCAAAGTCAAGCTGAGAGACCCTCTGTGAAATGAAAGGAATTGTCTCCTGAGAGAAAGTGTGTGCTCAGAGTGCTGGCCCTGCTGTGGGGCCCTGGAAACTCAAGAAGCCTTGAGCACCATGGGAAGAAGTTTGCCCAGATCACCTCCTTTAGAACTCAAGAAGGTGTGGTTTTTCTGTGGAGACTCTACCTTAACCTGAGGCATGTCTTAGCTCAGGAAAAGAATGGGATACAGCACTCTGAGATCCAGGACAAAGGTATCAACCTTTGTAGTATATGAGTGAATGTAGTCTTCCACTTACAGGGGCTGAGGCAAGGGAGGGCTGTGTGTGTAGCTGGCTGACTTGGGTGCGAGCCTAAGATTCACTGTCCCTAGTTGGGAAGTTGTGACCTTGTAACCTTTATTTCCCTGCATGGCCCCACCTCCCCGGTGGGGGTGGGGGTGTAGGAAAGCAGAGAAGTGTGCCTGAAAGCTCTGGGGCAGGGCATGCAAAGTGTGTGTATATGTCTTGTGTCTGTGTGTGTGTGTGTGAGTGAGAGAGAGAGAGAGAGAGAGAGAGAGAGAGAGAGAGAGAGAGAGAGAGAGAGAGAGAGAGAGAGAGAGAGAGAGAGAGAGAGTGAGAGTGAGAAAGAGGGAGGTGAGGTAATGTAAGGAGGAGATGGAAGTATGGCATGGCGTGGTGGATGGGGCATGAGTTGCAATAGGGGCTTCATAGGCTCAGGCTTTAAGCTGTGTGTGAAATAGCCCGAGGACAGTGTGGGGGATGGGGAAGGCTAGGTGTCTAGGGAAGTAGAGTGAGCAAATCAGACTCTCCCCTTTATACAGCCTCCACAGCAGTGAAGTTCCATAGCAACCTGGCCCTGCTGTCAATCTTCAGAGCCTGCCCCTAACCGGATGTGGTTTACCCTCTCTTCCTGTGGGGAGGGGAGGAATTGGGTCTTAGTGCCCCGTGGCACAGAAGCAGTCATTTGCTGCTCTGGATCAGCTGCCGGCAAGTTCTTACAGAGGCTTGCGGTCAATGTAAGGACCCTAAATGTGTACCAAGGAGCATGTAATAACTGCAAGTAACCCCACTTGACAGCACTTGGTTCAACTGGTAGGTTGAAAGGCTCGCCCTAGGAAAGTAAAGGCTACAATTTAGCTTGCTAAATTCACTCAGAGAGGAGAGTGGACATTTTTCTTAAAAGGGGGCCCTGATTCTGAAGATATCAGCATCATAGACCACAATTAAAGTAAAACTTTGGGTCCTTCATGATGATGATCAGAATCACAACCAAATGTGTATCCATACCAAGCAGGCCAGGCACAACACTCTATAAAGTCCCAGGCAATGTATGCAAGCATACATGAAGGAACCTAACTTTATAATTCCCTAGGAAAGTAGGAAATTATTGCCAAAAATGAAATATAAGCAACAGTCTGGAGAGGTTTTTCCTGGATAAAGCACTTTTTCATTAAAGACTGCGGGCCAGAGTTAATATCCACAGAACCCATATAAATCTGGATTCAAGTTTGTCTGTAATACCAGCTTTCCTACCAGTAGATGCTAGGTAGAAACAGGAAAATCCATAGAAGCCAGTGGATGCAGTTTCCCATGGTGCAAATCTATCAAAACACACACACACACACACACACACACACACACACACACAGTTTAAGGATTATTATTGCTGTGATGAAACACAGTAACCACTGCAACTCTTATAAAGGAATGTATTCAATTGGGGCTTGCATATGAAAGACTAGGAGAGTGTGGACCCTCATATTCCCACTCAGGAAAGGAACCCCCCCCCCAAATCACTCACAAGAAGCAGTCTTGATGCAAAAGCATGAGGTCCTTTATATTCCAAGTGCACTGGGATCCGCAGCCTTATACCACGCAGGGGTAGAGGACTGGGGACCCTGTGTACAGAATTGAGACAGCTTTTATAAGGTTACAACAAAGCCCGTGCATCATAAACCAATCATCTCATAGCATCCAGTGTGGACCAATCAATTTAAACTATCCATGCCCCTGCTTAGCCCCGGAGGTCTGCATTTGCACAGGCTCCTGGGTGGGGTGACAAAGCTCATTTCCTGTGTTCACTCACTCACAGGTGCTGTCGTAAACAACCCTGTCATAAACAGCAAAGAATGTGACCTTTATCCTACTTACTGCCAAGGGACAGGGTCTGGGATTTAAACTTCTAGCTTCCTGGGGTCAGTGGAAAGTGAGGCTAAATTTTTCCATCCTTACGTTCCCCACTTCTTCTCTTGTTAATAGTTCTAATCTTAGAACTTCGAGGACTAAAAGCAGCCTCCTCTTTGCCCAGAAGGTTCTTGTACTCTTGACTAAGTACCATAATATGAACCATACTCACTTGCTCCCAAACAAAAGTAACAAGCAACAAGAGAGGAATCAAAATGAGCAGTTATAAGAGGCTGTCCCTGGGTCCTATGACCTCAAGTGGCATGGGGGTGGGTCCAGGGAAGGAGGAGGACATATTCTGGAATGGCTGCAAAGTAAGCCTTTTCATCGAGTCCCAAGGTTTCCTGTGCTGTGACATCTCTTCAACTTGGAAGCAATGTGGGACTTCCAAGACTCCTTTCGCCGAGTAGACCTCCTAGAACTGTTTTTATATTCACTGTCTCACCCACTTGAGCACCTTGAGCCTAGCAAATATCAGCACTATGTACAGAGGTAATTTTAACCAGTGGAGTGAGCCCCTCACCCTCATAGAGCCATTTATAGGAGGTCAGCCCAAATTGTTCAGGGATGTTTCTAACCCTGAAAAGCACAAAAGGTAGAAAAGCTATGCAATCATGAACGCCAGTCTCTGTGGTCAATTTAGTGAGGGTCTCCTTAATGATTTTATTTATCCTTTTTGCCTACCCTGAGCTGTGGGGTCTGTGTGCACAATGTAATTTTCAATCAACCCCCCCAACATCTTGGCCAGTCCCTGACTTACCTGGGCAACAAAAACTGGACCATTGTCTGATCTTACAAGAGCTCAACTTTTTGTGCTGAGGTTTCTTCAGGCAGTTTGCTGGCCCAGACTGTTCATGCAGGTTTCATCTGGAATTGCCGCCCCAGCCCTTTCTTTACCTTTTATAAGGTAACTTCTCCCATTAGTGAACTAGGTCAGCGCCTCCCTAGCCAGCAAGATGTCCATGAGATCTTTGCAAACTCCAGTCTCTTCAACCTGCAGTTGATGGCAGTTATGAATCACTGGTTCATCAGTCTTCTCAGGAAGAAGAGTGCCAGGGTTGAGGGTGGCTGGCAGAGCAAACTTAATCCTCTGGGTGAAGAGCAGGCTTTGGTAGTGATTCATGTGGGCATTGGTCATTCATTGGCCTGGGGGCTGCCGGACAATGCTCTCCAGTGCATGGGGGGCTATTATGGTTACTTTCTGCCCCAAAGTCAACTTGTCAGCGTCTTTGACCAGTACAGCCATGGCCATGATAGTTTTTAGACAGCCAGGCTATCCACTGGCTACAGGATCAAGCTTCTTTGACAGATAAACAACTGATCTGTTCCATGGCCCTTGGAATTGAATTAAAACTCCCTGGGCTACCCCCTTACGCTCATCCACCTAAAGGGTAAAAGGTTTAGCTACATCAGAGAGAACTAGAGCAGGTACACTCAGCAGGGCTTTTTTAATGTCATCAAATGCTTCCTGATGCTCTGAGACCCAAGAGGATTTTTTTTCTTTAGTCAGTGGGTAGAATGGGGCTGCTTTGGTTATGAACGCCCGGATCCCTAGCCTGCAAAATCCAGCTATCCCCAGAAACGCTCTTACTTGCCTGGCCGTGGTTGGGGTTGGTATCTGGACTATGGTTTTCTTTCCAGCCTCTGTCAGCCATCGTTGCCCGTTGCGTAGACTGTACCCCAGGTACTTTACCTCTCTTCTGAAAATCTGGGCCTTTTTGGCAGACGCTTGATAGCCTAGGTCTGACAGTTCCAGCAACAGTGCTTTTGATCCTTCCAAGGAGTCCTGTTGGGTGGCTCCTGCCAGAAGTAGGTCACCCACATATTGGAGGAGGGTCACTTTGGGGTGTTGGATCCTGAAGCTGGCCAGATCTTTATGAAAGGGCCTCATCAAAGATGGTCAGGGAGATTTTAAACCCTTGTGGCAGTCGGGTCCAAGTGAGCTGCTTGGTTCTGCCCATGTCTGGGTCCCTCCATTCAAAGGCAAAAAGCGGTTGTCTGGTGGGATGTAACCTCAAACGAGTGGGATACCCGGCCCACGCCAAGGTCCACTGTTCTTTGGGTAGTCCATGAATACTACCATTTATCAGCATGGAATGCTCTGCTCCAGTATCCATTGAAAATTTAACCAGTCTCCCCCTACTTTTAAAGTTACCCTTGGCTCAGGGAGGGGGTCTGAACCCTGTATTTTCTAATTTTTATCTCCCCCCACCCAGGGCTAGCACCTTCAATCCCTTGTTTTCCTTTTTGGGGAAGTCCTTTGCCCAATGCCCTCTTTCTTTACAATATGCACATTGGTCCTTGTTGAGTGGGGTCCTGTTGCCCAGGGTTTCAGACTGTCTAGGGCCTGCTCTAATAATTTAATTTTTTTCTCTCCCTCTCTATCATTATTTTTTTTCAACCATTGTGGCCAAGATTTTGGTCAATTTTTTTTTCCTGTCTTCTGTCATGCCTGTTTTCCCTCTCTTCTTTCTCCTTCTCTTTTCTCTGTTTCTTTTCTTCCTCTGTCTCCCTTTTATAATACATTTTCTCTGCCTCTTTTACTAAGTCAGGCAACTCAGCTTCCTATAACCCTTCCAGTCTCTGGAGTTTCTTTCTGATATCCAGAGCCAATTGCACTATAAAGGCCAGAGTCATCGAAGCTCTCTGGGCTTCTGAGGTAGGGTCAAAGGGAGTGAACCGCCTGAAGGCCTCCATGAACCACTGACGGAGATTCGGCTGGTCCCTGAATCACCTCTCTCACCTTAAGCAAATTGGTGCCTCAGAGACCTGCCATCAGAGCCTGGCAATAGATTTTTAAGCTCTCCTTACCTTCCGCAGTGCTGAAGTACTGGGGCGAGTCAAGTGAAATCCCAAGTATTTTCTCCTGCACCTTGTTTAAGCATCTGCAGCAGCTGTTGACTGTTGAGAAAACATAAGAGACTCCACCAACGCTGTAAGGCATTGGGGATCCTCTGAAAAAGGGGGGTGGTTAATTTCCAATTACAAAGATCTGTTTTTTTAATAACAAAGATCTGAGAAGAGCCAGCACTGGAGGCTGCAATCTGGCTAACTGACACTAGGGGGCCAAAGTGCACAGCAAAAGGGTCATAACCCCTTTCATCCATTCTGGCATAGCTTTGCCCCTGCCGTCCTGGCCCATGGCCACCCCAGTGGCAGAGGCGGTGGCAGCATTCTACAGGGGGCGGGGGAATGTGCATGCTCACAGTCTCATTCAAAACTAGACACCCCCCATCCCCCCACCCCCTGCACAACTGCTCTCTGGCACTTGCACAGTTGCCTTAACAGTTTGGATAATCTCAGAATGAAATGCCATCCAATACCGAATGTCCACCACTCAGGCATAAAAAGTCTGCCAGAATCTCCCTAACCTCAACTGACTAATTATGGGCCTGAGACTTAACTTCAGTTTTGTAGAGAACCGTGTAGTGCCACACTTTAAAGTGGCGCTGGTTTCTGCCTTACACCTTCTCGCTGGTGAAGACTCTCTAGGTAAACAAGCCCTTAATTGGTTAAGTCTGTTCAGCCTGTCTGCTTCTGCATTAGAGTAACCTATCTGCAGAGTCCACGTGGCTCACTAGGATTGGTTAGCTCAAGGGTATTTAAGCCTGTGCAGGGGTCCTCTCTCTCTCTCTCTCTCTCTCTCTCTCTCTCTCTCTCTCTCTCTCTCTCTCTCTCCCTCTCTCTCCCTCTCCCTCCCTCTCCCTCCCTCTCCCTCCCTCTCCCTCTCTCTCCCTCTCTCTCCCTCTCTCCCTCCCTCCCTTCCTCCCTTCCTCCCTCCCTCTCTCTTTCTCTCTTTTCTCTCTCTCTCTCTCTCTCTCTCTCTCTCTCTCTCTCTCTCTCTCTCTCTCTCCCTCCCTCCCTCCCTCCCTCCCTCCCTCCCTCTCTCTCTCTCTCTCTCTCTCTCTCTCTCTCTCTCTCTCTCTCTCTCCCTCTCTCTCCCTGCAGGCCAGAAGCAACATGTTTAAAGGATCCTGATTAAAACTGCATGAAGAAGATCTACCCGGAGTCGCGTCTTCCTTGCTGGTGAGGGCACGCGCGTACAGGTGGTGGCCCGTACTGGGAATTTTTCAGATCAGAACTTCTTCCAGTCAGGGCAGCGGTGGAAAGTTCCCAAGATAAGTTGGGACCAAAATTAAGGCCCTCGGTAAAGAGGCAATTTAAGGTCTCCAGTAAGGAGCGATGAAGTTCCAGGTTTGGACTAAATTAAGGCCCTTGGTAAAGAGGCAATGAGGTCTCCGGTTAGGAGCTATAAAGTCCCAGGTAAGTTGGGACCGAGTTAAAGACCGAAGAAAAAGCAGCAATAAAGTCTCAGGCATTGAGCGAGCAGTTGTAACAAACCAAAAGTAAAATATTTAAGATGGGGACTTCCTAGTCCAATTTTTCTGGCTATTCAGGAGCTACTTTTGTCAAAGAAACTTAAAATAAAGAAAAGCACACTAGAAAGATTCCTGAGTGAATGTGATGCCATTGGACCTTGGTTCGCAGTTTCGGGAGACATCAAGGTAGCGTGCTGGGCTGAGGAAGAATTGCAAGCCCTTGTAAAAAGGAGTTCAGAAACAATCCCCTAAGGGGCAGAGGGGGAAGGGAGAGGAGAAATGTCAATGTGGGGAGGGACCCTCCTAGAACAATGCCTTCAGTGCCTTCTCTGGATCAGAGTGAGGAAGGGCGGGGCCCAGGTACAGGGCGTTCCTTTTGCCCTGAGGTCTGGAGAGCCGTTTGTAATGACTTAAGCCTGGCCTATCCAGTTTTCCAGGATGCTCAAGGCAATAGATATGAGGAACCTTTAGATTTTAAGGTCATCAAAGCTTTGGCTGAATCTGTGAGAACATATGGAATTTCAGCTTCTTTTACTGTAGCTCAAGTTGAAGCCCTAAACAGGTATAGCATGACTCCTAGTGATTGGGGTGTGCTGGCTTGAGCATGTTTAAGCCCCGGGCAGTATCTGGATTGGAAAGCCTTTTTGATACAGTATGCCAATGAACAGGCCGCAGCTAATCTGGCAGCTGGAAACGCAGCATGGGACAGGGGCATGCTGCTTGGACAGGGACGCTTTGCCAACCAACAGACAGGATATCCAATACAAGTTTTTGAACAAGTAAATCAGATTGCCATAAAAGCATGGAAGTCATTACCCAATAAGGGAGAGGTGAGTGGTAACCTCACTAAGATATTGCAAGGCCCCATGGAACCATTTTCAGATTTTGTGGCCCGTTTGGTGGAGGCTGCAGGGAGAGTTTTTGGTGACCCCGATACTGCTATGCCACTGATTAAACAACTTGTCTATGACCAATGCACAAAAGAATGTAGGGCTGCTATTATCCCGTATAAAAGTAAAGGACTTGAAGTGTGGATGAAGGTCTGCAGGGAGATAGGAGGGCCATTGACCAACGCTGGCCTTGCAGCAGCCGTGATTCAACTGACCCAGAGCAAAAAAGGAAGTTCTGGTGCCTGTTTTAAATGTGGTAAATTAGGGCATCTTAGAAGACAGTGCCCCAAAAGGGGAAATACAGGGGATATAGAAAACAGCCAATGCCCTAAGCAGCCTGGGCTGTGTCTCAGATGTAAAAAAGGGAACCACTGGGCAAATGAGTGTCGCTCAGTGAAGGACATTAATGGCCAGTCTCTTACTCAAGGCTATGACGGTACCTGTCCACGGGGCCCACTACCCCAGGGCCCACGAATATATGGGGCAGTAGAGAGTCAGAACAAAGAATGGAGCCAAGAGAGATGGCCGTCCCTCCGGCATCTGGGGGACCGCGGAGAGCCACTGCAGGTTCTGCAGGACTGGACCACCACCCGACTCGTATTAACACCTCAAATGGGGGTCCAGTTAATAGAGACCGATTTCAAAGGACCCCTTCAACCTGGCACTGTTGGGCTGCTCTTAGGCAGGTCATCTTCAGCTTTAAGAGGACTCAGAGTTCATCCAGGAGTCATCAATCCAGATTACACTGGGGTAGTGAAGGTCATGGTGGAATCCCCTAGAGGCATTTCCGCTATCTCCCCAGGAGATGGAATTGCTCAATTGCTTTTATTACCTAGTCTTCATGAGCATTTTACAGCCCATAACAGAGAGAGAGGGAATGGTGGCTTTGGGTCCACTGGAACAGATTTAACCTTTTTGTCTTTGGACTTGGACCAGAGGCCAGTATTGGAACTGACTATAGATGGAAAAAGGATTTTGGGCCTTTTAGATTCAGGAGCAGACAGAAGCATTATAGCCAGAAAGGATTGGCCTACTGGCTGGCCCATACAGGCTTCTTCTCAAACTTTGCAAGGACTTGGTTATGCAAAGGCTCCAGACATGAGTGCAAGGCAGCTGCAATGGCTAGATCAGGAAGGACATTCTGGATTTGTGCAGCCATTTGTGCTAGAGTTGCCAATTTCCCTTTGGGGAAGAGATCTGTTAAAAGGTATGGGTTTTAAACTAATTAGTACTCTGCTACTGCAAAAGGAATGATGCAATCCATGGGTATTTACCTGGCCGGGGGATAGGGAAGCACCTACAAGGCCACACTAGTCCTGTGCTTGTGCAGCAGAGACAGGGAACACAGGGTCTGGGTTCTTCCTAGGGGCCACTGAGGAAGGCATTCCTATTACCTGGAAGACGGAGGAACCGGTATGGGTTTTTCAGTGACCACTCTCCTCCGAAAAGTTAAGTGCTGCCAAGGCCTTGGTAGCCGAGCAACTATCATTAAATCACATTAAACCATCTGTTTCGCCATGGAATACACCCATTTTCGTCATTAAAAAGAAATCAGGAAAATGGAGGCTATTACATGATCTACGTGCCATTAATTTACAGATGCAAATCATGGGCCCAGTTCAACGAGGGCTCCCACTTCTTTCATCTCTGCCTGCTTGTTGGCCCCTTATAGTGAGAGTTTTAAAAGATTGTTTTTTCTCCATTCCTTTGTGTGCCAAGGATAATGAAAGGTTTGCCTTGACTGTCCCATCCTGTAATCATGAAGAGCCTGATCAGAGATTTGAATGGGTAGTCTTACCACAAGGCATGGCTAATAGTCCTACTATGTGTCAACTTCATGTTGGAGAGGACATTGCCCCATTAAGAAAGAAATTTCCTGTCTTAAGATGCATCCATTATATGGATGATATATTATTGACGGCCAAGGATGAACAAGTTTTAGATAAGGCTTATAAAGATTTGGTTAAATTATTGGAAAAGAAAAGATTGTTTATAGCCCCTGAAAAGGTTCAAAAGGATAAGATTGTTAATTATTTAGGAGCCAAAGTGTACAAAAGACAAATTGTTCCTCAAAAGATTGAGTTAAGAAAAGATAACTTGAAAACATTAAATGATTTTCAGAAGTTATTAGGAGATATTAATTGGGTTAGGGGTTATTTAAAATTACCAAATTATGAATTAAAGCCATTGTATAATATATTAGTAGGGGATCCGGCTTTTGATTCTCCTAGGCAATTGACTGCTGAAGCGAGAAAAGCCTTATGTAAAGTTGAAGAAAGATTACAGAATGCATTTCTATATAGATGGAAGGAAGGTCAAGCCATCACTTTGTGCATTCTCCCTACCTATAATCAGCTTACAGGTTTATTATGGCAGGAGAGACCATTGCTTTGGGTTCTTCCCAAAATTTCCCCAGTGAAAGCAATAGAACATTATCCCACAGCAGTTGTTAGGTTGGCTCTTGGTGGAATTCAACAAAGCATTCAATTTTTTGGAATGCCCCCGGTGCTACTTATGGTGCCTTACTCCAATCACCAAGTTAAGATCTTGTGCAGCACTATTGATAGTTGGACCATATTGCAATGTGGGTTTGATGGAATGATAGATAATCATTATCCAAAGCATCCCATGATATCATTCTTTAAGGAACATCCAGTGATTTTTCCAAAGATAATTTCCTCAGTCCCACTTAGTGGAGCAACAAATGTTTTTACTGATGGATCAAAAATTGGTTGTGGGGCTTATATGATTGCAAACAAGCCTCCTGTGCTGTGTCAATTTCATCCAGGATCCCCCCAAATTGTAGAAATGAAAATTGTAGTTGAAGTATTCAAAAATTGTCCATTTGCATTTAATTTGATTTCAGATTCAGCTTATGTGGTGAATGCAGTAAAAATTTTAGTATTAGGACCTATCAAAGTTAGTAGTGCTGTTTGTTCACTCTTACAAGAGTTACAAACATTAATTTGGTTGAGAACCACGATGACAATCCGCAGCCAGTCCCGCATCCACACGTATTGAATTCACAGCGACAATGGCTACTAGTAGCTGTACCATTAAGTCATCAAAATCAGCACACCAATTTCCTAAAAGATGGCTAGACAACTGTTGTGACAAATTAGCAGCATGTGTAAAGTTCTCATACTGAATGCTGGTAACACACAAACCGGGATATTTCATTTCACTTCCCAATTGGGCAAGCTGCCACAAGGTATCTATTTGCTCCTGCACCAGATCAATTCTTTGGTTTACAATCATTATTCCTCCTTTTTGTTGAGCACCAATTGTGGATTGAGCATCCAAGGCAGTAGCCACATTCTTGGAAAACTCATTTAGCTTAGAGGCTGTCTCCACTGATGTGCTCATAGCCACAGCAGCTGTGACTGAACCCACAACTGTAAAAGAGATAGCTGCAACTATGGCTGCTGTAATGCCAAAATCTCTCCCTGCAGCCTCTACCAAACAGGCCATAAAATCTGAAAACCGTTCCATTGGGCCTTACAGTATCTTAGTGAGGTTACCACTCACCTCTCCCTTATTGTGTAATAACTTCCATGCTTTTATGGCAATCCAATTTACTTGTTCAAAAACTTGTATTGGGTATCCTGTTGGCTGGCAAAGTGTCCCTGTCCAAGCCTCATGTCCCTGTCCCATGCTGCGTTTCTGGCTGCCAGATTAGCTGCGGCCTGTTCATTGGCATACTCAATTAAAAAGTCTTTCCAATCCAGGTACTGCCCGGGGCTTAGACATGCTTGAGCCAGCACACCCCAATCACTAGGAGTCATGCTATACCTATTTAGGGCTTCAACTTGAGCTACAGTAAAAGAAGCTGAAATTCCATATGTTCTCACAGACTCTATGTTCTCACAGACTAAGCCAAAACCTCGATGACCTTAAAATCTAAAGGCTCCTCATATCTATTGCCTTGGGCATCCTGGAAAACTGGATAAGCCAGACTTAAGTCATTTCATACGGCTCTCCAGACCTCAGGGCAAAAGGAATGCCCTGTATCTGGGCCCTGCCCTTCCTCACTCTGATCAGTTGAAGGCACCGTAGTCATTGTTCCAGGAGGGTCACTCCCCTCCCCACATCGCCTTTTCTCCTTTCCCTTCCCCCTCTGCCCCTTAAGGGATTGTTTCTGACCCTTTTCTACAAGGGCTTGCAATTCTTCCTGAGAATCTGTTTCGTCCGTACTTGACTTTCCTGTGCTCTCAACCTCTTCTGATCTTCTTGTAACATTTCTGGCACAGCTTTTCCTTTTTCCATCGCCTCTTTACAGTACCTTCGGTCTTTGATACAGCTACTAACTAACTTCCAAACAGGTCGGACTCAGGACTTTAGCATCCCTTGTTCCCAAGCAAAATCAACATACCTGCCTAACTTGTCCCAGCACGCTACTGTGAAGTCTCCCAAAACTGGGAACCAAGGTGCAATGGCATCGCACTCGCTCAGGAATCTTTCTTGTGTGCATTTCTTTATTTTAAGTTTCTTTGACAAAAGTAGCTCCTGAAGAGCCAGAAAAATTGGATGAGACTGAGAAGTCCCCATTTTAAAAATTTTACTTTCGGTTCGTTAGAACCTCTCGCTCAATGTCTGAGACTTTATTGCTGCTTATTTCCGTGGTCTTTAACTTGGTCCCAACTTACCTGGGACTTTATTGCTCCTTACCTGAGACCTCATTGCCTCTTTACCGAGGGCCTTAATTTGGTCCCAACTTACCTTGGGAATTTACCAGCGCTGCCCTGACTGCAAGAAGTTCTGATCTGAAGATTCCCTGTACAGGCCACCATTTGTAGGCACCCAACCTCGACCAGCAAGGAAGACGTGACTCTGGGAAGATCTTCTTCATGCAGTTTTAATCAGGATCCTTGAACATGTTTCTTCTGACCTGTGGGATCCCAGAGGACCCCTGCACAGGCTTAAATCCCCTTGCGCTAACCAACCCCAGTGAGCTACGTGGAACCTACAGAGAGGCTACTCTAACGCGAAAGCAGACAGGCTGAACAGACTTAACCAAATAAAGGCTTGTTTATGCCAGAGAGCGCTCACCCTCAGTGAGGTGGAAGGCGGAATCCAGCGCCATCTTTAAGGCGGGGCACTTCTTGGCTCTCTACATAGGTCGTCAGTCAGTCTGTCCTATGATAAAAATACAAACACACCAAAGACATACAGAATGAAAACGCACAAATCAGAAACTAACAGATTCAGACACGTGTGGATAAGACTCGAACGGCCGCGGAATATAGAGCTTGGTCCTACCAACCAACATACAAACAGAAGCCGAAAGCCTCCTCACCTCCCGGGGTGTCCCCCCCGAGGCAGCAAACAGATTCAGACACAGAACTTAGTCCTCAGACCGACAGACTGAAGCTAACAACTGGGCGTCCCCAGACTTCCTATTCCCCACTAGAGGTTCCTCTAGGGCAAGAGCTTGTGACCCTCCTGCACGTCTGCTGGTCACGGTTCCCTGGTCCTTACGGCCCAAGAGGACAGCTGCAAACCGAAACCAAGAATGAGAGTTCCAGAATACAGATAACAGATCAGAACAGAGGAGCCAGCCTACACACACATCAGAGCACGTCAGAGCACATACAGATATGTACAGACACATCAGAGGGGATCCCGGTTCTCAGGTGAGAGGGGTGGTTGCGGTTTCCCGGCCAATGTAGCAAATGAAAGACTCAGAGAGCGTGGACCCTCACACGCCCACTCAGGAAAGGCACCCCCCCCCAAATCACTCACGAGAAGCAGTCTTGATGCAAAAGCATGAGGTCCTTTATATTCCAAGTGCACTGGGATCCGCAGCCTTATGCCACGCAGGGGTAGAGGAATGGGGACCCTGGGTACAGAATTGAGACAGCTTTTATAGGGTTACAACAAGCCTGCGCATCATAAACCAATCATCTCATAGCATCCAGTGCAGACCAATCAATTTAAACTATCCAAGCCCGTGCTTAGCCCGGAGGTCTGCGTTTGCACAGGCTCCTGGGTGGGGTGACAAAGCTCATTTCCTGTGTTCACTCACTCACAGGTGCTATCCTAAACAACCCTGTCATAAACAGCAAAGAATGTGACCTTTTGAGGGGACAGGGTCTGGAATTTAAACTTTTAGCTTCCTGGGGTCAGTGGAGAGTTTGGCTAAATTTTTCCATTCTTACACTTACAGGTTCAGAGGTTTAGTTCAAAGTTGTCAAGGCAAGGAAAATGGTGGCATTAGGGTAGACATGATGCTGGTGAAGTAGCTGAGAGTTCCACATCCAGATTGGCAGGAAGCAGGAAGAGAGAGACACTGCACCTGGCTTGAGCATTTGAAACCCCAAAGCCCATCCTGGGACACCTTTCCTCCAACAAAGCCACACAAATCCCCAACAGGACCACAACTCCTAATAGTGTCACTCCCTTGTGACCAAGCATTCAAATCCAGGAGTCTATAGGCACCATTCCTATTCAAACCACTAAACACACTGTGGTGCAGAGCCATGAAAACACACACACACACAGAGAGAGAGAGAGAGAGAGAGAGAGAGAGAGAGAGAGAGAGAGAGAGAGAGAGAGAGGGAGGGAGGGAGGGAGGGAGGGAGGGAGGGAGGGACGGAGGGACGGAGGGAGGGACGGAGGGAGGGAGGGAGGGAGGGAGGGAGGGAGGGAGGGAGGGAGGAGGGAGGGAGGGAGAGAGAAAGAGAGAGGGGAGGTGATAGGGTGATAGTAGGGACAGAAGTGACCCGGCCTGCCTATGAGACTCTTCTGTCATCTTCTTATCAGATCTACGGAAGAAAAAAATCTTTGACTGTAAGATACAGCCACCAAAGAGTTCTAGCCTATGCCAGTTACTGTGCCAATTACTTTATTGCATTATACGTCTTCCATGGATTGTAGAGAATAACTTACCAAAATCATTTCATATATTTGGAATCTGAAGTTCAGAGAGTTTAATGACTTAACACACGTTTCAGTTGGTTAAGCGAGTGCAGTCAGATATCATCTATATTTTGAATTTTTCTACTATTCTCATCCAAAAACTTACCAAATACCCCTTAACTCAATTTTCTTTTCACTTTTGTTTATGTGTCATAATATAAGACTTGCATCCTAAAAATACTACATATGCTATATGGCTCAAACAATAAAACCACCAAAATTTGTGTTACAGAATATTATTTGTCTTTTGACAATGGACATTAAACTATAGCCCAGACTGCCTTGTATTACACTTTGGAGCTAAGGCCAGTCTCTGAAAAACTTTAGGGGATAAAAATTCGCACTGATATCCATTTCATTTTATAACTAGTATTTGAAATGAAACCTACTAAACTAGGCTGGAGAAAACTAAATATATAAACAGGAATTATTCTATATCTTACTTATTTTCCCCTCCACCAATTCTTCCCAGACCCTCCTTACTTCCCGACACACTCAAATCCACACTTTTTCCTCATCCTCTACTTAGAAAACAAACAGGCATCTAATAATAAAACAAGATAAAATAAAAACAAACAAGTGCAGAGCCAAACTAATGGGAAAAAAAAGAAACCGAAGAAATAGCATAAGAAACACATACAAATACTGAGACACACATTAATTGGTGCTTTGTTCTAGACAGGGTATCACACTTTAGATAGTTTTTGAGATTATAATATAGTTTAACCATTTCCTGCTGCCTTTTTCTCCATCCAAACCCTCCCATATATCTCTCCTTGTTCTCTTTCTAATCCATGGCCTCCTATTTCACTAATTGTTGCAACTTGCATATGCGCACATGCCCACATACACACACACACACACACACATACCACACACACATACACATGCATATGTATACACACATGTGTGCATGTGTGTGTGTGTGTGTGTATGTGTATGTTTTTTGTTTTTATTGCTGAGCACTTGGTATTGGCTAACAATTAGTGTGTTCTTCCCTGAAGACTATTTTTCCCATTCTCTGTATTTTTCAGTTGCTTATAATTCTTTGTTTAGAATTGAGGCTTCATGGGCTTTTCCTTTCCTACTTTGGCAAATCTATTAGTGTCATTTTGTTCAGTTTATATTTAGGCAGTCATGTTGCTGAGACTTTATGTATGTAGGTTCTGACATTGCTAGGAGACAGAGTCTCTCACCAAACTCCCTGTTCCTTTGGTTCTTATAATCTTTTTTTTCCTCCTCTTCCACAACTATCCCTGTGCATTAGGTTCAGGATTTATGTTATAGATGTACCCATTGGGACTGGGCTCTATACCTCTGTATTTTGATTGGTTGTGGTTTTCTGTAATGGTCTCCTTCTGTTGCAAAGAGAAGTTGCCTTGATGTGGCATACGGACTACACTTACATATGGGTGGGTACAAGGGTAACTATCTAGAAGGTATTGTACTAGTTTGGTAAAGTGTTAGGTGTAATAGGTCCTTATGCTGGCCAGTTTTATGTCAACTTGACACAAAGCTAGAGTTATCTGAAAGGAAGAAACCTGAATTGAAAAAAATGCTTCCATAAGATTTGGCTGGAAAGTTCTGAGCATGGGAGGCCCAGAAACAGGGTTATCCATGGAATGTTGGCCCACTCAAACATCCACCCCATCTGTGATCTGCTGGAGCATGTGAGGGAACCAAAGCTGTGGGATCTCCACAACACACAGGACAACAGCAGGATAACCAAGAAGAGTTCCAGTGAGTGCCCAGCATTGATAGTGTAGCAGAAACCAGGGTTCTGGAACCAGACCAATGACTGTTTGCAATAAACACTTCCAAGTAAAGATTTATGGATAAAAGAGGAAAAAGGCTCTGGCTGTAAGGCATTTTCTTAATTAGTGACTAATGGTAGATTTTGCAGCCCATTGTGTGTGTATTCCCATCCCTGGGTGGTGGTTCTGGCTCCTATAAGAAAGCAGGCTGAGCAAACCATGAAGAGCAA
Organism: Cricetiscus sungorus; assembly: GCA_030556225.1. Taxonomy (NCBI): domain Eukaryota; kingdom Metazoa; phylum Chordata; class Mammalia; order Rodentia; family Cricetidae; genus Cricetiscus; species Cricetiscus sungorus. The sequence continues at coordinate 13,241,944 of JANBXA010000126.1, forward strand.
GCCAGTAAACAGCATCCCTCCATGTCTTCTGCATCACCTTCTGCCTCCAGGTTCCTGTCCTGTTTGAATTCCTGTCCTGATGTTCTTTAATAATGAACTGCGATATTGAACTATGAAAGTAATAAACCCTTTTCTCCCCAAGTTTCTTTTGATCATGTTGTTTCATCACAGTAATAATAACCCAAACAAACAGTTGTTCTTCAAGATCTATGGCTTTAAAACTTGCACAAGAGTTCCTGTGCCACAGTGGCCACCATGACTGCCATGGCTGCATAAAACCAATTTTATTCCTACATCAGCTGAGTGCTGAGGCAGGACTTTACTGTTATTGCCAAATATTAAATTTCTAAGTAATAAGGGGCTAACTTGAGCAAGAGAATAACATGCTGAATTTTTCATCCTTATTGTACAAGAATAACTAGAAGTTTCCTTTTTAAAATATAGCAGCTTATATAGAATTATTTACTGAGTTAGTAATTAAAATAGTAACTAGAAGTAATGTGTAATTAATTAGTGAAGTACTTGTGATTGTTTTTTTAGAGATATGGATCATGTTTTGAGTATTTTCCATTTACAACACATTATTATTTAAATCCCCAAACTGAGAATCTTTGGATATCTTTTTGTAGACAAAAAAGAAAAACATTCTGTGAATAAGTATATTACTTCATGAGGGTGAGCTGGGATCATTCAGCAGGTAGGAACACCTTTCCAAGGCTGATATCAGAGTTTGATCACTAGAATCTATATGGGGGTATGTCAAAGCTGTTGTTCATTGTATCTTTACCTCCAAAAGCCCACTACTGTGCATGCACTAAATAAATAACTATTTAGTAATTTTTTGTATTTGTATTTAACAAATATATTTTATATTTTTCATAATATTTACTAAAAATTTAGTAACAAAAAAATAAAATAGTGCTTTTGAGACAAATGTTCTTGCCTTCCAAGCCTAGTACCCTGAGTTCAAGCAACAGAACCAGTGAAAAGATGGAAGGGGAGAACAGACTCTAAACAGTTGTGATCTGACTTCTACATGTGTGCACGGCACAAAGATGTGCACACACACACACACACACACACACACACACACACACATACCACACACACATCATGCACACACACATACTACGTACATACACAATTAATAAATAAAAAAGATATGACTTGTAATTTGTGCATTTAAAATGTATGTAATCGTAGTTTTGATAAATGTAGAGGTAATAGATGGTTTATATGGATCAACCACTTAAGGTATGCGTTTTCTTACTTTGTGTGTGTGTGTGTGTGTGTGTGTGTGTGTGTGTGTTAAGAGAACTCAAAAACAATCTATTCTGTTAAGGGATGTCTAGTACAAACTGCAAAATCATTAATGATAGAGTGATTTTACCTCTTTAGAATCAGGACGTAAACATGAGAAGGGCTGTCATTACTCATAGAAAATGAGTGCTGAATAGAACACCACCTCAAAAAAACAAAAACAAAAACAAAAACAAACAAAAACCAAAAAGCAAAAGCATGTTTCTTGTGAGAACCCCAAACTGATACTAACAGAATGGTTGGACTAAGGAAGGTGAGGGTATGTTTGTAACATGGAGATGGGCTCAGATCAGTGGAAGGAGGAAGCTTAGGACCCCAGAAGACACTTCATTAATCCAGCAAAGAGACTAGGTTGTTCTCAGGTTCTGTTTGAAAGATAACAGCAAGAAGCATAATCAAGTGTAATAGATGGAAACCGAGTTATGTTAGGCAAAGTTCTAATTCAAAAGGAGAGCCTGTGTGGGGATGAGAGGAATTGTCCCCCAAACAGGAAGGCTTACAGCATCCTGGTCCTCCTGTCAGGTCTGAGATGTCAAGCTGTGAGCACCTTGTGGGGTTTGCACAGAACACCTCCCCTGGGACTTAGGAAGATGTCTGTAGAACTTTTGATCCTGCAAGGAAGAATCATTTGGCTTTATGAGTCCATTCTTGAAAAGATAGGGACATCCAAAGATTCAATGCCATTTCCAGCACTGTGAGGACCAAGAGAAAACTGTCGATAATTATTGTAAATCTAGACTTTTTCTCCAAGGACTAAGGAAGAGGAGGGTGATGTCTGTGCCTGAAAGACTTAGGTTCATAGACAGAGGGATCCTAGGACACATAGAAATTATTCCCATCTGTGAGGGACCAGAGGGAGCATTAAGACTGCAGTACCCTCATTTTTTTCTCTGGCAGGTCTACGATATCAGAATCTGCATCTGAAAGTTGATAGTTAAGCTTCAAGGTGTTTGTTGAGTGTGTGGGGGTGGAGGACACACATATAACAACAGAAATGTGGTTTGTAAAATAAGGAGGTGGTGGGGTGGAAGCGAATCATAGGAACATGGTAGGGTGGGCAGGGTATGTGGTACTGTCAGTCTTGAGAGGTTTCAACTGTGTGCAGTGGACTGAGGAAGATGTTAGAATTAGGGAAGCTAGGAAGATTTACACGAGGGTAGTGAAGAGTTCGGGAGTTTTCATGGTATCTGGCCCACAGCGATGGGATTCCATTAGCAACATGGCCCTGATATTAATCTTCAGGGCCTGTCCCTACACCAGAAGTAGTTTATTTCTTCCTGTGGAAAGAGAAAGTGTTAGTTCCCTCAGCACCAGCAACCTGTAGATGTACATAGATTGGCAGGCAAGACCCATCAAAAAGAGGTCTGAAGTAAAGATGAGGACCCCGAATAGATACTAAGAACACACTTCAAGATCCTTAGAAAGGAACACTGACTAAACACATAGCAGAGTCCTAAACCACAAGTCAAGGTTTGGGCTCTGAACTAAGAAGAGAAACTCTATAATGTGTGCCCACACTTAATCCTCACATAACCCAGGAGTCTAGCATGCCTTTATGTCTAGAGCATAAATAAAGTTGAGAACATAACTTCATTCCTAGGGAAGCAGGGTAAACATTTTAAAAAGAAAGAGGAATAGAAAATGAAAAAAAAAGTTTATAAAAAGCAAAATATGGACCCAGGCTTGGTGGTACAGGCCTTTAATCCCAGCACTCGGGAGGCAGATGCAGATGGATCTCTGTGAGTTCGAGGCTAGTCTGGTCCACAGAGCGAGTTACTACAGAGGGGGGAAAAAAGGAGCAAACAAAAAGGCTTAACTTGGCTGGCCGATAGCCATGCCCCAAACATGGCATATGACAGGGTCCTAGGGAGAGGTCTTCTCAGAATGGGAACCAAAGGCAAATGATATCGCTAGGTTTGGGTACCATTTAAAAAAAAAAAAAAAAGTCAGAGGATATCGCGAGGTTTGGGTGCCATAACGAAAAAAAAAAAAAAAAAAGCAGGGGATATCGCGAGATTTGGGTGCCATTAAAAAAAAAAACGGGATATCGCGAGGTTTAGGTGTCATTTAAAAAAAAAAGGCAGGGGATATCGCGAGGTTTGGGTGCCATTAAAAAAAAAAAAAGCAGGGGATATCGCGAGATTTGGGTGCCATTAAAAAAAAACGGGATATCGCGAGGATTGGGTGTCATTTTAAAAAAAAAAAAAAAAAAGGCAGGGGATATCGCGAGGTTTGGGTGCCATTAAAAAAAAAAGGCAGTGGATATCGCGAGGTTTGGGTGTCATTTAAAAAAAAGGCAGGGGATATCGCGAGGTTTGGGTGCCATTAAAAAAAAAAGCAGGGGCTATCGCGAGATTTGGATGCCATAAAAAAAACGAGATATCGCGAGGTTTGGGTGTCATTTAAAAAAAAAAGGCAGGGGATATCGCGAGGTTTGGGTGCCATTAAAAAAAAAAAAGGCAGTGGATATCGCGAGGTTTGGGTGTCATTAAAAAAAAAAAGGCAGGGGATATCGCGAGGTTTGTGTATCATTAAAAAAAAATCTATCTCGAGATTTGGATACCATCCTTAAAAAAAAAAAAAAAGGACAAGCGGTATCACAAGGTGCCATCTTTAAAAAAAAGAAAGAAAGAAAGAAAAAAAGGAAGGGAGGGAGGGAGGGAGGGAGGGAGGGAGGGAGGGAGGAAGGAAGGAAGGAAGGAAGGAAGAAAGAAAGAAAGAAAGAAAGAAAGAAAGAAAGAAAGAAAGAAAGAAAGAGAAAAGAAAAGAAAGAAAGCTGGGCGCTGGTGGCACATGCCTTTAATCCCAGCACTGGGGAAGCAGAGGCAGGCAGATCATTGTGAGTTTGAGTCCAGTCTGGTATACAAAGATAGTTCCAGGAAAACGTCCAGATCTACAGCGAAACCTTTATCTCGTAAAACCAAAATAACAAAATAACAAAAACAAAACAAAACGGAGAAATGTCTTACCAAAATATTACTACTACTGAATAAATACTGGAAAATGAGCTCAGTGTTTGCTTAGCATTCTTGAAGCCCTTGGTAATGTTGCAAAGACGGCAAAAGCAGACATAATTAAGTGAAAGAGTGAAAGCCTCCTTCCAAAGCTCTCATGTACTGTAAGAAGTAAGAAGATAGTGGGAGATTGACCAGGATGAGGAGAAAAAAAAGTGAGGAATTACAGCAGTGGGTGAGGGAAGTGCAAAAAGTATGACCAGAGTACAAGGTATACGTGTATGGAATTTTACAGCAGTTCCCATAGCTCAGTAACATGAATGCAGACAAAATGTCCATTTAAAATGTTTAAGCAGGGTACTAGCATCCTGGTTGAATGCAAACTGAAACTTAGTGCACAGCATCGCGATATTTAAAATGCTCCTGAATTCGGAGCTCTCTCTGAAAGCATTCTCTGAGGAGTAACAGCCTTGGTTCCTAATAGGCCTACTTTAGCCTTGGTATCCAGTGCCTTACATCAGTGAAGATCTATGAAGGGGGGGAATCACTTCAAAAATAACAGGAACGTGGCAGGTGCTAGTGTGTGACCTGGACATGTGGTCTTGATTAGCCACAGTCACTGTAGCCAGAGCTTTTTCAGCCCAAAAGGTTAAGATTAGTGAGTGATGTGAGTTTCATCATCTCCCTCTCATCTTTGTGTGTGTGTTGTCTGACAGACTGCATCCTGCTTTTCTGTCTTTTTTCTATTTTTTTAATTTAAATTTTTATTTTACTTATCAACCTTAGTTTACCCCCTTCCTCCCCCTCTCTGTCACACCTCTCCCTATCCACTCCTCAGAGAGTGTAAGGCCTTCCTTGGGGAGTCAACAAAGTCTGGTATACCAAGTTGAGGCAGAACCAAGCCCCTCCCCACTGTGTCAAAGCTGAGCAAGGTATCCCACCATAGGGAATGGGCTTCAAAAATCCAGTACATGTACTAAGGATAAATATAAACGCTCATTCCTCTTCGAGGGGGATTCTTGAAGCAGGAAACTGAGATTTTTTTTTTAAAGATAAGTTTTCTGTTTATTGTTCTGGCTTTCTTAGAACTCACAATGTAGACCAGGATGGCTTTTAACCCCCAGAAATCTTCCTAACTATATTTCCTGAGTGCTGTGATTATTTTCCCTTTAGACTCTTTTTATTTCATTTATATGCACTATATCATATCATTTTCCCCTTCCTCCTCTATTCTCTGACATAGCTCCCCAACTCCCTCTCACTTTTATGACCTATTTTTTCTATTATTGTTAAATATGTAGCAATGTATAAATACATACATATATTTTATATAAATGTTTATATATAAAATAATAATAATGTAAGTTACAAATATTATAAGTATATATGTATATATATATATAAAATTGTAAATAAAACCTTTTGAGTCCATTTAGTGTTGCTTACATGTTTTTAGGACTGATCACTTGATATAAGAAAACCAATTAGAGTGATTATGCCTGGAGAAGACTGATTCTCTCTCTCTTAACAGCCACTGTCTATAGTGCTTCATCTAGGGGTAGGACCTTGTGAGATTTTCACCATCTGGATTGTCATGTGTATTGGTGCTTTCATTCTAGTTCAAGTCTTATTTAGGTTTTCTTCTTGCATTCTGGGAAACATTATAGTATCATAGTGCTAGATGTGAGTAAAATTGAGTGTTCATATACCAGAGAAAGAGAGCCATACTTTAGTGGTATATATAGGGTGACCAGAAGGTGAGGAATACAGTGAGTTCTTAGAATACTGATGTCATTATAATCTGAGAGAAGGAGGGGGAATGAATTGATGAAAGCCATGTTCAAAGTACTCATAATACATTATTTTCCTGACTCAGGTACCTGTCCTACCAAGACTCTTTCCTGTTGTCCCTGACACCAGCCATCATGCCCAGGGGACAGAAGAGTAAAGCCCATATTCATGAGAAACATTGCCAGGAGCTCAAGGATGCTCAGGCAAAAGGCAGCGGAGAGAGGAGAGTCATCTGCTTTCTCTGACCAAGCTTCAGGAGATGCTGAGTACTTCTATTGCTGGCTTCCTACAGAAGTTACAAAGCTCAGCACCCAGCACCACTGCCAGCAAAGGAATGGCCCAAAGAAGTTCTGATGAAGGTGACGAGGTCCAAGGGGATGGAAATGAGACTTCCTCTGGGACTCTACTGTCTGCGGCAAGCACACAGATGGATCTTCTGACAAGGAGGACAAGAATGTTGATGGAGTGGATGCTCTGCGAATACAAAGGGCAGCAGCCCATCAGGAAGGCAGAAATGCAGAAAGTAATCAACAAAAGGTTCAAGGAGCACTTCTCTGAGATCCTCAAGAAAGCCTCATATCGATTGGATGTGGTATTTGGCCTTGAATTGAAAGAAGTCCAGCCACATGGTCAATTCTACATGCTTATCAGCAAGCTAGATTTCGAGGATGATGGAAGTAAGAGCAGTGAGATGGGTCTTCCCAACAGGGGCATTCTGGTCCCCCTCCTAAGTGTGATCTACTTAAATGGCTACTGTGCCCCAGATGAGGAGGTCTGGGACTTCCTGGATATGCTAGGAGTCCATGATGGGGTCCCACATCTCATCTTTGGGGATATCAGAAAGCTCATTACTGAAGATCTAGTTCGGGAAAAGTACTTGGTATACCGTCAGGTTCCCAACAGCGATCCTCCATCTTATGAGTTCCTGTGGAGTCCTAGAGCCTATGCTGAAACCAGCCAGGTGAAGGTGAAGGACTTTAACCAAGGTTAGTGAAACCATACCTGGGGTTTACTTAACTCATTATGAGCAGGCTTTGATTGAAGAGGAAGATAAAGCCTAAGTCGAACCTGCAGCCAAGCTTGGCACTAAGGGCAAGGGCAAAGGCAAGGTACATACTAAGACCAAGTTAAAACATCCTACTCACAAGTGAGGTGTAAGGTAGCCTTTGCTCTATGATTGAAAATATCTGTTAATCTTTTTGCAAATAAGTTGTTCATAAATTTTGGAAGTCTTTCAGCAAATTGTTAACTTGGAGTTACAATGTATACTGATAAATTTTGTAAACTGTTCCTTCATGGCTGCTTACCAAGTTGAGTACTCAGAATTTTTGGGTTAATTTGAAATAACAGTTTATATTTTGAAATCTTCTGATTTCATACTGAACATAGTATGTTTAGTAACATACTATGGAACTAGATTAAGAACAAACTATGAAATATGAAAGAAAAATATTCAAAAAGGGTTAGCTTGTCAATGAATATTTTCTTTTAGCCCTTGTCTTCTTTTCAGTGTTGTCAGAGATGTATACTGTCTTTTGCTTCTGGTATTAAAGTATGTATAAGAAACTAAAGCACAGAGAAGTACATCTCTTTTTAAAGGTTCATCCTTTACCCAAACACATACTGAATATCTGCTCTTGCAGAATTGTAACCCTCTGTACTTGGGAACGTTTAGTAAAATAAACAACACCTCTGGAATATGCAGCAATACATTCTCTGAGAAACTCTCATTATTGGAGAGAGCAGAATAAGATCTCTACTTTCTAAAGATATAATAAGTGGGGTGATATTTTGTTCAACAAAAATATTTGTTCTATATTCATTGCTAATTGTCTTCAGAGTGAAGGTCTTGTTTTGCTTTTTGTTCATGACCTGGCATACAGCACTTTGTGTAGAATCTTTGGGGCAAAACATTAAAAAAAGTGAATAATAATGAACTATATTACAATGCTCACATTAATAAATGAATAAATGATGCTTTCTGAGAAGTCAGTATGAGAGGGGTTTAAGCACAGACCCTTTACATGATAAGACAGAAGTTGTCAAAATCACTTTTCAATGGAGAGCATGAATCTTATGAATCCCATGTTTACATGACTAATAAGTGAAAGAGTTTAGGTTAAAAATGTGATATAGAGACCACACTACACCATTCCTTGAAACATGATCCTAATTGGTCTTAATAATAAAAACCTGGAGTCAGATATCAGGGTAAAAGCTGAAAGACCAGAGAAGTAAAGGATCAGCCAGGATCACTTCTTACCCCTCCAACTCCTCAGACCTAAAAGGTCCACGCTCCTGTCTGTGCTCTGCCTTATCACGTCCTCTTTCTGCCCAACCATTTCACTTCTTGTCCTCCTGTCTGTACAGACCTCCAGACCTCTGTAGTTAACTAGTGACTAGCTCCACCCTCTGGTCTTCAGGCAAGTTTCATTTGTCAGAACACAAACAAAATATCACAAGAATTCCTCTTATGTTGAGGCACACTGTGGTTCTCATTTCAGTTTTATTTTCAATGTTTCTAAATGTGTCTTAATTGCTCACACTGCCCTCAGCTCTAGGAGATCTATGCCCTCTTCTGACCTTTGCAGGCACCTATACACACAAAGCATAAACATATATCCATACAAATTCCAAGGGATAGCAGGAGCAACATTCTTGTGGCTGGTGAGAAAGGAGTGCTGCGCTCTGATAAGAGTAAGCCAATAACCCTAAATGAGGATCATGCAAACCCCAAGTGGAACAAAATTGGTCAAAAAGCTACATTCTGAACCTAAAAGTAAACATAGAAGGAAAGTGTCTAAGAAAGCCACATCTCTCTATCTCTGGGTGGCGATGAAAACTGTCAGGTTGAGCTTACTCTTTTGTGTAGTAGGAAGTTTTTCTCAATGATAGGATCTCCTCAGATTTATAGGGATGGGCTTAATTGAACAGAGAGTGAAAGTAAGAGACAGAGAGAGAGAGAGAGAGAGAGAGAGAGAGAGAGAGAGAGAGAGAGAGAGAGAGGAAGGGAGAGGGGGGAGGAGAGAATGTGTAATACTGCCTAATGGGAGTCAAGACAATTCCAGGTGTGAATGAGGGGATGAGGGGAATAACAAAGAAAGAATGGTGAAAGACATGAGTATGGTAACATAGTGACTCAAGCTCAGTTCTATCCGGGACATCATGAGGCCTCAAAGGACAACAAAAATGTGTTCTGTCTTAGGTCAGCAGAGGCTAAGTTTCTAGATTGTAACAGGAACCTGATTAACTCCCTAGACATGTATTTCTTTGACTGTTATTCATCTTGAGAGCTCTTGGGTAATCAAAGACAATAAGGCAAGTTTCACTTCTACCTAGGGAGTATCTGAGATTTCAGGCTGTTGGAATGAGATCAAAGGTCTCAAGTCAGAGTATAGGAGAATATCTTTAGAAATCATTTCATTTTTTAAAGTTGTATTTGGTTCTACCCTAGGTCTCTGGGTTATCCAGTTTCCAGTTCCTGGCCATCCAGGCAGTGTAGGGCATGGGCTCCATCTCATAGTGTGTGCCTCAAGTTAAACCAAAGATTAGTTAGCTACCATTGCCCTAGCACATCTTGCAGACAGAACAATTGCAGGTTGAGGGTTTTGTGGCTTGCTTAATGACCAGGTTTCTCTTTCTGTAGCATGCCACTGACATGTCCAATCATGATCAGAGAGGCTTCCTCGACAACAGATGGAAACAAGTGCAAAGAACCACAGCCAGACACTGTGCAGAGAGAGTCTAATTTAGAGGTTTCCATTGGGCCCCTCCCCTCAGAGATTGGAGAACCCTGGGGATTAGAGGAAACATTACAGGATTCAAAGATGATGGAGGACACCAGGAGGACATGGCCCAGTGAATCAACTAAGCAGTGTTCATATGGGCTGACAGATACTGTGTTAGGTCCTCTGTGTCCATGTTATGATTGGTAGCTTGATGTTTTGTGGGACCCCTAACAGTGGGAGCAGGAGTATCTGACTCTTTGGCCTGTTCTTGGGACTCTCTTCCTCCTATTGTGTTGCCATGTTCAGCCTCGATGTGAGGGATTTCATCTTTTCTTATTTTATCTTGTTTTCTCCTGTTTGGCTGTCATCTCTTGAAGCCTGCTTTTTTCTGAAGAGGTAACCGGGAAGGATTGGATCTGAGCAAAAAAGGAGGAAGTAGCTAAGAGGAATGGAGGGAGGAAAAACTGTGCTTGAAATATATTGTATAAGAGAAAAATCTACTTTCAACAAGTGAACAGAGAGAAAAATCATAGTAGATAATAAATTACAAATAAGATTAGCATGCAAATCCTTTATAAGCACAAACAATAATTGAGACATTTAAAAGTCAATTCATATGAAAAGAAAAAACAGGAAAGTTGCCAGATTATGTTAGGAGTTGGGTTGATGAAAAAAATGTGTGGACATTTATCTCATTGGCGAGTGACACATAGAATCGCTCTATTGTCACCATTTGGGACCCAAGAATATGACAGGCAGAGATGGCTATCAGTTCCCACTTTAGGTGAATTGCACAGTTCAAGATTTGGTTCTAGGGTTGTGTCTCACAGCACCTGAATTGGAAATGTTAATACTGCCTATACTTCGAGTGGAGGGCATTCTTTTGCTGCTCTATGATGAGCCACCAATTGTAAAGCCTTGATTTACTTTTCACAAATTTCTTTCTGGTATGTAGCCAAGAAATATTTTTTCACTTCCTTCTGCTAAGTCTCAGGGAGATACATGCTTATGTAGAGTACACACCATAACATAAAGAAGGAGGGGAGCATGACTAGGGGAATGGCTTAGTTGAAAAATTTTGTGTGGCCCAAGCATGAGTACCTGAATTCAATCCATAAGCATTCATCTTAAAAAACAGGTACTATGGTGGGCTCCTGAAACTCTATGCTTTGTAGACAGAGACAGAACAATTCCTTTGGCTTAGCTGACCATTTGGACTAACCAAACCAGCGAGATCTAAGTTAGTGAGAAACCTTTTCTCAACAAATAAGCTGGGAAGTAGTAAGACATTAAGTCGACTTATAGCCTCTACACATGTGTATAAAGATAGTCAAGCATATTTAACATTTAACATACACTCAAAGAGGTAAGGACTACAGTTTTACCAGGAGGCAAGTCAGGGTTACCTGGGTGGGGCCTGAGGTGACAATATACCTTAGAATGACAGGGACAGAAAAGCATATCTGTTTTTCATTATCACACTGAGATACCTTAGAACAGAGGTGGCCAGTGACTCTTTACATATCACATATCTTTTTTATATCTAGAATAAGGATATAAGGACGTAAAATATTGCATGACAGTCCCAGGGAAGCTAGTAAACAAGGAGGACTCCAAGAGGGACACATGGATTACCCTGGGAAGGGAAAATAGAGATCTCCTGGATAAATTGGGGGTGGGGGTAAAGAGGAGGGAATGGGAGATGGAAGCATGAGGGAATGTGATGGTCCAGTTGTAGGCAGGAATGGAGGGGGAGAGTAATGAAAGTGGTATCTTGATTAGAGGGCGGCCATTATGGGTTTAGAGAGAAAGCTGGTGCTAGAGAAATTCCCAGGAATCAACAAAGGTGATCCCAGATAAGACTCCTAGCAAAAGTGGAGAGGGTGTTTGACCTGGCCATCTCCTAAAATCAGATTGATGACTACCCTAACTGTCATCACAGAACCTTCATCTACTAGCTGATGGAAGCAAGTACACAGAGTCACAGCCAAGCACTGTACTGAGTTCCAGGAGTCCAGTGGAAGAGAGGGAGGAGACAGCTGACTGTAGCTTCTGGGAGTTCATGGCCTCTGGAGTGGTCACTGGGGAACCTGCATAGAACCTCTGCATGTGGATGACAATTGTGTGGCATGGGGCTTGTGTGACCCCTGGCAGTGGGACCAGGATCTGTCCCTGGTATATGAGTTGGCTTTTTGGAGCTGATTCCTTATGGTGGGATTCCTTGCTCAGCCTTGATGCAGCAGGTAGAGGTTTGATCCTACTTTAATTTGATGTGGCAGGCTTTGCTGACTCCTCATTTGCTTACCCATTCTGAGTAGTGGATGGGGGATGGGGTTGGGGAGAGGTGGGAGAGAGCTGGAGGAGCAGAGGGAGGGGGAAACTGTGGTTGGTACATGAAACTTAATAAAAAATTTTTTTAAATCTTGTTTGAAAATTTCAGCCATGAGACAGCAGAAAGGGAATAGCTTAAATATGGCAGTCATGGTTTCAAGTACTTTCCATTCCTTCCCTCACTTGAAAAGAACAGGGTTTGCTAGACTAACTGTAAATGTAGAACCTGCAGTCCAGTTTGAGAACTTGTACATTTTGGCATTGTTAGCTGACAGAGCTGACAATACTTCATAATGTGAGGTAATCTAAAGCCATAGTATTCCATTTCAGCTACAGACTTACCCCATGTCCTTTTAATCAGTTTTTAAAAATATTTTTTTTTCTATGGCCATGCCAAGACTTTAGCTTAGGAATTTTATGAGCACATGATGGTCAAAACACTGAAGAGAAGACAGACTTTTTCCCTCCCACCCAAAAGTACAGAGGTGTCAGGAGAAGCATCACACAATGTGCAATGGCTTCATAAAGAAACCAAACAAATATACCCCATTCATGGTTCAGAAGGAACTTTATCGACATGCCCAGGAAGACATATGAGGGATTAGTCACCTAGTGTCCACAGGCAGGGTAAGCAGGCAGGATAATTCCAAGACCCAGTAGGAGAAGAAGGTTGCAAGATAAAATCTGAGAAGTGAATTCTCCAAGCAGTATATAAAACTGACCCCAAACACATTCCTTAGCATGGACAGGTAACTTTTAATAGAGAAGAAAATACACATGCATACATACATACATACATACATACATACATACATACATACATATATGCATATAAGAACAAAAAAGGAAGAAATGTTCAGATGTTTTGGTGATAAAGTACCATCAAATTCTCTAACTGGCTTTATGTGTGATAATTATTAACCTGCAAGTATTTGGGGGAAAAAAGGGAGATCTAAAGATAACTACCTCCAAAGTGGTTTATCATGCACATGTAAAAAAGTCCTAGGCAAAGGTTAAAAATAAAACACAAAGAGGCAGCCTTCATTATTTAAAATGTAAAATATCTGTTAACAAAAATAACTGATAAAATTGGTAATTCATTGTTAAAGAAAACCCTTAACATATATGTGAGTTTAATGAGATGCTAAAATGAAGAAAAATTTAAAAAAAAAAACATTTTTAAAGTTGATATCCTAAGGATGAATTATTTTTTCCAACATCAAGTAGTTTTTATTTCTCAAGTTTTAAAGTTTTCAAAATACCTAAGTACAAGATAAATAAAACATACTATCCATAAAGGATCACTGCATAGCAGAATTCATAAACATGCATGGTCTTTTATGAAGATACAAACATTATGTCATCAAACACAATGAAAACATTCAAGAAGCAAGCAAAAGAGACCACCTTGCCACAGACTCCATTAACTAAGAGGGACCAGGACATGTTTCTGAACACCCAGGTGGAATGAATTTCTTTTCTATGCCTCCTAGTGGCTCGGCTTTCCTTTTCTGTGTGGAGTTGCATTCCTCGGAATCATCAACCTCTGATGAGGTGTCTAGCATCTCTTCATCAGCCTTTTGTTTCTATCTTGCATGAGATTCTATCCAATGCCTGGATTTCTTGAGAAAATGCTACCTTATTATATTTAAATTCTGAGGAAATGTCAGCCATTAGAGGGTCATCAGGGCTGGTTTCTGGCATCAGCAGCTGAATAGAGGTCAATACAGCAGCGATATTGAAGGATGGTCTCCGTGCACCTTTTGGTGGCAGTTTGAGAACATCTAGATAAATCCTTTCACTAGAATCAATGTTTGGATGATAGATTGGACTCAGAAATCTGATCTGTGGCAGTTCAAATGGATAGCTCTCAGGAATGATAACTTCCAGAGTGAAAACTCCGTTTTCATAAGATGTGTTGGCTTCACCTAATATTTGAGCTCGCAAATACTTGGTCCTTTTTCTGCCAGCATGATACTTGGAGGAGATTCTACAGCTAACATGTGCAGTTCTTTCTTCAGGCGTGAAGCCCTCTATATGATCTCAAGTCAAAGGGACCATAAACAGCTCACTACTCCACACTAACAGATCCTGGGGGTGTGCTTTGGCACATCCTCTCTTGCAGACCCTGCTGCAGCCCTCAGCACCTCCACATGCTGCCACCAGGGTCAGCTGTGCCGGAGCTGACACTGAGACCAACTAAGGATAAATTATAAGATAGTTTTCTACTTACCTCTTTCTCTGCCCTTGCTTCTTTATGTCTTAATGTATCTTACAGTTTTCCTTGAGCAGTGTTTTTCTCCTTTTAACTCCCATGCTTAAAGTCTCTTTATTATAAAATCCAGTACGAAAATTCCTTCCAGCCTTAAAGCCCAAATCTCTGTTTGGCCTGAGTGGAGATCCTTAAACCTTAGGGGAACTTCTCAGACTGTAAAAGATAACCAAGTGAGCTAGGTCTGTGTCCCTGCCACAACATAGCTGGAAACCATATTCAAGCATAGTTGGGGAGTTTCCTTGTCTGTCATTTGACTGACCAATCCTTTTACACTTCTGTTTTCCTTTGCTTCTGCTTTTTCTGGTATGAAACCTATTAAATGTCCGAGTATCACTAATATCAAAAGTAGACATTGCCTAGATCCATCCATAGTCTGCTACTGAATCTGCATAGTAACACACAGGTTTTTGGAGAGGTATCTTCATAAAACCTGTTTCCTCCTGTCTCATGTAACAAGTCTAGGATCTAGCAGATACAAAGATTTTAATGAGGCATATCAAAAAAGGGCCTTGATCTCCTGAGCATATTGGGAGTGAGGGAGCAATGAGTGGAGAGGGAGTCAGGAGACAGAAGGGAAGGAGAGGAGGACATGTGGGACTAGGAAGATTGAGTCAGGGGAGGACTACATGAAAGAGAGAGAGAGAGAGAGAGAGAGAGAGAGAGAGAGAGAGAGAGAGAGAGAGAGAGAGAGAGAGAGAGCACATAATAAAAGGAGCCATTATAGGTCTGAAGAGAAAACTGACTCTAGAGAAATGTCCAGAGACTTACAAGGATGACTCCAACTAACAATCTGAGCATCTGAGCAAGAGTGGAGAGGCTACCTTAAATGCCCTTCCTTGATAATGAGATTGATGACTAACTTATCTGCCATCAAAGAGCCCTCATCTAGTAGCTGATGGAAACAGAAGCAGACACCCACAGCTAAACACTGAGCCGAACTGGAATCCAGATGCACAGATGGAGGAGTGATAAGAAAATGGCGACAAGACCATGCTACAAAAATCCACAGAGACAGCTGACCTGAACTAGGAGGAACAAATGGACCCACAGACTGATAGCTGGGAAACCAGCATTAGACCAACTCAGACCCCCCTGAACATGGGTCTCAGTTAGAAGGCCTGTACAGTCTAAGGGACCTCTGACAGTGGAACCAGGATGTATCCCTGGTGCACAAAAGGACTTTGGGAGCACATTCCTCATGGAGGGATACTCCCTTAGCCTAGAGGCAGGAGGGAGGGCCTAGTCCCTACTCCAAATGACTTGAAAGATTTTGTTGATCAATCACGGAAGGTATCACCCTCCCTGTGGAGTGGAGAGGGCATGGAATGGGAGGTTGGGGGGACAAGGGAGGGAGGGAAAGGGAACTGGGATCAATGTGTAAAATAAGAAAAAAAATAATAAAAAAAAAAGAAGAAGAAAGGGCCTTAGGATAAGAAGGTTTTATCAGGACCTCATTCTAGAGAAAAGAGGAGAAATAGTCAGAGGGGGAATCCCCCTGAAAGAGATTTCAAACCATTCTAGTAACTTACCAAATCATCTTACATAATGAGACTAAAATCCAGGTAATAATGGTCAATGGTACATATAACTGCACCTTGATCAGGAATGCATGGGTATGCATATAAGTGGCCCTCCATTTAAATTTTGATCTCACTTCAGGACCCTGAAGATGGACTTAGTGGTTTTCTGAGTATCTTTAGCTGCCTCCCTTCCCAATATGACCACATTAAATCTTTGCTTTCTGCTTTTAAGTTGGTTCTTTAATTGGCTTGTTCTGGAAGTGTTCATAGATGTGACTTGGCAGGAGTTATGACCTCAAGTTACCTGCTAGAATGCAGTCTGGGACACAATAAAAATAATTTTTCTCCCTCAGCCATTTAGAAAGAAGGAGAAATTGCTTTGTCTATAGGACAAACATCACCCTTTGATTGTTTGTATTACTGAGCATTTTTGCTTTTTGTGTTACTAAGCCTTTATTAAAGAAATAGGATAAACTTTCTAACAATTTTTTCGTAACTGGGTGCAGCTAATTTCATGTAATTGTGTCATGTGCTTCTGATAATTGTTTTTGTATACTTTTTGTTTTCATATGATGTTTGTGTCAAAGATTTTAACACACTGGTGACTTCAGTTCTCTTTTTAAGTTTACTTTTGTTCTGTGCTAAAATTATTCTTCGGGCATACCCAACTAAAATGAATGTGACGATTCAAATTTAAATATTTTAATCATATACTAAGGTCTGATCAAAGCTTACTACCTTATAAATTTGAGTACTGTTAAAATGACACCTTTGAGAAAGTTAAATGTTCATAAAACTTTAATTTATATACATGGATTTTGATAATGTTTTCCTTCCAAAATAAGCTCCAGCTTATGTAATAGCTAACATAAATTTCATGTGCTGTCTGCAAAATAAAATTATAAAACTGTGAAATATAAGATTTTTATTAAGATTAGACAATATAAACTAATAGATTTATAAGGTTACTAAAGGTCTCACTACATTAAGCTTACTTTTTACACTGTACACTACAGAAAAACAATAATGTTTAAAAGCTTTGTTTATTAAAATATATCTTATGTATGATTATGTATATAAACTATGTGAGATTAGGGTTTATTTTATATAATACACTTATTGCCGCATTGACTTATAAGTAAATGCTTATGTAAACTGAAATTGTTAACTTGGTTTGTGACAGGGCAAGAGAGTGCATTTTCCTCAATCTTTGTATTCTTGCTGAGGCCATTCCAGGTTTAACTAGAATTTGAGCTCTTTGTTAGATAATCTCATGGAAAGTGTCCCAACTGTATTCTAGGACCCAAGGCTAAGACACCGCAGCTGATTTATTGTAGCTTCTGTTAAACCTGAAGCCAAGACACCCCAGCTAACATCTTAGCTTCTGTTAAACTGCTTGCTATTACAAACCTATTCTTGCAGCTGCAGAGGAAAATACCAGGATGTGGGGTTTGTTTTTAAAAGACTCTTACTCTAAATCAGTAGTTCTCAACCTTCCTGATGCTGGGACCTATCAATACATTTCCTTATGTTGTGGTGACCCTTAGTCACAAAATGATTTTCGTTGCTACTTCATAACTATAATTTTGCTACTGTTGTAATGTCAATAGCTGTGTTGTCTGATGGTCTTACATGACCCCTGTGAAAGGGGCATTCCAGCCTGAAGGGGTTGTGACCTACAGGTTGAGAACCACTGCTTTAACTGCTTGGGGCTATACTTGGGTGCCAAATACCTGAGTGTAACCCCAGTCAGCTGGAATAAATACTTTGAATTGACTATAAATTTTATGTGAGTGGTCATCTCAGTGGGCTTCCCTAACAGGTTCAGCTTTATTTTGGCTGATAGTAAACTAAATTTTTAAGAAACAGAATCATAATAAAAGACAAAAAGTACATTTAGTCAATGTGATCACATGCATAAAACAATGAGATTGATAATGGTCCTAAATATTTTTTTTTTTTTGGACAATAACATGAACTTTTTTTGATCTAAAATTTTAAAATTTGCTTTTAAGGATAAACCATACATAATTATACAACAGTGGTCAAGATGCTATCTACTAGATCCTTATCCCAATTATGGTGCTACACCATGGACTCTTGCTTGAGGCTGTCAATTAACTTTAAGACATTCTTACTCCTACTCCTGAGTCAGGAGTCAGTTTTTCCTTATCAGACAATTGCACTGGCTTGAGATACTAAACTTTTTATTCCAAAGATTAAACAATGCTTGATATTATATAAAAAAGGTGGTTTACAGGCCACCTCATAATTTTTGAATCCCTGCTGTATATTGTCAACTTCCTGATGGTTTTAAAACATAGAAAAAAATGCCCTTGCATGAATTATTACTAAAAATATACACTCAACAAGACATCATTCAAACATCTTCCCAAACATAGTATCATACCCAGAAGTCCTCAGAGAATAGAGACAAGCTATATAGCCTCTCAAACCCACTGAGAGCATTGGTCAAAAACAGAGAAAAGTTTCCTCAGATTCGACAGTCAGATGGTAGCCATAATTAGGATTTGAAGAAAAAGTACAGTTTTGCTGCCTCTGCTGCTGTTTTTTCCAAATTGCAAACCCCCCAAATCTATGTAGCCCACAAGAATTTTTACCTGGGAGATTTCTCCAAAGAAAGGAAGCAGAGTGAGTAAATAGCACACTTGGCAGGGAAAAGGAAAATCTAGGCTTATTGAGAGAGAAAGTGTTCACTAAATCACAAACATGGGACTTGATTAATATATATGTATATATATGATTAATATAAATATGTGCAATGAATATTTACGCTAAAAGCAAATGGCTTTATGAACCGACAGCTGTTGTTAGATTAGCAGAGTCTTGAGAATGAGCTAACCCTCATTTTCCACCTGAAGATGTTGGGAGTGAAAGACCTTTCAGACTCAGGAGGCTTGGCTTTCACAGGAACAAAGGTGAGAAGAGCCAGGAATAATCACAGGAGGACCAGTTACCAAGAGTGATACCTCAAAACCCTCAGCCAGATTTACTTCTGGCTGTAAAGGTGAGGGAGAGGAAATGGGCCCTAAGTGAGGTGTGACTAGACTTCCTCTTCGGGTACTGAGGGGACTAAATTCTATGCTAGAAGCAAATGGCTCAAGATTAGTAGAAAAGAAGATGCCAGGAACCCCAGAAGCCATGCTGATGAGCCAGCAGATAGAATTCGTGGTACACCTCATCTCTGTCAGCAGTGTGACAGCAAGCAGCCTAATAGGTTTTAAGGGTCAGGACCCCAGTTCTGCAAGGCAGAATTCCCATTCAAAGCCAAAGTCAAGCTGAGAGACCCTCTGTGAAATGAAAGGAATTGTCTCCTGAGAGAAAGTGTGTGCTCAGAGTGCTGGCCCTGCTGTGGGGCCCTGGAAACTCAAGAAGCCTTGAGCACCATGGGAAGAAGTTTGCCCAGATCACCTCCTTTAGAACTCAAGAAGGTGTGGTTTTTCTGTGGAGACTCTACCTTAACCTGAGGCATGTCTTAGCTCAGGAAAAGAATGGGATACAGCACTCTGAGATCCAGGACAAAGGTATCAACCTTTGTAGTATATGAGTGAATGTAGTCTTCCACTTACAGGGCTGAGGCAAGGGAGGGCTGTGTGTGTAGCTGGCTGACTTGGGTGCGAGCCTAAGATTCACTGTCCCTAGTTGGGAAGTTGTGACCTTGTAACCTTTATTTCCCTGCATGGCCCCACCTCCCCGGTGGGGGTGGGGGTGTAGGAAAGCAGAGAAGTGTGCCTGAAAGCTCTGGGGCAGGGCATGCAAAGTGTGTGTATATGTCTTGTGTCTGTGTGTGTGTGTGTGAGTAGAGAGAGAGAGAGAGAGAGAGAGAGAGAGAGAGAGAGAGAGAGAGAGAGAGAGAGAGAGAGAGAGAGAGAGAGAGAGAGAGAGAGAGTGAGAGTGAGAAAGAGGGAGGTGAGGTAATGTAAGGAGGAGATGGAAGTATGGCATGGCGTGGTGGATGGGGCATGAGTTGCAATAGGGGCTTCATAGGCTCAGGCTTTAAGCTGTGTGTGAAATAGCCCGAGGACAGTGTGGGGGATGGGGAAGGCTAGGTGTCTAGGGAAGTAGAGTGAGCAAATCAGACTCTCCCCTTTATACAGCCTCCACAGCAGTGAAGTTCCATAGCAACCTGGCCCTGCTGTCAATCTTCAGAGCCTGCCCCTAACCGGATGTGGTTTACCCTCTCTTCCTGTGGGGAGGGGAGGAACTGGGTCTTAGTGCCCCGTGGCACAGACGCTGCCATTTGCTGCTCCGGATCAGCTGCCGGCAAGTTCTTACAGAGGCTTGCGGTTAAGGTAAGGACCCTAAATGTGTACCAAGGAAAGAGTATCTCTAGAATAAGCATAGGAGGTGTGCTTGCTCTCACCCTTAGGTCAGCAGGCTTGCCCTGGGAAAGTATGGATTGTCTTGTAACTGCATGTTTCTGCGAGGAAGTGGGGACCCTGGTCTTAGAAAGTAATCCAGATTCTGAAAATGGTGCCTTCCTGGGTCACAGTTAAAGCCTAGCTTTGGTTTCTCATTGGTAAGGAAGGAACCTTGAACGTAATACACAATGAGCTCACCTGGCACTGGGCTCTAAAATGCCTCCAGGAAGAGTCCACCAGCATATGATGTGGACCAGATTTGATCACCAGTTAAATAGGGAGTTAATGTTTAAAACATGAGAAATGTAAACATAACAATAGAAGGCTGGAGAGATGGCTCAGCCGTTAAAGGCTAGGCTCACAACCAAAAACGTAACAGTAGAAAAAACAAAAAATCCCTCATGTCTGTGAAATTCCTCGGGGAGAAAAAGCATTTACCCCTATATTCAAAAAGTGACTTGGATCCATAAAACCTACATAGTGGAATTAGAGACCCAACTCCTGAAAGTTTTGTTCCCATTTTTATATGCTTGAGGTAGTGCTAGTAACTACCACCTTGGAAAGACAAAGAACCTTAAAAAAGCCTAGAAAAGTACTGGATTAGCAACGCCCAGCACGGGGTGGTGCAAGGTGTCAGGGAGCCAAAAGGAAAAGATTCTTTTAGGTTTATGGTAGCCATGCCCAGCACGTGTAGGTCAGAGGTGGCCACAACCAGCTCCTGGAAGGTAGAGAGGCCCTACTCTGGGTAGCCACACCCAGCATATGGGAGTCAGAGGAAGCCTTAATTCGGGTAGCCATGCCCAGCCTAACTTCAGCTAAACCTAGCTTGTGGGAGTTAGAAAAAGCATAACCTCCGGTAGCCACGCCCTGCAAGTGGAAGTCACCGGAAGCCTAACCTCGGGTAGCCAAGCCCAGCAGGTGGGAGTCCAGCCTACCTTGGACTAGTAGCCATGCCCAGCATATGGCAGTCAGGGGAAGCATAACCTTGGGTAGCCCGGTAGCCCTGACCAGCTAACTTTGGGTAGCAAGTCCAGCACTTGGGAAACCGAAGAAGCCTAACTTAGGTAGCCCCACCCAGCAAGTAGGAGTCAGGAAGTTTAACCTCAGGTAACCCCTCCAGGCGTGTAGAAATTAGAGGAAGCCTAACCAGGTACTATGCTAAATGTATGGTGATCAAAAGGAACCACATACCAGAGATCTCTGGAGGACTTTATAATCTCTTGAATTACTTTAAAAATCAGAAGTGGAGGGAGAAACGGAACACAGCTAGGTAATTGTGTTTGGTTAGGATTTGTGAAGCCCTGGCTAAAGTGGCAAAAACTGCAAAAGCAGATGTTATTAAATTTAAATAAATACTTAAAAGATCAGTGGCGCAGGCCTTTAATCTCAGCACCCAGGAGGTAGAGGCAAGGTGGATCTCTGTGTTTGAGGCCAGCCTGGTGAGTTCCAGGACAGCCACAGATACACAGAAAAGCCCTGTCTCTCGGGGGTGGGGGGGTGGGGTGGAAAGCCTCCTTCCAAAGCTCTCATGTACTGTAAGAAGTAAGAAGATAGTGGGAGATTGACCAGGATGAGGAGAAAAAAAAGTGAGGAATTACAGCAGTGGGTGAGGGAAGTGCAAAAAGTATGACCAGAGTACAAGGTATACGTGTATGGAATTTTACAGCAGTTCCCATAGCTCAGTAACATGAATGCAGACAAAATGTCCATTTAAAATGTTTAAGCAGGGTACTAGCATCCTGGTTGAATGCAAACTGAAACTTAGTGCACAGCATCGCGATATTTAAAATGCTCCTGAATTCGGAGCTCTCTCTGAAAGCATTCTCTGAGGAGTAACAGCCTTGGTCCCTAATAGGCCTACTTTAGCCTTGGTATCCAGTGCCTTACATCAGTGAAGATCTATGAAGGGGGGGAATCGCTTCAAAAATAACAGGAACGTGGCAGGTGCTAGTGTGTGACCTGGACATGTGGTCTTGATTAGCCACAGTCACTGTAGCCAGAGCATTTTCAGCCCAAAAGGTTAAGATTAGTGAGTGATGTGAGTTTCATCATCTCCCTCTCATCTTTGTGTGTGGTGGGGGGGCAATCTATGTTTCCTTAGTGCATGTGTGTGTGTGTGTGTGTGTGTGTGTGTGTGTGTGTGTGTGTGTGTGTGTATGTCCCAATACATGAGTGCATGCTTGTGGAACCCAGAAGCCAAACTCTGAGGTATTGTGTTTAAGATGGGTTCACTTCATGGTTTGGATCTGGCAAATAGGCTAGCTATGCTGGTTGCAGAGTCTCAGGGATCCTTATGTCTCCACCCCAGTGCTGAGATTATAAATGATTTTTATTCATGGATTCTAGGTTTAAAGCTCAGGTCCTTGGGTTTGCAAAGCAAGCTCATCATGGATTGAGCTACCATCCCAGCCCATCAACATGTCTTTATTTCAATGCAGAGGTTAAAATTATCTGTCTGATATCGTGGGCCCCCGTGAAAAGGGTGGGGGGGTTATGCTTAACTTGGAGGTCAGGAAAGGAATTGCAAATGCAGTTAAGGAAACCAAAGAGCTTTTGATGTACTGTTACAGAATTCTCTCAGCATTCTGTACCCATTCATTTCAGTAGAGTGAGCTTCTGGATGCTCTTCTCCAGGCTCCTAGGCATCTTTCATATGGCAAAGAAAGTAGAACACTTCTAGATATGAATAGAACTAAATGTACTTAGGCACTGCTGTAAGTCAGAATTAATGGATGCTGGTCAGGAGAACAAAAGCCCAGTGTATTGTCACAACAGTGTTCTCAAATGTGGGAAAAGAAATGTTAGGGAAAGCCAAGGTGTTTGAAATACGCTAAAAGTGCTTATAATTTATTATTTTCCTGATCTAGGTAACGAGATCACCTGTTCCCCAAACTACTACAGCCATCATGCCCAGAGGAAAGAAGAGTAAGGCCCGTGCTCGAGAGAAACGTCGCCAGGTCCAAGATGAGGCCCAAGGGCTAAATGATGCTCTGGCAAAGGCAGCAGAGAAAGAAGAGTCACCTGCCTGCTCTGATCAAGGTTCAGGAAATGCTAAGCCAAGCAATTGTCCTGCTGGCTTCCCACAGGGTAAGGCACCCACCATCACTGCTAGTAAAGGTGTGGACTGCAAAAGGTCAGGTAAAGGTGCAAAGGGCCAAGAAGAGAAAAACGGGCATTCTTTTAGGGCCCCACAACCCACTGAAAGCATACAGATGGATCTTTTATCAAGGAAGACAGGAATGCTAGTGGAGTACATGCTCTGCAAGTACAAAATTAAACAGCCTGCAAAGAGGGGAGAAATGCTGAAAATTATCAACAAAAGGTTCAAGGAGCACTTTCCTGAGATCCTCAAGAAAGCCTCATATCGATTGGATCTGGTTTTTGGCCTTGAATTGAAAGAAGTCCAGCCACATGGTCAATCCTACATGCTTATCAGCAAGCTAGATTTCGAGGATGATGGAAGTAAGAGCAGTGAGATGGGTCTTCCCAACAGGGGCATTCTGGTCCCCCTCCTAAGTGTGATCTACTTAAATGGCTACTGTGCCCCAGAGGAGGAGGTCTGGGACTTCCTGGATATGCTAGGAGTCCATGATGGGGTCCCACATCTCATCTTTGGGGATATCAGAAAGCTCATTACTGAAGATCTAGTTCGGGAAAAGTACTTGGTATACTGTCAAGTTCCCAACAGCGATCCTCCATCCTATGAGTTCCTGTGGGGTCCTAGAGCCTATGCTGAAACCACCAAGATGAAGGTGATGGACTTTTTAGCTAAGGTTAATGAAACCATGCCCGGTGCTTACTCATCTCGTTATGAGCAGGGTTTGATTGAAGAGGAAGAGAAAGCCCAAGCCAAGATTGCAGCCAAGCCTGGCACTAAGGGCAAGGGACATACTAAGACTAAGTTGGACCATCCTACTCACAAGTGAGATAAAAGGTAGCTTCTGCAATATGATTTAAAAGGTCTGTTCATCTTTTTGCAAACAAATTGTTGATAATGTTTTGGGGGTCTTTTAGCAAAGTATTAACTTGGAATGAAAATGTATACAGATAACATTTTGTAGACTGCTTTCACTGCTATTTGTCAAGTTGAATGTTGACATTTTGAAATACAAATTGAAATTTTGCATATAACTTTGGTGGTGCTACATGAAAGTTTATGGCATTTATGGAGGAAGAGTCTTGGAGATAGGAGAATATTTGAAAGTGGCCATGAGTGAAAGTTAGTCATTTGTTGTTTACTCAGTTACTTTTTTCAAACTTAGAGATGTATACTTGTTTTTGATAATAAAGAATGCATGAGAAACTCAATCACAGTAAATCAGATTTCTTTTTTAAGGCTTTTGCTCTACCTACACTGTAGTTAAACGTCCAGTCTTGGGAAGTCTTCAGACTACTGAAGATGTTTATTGAAAGTAGATCTAGCATCTGCTAATGCAGTGGTAGATTCTAGGAGAAGGTCTCATTATGCATGAGAATGAAAACTCAATTCTCTTTCCAATGAAGAAAGAAACAGGTTTTGGTGGTATTGGACAGAAAGCATTTTTAAGCTACTTTTTAAAAGAAAAATTTTAGGTTGTTAATTTTATTGCAATTTAAAATGGTGTATACTCTGTTATCTCAATTTAAACGTGAAAAATAATGCCAGGTCGATAGGTAGTAATGAATCATAATCAAAATGGTTATATTAATGATTCCACTTTTTTTTACTCTTTCACACCTCAGATTTCATTGGTTGAGAAGCAGCATATACAGACATTTCAATTCTTAAAACATGTACCCAAACTCTGAAGTGTCATATGTTGTGTTCACGTACCCAAAAAAGCTATGGGTTGTTTCTCTTTGAACTTATTCCACTGATGTTCCAGCCTACAACTTGGCCAATTTTCTCTAAGACCTCATGCAACAGTCAAATCTCATAATCCTTAATTCCACTGACTCACAATTTTATGCCATATATAGTACATACTCAAAATCCCCATATTTCATAGCACATTATCACAATTGTTAGGAAAATGGACTGCCATGACCAAAGATGTTATAGTTCTGATAGGGCAAGGACTGAGGAGTGGATTTTTAGGAAACAGTTCTAGAAACGCAAGACAAGATATAATTGAAAATATTTCAGAAACAAATGTATGACTGACACTCCAAATTACCATTTACTATGCTTTGTGTTGTAGGATATAAAACTAGCTCCCTTCATGGAATGTTATGGTGATCCTCACTCAGGCAATCAGAGCCCCTCCTGATTCAGTGTCCTGCTATTTTTTTGTTATACCAAAAAAATAAACAACCAGCAAATGATTTAACCTCTTAAAAATCATTTATACTTAAAAAGGAGGATGAGGTTGGATTTTCGATTTTCTTCCACCTTTTAAAAATGTTTCTAGAGCTATTAAACTGACACTTACAAAATAGTTGGTAAAAATATTCCTCTGGGCTGGGCAATAGTGGCACACACCTTTAAATCCCAGCACTCAGGAGGCAGAGGCAGGTGTATCTCTGTGAGCTCAAAGCCAGCCTGGTCTACAGAGCGAGTTCCAGGACTGATTCCAAAGCTACAGAGAGAAACTCTGTCTTGAAACCCTCCTCTCCACCCCAAGTGAAACCCCAAAATATCCCTCTGAATTGTACAAGAAGGATGGCAGGGCCTGTTGACAGACATGGTGATGGTTATTCAGAATTGGTTCCTTTTTAGTACTTCAGAGACTCTAGTCTGGTTTACCATCTCCATTTTCTGCAGGCACATGTGTAGTTTGCTGTTCAGCCACTCAGCCTGTTTTCCCTTGGTGCCCCTCTTTTCTTTTGTTTGCGATTTTTTTGTCTGATTATCTTTACCTGGGGCCATTCTCTGCTTTGAGTCATCCTTTGCAGAGGTGGCCTTGACCTCAAAGAGCCTTGCAGAGCATTGCTTGGGCTCCAACTTGCTGTTCCATCAGCACTAACCTTCCACTTGGGCATATCGGCAGCATTGCCCAGCTGAAACTGAAGGAATAGCTGCAGTCCACAGTGGAGGCTGATTCCCACATTTCTATGAAGGTCATCCAAGGTAGGTAAATGCACAAATGCCATCCATTCAGTACTGTTTTCTCAGTCCTACAAGAAGAAAACTCACCAACTCAATTTTCAGTGTTAATCACAATTGCCTTGCCCCATGGAGAGACAGTACATGCCTATTCACCCCAGATAGCTCAAAACAGACCAAAATATAGATAAGACCCAAGTCTAGTTGGTGAGCCCTAAGTTTTATTGGGGTTAATTGGAGGAGTATAGGTGAGGGGTTACTTACAGGAGAGGAGATGACTCCAAAGACAGCTTATCACCAAAGCCTCCCTACCCACCCCCCACCCACGAGTGGCCAAGTCTGGTCAAAATATCTGGGAACCCGAAGTGCACCGACTGCAGGAAGATCAACAGGTTGGAGAGTGTCCTTTCCAGGTGCTGGAGTAGATCTAAAATTCTTCCAAGCAGCTTGGCTGGTTTCTGTCACTTCCAGGAAGCTGCCCTGGTCTCAGAGTCTCAGCAGCTTTTCTCCTTTGAAAATAAAGGCAACACAGCGTTTGGCCTTTTGGCTCCTTTGAGAGTAGTCTTTGCATCTCAGCTTAATTTCCCTTTAAGAGATTCTTGTTGTTCACTCTGGCAGGGAATGGCTTAGTGAATCTGATCAGTTTCAGAGACTTCCTGAAGGTAATGAGTTGTTTACCTTTCTGCTTAAAGAACTTCTTGAAGCTATTTGAGTTGTTTACTGTCCTGCTTAAGGAGCTTCCTGTAAGATGAAATGTTTCATTCTTCCAATCCTCAGAGGAAATTGTTGGACCACACTCTGGAGAATGAGAGGCCTACAGTGGTTTTTTTTTAATAGTTTCAAGTTCACAGGGCTAGTAAGTTAGGAGGTAAGACTAGGTCCCTTTATTAAGAGTCTACACTGCTCCATTCCTCCTATTGATTTGTATGCTGTGGCTCTTATTACAGTTTTATTCTCCGTATTCCATCATATGTCTTATATAAAGGAATGACCATTTTATCAAAGTGCTGAATTAAAATACATAGAGCAGGAGCTTCAAAATGTATAAATAAACAGGGGGAAAATAGACTATTCAGTGACTATTCATATTTACATTTTCAGTGTCATGCATCCTCAATTGGTAAGGGGTATCAGGTCAGGATGGTGATAGCTTTATCCTAGAGCAATTGCCAGCTGATATGTTCCCTCAGCTACTTTACACGACACTTGTCACTGTGGGGAGTAATACTCATATAGAACTTACAAGTAAATCTAATTCTGCTAATAAAGATAGTAATTTATTTGTTTTCCCTTATGTATCCTTGGCTGTTGTCCAGGGCTATAGTTTCCCCATCTCATAAAATTTATAGAACAGCTACTATTATGGGATACCTGAAGAGAGTCCACCTGAGAGGCCTGAGTAATTCAATGTTACTGAGCCTTTATTCTCCACGCACTGCTCTATCCCATACAGGGCAGCACAGGACAGCCTGACCTCTAATTTGCTTGAGCTTGTAAAGGTAAAAACTGCAATTGTGTGACTTACACAGAAAACCAGCTGTGGATAGCTGCAGGAATCAAGCAGGCATTGTTTCCACAAGCAGAAAGATAGTAGCTAAGTGGTCAGGCTGTTCTCATAACCTTGAGCTCAGGGACACATTCTGTAGAAATTTAAGTGACCAATGACCAGTCTTTCCAAGATAATTTTAGCACTTAAAGTTTTTCTTAATAGTTGCATGAGATGGTGTAGCTCAGGAGCCCACTACATTCCCCACTGGTTCTAGCAGAATGAGTCGAATTGTTGATTCCTAGTCTGGAAGTTTAGATATAGGGCTCCTTGTATGTTCAGTGTTCTTTTCTCTTTGATTATCTGGGAGGTAGGGGATCAAAGGGTAAACACTGACATATAAAAGTGAGTGCTAAGATCTACAGAACAAGACAGAGAAAAGTAAGCACCTGCTTTACCCAGATAAATTTTGGTAACCATGAAGTGAACCATCCAGTCAGATCCCAGTTCCCATCTTGAGTAACCATTTCTGTAAGGTTTTGGAACTGTTTTCCTTTTTTTTTCTTTCAGTAATTCAATTGCTGCTGTCAGATTAAAACAGCACATTTCCCTGACTTTTAGCATCCTTGCTGTTGCAGTAACACAGGTAATCAATAGTGGCCCTGTTATCTATTATAGCCTGTCAATGTGCTTTTGTTCTTTATTTAATAAGGCAATAGTTCTGGATGTAGAGTTTAAACCTTTAGCTATTTTAGATGCCATCTATCTAAGCTGCTCATCAGTGTATGCAGCCAGAATGGAGAGACCTATTACAGAGAACATGACAGCCAAACATTAGCTTTTGAGAGGAGGACAATATTATTGTAGCATTCTCCAGTTAGGGGCTCTCTCTCAATTGGTTTTGCGAGATAAGTTACCAGGAATATAATTATAAGTGTAATGTTCATAATTGAAAAACCATCCTTCAGGCAAAGGAATATAGCCTGTCCTATTGCAGATGACTTCTGTGTGGGAGGAATTTATTTGTCCCTTGGGTATGTGTAAGCATTTCTGGATGTAGTATTTTAGCACATATGTCACTTGTATGTACTATAACTCAGGGTATATGGGGTTCTGTTGCATCTACTTTGTAATAAGAAACCCTTCCCCAATTTTAAGAATCTTTATACCTGGTGGGCTTAGGAATACCTGTTGAAGGGTTAAACATGGTTGGGTTAGCAATGTCCTGGTTAAGTTGAAAAACAAGAATGAGATAAATACCTAAAATACTTTTCAGCATTTAAATCCTCTTTTAGACAAGGCATTGGTATTTACAATATGAGCTCAATTTACTCAGGTGTTAGAATATAAATGGTATCCTAATTTGTGGTTTTATTCTTCCCTTCCATTCCCTCCCCTGCCTTCTCCCTTCCCCTTCTGTCTTAGAAATAGGCAGTCAAGACAGAGATAACACAGTAGAAAGGGGAGCCAGGTTTGATAGTACTGAGGCGTTTTTATGTTTTATATGGAAAGTGTGGACTTGGATAGATCCACCTCTAGGAGTTGGGTAAATTTACCTTTAAAGAATCCTCCAAATGAGTGATGGTCCACTGGACATGAGTCCACTTGTGCTGGATGTGATGAATCTAGGGAGTGATCCCAGCAACCTTTAACAGCAGCGGGTGTGGTGTGGTGAGAACCCTGAGATATGTTTTCTTCCATGATGCTGAAGTGTCTTTGGATGGTGTCTCTTAACCCAGACAACAGCACCCATCTCGTAAGGGTGGGAAGCCAGATTAGAGTCTCTTGGCTATGTCTTTCTCACTGTTTTCTGGACATACTGAAGAATCTGTTGCAGGGCTTGGAGACTGGTTAGAAATTTCAGCTGAATGTACATCTTATAGTCAATGTAGGAGTGGAAGAGGTCTGCCAAAAACTATTTCAAATGGAGAAAAATCTCCCCTCTATAAGGAGTACATCAGGCCATAAGAGTGCAAAGGTAAGGAAACTCACCTAACCTTCACTGGTATATATTGTTAGTTTGGTTAGGGTTTTCTTCAGGGTTTGGTTCATCCTTTGTATCTGTCCTGAGCTATGGGGTCTATAGGTAGAGTATAATTTCATATTATTCCTATGACCGTAGGCAGTAATTGAGAAATCCGAGCTATGAAAGCCAGGCCTTTCTCAGATCCAGTTACCAATGGAATTCTAAATTGGGGAACTAATTCCTTTAAAGGCTTCTTTATAGTAACCTGTGCTATTTCTAGGCTGGTCAAAGAAACCTTTAACCAACCTGAGAAGGTATCTGCAAATATAAGGATGTACTTATACCATTTTGGCCTCGTTTTACCTCAGTAAGACTACCACCAAATGTTCTCCAAGTATCTTACTTCAAGTCCTGACTTTTATGGGTACCTTGGTTTGTGACCCAGTGGTTGCTTGGGTACAATTTACATAACACCTAACAATGTGTCATACCATCTTTTCTAGATGTGGCATGTAAAATTTGTTTCTTAATTGTTCTGTTGGCTTTGTACTTCCCAAGTTGGTCCCTTGATGAAATTGGTGATTCAGACTAATTCCTACTGTTTGGGGGAGGAAAAGGCATCCATCTTGGAGGTACTTCCATGTAGTCTTATCTTCAATGTCCTGGAGCTGGGTAGCCAGCTGTTGTTCCCATTCCTTGTATGCAGGCCGAGGTGGTAAAACAGCCCCAGGATAGGGCATATGTCAAATCTATTATTAATTTGACCCTATGGACAGAAGTCCCATGATCTAATGCCTGAGCCCAAGTAACCTTATGTTGGTTTACTGTGGCTGCCCCACCTTGCCATATTCCATCCTTTATAAAACTACTCCCATCAGTGTACAGTACCTTATCACACTGAGCACAGGGTGTATCTGTGAGGTCAGATCAAAACCTTTAGATGGTTTGGGTCAATTCTAAGCAATCATTAAGGGACTCATAAGGGTCATCTTCTGGGAGGAGCATAGCTAGATTAAGAGAAGTCTTCCTGCATTGGCTGATCAAGGAATAAGGCCTAGTACTGGTTGATGCAGGTACTGGAGAGTCATCAGTCAGGGATGGTCTGAAGAAGGGCTTCTACTGTATGCAGACCATCTAGGCTAATGTCCTGACCCATGTCAGTTTGTCAGCATCTTTGACAGGAGAGCAGTAGCCACTGCTGCTCTGAGGCGGGTTGGCTAGCCAGCAGCTACTGAGTCTTTTGGGTAAGTAGGCAACAGGGTATCTCTAAGGTCCTAGAGTTTGGGTTAAGACCCCCTCTGCCAGTCTCAGGACCTCACTTAGAAACAGATGATTTTGTTTAGTGATTTCTGGGAGGGCCAGTGCCAGGCAGCAGAGACCAGGGCCTTTTATAAAGATCTCAAAGACCTTTTGTTCATTTCACCTGACAAGTATTGAGTACAGTGGTTTTGCAATTTCAGTAAAACTTGGTATCCATAGTCAATAATATCCCACTGTCCTGAGGAATTCCCATACCTGCTCCTTGGTCTTTGGCTGAGGAATTTTTAGGATTTCCTCAATACATCTCTGGGACAGGGTGTATTTTCTTCTTTCTAAATTATAAAACCCAGTTAGGTAGCTTCTGCAGTACATAATGGGGCCTTCTTGAAGGGGAGATGGTAGCCACTGTAGGGCGACAGGCCAGTGGAAAATCGTCCTGCCCCTGGTCTGTCCCCAAACTTGGAACATGGAAATTCTGACCTCCATGACTTGGTTAACCGGCAAGCAATACTTACACTAGGTCAGTGTACATGTTCCAACACCCCTGTAAAGCATGGCCTTTCTGCCCTTTCTGTCTCTTCTGCTCAGAGGCAGTTGCCGTTTCTGTTTCTCTCCAATAAATTTCTTCTGTTAGGTTTGTTGCATAGTGTGACTTTGTGATATTCCTTGATTCTGATTGCTAAGATACCCTTGCACTGGAAAACCCTTTCAGCCACGGTTTTAAAGCTCCCTTAAAGGCCTTTTTGTCTACAATTGGCCTCAGTGTCAGTGACCCATAGTAGATCATCTACATACTATAAGAGGATAACCTCTTGGAAATTCTTCCCAAAGGCAAAGAGATATCTACTATGCGCCTCTTCAACCAGGGTGAGTGAATTTTTAAATCCTTGTGGCAATCTGTCAAGGTAAGTTGTCCATTAAATAACTTTTCTGTATCCATCCATTTAAAAGAAAAAAGAAAAAACAGTTAGCTTACTTTGGCTAGTGGCAGTCTGAAGAAAGCATCCTTCAGCTATAGAGCAGTGTAGATTTGGGTTTTGGGGGTGAGCAATAGATATATAGGTATGGAACTGTGGGATAAATAATTTCTACCTATTTATTTACTTTTCTTAAATCTTGGAGATTTCTGTAATTGTTAATGCTGGTTTTTTGGATTGCAAAGAGAGAGGTGTTCTAAAGTGACTGGCCAGGAACTAAAATGTTAGCCTTCCGAGTCTCTGGATATGAATTGCAATTCCTTCCCTGCCCTTTCCATTCTCATGGGTTTTTTTTTTTTTTTTTACTTGGATTGGTGCTATGGTATAGTCAATTGAGCTACTATTAGGGCTTGAAGTCTTACCAGTCCAGATGGATTTATCTCTGTCCATACACCAGGAATCTTCACTTGTAATTCAACCAGATGTGGGGTGTCTTCCAGCTGAACTGGGGATGGCTCAGATTAATAACTGGTATTCTGCCACAACTGGTAACTAACTTGGATCTTAGAGGGAGGTGTGTAGTCTAATTCTGGCATGCCTTTCTTAAAGATAATGGTGGCTTGTAGTTTCTGTGACAGATCCTGGCCCAGTAGGGGATAGGGCATTCCAACATAACCAGGGATGTGTGGGTTATGATACATCTTCCTAAGTCCTGACTGGATTACCTTGTTGCTCCTTGTACTTTTATTTCTTTAGAACTAAAAATGTCATCCCAGTGTCTATCAGGAAACTGACTGTCTTGCCAACCCAGTTCTTAAAGTAACCCTGAGCTTATGAAAGCTTAATCAAATTGAGGCCTGCTCCCATCAGGCGGTTTCACTTTCTAACTGGAGCACTTTTACCATAGTGTTTCTGCCCATTTGTTCAGACATTCATTTTCCAATGTCCTTTTTTACAATATGCTGCCCATTGATTTAAGGTTAGAGGAGGTCTGGGTGGTCTTGCTCCATTCCCTGGTTGCTTTTGGAGGCTTTTCTCATTACCTTCTGGCAGACTATCCATCCTTGTTTCTCTTGGTACAATTGCCTTTCCTAACCTTTTTGCCTGTCTATCTTCTTGCAAATCTCTATTATTAAAGATTCTCTAAGCTACTTCCACTATTTCTGATAGTATCTTTCCCTGAAATCCTTATAACCTCTGGAACATCTTTCTAATATCCAGGGCCAGCTGAGTGACAAAGGCTATATTTATAGCCCTCTATATTCTGGGTCTTCTAGACCAATGGGTGCACAGGATAAGTAGGCTTTTAACAACAAATCCAGAAATGTAACAGAGGTTTCAGCTGGTGCTTGCAAAACTTTACTAACCTTAGAAAAATTTGTGAGCTTGTGTGCAACATTGCAGAGACCATTCATCAGAGTCCAGCAGTAGATAGCAAGATTTCCCCTTATCTTGTTCAGTGTTAAGGTCCCATTGAGGGCTGGTCCAGGGAAAGACAGCTTCCTGAATCAGGGTGTCATCAGGGGCTGTGGATGTTCTTGTTTGCCCTCAGATATTCTCTCTCTTCTGAGGTAGAGTTTTTGGAAGAGTTTTGGCAGTCTTCTGTGGTAGGCTGATGAGTGTAAAACGCTGTCTCAAAAAAGAGAAATTAAACCTTGAGATTTGTCAGAGAAGGAGGGATTTTTGTTTTTCAGCTACATAGATTGCTGGTAGAAAAGGGAAAATAAACCAAAAATGCAGGCATAGGAAAAGTGTTATCACCTGTGTCTTCCCTTGGAGGGATACCAAGGACCCAGAGGGGCAACTGGGCTTGTGGGGGGGTATATTTGGATCTTCAGAGTACAACTTTGGAGACAGGCTTTGCATAAAGTTGAGAGTAGGGATGTAGGGCATAGGAGGACCCACTGTAAGTATAGGAAGGACTAAGAATAGAGTCAGGAGGGGTAACTTCTGGAGGAGACACAGGCAGGGAGCAGCAATGGAAACTCAGGGTCAGGGTCCTCTGGCAGTATGGAAGGAAAGCTTTTTCTCCCGCATTTCTAAGATCTTTTGGAATCCATGTTTGTGACACTCTGCAACCAGGAAGGTTATATTTCCAGGATTTCCAGTCATATGTGAATGACTGGAAGATAGTTAAATTCATCTGGGTGTCCAGGTTTTCCTAGAACAATAGGCTGAACTCTGGTAGCAACTTTGATATCATGTGACCTGGTATCTGGCCAGCCCACACAGTTCACAAATTAAGTTGAGAGTTCCCTTAGAGAAGTGGACTCCAAACTCTGATTCCTCTGCTTTGAAACCTAATTTAAAGTTTTGTAAATTAAATTTCTAGAGGGAGGTTGAGAGTATAGGTATAGGTTGGCTTTACAGTGTCTTCCTATAATTGGAAAGGATTAATGGGGACACAGAAACACAAAAGACAGAGACAACAAAAAAGAAATCAACAGACAGGACATAAATCAATGACCATCAAGACAAACCATATCCTGAGGGTGTGTGGTGATATCCCAGCCACAAAACTGATGGAATGTTTTAGGCCAAAATACAGCTTTTTCTGCAAATCTCCTGATTGTCACCCCAGACTAACCAGAAAGCAGAAACCTAGGTTTATTTTACCTTTGAAGGTTCTGAATTCAGGAACACAGGTTGACTCCTTCAAAAAGCTTTAGGGGGAAAGTTGGTGATGGATAGTCAATTCCTGAGGCCAAGCCACGTACTCAGTTGCCTACCCTAGGACCAACAGCCCTTGCCTAGAAAGATCCCTAATTCAAGGGCTGGGGGTGTTCTTGGTGGGACATCCAAAATGTTACGGGGTACCTGAAGAGAGACCCCCCCCTCCGAGAAGCCCAAATAAGTCAAAAAGATATGGAGCCTTCATTCTGTGCTGGTGGGGCTGTCATATACAAAGTAGCAGGGAGCAGTCCCAACTTCCATTTTGCTTGAGCTTTAAGGCATAACCCACAGTTATGTGACAAATACAGAAAGGCAACTATGGACACCTGCAGGGAGTGAGCAAGTGATGTATACAGAAGTGGCAAGATAGCAGTAAAGAGTCAGGCTGTTCTCGTATGTTTGAGGTCAGGGACATGTATAGAAATATATGCCTGGCCTATGTGATTACTGACCAGTGACCAATTTACCCATTATAATGTATCACTTGAAGTTTTTCTTAATAATACTTAAGAAATGGTATAAGTATAGTTCAGTGTGTGTGTGTGTGTGTCTGTGTGTGTGTGTGTGTGTGTGTGTGTGTGTGTGTGTGTGTAGTTCACTACACTACTCATTTTAAACACTGTTAGCAAATTAAAAAAAACCAATATACCTTTGAATCAAATTGAGAAGGTTTGCTGACAACAGTGTTTACTCTCTTTTTGACAGGATTGGGTATTTCCCAAAATGATTTATACATCAAGACAATTTTTTTAAGCTTGAGAAAGGAACACACATTGGGGGGAATATGAAGTGTGTTACAGAGAGACCTACTCCACCTCCGCTCCTTGACAAATTCCTGGTGTAATTGCCAGTCTTAACAATATTGCTTCACATCCTCCTTTAAGATTGTGAGTAATCTAAAGGTACCAGGGGAGCATGGTCAGGTCAAGCAAGAAAGTATTTTCAGGCTTTCATAGGAGTAAGGTAATAAACCAAAATGAGAATGATAAAAGACCCAAGCAGAAGAAAAGTGTGTGGGGAAAAGCATCATTATAACCTTAAAGACAAACAAAGCAGAAAAGTAACTTTAGAAAGCCTTACTTCTTCTCCCAGAGGAGGGCACTACCAAGACACAGGTTGAACTTCAGCCTTTTGTGAAGTGAGAAATGGATTCAGACTAGAGTTACTTTAAAGAGATTGGGTGGGGCTCTACTTAGAAGAGGAACAAAGCTCACTGCCTAATACTGATACCAAATGTGAATGATGGAGTTACACAGGAAGAATAGTCACACAGAACTTGGGTCCTTTTGTCAGACCTGAAAGACATTTGTTGTGCTGAAATCATTGACAAGCAATTTACTCAGCAGTGTTCTCTTGCTTCCTCCTACTGGGACTCATGGAGGAACAACAGGCTTAGTAGATAAAATCTTTTCAAAAGGAAGGGACCTTCCTTTTCTTCCAGAAGGCAAATCAGGGAACTCGGGTAAGGACTGAGCTGACAATGTGCTTTTCAATAGACAGGACAGGAAAGTGTCTCACCCTGTCCTTTATTAACATATTAAGAAGGTTTTAAAGCAGGCATGGGGATCTCTCTACCTTTTACGTTAAGGGTTTTTTTTTTGTTTGTTTACTTGCTTGCTTTTGTTTGTCAGTTTGTTTTTCTAGCATGACTGTCCTGGAACTCACTCTTTAGACCAGGCTGGCCTTGAACTCAGAAATCCATCTGCCTCTACCTCTGGAGTGCTGGAATTAAAGGTGTGCCACCTCCCCACTTATATTACATCTTAAATATGTGTGGGGGGATCTTTTGGTTGGCACATGAGACAGATCAAGGGAGAGATTCAATATATGCTCATCAGTATATCAAATGCTTTTTATTCTTTGCACTTGTTCTATGGCTAGTAGAAGACAGGGTTACCAAAATTATTGTGCAGATGTGAAACCTACAGCTCAGACACTCTGTGAACTTAAATAGCTAGTAACAGTACCTTCCACAGTAAAGATAATCACAATGCATAGTATTTATTTCACTAAGCTTTGCTTTATGCTTCTGGATTCCTTCTTGTTCCTGTCATTGTGGATGCATTGGCTATCGTGGAAGCAAAAGGCTTGAGGTTAGGGCCATATCCTACAGCAAAACAGATAAACTCTCTGTATTCAAACTACTGGATACAATATCCACTGAAAGTAGTAAGATCACCAAAATAAATTTGAGAAATCCTTGTTTATGTGCTCACTTCACTTTGGAACAAATATCTCACACTAATGGATCAGACTGGCCCAAGAGTCTGTGGAATTCTCCTACCTCTCTTTCCTGAGTGCAAGGATTAAAAACACGAAACAGAACTCCCTGTTCACTGTGAAGTAGGAAGAAAAGAAATAATATATTTAGAAGATAAATGATTATATAGATATGTGATATCTGAAGGATTCAAAAGTTTGTATCATTTGCAGGAAAGTAGATGGCACTGGAGATCATGAAGTACTGTAATGTTTTCCAAAAATCAAATAACCACATTTTCTTTCAAATTAAAAATATATATTTTTAAAAAATTTTAAAAGGTAGGGGGAAGATCAATTGAGATAAAGAAGGCTATAGGAGTAGTTTATAAGAGCTGGAAATGGGGGCACAAGTATTAAAATATAACTTGTGTGAAAATGCCATGAGACCTTTTTACAGTTAATTTATGCTAAAAATACAAATAAATTAGTAAAGCAAAAATAAGGTCTGATAGGTGTCGTGGAACACATCTGTAATCCTAGCACTGGAGAGGAAGAGGAAGGAGGATTAAGTATTTAAGTATTTAGTGTCAGTGAACTTAGGGCTGATATGAGGCTACAGGAGAATCTGTCTTTTAAAAAATAGCCAGAGACTGAATCACCACCTCTCTGAGAGACCTTCCTTGTATCCACTAATTCCCTTTTCTTTCAAATATGCACAAAGGTCTCAGGGAATTTCCACTGTACAATACAGTACTAATAAAAGCTACCATGTACTCATTATTCTTAAGCCTAAATCCCTAAGGGATTACAAAAGTCTTTGCCTAAAGGAACTGAAATAGAATTCCTAGATGAAGCAATTAGGAATACTTCCATAAAGGGCTAGATAGAGGACTCATCAATTAAGAGCTTTTGTTACCCTTGCAGAGTACCCAGGTTTGTTTCCCAGCATCCATAAAATTGTATAACTCCAGTTCTAGGGGATCATACACCCTCATGTGACCTCGTTGGCAACCACTCATGCACACGATGAACATACCTACAGACAAAATACTTACATGAAATGAATTGAATAATTTTTAATTAAAAAATACTAACATAAAACTTTCATTTTCAGATAAGAGTATTTAGAGGGAGGGAACACAGGATTCATGGAACCCACTGTTGAGTCAGCGTGGTAAGTTTCTGGTGCTCCCCAGCTGTTTGGAAGGTCACAACAAGTGACCTAATAGGATGTTATGAGCTCCAGATTTGCAAGAGATAGGTCTTGGTTATAAACAGTAAAGCGGGGGCACCCCAAGTACTGATGAGGTTACTTTTTCAGTAACCTATGGCAGTGCCATTCAGCCCCTACTGTCAGACTTAAGAACCTCCCACATGGGGTGCCAAATGAGACTTTCCCAATAGGAAGATGTGCTCTTGTGCTGGTCCTGTCTGTTGACTGAGGGAGGTGTGCCTTTGCTTAGACCCTGTTAACGGTCATAGGGAGATGTGCGCTTGCCCAGGTCCTGTCAGCTGACTGAGGAAGGCGTGCCTTTGCTTAGACCCTGTTAACGGACATAGGGAGATGTGCGCTTGCGCTGGTGCTAACTGAGGAAGGCGTGCCTTTGCTTAGACCCTGTTAACGGACATAGGGAGATGTGCGCTTGCGCTGGTGCTAACTGAGGAAGGCGTGCCTTTGCTTAGACCCTGTTAACGGACATAGGGAGATGTGCGCTTGCCCAGGTCCTGTCAGCTGACTGAGGACGGCGTGCCTTTGCTTAGACCCTGTTAACGGACATAAGGAAATGTGCGCTTGCGCTGGTGCTAACTGAGGAAGGCGTGCCTTTGCCTAGACCCTGTTAACGGACATAGGGAGATGTGCGCTTGCCCAGGTCCTGTCAGCTGACTGAGGGAGGCGTGCCTTTGCCTAGACCCTGTTAATGGACATAGGGAGATGTGCGCTTGCCCAGGTCCTGTCTGCTGACTGAGGGAGGCGTGCCTTTGCCTAGACCCTGTTAACGGACATAGGGAGATTTGCGCTTGCCCAGGTCCTCTTCTGCTGACTGAGGAAGGTGGAAACATCGCTTAGGAGGTCTGTGATTCAGGTAAGTACTACGAGGAATTTCTAGCTCTGCTAGACCACTAAAAGTGGAGGAGTGAAGTGGGAGGCTATCAAAAGATTCAGCTGTTTCCTGTTGGTCTGGGTGTTATTGAATTAGTTTATACACATCTAGATTTCCAGTGTAAGACTTAAGCGAGGTGAATGCTGTATTTGAAGGTGGAATTCTTGAGTCCTCGTAGGGATGATTCTTGTTCTACCGAATTCACTGTTAAGCCCATGAACAGGAGTTTGGGGTACTCCTCATTTCTGCGTGGGTAGGGACCCCAGTTCCAGTACAGGGAGTTCTTGTTGAAAACCAAAGAAAGTCAGAGACCCTTGTGAGGATGGGAGTACAAATGTTCCCTAAACAAAGATTCTCGAAAATCTCTGTCCCCAGCTGGGCTGAGAGGCCTCAACCGTGATCACCATATGAATCTTGCCTACTTTGCTTCCTTTGGAGGCTGAGGGACTTCAGTCAGTATAGTGAGGTATCCTGTGGGTCTCCCAGTACATTCCTCAAAAGAGGATATCTCAAAAGACCCAACTCCATTTCCAGTCCTGTGAGGACCCACAGGACTGTTTTCATATTGTGTCTAGATTTTCACTAGAGGACTAAGGAAAGAGAGGAAGATATTTGTGGCTAATGAACTTAGGTAGAAGGAGGGAATCCCAGGATACAGAGAAATCATGCCCTAGACAGAATTCCATGATTGAAGTGTCCCTGGAGAGTCACAGAAAACAACATAACAGAATGTAATGGGTAGGCTACTGGTTCGGCAAGGTTAAAGGTCTTGGTCAAAATCAGCTAAGAAACTCTTGAGTGATAATTAAAGGATACATCTCCAAAATAGTGAGTCTCGGAGAGTCCTCTATCTCCTGTCACATCCGAGAATCTTTACAGTGGTTATCCCATTGAGGCTCAAAATTATTACTTCTAATGGTGACTGAGGAAGGTCCATGCTTCTTTTCAAGTTACCTCGGTCAGAATAGCATAGCATCCCTGGCTCCATTTGATATGTTGAGGACCTAAAGAGCCTTTATTGTATAATAGTGAGGTTTCTTAACAATGCACCCCTATTTTCAGTATGGACAAACCCTGGGCCACAGTGGTAGGATGTAGGTCATCCTAATTTCTCTTATGATGTCAGGCTTTGGAAGAAAGACTCAGAATCTGGCTAATCAATAAGAGATGAATTTCTGGGAGTCATCCGGATTTAAGACCCTGACTTTGGATTTAGGAGATCAATTCCAGTCTCATAATGTATAAGGTCCCACGAAAACTGTCTCCTATGGGTTTATTTTAGCCCTGTGTGGCTCCAAGAAACCTGTCACACTAAATTTTGCACAGAAAGTCTCAGAAAGGAAAGTGTTATCTGACACAGCAGCTAGTGGACTCAGTGAGCAAAATACTTCTGGGAATTAAGTGCAGTGAAGTTGAAGGTCTTCTACCCTGACTGGAAGATCTTTATCCAGTTGAGCTGGAAATGCGGAGCAGTATTCCTGCCTGCACTCATTTCTCTGAGGCTCCAGGCCAAGGGTATTTTTATTTTGGGACTTTGACTCGCCTGTCCAAGACCTTGTTCTGAGGCATGATGTCTGGTACTAGTGGGTGGTCAAGGTCAGAAACTTCAATGATGACTGAAGAAAACAACTGTACAAAAATGCATTTTCGTATACTCTACTCCTTTTCTTAGTCACAGTCATCTCCAGAAAAAGGTCAGTAAATGTCAGTTTCTTTACTCCCAGAGAAGTTAAGTTAAATTTATTGTACACTTCAGTTCTCCATAGGAGACCTAAAATATTACTAGACTCTAGGTCAAAATTCTAAAAGAAGACTTGTGCTACTTAACTCTCCTACCAGAAAGAGACCATAACAGAATCCTCCCTCCCATACCTCGTTTACAACTCTGAGGAGCTTAGATATCAGTTATGTGTATACTTTCTTTTTTATGATTTTAGCCTACTGAGTCTCTAATGTGAGGGGAGGAGCACTGGGTCCTATCTAATGACACAGTGAGGACCTTGCATAAGGACTAAGGACCTCAATGAGCATGTGTCAGCTCTCAGAACTAATTGACCCACAGAAAGTGTTGAGGGCTCAGGTGTTCTTTCATTTCATCTTAGGAGCCCAAGGAAGTGGATGAGAGCATTAGATGGAGTTACAAAAATTAGTGCTGCACAGGAAGGGGCCCAGGCACTGCTACCAATTTGATATGATAATAGCACTGACTTTGAAGCTGAGAGATCTTCTATCCCTAGAGGAAAGGGATCCACCAGCATTAAGCCTGTCACTACCATTTGCATTCCCAGTGCACACCAGACAGGGATGGCAGTCAAAAGCACACTTGAATTAGTTCCATAGGGTTATCAGGACAGGCTGATGAGAACAAGGGCCCACTGAGTTCTTAGAACAGTACTTCCAACTCCTGCAAAGGTAGGTTCCTTAAAGCCAAGAGTTGTGTCTGTTTCTGTGCTGAGGTGCTTATGCAATCCCATTCTCTCTCCAGGTGACTGCATCACTAGCTTGCTTGTCTACACTCCGGCTTATTGTTCCTGAACAAGATCATCATGCCTCGGGGTCAGAAGAGTAAACTCCAAGCCCAAGAAAAATGCCACCAGGCTGAAGGTGAGACCCAAGATCTCCAGAGTGTTCAGGCCCATGCAACAAAGGAGAAAAGATCTCCCCATCCAACTTCTCCTTATTTGGGGATTACTACCCGTACAAAATCAGCTTGTAGGCTACAAAGCACTTCCAAGGTGCCCCAGAGAGCCCTTTCTACCACTGAGTCTAAGAGTGTTCCTACTACAAGATCATATGAAGGAGCTAACAACATAATTAAGAGGAAGCCACATTCTTCCCAGGCCTCATCCTCTACGGTGAAGCACCCTAGAAGCTCTCTCATTGGTACAATCCAGGTGGTAGTGAAGTATATGATGCACATGTACAAAATGCAAAGACCCATTCTGAAAGCAAATGTGTTGAAGATGATCACCAAAGAGCATAGAAAACGCTTCTTTGAGATCCTCCGAAAAGCTTCTTTCAACATAGAGGTGGTGTTTGGTGTAGACTTAAAGGAAGTAGATTCTCTAAAGCACTCCTACATCCTTGTCAGCAAAATGAATCTCCCTAACAATGGCACTGTGAGTAGAGGCAGAGGATTCCCCAAGACTGGCCTGCTAATGAACCTCCTAGGTGTGATATTCCTGAAAGGAAACTGTGCAGCTGAAGAAAAGATCTGGGAATTTCTGAATAAGATGAAAATATATGATGGAAAGAAGCATTTCATTTTTGGGGAACCCAGGAAGCTTATCACTCAAGATTTAGTGAAGCTTAAATACCTGGAGTACCGGCAAGTACCTAACAGCCATCCTGCAAGCTATGAATTTCTGTGGGGCCCAAGATCTCATGCTGAGACAAGCAAGATGAAAATACTTGAGTTTTGGGCTAAGATCAACCATACAGTGCCCAGTGCCTTCCAGTCCTGGTATGATGAAGCTTTGAAAGATGAGGAGGAAAAAGCCGGAGCTGCAGTTTTACTCAGCGACACATTAATCCACAGCAATTGAATGTTCCACAGCCATGTGAAACAGGTCCTCCCACACCTAGTAAAGTTACCTTTTTTTTTCTTTGTAGTTCAGGAGGACAGTGAATGAAAGAGGTGGTGAAGGACTGTTTATAACTAGAGGGAACGTGGTAGATAGCTTTGTGTTCTTGTTCTGTGTGAGCAGTTTGGAAAGTTATCTGCATCTTGTTTAATTTTAATTTTTCAAATGTTTTTATCTATCGATATGATTAATTCAACAAACATTTGTTCATCACTTGTTAAAAGTAAGAGTTTCATTATAAAAGAAGTTGGAGAAACTTTTATTAGCTAATCTACTAATCTACTCCAAGATAAGATAGTGATAAGCATTTCTTTAAAATTACTTTAAAATAATTCAACAGTAAGATAAATAAGATAGAGAAATAGAAAAGATGGCAATGTGATTAATATTTGCATTAAAACTTTTTCTCTGTATTTGATAAAATTAAAAGAGTTAAATAAATGTCTTTGCTTTATTTACCTGGGAAGAGGTTGAATAGGGAAAGCAATGCAATCAGAATTTATTGCATAAAAATTTTTTAATTAAAAAAATGTGGACTTATTTAATATTCAGTTAGGTCCAAATGCTCATATACTTACTTGTTCCCTAAACATCATTTGAGCATATACTCTTAGGAGGCTCCATGCTAGTGTTGGAGGGCTAAGATAAAGAAGATGTAGTAACTTATCAATACAATTAATGGAGGGAAGAAAGTGGTTTTTTTGTTGTTGTTGTTGGTGGTGGTGGTGGTGGTGGTGGGTTGGTTTGTTCATTTTTTGAGGCAAGGTT
Source organism: Cricetiscus sungorus (assembly GCA_030556225.1). Classification (NCBI taxonomy): domain Eukaryota; kingdom Metazoa; phylum Chordata; class Mammalia; order Rodentia; family Cricetidae; genus Cricetiscus; species Cricetiscus sungorus. The sequence continues at coordinate 13,285,228 of JANBXA010000126.1, forward strand.
TCTCTCCTTAACGTTTGTTGTCATGGAACTTGCTGACCTGGAATTCAGAGATCCTCCTCCTTTGGATTAAAGGCATGTGCCATCACTGCCCATCTAGGAAGGGGTTTTTACAAGAAAGTAATGAAATGAAAATTATTTGATTAATGCCAGGTTGGATCTTAGGAAACTTCAGACCTTTCCATGGGAAATATTTATATGAGTCTACCAGGTGGGCTGACTTAGGATGTGGGAGTGATTAACAGGAGCCAGATCCTAAGAATTGAGAAATGGAACTGGGAAAGGGAAAATGTTTTTATTACATATTCGAGGAAGTTATGAGAAGCTATCAGGAATAGAAGTATCCTGTAAGCCCGTGCCAGGAGTTAAAGAGCGCTGAGCAACCTGAGTGTTCTATACACATGGAGTCGGAGAAAATGAATGATACCCTCAAGGAAGGTAGGACTGACACCTAGAAGACACTATGCTGTACTCTGCCATGGGCCTTAAAAGGGTACTAATCGGGTTACATTGGGTACAATTTGGCAACTTTCATTTTCAGTAGGGATTAAAAGAATAAAAATTAAAGTGGCTTAACTGGTATGGCAGCTCAAAGGAAGGGAAGTTTTAGAGTCTTTGAAGTACATTTTAAAAACATTGTGCTGACGCTACTACGGAGAGTGACTTCACACTAAAATTGATTTTTCATAGGAAAAAATAGTACTTGGTTTTCTTTGCTAAGTAGCACTTTATCTGATAGTGTTTTCTTTGTCCTGGAATGTGATATAATTTCTACTATGGCTTCTAGCGTTAAAAGGAGTGTGGTCACTGTAACATCAAAGGAAAATGAATCATAACAAGGATTGGTATTTTAAAGAATATTTACATAATTTTACATATCTTATACACACTTGGGCATTTCTATAAGACAGGGATTACCATAATCACTTCACATATGAAAAGTCTGAAGTTCACAGATTTTGATAATGCTCAATTTCACACACCTGATAAACTACAGGGCTTGGACAAAGGCCATTTGTCTGAAGTAGAAGGAGATATTAGGATAGCAACATCTACTCAGTTCCTGAACAAAAAATGTACAAAGAAGATTGGGCCTAAACGTTGGATACAGTTTAGGTAGAATAGAATCAGGTAGACATGGGCTGAACTGCCATGCAGGACATATGTCCTGGTCCAAGTCTGGAGTTCGGTGATAGATGTAGAAGATTGGAGAGGGTATGTGGGATGAGGCAGACTCACTTGGTGGAGGATGTGCATGATATGTCTGAGTTAACAGGTTGGGTGTGACTCAAAAGGCGCCTTTACATTGGGAGAAGGTAGAACATGTCCTGGACCTGGGGAAAAGCTGTTCAAGATCTGATTTAGCAAAGAGATTGGCAATTCTTGACAAAAATGTAGACTTTGAGGACAGCTCAGGCAGGGTTGACCAGACTAGGCCAAGGAGGACCAAGGCTAGAATTTGGGCACTAGTGAGGATACATAGAGAATAAAATAAGGCTAGACCCTAGTGAAGGATCCTAGTATTTTTTCTAAAAAGATTTTGTGTCTAATCCACTAGTTTGTAATATATAACTCAAACAATAAAAAAATCTGAGATGCAGAGGGAAGAATGAAGGAGAGAAAATATTGGTAAAAGCTTGATTATATATGCAAGTCAGATACACTCAAAAGATATTGCACCCATATTCCATCATGCTGCACAGTATCTTTTTAAAAAATACAACATTTTCAGTGTAAACATATGAGGCTAAATCTGACTTGTAATGAAAAAAGAAAGAACAAGCCTATAGAATTTTCTAAAGAAACATCTGTCTAAGGTCCCTGCCTTGTGTTATGATTTTTCTGTAGTACAGAGAAACAGATCAGTTTTAGGAATTTGGTATTTCCCAGTGAATCTGTGATTTAGGAACATGAATACAATTTATAAAATTTATGAGATTCCTATAACAATACAAGATAAAGTACATGCCAGGCAGGGCTGTCAGCCAGAGGATCAGGTACCCCAACACTAAAGGTTCTCAGGATCTGTCTTATAGAGACTCTGAAATCTATGAGAAATTGAAGACCCTGATGAAGTAGAAAATTACTCACCCAGACCAATGTGGTTTACATCACCCTGACCCTGTGGTCAGCTCAGAGTTCCCAGACAGCCTTAACTGGTGGGGCTAATTTCTCCTTTGGGGTTCTCTGAAAGATGAAGGCCTTAGCCTCAGGCTTGGGTAGCTCAGATCTTGAGGTGGAGGATTTTCAAGGTATGGCAGATACAAAGTTCTGAATATTGCTAAAACTTCCAAGCCTTTATCAGTAAGACCCCATGGAATTCTCTCTCAGATGTTTGAAGAATCATGCATGCATGTAAGACAAGACCATCCTCACACCCTGCTTAGCAAAGGACAGCCCTGCTGTCAGTTAGATTTAGGATTCTGAGTTAGAGGTCCCATTGAGAAATCCAATAAAAAACAAAATTTGTCTGCTGTTTGTCTGTGTGTGGGGTATGGGGATATGTATGTGAGATTGTGTGAGGAGGTCAGAGGTCAATAGTGGTGGTTGTTTCTTGTCAGGCAGTAGTCACTTTTTGTGAGTCCTCCCGGCCTCTTTCTGACCTAGAATTTGCAAAGGAGGCCAGGCTAGCTGGCCTGCAAGCCCCTGGGATCTGCATGTCTCTGCAGCCCAGGGCTAGGATTACAAAGACACACAACTGCATTCACCTTCTGAGAACTGAAATTTCAGGTTTACTGCCTTTCAAGGCAAATGCTTTGCTGATTGAGATGTCTCTTCAGCCCTTGACTAACATATCTTAGAAAGCAAGGATGTTTGTGGACTGATAAGGTCAGTCACTTTCATTTTCACGAATGAGGGCTACATAAAAGGTGCAGGGTTTCTCATACACACACACCACACCACACACACACACACACACACACACACACACACACACACACACACACACACACACACACACAGAGGGGGGAGGGAGGGAGGGAGGGAGAGGGAGAGGGAGAGGGAGAGGGAGAGGGAGGCAGAGACTTTAGGTCAAGAAATAGGAAGTTCCAGACCCTGCTAAAAATTTAAATAAAGTATAGTGAGGGGAGAATTGAGATGACATCTCACAAATATATGATTAAACAGATGTCCTTGGCCTCTTGCATCCAGTCCTAAGTTCAAGAGAAAAGAGTGGAGCGAGTCCTTCATATGATTTTTTTTTTGGAAACTGACTTTATTTTAGAGCAATTTTAAGTTTATAAAAAAAAAGTAAGCAAAATGTACAGTGTTCCTATGCAACTTCTGTTCCTAGACATGCACAACCTCCCTGATATCAACATCCCACACTATAGTGATAAATTTGTCACATCCTGCAGTACATAGTTAACATTATACTTCACTCTTGGTGTTGTATATTATGTGGTTTTTGACAAAATGATAATATATATTCAAAATTAAGTATTCACATCATCTCACTGAAAAATACTTGCTCCTTATTTTTATGTATTACGTCTTTCTGAGTGTTAGTTACTGCCAACATTTTACTGTCTGATAGTTTTGCCTTGCCCTAGAATGTCATATAAAGTATTCACCATGCATATATATATATATGTATATGCATGTTATATGTTTGTTCTGTATCTCTTCATTGTTTAATAACTCATTTATTTTCCTAAAAAGAAATATCAGTCTACAAATTACAAAAAAATACAAAATTTGTTCAAGTTAAGCCCATTTGAAGTAGTAAGGTCACAGCTACAAGATAGGACTTTAGTTTTAGTATCATAGTCTGAATGCATCACAGTTGGTCTATCTGAAAACAAGCTGACAAACATCTTGACTGCTACAAATTTGGACAACTACAAATAAAACTTTTATAAATCATTATGTGCAGATTATTGCATAGATGTTAAGTTTTTTACTTGTTTGGGTAAATATCAAGTAACATAATGGTTGCACTCTGTAGTATAAGTCTGAATGGTTTTGTAGGAAACTTCCAAATTGTCTTCCAAAGTGATTGTATTAGTTTGCATCCTCGACAGTAATAAATGTGTGTTCATGTTATACAGTCTTGGTGTCTACATCACTTGCACTTCAGCCCACATTCCTGTTACTTCTCTCTGACAAGGCATCATGTCTCACACTGAAAAGGGTTATTTATGTACCTGCTTGTGTGAAACACCACTAGGTCCTCGCTGAATTCCAGTGTCTCTAAGTTGTCCCCAACTCCTCTTTTTTTCTACTTTGCCTGTTTTAGAGTACAGTCCTTGGGCAGAGTTTTTGTTGTCATTTTCTGGTTGCCTCAGAAACATCTGCCTGCCACTGATGGTTTCTGTTGTCAGTGTTTTGAATTTGGGCCCTTCTAATAGATGTTTAGTGGTATTGTATTGCATTTTTGTTTTAGTTTGTGGTTGCTTAGTGGCACGTGATGTCAAAACATACATAATTATTTATATTCTCTATCTTTTGGTTAGGCATCCTTTCAGACATTTCCCCTATTTTTTACACTGAATTTTTGTCATTGGGCTTTAGATATTCTTGAATATTTTGAAACAGCCTTCTATTAGGTATGTCTTTAGAAAATCATTTGTCTAAGTTTGTGAGTTGTTTTCTCATTCTCTTTATGATACTTTTGCTAGGGAAGAAATACATTTTAATTCTGTGAAGACAAATGTATTACTTGATTCATGGATGCCCATCGTGTTTTGCCTCAGGTCTAGAGGAAATGAGGTCATTAGTCTTAATGTGCAGTCATCAGTGAACAAGTGAGATCATGATCCTGCAGGGTGTTCAGATGAGGACATTGAGTAAGGACATAGGGCTTGAGGAGCTCAGGACAAGCAGGCTCTACTGAGCTATCATCACTGCATGTTCCTTGGCAAGGATGGTTGAATGATTCACCTTTACACTTCCCTGTATGGGGCCCAGAGAGCTTCTTTTCTTTGGGAGGGAGACACTGAGGATGATACCCCTTTTGTTTCTTTCTCATCATTAGTACATATTTTTGTACATAAGAATGGTTTCATAATAACACTTTATACATGCATAAAATGTATGTCAATCATCTGTAAAATGTACATCAGTCATATATGTCCTCCATAATGTGTAAAATGTACATTAGTCATATACATCCTCTATTCATCTGTTTATGTCTTATTCACCATCCTAATGATATCCCCACCTGCAGTGTTCCCCTTTCTACCTTCCTGTCTTCTTTATAGTCTAGATTTTATATGAAATAAAACATTTGGTGTTTGTCTTTCTGAGTCTGACATCTTTTAAGATTCTTATGTCAGAGCACCTTATAGGGTTTTGCTGTTGTTTGCAGTAGTGAGGAATTACCCTAGAGCTCCATGCACTAGAAAACAACATGCCACTGAGCTGTATTTCCAGCACTCCAGGGGACTTTAAAGTATGAACTTCAGAGCCAGACATAGTAGCAGAAACCTGTAATCCCTAGCACTTGCGAAGCTGGAGTGGGAGATCTGCAAATCTGAGGCCAAACTGGGCTACATAATGAACTTCACCTTAACCAAATAAACAACTCACAAAAATAATATGTTAATCTCAGAGCTGCAATGGGAGGAGAGCAGGTCCTGACAAGAGTTAACATGAAAATACTGAAGTAAAATTTAAAGAAGCATCTGCACTCTTGAACTGTCTCTCCAGTTAAAAATAGATGCAGTAGTGAAATGTGCCCTAAATAAAGATAACTTGATCTACTGTATTATCAGTGTACAGACTGAGTAAGACAAACAGGTCAGTTTGTCTTCTGCTTACCCTGAAAAATACAGAAGAAGCTTCCCAGAAGACAAAATGATATCTTCCAGATGCAAGTGCTCACATGGCCTCATTTTTTTTCTCTAAAGGTAGCTGCATCATCTGCTCTGTTTGATTTTTTTCCACTTTAAGAGTATTTCATATTTTTATTTATTCTTTGAGGTTTCAAATGGGTATATAATGTCTTTTGATCAAATCTACTTTCCTTCTATGGTTTACCCAGACCCTTCCCAACATATTGCCCTCTAAACTTAATCATTATTTTGTTTTTGGTTTTTTATTTTTTTGAAACAAAGTTTCTCTTTATAACAACCTTGCCTGTACTAGAACTCACTTTGAAGACCAGACTGGCTTTGAACTCATAGAGATCCATCTGCCTCTGCCTCCAGAGTGCTGGGAGTAAAGGTGACACCACCACCGCCTGGCCATATGTCCAAACTCCTTCCTATTTTTTCTTCCTTCCTTGTTTCCTTCCTTCCTTCCTTCCTTCCTTCCTTCCTTCCTTCCTTCCTTCCTTCTTTCCTTTCTTCCTTTCTTCTTCCTTTAGCTTTTCTTCCCTTCTTCATCCCTTCCTTTCTTTCTTTGTTTCTCTCCCCCCCCTCCGTTTTTTCCTTTCTTTCTTTCTTTCTTTCTTTCTTTCTTTCTTTCTTTCTTTCTTTCTTTCTTTCTTTTTTTTTTTTTTTTGAGACAAGGTTTCTTTGTAAAGCCCTGGATGTCCTAAATCTTTCATTGTAGACCAGGCTATCCTCAAACTCACAAAAAGCCACCTGCCCCTGCTTCCTGGAGTCAAATTATTATTACACACACACACACACACACTCACACATATGTGGAGCAAGTCTCCGGTTTGTGGTTTTCTTTATTTAGAGACAAGGTGACACTATGTATGCATTTTTCTTGCCTTGATCTTCCTAGTGTTAGGATTTCAAGACGTGTGCATTGTGCCCAATCCAACTTCCTTTCTTGATTTGTAAAATGGTACTTTCCTGAAAGGGTTTTTCATAATGCACTTAAAATGGTACCTAGAACACAGATGATGCTATAGAAGTGTTATTTGTCTAGCTGGCTTTGGTGGCATGTTTGTCAGAAGGTAGAGACTCAAGGATTGGAGGTACATCTTTAGTCACATAGTGAGTTTGAAGCCGGCCTGGGCCACATGAGACCAAGAAGAAGAAAAAGGAGGGGGGAGAGGAAAAGAAGAGGAAGAAGATTTCAGCTATCTTTAAACTTAATTTTCTTTCACAAATGTTTTATGGCTTCTGGTTCCAGTCAGGTGGGAGGGAAACAGCATAAGCGTAAGAATCAGCACTAGAGTCATCCTCACTGGAGAATGAGGATTCTGAATGTCTTGCAGGGAAAACAGTCCTAACCCTAGACACTGTACTGAGCATCTTGCAGTGCAATGCTCCCTTTTTGAATAGGGTCTCACTATATGGTCCTGTTTGGCCTGACAGTTACTATATAGACCAGACAGCTGGTGTCAAACTCTCATAGTTTGCCTTCTTCTGCTTCAGGAGTGCTGAGGTTAAAGGCATGTATGACTACATGAGCTTATGTTTTTGAAGACACAGAAGAGTAAATTCTTCTTGCAGAATTTCCTACTATGTGAGCAAGTGTTGAGACTTGTTTTAGAAGGAAGTCAATGAAGACAAACGGGAAATGAAAACAGCACAGATGTGTAAAATAAACATGCATCTCTTATCAGACATGTGTAGACTGGCCTTCTGTCATTCATATATTAGTTAAAATTAAATTACTCATATTTTCTATGAGCATGGAAGTCCCCTAAAGTCAGATGCAGGTGCTGTGCTCTTGCTAGTTTAGAGCCTCAGGTCACTTTCTGTGCACACATCATTCTGAACTCAGTCAGCATCTCCTTGGGCAGATCCTGGTTGGCCTGCTCTATCAGGCAGTTTTGGATATTAAAAACTGCCTTCCCCTAGAAGTAATTGGGAATGGAGAGTATCTGAATAGTTTAAATGACTCTGAGGGCACTGAGATCAAGGGATCCTTGGATAGTAGCCAAATAGATGTGTCTTAGGCACTATCTTCTCTCTCTAAACGTTGGCAGATATAGTCTAGCATGAGAGCATCCTCCCCAATGCCTAGTCATGGGAATCTACCTGATTCATCTTTCAGTAACCAATTGACATTAAAGATATGAAGTGTGTTGATATATTATTTATGATTTATTAAAACTTGCCTGAGGATTCAGAAAGCAAAGCCAGCTACAAACTAAAGAGGCCAGGCAGTGGCAGCACACATCTTTAATCCCAGGACTCAGGAGATTTGCAGATGTATCTCTCTGAGTTCAAGGCCTCACTGATGCACACAAGAATGAGATGTAACAGAGTCCATGCCTTTGATCCTAGTACTTGGGGTCACATGCTTTTAATCCCAGCACTAGGAAGGTGGAGACAGGATTGGTATGGCTAGACACAGAAAGGATTGTAAAGGCGAGAACACAGGAACTAAGAGCTTTTGCATCTAAGGATTTGTGGAGACAGGATTTCCCTTTTAGCCTGATGTAGAAGTGACATCTATTGGCTTGGCTGCTAGGCTTCTCTGATCTTGAGCTTGAAGCTTGAGCCCCAATATCTATCTCTGGGTCTTTTACTTTTTGTGTTACAATGGAGCAGACAGGTTCTTTGGGGCCTCTCTATGCTCTGTCAGTGTTCCAGGTGGTATCCAAAGTTTAACCAGAAAAAGGCCATGTCGCAAATTGATCTCTTATTTGTGTTCACTGGCTGCAGTGGATTCTGAGGACATGGAGCTAACCACAAACACTCTATGATGCCAATTGAAGGCCTCATACACCAGGGGCACCCCTTTGGGTGCACAGCCTCCAAAAATAATGGGACCAATAGAAGCACCTTCTGGGGCTTCCCAGGCTGGATCCATGATGGGAACCAGGATCCAGGTTCACAGATCTTGTCACCAGGTTTCCAGAACTTTCCGAGCCAAGAAGGTTTGGTGACACCAGGTAGAAGAGACTGGTCAATGCTCATTTGCCAAGTACATACCACTATCACTGGTGTCAGCCACATTGGTGAAAAGAGTGATACTCTGACTTGTGATCATAATATTGGGATCACTGATGGCAGAGGTGCCAGGGACCATCCTGAATAAGCCATTCTCAGGGTTTATGGCCCAGAGTTGACCTTCACTGTTAAATCTCACCCAAGTGATATCATTCCCCCAAACACTCTACTTTCCAGACTGAGCCTGCCATAGGCACTGGAGAACATAGCTGCCACATAGCACTTCTTTCACTGTCCCCTTTCAGGTGATGTTTCCTGAAGATAACTAGTGATGGCATTTCAAGGATCTTCTTAAATCTCCACTCACTGTCACTATTGCTGCAGGTGTTTAATGTGCAAGATTATGAATGTGCCAGGAGTCAACATGCTAAAAGTGTGAGTTCCTCTAAGGCCCCAACCTTCACTGAGAGCTCAAACAAAGGTATGTAAAGAAAGCAAGGATATTCATGCAGTTTCTGCCATACAAATATAAAATGAAAAAGCTGATTATAAAAGCATTAATAATGGTGATTTTCAGCAATAGTACAAAGAGTACCTTTTTAGTCTCTTTTCTATTATAATAAAATACGTGGAATTAAGTATTGTATAAAGAAAATATGGTTGGTAAAAATAGCATTTGCCAGCATCCTGGCAAGGGTACCATGGCTAAATTACAATATGTGAAATGGAAAAGGAACCATCAAAGTAAAAAAGAAAGAAAGAAAGAAAGAGAGAAAGGAAGGAAGGAAGGAAGAAAGAAAGAAATCCAAGAGTGTGTGTATGTGGAACACCTCATTAATATAATCGACTTTCACAAAAGCTAAATCAAACCAAGAGCAGCATTTCTCCCTCTTGAAGGTAATTTCCACATGACTGAATAATTTTGTGCTAGATCCAATTTCTTATAAGTTCCATCACCTTAATGATGCCAGACTCAGGACATGTTGTCAGTAGATGAACCTTTGGTGGATAATTTTCAACCACATCCAAATCATAGTGAGCACTATTCTGAGATTCATAGGAAAACATTTGAGAACATGGAATTATTCTCTGGCCTTAAACTGAAGGGCATCATCCCCTTCTTACATACTTGTTACTAAGGGAGATTTTTTTTCAGTTGAGGTTCTGATCAGTGGCTTAGGCTTTCTTCAGAATAAGATTCTTGTGTGTGGGGTAGAAGTGTTACTTATTTTACTAAGAGCTTGCCACACAAGCATGAGAACCTGTGTTTGATTCCCACACCCATGTTAAAAATGAAGTATGGTGGCATGTACTTATAATGTCAGCACTGAGGATGCAGAGACAAGAGGCTTCTTGCCCAGGGCCTATTATTCAGCTTACTTGGCACCCCCTACTCTTTTTAATGGGATGCTTTATCAGACAGACAATCCACACAATGTCAGTCTAGGGTAGAAGAATATATAAAACTTAGTAATACACAGAGTCAAGATTTCACTTTAGTTTGGCCGCTTGCTAGTATTTGACTGAGTCAATTAGCCACAAAATAAGAAAAAGAAATGATTACACATCAAATTACCATCATATGCATATACACAATGTTAACTGCAAATACTAGACTAGTATTTACTGTAAATATTGGACTTGATTTAAAATATATATACATATACATATATACATATGGCAAAACATTATCACCTATTATTTCAGGGGGTTCATGTATTTTTATACATTTTAGCAGGATATCTGAGAGGAGTTTCTGGTGATGGTCCAGTGGTAATGGTGTGCTAGAGGCCTTGAACCAAACCAACAAGGGATTACACAGTGTGCATGTGTGGGAATGGCTGATTGTACAAAAGAGAATACTGTGAGACACAAACAGATGGGAAGATGGACCAGTGTGAATTTTCTTCTGTTTTGTTTTGAATTAATTTAGGGGGAGACACTGCAGCAATGAGGGATTGATAAGAAGAAATTGTGAGGCAAGCAGGATTAGGGTACATGATGTGAAATTCCTCCAAAGGAATAAAGAATCATGTCATATATAAAAAAATTAGATTTTTACCTTAAATCTTTTCTCACAAAAATGAGGTGAACAACTCCCAAGGAATGACACCTGAAGTTAACAATGGGCCTCTACATTTGCAGACTAATTCTGGCTGGTCAGATTAACCTCATGGGTGAACTTTAGGCCAGTGAAAGATACTGTCTCAAAAGACTCAAGTTGACAATGCATGAAGATTGACGCTTGAAACTGACCACTGGCATCTACATATATTTGTACTTGCCCTTTCATACAGACTTACATCGATCTCTCTCTCTCTCTCTCTCTCTCTCTCTCTCTCTCTCTCTCTCTCTCTCTCTCTCTCACACACACACACACACACACACACACAGAGTGAGAGAGAAACAGACAGACAGACAGACAGACAGAGATAGAGACAGAGAGAGGCAGATAGAGATACAGACCCAGATACAGACACAGGTGGAGAATCTATAATACAAAGAAGCCACAGAAGAGGATACAATATGAGACTTTCCAACTGAGTATTCTTAGCATACATTTTCCTAGAAAAGCTAATATGCTAATATTAGATGTTGGGCATCTTCATATTCCTCAGTGGCAGGTAAGTTAAGTTGACTGCATGGAGACTAGATGAGGTTGTATATGCCCAGAACTAAGATTCTTGGCATAGAACAGAAAATTACTGGTTACAGATATCATGAGACTGTGAATACACTGGACAGAATCTCTACCTGTGCTTTTTGAGGTTAAAAACTCAGAAGCCATCAGGATGATGCTTTTTTTTTGCTGTGAATTGTGAAGTCCATTTCACTAAAAGGATATTTAAAATTTTAGGTGTGTGTATGTGTTTGGACAATCAAAGCAGATGTGGATTTTTGGGTGATGGCATCCCAGAATATCTATGAATGTGCCCCAAATGTTTACAGATTACAACATATTACAATGTCAAAAGGTTGGATACCACTGTGGCAGAAGGTCAGATTTAGTCTTTAAATAGAATCCTAGAAGACTTAGCTAGAAAAGACACCTTTACTGAAAATATAGTTTAATGATGGAATGAACTGTTCTTAAATTTTCTTTGGAAGTACCATTTTGAGCTGATTTGTTTTGCCACACCCTTAGTGATAAACTTCGTGTTACCTTTTAGATTAAAAAAATCATCAGAGTGTGGAAGTTATCCAGGCCACCCTCTCTCCCATCGGGGTCTGTGGTCCTACAGTAGTCAGGGTCTGTGTTGTTGTCTGTGGCTGTGTTACCACCAAGGACTATGAAGGTATCCATGGTCTGTATTGCTGCCTGAAGCCATGCTGATGTTCATGGGCTGTCCTGTTCCTAGAGATCATATTTATGTGAGTGGCCTATGATAATGTCTGGGCCTGTGCTGCCTCAGAGAGCCATGCCCTAGCCTGTGGTTATACTGCATCTGAGATGTCAGTGTCTCATGTTACCACAGAAAAAAGCAAGGAAGGTGGCTTTGCAATAATACTGATGACATTCAGATAAACATTTGAGAAAGAGGAATATGAAGGCTTCTGTGACAATCCCTACCCTCCACTTTCCCCAAAGTAGCTACTTAAAACAGGGAACCATCTAAGAGAGCTCTTAAAAAGTGTGATTAGGATGAATAAGTGTAGCTCTCCATGCTTGATGGCTACTGAAGGAGGTATGGGAGGAGAAGGACTCAGTTTTATTTAAGGAGCACAACATTGAGAGTTTGACTATGCTCCAGCGAGTATATAGATAACACAAATTTGTCTTATTTTTTATTTTTCCATTTATTTTTATTTTTTGAGGGGTAGAGGTCACAAGGGTGTGAGGGTCAGACATGGAAGGATTGGGAAATAAGTGTGATCAGGGTGCATGATGTGAAATTCCTAATGAATCTATAAAAGTATCATGTTAAAAAAAATTCTTCAGGGTGGAATGCTATTCTCTGTGGTTAAAACGACTATAGTAATGGTAGTAATGGCAGACATCTCTCTAAGTCTCAGTGCACTCCAGGCACGGTGCCAGGTGCTTTGCATATACTAACCACACACTAGCAATCTTATAAGACAGATCATATGAATTAATTTCACAGATGCACTGCCTGAGGGTCATAGAGTTTGGTAATGTACCCAAACTCATCCAGCTGGTAAATGACTAAGCTGCACTTAAATTCGTGGTCTTAAGAGCTCACTTTATTCTACTTATTCAAGATTGAGCTGACCACAAACTGCTTCACTTGCTTTCTTCTAGTGTTTCCAAATATACTTCAGATGATTAAAAAGATGAACTCTAATAAAAATGCTGAATTGGAATACAAAATCAATAAAATATTAAAAAGAACTGAGAAGGGTGGATAAAAGAGAGAAAGAGATAATACAATATGATCAGTGAAATATGCAAATCTGGAAAGACTCAAAAGATCCAAGGCTCAGAAAATCACCTGGCTCTATCCTTCTGTGAAGAGAGCAAGTATTTTAGAAGAGCCTTTATGACTGGCAAAGAAAACTAACAGATCAGTGTGTTCTCTGATAAGGCAAGGTTTATCTTGAGATCCCTGTAATTTTTAAACTAGAACATAAATTTTAAGTTTCATTTAGGACACAAGAACATGTAAAAATATGAAGCAAAACTGAGCAGTGAATATCAAAATAAATACAAAACCAATAGAATATACTCTTACAATTATGACTCACCTTTGTCATAGTTAAGATTATCACATTAGCTTTAAAAGGTTTTTCTTAATTTGCTTTTGTTTTTCTTAAAGATTTTTACTTTATGTGTATGGGTGTTTTGCCTGATATATATGTATATGTATATGTATATGTATATGTATATGTATATGTATATGTATATGTATATGTATATGTATATGTATACACATATATATACATACATACATACATACATACATACATACACACACACATATATATATATATATATATATATATATATATATATATATATATATATATACACACATACATACATACATATCCACTGCATGCATGCCTGGTGACTCGGAAAGACAGAAGAGGGCATCAGATTCCTTGGAACTGGGAGTTTCAGGTTGTCCTGAGCCACAGTGTAGGTGCTGGGAATCAAACTCAGATCATCTAGAAGAAGCACCGAGCCATCTCTCTAGCCTCCAAAGATAATTTCAATGTCATCGGTGCTATCCTTTAGGAACAAGAATTTACCTGGAAACAATTAAGCCACTGTATGTCCTGCCTTGGTTTGGAATTTCTCAACATCACAGTTCTAGGAAAAGGACTTCTTTTCATAGTGTGCACTCAGTAAAATGGTCAAGTTTTTTTTTTTTTTTGATTTTTTTTGTTTTTTTGTTTTTCAGGGATATCTAATTTCTCTCAAAAACTTTAAAAGAGAAATAGCAGTAAAAATTAATGAGTGCTGGTGCGACAGTCACACCACAACACAGGAATCATTTAGAACCTTAATGAAGGTGACCGGTTCAAAGCTAGGGTGGATATAAACGTGATGATCGTAAATGAGCACAAATAGAGATCCCTATAAACGTGATGATCGTAAATGAGCACAAATAGAGATCCCTATGCAGAACTGTGGAATCCACTGTGTTTGTGGTCTACATTCTTGCAGTGACCAAAGGGGCTGTGAATCATCCTCACTTTCCAGTTAGAACTCTTGGGGAGAAAGATGTAGGTGTGAAAGTCAAAGAAGTCTCCAAACAGACCATTTGTCTAGGTCAGCATCTGACCATGAACTGCATGTAATGTATATTCCAGAAGATACATCAAAATATTCAGTTCTCCATTCCGTGATTTCTTCTTAGAAAATTTCAGGGAAGTGAGGATTTTAGTTTGCTAGAAGGAAAATCCTAGGACCTTCTAAGAATGTTTTATGATGTTTGTTAGACTATGCTTAAAGCAAGGGTGTGCATATGTGCTCACGTGCAAGTATGTGTGTGTGGTCACATAACAAATCTAAATCCGAGTTTCCATACAGAACACTCAGACAGGCAATCCTGTCTGTCCGAAATGTCTCCAAAAACAAAATAGTAATTTCTAGTAGGTGGGGCTCTAGTTCAACAAAGGAAGAAATCTGGGGAGCATCTGAATACGAGAGAGGATCTGTATAGGCCACTGTCAGTGTCCGTCCCTGAAACAAAGTAGTTCGGAGTTTTCCCTTGCTACTATTCTCCGGGGGTTCCCACAGAGGATGTTATTGAGGTTTGATTCTGTTGCCTTTGTGGGGATTGTGTGGAAGATCAGGGCTTGATTTAGAGGTTGAGAGACTTCAGGTAGTATATTGAGGAATTTCAAGCTCTTCTATCAAGTAACACTGAGGGAACACTGATTCTGAAAGGGCGGGTCCGTTAGTAACGCACCCCTGCCGTTAGTTCTAGGAGACCCCACGCAAACCTAACCGGATATAGTTCTTTCTCATTTCCGCTGTGAGGGCAAGAATCTCAGCCTCCACACAGAGAAGCCGCTGCCGCTGCCGCTGCCGCTGCCGCTGCCGCTGCCGCTGCCGCTGCCGCTGCCGCTGCCGCTGCCGCTGCCGCTGCCGCTGCCGCTGCCGCTGCCGCTGCCGCTGCCGCTGCCGCCCACTGCCTGGTCTGCTGAGGGTGAATTTCTCCCACTGCTGTGGAATCAAGGTAAGGTCCCCAAATACGCTCTGAGGGACAAACCGTCACCCACAATATAGTGGACCCCACAAATGTTTTGTCCTCCCGTTAGTCTGGCTTCCTTTATCCCTCCTTATTCCCTTGAGTCCTCGACGTCGTCTTAGTCGTAGTCCTTGTCACCTACCCATAGCCATCCTCACAGCAGTCACCCTGGGGATGCCCTGGGCAGGCTTTCGTGACTGGACCCTTATTTCCACTCAGAAGCTCCCCAAGAAAAAGGTTTTGATTTTTTGTGCTTTGGGGTTTTTTTCCCCCTAGAAAAACATGGTGGACGGCAAAATAGTTCGGCATCTAAACTCACCTTTTCGCGTAGGCCCGAGGGTCTGAGTTCAATCCCTTGGACATGCATGATGGAAGGAGATAAACATGTGTAGGGGTCAGGGTACACAGAGACAAGGTTTTAAAAATGTTTATAAAAGAGGAGAAAAGCCCGGGTAGGGGGTGGGGAGTGTGAGGTTGGCGGGCTCAGAAGTGGCTTTTATTTTACTTTTTTTCCTGACGCCCTGATACAGGGTGTGTGTGTGTGTGTGTGTGTGTGTGTGTAAGGCTGAGCAGTGGGGGTGGGGCGGGGAGAGTGGGGGTGGCGGGCTCTGAGGAAGCTTTTTTTCCTGTGTGTGTGTGTGTGTGTAAGGCTGAGCAGTGGGGGTGGGGCGGGGAGAGTGGGGGTGGTGGGCTCTGAGGAAGCTATTTTTTTTCCTGTGTGTGTGTGTGTGTGTGTGTGTAAGGCTGAGTGGTGGGGGTGGGGTGGGGAGAGTGGGGGTGGCAGGCTCTGAGGAAGCTTTTGTTTTTTTTTTTTTTCTGAAGCCCAGATATGGGGGAGGTGCGGGGGTTGAGAGTGGGGGGGTGGCGGGCTCTGAAGAGGATTTTCTTTCCTAAAGCCCAGATATGGGGGAGGTGTGGGGGGTGGGAGTGGGCGGTGGACTCTGAAGAGGATTTTGTTTTACTTTGCCTGAATCCTGGGTAGGGGGTTGGGTATGGGGACGGGTGTAGCGGGAGAGTGGGGGGTGGCGGGCTCTGAAGAAGCTTTTTTTTTTCCTGAAGCCCGGGTATGGGGGAGGTGTGGGAGTGGGGGGGTGGCGGGCTCTGGAGAGGCTTTTGTTTTACTTATTTTGCCCGAATCCCGGGGTACAGGGGGGTGGTGCGGGGACAAGTGCAGGGGGGGAGTGGGGGTGGTGGTCTCTGGAGAGGCTTTTTGTTTTACTTTTTTTGCCTGAATCCCTAGTATGGGGGGGGCGAGTGCAGCACGGGGAAATGGTGGAGGGGAGTAGTACAGGGGTGTCGGGCTCTGAATAGGCTTTTATTTTGCTTTTTTATTTCCTGAAGTATGGGGGGGAGGTGCAGGGCCGAGTGCGGGGGTGGCTTTCATTTTACTTTTTTTTGCCTGAATCCTGGGTAGGGGGGGTGCGGGAAGTAGTGCGGCACGGGGGAATGGGGGGAGGGGGGCAGGCTCTGAAGAGGCTTTGTTTTACTAGTTTTGCCTGAATCCCGGGTATGGGGGGTGCGGGGGCGAGTGCAGCACGGGGGGATTGGTGGAGGGGGGGGAGTACCAGGGTGCCGCGCTCTGAAAAGGCTTTTATTTTGCTTTTTATTTCCTGAAGTATGGGGGGGTTTGCAGGTCCGAGCGCGGCGGGGGGGATGTGCAGGGCCCAGTGCGGAGGGGGGGTGATGGCGGGAGAGTGGGGTGGCGGGCTCTGGAGAGGCTTTCGTTTTACTTTTTTTGCCTGAATCCCGGGTATGGGGGGTGCGGGGGTGAGTGCAGCATGGGGGGAATGGTGGGGGGGGGGAGTACGGGATGCCAGCTCTGAAGAGGCTTTTATTTTGAGTTTTTATTTCCTGAAGTACAGGGGGGGTGCCGGGCTGACTGGGGCAGAGAGTGGGTGACAGGCTCTTAAGAGACTTTTTTTGGTTTACTTTTTTTCCTGAAGCCCAGGTGCGGGGGTGGGGTGGGAGCGCTGAAGAGGCTTTTTACTTTTTTTTTGAAACCCGAGTGGGGGTATGGGGGGGCGTGCTATGAAGAGATTTTTTTTTTTCCTGAATCCTGGGTGCATGGGGGGGGCTTGTGGGGCCGAGTGTGTGTGGGGGGGGAGGGTGAGGTGGCAGGCTCTGAAGAGGCTTTTGTTTTATTTTTTTCCCCCCTGAAGCCCAAGTTGGGGGGGTGCGGGGGCGGGCAAGTTTGGTGGTGGTGGTGGTG
This sequence comes from Cricetiscus sungorus, assembly GCA_030556225.1. Classification (NCBI taxonomy): domain Eukaryota; kingdom Metazoa; phylum Chordata; class Mammalia; order Rodentia; family Cricetidae; genus Cricetiscus; species Cricetiscus sungorus. Next base: position 13,302,837 of record JANBXA010000126.1, read on the forward strand.
GCGGCGGCGGCAGGCTCTGATGAGGCTTTTGTTACGTTTACTTTTCCTAGACAGGGTTTCTCTAGCTTTGCAGGCCATCCTGGAACAGGCTCTGTGGACCAGGCTGGACTCAAACTCAGAGATCCTCCTGCCTCTGTCTCCCAAGGGCTGGATTAACAGCCAGAGCCAGTCACTGCCGCCTTTTTACCCACAAAGGCTGGATTAACACCCAGTACCCGCCACTGCCGCCTTCCCTTCCCACCCCACCCCTACTCCAGCCGCCTGGCTTTTTTCTTTTTCTTCCCTCCCTCTCTTCCTCTCTTTCTTTCTTTTTTTTGAAGCTGACTCTTTATAACATTACCTGACCTGGGATTAGTTCCAGGAATGAAATTTAACTTACTAGGCTGAGCCATTTCATTGACCCATGCTCAGTATTAATCAGTTTATTTCTTTTACATTTAGTGTGTGTGTGTTCACATGTGTCTGTATTAAAATGTGAGTGTGGAATGTGGGAATGGTAGAGGTCAGCTTTCAGGGATCAGTATTCTCCTTCCATCATATGAGTCTCAGGGATCAAATTTCAGTAATTAGGCTTGCCTTTACCCACTGAGCTATCTCACAGGGTGGCCTCTCTCCTTCCTTGTGTTTAATGAAGAGAGTTATAATTGAATCAGCTGACAGCTACAGGGTCTTGGTTTGCAATTCAGACTTGAAAATCTAGTGTTAAGAGTTTTCAGGATTAGAACTCACCTAATTTTATTTAGGTAGGGTCTCAGGTACACTAATACTTTGATTTATTTGGAGACCACCCATTAAACATTAGTAAGAGACCTGATTCCTAACAGGAATCAATTTGGTGTAAGTTGAGAGGCCTGTTTGTCAATATAGTAAGTAACCCACATAAATCGCTTTATCTACCTGTGAGTCATGGATATCTTCTCTTTAAAGCATCTACGGAAGGTAAATGAACAACCTCAGTTTAACAGGTAGCAAATTCCCAGTTAGTTACAGAAGCCAAGGAGCAGATGCATAACAAGACAGTGCAGTTTTTCCCTGATTAAGCAGTCACTCTTTGGAGACTACAGCAAACTGATGAGATTACAGGCTTGCTAAGAATCAGTTTAGAGTCTCTCAGGAGTGTGAGGGCCTTGAGTAGATAAGCACTAAGTAAAGACAAGGGGAGACTGGGGAAGGGCTAACCGAAAGAAGTACTTAATGAGAAAGTACAATCTACAAAGTCCTTTCCGAACTCACTGTATCTACGCTCCTTTTATATCTAGCTCTGGAGGAAAATGAATGCCTTGCTATAAGGCTCAAGGAATCCAATGGGCTGAGGATTGAGTTTATATCTTTGCTGAGTGAGAACTATAGAGACCCATGACCTCCAAACAGTAGAGCCCCATAGAGGGTACAGATAGTTGTAGCTCATGTTTTCTTTCATCACAGGGTTCTGAGGGAGGTAAAAATATTATTGTGATTTGAAGGGCATCAAGTCAGTAAGGGAGATCTCCAGGTGATTGTAAAGAATTCAGGGAACTCACACCCCGTATTGGGGGAGGTCCCACAGAGTCCCTCTTAATGTTATCCCACAAGGCCTCAGTTACAGAAATTCCCTTAGTTTCTATGCAAGACTAGTAGAAAAATAAGGGTGTTTGTCTGAAGAATCATCTAGGGCAAGAATTGAAGACTTAGAATGAGGACATGTGATAGGGACTTAACCTACCTGCCACAACTTTGGCCCTCTGGAAAATATAGTCTACATAGCAGCACTCTCATACCCTCTGCTAAGAGTCAGTGAGGGTTAAGTGTAGAGAGGGGAACTAGCTTCAGGATTCCATGTATAAACAATAGGTGAGTGCTGAAGGTACTTTTTCAATCCCACTTTATGGAAACAATAGTCTGTGGCTGTCTTGGCACTCATTCTTTAAAGCTTCAGAACACAGTTGAGACTTCTCTCATTTCTATCAGGTTTAAGTGAGATGAGATCCTTTGGCTGAAGCTACAGGAGAAAGGAGTGTTCTTGATCCTATACAGAGGCAAAATGATAGTTCTTAGTGAGAATTAAGGGGCCCAGAAAGATGAATGAGACATTACCACAGAGCTGTTAGCAATTCTTCCTTTTAGGAGCAGTCGGAGGAAAACCCTTCTTCCTTTTCTTTTCACGAGGACTAGGATTTCATGATGACTAGGGGGGTTTGAGCTTTCAGCTGCTGAGCATGCACAGGAAAGAGGGGTCTAGGACCTGCCAAAAGTACTGTGTGGGAACTGAGAAGACTCTCAGAACTGACCAGCCCTTACTGTCACCAAGACAGCCCTAGGGGAGCCTGGCTGGTTGCAGCCTGGACAAACTATAACTTCTGTACTGTTTTCTCAGGCTAACTAAAAAAGATTCCTAGATTAGTATTTTATGTTTATACAGAAACCTGTATAGGCATGTTGCTAATGATCCTCCTGGAAGTACTTACAGGATCTCATTATCACTCCTCTAGGTCCTCAAAGTACTTGATTTCCAGCCCACACTACTACCTGCTGTTTCTCACCACAGCCATCATGCCCAGGGGACATAAGAGTAAGGCCCGTGCTCGTGAGAAGCGCCGCCAGATCCAAGATGAGGCCCAGGGGCTCAAGGATGCTCAGGCAAAGGCAGCAGAGAAAGAAGAGTCACCTTCCTCCTCTACTCATGATTCTGAAGATGCTGTTGCAAGCACCTCTACTGCTGGCCTGCCTCAGAAAGCTAAACCTCAGTGTGAGGCATCTACAATCACTGCTGGTAGACGTGTGGCCCGCAGAAGATCTGGTAAAGGTGGCAGAGGCCGAAGGGAGCAAAGTCCTAGTTGCTCTAAGGCCCCACACTCCACTGAGAGCCCCCAGAGTGATCTTCTAACAAGGAAGACGGGAATGCTGATGCAGTACCTGCTCTGCAAGTACAAAATGAAACAGCCAATGCATAAGGGTGAAATGCTGAAAATAATCAACAAAAGATTCAAGGAGCAGTTTCCTGAGATCCTTAAGAAAGCCTCTGAGCGCATTCAGCTGGTTTTTGGTCTTGAAGTAAAGCAAATCAAGCCCAATGGTAGCTATTACACTCTTGTCAGCAAGTTAGACCCCAGCATTGGTGGGAGTCTGACTACTGGCTTGCCTTTTCCCCAGAATGGGCTACTGATGCCTCTGCTGGGTGTGATCTTCTTAAATGGCAACCGTGCTTCTGAGGCAGAGATCTGGGAATTCCTGAATATTTTGGGAATTTATGATGGGAAGGCACACATAATCTTTGGGGAGCCCCGAAAGCTCATCACCAAAGATTTGGTTAAGGAAAAGTACCTGGAATACCGAAAGGTGGCTGATAGTGATCCTCCATCTTATGAGTTTCTGTGGGGTCCCCGAGCCCATGCTGAAACTACCAAGATGAAAGTCCTGGAGTTTTTAGCCAAGGTCAATGAGACCGTTCCTCAGGCTTTCCCATCCCATTATGAAGAGGCTTTGAGAGATCAGGAGGAGAGAGCCCAAGCTGAAGCTGGAGGCAGGGATGGCACTACTGCCAAAGACAAGGCAGAAGCTAAAGTCACACCTGGTGACTCCTCTTGTTCCTAGAGAAATTAGAGGCAGATATAGCCATAGGTTTGGAGCAGGGTTTCCCAACTTAAAAGTAATGAGAGTCTGATGGTTCATAATGGGTATCTTTTTGGGCTTTGCTTATACATTAGTATTTTTCAAGTGTTTCCCTTTTCCTGCAATCCTTATTTAGATTCAGAATCGATAGTTATAAATGACATAGATCATAGTATTTGTTGCTAGAAGATTTAAGTATAAGAATTTTGATAATTCTGTATTACATTCTAAAAACCCTTGAATGTTTAAGTTGAAAAGCAAGCAACCATGACTCTGTAATGGAGGTTTATTTTTTTTTTGAAATGTGGGTAATTTGTTTCTTAAAATAGAAAAACAAATCATAATGTATAAACTATCATTTTCTCTTTTGTTTCTATTCCACTTTTTGGTAAAGTTTGAAGAAATATACTTAGTTGTTGTTAACTGAATAAAAATGCAAAAAATGAAAAAAAAAGGAAAATTTATTCTTTTTTCAATAGATCATTTGTTCTGGTTACTCCCTCTTTGGAAGACTGCTAGTTTTACACCTAGCCCATTATGTGCCATGGGAAAGAGAGAGAACACTTATGGATTCCAAAGATTTTATTTATTCACCACATAGGTGGATAATTGAATGGTCAGGGCCACAGTACAAGGACTTGGGAGCCTTTACTTCTCTTGTCCTGAGCAGGGGCATAAGTGGGGTTTATAAGCATAAAATTCACAAAAATTTGTTGCCAGGAAATAGAATTTTCACCAATCAAGATTTAGAGAGTAGGCACTGCCTTGATTATTCCATTATTGTCAACTGACATACAATGCAAGTCTTTAAGTCCAATTAGTCAGAATCATTTGTTCTTCCCATTGTTAGAAACAACCATAATGTTGCTAGAAAAATAAAGATAAATAATGCCTATTTCTATGAGGTAGGAAGGAGGTTTGTCAGCCATTGGAAAGTTCTCAGCTCCCTTAGGGCTTAGAAACTTGAACTTAATTTCACCCAGCAGGTAAAATGGAGTCTGAAGTCAAAATGGCAGTATTTAGGCCAAGGCATTTTTGCCTGCTCCCTTCACTAGTAGTGACGGTTTTAAGAAAAGAGACCTTTTTACCTATCCATAAGAATTAGAGTCTAAGATGAGATATTATGTAAAATGATGTACACTAACAGAACAAAGAGTCAGGATGCTGGAAAAGAAGGTCTGGATGAGATCTGGTAAAGTAGGAATTCACACGCCTAAGTACTTTGGGGTTTGGAACATTACAAGTTATTTGTTTAGAGGTTATTTTAATTTTCTGATGATTTTCTATTTAATATAATACCTCCCAACTGCAGCCTCTCCCATGTATTCTCCTCCTACCCACCCCCACTTTACCTCTCTCCCTATCCACTCCTGCTCCACTTCCCCTTAAAAAAAGAGCAGGTCTTCCAGGGATATCAACCAAACACAGATATAGTAGGATTAGGCACAGTCCATCATACTGTGACTAGACAAGGTAACCAACTGGGAGGAATGGGTCCCAAGAGCAGGCAAAAGAGTCAAACAATCCCCAGTCCCACTGTTAGGAGCCCCATAAAAATCCCCAGTTAAACAACCACAACATATATGCAGAGGACCTAGCACAGTCCAATGGGGGCTTCTCTGATAACAAGGGATTAAGCACCAATCTATGAGGCTAGCATAATGTCTTTAGGAATAATTTTATTTATTGTCAGTCATGTTTACTTTTTCCCTAGGTCTCCAAGCCATCCAGCTTCCAGTTGCTGACCATCTGGGCAGGCTAGGGCATGGGTTCCAACTCATGGCTTGGGCCTCAAATTACACCAGTCACTGATTTGCTGCTCTCACAAGCTCTGTCTTGCATGCAGGGCAGGTTTGGGTTCAAGGGTTTTATGCCTGGGTTAGGGTTCCAGTCCCACCATTGGAAACATAGCTTGCTTATAGAAGATGACTAGTTCAAGCTCCATACTAGGCTACATGAGACCTATCCCAAACAAATGAGCTAACAAAAAGAAGTGGATGTTTTCAATTATAGGTGTTAAGGGGGTTATTAAAATGGGAAAAAGTGGCAGTGATTTAAAAATAATAGCTCAATGTTTTATAACCATTTCACTAATAAAATATAGGAAATTAAACATCAAGATACCATCAACATTTCTGTATCAAGATGACATATGTATAGTTTGAATATGATTTATCCTCTCAAAACTCACGTTGAATTTTTAACCCCATTGGGAGTATTAAAAGCATAGAACACTGATCAAACTATGGTGTTTTATTATGGAACATTATTATGATTAGGTATATCATCAGGGTAAAGATGCTATGATTGACTACTGGCAACTTTGTGAGAAAAGAAAAAAACCTTAAGGACACACACACACCATGAAGCCCCTATACTGTTAAAAACCCTAATCCAAAACAAAGTCTGTAGTACTATACCATAGCAATAGGAAATAGGCCAAGATGCTTATTAACAAGGAAAAAAAATTCAGAGGCTAAATCCATTATATTTCATAGGTTTTTATAAATACAGCTCAGCTGGTTGACTGGTGGCATCCACAGTCCAACCTGGGTCCTCAAGATCCAGGTAGGGGAAGAAACACATAATCCTGCCAGAGTACTCATGGCCAGGGCCAGCTGAAGGCATCCCACAGGCAGGTGTCATTATGATGAGCAAGTATATGGTAGAGAAATGGGAAAAGAGAAGTGGTTCAGTTCATGTGCTGTGGAAAGAGGCAGAACAGAAGAAACAGGCAGTGAGGAGTAGGCCCATGTGGGAGGCCTGTTTGCTCCTGGGGCCATGGTGTTTTCCAGGCCCAGGCAGCTGCCAAAGGATATGTTTGGGTCTATGGTCCTGCCTCAGCCAGGGTCTATGTTAACATCCATGGCTCATATTGCTCCCAAAGGCCACACGATCCCTGGGGTGTGGGCATCCACCTATGGCCATGTTGATGGCAGGGTCCTGTGCTGCTGCAGGGGCCATGATGATCTGGGTGGCCTGTGCTGCCACCAGAGACCATGGTATCATCTGGGCCAGGGCAGCTTCCAGGGGCCAAGTCTGGGTCCATGACCCTACAATATCCAGGGTATGACTTAATGTAGTGGCTCCCATTACCACTGAGGGCCATGTGAATGCCAAGGGTCTGGTCAGCCACCTGAGGCCATGTTGATATCCAAAAGTCATGCTGTCACCAGGGCTATAACTGATCTGGGAAGCCTGTGCTGCTACCCAAGGCTGTGGTGATGTCCAGGCACAAGCTGCAGCCAAGAGCCATGTCTGGGTCTGGATCCTTACCACAGCCAGAATCTGTGTTACTGTCCATGGCTTTGGTTACTACTGAAGATTGTGCGTATGCCTCGGGGTCTGAGCCACCACCGGTGTCATGTTGGTGTCTGTGGTCCATGCTGCCACTAGGGTCATGCATATCTGTATGGCCTGCACTGCCACTAGGTGACATTAGGCCCAGGCTGCTCCTGAGGACCATGTCTGGGTTCAGGGCCCTATACCAGCCACGGTCTGAATTGATGTCCATAGTTCTTGTTACTATTGTGGATCATTCAGATACTTGGAGTATGGTCAGCCACCAGAGACCATGGCAGTACAGGCCACTCAGATTGACATGGCCCTCAGATACCAACATAGCCACAGATGGCATCTCAGACCTTGGGCATCTGTGTGACCTTTGGTGGCAACATGGGACACAGACATCAGTGCAGACCCCTGCTGGAGTTGGGCCACAGACCTCATGCTGCCATTGTGGCCATATTGATCTGGGTAGCTGGCATTGGAACCAGAGCCATGGTGATGTCCAGGTCTGAGCTGCAGCCAAGGGCAATATATGGGTGTGTGGTCCTGCTGCAGCTGGCATCTGTGTTGATCTCCATGGCCCATGTTATCTCAAGGGACCATAATCACCATCTGTGCTGAAATCTGAGGACCACACTAAGCTGTTATTGTTCCTTTGCTGGCCCTGAGAGAGCAGGCCCTCTGGACATTGCAGCAGAAAGAGCTGGTCCCACACTGAGGAGAGATGTTCCCATCCCTCCCTATTGGCGTGGAAGAACAGGCCCCTAGTGTAGGCAAAAATTTCTGTCCTGTTAGCCACTCTTAGTTATGTACTCAGAGGTTTAATATTAATTCTAAATGCTTGGTCAATAGCTCAGGCTTGTTATTAGCTAACTCTTACATTTTAAATTAAGCCATATCTCTGCTTTGCCATGTGGCTTGGTACCTTTTCTCAGTGTACCATTCCCATCTTGCTTCTCTCTGAATCTGCTCATTCTGCCCACCTTCTTCCTAGCGTCCCCCTACGTTGGCTTCCTACCCAATCTCTTCCTGCCCAGCTATAGGCCAGTCGGTTCTTTATTAATCAATGACAGTAGTACATATTTACAAGAAGGATTATTCCACAGTACCCTAGGGCATAGGCACGTTTACCGCACCTGTGACCTGTGGGAGTGCAAGAAGGGACTGGCCCTGTGGTAGCATAGCTGCAGGATCTCCATGATTTCAACAGCAGGATATCTGAAAGGAGTCTTGTTGAGGGTCCAGGAGGCAGAAGCCTTGAATCTGATAAGGAACATTCACAAATAAAGCTGAGTGGACCAAAGGGTATACTGAGCTACACACCACAGCGCCAAGAACCATTAAGATGAACAGAGGGACTGGAGACGCAGGAAAAACAACAGGAGCAAAGTGGTTTTATTTGTTTGTCTGCTTGCTTGATTTATTAATTTTTTAAACTTTTGGGTGGGAAGACACTACAGGGATGAAGGCAGATATGGAGGGACTAGGAAGTAGCAGAATTGGTGGGGTTGCATGAAAGAAACTATTAAAAATACAATTCACAGAGAATATTTACCTCACACTAGCTTAAGAAGAAAGTGCTGGATTTAAGCATATAATCAAAGAACCAGACACCTGTTGCTTGAATCCAGGCTTTACTATTGTTAGTTATGGATCTTGAATAAATTATTTAGTTTCCCAATGTCTCTAAGGCTCTCAGACATTTTCATGAATACTTTATTATGCATGTATTAATTTTCTCTTATTAGAAACATCTGTGGCCTAGAAAGATGGCTCCACAGCTAAGAATGTCCTCTGTTCTTGCAGAGGGCCTAAGTTTGGTTCCCAGTACCCACATGGCAGCTCACTATAACTTTGGTACCAGGGAATCCAGTGCCGCCTTCAGTCCTCTGTGTTTATCAGACACACAGGCAGACAAACACTCATACAAATGAAATAAATGAAAAAATCATAAAGACATTTATTTTATCTTTGTAGATAAATTAGTTTAACTTTAGTATAGAAAAAATATTTATCCTGACAGAATTTTGATGATTAAGAAAAACTAAGTTCTGGAAATGATAATAACCTTATGACAGTGCACGTCCAAAAACACTATATGAAGATTTCTAGTCATCATTTGAAAAATAAGTAATAAGGATCAGTGATAAAATTGTTCAATCCTGGCTATGGAAAGTGGTAGCATTAATTCCCCTACTCCCTGTTTTGGATAGGATAAATGAATCTTCCAGGGGCAGTGAGATGGCTCAGCAGGGAGAGACACTTGTTCCTGAACCTGGTGAGTAGAAGTTGACCCCATGGATCCAAATGGTAGAAAGAGAGAATTAACTCCCTCAAGCTGTTCTCTGGTTTCTACACATGCATCATCACATTCTCAGTAACCAAAACTAAGAAACTCACCTGGGACTTCTCCCTATATTCTAGCATCTCCCACTTCACCATTTCTAAGAGAATTTCACATTCCCACAGAAGTACACCTAGTTCTGTAAGTTCCACCTTATAATCTAGGCTGTTTAATTAGTTTCCACATGTGACTCTTTTTACATGAAAAATTCTAATATTCCCCAGGAATATTAATATGCAGTGAAGGGATACAAATCAAAAAATTACTAATAATTAAAAGTAAAGAAATTTGTTATAAAATATGTTAACATTAAAGTGTAAAGCAAATTAGCATAATAATGGGATGTATATACTTGTTTATTTCTACATAAAGAACTAAATTATGGATTCTGCAGGAAGGCTCAGAGGGCATCTTTGGTGGGTACCTGCCCCCAAACAGGATGACCCCAGTTGGATTCTCAGGAGCCTCATGGTGAAAAGAACCACATGTTAAGAAGAGAGAACCAAATTCTCCAAGTTGTTCTCTGACCTGCACACATGTGCTTTGGTGTGAACTCACACAAAATGAATCTATAAGTTGTACAAAAAATTAAAGCTATCTTATTTCTATTAATCCTTAGCTGAATATTTGACACTACAGTACAAATTGGTTCTTAAATGTTACACACACACACACACACACACACACACACACACACACACACACACGAGATACTAGAATATATGGAGAAGTCCCAGGTGAGTTTCTTAGTTTTTGTTACTGAGAGAATGTGTGTGTGTGTGTGTGTGTGTGTGTGTGTGTGTGTGTGTGTGTGAGCCCTGGCTGTCCTGAAACTCACTCTAGACCAGGCTGGCCTCGAACTCACAAAGATCCAACTGCCTTTGCCTTCAAAGTGCTGAGATTAAAGGCTTCCACCACCACTGCCCAGCTAATATTTTTATTTTTAATTATCAATATTGAATTGCATAAGTACAAAGCATAAGGGCCATTTTATAAATTGTCAGAAAATTTGTCTTAATTGCAATCCAAAATTCCTTTAATAATATTTGGTGGGTTTTGTTTGTTTGTTCTTTGAGACAGAGTCTCACTGTGTAGCCCTGGCTGGCCTGGAACTTCTTATGTAAGGTAGAGTGGTCTGGATATGGACCTGCAACAACCACACAGTCTCTGCTTCCTGAGTGCTAAGACATCAGTCTTGTATCATCATGTCCTGCTATTTAATGATCTTGAATAAATTCAACAACTCAAATAGAAAATTTTAATAATGAACATTCTAGTAATGGCAATCTAAACATATAAAAATAAAATCTGTGTGTGTGTGTGTATGAGAGAGAGAGGGGGGGCAGGGAGGGAGGGAGGGAGAGAGAGAGAGAACTCATGTCCTCACACTTGTGTTAATGGCTCTTACCCCTGAGTCATCTCTCCAGAACTGGATGTAGTAATTTGACACATGCCAAAGAATGATAGTAGTAATGTATTAAATGCTTTTTTCATAATTAAGCAATTGTATTTCTATAAAAGCAGAAAATGTTGTATGCACAGTAAAATCATCATAATTCAGGACATAAAGTTCAAATCTGTACTGAAGTGTTTCTAGTCATGTTAGTTGGAATTTCATAGCATGATGTCATACACAGTGCAAAGTACACATTTTGTGTGGTTCGAACCAAGGCTGTAGTAAAGTCATATAATGTGATGCAGAAGAGTATTGCCAGAAATACTTAGGATTTTGATTAATTAAGAGAACCGGTTTTAGTTAATTTTGCTTGTTGCATGTTGAAGAACCTTTTGCTCTTGGTAAAATTTTTTCAAGACACCTACATTCAATTATGCCACCTTATGTGGGGACATGATCCACAATTTTCGAAGCTGCTCTATAAATGAAAATCCATTTACATGGAGGTTTGTTAACTTAACTTTTTTTCTTAATTATCTCTTAGAGGATGATGAGGAACCCCATCACATCTTCCCCACAATTTCATGTTTTCTTTTTAAATTTTTTTATTTACTTTTTACACCCACTTTATCTAAATATTGGCACCAATATGCACATTATTGTGGGGTCATCCAACGGGGCATGTGCAATCTGCCAATAGCCACCCCTCCTAAAGAAAAGTAACTCTCCCTCCACTTCCAGTGGCAGCCACCAGATGCCAATAGCTCCTCAGTTATAGGGGGCATCAGTAGCCCTTCTCACATGCATGCTAGAAGTTTTAACTGGCTTGATCTTGATTAGGTCTGTTGAAGGTAACCACAAATACTGTAAGTTGAGGTATGTAACAGGCATGTTGTGATCAGAATGCAGTATTTCAATGCACTACTCCCCATCCTCTTGCCTCTCACACTCTTTCTGCTCCATCATTTGTGATGGCCTCTAAGCATTTTGGGGAGGCACCTGTGTGCTTAGTCACTTATTCTCAGCACTTTGAACAGTTATGAAGCTCTGCATTAGTTGTTATGTGCTACAGTAAGAATCTTCTCTAACCAGGCTTTCAAGCAGCAATAATCAATACATATAAATGTTATATAGAAGGCAATCCGACATGACCATTTTGAAGAACACCATCAGTAGGACCCTCATTTGTTTTTCCCACAGTTCTTAACTTGTATCTCATCTGATCATGATAAAGATGTCATTACCATCTAAAAATGTCTATTATATAGTTAATTGTACAAATACATAAAAATAAAGTAAAATAATGACAGCAAAATGATTTAAAATGATAAGTTTAGTTGCTAGTTTATTATACTTCAATAGTTTAAATAATTAAAACAAGACACTAGAGAACATAGCCTCTGCACTGAGAAAATATTATTTTCCCTATATAACACTTGTTGTATAGTGTTTCTATTTTATATATTTTTATTTCATTAAGAAACTTGTATAACTTAGATTAAAGCTGTTATCTTGAAAATTCCCCTCTTAGATGCCCTGTTAAATTGAAACTATCAAAGAAAAGGAAAATGAATGACTTTTGTGTTGCATAATAAAGAACATTTTGAAAGAAAATGTTTGTTATCTTGCCAAAAGCCTTTACTGTGACCTAAGTATACATTAGGAATGTCAACAAGTCAGTAATACACATATATATGGTGTGATGTGTTATAGTAGAAGACCATGAGTTAAGAGTCTGGGATTTGTATACTGACTTTACCATATTTATTTATTTAATAGTTTTGAGGTCTCTTCTGCATGGCAATCAAAATACTGGGTTTGAAAAAAAAACATATTAAGCTGGAATTATATAAATGATTTATTAAATCACTCTTGTAGCCAGTGTTGATAGTGTTGACTGAAAGATTTAAGTACTGGAATTCTACATTAATGTAATTCAACGTTGCCAAGTTGACTATGCATTAAAAGTCTCTACAGTAGCCCTTAGTAAAATACCATAAAGGGTCTGGGACTATATTTTTAAATGTCCATTGCTTTCACTATAGGATTGTCTGTTGGGAAACATAAAAATCTCGCAGAAAAGTCCTGCAGAAATCCAGCATAAAAATTTAGACTATAAAGAGACACTTAGGAAAATTCCCAGTGGGGAAATGTCAGGTATATTTTTATGGGGAATGGCATTTTGGAGGTTTTAACATATACCGGCAGTAGAAACTAACAGCTATTCTGAATATGACAAATTCTGATAGCTCAAACATTTATCAGTGCAGTCATATTTCCCTATTTGTCTTTTCTTCAAAGTTTATACACCATTTGATTTGTAGTCACAAGTGCAGATTTGTATTCTGCTAGCAATTCTCAGGGCACTGCAAATGAAATGAATTGAGAGATCAGATTTGCATTGTATTATATAGTCTTAACATTGCAATACCATTGGATTCATCTTCATGAACTCCAAACGGTGCTCTGCACAGCCATGGAGGTCTTTTTCAATTATGTTGTTCTGATTTTGTGGCCCTAATATTTTGTATCCCTAGGATCCAAAAGGAATTCCCAGAATTCTAAGCTTCTATGTAGATCGGTGTAAATCAAGGGCTAGGTGGATCATCAGAAGGATTTGGTTAGAAATTGAAGGCAATGGTCGTTTTCTCTATGTTACACAGCCAGGTGGCAGTATTGCTTCTTGAAAAAAATAGTTATCAGAGATTTGTAGGCCCACAGTTAGGAATAGGGCTTGACCTTTCATGTCTATTTTATTCTATTAAAGCTCTCTGTGTGGAGTTTTCTCTAGTCATGTTACTAGAACAACAACATAAAAGAAAATAACAAAGACTTGATCCCTTACTTTAAAATTAAGGCTTTTTTTTAAAAGTACACTTCTGATACTTTGGAGGAAAAAGAAGTGCCCCGAAGAAAGGTCATATAAGCAAGAATTAAAGCATAGGTCCTTGTTTTCTTTCCAGTAGAAAGACTCGCTATCTGGGAAACAATGGCAGTGTCTTTGCAAGAGAGTCCTTGGAAATCATTTTGAAACCTATTGCAGAGGAATACAAAAAGCAATTTCATCTAATCTGTGTGAGTGCAGGGTAATTAGTGAAGTCCAGATTAATCAGAAACATGCTAACAGCAGGGCAATTTCACTAACAGTCTGGGAAGGTACAAAATAACTGGCTAATGAAGTGGAGCCTGCTATAACGTACTGCTTGCTCCTGAGGTTGTACTGAGATCCATTATTTAGACAGATGTTGTATCTTGTGGACAAGAGATCTTTAAATCTGAAAATGTTGTATCTTTCTGAAAGCAGAATTAGAGAGGGGAATATTTTAGGAAACTCCAGTTTCAGTCTCATACTTGTCATAAAAGATGAAGGATGCATAATATTTTATTGAGGGCTTTGTCACATAGCACCTTACCTGAGCCTCATACAATAATAAAAGCTTGTCATTAGTAGGAAAGCAGTATCACTAGAGTATTTTCATAAGTGTGCATCATTATACTTCAAAACAGCTTATTTTAAGAAGGAAGAAAAGACAGGGAGAGGTTTGTTAAGGGGTCCTGAATTACATTTGAATACGAAGAAGACATTTGGTATTTTTTGCATAGATAGCAATAATGATTATGTACTATATCTGACAAAAGGCAAGATATTGAATTTTTCACTATAGTGAAATATTTAAAGATGTATGTGTGCTTATCCTTTTTTCACTCTTGCTATTATTTATTATTATAATACAGAATGTGCTATTCACATCTGAATTATGATGTCCTGATGCCATGTCCCAAGTCACATAACAAATACTATAATACTCTGACAAATCATAAAACACAGAATACAACATTACAATTACCCAGTTAAAGACTATTTCTGTCCAGAATAACACTGGCATTCCAAGTCAAGTCTTGCAAATTCTAGAAGTCTTTTCTTGGGAATATATTTTCTGTTTTGATAGATGATGAAGAGGACCAGATCAATGTATGTAGTCCATGGAAGAGGACAAATTGTTCTATGCAAATAGACCAATCCATTATTTGCACAGAAATAGAAACGTCATGAAAATTTGAATAACATAATTTCTTTCTTTTTATTTCTTTTACTTTCATTGATGCTTTGTGGATTTCCCATCATGCATCCCCATCCCACTCATCTCCCACCCATGCACCCCCTGCATCCCCCCTCCACCCATGTGACATTCCCCCAAAATTTAAAAGAAAAACCAAAACCAAACAAAAAGCAAAATCAAACAAACAAAAAGAAGAATCTCATTGTGGAAGCTGTAGTGTGTCCCTTAGAGTTACACTGGTTAACCCTTTAGTCTTCACTTGCAAGTGTTAATTGCCCTGAGTCACTGGTCTGGTTCAAGACCTCTGATATCTGCTACACTGTCAATAATGGACTCTCACTGGGGCTCCCCTTGGATATCCTGCTGTCCTGTGTCATAGGGATCCTGCAGCTTTGGATCTGTAGGTTTGAGTCATACCTCTACCTGATCTTCTGTTTTTTACATGTATCTCTTCGTATAAGGACAAATACTTAGAATGCATTTAGGGCCTATGCTGGTTTAATAAAATGGCGGTGATAGCTTCTCCTCCAAGAACCATGACTTCAGTAGCCTGGAGTAGTTGTTGGCTAGATTTCCAGTATCAAGAATGGTTTCCTTCTTGTTGGTCAGGTATTAAGTCTAATTAGAGAGCTGTTGACTACTGAGAAGGTATGAATGTCACTAATGCACCCTTAGAGATTCCTGTGCCATTTTTGTCATTGTTGTGGTACATAATGATCATAACTCGGCAGGATTATTGTTTGTTTCCCTCCCTTTCATGATAGCAGAAGGTACTATTCCTTAGGGAGGAAGTATCAGGTCAGGTCCTCCTGCTCAGTAGCTTCCTGGACCTTTGTATGAAGTGCATGTGTCTTCAGCAACAGTATTTTAATTTTAAGTGATCCTTTATTGAATTAGCCAGGCCAACAGCCTCACATGTGGTTTTCAGTCAAAGCTGGTCTTGAAGTACTAATCCTCCTGCCTCCAACTCCCAAGTACTAGGCTTAAGCAACCATGTACAATTTTTCCTTTTTTATTTCATGACTATCCATGCATCACAATGCACTACTGTTGTTTTCATCTGTGACACCATTGTCCTTGAAACCTATACTCTGGACTGTGCCAGAACTTTAATATTTTCAGAAAGTTCTCTGGTATAAGATTGATGCTGCATCTGTTAATTTTAGTAATGTTACCAGCTATGGTTTAGCTATGGTTTTTCTATAGTTTAAAGTGTTGTTTACCCCACTTTCTCTCTCTCTCACGGAGATTCTTTGAGGGTCTTAATTATCAAGGTGGAAACAAAGATACTGCCTTAATTTGGACCTGTTTATCCTCACTGGTCAATTTTACTGTAATTCTTAGATTCCTTCTATTATTGGTTACATTACATCAAAAATTTTGTTTTTCAGACAGACCATGGAGACCACATTAGACTAGATACTAAACCTACTTCTGATGTAGCTTAAATATATTCCTTTGATGTCACTAGAGTCAAATTTGGGCAGTATTTTGAAGGCAACTTGTGTTGGATAAACTTGAATGCATGGTGACTGAAAAAATTTGAAACATTTCTTCCTACAAGTTTTACAAGCCTAAAATATTCAATGTATAAGGATGAGAGATATCTTCTGCGTGCTTGAGAAAGTCCTCCTTTCTGTTAGTGATTGAAATACCAAATTTACAAACATTGCATTTAGAATTTCAAAGTAAAGTCATATTCAAAGTTATTACAGGTATTTTGTAATTTTATAAAGGTGTACTTCATCAATTAAACCATTTTTACTAGGTCTAATACTAACAGAGTGGATATTCTACTCCACTATCTATAGTTGTTAAATAAAAATGCTAATACAAAATAACAGGTTCCTTGAATAAACTATGCATGTAATTGTTTAATAATATGATCATCACATGAGGAAGATAAGTATAATATGTATCCTGAGAATTTGGACATGTAAAATCCTGGATACTCTCCCTCAACATGCATCATTTCAGGATGCTATAAAATTATTAATAAAACAGTAGTATATATTCTTCTGAGTACTAGGAACATTTTTAGGCAGAAATTTGATCTAGGGACTCACTGAGATAAGGGCCATACTGAATTGTAAGATCATTTATCTTTCTTTGTGTAAATCTGTTTCTACCGTCTCCTAAACTGCCACTCTCATTATACAGCAAGTATCTCAAAAGACCAAATGATCTGGTGCTAAGGTTGTTTAGGGATATAGAAGTTAAGGATCCTATTGTAAGCAAGGACCAATTCAGTGGCTCCCTTCCAGGGAGGTTAATAATACTCAAGAAAATGGTTTTTGAGTGTCTCGGACTTTCTGGATCAAATGGGCAAGGGATGCCACATTCACTTTATGTGTCACAAATGACAGGGAAGCAGTTAAACTCATGACAAAACTATCAAGCTTTAATATAAGCTGAAATTATATTTCCACTAGCTTGATCAAATGGAGTTTGAATATGGACTCAGGTTTTATTTTGTGAATATTTTTTGCATAGCTGAACTTGTTGAGTTAGAGTCCTTTCTGTCATACATGAAAGCAAAGTGCTGAAAATTCTTGTGTTGGAAGTAGCTGTATCAAGGTCTGAGTATAAATCCTACCTTCTGCAAGTGACTACCAAGACAGTTGTGCTCATCTGCATCAAGAATTGAACAAACCTAATCTGGAAAGATGGTTAAAGGACTTGCTTTTCTTCTAGAGGACCCAACCTCATTTCCAAGAACCCAAGTCAGGCATTTTCACAGCTTCCTGTAACTCCAGATACAGTGAATCCAGTGTCCTCTTCTGGCCTCTGAGGGAACTTGCACACAGATGGCACACACAAAGACACACAATATATAAAAATAAATAAAATTAAATCTTAAAAAGGATTGGATATCCCATACACCATTTTATGTATCAAAGTGAAAAGAAACATACCACTTGTGTTCACATCTCCATGTTTAGAACTTCATTTTGTGTCCACCCCAATTACAAACTAGTAAGTTATGATCCATATATCACATATTTGCCTATATGTGAGCAAATAATCCAATTCTATTAGAGTTTGTCCTTCTTGCCACTAAATATTTGTTTTGTTCTTTTCTCCACATAGGAAACACATTCACTCTCTACTTAGGCAAAACAACTTAGATTCACTTATGTCACTGCATCGAACTGAACATCCACAGTCACTAGTTGATTTATACTCTTCTTTATAGAGTACATTATCTGTAGGATTTGCATAAATAACTCAGGGACAAGATGGATGTTATAAAAGCATTTACTTGCAACAGAGGAGAATAGAAAACGCATAGCAATCACTGATCTATAGCAATAGTTAAATCCTTCTAGGGTATGACATGTCTTCATTTGGCCCCAAACCATTGCTTAGCAAAGTTTTCCTGCCTCAGGTATACTGTCTCAATTTCGCTATCATTTTTTTTTCCTGGTAAAAATCCACATTTGTGCCAGGCAGTGGTGGTACACATGTTTAATCCCAGAATTCAGGAGGAGAGGCAGGCAGAACTCTGTGAGTTCAAGGCCAGCCTGGTTTACAGAGTGAGTTCCAGAACAGTGAAGGCTATGTAGAGAAATCCTGTCTGATAAAAAAATTATATTTGCCATGCTCAATTTACAATATTTGGTATTTCATGCATATAAAAGGAGTGATAAATTACAATTATCTGGAGAGTAATTAGAGTATGGAATATCTACATTTTTATAATGTTTTTACACTAAAAATTATCGTAGGTTTTCAGATTTGGCACAAGTATTAAAGACTGACCAACATTAAGTAACTGGGTGACTTACATCTCTCTAAATTAACGGCTTTTGAATGTTAACGATTCTTACATGCTTTAACAGCCGTTTATATTTTAGCAATTCATCTTGGTTATTTTCAAAATATTTAATGTTAATAGAAACAACACTTCTATTAACAATTATTTCAAACACACAATATTTACTTAAAGTTACAATAACAAAAATAGGATAAAGTATATTTGCTATTCACTGTATTTGATTCTTGGTAAACATATAACTCAAGTAATCTGTAACAAGAAAGGCAGGACTTTCCAGATATGCCCTCTAGACAGTCATATTCAATTTATGTTGGGAGCCAGTCCAAGTAACTAATTGAGTGAATGTGGGACTTCACTTAATCAGGACGATTTGATAAGGTGAGCTTAATTGAGAATTTCTTCTTGACTTTATATTTTCCAAGATTTTAATGTGCCTACCTGCAGCCTTTTACATTTGTTATTTTGTCTCAGTTTAGAAATAGTTCACTGCATTAAAGAGATAGTGCTGGGTGGCCCATAGTAGAGTGGGAAAAAGATAGGGCTCACAGAAGCTGCCACTATAAAGAAAATAAAACAGAGCACTGTAGAGCTACAGACAAGAAGCAACATATTATTTGGCATCAGTTTTCCAGGGATTTGGAAAGCAGTTAGGAAAAGCTGAACTTGAGATACACAGTTTCCAGTCTTGCCAGAGATTTCTATTTCAAGCATAGTAAAGGTGGAATGAAGAAGAGCTTCATGACCCTAAGGGACTCAAAAGTCACTAATAGATATGGACATTCAGGTTCCGATTGGTAGAGGAGATGAGTGAAAATGGCCTATCTTAAATATCTCACTATATACATACCTCATTTAGAAGTCAGTTTTGTTTTGAAGAAATAAACAATGGAATAACATTTCTTTCTTTCCTCTTTTTTTGAGACAGTGTTTCCTGATATTCCAGGCTGTCCTTGAACTGTCCTCAAACTTCCATTTCTCCTTCTAAGTCCCTAGTCCAGTGCTGCACCCAGTTTATATGCAGTTGGGGGTTAAATTTGGGGCTCCCTGCAATCATTTTACCAGGACTCTTTCTTTTCTTTTTAAGTTAGAAAAGTCTTTTAAAGTTTTTAAATTAAAATTGCAATCTGGTGAGATAGAATTTTAATTTAGGAACCCAGTCAAAAGGCAGGCTCTTCTGAGTTGTCCTCCTCTGATGCTGGACACAGAGAGACTCAGAGGACCTGTGGGGCAGCTAAAATGGGACAGCCAAGTATCCACTCAGAGGTCAACCAACTCTTCAGTCCTATGAGCTTTGCACACCCAGCTGGGTACAGGGTGACAAGTTTCGGAACTAATGAGAGGCTACCCCCAGCAGAGATTAAAAACTCCATCTACTAGTGATAGGGTATGAAAGAACATAGTTCCAACAGGACCCTTCTGGGACCTCCCATGAGGGGGCATTTCCTAATGGCTGATGTGGCTTTTAAAGGAGGCAGGACAGCCACATGACTGCAAGCTCACTCCATCTGACTATGAGCACCCATTTGTTCCCCCAAACTGGGCAGAGGAAGCAATGCTGATAAGGAAAGGGATTTTTGAGACCATTCTCTTCTGATCTCAACACCCCTAGTGTGCAGGCCCACTCTCATACACATTAGATTTATATTCATATATATTATAGTTATATATTAAAGAGGAAAAACTTTCCCAAAGAGAAACTCCTGAAGAATCCAAGCAGGTCAGGATGTTTATTGTGCCCCCCCAACCCACAAAAATTTTCTTATAAAATCTTCCAGTGTGATCTTCAAAAACTCCCCCTGCCCTCTTGAGTTTCCCTCCGCCCCAACCCTACTTTGTGTCCCCAAAACCCTGGACTGCCCCCACTCCAGCCTAGTGCCATCCAGTCTTATCTCTGGCCATCCATTGCTGCCATGGCTTTCTGCTTGGCCTCCCCACCCAGTTATGCTCCAGGGGGCCATGTGGGCTGTGGGCAGTGGAGATGATGGAAGGAGTTGGGGCAATAGTGTGGGATCCAGGGCATCAGGTGGTTGGGTAAGGATGTGGCCCAGATGGGGCTGAAGTTTGCAGAAGGGGAGCATGCCACAGCTGTCATGGGTCTGTTGCTGTTCTTCAGGCCCTTAGAGGCTCGAAGCTTGGAGAACACGACTAATACATCAGGGAAGTTAGGTGATGTGGCAGGGATGTTGCTGGGAGTATACATCATCTGAGGGAGGTGTTGGGAATGTTGCTTTCTTGGAAGACTGTGCTCAGGGCTGTCTCGAACTGCTAGTGTACCTACCGCCTGCAGTACCTTCTGTGCCTAGTCAGCCATGTAGCCCGTGGCCAGCAGGAATTGGTTGATCATGACCTGGTGCCACAGCTCATTGGTGTTCACCTACATGGCACTGGGCGGCTGCAGCCACACAACGAATGTTGTGGTCTGACTGGCGCAGATGCACTGATGCCACAAACCGCCAGGACTGTTTCTTAAACAACTAAATTTTATTCATATTCATAACTGAGTGAAAATATGTACATCAAACTAGTTTTTGCTTATGACATGATGGGCAAGTTCATTTTTCATTGCAAATTAGATTTCTAATTTTATTTGATACTTCTGTGAGCTTAGATTCACCTTAGTTATAAACAGCTTTGTGGGAAACTGGTAGTTTAAAGTATCAGCGCAAGTTCCATGACTTTTTTTCTCATAAAGTAGCAGTCACAGCCTCGACAAGATCTTATTTCTTCTGAGATAATCACCTTTAGAGTACTAAGTACCACAATAGAAGTCAGATTACCATAACATAGTAAAGTTAGAGAGGGCTGCATGAAGGCCTGAGACTATATGAAGAGGGAGAAATATTCCTGCTCCTGTAGTCATTCAGCTGACTTTTTTGATTCCTGGAACAGAGAAACTGAGAAATAATACATACTGGTTCTTGGTAGAAGCCATTAAGTTGTGAATTGGTTTGCTAGCCATGGGCACATCATTAGAAAATGTACCAAGGAGTTTATATTTCTGAGTCTATAATGAAAAGGTACAGAAGATGAGCAGTGAGGAAAATATCACATCAATTCCACAGTGAAAGGCTTTTTGGTGGTAAGTTGGTTAGCCTTTGCCATTTAGCTGGGATTTTCTCATTTAAAGTTCAACCCCAGCTGGACATTATCTATGAACTACCTTTCATTGCTTGTTATCCTATACCTGCCAGTGTTAATATTGAGCATCTATAGCAGCCGTGTAATTAACATTAAACTGATCTATTAGAGGTATCAAAAAAAACACTACCATGCAGCTAAAAGTCTCATGTCGCAGAAGTTTTATCTTAATCAAAATTGTCCAAGGTAATCAAATTACCTGCAGCTACATTGGAATACTAACAACTATAACCAAGTTTCCTTCTCTGTGCCCAAAACTTTGCAGAATTTTGAAAGCTTAATGCTTACAGCATCTCTAGAATGTAGATTTATTATTTTGCAGAGGAGGATACTAAGAGAGTTGAGAATACTATTGCAGGGTGACTCAAGTAAGGAGCTACAGGAGGAATGGAGCTCATGATCTCTAAATATAATTCTATTATCTACTACAATTTACTGAGCCCTTTTTTGAGCATAACAAAATCAAATTTAATAGTCTTAAATGCAAAAGTAAAAACAAACAAAAAAATCAAAAGAAAATTAACAGAACTCCAAACATCAAGGCAGTTAGAACTTTGAGAGTTAATCTTTAAAACTACAAATCAAGGGTTTTTGTTAATAGATAACTGGCAAGAAGTACTTTTATGCTAAGTATCCACACAAAATCAAAGTTTCAAAACAAAAATCTGACTAAGATTGGAAAAAGTCTAGTGCTCGCAAGGAAGGATGCAAGAAATACAATGCTCAAATGTTTCTGTGTCATTAAAAACAGCTATCACTGTGCATTCACACTGGGTTAAATGGTTTTGGAAACTCGAGAGGTTGCACAAACAACAGTATATGATGTGTGGCACCATGCATGTAATGTGTGGACACTCAGGATGTCAGAGGAGTTGGACATCCTCAGGCATGCCCAGAGCTCAGGTCTGAGTCTGGAATGTACTGGAGCTGCCCTGAAACTCTTTGGCCCCTTCTCATTGGTGCCTGGGCTTATAAAACACCTTTCTGTCCTCTGGAGGGCCTGGCCCATCCCAACATGTGGAACCCACCCCTTCCTGGTGGGCCCTGCCGCTGTTCTCAACACCACAGAGCCAGGACTGAATGTTTAGGAGGCAGCATTGGGACCTGCTGGGGAGGGCAGATTTCCTGTCAACTAAAGCAGAAATTGCTTAAAATGGTGAAACAGTCGAGGAAACACATTCTCCATCTGTCTATCATCTTTAGGTTAAAAACTAAAACAAAGAAGAAAAAAATTTTTTCTTTTAGTTTTAAGTTTGGTCTGTGGAGACATCCAATGAAATAGGTGTTAGACAGTCTTAGAAGTTAAAGCATACTTCAGTTCCATAGGGACTGCTTAGTCAAGTCAATGCAGTCTACTTAGGTTTCGGTTTAATATATACTTTAAAAGAAATAACTTAATGAACTTAAAATTGGTTTAACATTTGTGGGATTTCAAGCAGTTGAACATGTTGGTCACATCCCAGAGTAAAAAACTTTTACACTTCTCATTTAGACTAAGACAAACACTTGAGAATATTGGAGCAATATGAGTTGTACACTACCAAAAAACTTCAATTTCTTCACTCTTAATTATCTATCCCGTGCCGGGGGGAGGGGGGGGGAGAAAAAGAAAAGCATGAGAGAGTTATTTGTGGGACTTGTTGGTTTTGAAGGAAACCTGTAAAATTTTGTCCCCTAGGCGGTAGCTGTTCAAACTTGCTATGGCCATTGCAGCTTCTTCATAGTTTGTTATGGTCACAACACCAAACCCTTTGCCCTTTTTGGTGTTGAACTCACGGATTACTTTCACATTGGTGTCTGCACCAAAGGGGGCAAACATCTGCCAGAGGATCCCCTCATCAGCGTCTTGCCCAAGGTTGTAGATGAAGATGCACCAGCCCAAGGGAAGCACTGCAGGGGAACTTGACACCAGAAATCTCACTGATGTGATCTATAACCATAGGGGAGAACCTGAATCTACGCCTGGTGGTGCACAGGGCCTCCAAACCGCCTAACGGGAGAGTGGTACAGCCCCAAGAGGAGAGGCATGCTTTTGTTCTGGTTGGGATTGGCTGCAAACTTCACTGTGATGGGCTCCGAGGAACCTGGGTTTTATGACCATTGAAACTGGTAATGGCGTCTTCTGCTTCAGACCGTGTTTGTCAAACTGGATATACGCAACCCCTCTGGACAAACCTGTGGTCTCATCCACAGGGATCCTGGAGTTGATGATTCACCCAAACCGAGAGAACATGTCCTCCACATCCTTCTGAGTCATGGTCCTCGGGAGCCGGCTCATGTACAAGTTGGCATCTTTGATGACCTCTGAGCTTGGGCGTGCATATGACACCTTAATGGTTTTGGACTGGAGTCTCAAGCCGTTCAGTGTGCTGATTGCTCTCTCTGCATCCTTTGCAGTCACATAGTTCACAAAGCCATAACCCAAGCTGTGTCCTGTTACTTTATCCCGATCCGAATAAGTTTTGCGATTCAACCTTGCCAATGCTGCTGAACAGAATTGGTAGTTCCTCTTGGGTCATATTCTGAGGGAAGTAGCTGACAATTCATTCTCCCAATGTCATCCCTGCAGTCTTGGGCCATGTGGTCTTCATAACCATTAGACATTGTATTATTTAAAAATCTGAACACCGATGGGAAGGCCGGGGGCTCTGCTCTGGAGTGGGCGGTACGGTGATAATGGCTCTGCATGGCTTTCTTAACGGTGGTGGCCGCAGCGCCAGAGAGGCGACGGTCTCGGCCACGAAGGCCAAGTCCTTTTTTTTTTTTTTTTTTTTTTTTTAAGATTTATTTATTAATTATGTATGCAGTGTTCAACTGGCATTGTATATCTGCACACCAGAAGAGGGCACCAGATCTCATTGTAGATTGTTTTGGTGGCTGTTGGGAACTGAAGTCAGAACTTGTGGAAGAGCAGGCCTCTCCAGCCTCCAATTTACTGAGTCTTAATGAACTTAAAATTCTATAAGAAAATTATTAATCATTGTATTTTATGCAGGTTATGTGGTAACAGATAGAAAAGAGAAGACTTAGGTCTTGTTTTATATGAGAGCTTAGTCTTTTACTGAATGTGTTATCCAATACAGTTATATTACTGTGAACATTCCTTTGTGAAAAAGTCAGTAATGGAGATACAACAATGCAACTTAGCAGATTTTCATAATGCCTCTCTAGTGACTACGCCTATTCAGTTAACTAACTGGATGGTTATCTTAAGCTGATAAGGCAAACCACAAAATGGAATTATAATCCAAAAGAAAATACAGTTAAGGCAACTTCAGTTGATTTGGCATTGCCCAAAGGATCTTTAAATAGTCTACAAGGAAGCATAATCAACCAAATACTCAACTTTTGGGGAAATCTATTTGGCAAAATACCAGGGATGAAGGAAAATTTTAACGTGGACAATATTTCAGTTATGAAACCTGAACCTTATAGATATGACAATCTTCATTTTCAGTCCCTTGGAGCTGGGAGAATTGGCTCTAGGTTTCTAGTATTAGAAGGAAAGTCACAGCTGGGTGTTGGTGGTACACACCTTTAATCCCAGCACTCTGGAGGCAGAGACAGGCAGATCTCTATGAATTTGAGGCCAGCCTGGTGTACAGTGCTAGTTCCAGGACAGGCTCCAAATGGAGAAACCTTGTCTCAAAAAACCAAAAGAAACAAACAAACAAACAAAAAAAAAGTCATTGTGTGCACACTGCCAAGGTATTGTCTCAGACTTGAAGAAAGACACCAGGACCAGGAGAAACTTGACACATCACAGAGGTTACAGCCCTGGAGCCAGAGGCTGCACTCCATGTCAAGAAAAACAAGGATTCCCCTGCCTGACTACTTACAGCTGCTGCCTGCTCATTATGCTCTTCGAAGCCTTGGGAAGAGATTTCCATGGGAGACTTGGAGAACTGCCACTATACAGACAAGGAGAACACAACAGCATGATGGACATATATATATATGTGTATATATATATGAGCCATGTCCATTCAAACTCCACAAAGGAGGGAAGTAGCCAATCCAACGTTCGGTTGTTCTAAACATAGTATAAAGGCAGATAATTTTATTTTGTATCTCTGAGGTTTTCCACTTTCATGATTTTGTAACAAAAAAAGGTCAGTTTTGGCTTCATTCTCAAAGTAATCTTATCTCGAGGAAGTACAATCCCAGTTAACCTCCTTTCTTCCTCTCATTAATGGCAATAAAACATTTTGATATCTTCCTGTTACATTAGTGAAAAGACAAACACCCAAACAGAAGGTGATTTAATTTACTCTTAGAATATTCTTTGATGTTGCAAAACTAAAATAAAGCATAGGGAGAATGGTAGAAAAGCAAAAATTATCTTCTTTTGACATATAAAACCATTTCTTGGAAAAATACTGCCTAAAATGATCTTAAAAGTAGGCAGAATTTTAACTATCTGATTAAATTTAAGAAAAAGCAGGAGAGCCAAGGAAAGTATACTAAAAACATACAAACAAAAAACAGTAAAATTCTTTCTAAAAAGTGTTAGATTTTTTTAAAAGATGATTTAAATTGTGACTAATGTCATACAACTGCCAGAAATACTCACTAGTTTGCACTAAATTGGTTTCAATACACCAATCATGAGAACATAATTACTACGACATATAAATTTTATAGTATAATTAATTTGTTTTCAAACATTAGTTTGTGAGTAAAACTGCCACTCTACTAGATTAACTATTTCCACCCTTCCAGCTTATTCCATGTCCCTTTCCTCTCAAAAGGATATCAAAAAGAAAAAAGAACTACCAGGAGTCAGTGGGAAGGGTGAGGCCTAAATTTTTCAAGGGTCCATCATACTAGTTAAGTCAACTAGAAAATGAATATGCCAAATCTAAAATAAATGGCCAGCTTTCCCTTTACCACCATGTTAATACTGGTAAGTTGCAGATCACTACAAAAACAGACCATTTGTCTTAGGAAAAGTGATGTCATTATGTTTTAACCTGCTTACTTTTTTATTTATTTTTATTTTACATATTGATCCCAGTTCCCTCTCCCTGCGTCCCTCCCTCCTTCCCTTCCTCTCTCCCTCCTCATACCCTTTCTCCCACCCTCTCATGCCCCAACCACCCTCCCCTCCCATCCTCCTGCCTGACTCCACATGTAGGATGATGCCTTCCAGAA